>CM036919.1:13469957-14718707 GCA_020800305.1 Porphyrio hochstetteri
CCCAGGCAAGCTGAGACATGAGAGGGTCCCATCAGGGTCTTCTGGGGACACCCTGTGCAGCCACCTGGAAAGGAGGAGCCAGTGCTCACCCACACTGCTACTGTCAGAGGAGCTGCTCTTGCACTGAGAAGCTCTCTGTGACCCAACTGGGAACACTGGTCCTTACTGGGAACACTCCAGATGGGCTCCCAGTCCTCCTAGCCAGCTGCTTCTCCCTACTACCCCCATCCCACCTTGCTCAGGGGGAACCTCAGCAGCTCCCCAGGAACATCACCCATCCAAAGCCCCAGTGCCTGGAGAAGAGGCAGGTCTGAAGCTCCAACTCGTAGCTCCATTTCTTCCGGGGCAAAAGCAACCCAAGAAATCCCGGCAAAGAGCCAGCCTAGAGTTGGATGGGAACAGACCACCAGCTCCTTACCTAGGAAGACCAACTGGACTTGTCAAGAGGAAAGAAATTCATCTACATCTCACACATATGGTCTCATCCTAATGGATATGTATGAGCATAAGGGAAGAAGAATAACCTTCTGGTTAGGCTAAGGGCTTGGCAGTTGAGATTTCGCGATGCTATTCTCAGCGCTGTCCACACCTTGCTCCAAAGCCTTGGAAAACTCTTTCTCCATCCTCAGGCCTCACGTTTCCATCTGGAAATGTGGCCGGTACCTATTTTGTGCTCCCATGAGGGAACTTGGAGATGCCTCTTCTTCCTCCTCCTCCTCCTCCTCCTCCTCCTGGGGTGACTTTTTGTTTCCAGGGAAAGAGAGCAGGATGGGAAGAATAAAGAGCCACGAGGCTCCACTGGGAAAGCTTCAGCGCCGCTCCTGGCATCCCAAGGCTGCCTGGAAACCTCAACCCCTGCGTGGAAAGAGGGAAAAACATCCCTCCTCTCACAGCAGCTCGTAACCTCTGACAGCCCAGAGCGAGCTGGAGCTACCAGAGATCCTTTTAGTCCAGGTGAGTGACTCCTGATGCTCGGTGTGTTCCAGGAAGGATGCATGGATGTGCACTGCCCGAGCTGGGGTGGGGTGGGGGGAGCGCCTGGGACCACCCATGGGGCTGCCAGCCAGGGCCTCACCACAGGCCAGTGGTGTGAAGCCATCAGTCAGCAGCAACACACATGCCTAGAAGCTCACTGCTGCCTGCCTGGTGAGGGTGATGCTTGCCATGGGGACCCACAGTGGCCTTGCTCCAGGGGATGAAGAGCTCCAGGTGCCCTGAGGTGCTCCAGGTGCCTCTGGCACGTGGCCAGGCTGGAGCCGAAAGGTTTTGGTGGCTTCCCAGAGGTGAAAAAGGTCCCATCCATACCCTATTGCTGGGACACTTGGTGTCTAGCTGTGCCCACCTCAAGAAGCATTCCCCCCCTCCAGCCTGGCACAGGGGTCCCACCCAGCTCCCAGCCCCATGCTGGGACAAACGATGTCCCTCCTCATCCTGCCTCCTCCAGCCTCCATGCTCCCCTCATCTGCTGCTGGCTGGGACCCCGTTCCCCACATGGATGCCAGCACAGGCTCCCTCCTCCACCACCTCCTCCTCCTCCTCCTGTGGGGCATTTCTCCAGCAGCCCCAGCCCTGCAAGGAGAACAGGGAGCAGCCAGCACAGCCATAAATCCTTCCTTGCAGCCCAGGGCTCTGCCAAACTCTTCCTTCCACCCAAATTTATGGAAAAACGGGTCCCTGCCAGCGCAGCGCAGTTGGCCACAAGGTAGAGCAAGCAGAGCTGCAGGAAGGGCTCTGGCAGCCTCCAGACCTTCTCTTTCTGCCCCCCTCAAGATGGACACATCCCTGCATGGCTGGAGCACCCCATGGCACAACTCACCTCCCCCACCCTGCTCCCCTGGAGAACCCCAGCCCCCCCAGGAGCCCCCCAAACCACAGCTCTGAGCAGAGGGGTGTTCCCAAGCAAGACAGACCTTCCATGGATGGACACCGACGAGCCCAAGCAAGCACCTTGTGCCACCTCCTTCCTCCCCCACCCCTCCCACCCCATGCCCCCCAGGGCTGGCAGAGCAGGGCCCCCAGCCCTAGGTGGGGAAGACAAAGGGTTGGGAGAGGGAGAGCCAGAGGCAGAGCGTCACCGTCACCGGGGATTTCATCACGGTAGCAAAGGTCAGGCAGCGCCAGCCCCTTCCTCTGCTGCGGCGGCAGAGGGAGAGCTGACAGAGCGCTGGGGATTTGCATTTCCTGATGGCTGCGTGCTGAAATTTGCAGCCTTAATGGTGCATTAATGCTGGCTCCTGCATTTCATTACTTCCCAGGGCGAGGAGAAGCACAGAGTGAGAATTAAACACCCCCACACACACCTCGACTTCAGGGCGAGGTGGCCACCGAGCTGGCTGTGCCCCACGCACTGTGCCAAGCCCAGCCCTGGCCACAGCACATCTTCAGAATCCCCAGCATCCCCAAACAGCACATCTTTCCTTCATTTAACCCCAGGATGCCCCTTCCCAGGGTGGGATGGAGCCTGGAGCCCACAGGCTGCCCACCCAGTTGGGCTGCACCCGTGTCTCCAACCCAGGGATGCTTTGGAGCTGCCTTCCCCTGTCCCATCCCACGCTGTGCAGGGCAGGGAATTCAATCTGCTTTTCTTCTTTTTTTCCCCAAATCAAACTTGGCTGCTGGTTCCTTGCTGCAGCCTGGATGTGAATTTCTGGGCCTGAGCATAAAGCACTTGGAAACCTGTCTGGCCTGTGAGCAGAGGGAAGAGGGACAGCCAAGGCTTGAGCCAGAGAGCGCGGGAGGGAGCAAGCGTGGCACCAGCTGGAAGTGCCTGGGGGGAGGGACCAGGCAGGGGAAACCTCCTGGAAGAGGCCCTGCCTGCTGCAGCATGCTTTTTGGGGTGAGTTTTGGGGTGTCCTGCCTGTCAGTGGCCAGCACCCTCTGTGCCCCCCAAGACTTCACCTCCTGACTGTGTCCAAGCCTCACCCAAGGGCACACTGATGAAGCCCAGGACACATTGGGAAAGCATCTGTGCAGCATCACAGCCTCTCCCATGGCCTTCAGATCTCCAGAACATCACCTCTGAGACCCACCATCAGCAGGTGGGATGCAGGACCATCAGCAGGATCTCCATCTTCTCCTTCTCCACCTTCTCCAACTTCTCCCTTGTTTGAGACTCAGGAAGGTCTCAGCCATGGCTGCCAAGCAAGGGTGGGAGAATTAGTCTCCATAACTCCACAGTCCCCCCCCAAACACTGACCCCCATCCATGGGCACCTCCAAACTCTCCATGAAAGCAGCTGGTCATCCCAACATCTCCATCTGAGCAGCCTCCCACTGAGTCCCCAAGCCAGGGAGGACCTCTTGCTACCCCCGGGGTATCCAGAGCACATCCATCCGGGGGGGGTCTCTTCCTCCATCCTTCCTCCCCCTCCACACTGGGTGACTGTACCAATGCCCCACCTGAAATCCCCACTTGCTCTCCCCAACCTGGTTTCCATCTGAGGCCCAGCCCAAGCCCCTCCTGCCTGGGCAGGCCTGCCCTGCCTTTCCTGGCCGTAAAAACAAGGGGGCAGTGGAAACATTTCGGAAACACCTTTTACAGTTCTCTAGACAGGGCTGCAGTTAACCCCTGAAGGAGCTGGCTGCCATCAGGAAAAACAATTTCATTCCAGCCCAGGGTTTTGGGTTTTTTTTCCCCAGGAAAAGGCTGATTTTGGTGCCATTTTTAACAGGGGTGATTTCAGCATCGTTCCCTTGGACTCTGCCATCCTCTCCTGCTCTCTCACGCCGCAGGAGCTGGGTTGCTCTGGTGTTATGTGGCTCAAACCATCCCTCACTCTGCGTTGGGTGGTTTGGGCTCCTCAGGGTGTCTCGGTGGCAGCGTGGTGGAGCCGCTCTGTCTCTGCTCAGGTCCAGGAGCCCTGCTGAAACCCAGCCCCTGGGACCGCCCTCCAGCTATTTGCAAAGGCACCTACTGAGCGTGAGGTCACAGCGACTGAAATAGCAGATTCCAGGCCCAGTCAGGGTGATGAGCACATTCTGTCCAGCCCTTGCCCAGGCCCTGAGTGCCCCAGCTCCTCGTCCCCAGCCTCCCAGCCAGGAGCAGGGACACCAGCTCATGGAACCTCTCACTTTCCAAGAGCTCTTCTCCCCCCACCTCAGGGCCCCCTAAGTGCCTGGTCAGGCTGGGACCCTCTGCAGACAGCTGGGGATCTCCACCAGCATCCAAGCACAGCAGGGTGGGAGGGATGCAGCCCTCCACCGTGGGGGACAGGGGAAGGTTTGGGGCTCAGGCAGCCCCGGGAAGAGGGACCTGGGCTGGTGATGGGGTGAAGCCGTTCAGCTCAGCCCATCGCAGCTCCTCGTGCTGCTCCTGTTGACCTCCAGCCCGTCCCAGCCCCCTCAGCCACTCCTGGGACGTGACATTCGCCCTGTTTGGGCTTCACACATGGGCAGCTCCCACCAGCGCTCTGCCCTGCCCTCAGCACAGGCCAGACTCCTGCTCCACCTGGCACAGGAGCCAGGATGGGGGCAAAGCTGGGCTCAGTGGGCACACATCCCTCCAGCAGCCAGGCAAAGGGACGCCCTGTCCCCAGCACCCAGCTGGAGCCCACCCACAAGGCCCCCAGGAGGCGACAAGTGCTGCCCAGGGGTAGAAACCGGATTCCTTCAAGCAGTGCCCGAGCTGTGGGGTCAGACTGGTGGGTCTCAGAGCAGCCAGGCCCTCCCCCTGAGAGCCCCCTTGGCCACTGCACACTCCTGGGCCGCTCTGGGGATGGGCACAGGGACCACCCCAGCAAACCCCCACCCACACGTAGCATCAGCAGGTCGTACAGCTGCCCCAAGCCCTCCTAGGCACAGGTGACCCCCTGGAAGGGCACTGCTGTGTGTCCCAGCAGATCTGCCTGCTGACACTCACTCCCCAGCACCCCTCTCAAGCATGGTCCTGAGGAGCACATCCATCATCTCTGTCTCCTGCTCCTTCCCAGCTGGACCATCTCCCCGTGCTGGGGTTGGTGCCCTGGGAGACTTTCCTCCAACTGCTCCCCCCTCCCTCCCCAGGGCTCAGCATCCTCACTGGGTGCTTCACAGACAATCAAAATTGCTATTTTTTGCCTCTGGGAAAATTCAGCAGCAATTCAGAGAAGAGCCTGGGATTCAGGCCATCTGCAGTTGACATCACTTACCACCCATGGCACACACAGCTTGGCTGGGTCCTTAAATCATCCCGTGCCTCAGTTTCCCCTTTTATAAAACAGAGAGGCCATTCCTGCAGTTGTCCTCCTCTTTATCCAAGCCTTTGAAGCCCTCTGGGCTCCTCTCCTTCGATTTGCTTTCCCCCATGGGCTGCCAGCAGCTGAGGGGTTGCTGAAATGCCCTGATTTGGGAGAGGGGCTAAGGAAGGGATGGGAGGGGGTGTCCCCCAGGGCTTGGCTGTCCTGAGAAAAGCTGCCAGCAGTCAGGCTGGGGCTGCAGGTGTGGTGTGTCCCTGGTGGGACTGGTGGCCTTCAGAGAGCCAGGGTTGTCCCCCAGCATTGCAGTCACTCCTGGAAGGAGGACAGGGGCTGCAGGGCACGAAGCCCTCCCAAAAACCCCACAGTATTTCCCCCAGAGCACCGGTGCCTCTGTAAGCAGCAGGGCTGGGGGTGTGAGGAGTCTCTGTAGCCTTCACAAATGCTGCTCCCAGTTTCATTTCCTCTCCAGTTTAGCTGCACTCCATCTCCTCCCTCCCAGTTTGCCCATGGCCCCTTCAGTGCCTGTGGCCCATGGAGCCCTGCCCCACCACCCCTCAGCGAGCCCAGGCCAGGGGTGCTGGGGTTTCTGGGAGTTCTGCTCAGCTTCCCAAGGGACACCAGGCACACAAGGACCTCTGTGCCTGAGAGCATCTCCCATCCCTTCCCTGCTGCTCAATGAGGCACTGGGGAGATGCTGGGGCTCCTCATTACTGCCAGCAACCCCCATGAGGAATCCTGGAGGGGGGGGTGGTAAGGGGGAGGGGGTGTGCTCAAAATGAGCAGTGTGGACTTTGCACCCTACAGCCAGGCTTGTTGCTGGCTCCAGGCTCAGGAGCCTGGGAGGCGTTTGCCTTGGACCTCAAGTGGCCTCCCCAAAGTTGCCCCCACCTCTGGGAAGGGCGAACATCTCAACGCTGGCTGAGGCACAGGGAAGTTCAGTGTGTCCTGCTGGGATGTGTCTGGGAAGGTGGGACGCTATCTGCCCTCCCCAAAGCTGGGAGCAGAGCAGGGGAACCAGCCCCTCAGCGTGGTGGAGCCCAGATCTCCCCTCCCATCGCTGGTGGGACCCGAAGCCCCTCCAGGAGGGACCAGCAGCCTTCGAGGGTGAGGGACACCCCTCAGCAAAGCCTTCCTTCCCCAGAAGCCCAGCTCCCAGGGCACCAGTGGCTTGTCCCCACCATGGGGACAGCCCGGCTGAGCGGGGGGAGGCAGAGGCAGAGCCCCCTGTCCCCCGTGGAACAGGGATGGAGGAACCGGCAGAGTTGCCATGGAGATTTTCTCCCTAGCAGATGCTCTGGGCAGGTGCAAGAAGAGGCTCTGCCCCCCTCGCTGTGCAGCACAATGCCAGCCGGATCCTGCAGAAACAGGAAGCCTCTGCAACCGCCTGCCTGCCAGCCCAACGGCCACCACCACTGCCACCACCACCACTGCCACCACCGGCCTCCCAGCAAGCAGGGAGGGGCAGCCCAGCCCCCTGCCAGCCTCAGCGTGGGGAAACTGAGTCACCCCCCCGAAGCGACCCCCAGGCCCCAGCTTCACCTCCCCCAGCCCCAGCCACGGGGGATGGCAGCACATTGGGAGGAGGGCTCCAACCCACCCTTGGGACCTGCCACCCCCCTCCCTGCTGCCTGCTTCAGCTGGCACCCATTGCCAGGATGGCTGGTTGCCCACAGCGCTGGCCCAACATGCTATAGGATCTATAGGTGCCCTGCATGTGCCAGGGTGCTGGTGTGGTGCGACCAGCCTGGCCCAGCCCCTCCAGCCTGCTTCCCAGAGCAGAGGGGCACTCCTGGCCTCAGCAAGCAGCACGGTGCATCCCAGCAGGACATGGGTGATGCCAGCCCAGGGTTGGGGTCCGTCAGTGCCCCACAGCCCAGGAGTCCCCAGCTTCCCCCCTTTCCCGACACTCCCAACACCTCTTCCCTCTCCCAGCCCTCACTGCTCCTTAAAACCATCCTCCCAAGCTTTCAGTGCCATGGCCTTGGGCACTTCAGAATCCCCTTTCCCCGGCTCTTCCTCAAAGGATGCCCGGAAAATTCGCATCCCCAGCGCTCTGAGAGCAGCTCCTCTGGCGGGCTCTCTTTTTTTTAAGGAGCTCATTTCAAAGGGGGCTGGGGCCAGCCCTGTTTTGCAGCTCTGTGGAGCGGCCGAGGCGAGCGGGGAGGATGGGGTAGGGGGGGGCGGGCGTTACCCACCCACCCCCCCCAATCAAAAGCTGCTCTATGAAGCCGGCGGCGAGAGCGTTTCCGTGGTAAGCGGGAGCCGCCGGGCTGTGTACCCAGCGCAAAGGCTGCGTTTCAAAACATGCCCGGGTCGCTCCCCGCTTGCGCCCAGCACCCAGCAGGGGATAATGGAGGCAGTGTTTGGCCAGATCTCGGCGCTATCGCGGAAATAACGCAAGCCGGCAACCCTCCTGCAGCTGCACGACGGCACTTGGATTAAGGGGGGGGGTGGTCCCTACACGCCTGGCTGTGCCGTGGGGGGTGTGGGGATAAAGCCAGGCAACGCCCCCACCTCTGCGGGTCAGTGCTCTTCCCGAAATGCTGAAGGCAATGAGGGTGGTGGGGTGCTGCTGCGCCCACCCTGCAGCTCTGGGGATGGTGGACCTGTTGCTGCTGTGCCCAGCTAACTGTGGGCACCCTTGGGACAGCGTTTTGGGTGGCAGGGCTGGGTGGTCACAGAGGTACCCCCCTCGTAGGCGGTGAGGGGACAGAGCCGCAGTCCTGGTGTCCTGGGCAGCACCTTCCTGGGGCTCTGGGAGCAAGTGTGAGGGGCAGCAGGACATGGCACAGTGTTGCCCTGAGTGGGGTACAGGAGAGATACTGGGGGAGGAGTGGGATGCTGCAGAGTGGGAGCAGTGCTGTAGGGTGTTGGGCAGTGCCGCAGGGTGGTGGCACGGTGTGAGGCAGCAGTGTGGTGCAGCAGTGCCCACTGTGATGCCCACCACAGTGCAGTGCCCAGCGTGGTGCCCAGCACAGCACTACCCAGCGCGGTGCCGCACTGGCTGTTTTGGTGCTGGTGTGGTGTCTGATGTGGTACCAGCATGTGTTTGCCTCCTTCAGGGCCTGGCTCCACTCCTGACACGGTGCTGCCCGGCCCAGTGCCCAGTTCAGTACCCAGTGACACAGTGCCCACCCCTGTGCCCAGTGTCAACGCCCGCTGCAGTGGTGCCTGGGCCGTTTGGTGCTCAGTGCAGTGCCCGGTCCAGTGCCCAGCAGCTCGCCCGGTCCAGTGCCAGGTTCGGTGCCTGGGTGTTCACCCAGTCTGGTACGGTGCCAGGTTCAGTGCCGGGTTCGGTACCAGGTTCAGTGCCCGGTCCGGTGCCGGGTCCAATGTCCGGTTGTTCGTTCGGTCCCATGCCGGGTTCGGTTCCCTCTCCGCTGCCCGGTGCCGGGTCCGATGCCGGGTTCAGTGCCCCATCCTGTGCCTAGTCCAGTGCCCGGCTGCTCGCCTGGGCCGGTGCCGGGTTCAGTGCCCGGTCCGGTGCCGGGTCCATTGCTCGGTTGTTCACCCGGTCCGGTGCCGGTGCCGGGTCCGGGTCCGAGCTCGGGTTCGGTTGGCGCCCCGCTGCCCGGCTCCCGTTGCTGCCGTCCCGGCAGTGCGGCTCCGCGGCGCGTTGCGGTCCAGGCCGGCTCTTCGGGGCAGCGCGGCGCGGGCGGCGCGCCAGGCGGGGTGTGCGGTGCC
This sequence comes from Porphyrio hochstetteri, assembly GCA_020800305.1. Taxonomy (NCBI): domain Eukaryota; kingdom Metazoa; phylum Chordata; class Aves; order Gruiformes; family Rallidae; genus Porphyrio; species Porphyrio hochstetteri. Next base: position 13,478,815 of record CM036919.1, read on the forward strand.
ACCGGCGGGGCTCCCCGGGCCGCCGCCGCCGCCGCCTGACATTGGCTGGAAAGTGGAGCAGCGCGGCGGGGACGGTCGATGCGGATCGATCGCGGCGCGGGCGGCACCGCGGCACGGCACGGCACGGCACCCCGGGCCCCTCCGGTTCTACCCCCCCCCTCACCACCACCTCCTCGGTTCGCGTGTGTGTCGTGGCCCCGTCCCCCACCCGCCCCCCGGTGTCCCCGCTCGGCATCGCCCCGGAGCCCCGCTGCTGGCTCCCCGGGGCGCTCCCGCCCCCCCCCCCCACCCCCCCACCCCGCATCCTTCCCCTCGGCGCCCCCGCGGAAGGGGCGCAGGGCTCAGCGGGAAGCCGCCCCGGGGGGATGCGCTGCCGCCCCCGGGACCGAGCAGGGGATGAACGGCAAGAGCCCAGCCCAGGGTTGTCCCGCCGGGCCTGGGGGGACCCGCTGAGGAGGCGGGGGGGGGGGGGCGGGGGGCGGGAGATGACGGGCACGACGCAGCCCCCCGGAGCTCCGGGAGCCGGCGGCGAGTTCTGTTGCGGTGACGCTGCCGTGTGCCCGGCGGGACACAGGCGGGATCAGCCCCGTACCCCAACCCAGGCTGAGCACCCCCCCACTCCGGGTCCTTCCTCCTGCAAGAAGGCACCATCTGGGACGTTTCGCTTGGGATCTCTCCCTCCCTCCCCGCCCCCAGTTCGCGGAGCGGCTTCAGGCAGGGCGGCCGGATCCCTCCCTCCCTCCGGCCTCATTCCCCATCCCCGGGCCTGGCAGCTCCTTGCAGGTGTCTCCACCACCGAGCTCAAACACCTCCAGGACCAACCACGGGCTCTGGGACCAGGACCGGAGCCGAGGAGCGGAGCGCGGCCGTGCCCATGCGGACCCCCGCGCCCGCCCCATCCCTGCCAGCTCCGAGCATCTGCCATCCCCGGAGCTGGCACGGGTTTCGCTCCGGCTGCTGCTTTCCTGCTGCTGCACGGGGGACGTTGCCCAAAGTTTCCTTCCTGGCGGCCGGGAAATCTTTTTTTTTTCCTATAGGAAACGGGAGAAACCGGCTCCCAGCGCACATGCGCCGCGGCCAAGTCGCCGCTCGCCCCAGCCCGGGAGCGATGGATGTGGCCCTGCCGCCCTTCCTGTCTCCCAGCCGGGGCCGGGAGCACCGCGGTGGGCACCTCGGCAGCATCTCGGGGTGGTTTTTTTAGGGGGGAGGGTGTAGCCTCAGCATCGCGCAACGCGGGCTGGCGCCGTCCCCCAGCGCCGCTGCGGGATGCGGGGCTGACCCCCGGGAGCGCCTCTAATTGCGGGCGGGGGGAGCTGAAAGCGGGGGGGCTCGGCGGAGCTTTGGGAAGGGGAGGAGGAGGTTCCCCTCCGCCGCCCTCTCCGGAGTCACCGGGTGACACCGGGACCAAAGTTTCCCCAGGTTTTCCTCTTGTTTGACGGCGATTTCAATAATGATGCTGAGGGATCCCCCATGCAGCAGGGACCCCCGGGGGAGGAGGACCGCGACGGGGGACGGGGTGGGGAGGGGGGGGAGAAGGGGGGATGGTGGGGGCGGGGAGGTGGGAGGCATTTAAAATCAGGGGACCGAAAAAACTTGGTAAGAAGGAAAAAAAAACCCTCAATCTGCTGAATAAAATGAAACATCCTGCTCCTGGGTTTGTCCTCCTTCACTTTTTGCCCCCGTGGCATCAGCAGGCAGGATGGGGAGCAGGTCACACCGTGTCTGTGGTGCTCAGGGAAGGCAAAGGCCCATCTTCCCCCCCCCCCCAAAAAAAAAACAAACCCAAGGAAAAAAGAAAACTCCCTTTATTTGGCACCTCCTGCAGAACCAGATTAGGATTTCACAGCGATTTAACACCTGGTTACAGCTTGTGCAGCAGAGCTGATGATGCTCCCTGCTCTGCGCCCGCTCCTCGCGGTGGGATCCAGCCCCTTCCCGCACTCCGGGACCGGCATTATTTATTCCTCCGGTTTTAGGCGGGGATTTGAGGCAGGAGGTGCTGTGCCTGACTACAGCGAGGGGGTTTCCCTCTCCCCCCTCACCCCAAGGCTTGCACCCAGTGCCATCGCTAACCCCGTCCAGCTGCCATCACGCTTGGGTGGGAATCGACTCAAGTCCTTAAACCCCAAGAGTTAATCAAAGTGCTTTGAATATGTAAATGCTGAGTATTGTTTATCATTGCCTAGAGCTGATACAGCAGTTTTCCTGCTCAAAGCCCCGTTCAGATGGTGGCTCATGAAAATTCACAACAGCCTCGCAAATAGGTGATGGGTATTATTACACACACACCCCCCCTCCAAATGAGCAAATGGAGGAAGAGCCATCGAGTGATGCTCCCTGTGGCAGTGGGAATATCGGCCACGGCAGCCGGTGTGGTGCTCAGGAGGAGGTGGTGGGGTGTAAATCAGTGCTCTCCCCTCTGCCTCTTGCCTCATTTCCTCCAGCCCAACATTTGTCCCTCGCTGCCCGGCCTCCAGCCAGCGTTTGGTGATGCAGCCAGTGCTGGCTGGGTGTGACACTCGCTTCAGTGTACACACCACCAGCTCTGGGCAGATAAATCTGGGCAGGCAAAATGGGATTTTCCATGAGGCTCTTCAGCAAGGCCTCCAGCAACCAGTGCTCTATGGATGAATAAAACAACAGGCTGGACCAGGAACGTGTAGGATACGTGGGGGTCCGGGGGGTGAGAGGGCAACATACTCCCCTGGGGAGATGGATGCCTGCGGAGGTAGATGACTGAGATGGTCTTGGCAGGGCTCCCCAGCACCTCCACCCTTGGCAGGGGCAGGGGAAGGGCAGGGGCAAGGGAGAGGCAGAGGAAGGGGAGGGGCACGGGCAGGCAGCCCCAGTGCTGTCTGTCTGCCCTCACCCTGGCAAAGGGCTGGCCAGGGTCAGGGGGAGAGCATAGAACCCCCCTTCCCCAATCACTCAGCTCCCCCCCATCACTCAGCTCCCCCCAGTAAGGGCGCTGGCCCCTGCAGAGGGGACCTTGGGATGGAGCCCTGGGCTCACTTCACACCCACCCATTTCACTGAGCTTTGTCCCACAGGGCTTCCCGTGGGTCAAGACGTTGATGGCAACGCCTGGCAGAACTTGGACCATCACTCCAAGCTCTGGATGACTGCAGCAGAGAAGATGCCCCAGTTTTGGGTTCCCCTTGTGCAGGGCAGCCGACCCCAGAGGTCCCGGGCAGCCTCCTGCATCACGAGCCGTGCCTGCAGCAGAGCTGCCAACCTCAGGGGAGGCTGGGGGACAGCTGGGAGCAGGACGTGTCTCAGCCAGCCAAATTTAATCCTCCTACGTTAGCAAGGCTTAAAATAGGCTCCCTGCAGCATCGATGAGGGTGGTGGAGTTGGCCTACTCCAGCCCTCCCAAGTATTTTGGGGAAGCAGGGATGGCTGCATCGCAGATGAGCACAGCTGGGAGAAGCAGTGCTGCCTGGCTTGGGTGTCTGCTGCTGAGGCCACCCAGGCACTGAACACGCCTTGGGGCACTGAACACACCTTGGGGCACCTTCACCCTGCCGAGGGAGGGGGGTTCCTCCCCTTGGGGTGCCACCTCCTCCCTTTCCATCACTCTGCAAAGCCTCTTCCTCTGTCTCCCATGGTCAGAGGGCTCCTGCCCCAGCTCCTCTACTGCTGCATTGAAACAGTCGTTGAGACCTCGTTGAAACTATCCCTGTAGGACAAGCCCAGCTCGTGGTTCAGTCCTGGTCTACAGCCCATTGGCTGCTGTCTCCAAGAGGTGCCATCCTGAGAAGCAGTTGCCCATGTCATGCCCCTGCTCACGGCATTTCAGCAGCCCTTGAGGGTACCTGCCCTGGGCAACTGGCTCCTCCACTGGCAGAAAGCCACACGGGTGGCCAGAAGCAAGGCAGGTGTGGTGACACACTTGAGGAGACAGGCTGGCAGCCCTGAAGGCATGAAGGTATTACCAAGCAGTTATCCTGTAGTGGGACTCTCTCCACATCTCCTCAACACTGTAGAGGCAGCTCCAGCTTTTGACCATCCCATCCACCAGGACTTCCCTGGGCTTCTGGCTTTGCTTCCAAGGCAGCCAGAGATGTGATCCTTGGGAAGAGCTGAGCTCTCACCATCACCAGCAAGCTGGCTGTTCTGCCTCACCAGAGCTACTGACCCCTCAGGAATGGGTGCTGGCACTCGCAGGGCGATGGAGGAGTCTGCCACTGGCCATCGCTCCCAACCAGAGCCATGAGGAGGGGAAGGATGGGCAGGTGGACATCACCACACAGAAGAACAGACACAGATTAGCAGTATGGCCCCATCCCTGGGTCATACATGTATGATCCCAGCATGGACCTGATGGTCTGGAAGAGATCTTCCACTGCAGCCCCGCAGAGCTGGAGTTCTGCACCCCCCATTCCTCCCCACCAAGGGTTCATCCAGAATCAGGATGCCAGAGTGGGATCCTGTGCCTTGGGCAAGTCCCAGCACCTCCCTGCACAGGACAGGATGGTGGGTTCACAAGAAAGGGCTCCTGCCTCCCCTGCCCCCTCAGGACCCCACCCTTGGCAGTGGGGGGTGCTGAGGCTCAGTCTGTGTGTTGGTAGCTTCTGGGGACCAAACTTGGGTGGGGTTTGTGGGCTCCTGGGAGAATCCCACTCCCAGTTCGGTGGCTGCATGGGCAATGCCAGGGTCACTGGTGGAGCTCAGTCACTGGAGCTGGGTGCAGCCCCAGGAGCTCTGCCTTCCTCCTGCCCACCTCCCCCAAAGGCCAGGGCTCCCCTGGGCTCTGCCTTGCCCCCCTCCCGCCTTCCCACAGAGACCAGGGATTACAAGACGCCGTTTTCCCATCTCTCCTTCCTCCGTGCAGCCTCTCCGTGGGCCTACGCACCAGCTGGGCCCCCCACCATGTTACTCCCACCGCCCCTGCTGTGCTCCTGCCTGCACAGCCTGCGTGGCTGCCTGCTGCCTTCCTGCCTTCACCTGGCAGGGCTGAGCACAGCCGAGGTGGGAGAAGCCCCATCTCCCTCTTTGATCTCTGCCAGAGCTGGCCACCGCCAGCCTTGAGGAGCGCCCCCCATGAGCTGTGGCCCACCTCTGAGCCTTGCAGCCCCATCACTACCGTGGGCATCCCCCTCAGACCACCCCCTTCCCAGCCCCTCAGCTCCCTTGGAGCAAAACCTCCTCGGGAAGGGGCGCAGGGCTCAGGCCCCACGTTCTCCTGAGCTTTGCTGGGCTACCCCAGCTGGCTGGGCACGAGCTGGGAGCATCATGGGGCTGCCCCTCGCCAGCAGACACCCCCTCCACCTCTCCCCAGTGTTTGCCACTTCACAAGCCTTTGATTTTCTTTCCTCCCTGTCCCCAAAGGAGGCTTGGGGACCATTAAGCTCGTTACCCACACGCAGCCTAATTGCACCCGCTCACGTGGGCGTCCGTCCCCGCCGGGATGCGGCGGCGGCACAGGAGACCCGCTCTGTCTGCCCGGCGTCTCCGGTGTCACCGCAGGCTCGAAAAGGAAACAAGACCCCAAATAAAAGCCCCTGCTCGTGCCTGGGTGCCTGGGGAGGAGGGGGCTTATCACCCAGAAGCCCATTGTTTGAGCTGGCAGGGATGGCTGGCTGGCAGCTGGGCTGAGCACCATGCTAAGGGGGGGCAGATCTGCTCCTCCCCAACTGCATGACATGGGTGGTGTCTGTCCATCCACCTCTCCTCCAGCACCGAGGGACTCGCAGCCCCGTGGAGCATGGGAAAGGGGTCTGCAGGAGCTGGGAGAAGTTGGTGAAGGATCTTTCTCATGGAGCATGGGAAAGGGGTCTGCAGGAGCTGGGAGAAGTTGGTGAGGAGACACAAGGGATGCAGGAGCTCTCTGGACCGTGGAGGGTTTCTCCCTGGCAGACAAGAAGTGATCAGGGCCAAGGAGAACCTGCTGTAGTGGATATTCACATTCATGCTCAGAGACCCCACTGGGATGACATAGTCACTGTCCCAGAGTGATGGCACCAGGAGGACTTTGGGGTGGCTGCTCAGCTGTGCACGGGGAAAGCTCGGGATGCTCAGAGGCACCTTGAAATCCACTGAACTCTGGTGGCACAGGGAAGGGGATGGAAATGAGTGTTTTGCTGGTGCTTTAAAGGGGTTGGGAGACCCCACACAGAGCACAGAATTGGAGGTGCCTGGGGATTCAGCTGGGGAGGCAAAGGGGAGCTGCCCAAACACATACACTTGTCCAGTGCTGAGGAAATCATGTCCTGCTGGAGCTGCTGAGAGGGTTGGTAGCAGGAAGGCTGTTGCCAGGCCGGGCTTCCGCAAGACTTCCTCTCGCATGGCCCTTCGTTAGAGAATTAGGCCGTAACGAGGTGAACGCAGCGGAGAGGAAACGAACGCCGGGGGAACCGCTGCTGGGGGCGATTCGGGGGCTCTGCCCTGGCCCCGTTTGCTCTCGTTAGGGAGGTGGAAGGAAACATGCACACACATTCTGGGAAGCAGCCCCCAGCCTGGGGAAAGTGGGACAGCACGGGTGCCCGGAGCAGCCCCCCCCCCCCTCATGCCAGGGGGGCACAGCTAAGGGCACAGCCCAGCCAGCCCCATTCTGGGGGGACCAAGGGTCTGAGCTGAAGATGTGGCAGTGGGGAAGGTGGGTGACTGTGGAGCTGGGGATGCTTGGGCCTGTGGTCTCCATGGATGGAGATGGAGGGTTGACCAGCGAGGTGATGGGCTTGGCATAAGATGCTGTGTGAGCACCACTGGTTAGAGCCACATGGGGCCATCTCCAGCCTCATCATGGACAGGGGTCTGGAACCTATCCCACATGTGGGCACCCATGGGAGTGGTGGGGCTGGGCCCCAGGGACAATGGGCTGGAGTCCATGAGGGTTGCTCAGAGGCTCCTGCCCAGACCCAGAGTCCCCCTCCCACCCTGGCCAGCTGGAGCTCGGGGGGGGGGGGGATGCTACAGGATGTTGCTCTATCCAACCCATCCCCCCAGGTACAGCCTGGCCTTTGTCCTTCTGGGTAGTAGCCTGAATATGGCCCCAGCCCCACACCAGGCTGGAGTATCCCCAGCCCCTCTCCCTGGGGGGATGTCTGTCTGGCCCCACTGTCCCTCCTTTTCCTGGGATTGGGGAGGTTGAATCCCCCTCCATGACTCCTCCAGCCGCAGTCTCCTTGGCTCCAGGACCTGCCAGCCTTTCCAAGCTGCACGAGGGGGAACGGCTGTCCTTCCACCCCTGGCTCTCCATGTCCTCCCCGGGCCTGGCCAGGCCGGGCGGCAGGGACGCCGCTTTCAGGCCTCCGCTATTTTTAATTGCTCTTTCCCAGAAAGGCTGGGGTAGGCTTCGAAAGCCGCTTCCAGCTGGGAGTTTGGAAAGCTGGTTCCAGTTAGGCGCTCGCCGTGCTCCGAGATGTTATTTTTAGAAGGGCTGAAGGCGATGGCCCCGCTCCCCGGCCTGCGGCCCGGCTCCGGCCCGGGGCTCACGGTAGCCAGCACCTCACCACACCCTGAGCTGGGGGTTTTACGACTGCCTTTTCCCTGGCACTTTTTTTGGGGGGGGGGGGAGACGACAGACAAGCTGGCTTTCATCTCTCTGCATCAAGCTATGCAGCCAGGAAGACCAAAGGCGGAGGATGTGAGCAGTGGTCATCCCCAAAGGGCCGGGCCGTGCAGCGGCGGCTGCTGGTTTTAATTAAAACCCATCCGCTGGCAAAGTTGGGAGGCGTGAGCGGTGCCTGGGCTAGGACAGGGCCAGCAGGGAATGGCTCTGGGGGGGGACACCCCGGCACGGGGGCTGCTGGTTGCCCACAGTGCTGCCAGGAGCCTCTGCCCCACACCTGGGCTCTGCCCCACACCTGGGCTCCGTCCCCATCCCTGCGCTCTCCTGGCTCGTTCGCTCTCTCCAGGGACCCCCCTTCGCAGCCACTGTGCTGCCATCCCTTGGTCACCCAATCGATGGCCATTTTCCCCCCCTGGGCAGCCCATCCTGGGGGGGCAGAGGGTGGGGGGGTGTTCCCCTTGACTGCCCATTCGCAAGGCACTCCGAGGGACCACTGGCTCCCAGGATCCCCCTGCTGTGACCCCCTCCCCATCCCTCCACCCTCTCCAATCGCTGTGACCCCTCCCATGAGACCCATCCGTGGGGGGAGTCACCGTGACACCCCCTCAGCCTTCTATGGGACTGCCATTGATGTGACCCCCCCCCAAAACCTCTTCCACAAGACTCATCCCATCACTGCGACCCCTCTGCCCCAGCCCCCATCCCTCCTCTGTGGGGCTCCCCCCCCAGCGCCAGGCTCACTGCACCCTGGCAGAGCTGTTCTAGCCTTGCAGCACCCCCCCCCCCAGAGACCGGCTCAGCGCCTCGTCGCAATAGCCGCCTCTAATCAGCTATATTATCTTCTCCCCCATTATTCACGCTCTCGCTGCTGTCAGCCCTCCCAGCCCCGTGCCCCCGGCGCTGCCCGGGCTCCAGGGGCTCATCCCACCTCCCACAGTATCCTTCTTCCTCCAGCCTTCCTCAGGACTCACGGTGTTCCCCCCAGCACGAACCCGGGGGGGGGTTCATCTTCAGCCTCCCCCAGGATTCCTAAATCTGATAACGGGGGCTGGGGGGTGTGTGGGGAGAGGGATGTTGTGGGGTGGGGGGGAGAGGGGGGGGGGTGCTGCTTTCAAAGGAGCAGGGCTGACCTTTGCCGCTGCAACGAGAGCCGCATGGAGGAGAAAAATTGGCTGCGGCGGGAGCGAGGGAGCTGCTGTGGTTTTCCAGTCCCTAAATAACGCCGGGAGCTGAGCCGTAAACACATGGCGGTGGTGCCTGAGCCCGCCCGTGCCCCCACCCCGCTGCTAACCCGGCGTGGAAAATGCTACAGCCTTCTGGAGGAGGGGGGAGAGGGAAGGAAACCAGCGCTCACAGCGACGGGGGGAGAAAAGAAAGGGGGGGAAAAAAAAAAAAAAAGGAAATCTCCTGAATTATTTAGCGAAGGGTTCCAATAGGACGGTTAATTCTGCCCGCAGACGCCGGCTGCCGGAGCCCGGCGTTGGGTGATGGCTATCGGCGAGGATGGGGCGGTGGGAGAGGGGTGGGAACAGGTCAGGGCAGCCCCCGCCGGCTGGGGACCCGCTCGTGATGTGGGAGTGAAGCGACGGTCCCTGCCGGGTTCCCCCCTGCCCGGTTCCCCCTGCCCTGTTTCCCCTGCCCTGTCCCCCCTCCCTGGCTCCCAGGATTCTCCCATCCCCTCGGGCTGGTGGCTGCCCGGGGCGCAGGGCAGAGCCACCCCACCCAGCAGAAGGGGAGATGTTCCCACACGACCCCCCCCAGCTCGTCCCACCCTGCGAGGCGCAGACCCCATGAGGACAATGCCGGGGCTGGGGGGGGGAGAGCTGCCGGGAGGTCCCACCGCGCTTCTCCATCATCACCGGACACCAGCCCCAGCCCCAACGCTCCCTCCTCCAGCATCCCCAGCTCCCTCCTCCAGCATCCCCCCGGCTGAAGCCCCACCGCCCCCCCCCAGCAGGGCCACCAGCGGCCCCTCTCCCGCTCACCTGCTTCTTCCCAATTTATTTGGGGTTTTCTTCGGAAGCAACTAACACTTTTCTTTGAAGAGCAACAGATGAGCCAGACCCTCCCAGCGCCTTTTATGATGTTAAATTTATTGCCCGGCTCCCCAGTTGCCATTTTAATGACGACCATTCCCGCAGCGTTAATGCGTCTGGGGCGCTGGCACTGAAAGAGGAAGAAGCCAGGGGGACACGTTGTCTCTGGGCTTGCGGAGGAGAAGGAACTCCAGCCCCTTTCCTGGTTGTTCTTTGCAAAAGTTTTGCCAGATAGATAATGTGGTTTATGATCCTGCGGTGGAGTGATGCTCTGTTTGGTAAGGGAGGCCCTCTGCTGGCATCGGGCTGGACCAGGAGCCCAGGGATGGGGAGCCACCACGGGCTACCACACCAGGTCAGACACCCCCAGCAAGTGGGACATGGAGAACCAAGCCTGGAGAGACACCCCCAGCAAGTGGGACCTGGAGAACCAAACCTGGAGAGACACCCCCAGCAAGTGGGACATGGAGAACCAAACCTGGAGAGACACCCCCAGCAAGTGGGACCTGGAGAGACATGAACCAAGCCTGGAGAGACACCCCCAGCACGTGGGACCTGGAGAACCAAACCTGGAGAGACACCCCCAGCAAGTGGGACCTGGAGAGACATGAACCAAACCTGGAGAGACACCCCCAGCAAGTGGGACCTGGAGAGACATGAACCAAACCTGGAGAGACACCCCCAGCAAGTGGGACATGGAGAACCAAGCCTGGAGAGACACCCCCAGCAAGTGGGACCTGGAGAACCAAACCTGGAGAGACACCCCCAGCAAGTGGGACCTGGAGAGACATGAACCAAACCTGGAGAGACACCCCCAGCAAGTGGGACCTGGAGAACCAAACCTGGAGAGACACTCCCAGCAAGTGGGACCTGGAGAGACATGAACCAAGCCTGGAGAGACACCCCCAGCAAGTGGGACCTGGAGAGACATGAACCAAACCTGGAGAGACACCCCCAGCAAGTGGGACCTGGAGAACCAAGCCTGGAGAGACACTCCCAGCAAGTGGGACCTGGAGAGACATGAACCAAGCCTGGAGAGACACCCCCAGCAAGTGGGACATGGAGAACCAAGCCTGGAGAGACACCCCCAGCAAGTGGGACATGGAGAACCAAACCTGGAGAGACACCCCCAGCAAGTGGGACCTGGAGAGACATGAACCAAGCCTGGAGAGACACCCCCAGCAAGTGGGACATGGAGAACCAAACCTGGAGAGACACCCCCAGCAAGTGGGACCTGGAGAACCAAACCTGGAGAGACACCCCCAGCAAGTGGGACATGGAGAACCAAACCTGAAGAGACATGAATTGAGTTTGGAAAGACACCCCCAGCAAGTGGGATGTGGAGAACCAAGCCTGGAGAGACAGCTCCAGCAAGTGGGACCTGGAGAGGCACCTCCATCAAAGCGTACCTGGAGAGCTGAGCCCATCCTGGGCCAATCCTGGAGAAATGTCCCTTGGGACCCAGTCCTGGAGAGGCACCTCCAGCAAGCCATGCCCAAAGACCGAGGCTGGAGAGCTCACAGAGGTGAGCCCAGGGCACTGAGCCCAAGGAAAGGAACCTGGGAAACTGAGTCTGGAGCCCCTCTCTGAGCTCAGAGAGATGAGTCCAGTCAGAGACCTGGACCTGCAGAGCCACACCTGGTTGGATGGGCCCAGAGGGCCAAACCCAGAGGGGGATGCTCAGGCCAACCAGCCTGTCTCCAGTCCTCTTCATCCAAAGGCAAGGTCCATCCCCACCGCCCATGGTGGCCAGTGGCCTGGCTAGCAGCTGTGCCTGGCACTGCAGCAGAGCTGGCAGGGATGACATGGGGACAGACAGCGTGCCAGGGGAGTGATGGTGGGGTGGGCTGGAGCTGGGTGGGGCTGGTGGCCATTCCCCCTCTACTGGGCACAGAGCCCAGGGGTGATGGTCCCCAGCAGCCTCTCCAGGATGGCACCAGCTCTCCAGCCAGGAACCATCATCCTGCCAGAGGCCAAGGTGATGGGCAGCCCCAGCACGGGGCCAGCCGTGCCCCCCACGCCTGGGGACGTGTGCTGAGGACGGTGCTTTTGGCACCAGATCCCTATTTTTCTTCCTTTCCCAGTGCCTGAGGCTCAGCCCTGGTTATCAGGAGATATTAAATTGCTGTTGGAAGCGACACCAGCGGGGCGGAAAAGCCGTGATGTTCTCCTACCTCTTCCCACAAGGTCGAGCCAGGCAGCCCCGGGGGAGCCAGGCGCTCGCCGCGTCCTTCCTGTAACCAGGATCACATGTCAGAGCCCAACGAAGCCTTGAGAAAATTAAACCTGTGAGCTCAGCGCTGCCTGAGCGCAGGCGCCAGCCGGCCCCGCGGGCGCCCAGCCCGGCCAGCGCCGGGAGGGATGAGGGATGCTTCCCCCTCCTCCTCGGGGGGGCGGCCACGGTCCCCGCCGGTGTGCTGGGAGCGGGGGTGGGGGTGGGTTTGGAGGAGCTGTGAACCCCAGCGTGCAGCACTGGGGCACGGGGAGGGACCTTCCCATGGGAAGAAGCTGTCACCCTGGCAGGACGTGGCTGCACAGTCACCCCAGGACCTTCAGCCAGGGTCCTCCTGGGATCCAGCTTCTCCACTGGGCAAAGGGACAGGCAGATGGACAGTTTGGGGGTTGAATCCAGGGGGACAGACACGTGGGCAGCTGCATCTTGTCCTTGCCAGAGCACTCAGGGATGGCCAGGTACCTGGGCTGGGATCCTTCCAGGGCACAGCGAGTCTGGCTGCATCATCCCTCTGTGACATGGGATGGATGGTGGACACAGTCAGCAAGAGACACGCAGCAGAGCCCTGGAGAGTCCCCAGGGGCGCTGAGCAAGGACCCTATGTAGTGAGAGGATGAGGAGAAGATGAGGAGAGGATTGGGGGAGAAATGGGAGAGGACTGGCAACGAGGCATGGCTGGAAAAAGCCCTGGGTCTGAGCTGGACCCGTTCCCAGGCCAGCCTCCACCCTGCCAGCTTTGCTCATCTCCAGCTTGGGCGGAGCAGAAGTGCAGCACAGCAGCCCACATGCCCCCCACAGCCTCACAGCACCCCCTGTTCCTTCATCTCCCTCTTCCTCCTCACACCAACCCCGCTCTGCCCCTTGGCTCTGCCCCATCCCAGCAGGCTGGGAAGCGCCAGGGCCGGTGTTTCACCGGGCATCAGTGCACCCATTCACACAGCCCAGGGGACACAGCATCCCCCATGCATCCCCCAGCTTCACCCGTGGCCAGGGACCTGGCAGGTAGCACACACCCCCTCACCCCCCAGTTCTCCTACCTGCCACCCACACACACCCGGGTTACACCCATGGCCACCTCCGAGCCCTCCCCAGGCCCTCGGGGGCTGCACCCCGGGCTAGGGGGTAGCACTGGGGTAGGGGCAGGCGGCTGGGGGTGGGAGGGGGAGCTCAAACCGGCTGGATGCGCTCAGGGGAGCTCCAGCAGCAGCTGGGGGATCTCTTTGGCTAGGAGCAGCCAGGCTTTTTTTATTCCCAGCCCATCCCAGCCCAAAAGCCACCCCAAAGCCCAAAGCCCAGAGCCCGTCCCCGGAACGAGCTGGCTGCGGCGGGAGCGCCGAGGAGGCGGCAGATAAGAGGCTGGAGCCCGCGCTGAGGCCTCACGGAGATGAAAGGCGATTGCGAGCAGCCTCCCCATCCCCTGCGGACAAAAGAGCTCCTAAAATATTAACGAGGCCCCGTGCTGCCGGGTCCCCCGGCCCCCAAGGCCAGCGGAGGCAGGCGGTACCCAGGCTGCCGGCCGAGGGCTCCCGGGGGGAGGGAGGCGCAGCGGGGAGCAGCGCAGGATGCTCAGTAATTACCTTCCGCGCTGGGAACGAGCCCCCCGCTCCCCTCGCCGCCCCGGGGAGCTGCCGCCGCTCCGGCCCCAGCGCTGCCTTCCCACCAGCTGGGCGGTTAAAGAGCACGGAGCAGGGAGCTGAGCTGGGAGAGGTGGCCCCTTGCTGCCATTTCGGCAGCCTTGGGTACAGCCTCATCCTCTGACACCCCTCGGGGTGGGTTGGGGGGGGGGGGGGCAGATCACTCGGAGATTTGCATGCCAGCTCCGTGGTGGGGAGAGGAGGGAGAGAGGAGGGGGAGAGGAGGGGGAAAGGGTGCTTGGTTCTGCTTTATCCCTGTCCCCACCAGCCTGGACTCAGAGGCACCAAGGGGTGCTCCAGGAATGTGGCCACCCACTCAGGGGGCACCCACCCCATGCCTGGGTGATCTCCTGGGGCTGCACTCTCCTCCTGCCTGGTTCCTGGGGATCCTGCTGCCCCTCCAGCCCACAGACCCTGCTCCAGTGGCTGAGCACCCTGCAGTGCCCACCGGTCCCCAACCTCAGAGCCCACCATGGCCCAGCCACATGCCCAGCTCTGTCCCCAGGCACTGAGCCTGCTGCCCCTCACCCCCAGGCTCAGCTCCTCCTGCCAGGGGGGTGATGGATGCTCATGGGATGCCGTAAGCACGGCAGCCAGACCCAGCACACCAGGGACTCGAGGTGACCAGTGACCCGGTGACACAATTGCCCCCATGGCCGACCCATCCCCTCCTGTCTCCAGGGCTCAGCTCAGGCAGAGCAAAGGCCTTCTGGCAAAGGATGTCAGAACTCTTCCCACAGGAAAGGGTGATGTTTCTGCTGCTCCCAATGTTCCACTGGGTGCTGGAAGAGAGGAGGAGCGAGATAATAACAGCTCCCGTCGCCGGGCCAGGAAGCGGGGCCGCACAGCCCTCGCATTGGGGGATTTGCATAGCACAGATGGCAGCCCAGGAATTTCAAAGCATCCTCCGTGCTGCAGCAGCTGAACGGCTCAGCAGCCCCGGGCAGCTGCTGGAGGGGAGCTCAGCTGCCCTGGCGTCCAGGGCCAGGCAAGCTGAGAAGAGGACACGCTGCGTGACACGGCACAGCATCTCCCTGCTGCACCCCAGCACTGCTGCCCGTGGCTCTGGGGAGGGGGGGGGGGGGAGAGCGATGGGGTCACGGCAGTAGAGGGAGGGATGTTTGGGCTCTGGCACCCACCGGCGAGGAGCTGCAGGGAAGGGCTCCCACAAGGGCTGGAGGGCATGACATGTGAGAGACGGCAGGAGCTAAATTTACACGGCGTTGCAGCGAGCTGCCTCCAAGGAGACGCGCTCCCGGGCTATAAATACCTGCAAGGAAACAACGGGGACACAGGCGGTGAATTATTCACGGGCACAAGATGGCAGGACAGGGAGCGAGCCGGGCTGGGGAGGGGGGAACCAGCGCCGCGGGGCGTCGGGAAGGACCCCCGTGTGCCACCAGCCCCTCAGTGGAGACAGGAGGGTCCCGGGATGATGTGCCAGCGCAGCCGAACTCCCGAGGTGCCACCAGCCAGCGGTGGCCGCAGTGGATGGGCAGCACGGGTCCATCTCGCAGTGTCCTTGGCTCCGGGGTGGCTGCAGGAGTGGGGGGACTCCTGCCAAACAGGGGGTGGCAGGCAGGGTGCAGCAGCAGCATCCCCCATCCCGGCACCACACGGGCTCCTCCGCGCCGCTCGGTGGGTTTCCCGGGAGCTGCTGAGCACCAGCAGCAGGATGAGCCCTGAGCACCAGCAGCACGATGAGCCCTCAGCACCCCTGAGATGCTCGTCGGGTGGGATCGGGGTGCTGCAGGTGGCTTCGCGGAGCAGTAACACAGAGCGAACACCTCTGCCAGCGGGTTCCCAAATGAAAGGGGGCTCGGTGCCCACCCCGCTGCCGGCCTGAGGCTGCGGGAGGGGATGGGATGATGTGGGGATGGGGATGGGGTGGGATGGGGACCGGGCAGCGGGTCCGGCGGCGCTGCCTTCCCCAGGCCTTTGCTGCCATCCGCTGGCAGCGCGGAGGCTTCGCGCCTGCCCGGGGACAGCGCGGGCCAGAGCAGGAGAGGGGGAGTTGGGGGGCACCCTCTTCCTGGGGGGCAGCCCCCACGTTTGGCCCCGCTACGGGTTATTGCCGAGTTTCGGGGCTGTTTTCCCCACGCACAGCGAGCGATGCGGTGGGCTCAGCGAGGGGGTGCTGCCGACACCCCCCCCCCCCCGCCCCCCCAAGCATTCTCGGGGGGTCCTTATGCCCAGCACCCCTCACAACTGGAAGCCTAAATCCAGCCTCCCCCCCCCTAACCTCCCAATGATCAGTGTTCCTTCCCGGGGAAAGGGGGGTGAGGGTGTCAAGCTGCTCCCCCCTCCCCAGCCTCAGAGCTTCGGGGGGAAATTGCGCCCCACAACCCCCTGGCACTGGAGGGGTCACTTGCAGCCCCCCGTCCCCAGTATGCCTGCATCCCCCAGCCTTCCCCCCACACAGCTGCCTGGGAACAGGCACCCCAGCATCCTTCCCCAGCCCCCAAAAGAGCCCAGCCAGGGCACCACCAGCTCATACTGGTCACCCAGCCCTTGGAGGGTGTGGAAAGGAGACGGGCTCAGTCCCCATCCTTCTTGGGGAAGCTCTGGAGCTGCCAACAGAGCCAGGGAGCCTGGGGATAGGAAGGAGAGGGGGGCTTGAGGAGGCTCTGCCCAGTCTGGGAGATGTCACCTGGGGGTGGGGGGAAAGGTGGGCTGTTCTCCAAGCCAGGGGCATGAAGGCAACAGAGCCCCCCTGTACGCAGAGGTGAGGACATGCAGCCAACTCCTGCTCCTCTCCCAGCAGAGCTGCAAGAGGCACAGCCAGGGGCTGAAAGGCAGAGCTGGGACAGAAGACATGGACCCCAAACCCACCCCTCACCCAAACCCAGAACCCCATAGCTGGTTTTACAGCTGTTCTCACAAGCAGTGTGACCCTGGGACACTGGCCAGACTCCCAGCTCCCCCTGCCCAGCATCCAGTACCCTGCACAAGGCACAGGGGCCACAGCTGCTGGTGGGTGAAGGACCCACCTCAGCATCAGGGTGTGGGGTGAACTGGGCTTCAAAGCCCCTGGTGAAAGCAAAGCATCCCCTCCCAGTGCTTGCTGCTGCTGCTGCTGCTGCTGCTGGCCCACCACCACCTGCCCCCCAGCTCTGGCAGCTCCAAGAGCAGCAACAGCATCAGGGCTGCAGGTGCTGCTCAGCCAGCACCCAGTCTGGGCACTGCTGGGCTGGGATTACATGGAAGAAGAAAAGAGGCAGCAACACAAAGGAGAACTGGGGCCATGGAGGCTGAAGGATCTGCAGGAGAGGTCAGCCCCTGGGGCAGGAACTGGTGAAAGCTGGAGAGGTCCAAGGCCCAGAGCAAAGGCCCTGTGGGGACAGACCAGCACCCACCCCCAGGCATGTGCCCCATCACCCCATGCCAGGTCCCTGCCCTTAGCACAGGGCTGCAGCCCTGACCAGTGCTCTGGAGGAGACCCTGAGGTGGTGGGAGGTGGTGGGGCTTTCCCAGGGCACTGTGAGGGGGGTTACTCAGCTTGAAGCTGCAGCACTGAGCCCCCTGCCCACCTTCACCTGGCAGCACAGGCCCCAGTGATCCCTCACCCCCAGTGACCCAAGAACACCCCCTGGCCCTCCTGTGGTATCCAAGGTGGAGGTGGAGCAGTACCTACACCTTTTCCATCAGCACTGCCCCAGAGGGGAGGGGAAGGGGAAGCACCCAGCGCTTTAGGGAGGTATTTAGGGTTACAGCAGGAAGAACACACCCCCTTGGACAGAGCTTTACAGCATTAAGGCCCCAGGGACCAGGCCCAGCCACCACCAGGCCCAAGGTACCATCCAGGCTCCACATCCAGGCTGGATCTCCACAGCTGAGTCGCTGCTTCCTCCTGCCTCCCTCCAGCAAACCCTCTGAGCAGGGCTGGCATGGCCATGGCACCCCCACCCACCCACACTGCCCAGGCACCTGCCACCCCTCCCTCCCCTTTGCTCTGCTGAAGGTCAGAGCTGTTGGCCTGGGAGGTGCCAGCCAGGGGGGTTAAAGGAGAAAGAGGGAGGGAAGGGAAGCCACACACAGAACTAACCCCTGGCAGGGCTCCCCAGGGAGGGGAGGGGGCTTTGGGCACCCTGGGCTAACAGAGGGTGTCCCTGCCCAGGGCAGCAGTGCTGATCTGTGAGCTCCCTTCCCAGCCAAACCAGTCTGGGATGCTCTGATTCAGGACTGGAGGTTTCTGAAGACCTTTCCTGCAGCTGGGCAGGAGGATGTCAGCAGAAGGAAGCCACACCACACAGTATGAGGCAGCTTCTCTTGAAGCTCCAGGGACAGGCACCCATCTGCCCCACGGCTCACACTGGGGCTGCTCCCAGGCAGGGAGTGAGGGCTGGCCATGGTGCCCCACAGAAACGTGGAGTTACTGGGTCCCCATGGGGCTGGGAAGACACAGCCCCACAAATGCCATGGACACACATCCCTGCAGAGCTCCTGGCCCAGATTAAGGGGAAAACCCCCAAAACCCCACCAAAGCTGTACAAAAGGTTTACTATAGGTTGCTAAAAGCCTGAGAGCAGCTTCAGGGGTCAGAAGCCTCTGCAAGAGTGACTCCAAGGTGCCCTTTGCTCCCCCTAAGCACTGTCACCCACCCATCTCCCCAACTTCCCCCTCAGCTGCAGGTGGTCCAAGGCTGGTGAGGTCCTTTCCCCAGCCTGATGCCTCTCCCAGCGCTGAGCTGCAGCAGAACTGGCTCCTGAGCCTCCTCCATCAGCCAGGGCTGGACCCCACTGTTGGAGTGGGGGCACCACAGCTCTGCACCCCAACCTCTTCTCTCCTCCCATGAGTTGGGCCAAGCTGAAGCCTTCAGTCCCTAATGCTGGTTACTGCACTTCATACTCTCCCAGAGCTTTGCTCTCAGGGATGACTCCCCAGGGACAGGCTGCTCTATGGGCTGAGCAGACAGGTCCACAGCTGCCCCTCTCATCAGCACCAGCTTAGGGTGGCACATCGCTCAGTACTGGATAAAACACCAACCAAAAACCCCCCAAAACCCCAAACCAGCCAACCTCCACCCCCACAGGAGACTGTTTTGGGGGGATGTGTGTGTGAGAACAAAGAGCAGCACAAAAAGCACCCTACAGAGTCCCCAGTCCTTGCAGACTGTAGACCCTCTCTTGTCAGGGCCCCAGAGACAGCACAGCAGAGGGGCAGCAGAGCCCAGGCTCCCCCCACCCAGCTGCAGCACCACTCCCCTCCTGCTGTGTTCACCTTCAGGTAAGAAACCCCACCACTTTTCCACCACAGGCACCAAACACCCCGGAGTTCTCTAGCACAGAAGTTGAATCACAGAATCACAAGGTTGGAAAAGACCTTTGAGATCATCAAGTCCAACCATTCTCATCCTAAACTAAACCATATCCCTAAGTACCTCATCTACCCTTTTTCTGAACACATCCAGGGAAGGTGACTCAGCCCCTCCCTGGGCAGCCTGTTCCAGCCCTGACAACTCTTTCAGTAACAAATTTTTTCCTAACATCCAATCTAACCCTGCCCTGGCAGCTTCATGCCATTCCCCCTTGTCCTATCACCTGTCACCTGGCTGAAGAGACCATCACCTATCTCTCTATAACCTCCCTTCAGGTAGTTGTAGGTGGTGAGAAGGTCTCCCCTCAGCCTCCTCTTCTCTAAGCTAAACAGCCCCACGTCAATGTCAATGGAGATGCCATTCCAAGTCACCCAAGGCCCCAGCCCCACAGGCACCACTGGTTCCACTCAACTACTTCACACCCACAGAATATATGAACAGTGAGAGATGACACAGACCTCAGGACAGAGAGGACAGAGTCACAGAAACCTGCTCAAGGTGACCAGAGAGGTTAGAGAACCCAGCCCTCCCCCTGGGAAGGAAGCCCTTGAGATACCATCAAGCATCACAGCAGCCCATCAAACCCCACAGCTGCCCATCCTGTTCCTGTTGCCTTTCATTGCAGTTGCTGCTGAAGGACCATGGTGCAGCTGGACTTGCAGTGCCATACTGTGTGTCACAGGCAGTGCCCCAGACCCAGCACTACCACCTGCAGCCACCACCCAACACGAGTTCCCAGACTATCTGAAGCACCAAGTTCCACCTGCACTCCATGCCTTAGCCCTTCAACCCAACCTCAATCTGCTCTGCAGGCTCTGTGGGCCCAGCAGCTACAAGAAGCTCCAGACCAGCAAGAGCTGGGACCTCACCAACTCCTTCCCAGCAAGAGGGGCAAGGACAAAGCCCAGCCAGGGGTAAACTCACTGATCAATCTCTCACCAAGCAACCTGGAGGCTGGTGCACACAAAGAGTGTGTACTCAAGGTCCTGAGGGGTGGGAATTGTGCCCACCCTGAGGTCCCTGACCCAACTCCATGGCAGTGAAAGGGGAATGGTCCCACCCAGGGAGGGAAGGGGGGGTGGGAGTCAGGATGCTGGGAAGCAGAAGGACAACAATAAGCCAAAACCTGTAGTTACAGGCAGAGTAAACCAGAAGGGTGTCACAAGCTGCAGGAACCATGGACAGGGAGATGGTTCTGGTTCCCTTCCACTCCAGGCTCTGCCCCAGCTCTACAGACAGAGCACTGAGCCCACTGAACACGGACACGGGTGGTGGCAGCAGCTGCTGCCCAGGCAGAGCTCCAAGGGCTGCTGCTCAACCACAGCTTCACAGGAGGGGCAGGGCAGGGTCTGGGGGGCCCATGCAGGGTCTCTGTGTCTTGGAGGAGGCAGGAGACCCCTGAGGCTGCTCAGCATCACCCAGGAAGCACTGTCTGTGCTCAAGCAAGGAGCTGAGCTTCACAGGGCGTTAAACCACAATGGAGGCAACTGGGGGTGGCTGAGCAGAGGCCAGTGCAGAGCTGGGTCACTGGGAGGGGGGAGAGAAGCCACAGGAGGAAAGAAACCAAGAGGAGGCAAAGGGGTGGGAGGCACAGGGAGCACCAGGAGGGACTGAGGTGGCATCAGCTCCAGGGGTGATTCAATGGCAACGTGGTACCACAGCACCATGCTGGGCACACACTGCCAGGGCAGGGGAGCAGCAGCTGCCCAGTCCCTCCCAGTGCTGCTCCCCACACATCCAGGAGCTGAACAGGTCCTTCCTTCCCTGCATGGAATTTCTGCCAGGTACCCTCAGCACCCCCCGTGTCCCTGGGCAGCATCCTCCATGGGAAACTGGTTCTGCCAAGCCCCAAAGTGCCACTTCCCAGCCTGGGCCAGGGACTTGCTCCAAGCCTGCACAAAGGAGCAACACGTGGGGGGGACCAACCTCTTCTCTAGCTGCCTTTGGAGACAGAGGTGGCTTTCCTCACCCCGAAGGGATGAGTGAAAGCCACTCTAAGGTTATTTAAAGGACACCATCCTCCCACACAGATAGAGCATGGGGCTCTCGCTCTGCCCCAGGCCCTGCCTGGGCATGCAGGCATGCCTGAGCCCCGTGGTCCTCCATCCCTGGAAGTGCCAAGCACGTTCAGACACACAGGCACCCCAGGTCTTTAGAGCAAGGGGACCCACAGGGAAGGTTTAGCTTCCTTTGAGCAGCAGTTTTCTTCCATGCCTGCCCTGTGCTCAGGTCTCCTGCCACAGTCTCAGCAGGAAGAGCTGCTGGGGGCACAAGGAGACACGTCTTTAACTGGCCAAACACCTCCCAGTGTCCTTCCCATCTTCTACCACACATCAGAACTGGGGTCAGGAAGCCCTAAAGCCCTTTAGGAAGCTCTAAAGCCCTTTCACTGCTCTAAAGATGACCAAGACTAAAGAACCCACAGCCAGGCATGTGTCAGTGGTGGCAGCTACCAGCAGTGAGGAGAGCCATGGCCTTCTCTGCAAGGGACAGGGCACCACTTGCTTCATTGAGCACATGAAGGACACCAGATCACATCCAACTTCATCCTGCTGGGTCTCCCACATCATCCAGAGACACTTCATGCAGTGTACCTGAAAGCATTGCTATGGCAAGGCAGGAAGGTGAAAAAAGCCCCAAAAGTCACACTTGCATTGCTAAAAAGCTACTGAAAGCCCACAGCAGCACCTTCTGCTGCAGGATAAGCTGGGTACTTCAAGTACAGGTGCCCACCATCGCCCAGAACCAGGTCCAGCCCAGGCTGTCAGTCCAGCATGCTCCACTAAAGCCAGGGTGATGTTTAAGCCAACTGGCAGCTCCTGCACAAGCAGCTACTCAGCACCAAGCTGGGAGCTTCTGAAGCACCTGAGACCACGTTGTCCTGTGTGGAAGCACAGCACAGGTCACAGCAGCCCTGAGAGCCCACATCACAGGCAACACACACACAGAAGGTAACACCTCTGCCCAGTAACACCAGTGGTCCCACAAGACCTGTACAGCTCAAGCCTGGAGTTACTTGAACTCTGGTTCACTCCAGGAGGGGCTCAGCTGGACACAGGCAGCACATCCCACCGTGGTGGTTCAGCTGCAGAGCACTGCCAGAGCTGGAGGAAGCCAAGCAGCTCAGCACTCCTCATTTATTTTGTTTGTTTGGGGTTTTTTTTTTCCTTATAACCAACCCCATTTGCTTGGCACAGGGCAGGAGAAAGGGAACTGCAGGTACAGCCTCCATCCACAGAACCTCCAGCACAGAGAAAGCCACACACAGGGGAGCAGGCAGCTTAAAATACTCCAGCATCAAGGAAAAGTTAGACAGGAGCTAAAAAATAGTGACAAGCTGAGTGTCCCTGGGAAGGGAAGGACCAGAGCCCTGGGGTTTTGTGTGTCAGAACACTCCCCACACACTGTTTGGAGAGCACAGGTTCCTAGTCCCATGCCCAGCCCAGCTGGACCAGGGTTTAAGTTAAACCCTAGAGAAAAGGCTCATTCCTGTAGCTCCCAGTACAACCATCCCCAAGCTGTGAGCACAACACGCTCCCTAAGGGCCACCAGCAAGTCCAATCCATACTTGTAATCAAGAGCTTGGACAAAACAGCCACCCCAGCACCCACATGACTCCAGCATGGTGGCTGAGGCCTTGCAGCACTCAGGACTTGCCCTCTATTCTCCTGGCACACGTGACTTCTGCCCCACCAGAAAGGGCAATCATCATCCTCAGCTGCTCCATTTGTCACTGGTCCCCTCTCTGTCCTGGAGAGGCCTCTGGGCTCCTCCTGTAACTGTCAGAACATCAAAAGCCATTCCAATCTGCCACAGAATCTTTCTCCAGTGGCCCCTTTCCCAAGGGGAGCCCACTGCAGGGTGGGTGCCCCTCCAACCCCCCCTCCCTGCGCTTCTCAAAGCACCTGGTGACCTGCTGCAGGAGGAGCCACCAGTGACAAGCCACCAGCGACAAGCCACCAGCCATCCCTTCCATGGTCACAGGAGCATCAGCCTGGGCACTGGCCAGTTTAGGAAGAGGTAAGGCCAGGCTCAAAGGCCAGCACAGGACTGGGACAGTGGTGAGTGGCTTACATCTTCACCCAAGAAGGTTCTACCCAGGGCCACATGCCACCTTCTCAACCAGCCCCAACACCCTGTGGCATCCCATGAGGACACCAGGAGTTCAAGATGACACCACAGGCAGTCTGCATTCCTACAAGCTGCCCTTCTCCCCCTCCCCAGCAGCCATCACCACTGCCTATGTCATGCTTCAAGTCAGACACCAGAGCCACATGCTGTGCCTCTTTACCACAGCTCTGCTGTACAGCTGCTCCCTCCACCCCCACAGACCTAGAGCAGCCCCCATGTGCCCACTGAGACACACACACACACGTCCCAGGTTCACCTACAGCTGCAAGAGGCCTCCAAAGGACACCACCAGTGACATCCAGCGCTGCAGACACGAGGACACTGAGAGATGAGACAAGTGGGACAGATTTAGACCAAAAGCAGTGGACATTTATTCCTCGTTTGTGCAAGAGTGTCAAGATGCATTTGAAGATGGATGGGACAGACCCCTGTGGCTGGAGAGCTGGAGGCTACAGCCTCTCCTTCAGAGTCAATGGCTTTGTTTACAATTCTAAGAGGAGATAAACTTGCAGACTCACCTATTTCACACGAACGATGCTGCCAAATACACTTGTATACAAAGAAAAAAGGTCTCAAACTACAGGGTTTGTTTTTCCACTAAGTTCAAGTGAAGACTTTGTTCAAAAGAAGACACATACAAGTACAATTTAAAACTGTATGAACATTTGCAAATGTTTAGTGCAAAGTAATTCTGTAAAAGCTACATTTTATGAAAGTTTTGTGCTGATGTGTTTGGTAGGTTGGGTTGGTTTTGTCTTTTTTTTTTTTATAAACCCTTTTACATCCATTATTTGAGTTACAGAAGGTTTCACTTACCTACAGTACATATGCATTGTGTTAGGTCCCATGCAAGTGGGAGTAATACCATCAGGCTTCTTTAAAAACATCCCTTACTCTTGTTTCTTATGCTTATTTGGTTTAACAGTCAAGCTCCTGGCACACCACACATCCTGATTTATGTGAGTGCTCAAGCTTATGTTTGTCTGGCTGGGGTGTGCAACCTCCTGCTGCTCCACCACCATCACCAAAAGTCACCAGTCCTGGCCACCAAAGTTGGTTGGGTTTTAAAGAGAAATCCACCATTAGTTTTAGCCTGTAACAAACTGCTCTTCAAATTAAAAGCCTATTCACACAAAGTTATATGTAATGACTGTAGTAATCAGTTTATTACACAGATTAATCATTCTTGAACGTACAAGCTCCAGGGGAGCAGCTGGGTCTTTAAATATACACAAGTTCTCTGTCAAATGGATTTTTTTTTTTTTTACCCTTACATCCAGAAAGACCTAAAGCAGTTAAAAAACTTAAGAAAAATAAGAGCTATTAGCTATGTATTA
This sequence comes from Porphyrio hochstetteri, assembly GCA_020800305.1. Taxonomy (NCBI): domain Eukaryota; kingdom Metazoa; phylum Chordata; class Aves; order Gruiformes; family Rallidae; genus Porphyrio; species Porphyrio hochstetteri. The sequence continues at coordinate 13,503,015 of CM036919.1, forward strand.
ACTGAGAAACCACATACAAACCAAAAAAAAAAAAGAAAGTATGAAGGAGGGGGGAGAGAGAGAGAAAGTTGAAACAAATCAACATCACTTGATGCACTAATAGCTCCAATCCATGTCAATGCTGACCGGTTACACTCAGCCCGTGAGCACAGGATGTGGGTACAGCTCCTCTCATTGGTCAGAACATTTACCTAAGGTGTAGGTCCTTCAGAATAAAATGAATACAGAAACAGCTTCAAGTTCTTCACCTTGCTTTTCATAACTGTTATGAGTTTAAAAGGATTCCAGTTTAAATCCTTCATGGCTCAAGCAACACTGTCCCTAGTAATACAAACTCTATGTGGAAGTCTCCCAGTCAGGTTTTTATTCCCCAATTTAATGGGTAAGAGGAATGCTTTTAGGCTCACAAAGTTATGACTGAAGAACCAGCTTTTCACACACACACACTTCTCTGCTAGGAGTCAATGTTGGTAGGGGGAAATACAGTATTTCTATGTTGTTGTTCCAAGTATGTACAACACGCAGCACTGCTGGATCAGGTAAACATGTGCACAGGGGAAGATGAGGCGTGGGCTCATAGAAAGCAGTCAAATGGAAATCAAAAGGACTTTCTCTTTCAGAGTTCCCCTATCTTTATTTGTAGAGGTTATCCAATAATTTCTTTAATTACATGGCATACTTCTGAGTCCATTCCCGAGCTATTCTGTTGTACCTGTATGTGTAAAAAGAGGATTTGCTTAACATGACATCCAAACAGGGTTTCCACTCCAGCAGGCAGCTCTACACATGGTGTGAGCTCACATTCTTCCCAAAGTCATCAAATTAAAGAGCAAACAAACACTGGGTGAACTGGGGAAGCAAGAAAGGCCATGGTGCTTCAGGAAGAAGAAAGAGCTGGTCGTGTTTACACCAGGAATACAAAGATCTTTGCCATCCAAGCCACAAAAACAGAGCTAGCACAGCTCTTGGGGGAAGCTTTTTCAGGGAAGTCTTTACCTGCTCCTCCCTCAGCCCCCAAACCTGCTGTGTCCCATGGGAAGCTCTTACTGCAGGTTATAGTTTTGGCACTCTGGGTAAATAAGACTCATGTTCCCCACCATTCCTCTTCCCTTTTGAGGTTAAGCCAGGTACCTGGTAGGTACCAGGCTGCCAAACAGAGAGGCTCCCCTCACTGCACATCACACCTGGCCATTTCAGGGACTATCAGGACATGGTTTGTCCACACAAATTTATTCCAAGGGCTCAGTTTTCCCAAACCTTCTGTACCTTTTGCACTTAAATACCCTGTGAAGCCAGAGCTGCTGCTAGAGGGAGCTCAGGATACTTGTGTGAAACAGAGCAGCCGCTGCAGTTATTGGTACTGCTAAGGGCTGTGCTTCTCACAGCCAAAGGCCAGTTGCTCTTCCTCTACAAGTCCTGCAGAACAGCTGTAAGAGCCTTGCAGCACCATGTTTCCTAGCTGTATATTAGGTGCTTGTGCTGGAATTTAGCCTGTAGACAACCTTCTTTAAAGCATCTGACAGTCTGCTCATGAAGGTGACAGCATTTGCTACCTCACTCACACTACTCAAAGAACAAGTCCAGTTATGGTTCAGCACAGAGTTTTATTTCCCTGTTCTTAGGAAGGGAAAAGAAAAGAAACCAGAGTGCTGCAGACATTAAGTGCAGGCAGTCACTGTGAGTATGTACTGCTACTCCTGCAACCCCCAAATATCAGGAGGCCTGAGCTCCTCTAACACTGCTTCTCAAGTAGAAAAGCAGGTTTGTGGTTCACTTTCCCTTCCTTCCAATCATGTTCTCATCAGATGGCTTCAGAAATTAATACTACTGCTCAGATCTGGAAGGGAGCAGCCAGGCAGGGAAGTGTTTGCTGTTACTTTTAAAGCAATTTAAGTGTTCTCATTAGTGCTAGAGTTCTCCCCATTCTTGCAGTTTACTTTATAGAGGCTTGGAGTCCTTCCAGCCCACCTCTACAGCCCCTGTCCCTCCCTCACGGTGCGAGGTGAGGGTCAGACAGGGTGTTTCTGTCCTGCCTTTGCTCAGGTGACTCCAGCACCGCGCCCACTGGAGGAGCTCGCTCGCCCTCTGCTGGCTGCGCAGCATTCCAGCAGGCAGCGAAGGCTCTCCAGAGCTCCATCCCCTCACTGTCATTACATCAAACCCCTAATTAACAGCTACCACACTAATGAAAGACCACTGTGCGGGCTGCAAAGCTGCAGTGACAAGCCCAAGGAAGTACAGGGGCTCTGCATCCCTCACTCCACCCGTTTCCTACAGCAACAGCGTGCTGCAAGATGCTGTACCTCCAGATCCCAGGGAGAAAGGTCATCCCTAAGACCACCACAGTTAAAGGGAGAAAGGCAAAGCAAAGACCACTCTTCTCCAAGAAGCAGGTTCTTTCAGCTCCCCTTCACTACTGAGGGGGGGATTCTGCTCTGCCCAGAGTGTCAGGGGGGTTTGTAGCTTCCATACTCACTTTTCTCTATCTGTTTTGTAGATCCGTGCAATCTCAGGCACTAAAGGATCATCTGGATTGGGATCACACAACAGAGAACAGATGGACAAAAGTACTAGGGAGAGAAAAAAAATACTGAATTAGAGTTTAAGCACAGCTGAAGGCACCTGGAGAAGTCAGCCTGCCCACTTTGTTCCCCTCTGTTGGTATCAACATCAGGGTTTTTTCATGCCAAGGAGCAGTCATCCCACATACTTAAATAATGTTCAAAATAAGGTGGTTCAACTCCACCATGCTGTGTGACCACAGGTTTTTAAGTATCACCACCACACCTGGAAGCCTCCTGGAACAAGTATATCACATAACAGCCTTTAAGTCACAAAGCTGAAGTGTTATTTCTTAAACCCAACCCCAAAAGCCTTCTCAAGAAGCACCCCTGCTTCTACACTGGAACTTCAGCTTTGCCCTGAACCAGACACCAGCCTCATTGCTAGTGACTTGCAGGAGCACCAGAAGTCAGACAGACCCCACTGAAGGGAGCACGAGGAGCTCACCGACTTAAGAATTAAAAAAAAATGCTAGGCTTGCAGAGAATTAAGCAGCCTTATCCAATTAATTTCTGAGCATAAGACTGGGGGGATGGATTAACTGCAGAATACTCTTCAAAATGAATCAAGAAAGCACAGCTCACTGCACTCACCCCAACCCCACATCCCTGAGGGGGTATAAATAAACCCCCCACAGCTCAGAAGCCACGTCCCACTCATGATGCCACCCCATGCAGCATCAGCCCATGTCCATGTAAGGAGCCAGGAGCTGCCTGCACAGCTACAAATAGCACGTGCACATTCCTACCTTCACACCAGAGGAGAGGAGAAGGCAGCAAGTTACAAGCCAGGATTATTTGGGACAACACTGCAGGAAGCATGTCAGGGGCGTCTTGCCCCCCAGGCTGGGACATGCCAAACATTCCCCACACTGCTTGCTGCCACTGCCACTCCATATGGCCCTTCCCCAGTGACAGCAGCAGCGAGCTGTCACAGCGTCCTCCAAGCAAGGGGGAGAGGAGATGACAGCACTTCCAAGTTTGGAGGCACTAAACAAATCTGTTCAAGCTTCCATTGGTTGCTGTGGAGCTGCCACGCTGAGACACAGGCTGAAAGCATGAGGGAAGGCATGCACTGCATCCCTCTGCTTGGGGGGTGTTGGGGGGGGGGTTTGCTTCTGTTTTGGTTTGGATTGGGTTTCTTTTTTTACAATAGTTTAAAATAGACCATGAAACAAAGAAGAGCTACATACAGCCAGAGAAAGAGGGGAGAACACAACTGATAGGGGTCTCCTTCCACCTTCAGTGACTCTGAGACCATACCCTAACACTGCCAAGCCCACCATCAAACCACAGCCCCAAGCACCACAACTACACAACCCCTCAAAGGATGGTGACTCCACCACTCCCCTGGGCAGCCTGTTCCAGCTCTTGACAGCCCCCCCAGTGAAGAAATGTCTCCTAGTCTCCAACCCAAACTTCCCCAACACAACTTGAGGCCATTTCCTCGTGTCCCATGGCTTGTTACTCGAGACAAGAGACCAACCCCTGCTCACCACACCCTCCTGTCAGGTAGCTGCAGAGAGCTATGGGGTCTCTCCTCAGCCTCTCCAGGCCAGACAAACAGCTCAGTGAGGAGAGCACCAAGAACCCAGAAACCCAGTTAGTTCAGTTTCCCTACTCAGCTCTGCAGACCCTTCACTAATGAATTCTCAATTTCCAAAGTGAAAAGCTTCTAGAACAAGTGTAGTAACAGACTGCTGGTTTAAGTGAACAGATGACTTGCTCTAGAATAAAGGACCACCTCATTCTCCCTTACTGCATTACACACTTGTGAAAGCATCAACAGACAGTCCATGTATCCAACTACATCTCAGAACAGCTTCAAAGTGTGACACTCTGGCCTCAAGCTGCCCCAGGGCAGAGTCAGAGCAGACATTAGGAAAGAGGTCTTCCCCAAAAGGGTTATGGGGCACTGGAACAGGCTGCCCAGGGAGGGGGTTGAGACCCCATCCCTGGATGTATTTAACAGATGGGTAGATGAGATGCTCAGGGATATGGTTTAGTAGAGGACAGGTAGGGTTGGACTTGATCTCCAAGGTCTTTTCCAACCTGGTGGCTCTGTGAAGGCTGTGGAACTTCAGCCTGTGCTGGAGGCACACAGGACCACTAGTCCTGAACTGCTGTCCCTTAGTGGGGACACAGCACAGTTACTAACTGTCCTGCTTTCCACCTGCTCCAGTGCTGGTTTGCCTATAACACACACTGAATAACCTTCACATTAGTGTTCAGTAACCTCTGTGCCACCTGATGCTCAGCTGCTGCCAGTCAGTTCAGCTCCAACAGTTGTTTCTCCACCTATTTTCCTTTTTATATTTGTCAGACTCCCCTGCTCAGGTCACTGAAGTTACTTCAGCTGGTAGGATGACCAAAACAGCCAACATCTGCCCTCTCCCTCCAATACAACCCAGAGGAAATCTAATCTAAGTTTGCTAGTCAACTATTACAACTGCTCCCTCAAGCTTTATCTTACCACAGCCCTTCAATAACCTAGGACCTCTCTCAAGAAGACTGACCCTTCATCAACAGAACCGAGTTGCAAGTCTGTCCAGTCCTCCCTGAGCACCTTCCCCAAGCACTAAAAGCCCCTTCCCTAACACCCATGGCCTCAGGTTGGAGCTCCTCCTCAACACACCTCACCTTGTGACCCCCACCACTGTCTGCTTGAAGCACCAAAGGTGTTGTTCAGCTGTTAGTCAGCACCAGCACAACCAGAGCTTTCCTTCCTGTCATAGAATGGTATGAGTTGGAAGGGACCCCAAGGATCATAGAGCTCCAACTCCCCTGCCACAGGCAGGGCCACCAGGCTGATGCTGCCCACGAGCCAGTTTCCCCTGGCAAGATGTGAGTCTGCCCCAACAGCACCTCCTGGGCTGGAAGGAAAGGGAGAGTTAACCCTGTCCCAGCCCAGGAGTTTTAGTTCTTGGTTTACAAGCTACCAACAGGCACATCACTGGCCATTACAAGGAGCCCCACACAACTCAGTCCTCACTGAAAGGGGCTGTGGTTTGTGAGAGCTCCAGCAGTAGCTGCATGTTTCCCATGAGGAATCCTGGCAGTCTCACCACGTGAGAAAAACCACTTCTAGGTTTCACTCCTCAGCACTTCTTGTTTTGTAAGTAGCATTAGTCCAAGACCAGAGTGAGTAAAATTGGACATGGTTATTTGGCTTCAAGCAGCACTGCCACATTCAGCTGCTTTGGTTTGGGTTTTCAAGTCTTCATTAACCAGAACTACTCACCATTATGCTTGCTTTTGCTGGTAACTCCACATCTTTCCCATTTTATCTCTATAGGCTCAGCAAGAAAAACTTTAACTGAGAGTTCTGTCAACTGGTCAGGTTTTCCCAGCCTGCTGAAGCCAGCTATTGGCCTAAAACTCAGAGGTTTCTCTTGAGGTTTCCACCAGAGCACTGCATATACTCATGTGTTCTAGAACAACTAATGTCAGAAGCCTCCAGACCACTAAGAAAAACCCTTTGGGGAAAAGGCACCTTCTGAGGAAGTGAGACAAGTACAAGAGAAAAGAAGAGGTAATCCACAAACACACATTACATACAGGAGTCCTCTGATGCATCAGGGTAACCAATCAGACCAACACTGCCCAAGAGAACCACCAGCCCATCCTTTTCCACAGTCAGGTGTTACTGTGATGAATTCCATGGCCAAGCCTTGACACCTACTAATCTTGTAGTCATGTGACTGGTCAGACAGATACAAAATAGTCCACATAAATTAAGTTCTGGAACCACAGAGTCACAGGGGTTGGAAGGGGCCTCCAGAGCCCATGGGGTCCAACCCCCTGCCAAGGCAGGGTCCCTAGGACAGGTCACACAGGTCAGTGTCCAGACGGGGCTGCAATCTCTCCAGACAAGGAGACTCCACACCCCCTGGGCAGCCTGTCCCAGAGCTTCCTCACCCTCACTGGGAAGAAGTTCTTCCCCACATTGGGGTGGAACTCCCTGTGCTCCAACTTGAGGCCATCACCCCTTGTCCTGTCCCCACAGACACTAGAAAGGGGCTCGTCATTTCTCCTGTGTCCCACCCTTCAGATATTGATAACCATTGATCAGATCCTCCCTTAGTCTTCCTTTCTCCAGGCTGAACAGTCCCAGCTCACTCAGCCTTTCCTCACAGAGGAGATGCTCCAGGCCCTTTATCATCTTCCTCTCCAGGACATCCCGGTCTTCTTTACACCAGGGAGCCCAGAACTGAACACAATACTCCAGGTCAATAAGCACAAGGCAGGCAAGGGACATTGTTCTGCAGCCTGTCCTACCCATCCTGCATGAGCACAGGCAGAGCTGCTCTACTGCCACCAGTGTGACACACCCCGTTCTCCACCTCTCACTGACCATGGCACAGCAGCAGTGTGGGATTCAGGTCTGGATTTGTCAGCAGCAGACACATTCGGCTTCCCATTGATTCCAGGGGCTCAGGTAGAGTCTCACCTCTTCCCTCAACTATCAAAGCAGCAATCAAAGCTGGTTTTGCTTCAGCTCTGTGGCTTCAGCTCCAGCCACACAGCCTGGTCAGCTCCAACACTTCACCCACGATCCCCACAGCAAACACACATCCTTTAGTCCTACTACTATCAACTGCCATGGGCCAAGTACTTCAGTGACCAGGGAATCAGGAGAACCAAACTAGTCAGCAGGGAGACTGCTAACAAAGTGTTTGCTACCACAGAAGTGGGCTTTGCTTCCTCCACACAAACACACTCTTGATCAAACTGACCCCTTAACACTCAGGAGTGCTCCAGCAACACGTTCCTGAGGCAAAGCAGGGTCTGCTGCTGTTAACACAGCACTGCTCTGGTCCCAGTTTCCACTGCAAGACTTCTCTTTCCAGAGCACTTAACACTGCAAGATGGAAGGACCATCATCTCAGGACAGCCCCTCTGTGTGGAGCATCAGGCCAGTTATTTACCCACAGCTCACTGCTGCAAGAGCAGCCTCACCCCTCAGGCTGCCAAGCTCTCCCATCCCTAAGAGCCAGTGTGCCATGTGCTATGAGCAGCTTCACCTTCTGGTTCTGCCACACCTGACTGAACGTGCAGGTAGATGCAGATTCAGCATGTAAACCCCATGGCTGAGTGTCTTCTGCTGTGAAGCAGCTCAGTCACTCACCAGGACAGCACATGGAATCATCTCCCCACAGCCCCTCCCAGCACTTCATCCACCAGCTGTCTGCTGAACATCTACTGGCCCACAGGAATCAGAGGCACATCACAGCTCCTGGAGCCCACCCAAGAGGGGAACAGGCTCCTAAAAGCCATAAGCCCTCTGCTCCAGGAGGAAGGAAGAAACTCCACAGCCAGAAGACAGACACCTTCCCCACAGCATCAGAGGAAGTCAAAGGTGCCCAGCAATTTATCCATGACAATCAGCTTCTACTGATGTTGGGGCTGATGCTGTAACCAAGCACATCACAGGGCTGTGACACACCCTCCTGTGTCCAGAGCCTGGAGCTGCAGCTCAAAGTGGCCTTGCAGAGCCAGCAGCAGCTCTGTGTGAGCCACAGTGTCTAACACACCCCTGCCCAGGTTGTGCTGATGTGCAAGTCAACCAGGCTAAGCTTATCTCCAGAGGAGCTCAACAGCCCAGCCTATCAGTGAAACACTCTCCTGAAGCCTTGTTAGGGCGTGACACAAGAACCAGAAGGTGGAGATTCTGGGTCTTACCAAGGTGGGCACTAGGAAGGCAGCTACTGGTCCTGCCCCATCACCTGAGTGCAGGAGCCACCCCAGGTGATCTGCTTCTGGTGCAGAAGCCTGTGACATGACCTGCAAGCCAGAGACCTCCCAGGGCTGTCTGAAGGAGCTGGTGGTTGCTTCCACTTTCTCCATGCAGAAGTCATCTTCAAAACCCAAGTCTCTCACTCCACTTCCAAAGCCTGAGTGGGTCCAGCAGCCACCACCTCCCAGCTGTCCCCTCAACACAGGGCACTGGCTGCTACAGGTACCAGGTGTGTCTAGCCAGGATTGCAAACTAAACATTCTTTCATCTGCAGGACACTTCAGGAGAGGAGAAGCAACTGAAGAACAGTGGGATCTCCAGTTAAATCTCAGCAGGGAGATAAAAAAGCCATTGTCAGTTCCTCAAGCTAACCAGGAAAAAAAACATCTTAATGGGTTGTGTGTTCTAATTCAAGAGCTTTCTGGTGCAGTTACTGCTCTTCTCTAGAGAGCAAATCTCCAATCCACTGAGGAGTAAAGGGATTGCTGGGACATCAAGCAGTTCAGCCCAAACCCAGATGATGAGGGAAAGCCTTAGCTCTCTCCTTGAAGGCCCCTGCTATCTTCACTTTCATCTTGCAAGGAGAGAGCATGTCACTGACTCAGTATAATGAAGGGAACAGATAAATTGTCTTTCTTTAAAATAAAAGAGTTAATCCTGCAGGTTCAACCCCTGCATGGGGCAAAAGGCCTCAGCAGGCCCCTAGCCAGCCTCCTCCCACCAAAGGGAAGTCCATCTCCAAGCAAGCATGAAGACTGCACCAACATCACCTGTCTTAAAGCACCAAGAAGGTGAGGAGACACTTTCATACACCAGTCTCAGGACAGCAGGACAATACCTACCCAGCCACCTGTCCTCCCTGAAGCCACACGGTGCTCTCAGGATCACCACATCATCCCAGAGCTCGTGCACTGATGTGGAGCAGGGGGATAAGAGGGAAGTAGGAGTTCCTGCACACCACAGTCAGGGGTTGGCAGCAGTGGAAGCAGCCCCTCCACCTGCTCTGCCCCAGGTGACTGACCAGAATTAGGCCAGGAAGCTCCTCCTCTGGAGAACAGTTTGTCCCCTTCCTGCAGGCCAGGCCACAGGCTCTGACAGGCAGCATGGGGCTTTCTGATCCAACTCATCCAGCCAAGTTGTAAAGTAATGAAGTTTGTCAGCTGGGGTTTACCTTAGTCTGGTGCTCTGCATATCACAGAACGTCTCTGCTAGCAGGAATTCCAGCTTTGGACACATCCTGCTCCTGAGGAATTTAATCCCACTTCAGAGGCTTTATCTAGTGTCCTACTTCCCCCACCAACTAGTGGGGGCTCATCACCAGCCTGACAGCTCTAAGCCTCCACATCAAGGTCTGCCACTCCTTAGCTCACCATTCCTCAAACCAGGAAGAAAACCAACCCCTGGAAGGGATGTTCACCTCTGCAATCCCTGCATTGGAGTTTCAGGCCCCAAACCCTTGAAACCTCTGCATACAACTGCCCAAGTGTCACTGGCACTGACAAATATTAACCTTGAAACATTAACACAACCAACAGGTCTGGGTGCTCAGTACCCAATGACTGAGCAGGCAGGACACCTCTGAGTGAGTTAAAGCAACCCCAGACTCTGCTCAAGTTCCATCCTATTTCCTAACTACAGCCCTGTTTCAAACTCTCCCAGCCACCTTTCTGAGCCTCCCAGGGCGCACCCTCACCCTTGAGATCAAAGTGCCCCCCAGGAGTGCACCCTCACCCCTGGGCAGTTTTAACTTCTTGCTTCAAAGAAGCCTGAATCACTGCTAAGTCACTTCCAATCTTGTCACCAGGAATTGGTGGTTTCACCCAGGGTATGGCAGACTGGTTCAGGTTCTAAGGGAGCTCTGGAGACCATCTTGCCCACACACACATGCCCCGGCTCAAGCAGGACCACCTAGAGCAGGGTGCCCATGACCATATCTAGGCTTGTATCTTCAGTGTGGGAGATCCTCAATCCACAGCCTCCCCCAGCAACCCTTGCCAGCGCTGGGTGTCCTCACAGTTAAGATAAAGACACTTCCTGATGTTCAGAAGGACCCTCCTGTGCTTCAGTCTGTGTCCACTGCCTGATCACTGAGAGCCCCTGACTCTCATCTCTGCACCCCAAGATTCCCTGAGCCTCCTCTCTGAGCTGAGGAGTCCCAGCTCTCTCAGCCCATCCTCACAACAGGAGATGCTCCAGCCCCTTCCTCATATTTATGATCCTTCACTGGACCCTCTCCAGTACAGCCACACCTCTTGCTCCAGAGAGCCCAGCACCAGAGCCATGAACAGAGGGGAAGGACTATCTCCCTCACCCCATGGGCAGCACTCCTCCCAGTGCCACCTTCTCCACAGCAAGGGCAACACCTGGGAGCTGACACAAGGAGCTTCATTAAAGCTGCAGAAGAGTTGGAAGCACCAGAGCTTCCCATACAACCCTCACTCTGCAGGTATGGAGAGACTGATCCACACTACAGAGTCACACAGGTTGTTGGTGCTGCAACAGGGGAACCAGAAGCCAGAAAGACTCAACCCAGCTTCCTGATCTGGTAACTGCACTGTGAAGACCAAGAACATCTGGGTTGCTGAGCACATGGGGAATTGCAGCCCTGTCCATCTCAGTCAGGTCATTGCTGAACATCTGTAAGAGCAGCAGCACAGCAAGTTCACACTGCACCAGGCATGGGAGAGGCTGCACAGGGAGAGCTCAACTCCCTGGGTGAGCTGAAGTCACCCACTGCCACTCAGCAGGCAGGATCATCCAGCACACTTAATTAAGCTCCATAGATCATTAGATGCAAAACACAGTGGGGGAAGTAGGATAGGACAGAGCAAATCAGCCTGACCTTTATTAGAGGGCTTCTTAACTCTTGCACAACCACTTCCCAAATTCCAGAGAAAGATTTTCCCCCAAAGAGCTGAGAACAGTTACAAGCACCCTGAAGTACTTCACTCTCCTCTTGAGGAGGGCTGCTCATTTATGCAGCATTGGAGATAACATTTTTAATTTAAGCCTACACATTCTGCTTAAGCTTTGGAGTTTAAATTAACCACCAAGGTGTGTTTAAGACTGTGTTTTGAGATGATTTATTCTACAATATTTACTCTTTAAGGAACACTTACTTCAGGAATTACTACTACAGGCAAGCTGACTATTCTGCTGAGACACCAAGGGTTGCTCTTCCAACCCTCAAGAACCTGTTCTAACAGGTCCAGGAGGGACAAACACTTAGCAAGACAGAACAAAACCCCAAGATGGTAGTCACCTCTGCTACAGCAGCCAAGATCACTTTATCAAGTTGCTTACAGAGATGCTTCCTTGTTTATTTAGCAGTCTCAAAGTGAAACTGCTCCCACAGCTCCACACCCTGGCCTTTGGTGGTGTACCCAGCACAGAGAGCAGGCTCCCAAGGCTCCCTCCTACTGCCTTCCAGAGCATGAGAAGCCAAGACCTCTCTACCTTCCCCACTTAACCAGGATGATTTAGAAGCCCCACTGTCATTTTTTCAGTCTTTCCATCAAGAGAGGCCCTGTAGATTGACGTGTCACTGGACAGCCCTTTGCTTGTCCCCTTGCAGCACAGGGTGAAGAATGTGTTAATATACTACAGCATAACATCCAGTGCATGGGAGCTGCTGACAGTGCTGCCTCTCAGGTGCCTCAGGAGGGAACCATGTACTCACTGTTCCCAGAAGTGTTTCTAGTCTTCCTTGATTTCTCTAGCAATAAATTACACTTTTATAGCTGGGGGGGCATCAAGAGGAGTGTGGCCAGCAGGTCGAAGGAGGGGATCCTCCCCCTCTGCTCTGCCCTGGTCAGGCCCCACCTGGAGTGTTGTGTCCAGTTCTGGGCTCCCTGGGGTAAAAAGGACAGGGATCTCCTGGAGAGAGTCCAGAGGAGGCTACAGGGATGGTTAAGGGCCTGGAGCATCTCCCCTGTGAGGAAAGGCTGAGTGAGCTGGGACTGTTCAGCCTGGAGAGAAGATTACTAAGGGGGGACCTTATTAATATCTGAAGTATGGGATGCAGGGGGAATTGGCCAACCCCTTTTCAGTGTCTGTGGGGACAGGACAAGGGGCAATGGCCTCAAGTTGGAGCACAGGGAGTTCCACACCAATCTGGGGAAGAACTTCTTCCCAGTGAGGGTGAGGGAGCCCTGGGACAGGCTGCCCAGGGGGTGTGGAGTCTCCATCTCTGGAGAGATTGCAGCCCCATCTGGATGCCAACCTGTGTGCCCTGTCCCAGGGACCCTGCTTTGGCAGGGGGTGGGACCCCATGGGCTCTGGAGGCCCCTTCCAACCCCTGTGAGTCTGTATTCTAGTTAATCTGCTCATAGACTAAGTTCCAACAGCTTGCTCAAAACATGCCCTTTAAAGGGTGGCACAATTTAGGAAATGCTCCAAGAAATCTGCACCACAAACACTAAACTGCTGCTGGGGAGGGGTGTAAGCTGCATGCTGTGTAACTTACACCTTGTTAGTCACTTTTAATCACTTAACACAGCAACTTTCCCTCCCAGGGACACTCTTACTCTTTGACAAGGGTAATGGAAGAACTGAAATAGCCCCAAAGCCTACAAACACACAGCTCTCAACTGACCAGAGCTGCCTTTGTGGACCTTTATACTTGTTCAAGACAGAAATGTTTAAGTATCAGCTCTTGCCTCTTCCTAAGTTGAGGTCAGCTCTCTGAGCGGTCTGCCTGTTAGTTCTGAAGGGAATATTAGGGATTTCAGAGTCACCCCAAAGAATTTCTTCTGCTGCCTTTAATTCCTTCCTGAGATGAGAACCAAGGGACCCTGGACAAGTCCACTGATGCCCTTAACTAGCCTCTTAAATTCTCACCCCATCTTTCCCCAACTGTCCCAATTCCAAACTATCTCCCCATATTTTCACACACACTATTACCCCACTGCTTATACCATCATTTTAGGACTCTGAACCAAACAGAAGATCCTGTGTCACATTACACCTTCTCCAGCTATAGTACTCTAACCAGTTCTACAACAACTGAATCAAAACAGAGCAGATGTCAGTACTAACTGGTGCTCCCAACAGTGGCCAGTACTGTACTGAAAGCACTTGTAAGGGAGGGTGCCTCAGCCTGACAAACATCCCCTTGACTGACACCATTCCTCCAGCTCTTCCAACTCACAGTGCAGGCTTTCAGCCTCACACACTAGCAGGTTCACTTCTGGCAAGATATAAGATATTGTTTTGCCTTTTCATCTGTTTCTAAAAAACACAGAAGCCTTCAGCTGGACAGATCTCAATATGAACCTTCTTCCTTTCACTGAACCCCCAGGAACTTCTGGGTGTTCAGTGAAAGGAAGAAGATTCATATTGAGATCTGTCTGAACCAAAAAGAAAAAGTCTCCAGGAGCATCACACATATAAAGGGAGAAGAATTACAGGCAGCAAGATTGCCTCAGAGCTCAGACACAGTGAAGAGTGCTGTAATTATGTGTGGTGTCTGCAACATTTAATTACAGGGTGAAGCTACAAAAATGGAGTGGTCAGGACATGGTCCATGCACAGAAGTGACCAAAAATATTCCCAACGGCCATGGCTGGATCTAGAAGCTGTAGATTTACACTCTCAATAGACAGAAAATAAAATAAAACAAAAAAGATCAGTGAGCTTCAATTCTGGGTCTTCAAGGCATTTCAAAACCTCCTATTTGCATAAATAGGAGTATTGCTCTACCAGGCAAAGGGCATATTGCAGTGCCCCACTAGCTAGCAGAGTTCACAGGGACCATGCTAAAAACAAGACAGTGAAAGCTTGTGAAGTTTTAAAACAAGTTAGAGTAACCCATGACACTGGAGGGTTTGTTAGAATGAATGGCCAACACTGAGCACCACTGCTCCCTTGAAAAAGGGACTATAGCTAGAGATGAGAGAGAATCAAAGCAGGTTCAAGTGTTTAAAGGCCACAGCCACTCCCCTACACATTTTGAACTCTCAAGTGTCCCACTGCCATGCCCCAGGTTTGACTTGGGGGGGAACATTTAAAGTGTTTGGACTCCAAGGTGAGGTGGCAAGAGCACATTCTGTGTGTAGTAACATTTCCTGGATCCACTGGCAAGGTTGAACAGCCTCCCTGCAGTCCCAGGGAAAGCAGATGTCCTGACCTGGCTGCAAGCTGGATGTAAGGTCACAAGAGCAAAGCAGCAACCATCAAAATGGCCAAGAGCAGTGAGGGACACAGCAGTTTGTACATCACCAATCAAACCAGTAACTCAGTTCAGTGGAGGGAAAGTAAAATGAGCATATTGGAGGTACCTTTTGAAATAGTTAGTGCTGGGGACCACTGTGATCGTAGAATATCAAGACAAATGCTGCCATTACTGTTAATATTTGGATGATAGATTCTTGTCGTAAATGCAACCTGCAGAAGAAGCAGAGTTTCAGTGTAGGCTCAGCTCACAAGGGTACAGTACACTGCAGGGCAAGCAGACTCAGGGTACCACTCACCTTAGGTGGTTTGAAGGGATAATCTGTTGGGAAGTGAATTGTCAAGAAAAATACTCCACCTTGATAGGGACTGTCATTCTGTTCAGGAGAAAGAATGGTTGCAGGTTGAGGAGTTATTACCAGACAACTGGTCAGAAAAAGCCATGAGCATCAATTCTTTCATACTTACTGGTCCCATTATTGTAGCTTGCCAATGGAACACTGAAAGAGAGAGAGATTTACTTCAGTTTAGAGAAGTTCAAGTAATGAACTACTTGCACACAAAGCAGCACAGAAAAGTCTATTTTAAAAAACAAAGCCTTCTGAGAGGCTGCAGGGAAGCAAGCCAAAGAATTAAACAGAGACAGAGCGAAGTACTCAGCACTCCACATCCACTGGCTCCAGGCTTTGGGATTGCCCTGATACCACACACATACTTTGTGCCCTGCAAAAAAAAAATCCCTTTCCAATAAAAATCCAGAGTTCCAGGTACCATTTCAGACCTGACAAATTTGTGAGTTCAACTTTGCTGCTCCCAGGGAAGCTCCTGAAGCAAAGCCCAGCTTCCAGTGACTGCACTGACCTCAGTAAGCTCCAGCAAAGGTACAGTATGACCTCATACCTGTCTTAGGGAAGATCCCCACTACACAGATCCTTAAAGGGAGGGTAAGTCTATGCTTGGTATATACCATATGTAGAGAGGTAAGCTAAGGCAGTGTTACCTCAGCTCAATCTTTAGTCTTAGTCTCCAGAGAGGTCTCAAAATTCCATCAAAGCAGCAGAACTCAATCTAAGTCTTAAGAGAGTGCAAGAACAACAGCCTGCCCAACAACAGCCTGCCCAACACCCAGGCCTGGGTGTGCCAGCACACGCCTCACTCAAAGGGACAAAAATCAAGTCTCACTCGTATGCATCTGTCCAAGAGAACATCTTAGTGTGGCAGGACAGAGGGTCACGGAGAGTGGCTGTATGCTGCAGAACATAAGGAAAATAAGGAAGGCTGTTAATCTGTACAAGGCAGGTTACAAAGTTCTCAGGGGTCCTGTGCTCTCCAGAGGCTCTAGCACTGGCTGAGAGCACCAGCCTCACAGTGCTCTGTGAGCCAGGACTGCAGGATGTTTCCCCCTGCATGGGGAGCTGCACAGAAGACTCCAGTTGTTGTAGAATCATCATAGAATGGCATGGGTTGGGAGGGAGCCCAAGGGTCACAGAGCTCCAACCCCCCTGCCACAGGCAGGGCCACCAACCTCCAGGCCTGGAGCTACACAAGGGTGCCCAGGGCCCCATCCAACCTGGCCTTGAACACCCCCAGGGATGGGGCACCCACCCCCTCTCTGGGCAGCCTGTTCCAGCCCCTCACCACTCTCTCTGCAAAGAACTTCCCCCTAATATCTCCTCTAACCCTTCCCTCCTCCAGCTTCACTCCATCCCCCTTGTCCTGCCAGTCTCTGCCCTTTAACAAGCTGATTCCCCTCCTGTTCCTCTGCTCCCTTCAGGGACTGGATGGCTGCAATGAGGTTCCCCCACAGCCTTCTCTTCTCCAGCTCAGCTCCCTCAGCCTCTCTGAGGCTCCTAATATCCAATCTAAACCTTCCTTCGTTTAGCTTTAAAGTCTTTAGAAGACAGAAGTTGAAGCCACCCGCAACTACACACTTAACCTGCAACTGGTGCCTACAGCCTTCAAGGGTACCAGTGGCAGAAGTAATCCTGGCCCAGGGTGACACTGCTTGTCCTAGTCTAGTGAGAGCAGTTTTTAATTACACACAGTACAGGCATGATCTCATAAAGGGGGAGGGAGGAGAGTGGGAACAGCCAAAGCAAGGAGAGAAGAGGGCTTGGTTAGAGCAGCCAGTGGGTTACAAGGTGTAGTACAGCTGGTAACACCAACCAGGCTTCTGAGGAAAACTCTACACACAAGATAGAATCAGGAAATCAAGATAGCTGCTTGTGTGTTTGTACATAGAGTTCACCTGTCCAGAGAGCTTAGTGAGACACCAGGAGAGGACAAAGGGGCAGCAGAATCCCAGCAGTGAAGAGAGATCACAGAAAAACCACTAAGAATTTCACAGGGATCTGTAGATGCTGCTAAGGTTCACTGTGGCTGCACTGGAGCTCAGACAGCACTGGGCATTAACCTGCCTACCTCTGCACACCAAGAGGCACGTACAGCCATCCTGTGCCTTCATCCCAACAGGATTCCAGGAAGAAAAAAACCACTTCCACAATGAATCTTGTATTTTACAAGCTGGAAGGGTGGCTTGGTTGTTCCTTGGGGGTTTTCTGGGGGGGATGGGGGCTGTCTTGGTGGTTTGTTTGTTGGGGTGTTTTAAAACTCCCATCCCAGACTGAAGGAAAAGACTTGTTTAGATTTATGTTCTCACAACATCCAGGACAAGTTTGAGGAACCACAAGATGGGTTTGTCATGCAGAGCTTCTCTCAGTTGATTCTTTACTTGTAGATCAGCCATTCCAGATGTTGTTTACAAAGTCAGGGGGCTGCTGACTCGCAGTAGCTAAGCACAGGTACACATCTGGAAGCAAGCTAAGCAGCTGCATAGCTCTCAAGATAGACAAGTGTAGTCCAGTCCCAAGCATGTTTCCAAAACAAAGGCCAGGGGTGGGTGGAAAAGGGCTAAAGCTACATGGCTAAGAGGAAGAAAATCCTGTTCCTACAACTAACAGGGCAGAACAGCTCTCCCTCTCCCAAGTTTTCAGCTATAGGGACGAGGTGCTTTTTAACTGGGGACAGTTTGCACCAGCTGGACGAGCCACCCAGACCCCCCTCTGCAGGCACAGCACGTCCTGAACTCAGAGGAAGGTCATTCTGCAAGGCCAGGGAGGCAGACCCGGAACACAGGGATCTGAGAGGCCACCTTCCTGCTGGTGCCCCTGCTATCCACTTACACACCCCCAGAGCACTCCTCTCAGCAGTGAGGCTTCCAGAAAGGTGGCACAGGCAGAAGGGAGCATTTAAAGCTCTGTATATTCACTAGGAACTCCCCATTGTAAGCATTCACCAACTTCTGTTTCCCCCTCCTCCACCAGATGATCTCCATCACCTCTGACAGTTTATCATGGCACAAATGACACTTGCTAATTAGGGGGAGAAAAAAGCCTCAGACTGGCTCTTAGTAATTTCTTTCCTATGAAACTATGAACTTCTTTGAAATACTATTTTGAAAGCAGAAAGAAGTTGTAGAGTAACTAGAAGCAGCTTGACACTACCACTAAGAACATCCTCAAAACCCAAAGGATTGCTCAACAGGCACTTTTCCACTAATCTCAGTATTTCCATTCTCAGGTTTCAAGCTCTTCCTTAATCTAGTCCTTGAGGTCTCTAAGAAGGTGTAAGTTTCTATCCACTTCAGCACTCTGAATGGTTCAGAAATTATTCAGAAAGACCTTGGTGGCTTGATTTTCCCTTTCAGAAGGGCACCTGAACTTAGAGTTCTTCATGTGTAGATGGAGGGATTCCCTGCTTCAGCATCCCCTACTCTCACGAGCTCAGATGCTCATCAGAAACTGCTTTGCACAAGTGCAACACATGCCATTTAATGTGTGGTCAGAGCTTCTTGTGCAGCTTCTACACAGCAGAGCTGCTACTACAAAGTGTAAACACATTCCCTCACACCAGGCATTTTATGCACTGCTACTGACAGGTTTGATGCAGGCCCCCAGTAAAAAGCTGGGAAGCTACTGGTGAATTTGCAGATGTTTGTCTCACTGCAAGCATCCCACTGAGCTTGCTCACCTAAGCTGTGGCCCAGAGTTTAATGCTGCTGTCAAAAATAGTAGTTCACCAGAAATCCCAGTTAGAGTGGAGAAGACTGTCACACAGCTTGCACCACCACTGCAGTTTCAAAGACTCCCCTAAAACACCATGAAGCTCTGGGTAAGGGTTAAGTTGCCTTATCCAAGCTGATCAAAACCAGACTGAGGACCACTACCTACAACTACAAGAAGCATCCATATCAACACCAGTAAGTCACATGGTATCTCATGCCCTCCTGCCTAGGCAACAATACACACACACAAGATGACAGATCAACTCACTATGAAACAACATCAGACCAAAGAAATTCAGGGTAGGACTTGAAAGAATAGCTGCTTTGCTTCTGCTTTGACATTAAACATGTCAGTATCAAGCCCCTTGAGCTTCAAAAGGGCAGAACAACAAGTCCAAGTCACACACCAGGTGAACAACCTCACACAGGAAAGACAAGTAGCTGATGTGTAGGCCAAAAATATCATCCTACACTAGCCCTCACACAGAACCTGGCAGGGCCAACTGCTCCAACCACAGCTCTCAGGAACAGCAGCACCGTGTGATTTAAGGATGCTCCACCCACACTTCCTCTCTCCTACCAAGCAGTCATGACTGAATCAAGACACACGTTAGCCATGACAACAGGATCTAGACATTCTGATTTTGCTGACTGAAAGCCACAAGTAGCATTCCAAACCATGGCAAATCCTGCCTAAAAGTTAGGAGTCCAACCTGGTTTTCAGTTCTTACCCTCTGGGGTGCTCTGTAATGCAACAGCACAAGACAGACCAAGGAACAGGCAGTGTTCCCAGAGCTCCTAGAGCTCGTTTGGCCACAGTAACCAGGAGACTTCAAAGTCAATGATATTGCATAGCTCAAGTTTTTAATTTACCAACTAATTTACTTTCACATTTGAACCTCTTCATGTAACCTGCTTAAGAATGCCCTGTAACTAACTCCTGTGTAGAAGACAGCTAGCCCTGACCTTGGTGTACTAGCACCCAGGATTACGAGTAGATTGTTTTACTTCTACAGGGCCATGTGACTACCCCATGTTAGGATATCAAAGAAGTTCAGGAAGCTGAATGCAGCTGCTTCTAGTTCAGCCACTGAGGTTTGTGAACTTCAGGCCCTATGAGAATGGCAGAATAGTTCATTGCCAAGGTGTAACTTCAGATGTCCTCAGTGCAGAGCTGTCTAGTCAGTGAGAGGGGAGTAAGAGACCTCCAGTGATACACAAGGGAGTTAAGAGAAAGAAGGGCAACAATTGTTAAGATTAGCACATGGAGTAGATTCTAGCACTGCAACCAAAAGCAAGAGAAGAGTTCCCCTTGCTAAGGAACTGGCCATCCTGTTCTAGAAGAAAGAGGAAAGAAGTGAGGGACTGCAGCCCTTCACCAGCTGCAGCATACTTACTGTCATCACCAACCGGCCCTGCTGAACACTGTGCTGGAGGATCACGTGCCAGATCATTCAACTCCTAAAAAACAGGAAGAGTTTATTTCATTTGATTTCAAAACCAATCATGTTATTGCTAGAAGAGCTGCTGGTGGCACTGGGGCTATCATCCTTGCTCAGGAATGTAATCCTCATAGCAACAGGTTTCCCAAACCCACAAGAACAGCAACACCAGTGCCCCAGAGAACAAAGTTGCTTCTGTAATCCATGCAACTCGTTTGACATACACACCAGTCCCCTCTGGAGGTTTCCATACCCTGTTAAGTCACAGCCAGCCTCACCAAGCCATAGGGTCTAGCAGGTTTGCCTTCACTGACAATAAAACTTAGGAAAATCCAAGGAATGACAGACTCCACTACCTCCAAGTCACAGAGAGGTAAAACGGTCTCAAACAACTCTCAGCATCAGCCTCATTTTATGCCCTGTAGTGTACCAGCTCCCCAGCTGCTCCAGTTTATTATCTCATACTGCAAAGAGGCTGCTGCAGGTATAGAAGCCATGAACAACCTGTGGTTGTTTTATCTCCATCAGTAAACATGGGTAGTTAAATGGAATAGAACACAAGGCCTCTGCACCTACAGAACTGCTGGCCCACGAGTGGAAATCCTCCTTTTCAAGCACCCCTGTTAGTCAGATTTTCCTCTGAAGAAATCCCATAATGAGTCTCAACTGCTGGGGCTGAGTAATCCAGAGTGTGTCTGAACGATACCAAGTTTCAATCTGAAGCAAGAATTTCAGCCCAGATCAGAAGGAGTCCACACACAGCCACCAGTACCTCGCATCAGCAAGCTGCTCAGGAAGTGGGCACTGGTGGGAAGTGCAAACAGAGCAGAGCTTTCAAGTCAAGCTCTCTATTTCTGGCTCAGTCACTGACCTGCTTTGCATGAGGTGCCCAAACATACTAACTCTGCTGCTGTGCTCACCCAGCAGCAGCAGGAGACCATGACGTGGACAACTAAATGTAGCCTCAGGAAACACTTGCTGTCCCTGGCTTCCACCTCACAGCCTGCAAGGGTTGCAAGGGTTACCAGCAGCAGTCCCAGATACCAGACTTATCTGGGGCTCCTGATAGACAAAACATTTCAGGACATTGATCAAGGCAAGCTGATTGCAGGAATGGAAAAAGCTTGTCACTTAACGGCCTTTTGTTATTTACAGGCAGCATTTAAGCTCTTCAATAGATAATCTCAGGGAGTTCCAGCTTTCAATTCCCACGAACTGGGAGGCCAACATCACCCCAACCCTCCCCTGTTACAAGAGAAGAAAGTCCATGACATCAAACAGGAAACGTGAGGATTTCCCCCTCAGCACAGAGCCCCCCAGAAGCCTCCAAACTTAAACAGAGCTCCTCAGGCCCTGACTGCTGCAAAGCACACGAGTTCAGCTTTGCTCTGGGCAGCTCCCAGCTGCAAAGATCCCAGCTGAAAGCCACCAACCACACTGCTGAGGCTTCCCCAGTGCTCCCACTGAGCTCAGACTTGGACACGTACTGAGCATGCAGCACCTGCCAGAGAGCCTGATCCCTCCCAAAGGTGGGGAGCATCTCCAGATAGCCTCTTCAGCCTTGTCAGTTATGATGTCCATTCAGAGTAGCCAAGCTCACTTGGACTCCTTCCTTACCTCCTGGTTGCAAGTATCATGGTGAAGATCAGTTAACATGCTTTTGCCCCAGCAGCACACCACACCCCCCTCTGCTTTAACTCTGGAACATCACCCTGAGCAACACAAGGATACTGCTCCACCCTAAAGAAGTGCACAGACTCCAAGAGTTTTCAGAGTAGCAGACTGCACTGTGCTCTGCTTCAGCATCAGTAAGCAGAGAGCCACACCAGGCCAGGAGAGCAGCAGAGGAACGTGCAGTCACCTACACACAACTCCACCCGCACCCAAAGGCCAGGTGTTGGCTGTGGTCAGACTAGTCATGGCTCTGCAAAGAACCAAACGAGTCTCCACATGCACAGAGTCAGGAGCACAGGCATGAAAGTGTAGAGACGTGAATACATTTAGTCTTTAAGCTGTACAGAGTAGAGGCCACTTCCAAATGCTACTGGACTCTTCCAGGAAACAGAATCCAATACTACACTACTTGAAACCCCAAACACATCTAAACATCCCTTCTTATCAACCCTCACTCCCATTTTACACAAATATGATGCAACCCCACCAGAGCTGGAAGGAGGGCAACTCTAAGAATCCCAGTTTCCCACGTAGGGCTATACCCTACCATGGCTTGTGTTTAAGAACCTGACACACACCTTCCCCACAGTGACTGCACAGACTGAGGTACCACAGATTAAAAGGCCACGTAAAAAGCAAGGCATAAGCCCCTTTGTGCTTGGAAAAGCTCAGCACCTCTCAATTCAAGCCCCTGAGTTACTAACCCTCCCAGCTTTTGCAGACCAGAGCAGGTTTGTTTAACCTCCACAAGGCACCTTTGGAGCACAGCCAGAGCTGCAGCAGACCAGCAGCTGCCTCTGCGCACCAGAGACATGCGTGTCACCAGGGCACAGATGATGGCTTTAACATGTCCTTCTCTTCAGGCTGTAGACATGCTGCTAGTGCCTTGTTTAACAACAGGAATGACAGCGTGTTCAGAGAGGAGCACCCACCACTGCAGCACAGCACCCAGCTTTCACAGAGCAACCTCTGCCTCTTGAGAGCTCCCGTGCAGCTCACAAGGTACCGTGAGCACAACTGACCCAGTGAGGTCTCTGCCCCCAGATGCTGCTGAGAGCTGGTTTGTAACTCAGAACAGGTGACTCTGGAGGTCACAAAGCTGGAACTTGTAATAGATGGAGGAGTCAGTTTGGTATCATCTGCCAGCCAAGTATCACTGCATGGATCACACCCCAGGCTGCAAGGCCTGCTGCTTCCCTGGGATGTGGGAAGGCTTGCCAGTCACTGACCAGGTCCAACCTGGTCCACCAATTTTTAACCCAAAACCTGAAGAAAGCCAGAGCTGCTTGCTGTTTGAGACAGTTTCTGATCTGCACAGAAGGTTTTGGTTTAGGAGCTCAGAAGCTAAGACGAGGGCAGCCTTTAGGTGAAGACTGAGTTACTCAGATCTCAGGAAGGTACCTCACCATGAGCTGCCTTCAGCTGGAAGGCCAACTTATAGAACTGAAGTTTCTGCCACCTCCCCTACAGCAAAACACCCCTGGGGTAGGCACACCACCGAGGATCATACCATTAACCTGACCCAACATACAGACAAAAGTACTAATTAGTTCCTCCACAGAAATGAGGAAGCAGAAGCACAGTTCAAGGTGTCTTCCCCAAAGGCCAAGCTGCACGACATACCACCATTACACCCATGAACTAGATAACAGAAGAGCTACAAGAACTCCCACAAGAAAAAGTCATTTAGACTCCAAAAGCAAGTTTAATTGCACTTAGGAGCTCCCAACAAGATGTACTGCTTCTCAAGGGTTCCAGGAATGCATTTTAAGGAAGATTGGAGCTTGCTTATGGCCACAGACCCTCTCACTGAGCTTCCCATCTGCTGCCAGGGAGCCCTCGGGGCACACAGGAAAGCCAGTGCCACAAGCCTCACTCAGAGCAGTTACCAGGTGGGGTACCATCCCCTGCTACCCTCCCAGCCAGCCTCCAGCACACTGCATTTAAAATGCACCTTGAGCAAGGAGTTCACAAGCAGCTTCTAAAACACTATCAAACACGAGTGGTTTCAGTCTTCAAGTTTAACCTTGCACGTGTTTCAACTCATAATTAGTTTTAATTGTAAGCTCCAAAGACACTTAGAGAAGTTCAAATTTCTTTCTCTAGACAGCAGATCCCTCCCCAGTCTAATGGGTCCCTGGTAAAAGCTACGCCAGCCAGAAGATCAGACTTGTTTCATGGATTAAGGTAGTGCTCAGGCAGCCTTCAGCAAGATTAACCAACACACATGGCAACAGCAAGAAGCCAATTGACTGAGTAAAGAGCCAGCACCCTTCAGCAGCCAGTCCCAGCAGTTCTGATATACCTTGGTACACACCAGAGCTCCCCAAACACACTCCAAAGCACAAGATGTGTGGCTCCAAATATTATCCAAAGTCCTTTCAGCTCAGACTCTGTGGTCTTTCCTCCCTACTCCACTTTGAGCTGTTATCAAACTCTAATTTACTTGGAGACCACATCATTAGCTTGATTATAAGCCTAATTTTCACCTACAGCAGCAACCTGACAGCAGGACAAGCTTTTAATCCGACTTCAGGGAGTTTCTTTGTCTGAAGCCCTGTAACCCTCCCGTGCCAGGCAGGGTAGAGCTGTGCTACCAAATTCTGGTTTCTCACCATGGATCTGCAGAGAGCAGAGCCAAGCAGTGTGGAATCAGGGCCCAAGCCAATCCACACACTCTGCCCTGCCTCAGCAGCAGGCCCACAGCACTGACAAGCAGCTCAGATGCAGAGGTTTGACGGGACATGAGTCTGCTGCACATTCCTGGGCAGCAGGTTCCATCTTTACCTCCAGCAGTTGGTACCAAGTGGGTGACCCAAGAGCCCACAGCCACCAGGCACTTCACGCCTCTGCGCTTGCCAAGCAGTCCCCTGCACAAGGCAATGCTCACACACCACAACCAGATCACCAAAGCCTTACAGCATCCATAGGTGCTCTTCTGGTCTACAGGAGCTCTGTGATGCCAGCCTATCTGCCATTCTGAGGCAGCTTCTCCAATTAACAGAAGGTTTTTGCACTTCAGAACTATTTTAAACCTTTGCCTTTGACAGAATCGCCTTTTTCAGTACTTGAAGTGGTTCAGATCCATTGACTTTGACTTCTTGCAAGACTCAGAAGACAAGCAATTGAGTAGCATGAGAAAGTCAAGCTGCATGAAACACAGGAACAGCCCAAGTACATGTTATAAACAACCTCTGATGTAACTGTCACTTTTTTCAAAGCCTGAAGAGCAAGAAGACCAAAGCCAATGTATGACTTCCTCCTGGTGTGGAATCTGAGTGTCACAAAGCCTAGCTAGCTAGCAGAGGCTTAACCAGCATTGGCTGTACTGGCAATGCACAAGATATTTAACACAGATGGGCTGCGCTGGCAGCTCCACGAGCACAGCGAGAGGCCGTAACGGAAGGAGCGAGCTGTTCCCACTGGCTGCTGCAAAGCAGGACCCGCAGCACAGCAGCAACACAGGGTTTGCTCAGCACAGGTAGCACATGTGTAACCCTGTTCACACCAACGCTGTTCAATCAGCCAGTTCATGAGACATGTCCCACCCGCAGGAAAAGGCTTGTTCTGGCAGAAGTGACACTTCAGCACCTCAGAGTGTCAAGCAGTTTGAGACTTAAAGTCCATCATCTTGTGCAGCTGGAGAGGGACACCACTATGGACTATAGTTCTGTAAAGTGCTACCCAGTTTTGGGGTCTCTGCATTACAAGCAGTAATAAGCCACCATTCCTTTGCTATAAGAAAATGTTTAACTTCAGCAGGGCTTAAGTAGAGCTCCCAATTTCCCCTTTCCCCTCATTGTGGGGTCCATCACACAGTCCATACAGGAAAAACCATAAAAGACCTCAACTAACCTTTCCCTTGCTCCCCCATTCAAAGCAGCTCGAAACAGCACCCCACCTATTCAGTTACAGGTAAGTGTTTCCTAGAGGTAAGCACTGCAGGGATGTGGCTGTATCCAAAGTGCTTCAGCTTAAACCTAAACATGGAAGCCATTCATTAGAGTCCTCCGGTATCACTCCTATCCCAGTCCCACACTGCATTTCTCAAAATACATCACTATCATAACACAAGGCATTGTTATGTATTAAAAAAGGAGTAATTAAATTGTTATGCTTCACTGTTACCCCCCCACACTTGATAGGGACTCTGACTGGCACCGTTGCCTAGATCCCAAATGATTTGAGACCTGCAAGCGCCAAAACAAGAACAGAGAATGAGGCCTGGAAGGCCACAGTGAATCATACAAACAGCAATCTGAGAGCAGCTCTCAAGCCTGAGCTCTTTCAGAGCATCTGCTTGAAGAACAGCTGCTGCTTCACAGAGATACTGCCCTGGCTGGAGTCTCTGGTCACCCTCACAAGCAACTGTGCCACCAGAGACATGCGGGGCTGGACCACGCAGCTCTTGTGCTTCCTCACACTAACACTACTCACCCAACTGCAGCCAACGTCTTGTTCTGCCCCTCTTCCAGCCCTGAGGAGCTCAACATGCAAGAGGCCACTTCAGGTAGCAAAGTATCAAGGGTTTACACACAGGATTTTCCACTCCTTTCCACCTGCTCTTCCCTACCTCATCCACAGAGCCAAAACAACTTGGGAGAAAACACCCTAGTCTGTGGATGAGCATAAAACCCAAGCTGCCAGCCATAACAGGCAGCAGTGAGACTGCTACCTGAACACTAATACAGAGACCAATAATACCCTCTAAAGATGCCTAAGCAGCAGCTTCCCTTCCCATCACATCTTTGTACTTGAGCCTGGTGGGATTATTTCTACTTAATCCACACTCTGCAGGCTTTTGTTCCTGCCACAAGGTGCAACAGCAAAGGTCGGAGGCTTGCTTGTGCCCCTCGCTGCCTGACAGGGACAGTCACTATGTGTAAGATACCACTGCTCTTCCCAGAGTCCAGAACAAAAACAAGATGAGACAAACACTCTTCATGGGGATTAAAATAGCTGGACTGTAAACAACCAGTGATTATTACTTAAGGAGTTGAGCAAGACACAGTAACTCAGGCTAAGAGCGCTCCTTCCTAGTCAGGAGCTTAATGCCCATCTAACTTTTATAGCATCCAGACTGCTAGAAAAAATGGTTCATTCCTCTCTGCATAGCTTCTTTCTGTTGGAAATGCTGCCAACAGATTGCCTCCCTTCTCCCCAACAGCCACCACTCTCACACCACTGAAACACTTAGTACTCTGCAGAGCTCAGTACACACCACACTGCTCTGGCAATGCTCTCAGCTTTGAAAGACTCTGGTAACCTTACACGGTCCCCATTATCCCCTCAGGATTCTTTATCTTCAAAAAGCAGCATGAAGAATCAGTCTTTGGGCACCCAGTGTTAACAAAGACTCCACACATTCAGCTTATCTCTTGTTAAAAAACAGGCCAGATACAGAAGTGCTTTAAGAGCTCTGAATCCCCAACCTCACCATGCCCTAAATGACAAGAAAGCAGGTTTCCCACCTCCTGAGTTACCAGATAGAAGATACACCCTCCCCACAAAAGCCCTGCACTACCTGCACACCCCTCTCCCTGATCCCTGTGGCCACATCTATCCTGCTCAGCTTTCACTTCTGTGTCTCCACGGTCTGTGCCGATGTCAGGCGCCTGGCCCAAGGGGAAAGTGCTCTTTGAGGAGGCCTGTGAGCCCACAGACACGCTGCAGGACAGCCCCAGCGACGTCCTGACTATCACTGAAGTGACAGAGCAGTGCAGACGAGCGAGACTCAGCTGGAGCACAACGTCCTCATGTAACCCGGCACCATACACTTCCCTGGGAGTTTCAACACACTAAAGTTATACCCCAAAGCCTTCCCTTTCCAGCTCTACCTATTCCACACGTAAGCCTTCAAGCTCTCTTCAATTTTCTTCTCCACCTTAGCTTTAATCTGATCAGCACGACACTTGAAGCTTCACAAAAACGTCAAGATAACCTACAATCAAAGCAGAGATGTTAACACACAATTCAAGTCCAGCGCCACAAACACAAGAAGCCAGAACTGTCAAACCCATCTGGAGTGTTAGGGAGCAGGTTCACATCTGGTTCTCGATGGAAGTCAGATTTACATAGTAATCAAACCCAGAAGCCCCAGGAGAGGGCCAGCTTCCACACCTGAACCCTGCTTGAGAACAGAACTGTCAGATACATGTTTTGCAGGGAAAAGGATGCAAGTTCCCTGCCTGACTCTCCGAGGCAATATAAGCATACTTCAATCATCCTCTGGAATGGAGGAGGTTTGGTTGTGTGTGTGCCCCCAGTAAAAGATACTGTGATGATCATGTGAAGTACAGTTTTAGGACCGTGGGAGATGGAGCAGCAGCGTTCCCCTCAGAGGCTCAGGCACCTCCTGCTCCAGGAGGAGAAGGCACCTCGCATGCCGCTCCCTGGGACTCTAGGAGATGACTCAGGTTGAACAACGGCACCGGCTCCATTAGAACACCAAACCACCCTGTGTTTGACTAGTCGGACGTGACACGCTCAGTAGGCTCAGCGCTTCCGCACGCGATGCTGAGGCAGGAGAAGAGCAGAGCCTTCCGCCCCGCAGCTCCCCAACCAGCCACCTCGGAACTTCCAGCGCGGGCAGCGCCGCGCTCCGCCGGGCGCGTCCCCCTCCAGGCCCCGAGCGGCTCCGGAGGGACGAGGCGCTTCCCCTCCAGCCGCAACAGCTGGCGGCGGCTGCTGCCACCCTCGGGCCCGGGCCCGGCGCCGGCGCCCCCTCGCGGCCCCGGGGGCCACGCTGCCGTGGAGGGGCCCGGCCACCGCGACCACCGCCGGCCTCAGCCTTCCCACACCCGCACCCCTCCCCCGGGACAGGGCTAGGCCCGCTCAGCGCCGGGATGGGGGCGAGGGGGGTACGGCCCTTCCGGGGGGAGCAAACAAAGCGCGCCGGCAACCGGGCCAGAGCCCCCCGCGCCCCGCTCCGGCAGCCGCGGCCTGCACGGCCGAGGGGAACCGGGGAGACTCCCCCGCTTCCCCTTCCCCAGACCCGACCGCCGCCTCTCCCTCAGGCCGGGACGCGGAAAGAAGCCCCTCACCGCCCTCCCCCGGGCTGAGACGGGCCCCGGGGAGACCCCTCGCCGCCGGGGCAGGGCCCGGCCGGGCCTTGCCTTGCCACCTCCTCCTCCTCCTTCCCCCCTCCCCCTCCCCGCTCCGTCCCTCCCCGCCAAGCCCGGGGCGGCGGCGGCGGCCTACCCGGGTTATGTAAGGCGAGCGCCAGGCCAGCGCGGCGGGGCCGGGCCGGGCGCGGTGCGGCGGGGCCCTGCCCTTACCTTGTGGATTCTCTTCAGCGCCATTGTGTGCGCGAGGCGGCGAGGAGGGGCGGGCGGGGAGGGGGCAGCCCGCGGGGACTATTTTCCGAGGGGGAGGGGGGGGGAGAGGAGGAGCGCGGAGGTGGCGGCGGCGCGGAAGAAGGGAGGGGGGGGAGGGGAAGGGGGGAGGGGAAGGAGAGAGAGAAGGGGGGAAGGGAAGGAGGGAGGGGAGGGGGCCCCCCCAGAAGGCGGCGACGGAGGGGAGGGGGGGGGGGCGGGGGGCCTGCGGGCGGGCCGGCCTGGCGCGCTGCTCCCTGGCGGCGGCCGCTGGGCTTGGAGCTCGCTGCCACTGCCGCAGCTCCTACCGCATCCCTCCGCCGCCTCTTTATGCGCTGGCGCCTCCTCGCCGGCCTTCCGCGTATCACTCCGCCGGGGCGCTCCTTACCCGCGCCGCCACCGGATGGCGCGCGTTTGGCGGCGCGGAGGCGGCCGCCGCGACGGAGGCCGAAACCGGGCTGGGAGCGAGGTGGGAGGTGCCGGGCGAGAGGGAGGAGGAGGAACGGGCCGGGAGAGGGGGGGGAACTATTTGTCTTGCGGCCGCCGTGCAGAACTCTCCAGAAGGGGGAGGGGGAGAGCGCGGAAGGATACGGCCGCGGCAGCGGGGAGTGAGGCGACGAGCGCTGCCCGTGACGGCGGCTTCTCGCGAGAAGGCGGGGCGGGAAGAAGTTCCGGCCGCGCCGCCGCCGTGGGGCCGGTGAGGGCCTGAGGCGCCGGGCCTGGGCCTGAGGCGCCGGGGCCGGGCCTGAGGCCGGGCGGGCGGCACCCCCGGTCCCGGCAGCCTCCCGGGAGCTGCCGCTGCCGCCCGTACTGCCCAGGGAGATGTCGCCCGGGTGCCTGGCTTGAGGCTACAGGGCTCTCGAGGCCCCTTCCTGGAGGAAGGCCGGGGCCTAGAGGGCGCGGGCCGGCGGCGGCCCCTCCCTGGGCGGGGCCTCCGTGCGGGCAGAGGCCTCCGGGAGCGCGCTGAACGGCTCCCAGAGCGGTGCTATGTGGCTCAGGGTCCCTGACCGGCGGGGAGGGCACAGCGTGGCTGTGTAGCCAGGGCCCGAGCCCTCACACGGGCTGGCTGTAGGCCACGGCATCGCTGGGCCTGCCCAGCGCATGGCGCTGGGTGAAGGACACGAGGCAGCACCCGAGCATGTGGTACCCAGCAGGCTGGCAGCAGCACGGAGGGAGGTGAAGGCTCTCCAGCAGCAGCAGCAGCAGCCACCGTAGCATCCAGTGGCCAGAGATGAAAGAAAAACTCATTTCCATCCAGCATCCCCATGGAGAACGCTGCTACAGGCAAAAATACCGGTTGTTCTCAGGTGACTGAGCAGCTTGTGCCAAAAAACGTTCATCAAACAGCCTTCCTGATAGGTAGCAGGGAGCTGAAGGGCTCTGCACAGCTTCAGCGAAGCTCTGAGCCCTGTAACCACGTCCTGTTTGTGTAACTGCACCATCAGAGCAGGAACAGGCAATGGCTGTAAACAGCCAGCTCCAACAAAGGGCAACTTCCCTTCAGGGCTGGGTCACCAGCAGCTGAGTGGAGGAGACTGGGAGCAGAAGGGGACACGCTGCTTGGGACAAGAGCTTGGTGCACATGTGCTGACTAGCAGCAGCCAAACTGCCCACACACTGCAGGTCTGTGGGACATCTTGTAACACATGGTAAAATCTACGTCAGATTGGAGTCTTCTCTTCATCTTGCTGGGTTTGGAGCATGAATTGGGATCAGACACTAGTCCCTCTGTCTTAGGCTTGTGGTGGTGCCTTGTGCTGTCTGGACCCCTCCAACTCAACAGCCCTGGTACTGAGTTAAGTAAGAAAAGTGCCAAGAGCATTTTTAATCAGAGCTGGAAGTTATAAGGCTTTCCAAGAAGGCATCAGGTTTTGATCCCTTCCAGGAAAGCCTGGCTTCCTATGGATTTCTCTCTTGTGTAACTAACATCTTCAGTGATTGTACTACAATTTCCTGTTCCTGTCACCTCCTCACCTGGTCCTGCAGCAGGGTTGTGTTTGCTGTTCCTGTCAGTCCCACACCTCTTGGCAGGGCCTTCCTCTGGAGACTCCAGAGCTAAGTAACATACCAACTCCAAGCAACAAGGAGCAGGTCTGTGCTTGGACCTCAGCTCCAAAATTTCCCCCAGGGTTAGACAGTCTCCTTGCTAAAGCCCTGCTCCCTGTAGCCAGCAGAGCTTCCCACAGGACTCCTTTCCTTGCTGCTGCTGAAGGGGCAAAACCCCCCATGGCTCCTGGTGCATCGGTGATGCTGAACCTGAGCCTGCTCCTCCCCAGGCACCTGCTGGGGGGGTTGAGGATCCCTGCTGCCCTCAGTGACAGCTGCAGTGTGTTTCATGCTGGCTTTGCCTTCCTGCAGCAATCCCAGATCTCCTTCCTGACAGAGCCAGCATAGTGTGTTTTCAGTTCATTTCCCTTCCCTCCTTCACGTTGTGGATGGAGGAAATAAATCACAGAGTCACAAAAATGCCTTTTCTGGCTGTTTCTTTTTTAGCCCCTCTGGTTTGTTTTGGGGCTTCTTGCTCCTGTTCCCCTCTTTGGGGTTGCTGAGTGCCCCTTGATGGCAGAAGAGCAGCCAGCTTGTTGCTCTGCCAACCCTCTGCAGTCCTTCCCTTGCCATACCAGTCTCCACCAGCACAGGGAACTGGGAATTCTGAGATGGTCATCCTGCAGAGTCCTGGCCTTTCAGGCTCTGCCCACTCCTGAGGCAGAACCACTTTTCTTCCAGCATTTTCTTCACTCCTCTCTTCGTGCCCAGCCAACATCTGATCCTGCTTACTACAGGTGACATCACAAACTCCTCCTTCCTGGGGGATGATGCTCCCTTGGCACCCAAGAGCAGCGCAGCCCCGACAGCTTCACCCCTCACTCAAACTCAGCCCATCTGTCAGCAGGGCAGACACCACACCAGTGGGGACAAGAGCCTTCCTGCTCCTCTGGCATCCCTCTGGCAGCAGCTTTCTCCTGTTGCTGAGGGAGTTTTCAAAACACCTTCAAGTTGCAGCCTTGAAGGCACTTCTCAGAGCTCTGTGCATCAGCCAAGATTAAAGGGATGTTTTCCTGGTATTCTCAGGAACTAAGTGTTGGATTTTGTCCCCAGATTGGAAAATGAGCTTTGGCTCACTGTAGCAACAGGAAGAGATTCCTACTTTGTCCTTCACAAGCTTTGACAAGTCTTCTCTGAGTAGTAAAGCAATGTGAAACTCAACCCAGGGGATAAATAGCTTTGGAAATAAAAAGAGGTGGGAAAGTAGCGGTGTGGGGTTAGTACCAGGGGTAACTGATGGGCTGGTTCTTACCAGAGGGACAGGAACTTCTCTAAGGGAGAAGAAATGGAAGTAGAAAAGCCCTTTGTGTCATCATTAGTCACCAGGTCAGTCCCCTCAGAACTCCTGAAGTGCAAATCTCATTTCCAGAGTCCAAGGTTTGGCCTGGAGCTGTCAATGGATTGATGTTGATGGGGTGCAGGCTGCAGGGAGTCGTAGGCTGCAGGGAGGTGAAGAGTGGGACGTGTCTTTTCCAGAAGTGATTCTCCTCAGTGCTCACAGTGAGATCTTTGGCTGATGTGGCAACAGATCGTGGCTCTTCACTGGAGCTCTCATGTCTAGAAATGCCATGAGGTGGCAGGAAGATGAGGCACAAATAAAGATCAGCCTGAGATCACAGGGAGTGGAGCCAGAGAACACCTGGCTCTCCTGAGCTCAGGGTCAGGATTTCCCCTCCTGGCTCTTTGCCACCTCTCTTTGCCTTCGCTTTCTCTTGCTGCTGCCGTTGCTGTTTAGATTTCCCCTTCCTGGTCCCATCTGCAGCACTTGCTCACCGCCCATAGAATCACAGAATCCCAGCCTGGTTTGGGTTGGAAGGGACCCCAAGGGTCACAGAGCTCCAAACCCCCTGCCACAGGCAGGGACACCAACCTCCAGGCCTGGAGCTACACAAGGTTGCCCAGAGCCCCATCCAACCTGGCCTTGAACACCCCCAGGGATGGGGCACCCACCCCCTCTCTGGGCAGCCTGTTCCAGCCCCTCACCACTCTCTCTGCAAAGAATTTCCCCCTAATATCTCCTCTCACCCTTCCCTCCTTCAGCTTCACTCCATCCCCCTTGTCCTGCCAGTCTCTGCCCTTTAACAAGCTGATTCCCCTCCTGTTCCTGGGGTCCCTTCAGGCACTGGCAGGCTGCAATGAGGTCCCCCCACAGCCTTCTCTTCTCCAGGCTGACCCAGCCCAGCTCCCTCAGCCTCTCTCCATAGGGGAGCTGCTCCAGCCCTCTGAGCATCTTTGTGGCTCCTCTGAGCCCTCTCCAACAGTCCCACATCTTCCTTGTATTGGGGGCCCAGCTCTGGACACAGGACTCCAGCTGGGGCCTGATCCCCACTCTCAAAGTCCCTGTGGGGATGGGATGGGATGGGATGAGATGAGATGGGTTGGGATGGGATGGGATGGGATGCCTTTCCAGGGACATGCCCGGCCTGGGGGAGCCTTTGCCTTGCCCTGACCCTGGGCTTTCACCCTTCAGCGATGATGAGTTTAAAGTCCTGGTGGCAGCACAGACCATCCCTCTGTCCCCAGCTCACAGGGCTGCCCCAAGTGCTGTGTGCCCCTTGCCCATTAAAGTTCTTCCTTCTTTTGGGGCACCCCAGCTTCCTGCCTCAGAGTTTTCATCCATTTAATAACTATGAGCAGATCAGTGTGTGTGATCACTGATCTATGTGTGAGAGGCCAGCCCAACTCTTCTGGGTGCTCCCCAAGGTGGAAGCTGTCACACTGTGTGCTAGGGAGAACCTTGAATGCATAGAAGTCAGCCAAGGTGCCTGTGGAAGCCCTATCTAAAACCTCTGGGTCAGGATCAGAGGGGTCATCTCCAAGGGGGAAATCTTACAACAGGCATCTGCCACCAACCACCAAACCAAGTCCAGGCCAACTGAGTCACTTCAGCAAGTGTCAACAGCACCTGATTCTTACAGGTGACTTCAACCCCCCAGAGGTTTATTGGAAGAAGAACAGGAGTTGTGGGACTGTGCAGGGAGCTGCTTCCTCATACCAGCTCTGGGTGTGCCAGCCAGGAACCAGCTGGGCCTGCTGCTCACAAACCACTTTGGAAAACCTCCCTTGGTGACAGCACAGAACCAGCTCAGCCCCTTTGGTAAGGGAAGTGGGAAGAGACAGAGACATCCCGGGCTTAGCTGTGAGCTTCCAGCGTGCTCACAACCAAAAGGGAAGCATAGGGAAGATGGAGAAGTGGATGAATACCTGTGGAGAACTCCAAGGGCATTGCCAGGGCACACAGAGATCAGTTAGGAAAGCAGGAGCTTGGCTGGAATTGAACTTGGCCAAAGATGTAAAAGCCACAGGAAAAGGGTTCACAGAATCACAGAGTCACAGGGTTGGAAAAGACCTTTAAGCTCATCAAGCCCAACTGTCCCTGTCCTGTGCTAAACCAGATCCCTGAGCACCTCATCTCCCCATCTGTTAAACACCCCCAGGGGTGGGGACTCAGCCCCTCCCTGGGCAGCCTGTGCCACAGCCCCACAACTCTGCCAGGGAAGAACTTTTCCCTCCCATCTGCTCTGACCCTGCCCTGGGGCAGCTTGAGCCCATTGCCCCTTGTCCCATCGCCTGTCCCCTGGCTGGAGAGACCATCACCCACCTCTCTGCACCCTCCTGTCAGGGCAGGGGAGGTGGGGAGAAGGTCTCCCCTCAGCCTCCTCTTCTCCAGGCTGAACCCCCCCAGCTCCCTCAGCTGCTCCTCAGAGGATTTGCCCTCCAGCCCCTTCCCCAGCCTGGTTGCCCTTCTCTGGACTCGCTCCAGGACCTCCATGTCCTTCTGATGGTGATGAGCCCAGAACTGGACCCAGCACTCGAGGTGCAGCCTCCCCAGTGCCCAGCACAGGGGCACAATCCCCTCTCCAGCCCTGCTGGCCACACTTTGGCATCATTCATGGCTTCTTGTTCCCTCCTGTCGTGGTTTAACCCCAGCCAGCAGCTCAGCCCCCCACAGCCGCTCCCTCCCTCCCCGGTGGGATGGGGGAGAGAATCAGAAGGGGAAACTGAGGCAACTCAGGGCTGAGATAAGGACAGTTTAACAGGTAAAGCCACAAGCACGAGCTCAGCAAGAGGAGGGACTCATCCCCACTTCCAGGGCAGGCAGGTGCTGCCCATCTCAGCATGCAGAGCTCTGGCACCGTAAGGGAGAGCGGGGCAGACAAACGGCATCACCCCAAACATCCCCCCTGCCTCCTGCCCCCAGCTTCATCTGCTGAGCTGACATCACATGGAGGGGTATCCCCTGGGACACTGGGGTCAGCTGTCCTGGCTGTGTGGTCCCCCCCAACTCCCTGGGCACCCCCAGCCCCTCGCTGGTGGGGTGTTGGGAGGAGCAGAACAGCCCGTGTCTCCGTGCCAGTGCTGCTGGGCAGTAAGGAACCCAGCCCAGCCCAGCACACCTCCCCTGAGGGACCCCCAGCACACAGGGACAGGGGAACTTCAGCCAAGGAACAATCTGGAAATGCAAATTCCCAGTGGGAGGAAAGGCCAGGGAGGAGAAAGCAGCAGCTTTGGTGCTCCTGCTCCTTGCTGTCTGTGCAGAGGCGCTGGGCAACACTGGGCTCCAGCCCAGCTCAGATGTCACAGATGTCCAGCCTCCACTGGAGACATCCAAATCTCATTCCTGGAGTTTTGGGCTCGGCTCTTGGAGCAGACACAAGCCACATGCCACAGGGACAGTCCCATCCAGAGCATGACAGGGAGCCTGGAGGGGCTGGGGGTGGCTGGAGGGGTTGGCCAAGAACAGAGCAGTGTGGAAGTGGTGTGACACAGTTGAGACTGTGGCAGTTCTGCTTTTGTCCCTGTCTGCAGCTGCCCCCCAAGCTGCAGATGCAGTTCCTCTTTGCCTCCATCCTCACCTCCCTCCAGTGTGGGCAGCTGCTCCTGCAGGCTCTGGCAGCAGAACAGCTCTTCCATGCTGCTTTTCCTTCTTTTGCAGTTGGCAGCTGGGAGGCAGCAGCTCAGCACAAGGCAGGGCTGGGGCTGCCGGTGGAGGCTGGCTCAGAGCAGAAGTGAAAATGACAGCTCCCCCAGGTGATGGCATGCTGGAGGCAGAACCGAAAGCAGGAGGTCAGGCTCCATGGGCAGGAGAGACACCCATCTGCACGGGGACCCGTGAGAGGAGCGCTGGGTGGCTGGGCAGGCGCCTCCACTGCACCACAAGAGCCAGCTGGGACTGGTCAGCAAAGCCTGGGCACCACAGACAGCCCAGCGTGGGAGGAGGAAGTGATTCACTGGATGTTCTAGCCAGCTGTGGTGCTGAAGAAACCAACACCACGTGTCAGTTCTATCCACAAGCCCTCCCCAGGCCAGGAACATGGGTCAGATGCCCTGTGAACTGGCTTTGCTGGGGTTTCCAGGGGACCCACGTCACTGACCTCAAGATGAGCGCAGGGAGCTGGCTGCCAGGCTCCCTGGGCATCCTTAGCTCCTCCTGCTCCCTGGCTCTGTGAACAAATAGGACCTGCAGGCATGTCTGAATGGAGCTCCTGGGGCTGTGTGCCTGCTGCAGCCTGCAGAGACCCCAACAAGGTACCTGTGGGGTCTGCGAAGGCCCCTTGGCAGCCTCCTGGCATCCACATGTGTTCTTGAGACCCAGGGCATGTTCTGGATGGTTGGCCCCTCACCCAGCCTGTGCCTCCCTGCTCCAAGCTGACATTCACCTTCTCCCACTCCTCAGGTACCTCCTGATTGCTGTGATCTCCAAAGAGATGGGAGTGGAGCCTTGCTGTGGCACCAGCCAGCTCCCTCAGCATCTTCAAGTACATCCCACCTGGTCCTATGGGCTCATGTACGTTCAGATGGCTCAAGTGTGCCCCAAGCCAATCTCCCTCCAGCACAGGGAGTGCCCCACCGCTGCAGGCTCTGCTGCTGGGACCAGCTCTGGGAGGCTTGAGGGCAAACCTCAGCAGTAAGAGCTGAGTCAAAGACAGCTTTGGGTACTTCAGCGGTCCTGGCTCTGTGGTCACCAGGACCTGAGAGCCTTCCCAGCTGCAGGAAGCCCCCACTGTGTCACCAGTGGTGGTGGGCACTGCCTCCTGAGCCAGCATCTCCTGGAGCAGTGTGGGGTGGTGAGAGCCAGGGTGCTGCTGCGACTCACCCTCTCTGCTGGGATGAATCCGCTTCTGTTTCGCCCCTGGCACTTCAGAAACTCTCAAGACTCAATGAATTCTGGTTTCTTTCCTCATTCCACCTTGGCTCAGCCCCACCAGGACCTGACACACCCATAGGGGCTTTCCAGAGGTGTTAAGCCCATGGATATGGCAACCCAGAGGCACCCAGCGCTGCCCAGCTTGCAGGGCAGGGCTCCAGCCTGCATGGGAGGGCTCGGGTGCTTCCCACAGGCTGGCCTGCAGCCACCACAGCTCCTTTCGGTTTAACCCTCCTCGCTGCTGGGAGCTGCAGCTCCGCCCATGGCAGGAGAAGGCCGGAGGGCGCTGGGGCTCTCTGCAGCAGCAGCAGCTGCCCCGAAGAGCCGCGGCTGCCCAGGCCGGGGCACGGAGCCCCTTCATCCCAGCACGGTGAGTGAGGCAAGAGGAGCCCTGGCGCCCCGGCTGCGCAGCGGGGAGGGGCTGGCACGGCCACGGGCAGGGGGCATCCATTCCCCAGCGTGGTGGCCAGCTGGTGTCTGCCTCCCCGAGCCCCTCTGGGCACAGGGACCAACCCTGAGGTGACCCATGCAGCGAGCAGAGGGACCTCCCCAAGAGCGGCTGCGCTCCAGCAGCACCCACGGGGGGGGACAAGCTGGGGGTACTGGGGAAACTGGGGACATGTGCATCAAAGGGAGGGACACGATTTGGGGTACTGGGGGCAGTGGGGACACGTGTCCATCAAAGGGAGGGACAAGCTGGGGGTACTGGGGACACTGGGGACATGTGCATCAATGGAGGGACAAGCTGGGGGGACTGGGGACACTGGGGGGACATGTGCATCAAAGGGAGGGACAAGCTGTGGGTACTGGGGACACTGGGGACATGTGCATCAAAGGGAGGGACAAGCTGTGGGGTACCATGGGCACAGGGGACATGTGCATCAAAGGGAGGGACAAGCTGTGGGTACTGGGGACACTGGGGACATGTGCATCAATGGAGGGACAAGCTGGGGGTACTGGGGGCTCTGGGGACACGTGTCCATCAAAGGGAGGGACAAGCTGTGGGGTACTGGGGGCTCTGGGGACACGTGTCCATCAAAGGGAGGGACAAGCTGTGGGGTACTGGGGGCACTGGGGACACGTGTCCATCAAAGGGAGGGACAAGCTGTGGGTACTGGGGGCACTGGGGACACGTGTCCATCAATGGGAGGGACAAGCTGTGGGTACTGGGGGCACTGGGGACACGTGTCCATCAAAGGGAGGGACAAGCTGTGGGTATTGGGGGCACTGGGGACACGTGTCCATCAAAGGGAGGGACAAGCTGTGGGGTACTGGGGGCACTGGGGACATGTGCATCAATGGAGGGACAAGCTGTGGGTACTGGGGACACTGGGGGGACATGTGCATCAAAGGCAGGGACAAGCTGTGGGGTACTGGGGGCACTGGGGACACGTGTCCATCAAAGGGAGGGACAAGCTGTGGGTACTGGGGGCACTGGGGACACGTGTCCATCAAAGGGAGGGACAAGCTGTGGGTACTGGGGGCACTGGGGACACGTGTCCATCAAAGGGAGGGACAAGCTGTGGGTACTGGGGACACTGGGGACACGTGTCCATCAAAGGGAGGGACAAGCTGTGGGTACTGGGGGCACTGGGGACATGTGCATCAAAGGGAGGGACAAGCTGTGGGGTACCATGGGCACAGGGGACATGTGCATCAAAGGGAGGGACAAGCTGTGTGGTACTGGGGACACTGGGGACATGTGCATCAGTGGAGGGACAAGCTGGGGGTACTGGGGGCTCTGGGGACACGTGTCCATCAAAGGGAGGGACAAGCTGTGGGGTACTGGGGGCACTGGGGACACGTGTCCATTAAAGGGAGGGACAAGCTGTGGGGTACTGGGGGCACTGGGGACACGTGTCCATCAAAGGGAGGGACAAGCTGTGGGTACTGGGGGCACTGGGGACACGTGTCCATCAAAGGGAGGGACAAGCTGTGGGTACTGGGGGCACTGGGGACACGTGTCCATCAAAGGGAGGGACAAGCTGTGGGGTACTGGGGGCACTGGGGGCACGTGTCCATCAAAGGGAGGGACAAGCTGTGGGGTACTGGGGACACTGGGGACATGTGCATCAAAGGGAGGGACAAGCTGTGGGGTACCATGGGCACAGGGGACATGTGCATCAAAGGGAGGGACAAGCTGTGGGGTACTGGGGACACTGGGGACACGTGTCCATCAATGGGAGGGACAAGCTGTGGGTACTGGGGACACTGGGGGGACATGTGCATCAAAGGGAGGGACAAGCTGTGGGGTACTGGGGGCACTGGGGACACGTGTCCATCAATGGGAGGGACAAGCTGTGGGTACTGGGGACACTGGGGGGACATGTGCATCAAAGGGAGGGACAAGCTGTGGGGTACTGGGGACACTGGGGACATGTGCATCAAAGGGAGGGACAAGCTGTGGGTATTGGGGGCACTGGGGACATGTGCATCAAAGGGAGGGACAAGCTGTGGGGTACTGGGGGCACTGGGGACACGTGTCCATCAAAGGGAGGGACAAGCTGTGGGGTACTGGGGACACTGGGGACATGTGTCCATCAAAGGGAGGGACAAGCTGTGGGGTACTGGGGGCACTGGGGACACGTGTCCATCAAAGGGAGGGACAAGCTGTGGGGTACCATGGGCACAGGGGACATGTGTCCATCAAAGGGAGGGACAAGCTGTGGGGTACTGGGGGCACTGGGGGCACGTGTCCATCAAAGGGAGGGACAAGCTCTGGGGTACTGGGGACACTGGGGACATGTGCATCAAAGGGAGGGACAAGCTGTGGGGTACCATGGGCACAGGGGACACGTGTCCATCAAAGGGAGGGACAAGCTGTGGGGTACCATGGGCACAGGGGACATGTGTCCATCAAAGGGAGGGACAAGCTGTGGGGTACCATGGGCACAGGGGACATGTGCATCAAAGGGAGGGACAAGCTGTGGGGTACCATGGGCACAGTGGTTCCATGTGCATCAAAGGGAGGGACAAGCTGTGGGTACTGGGGACACTGGGGACATGTGCATCAAAGGGAGGGACAAGCTGTGGGGTACTGGGGGCACTGGGGGGACATGTGCATCAAAGGGAGGGACAAGCTGTGGGGTACTGGGGGCACTGGGGGGACACGTGTCCATCAAAGGGAGGGACAAGCTTTGGGTACTGGGGACACTGGGGACACGTGTCCATCAAAGGGAGGGACAAGCTGTGGGGTACTGGGGACACTGGGGACATGTGCATCAAAGGGAGGGACAAGCTGTGGGTATTGGGGGCACTGGGGACATGTGCATCAAAGGGAGGGACAAGCTGTGGGGTACTGGGGGCACTGGGGACACACGTGTGCATCCATCCCCTTTCTCCATTCCCCACAGTGCTGCTACGGATGCAGGGGGAAGCTGTTCCTGCTGGTGTCCCCTCGGTGCCAGCGATGTCCAGGCAGCCCCTGTGCGTGGGGCAGCCCAGCCCCCTGCTGATCCCCCAGCCCCGCGGCGGGCGGGCGCAGCGTGCGGGGCTGCTGCTGCTGGCTGCGTGTGGCGCGGCGCTGTGCCTGGCCGGGCAGCCCCTGGCACCCACTGCCCGCAGCCTCGCCTCCCACCTCATGGCCCTGCAGGTCGGGGCGCTGCTCAAGGGCGCCTGCTACCTGGCTGAGGAGATCTTCCACCTCCAGTCCAGGTGAGGAGCGAGGGGGGCTGCTCTGCCTTCAGAGCCACCCTGGGGAGAAGGGCAGCGCAGCCCCGGGGTGATGGGAGGGAGCTGCTCCCTTCTCCCCCCACACATGCCCTGTTGTGACAAAGCTCTGCTGGCCCTGGCACCACGGTACCATCAGCCTTGGCTTCCTCACCTCCTCTGACTGCTCCCTCCCCAGCTTCCCCATCACACTCAGGGACCTGTCCCTCTCCTCTGCGGTGGTTTCCCAGTGTGCCCATCACCTGGGGAGCAGATCTCAGCCCCCAGCCTTCCCCCCCTGCTCAGTGCTGGAGGGCACAGGGCTGTTGGAGCTGGCCTTCCCTTCACCAGGGCAGCGCTCCATCTGCTCTCCTCTAAGACCCATGGGTGCTACAAACACCTCCCCCAGCAGGGAGCCCCCACTGTGCCCTGAGCAGGGGCTCCCAGGGCTCCCTGGCTGCACCCAAACCTCAGCAGCACAGGCAGGGACACGGGAGCACCCCCTGGGCTGTGCTGGGTGGGCTGCAGAGGGGGATGGCAGGGAGCAGCCTCCAGCCTGTCTCCTGTCTCTCTCTCCCACCCAGGCACCACGGCAGCTTCTGGAGGGCCCTGTGTGCCTGCTTCCCCCCACGCTGGCCCACGCTCACGCTGCTGCTCTGTGGCTCAGCCTACGCAGCTCTTCCTGACACCGACCAGCAGCCCCTCGGCCTTCACCTCATCCTGGCCAGCCTGGGCCAGCTCCTCATCCTCTCTCTGGGGCTCCACGTAAGGCACCCACACTTCCAGCCTGGCCAAGAGCCTGGGGAGGGCAGCAGGCCTGCGTGGTCACAGGGCCAGCTCCACACGTGGCCCCTGCACACCCAGCCCAGCCACACTGGGCCCTGCAGCAGGAGAAACCCTCTCACTAGCTCAGCCCTGAGGAGCTGGGCTCCTTGGCACCATGCTGCCACACGTGCAGGCAGAAAAGCCAGGCTGCTGGGTGCTGGCAGCTGCCCTGCTCCAGCCTTCAGCCCGACTGACACAAAACCAGGGTAGTTTTAAATCTGTCAATCCAGCTAGGGTTGGGGGGTGGGAGGGGGGGATGTAGCCAGTGTGCTCTCCAAAGGGTTAATTATCAGGGGTGCTCGGGGTGGGGAGGGGGGGCAGAGCCAGCTCCAGGTACCTCTGCAGCACTGGGGGAGCTTTGTTTTACCCCAGCAGAGCTGGGAGGGGAGGGGGGCCATGCAGGCTGCAGAAAGGTGCTTTTGGGAGGGCAGCCATCAGGTCCCCGTGGGGTTTCAACACCCGTTTCCACCTAAACGAATACACAGAGCTGGCAGGAGTCACTGGTGGCCCTGGAGATCCCCCCTCAGGCACTGGGATGTCTCCTCCTGCATGCTGGAAGCACGGGGCAGAAGCACAAGGTGCTGAAGAGCTCAGGTGGCTGCTTTCATCCCTGCTGCTCTGTCTGTCTGTCTTTCCCTCCACAGACTCCCTCAGCAGTGGAAATATCTGAGATGTCTGAGAGGTCCAAGCAGAACGTTGCTCATGGGCTTGCCTGGTCTTATTACATTGGGTACCTAAAAATAGTCCTGCCACGTACGTAGCTGCTTCCTTGCATTATCATGCCTACAGGCAGAAATAGCTCCTCATAACCACCCTCCCACCTTGACAGTGTTCCAGGGAGATGGGGAGCAGGGCCCAAGGCAGCTGTGCTCACACCAGGCCCCTCTGCCCCACCATCCCTGTTCACCAGGACTGAAAACCTCGCTGGAGGAATTCAGCAGAGCCAACCCTAACATGCTGACCTGCAGAGAGACCTGGAAGCTCCACATCTTGATCCCTCTGAGCTGTGATGTCTATGATGACCTGGAGAAAGCTGACAGCAACATCAAGTACCTGACAGATCTCACTGAAACCACCCTGCCCCGAGCTGGCACCAAGAAAAGGGTCTACAAGCACAGCCTCTACTCCATCAAGGACAAGGACAACAAGGTATACTGAGGGCAGGGTTGGGAGTGCTGGGGCAATGCTTCAGTCTAAAGCTCTTCCCAGCCTCAGATCCCAGCCCAGAAGTGGCCCTGAGGGCAGGACAGCATCCCCTCCCCTGTTAGATACTCCCAGCTTCCAGCAGGCTTCTGCAAGATGGGGAAGTCCTGTCTGTGGTGGCCACCCCTCCCTCCTGGCTGCCTCCTCTCAGGCTCAGCCTCTGGGGGGAAGTTGGGCTCATTTAACCCCTCCTGGAGTTCACTCAAGTCTAGAAAACAACAGAAAAATAAGGGAGGGGGGCGGGGTGGGGAGTAGATGTGGGGTCCAGAGCACCACTTCCCATGGGATGAGGATTTCCTTTCGTTGTGAAGAGGTGCTTGGAAATGTCCACGTGAGTCAGTACAGAACTTGACTCTCCCCTTCCCCTGGTCACCTCATTTCCAGGCTGATGAGCCCTAAAATCCCCCCATCTCACGCAGCTTTCATCTCCTTCCACAGCTCCAGGCAGATGGGCCTCTGCCCTGCACCCCTGGAGCAGGGAACACACTGGTCCTGCTGACACAAGGCAGATGGAAGCATGGGCAGAGCAGTGCTTCTCAGCAGGGTGTCCCTAATCTGCCCTTTGATGGTGGCTGAGCCCTGAGCTGCTGCTCTTCAAGCTCTGCCTGCAGGGACTCCAGAGCTTCTTCTGGGGAAGAGGCCCTGCTC
Organism: Porphyrio hochstetteri; assembly: GCA_020800305.1. Taxonomy (NCBI): domain Eukaryota; kingdom Metazoa; phylum Chordata; class Aves; order Gruiformes; family Rallidae; genus Porphyrio; species Porphyrio hochstetteri. Next base: position 13,546,494 of record CM036919.1, read on the forward strand.
CTGGGGAAGTTCAGCCAGCATCAGGTTTTTCCTGCTATGACACATGTCCTGATGCTGTTTCATCTGCTGGTTTCCCGCTGAGTCACTCAGCACCAAGTGAATTCCCTCAGCTCTGCAGCATGGACCTGGCCTGACCCGTGCTGTAAAGCCTGTCCCTCTGTCCCTCTGTCCCTCAGTCCCTGGTGAATGCCTGCATGGCAGCAGCACCACCTCCCATCCCTGGACCTGCTCTGGGTCACTGTGGCACTGCCCTTCAAGACTGGTAGTTGTTCCCCCTACCCTGCATTTACCCAGGGGTCCCATCCCTCCTCCTCCTCATACACTTTATCTGCCCAGTATAGGACTCACTGGCAACCCTGCTCCTCCTCGGGATCCTCATGGCCCTGACAAATCACAGAATCCCAGCCTGGTCTGGGTTGGAAGGGACCCCAAGGGTCACAGAGCTCCAACTCCCTGCCACAGGCAGGGCCACCAACCTCCAGGCCTGGAGCTACACAAGGTTGCCCAGGGCCCCATCCAACCTGGCCTTGAACACCCCCAGGGATGGGGCACCCACCCCCTCTCTGGGCAGCCTGTTCCAGCCCCTCACCACTCTCTCTGCAAAGAACTTCCCCCTAATATCTCCTCCAACCCTTCCCTCCTCCAGCTTCACTCCATCCCCCTTGTCCTGCCATTGTCTACCCCTTGAACAAGGGTCCCTGCATTCCCCCTGGCAGCTTTCATCCCCTTCCCCAGCCTCCTGCTCTGCCCCAGGATGCTCAGACTTCCCCTTCTCCAGCAGAAAAGCCACCCAGGTGTGACCAGACAGGGGCGAGGGGCGTCCCCACGGAGAGCCAAACTCCATGGGGTCATCTCTCCCCAGGCTGCCCCCTGACGCCGTGTGGGTGGGAGGCAGCTCTGAGCCCACCCAGCACTCAGCAGGGCTGTACCTGCCTCTCTGCAGGGCCAGAGGGTGGGGGAACACCAGTGTCCCTGTCCCAGTGTACAGCACCAGCACGGAGCGGGTCACACACCACTCAGGGGTCTCCAGGGCTCTGACCAGCACCGTGGAGCCTTCACTGGATGCTTGGTCCTCCTGACCCCGTGTCCCTTCCTCCTGTTCCCTGCAGCTCTGGCACTGTGCAGTGGAGTTTGCCACCCCTCTGCAGTCCCTCCACGCCATGTCCCAGGATGAGTGTGCTGCCCTCAGCCGGGAGGAGCGCCTGGAGCAGGCCAAGCTCTTCTACAGGACGCTGGAGGAGATCCTGAAGGGCTCCAAGGAGTGTGCAGGCACCTACCGGCTCATTGCCTACGAGGGTGAGTGCAGGAGGGATGGGGCAGGGGTGCCCAGCACGGTGGCTGTGCTGCCCCAGCCCCAGGTCACTGGGAAGGAGGGGAGGAGCAGCTCCCTGCACTGCTGAGGGGCCTGGGACGTGTGGCTGGAGCCATCGAGCCCACCCCAGCACTGAGGTGGGTGCTGCTGGGCGTGCTGGCTCTGTGCTGTTGCTCCTGCCAGGGAGAAGATCCTTCTTCCTTCTTCAAGGCTCCTGCTTCTCCATTTTAACATCCTTTCTCCTGGCTTCTGCTGGAGCAGCCGGGCTGGGAAAGAGCTCAGTGCTGTCAGGTTCCTGCTGGAACAGTCACAGAGTCACAGGGTTGGAAAAGCCCTTTAAGATTGAGTCCAACCATTCCCATCCTGTGCTAAACCAGATCCCTGAGCACCTCATCTCCCCATCTGTTAAACACCCCCAGGGGTGGGGACTCAGCCCCTCCCTGGGCAGCCTGTGCCACAGCCCCACAACGCTGCCAGGGAAGAACTTTTCCCTCCCATCTGCTCTGACCCTGCCCTGGGGCAGCTTGAGCCCATTGCCCCTTGTCCCATCTCCTGTCCCCTGGCTGAAGAGACCATCACCCACCTCTCTGCACCCTCCTGTCAGGGCAGGGGAGGTGGGGAGAAGGTCTCCCCTCGGCCTCCTCTTCTCCAGGCTGAACACCCCCAGCTCCCTCAGCTGCTCCTCAGAGGATTTGCCCTCCAGCCCCTTCCCCAGCCTGGTTGCCCTTCTCTGGACTCGCTCCAGGACCTCCATGTCCTTCTGATGGTGAGGAGCCCAGAACTGGACCCAGCACTGGAGGTGCAGCCTCACCAGTGCCCAGCACAGGGGCACAATCCCCTCCCCAGACCTACTGGCCACACCATTTCTGACACAAGCCAGGATGCCATTGGCTTTCCTGGCCAACTGGGCACACTGCTGGCTCATCTCCCTCTTCCAGAGGAATCCCAGTGCTCTCCCTGATGAGCAGGAGCATTCCCACCCAGCCCAGCAGCTCCCACCCTGCGGGCACCCCTGGGGAGCAGCACCCAGCCCCTGTCTCTCACTCTCCTTCCAGGCCTTCAGGCTTTATTTCCTTTCTTCCAGCACATTGAGAGGGAGAAATGGGACCGACCCCCCCCGGGGCTCCTCAGGAGACTCAGCACATTTTGGGCCAGCTCCCAGGGACTCTGCCCCCTGCCCAGCCTCCTGCCTCAGGCCAGACCAGTGATGGTTGGTGTGTGTCTCTTCCTTTGCAGGGTGGGGTGAAGCAGAGACCCATCCCCTGTCCAGAGAGATCCTCTGGCACCTCTGGCAGCAGTGCCACGAGGAGTACGCCGTGCAGGAGGGGCACCAGCCCCCACCCCCTGGCAGCACCCTCTGCTCAGAGGAGCTCAACCTCCAGATCAGCACCTCAGACCTGCCCCAGCCTCTGCGCAGCGACGGCTTCTAAGGCCCCGGTGCTGCCCAGCCCCTCAGAGCCACCCTGGGGCTCCAGGACCCCTCCCCAGGCCCTCTCCTCTTCCAGCAATTTCCAACCTCCTGCAGGAACTGCCCAGCAAAACTTCTGTTCATGGTGTTTCCTGGAAAGAGCCCCCTCACCCCTCAGCCCTGTGACACTCTTCCCTTGGTTTGTGGGTCTCCAGGCTCCATCCATGGATGGTTGGGGTGGGGTTTTAATCTGCTTGGGTCCCATAAAGCATTTCCCTATGGAGCAAGTTGTGTTCTCGTGACTCTTGGGCACCTCTGAGGTCTGCCCTTGGACATGCTGTGGTGTTGGGCAGGGCTTTGGAAAGCCAGCCAGCCATCAGTGTGCACATCTGCTGAGTCAAACACATCCAGCCAGGGTGGCCTGGCAGTCTGATGGCTTCTGCAGGCATGAGGAACATCTGCAGGACTTGCCAGGGTACCCTCCAGCCTGACAGACACACTGTGCAGCCACACAGCAACATCCTCACGTTCCACCCACCTGGGATGTGGAGGGAAAGGAGGGGTTGGGCTGGGGAACCCTGAGATTCAGCACTCCCAGGGTGCAGGGAACCTCCCAGCCTTTCCTCCACCCAGGAATTTGGCCATCTGCAGTGCCTGCTGACATCCTTCATGCCCACATTTCTCCTGAGCACCTCACAGAAGAGTTCCTTCAGCCCCTAAAGATGTGCCAGACCATGGGGACCTCTCCAAAAGTCAGAGTGGGGTCCTGGGACAACCTGCATTTTGGTGCAAGACAGCCCAGGTTGGGCTGCTCAAGCCTCTGTGCCCAGGGGTGAGGTGCCCCCAGCAAGCCAGCCCCTCCCTGCCCACCCTGGTGCCCTGTGGTCAGGTACAGAGAGGGCAGAGGGCACGCAGAGGGTCTGCTCAGCACAGCTCTGAGACAGGCACTGTCTTGCTTTACCCATCTAGATGCTCCTCCAGGATCCAGATTGTGAGGGACAGATCCTGCTCCCAAGGGACTGCAGCTAAGCAATGCTGTCCCCATGGTGGGCTGCTGCCAGGACCCATCCCAGAGCCATCCCAAAGGTGCCCTGCTCAACCTGGGGCAGGCACCCAGCTGGTCCCTCAGGCAGCTAAGCACCAGTAACAGTGTGACCAGAGCTGTGTGCCATGGGGCAGAATGGTGGCCCCAGGGCTTGCTGCTTGCCAGAGATCATGGCAGAGCTTTGCTGTGGTACAGCTTGGCAAGGTCACAGAGCAGGGGCCAGAGCTGTGCATCTGCTGCTCTGTGCCTCAGTTTCCCTTCTGCCAAGGGCTGAAGAAGGATCTAACCAGCCAGTTCTGCCCTGGGAGGGAAAGGGGGAGAAGGAGGCAGCTCTGTTGCCTTGTTACCCTCTGATGTTGCAGCACCCCTACGTGGATGTGATCCCTTTGGTCCCTCCCAACTCCCAGGACTCCAGCAAAAGGACTGAGGTCCCTTCAGAGCTCCTCTTCGTCCTCAGCCTGAACTCCCAGCACTGGGCTGAGCCTCAGCTGTGACCATGGCCAGCCATGGAGACCCCAAGGGGACAGCAGACTCCAGGGCCCCAAGGAGGTGGCCTGGCCATGCAGCTGAGGCTGGTGATGAGCTGGTCCTGGTTCCCTCCTCACAGCTCCCTGGGTGACTTTGCCTGGATCCACACAGACAGAAGTCCTCAGGTGCCACCACCTCTGTGGATACTGGTGAACCTCCAGCTGAGCCAGTCTCCTCGATGCTGTTTCCAGTGTTGTCAGGGTCCCTCCAGTCTTGTCTGGACCCCGTGGCTGACAGCCTGGTGCCAGGAGTGTGATCTCTCTCAGCACAGGCTCAGGCTTCTCCCTGGAGCTGGAGCTGCCCAGCCACGTCCTCACAGCTCCTGCCCCAACACCCAGCAAGCTGCTCCTGCCAGAGGTCCAGCTTCCACTGGGCTGAGCACACACAGCCTGTGTGAGGGCCTCCCTGCACTGCAAGGATAAGAGAGTGAGCCAGAAGGACAGACAGCCATGGCTGTCAGGGTCTCAGTGGGGCACTGGGCTCCTCTGTTGCTCCCACATCAGGGTGAAAGTGCCTGTGGCTGAGCAGGCCCACCCAGCACAGATGGAAGGGGCTGGGTGGGCAGAGGCTGAGCCCGTGCCCCCACTCCTGCCCTTGGCTGCCCAACCCCTTTTACCCTGACACCCATCTGTGCCTGCAGCTCCCATCCTGAGGATGCTGGATGCTCCTTCCTCTGCTCATGGCTCCCAAGGGAACAGTCAGGCTTGGAGGCTCTTGGACAACTCGCACCTCCCTCAGCTGGGAATAGCCAGAGAGCAATGCTCACCCTTGGGCAGAAACATCATCAAATCCCAGACTGGGCTGGGTTGGGAGGGACCCCAAGGGTCACAGAGCTCCAACCCCCTGCCACAGGCAGGGCCACCAACCTCCAGGCCTGGAGCTACACAAGGTTGCCCAGGGCCCCATCCAACCTGGCCTTGAACACCCCCAGGGATGGGGCACCCACCCCCTCTCTGGGCAGCCCCTTCCAGCCCCTCACCACTCTCTCTGCAAAGAACTTCCCCCTGATATCTCATCTAACCCTTCCCTCCTCCAGCTTCACTCCATCCCCCTTGTCCTGCCAGTCTCTGCCCTTTAACAAGCTGATTCCCCTCCTGTTCCTCTGCTCCCCTCAGGGTTGGGAGGCTGCAGTGATGTCCCCCCACAGCCTTCTCTTCTCCAAGCTGGTGGGTGCCCCAGCCAGAGTCCCAGCCTGAGGGGAGGTGCCTGGGCTTTGTGTCACCTCTCCACGTGCCTGGTGCCTTGGTGCTGGGGGGGCTGTGTGCATGGTGGTCCCAGGAGGCAGCTTGGGTGGGCAGCAGGGCCCAGCAGCAGAGCCTGGGTCTGCAAGGAGCCCCCCAGGGCAGCTCTGCCATGCCAGCACTGCCTCGGCCTGGTTGGCTCCACAAGGCCCACCGGGCTCCTCCCCAAACCGCAGCCATGCCACCCCCCATCCCCCTCTGAGTGGAAGAGGACAAAGCAGGACACACTGTTTGGAGCAGATGGCTGGAAGCTTGGATCATTGCAGCTTCTGTGCAGGGGAAGGCAGCCTGGCACCCCCCGTGCTGCAGCCAGCCCCAGGCAGCTCCCATCCAGCTGGGAAACCAGGGCACACAGGGCCTGTGACTCACCTCCCCAGCTACCTCTGGGCTCCAGCAGGGCCCTGGGACCTGCTCAGGCTCCCAGGCCAGCAAGCACTGGGGCATCTTTCCCCTCCTGTGTCCTTCCCCAGCGTGGGGGATGCCTGTGAGCCCCCTGAGCTCTGCAGGACAGCATTTGCTGGTCCTCACAGGTTGGGACCACTCTCCTGGCCTGGAAGTACACTCAGTGCTGAGACCTTCTGCCCTCAGTGTGACCCTGAGTAAAGAGGGATCAGCTACAGCTTATTCCTCTCACCTAAAGCCAGTCCTGAAGCAGCTCAGATCCCTTCTGGCTCTCCCTAGCTTTCCTTCCCAGCACACAGCTGCTCTTCCCTGGCAGCAGTGTAGCACCCCAGGTGAATGTCACCCTTCCATCTTCCACATGGTGGGCAAGGCCTCTCCCCAGCACCAAGGCAGCAGCTTACAGAGGGTCTTCAGCCAGAATTGGTCCTGCTGGGAGTGGGAACTGGAACCAGTAAAACCTTAATCTGCGGCCTAATCTCTGGGAACTGCATCTGCCTGAGAGACAAAAGCACCAGATGAAAGGGCTGGGAAGGGAGGGTTTGTGACAGCAAAGGCCACTGCAAAGAGCCACCTCCCCTCGGCCTGCTGGCCTGCAGATGTGCCAGGGATCTCTGTCAAGGCCTCATGGATGTGCCTAGTCCCCAGCTGCACAGGCTGGAGGAGGGAGAGCTGTGCTGCTGCAGCCATGGGACCTCCTGCTCGTGGTCACAAACATGCAGCCCTGAGTGCTGCACCCAAGGGGTCCGGCCCTGGGGTGTGGGCAGTGGGCCAGGGGTGCTGCTCACACATCTCCTGTCTCAGAGCAGCGTTCCCAAGGGCACAGAGCAAACGCTGTGGGCACCTGCTGAAATGAGAGGGGAATCCACAGCATCAGGGCTGAGCTCAGCAGCACAGCCACAGCCAGGAGCAGCTGCATGAGCAGCAAAGCCACAGTCCAGCACCTCCAAACCCAGTGGGCATCCTCATGGGGCACCACCTCCTTCCTGACTCCCTGCTGCCTTCCCATATGGGGTGGGTGCTCCTTATCTTGCCCATCACCCATCAGTCAGACTGGGCTGAAGATGCCTGATGAGCTCAGCCCATATTAGCAGGGGACAGGTAGAAAGATGGGCACAAGTCCAGAGGAAACCTGACAGTGCAACCTTGTTCCAGCAGAACCCGTGCTGCCAGCCAAAGGCTCAGCTCCTGCCACTGCTCAAGGGCAAAGCCAGGGCTGAGCAAGTGGCAAGGTGAAAGCCTTTGCAGGCAGAGCTGAATCAGAGGCAGGAAAATCAAACCTCAGAGGCAGGAGCTTGCTCCCCAAGCTGGCAGATATCTGTCATCCCCCTGAGCTCCCCAACAGCACAGATCAGCTGGGGGTTTGTGCCAATTGCAGCGCCCCCCACCAGCCCTGACTCAGGACTCCCCAGCTCCTGGGGTGGCTGAAGGTGCCACAAGGTGTCAGCAGGACAGACACAGCCTGGCCAGCAGTTGGTACACACCAGCAAAGCAGTGGTGTGCCCCCCAGCCTCCCCCAGCCCCATGTGCCCCTGCCATGAGAGAGCAAAAGCCCTGATGTCCCTGGTCATCCCAGCCTGACACTACCCCAGTCTGGAGCCAAACGTGCAGGGAATGGCAGGGCCAGGAGAGGGAATGAGCAGATTTAGGGGATGTCCTCAAGCTGAGACCCCCAAGCATAAGCCATGGGGGACAGAGCATGGTTCCAAGCATGGAGAGGTGCCTCGCACAGGGCTGCAAGCCCCACCTTGCCCCATCCCCAAGGCAAGGACAGAGCCCTGGGGGTGGCTCACAGCTGGGCTCAGTGCAGCAGTGAGAGGTGGCTGGCACTGCTCTCACCCTGCCTTTTCCTCAGCACCCTGACTGCCCCAGAGCCTGAGGAGCATTTCTCTGCCCACAGGATGAAGATGTGTTAGGGAGCAGCAAGCATAGAATCATAGAATCCCAGACTGGGCTGGGTTGGAAGGGACCCCAAGGGTCACAGAGCTCCAACCCCCCTGCCACAGGCAGGGACACCAACTTCCAGGCCTGGAGCTACACAAGGTTGCCCAGGGCCCCATCCAACCTGGCCTTGAACACCCCCAGGGATGGGGCATCCACCCCCTCTCTGGGCAGCCTGTTCCAGCCCCTCACCACTCTCTCTGCAAAGAACTTCCCCCTAATATCTAATTTAACCCTTCCTTCCTCCAGCTTCACTCCATCCCCCTTGTCCTGCCAAGCAATGCCACCATACCTCAGCAAGGTGACTTGAGGAGGTCCAACGTCCACCCCCATCCAGCAACAATGAGCCAGGTCCCAGGTGAAGCAGGGAGGTGTTTGTGGTTGGGGTAAGCAGGGCACAGAGCCAGGTACAGCTGCACCCTCCCTCCAGCCCGGGCTTGGGCCACAGCTGAGCTTGGATGTAGCTCCAGAGCAAGGGCAAGGCCTCTTGAAGCTCTTCCTCATGTCCAAGCTGTTCTTCCAGGAAGCTCTTTGTCATGCTTTGTTAGTGCTGTTTGGATGTAACCTAAGTCCTGTTCATTTGCAGCCAGGGTTGGTCAGGTCAGCAGTCCTTGCTTTGGTCCTTCCTCCTTGTGGGTGACCAGAAATCACTCTTTACAGCCTGCAGTGACCCATCTCATCCTGCTCCAACTCTTCTTGGCTGGCTTCTTCTAAATCCTCGCAGACACACCTAGATATCAATTCCTGGCAGCATCCTGTCAGAGTCTGGGGGGGGCATTGCTACTCCATGCAGAAATGACCCTTTTTGTGCCCAGGCTGGAGCCTTCACACAGTTTCTCCAGCCCCAAGACTGTGCTCAACATCAGCCCTCACCAAGTCACTGAAATCCAGTTTGTGGTGGGAACTGGAGTTGATCAAGTGCCCCACAAAATGCTTCCTCATGAGCCCTTACCAGCAGCTTCAGGAAAGACAGGTGGCTGAAAAGCTGCAGCCAGGAAGACCAGAGGCATCCTGGCTTGTGTCAGAAATGGTGTGGCCAGTAGGTCTGGGGAGGGGATTGTGCCCCTGTGCTGGGCACTGGGGAGGCTGCACCTCCAGTGCTGGGTCCAGTTCTGGGCTCCTCACCATCAGAAGGACACTGAGGTCCTGGAGCGAGTCCAGAGAAGGGCAACCAGGCTGGGGAAGGGGCTGGAGGGCAAATCCTATGAGGAGCAGCTGAGGGAGCTGGGGGGGTTCAGCCTGGAGAAGAGGAGGCTGAGGGGAGACCTTCTCCCCACCTCCCCTGCCCTGACAGGAGGGTGCAGAGAGGTGGGTGATGGTCTCTCCAGCCAGGGGACAGGAGATGGGACAAGGGGCAATGGGCTCAAGCTGCCCCAGGGCAGGGTCAGAGCAGATGGGAGGGAAAAGTTCTTCCCTGGCAGCGTTGTGGGGCTGTGGCACAGGCTGCCCAGGGAGGGGCTGAGTCCCCACCCCTGGGGGTGTTTAACAGATGGGGAGATGAGGTGCTCAGGGATCTGGTTTAGCACAGGATGGGAACGGTTGGACTCGATGATCTTAAAGGTCTTTTCCAACCTGACGAGTCTGTGATTCTGTGAATACAAAGTTGGCATTAACAAAACAGATCACCTAGAGGATCCCCAGATCTGACCCATGGTGGGACCACCCTCGCTGCAAGACATGTTCTCAGGCTCCTTTGTGCCCCCACCCCTCCAACCCCAAGCTCTCCAAACCCATCCTGACACCTGGGCCCTGCAGCCCTTCAGCAGAACCTCTCTCCCTGTTTAAAACATGAAAGGTCCCATTACCAAGCCTTGCCCAGGCAGGATGCTTCTGTGCCTGGGGCAGGAGGGGAGAAGTTTCTCCAGTTTGATGACAACTAAAAATACCCCTCAGGACCTACTTTATTTGTGTCCTTACATTTTATACCCATGTCAGGTCTAGAGAGCCAGAGTCTGGTTGATACCTGCACAGATCCAGGGCAATGCAGGTGTTGACAGCCAGTCTGTGCAGTGGTCTCCTCATGAGGCTGAGATCGAGCAAGTCGCTGCCAAACAGGCATCAGCGTTGGGTGCTTCGGTGGGGAGCGTCTCGCTAGTGGCCCTGGCCAGGGGCACCACCACGGCAGGTGAGCGGAGCCGGCGGTGCTGTGCTGCCCTCGGGTGTCGCGCTGCAGCAAAAGCCGCATTCAAGCCAGGATCCTGGGCTCCATCAGCAGAGGGGTGGCAGCAGGGACAGGGAGGGGATTGTCCCTCTCTGTTCTGCCCTCCTGAGGCCCCAGCTGGAGTCCTGTGTCCAGAGCTGGGCCCCCAATACAAGGAAGATGTGGGACTGTTGCAGAGGGGTCAGAGGAGCCACGGAGATGATCAGAGAGCTGGAGCAGCTCCCCTACGGAGAGAGGCTGAGGGAGCTGGGCTGGGTCAGCCTGGAGAAGAGAAGGCTGTGGGGGGACCTCATTGCAGCCTGCCAGTGCCTGAAGGGAGCAGAGGAACAGGAGGGGAATCAGCTTGTTAAAGGGCAGAGACTGGCAGGACAAGGGGGATGGAGTGAAGCTGGAGGAGGGAAGGGTGAGATGAGATATTAGGGGGAAGTTCTTTCCAGAGAGAGTGGTGAGGGGCTGGAACAGGCTGCCCAGAGAGGGGGTGGGTGCCCCATCCCTGGGGGTGTTCAAGGCCAGGTTGGATGGGGCCCTGGGCAACCTTGTGTAGCTCCAGGCCTGGAGGTTGGTGTCCCTGCCTGTGGCAGGGGGTTGGAGCTCTGTGACCCTTGGGGTCCCTCCCAACCCAGACCAGTCTGGGATTCTGTGATGTTTCTGTGATTCTATGATTCTCAAGCAGCCCACACCAAGTTACATCTTCCAGGGTTCATGATCGCACCCCAAGAAAGGCCCTTCCATCACCCCCCTTATCTCAGCTTTCCATGGAGCAGAAATCCTGCCTGGAAAGGGGGCTCGATGGGGGAACCAGGGGAAGCAGCAGGTTCTGAGGCTGAGGGAGCTGGGGGTGTTCAGCTTGGGGAAGAGGAGGCTGAGGGGAGACCTTCTCCCCACCTCCACTGCCCTGACAGGAGGGTGCAGAGAGGTGGGTGATGGTCTCTTCAGCCAGGGGACAGGAGATGGGACAAGGGGCAATGGGCTCAAGCTGCCCCAGGGCAGGGTCAGAGCAGATGGGAGGGAAAAGTTCTTCCCTGGCAGAGTTGTGGGGCTGTGGCACAGGCTGCCCAGGGAGGGGCTGAGTCCCCACCCCTGGGGGTGTTTAACAGATGGGGAGATGAGGTGCTCAGGGATCTGGTTTAGCACAGGATGGGAATGGTTGGACTGGATGAGCTTAAAGGTCTTTTCCAACCTTGTGATTCTGTGATTCTGAGGTTGAAGTTTGGTGTCCTGCAAAGCAAGGCAGCAGCAGCTGGGTGCTTCAGCTCTCAGCCAGGGCTGGACTCTCACATCTCTTGGGCTTAAACCATCTGTTAAGTAACTGTCTCTGGTTCGTCACACACCTGCTGCGGGCTCCACGGTCCCTCTCACCCCTCTTCCCAGCAGCTCAGCAGAGCAGAGTAACATGCATGGGGACTGGGCACAGAGCAGAGAGCAGCTCACAGTCCAGAAGCCTTCACAAGGCTCTCACACAGCACCTCAGTGCACAGCTCTGCCTGGCCCTCACACCTGTAAACCCTGGAGCCTTGAATTCCCAGTGCAGCATCCACGGGCATAACACACATGTAAATCACAACATCCCAGTTTGGAATGACATTGTCACTCAAACATCCCTAATGTCCCTGTTCCAGAGCTCCTCAGCCTGTAGATCTGTAGCCCCAGCTCCCCAAGCTGACAGAGCTGCTGCTTGTGTTTCACCAGCACCTTCACCAGATGGGTTAGACAGAGGGTGCTCACCAGGGGTGAGGGGGTCTCGCAGAGAAGGGAGCAAAGAAATGGAAAGACAACCAAGCAGGGAAGCAGGGTTGTTTCTGGGAACCAGTTTGGGAGCCAAGCTGGACCCCTTCTTGTGGGAGAGCTTTATTAACACAAGGAGTGTTGCCTGCACAAACACATCCTGCTCACAAAAGGAAGAGGGGCTAATTAGGTTGGGACATGTTTTGTCTCTTTCTCCTGGTCCTGGTGCTGCCCCAGGGCTGGACAGAGCCTCTGAGCTCAGAGAGTCACCCCTGCCCTGGCAGGAGAGAGCAGAGGGGGATTGGCAGGGGGGCAGGGAGAGGGGGGAAGGTGTCTGGAGCTACTGGATGAGGCCCCACACTTGGGGCCAAACACCAGCTGTGCCTCACACCAGCCACAGGACGGTCCCTGGGGCCTCCAGAGCAGCTGCCAGGTCCCTCCAGCGCCCCAGGGCAAGGAGAGCAGGAGCAGAGAGGGGCTGCCTGACACACAGACTCCAGCCTGTGCTACAGATCCCACGCTGGGAGCTGCTCACTACCCTTCTGTGCTCTCCATCTCTCTAGGGTGGCGCTGCACTCGCCCCCATTCACACCCCCCACCCACCAGCTCTTCACCAACTGGTGGCTGATGGCCCTGCCTGCACGCCAGGGCCCAGCTCTGCCCCACAGCCCGGCACTGCAGAGGGGACAGGGTGCTCCTCTGCCCTGCTCAGGCCCCACCTGGAGTGTTGTGTCCAGTGCTGGGCTCCCTGGGATAGAAAAGCCAGGGATCTCCTGGAGAGAGTCCAGAGGAGGCTATGGAGATGATGAAGGGCCTGGAGCATCTCCCCTGTGAGGAAAGGCTGAGTGAGCTGGGGCTGTTCAGCCTGGAGAAGAGAAGCCTGAGAGGGGATCTGATCAGTGGGGATCAATATCTGAAGGGTGGGACACAGGGGGACATGGGCAGCCTCTTCTCAGTGTCTGTGGGGACAGGACAAGGGGCGATGGCCTCAAGTTGGAGCACAGGGAGTTCCACACCAATCTGGGGAAGAACTTCTTCCCAGTGAGGGTGAGGGAGCCCTGGGACAGGCTGCCCAGGGGGTGTGGAGTCTCCTTCTCTGGAGAGATTCCAGCCCTGTCTGGACACCGACCTGTGTGACCTGTCCTAGGGACCCTGCTTTGGCAGGGGGTTGGACCCCATGGGCTCTGGAGGCCCCTTCCAACCTCTGTGACTCTGAGTCTGTGAAATCTCCTCGCCTGCCCCAGTGGCACAAGCACTGCACACACACCAACACAAGGGTGACCTTTGGGAGTTCCCTTTGGTGCCCCTTGGCTTACTCCTACAATGGTTTGGGTGCGCAGGGCCCTCAGACCCCCCACAGTGCCACCCCCTTGCCATGGGCAGGGACACCCTCCACTATCCTGGGGTGCCCCAAGTCCCATCCAGCCTGGCCTTGAACCCTGCCACGGATCCCAGGACAGTCCCAGCTCCTCTGGGCACCCAGTGCCAGGGCCTCCCAACTGCCCCCAGGAAGGATTTCTGCCTCCCAGCTCCTCTCCGGCTGCAGGCCACTCCCCTGGGCCTGTCCCTCCCTGCCCTCAGCACCAACCCCTCTCCAGCTTTTCCTCTCCAGCCCTCCTCTGCCTTGTGCCTCACCCCTCCCAGTGTTGTGGCATGGGTTTAGCCCAGCTCCCGAGTTAGCTGAGGTGACAGGTCTTACGGAGCTGTGGCTGACTGAAAAGCTGAGGAGAGGCTCCACGCTGGCTGTGATTGTGAGCCCAGAGAAGCTGATGAGCTTAGAACACCACAAGGCTTCTGGGACAGACAAGTGTCAGCTGGGGGTCATGTAACTTGGGACAGGCCTGAGGCACACAAAGGGTTTTATACAAGCATCTGGTTAGAAAACAGCCTCTTTGAGGTCCCTTCCAACCCAAACCAGCCTGGGATCCTGTGAAAGGCACGTCCCAAAGGCTGGCCACCACCTGCTCCTGCCCTTCTGTGGCTTACTGTGCAGCAGATGTGAGCTCCCCTTGCTGGAGCCTGTCCCGTGGGCTGGCAGAGGAGCGCTGCCCCCACACCACGCTGTCCTTCACCAGCATCACCTCTTCCCAGCACCCTTCACAGAGCCTCTGCTCATCTGCCACCCCCCAACCCTAAACACACAGCCTGCAGCACCCACCCTGCTGGGCTGGCACACCGGAGCTTGGTCTCTGGGGCATCAGGCAGGGGAAGGGCAGCAGCAGCCATATATGGGGCCGCTCCAGCACCCCGGCACCCTGCGGGACAGAGACAAGGGGGCTCCCGGGCACCGAGCTCCCCCGGGGCTTAGCGAGCAGCCCGGCCTTCCCTGCCAGCCCGGAGGCGCGGGGCCCCGCGAAGGGCTCCCTGAGGGCGCAGCCTCGCAGGGGCCCACAGGCCGGGCCCAAGGCCCCGTGCTGGGCCGGGCTGAGCTTAGCACAGGCAGCGCCGCGGCAGCTCGGGCCGCAGCCCCGCTCCAAGCACACAGCGGCCCTTCCAAGCCCCGCACAGGCCAGGCGGCCCCTCCCGGAGCGCAGCCAGCAGCCGCCGGGGCCGCAACCCTCACCGAGCTCAAACCCCAGCCGGGCCCCGCCGCCTCCCAAGATGGCGCCGGGCGGGCGGGCCTCGGCGGGCGGGGGGTGCGTCACGTGACTCCCCGCTGCCCAATCAGCGGCGGGCGGCGCCGGCGCGGAGGGCGGGGCTCGCGCCAAGATGGCGGACGACAGGGTGAGTGAGGGAGCGGGGCGGCAGTGAGGGAGCGGGGCGGCGGGGAGGGAGAGGGGCGGGTTCGGGGCTCGGGCAGCGCCGGGCCGGTGCCCCGCTCCCCCATCAGCCTGCTCGGCTTCCCCCAGGGCCCGCCCTCCAAGCTGAAGGACCTCGCCTTCCTGAAGGACCAGCTGGAGAGCCTGCAGCGCAGGGTGGAGGGTGAGGTGCACGCCGGCGTGGGGCAGGTAAGCGGGGCGGCCTGCGCGCCTCAGCCCGGGCCGGGCCCCCCCGGGGGCTGCAGGGAACAGCCGGGCACCGGGGATGGGGGGGTCAGGCCCCTGTTCCTCGGGGGGCTGCAGGGAACAGCCAGGCCCCAGGGATGGGAGGGTCAGGCCCCTGTTCCTCGGGGGGCTGCAGAGAACAGCCAGGCCCTGGGGATGGGGGTCAGCTGCCTGTTTCTCGGGGGGCTGCAGAGAAGATCCAGGCCCCGGGGATGGGGGGCTCAGGCCACTGTTTGTTCCTCAGAGGGCTGCAGGGAACAACCGGACCCCGGGGATGGGGAGGTCAGACCCCTGTTCCTCGGGGGGCTGCAGAGAAGATCCAGGCCCTGGGGATGGGGGGCTCAGGCCACTGCTTGTTCCTCAGAGGGCTGCAGGGAACAGCCAGGCCCCAGGGATGGGAGATCAGGCCCCTGTTCCTCGGGGGGCTGCAGGGAACAGCCAGGCCCCGGGGATGGGAGATCAGGCCCCTGTTCCTCGGGGGGCTGCAGGGAACAGCCAGGCCCGGGGGATGGGAGATCAGGCCCCTGTTCCTCGGGGGGCTGCAGGGAACAGCCAGGCCCGGGGGATGGGGGATCAGGCCCCTGCCCCGCGCTCCCCAGCCCCAGCGTGGGCCTCGCTCTGTGCTCTCCTCGGCAGGACGGCTCCCTGCTGGCATCACCCTTTCTCAAGGGCTTCCTGGCTGGTTACGTGGTGGCCAAGCTCCGCTTCTCAGCTGTCCTGGGCTTCGTGGCTGGCACCTGCACAGGGATCTATGCTGCTCAGAACTATGCCCTCCCCAACGTGGAGAAGACCATCCGGGACTACTTGAGCTCGCTGAAAAAAGGTCGGGACTAGCCAGGAGTGACTCCTTAGCTGGCAGGTGCAGAAGATTCCTAGGGCTTTCTGGGGCACATCATGCACGCTGCCCCTTTCCTCTGGAGGAGGGCTTTACACTACATCACAGTGAGCATTACTGGGTCTGGTGATGGGGTGTTTATCAGAGCCTCATGACAGCAGTGCTCACTCCACTAACCCACTGTAGCTTGGAAGCGTTGTCGGACGATGTTTTGCCAGCTGCCTTTTCTCCTCACCTCTCCCTGTACCCCTGTGGACTGAGAGGCTTGTCACCACGCTCAGCACCTCTGCACCCTCCCACCCAGCACGTGCTTTGCCCTAGGAACATGCTTTGTGCAGTTTGCTGGGAGGCTTGTAGCTCTTTTCCTACGGGAAGACAAAGCAGTCCCTTTACACTGCCTCCCAAATGTAGCAGGGAACGTCCTGTTTTAACCAGGCTCATTAAATTCATGCCATTTGGTCTCTTCTTGAATGTTCTAGGGTGAGAGTGTGGCCTCTCTGCGCTGATAGCAGCTCACCTTTGCTGGTTACCACCTGAAAATGGTGCTGGTTGGTACTGCTGGCTCTGCAACCCGGGTGCTCCGGAGGGGGCTGTGGGGCCTGATGCTGCTCCTCTCCGTGGCCATATACGGCTCTCACGCTCCCCTCCTCACCCTGTGCAAGGTGGATGGGGTGATCCCCTTCAGCTCCACATCTGTGGTGGTTCTTGTTGAGCTGACAAAGCTCCTGTTTTCCCTCTTGTTCCTGCTGACCTGGGACCGGGAGCTGCTGGGAGTCGCCGTGTCGTGGCGCCACGTTGTCCCCTTCGCCTTCTCTGCTTTGCTTTACGCTGCCAACAACAACCTGGTGGTTCACATGCAGCTCTTCATGGATCCCAGCACCTACCAGGTCTTGAGTAACCTAAAGATCGTCAGCACGGCGCTGCTCTACAGCCTGGTCCTGCGCCAGAGGCTCGGCGTGCGCAGGTGGCTGGCGCTCCTCCTGCTGGTGGCCGCTGGGGTGAGCTACAGCTGCGGTGGCCTTCAGGACCCTGGCAGCCCCTCCAAGATGCAGCTGCACATCACGCTGCTGGGCTTGGTGCTGATCTCTGTGTACTGCCTGATATCAGGCTTGTCTGCTGTCTACACAGAAGCCATCCTGAAAACCCAGGCGCTGCCTCTCAGCCTGCAGAACCTCTTCCTTTACTTCTTTGGGGTCTTGCTCAACTTGACTGGCTACTTTTGGAGCAGCACCCAAGGTGGTTTCTTGGAGGGTTTTTCCTCCTGGGTGCTGGTGATTGTGGTCAGCCAGGCCTTGAATGGCTTGATCATGTCTGTAGTCATGAAGCACAGCAGCAACATCACCAGGCTCTTTGTCATCTCCTGCTCTATTCTGGTCAATGCTCTCCTGTCTGTTGCCCTCTTCAACCTGCAGCTCACCCTCCTCTTCTTCCTCGCTGTCTCGTGCATCGGGCTCGCTGTTCACTTGTACTATGGGGTGACATAGCTGCTGCCTTCCTGCCCTGGGTGTGCCAGGGCAGTTGGTTGTTCCTCAGGGGTGTTCAGTGCTTCTGCTGGGGCTGGTGTAAGAAGCTCTGGCCATCTACCTCCCTGTCCTGTTGCTGGTGGGTGCACAGCAGGCTAGCAAGGGGTCTCAGAGGAGGACTGCTGGGGGTAAGAGCACCCTGGCCCTGTTCCCCAGGGGAAGCTGGGTCCTGCTGCAGCCCAGGGAGCTCAGTGCCATGGGATTCCCTTGTGATCAGGTGGATCCTGACCGCCTCAGTCATGTGGTGTATCATATTCTCAAGGTGCTTCCCTGGTGCCTGTCAGTGATGGAGCTTCTCTGTGGTGGGGGCTGTGTCCCTCCAGCACGCCCAGCTGATCCCCAGCCTGTGGCTTCAGGGCAGCTCATGCTGTGGGAGGTGGCTCCCACTGGCTTGTGACCCCTCTGAGTTGGGGAAGGGGGTTTCTTCCTCCACATCAGGGGAGGCAGCTGGGTGCTGCTGCCTGGGGAGCCTCAGCCTGTGGCCAGGGGGGGTTTGCCCCACGTTTCTGTTAGCCCAGCCCCAGGCTGTAGGGCCCTGTTTGCCCTTGTCAGGCACGGAGTCACTGCTTGGTGGGGAGCAGATGGGGAGCAGGGGGTGTGGGGACTGTTCTGCCTGCTCCCCAAAAGGGAGAGAGCACCCATATCTGTACTGATGCTGTGGCTGGCGGGTCCCTGGCAGGCACCAGTCACTGCTGGTCCCAGCCAGGGGTATTAAACTTGCAGTTCAACAGCATGTGTGTGTGTGTGTGTGTGTGTGTGTCCTCCCTGAGGGAAGGCAGCTCTTTCCCCTGCCTGAGGTTTGGGGACCAGGGGTGTGTACGAGCCTGACAGCACTCCCCAGCGAAGGGGCACCTGCTCTGATCCACGTGGCAGCAGCCTGGGGGTCACCAGCCCTCCCACAGGGGCACTGGTGCCATCCTGGTCCCATCTAGTGTCCAGGGGCATTTCCCCAGGGTGCTCCACAGCTGGGCCATGGGCACATTCTGCTTGGGGTTGGGGGGTGTGCAGCTCCAGCCAGCAGCTCTATGTGCAGCCCTTGGATCTCTCTTCAACACACTGTGACCTCTTGCACTGGGTCCCAGAGATGGTCTCAGCCAGCCCCTTCACCTGCTTGGCCAGTCTTGATGCCACCAGGATCTCCTTGGAGGTGTCTGGGAGAGCAGCAAGCCCTGGGCAGGGGCCACAGGGGTTCTACCAGCATGAGGATGTCCCAGTGCCCAGCACGGGGTGGATGGGGAGGGGTAGAGCCTGTGTTTGGTTTCTGGCTGGGTGTCCCCCCAGGCAGTGGCCAGGGACCGAGTGCCAGGTGTGGGGCAGGACACCTTAGGGAAGGGGCACCCCAAGGCAGCGCCTCAGTCCCGGGGCCAGCAGGCAGTGTCACACACAGCAGCAGGAATGCTGGGCTCTTTTCCTCCAGGGCAGGCAGAGGGTGTCATGTGGGGTGGCT
This sequence comes from Porphyrio hochstetteri, assembly GCA_020800305.1. Lineage (NCBI taxonomy): Eukaryota > Metazoa > Chordata > Aves > Gruiformes > Rallidae > Porphyrio > Porphyrio hochstetteri. The sequence goes on from CM036919.1 coordinate 13,565,043, forward strand.
GGTGGCCAGGTCTCTCCTACCAGGACATCCCCATCACCCCTGCCCAGGCCACCCCCACCAGCACAGCCCCCACAGCTGGGGTACCACTGTGACAGCGTTTCCTGGGGTTCAGGCTGAAGGTGGGTGCCCCCAGCCCTACCTGCTGCTGGGTGCAGTCCCAGGGCTGCACCAATCCTGCTCGGCCTGCCGGGACACAGGGTAGAGAGGGAATAAGCCCCACACCCCCAGCACCTGCCAGGAGCAGGATGGAGCCCCAGGGCATCCTACACTGAAGGTAGGAGATCCCTCCAGTCCCCCCTGTAATGTCCCCCTGACAGCACTCCCCTCCCCAGTGTGCATGGCTTGCTCAGTGCTGGCAGCCCTTGGATGGGTTACGTGGGGAGATCCTGTTCCCTTGCTGTCTGGCACAGCCCCACCTGGGGGTACCCTGCTCAGGAGGCTGAGCCCCCCAGCCCAGGAGCCAGGGGGAACTAGGTGGGTGCAAGGCCACACTCCCAGCTCCAAAAGGGCCATCTTGGGAAGCAGGCACAGGGCAGGAGAGAACCTGGCATGAAGCAACCAGAAACCACAGAATTGTGCCTACTGGAGCTCAGTCATCCCCAGGGAGCCCAAAGAAAACGCTGCAGCTGAGGAGCTGTGTGACCTATGGAGATGCAGACTGGGGGAGACAGGAGAAAGGTCCTGGGACAGCTCCTGCCCCTGGATTGGACAGGACCAGGCACAATGAGGAGATGTATGTGTGTCCCTCCATCTGCCACTGCTTCCCAACAGGGTGAGGATACAGCCTCAGGGGTGCTGCTGGCTGGGACATAAACCATCCCTGTGAGTGGAGTGAGCCGTCAGGAGCAGAGCAAGGGGTGGGGTTGTGCCTCACATGGGTGCTGCTCAGGGAAAGCAAACCCCTGGCATCCTGGGACATGGGGATTTCTCCTTCCACATCCATTACAGGGCAGCTACTGCTCCCTATTCCCAGTCCCAGCTGAGCACCAGTCCCCAGGATGCAGACACTGAGGATACACACGTGGGTTGGCACCCACCTCACCAGGACACGCTCCCACCAACCCAAACATGCAGGCAGCACAGCCCCATCAGCCCCCTGCTGCCCAGAGCTGCTGTGGGCTGGTGGCCCCATCCCACCCCATGGCAGACACACGCCGTGTGTCCCACCACCACGCAGCCAACACTGAGCCTGGCCCAGCTCCATGGCCCAGCTCTGACCACTCACCAGCTCCAGCTGTGGGGCTCCCCACACACCCAGCTTGTGTTTGCTCACAGCTCTGGCCACGCCAGGGCCACAGACAGTACCCAGAGACAGATGTTTAGGAGAAGACAGCCCAGGCCATGGGGATGAAGCACAAGGCTCATCCATGTGTGCAGCCTCCACCTTCCCCATCCCCATCTTGCCAGGATTATTGTTTCCCTGTGCACCATGATCCTCCCTTTGACCCCCCAGAAGTGTTCCCTGGTGGGTTTTGCACCCCCCGCCCCCATCTCCCTCACCATCCCCTCATCAATTTTCTCTTTCCCATGAGCTGTTTTCCAAATCCCCCAGAACAAACCCAGTTTCTTTTCCCTTACCAGTTAAAAACATTCTGGTTGAACATCAAGGTCCCACTCGAGGGCTTTGCCCACCGGTGCCCTCAGAGCTCGGGCCTTGGTTGCTGCCACCCCCTGCTCGTTAGTGTTTGTGCTTAATGGTGTTAAATTTATTACTTTTCCTCTCTTTCATGGCTTTTCTCTCATGCTGGACAGCAGTTAGGCAGACCCCCTCACAAACCAAACCCCCCCCCACAGCCCCTGGTGAGGTGCAGGATCAGCAGAGGGGCTGTGGAGGCTGGGCTGGGGGTCACAGGGAGGGGGGGACACAAGTTGTGGGGGACACACACCATCAGGGGAGGTTTCAGGGCATCCAAGTGCTGCTGGAGCCCAACTGCTCTTGCTCAGGGCAGGGGATGATCACAGGGGCTCTGGGGAGGTGCTGGGGCTTGGGGAGTTGGAGCCAGCCCTAAGGAACCCCCCCTGGGAGGGTGCAGCCCTGGGACAAGGCATGGCAAAGGGGGTTCTTTGGGGTTATTCCCCAAAATTTGGAGAGGGAAAGTGCAGCCACTGCAGCACAATGCCAGGGACACACCTGCTCCACAGGGAAACCCAGGCTGGGGATACCCAGAGAGCTGGGGACACCCAGAGAGCTGGGGACACCCAGAGAGCCTCTTACCAGCACCTGGGGGTCCTGTGGGGGGGGCACATCCTGTGTCACACTCTGTGGCAGGGCCTGCTGAGCCCAGGCCTGGACCTGAGCAGCCAGAAGGCCCCAGCCACAGCAAGCAGTGCCAGGGCAACACAGACAGGGGCCACCACAGCAGCACTGTCACACTGCAGCACCGAGACCCCCACGTCCCTCACCAGCTGGCCCTGGTAGCCAGGGGGGGACTGACACACGTAGTCCTGGGGCCAGCCCTGCCCAAGGTGCCCTGTGGCTGCCAGTGCCTGGAGGTCCCCAGCCCCAGAGCAGGAGCAGTTGTAGGGGTTACCAGCTGCTGCTACATCCTGCAGGTACCCCAGGAGCTTCACCTCATCCCGTGGCAGCTCTGTGATGGAGTTGTTGTCTAGGTGGAGGGTGTCCAACATGGGGTAATTCCTGATGGAGGGGACGGCCTGCAGCAGGTTTTGGCTCAGGAAGAGCTTCTTCAGGGAGCTGAGGGAGATGTCCACAGCACGGAGGTGGTTGCAGCTCATGTCCAACACCTCTAGACTGGAAGGCAGGGGGGTGAGCACTTCATCTAGGCCAGTGTCAGACAAGTTGAAAATTCGGAGGGACACTGGCCACTGGCAGGAGGAGGATGGGTCTGCTGTGAGCTTGTTGTGGCTGAGATCTAGGTGCTGAAGCTCAGGTAGCAGCTGCAGGCTTCTGCACACGCTGTGGTAGGAGCTCAGGTGGTTGTGCTGCAGGCTCAGGACCTGGAGCTGAGGGAAAGCCCCCTTGCAGAAGGCAGGCATCAAGCTCTCATCCCTGAGGCTGTTCTGTGCCACGTCCAGGGAGCGCAGAGCCCTGAGCACCCTCCCAACGTGGCAGGGCAGGCTGGTGACACGGGAGCCGGTGACAGCCAGGTCCTGCAGCATCCCCAGCCAGCTGCTCAGACTAGACAGGTCCTGCTCACGGCCTGTCAGCGGGGCAGACGTCACGTTGTGGAAGCTCAGGGATGAGACAGGCAATTCCTTGCCCTCCATTTCCACCCAGCTGCCTCTCCCCTTGAAAACACACCTCTCAAACACCAGCTCCTGCACCTGGGTGTAGGAGAAGAACTTCAGGACTCGGGCAAGGAGTATCTCAGGCACCAGGAGATCACCAAAAATGATTTTCCTGATGGCAAGGGAGTGCAGCATGTCGATGGCAGAGGGGTCCGGGTCACTGATGGGGAAGGCTATGTATCTTTCCAACTCTCCCCCCCAAAACTCCACAACAGAGGCTGGGAGGCACTGGATGATGCTGCTTAGGTCTTCCTGGGACAGGTTGTAACACATGCAGTGCTCCTCAGTGCGATTGAAGAAACATCTGCCTTCTGCCTCCAGCAGCCCCAGCCCCAGGAGGAGGAGAACAGCCACCTTCATGGTGAACAACCTAGAAACTAGGAGAGCAAAGGTGAAAGGCAGTGTTCTTGTGGCAGCTGAGGAGACTATGCAGATCCAGAGGACTGGAGGGACATTTCGGACAGGTTCAGGGCCACAGAGCCACCCCTCAGGGACATGGGGCTGCCCTCACCTCCTTCTGCCCACCTGCCCTTTGTGTGGGGCCAGCAGACCCCATCAGCACCTGCCTGGCCTCTCAGCCACGACTGAGGGCAAGGATAAATCACCCAAGAGCTGCACCTCTGCCACCTGCCCCTCCAGCACCCATCTCACCCCACTCCAAAAGCAGGGGTGGCTCTTTTCTGGGGCAGCACCCACCAGGCTCCACACTTTCCAGCCCGGGCTGCCTTGCTGCAGGCTCTGCTCCTAAGCCACCAGGAAATCCCACAGACCAGGAGACACTGGGAATGTCTGAGTGAGGGACAGCAGAGCCAGCTATCTGAGCACAGGACGGAAGAGCTTGTTTCCCTGCATGGTGCACACTTGAATCTGGGGCAGGAAATTGCAAAAGGGGACCTCATGTTTTCCTCCTCCTCCTCACCCAGTGATTTGCTCCCTTACCAGCCTCCCAGGGAGCAGCAGGGAATCACCTCTGAGGGTCTCTATGGATCCCTGTCAGCACTGAGCATTGCTCTGCTGTCCCCCCAGCCAGGAAGGTTTAGCAACAAGCTGCCCCAAAGCAGCCAAGAGTAAAAGACACCCGAGAATGTGCTGACTTGGCTCTGTCTGAGCACACGGGGCGGTGGCCAGGAGTCTCTGGCTCTCCAGTTCACCTTCCTGCCTTGAGCAGGGCTGGTGTCAGCCCCAGCCCGGAGCAGCCCCAGTGTTTTCTGGCTGCATCTCAAAAAGCCTCCGAGGACAGAAGGGTCCCTACCTGTCTGCGGGGTCGCATCACCCTCCGGGCCACAAGCTCTCCTGCAGCCTTCGTGCCCAGACCCCTCGGGGAGGGGGCAGCGCGGGGCGGGTGTGGGTTTGTGCGGTGACTCACCAGCCGCTCACACCGGAGAGTTCCCTCGCCCCACGGCTGCTTCCTCCAGCTGCTGCCAAGTCCAGGGCTGAGGTGCCAGCGGCTCTGCCAGCGCTCTGCGCCGCCTGAGCCTCCGCTGCCTCCGACCGGATGAGACCTCACCGCCTCTGCAGGTGTTTTCCAGCTGCTGTTGGTGCTCCGGAGCCTGGCCAGGCTGTGTTTAGCTGCTGGGCACCTGGAGCCTGGCTCCTGGCACTGCCCCTGCTCACAGGCACTGTCCTGGCTCCAGCACAGCCCTGGCTCCTGGGCACAGCCCTGGCTCCTGGCACTGCTCTGGCTCCTGGCACTGCCCTGGCTCCTGGCACTGCTCTGGCTCCTGGCACTGCCCTGGTTCCAGCACTGCCCTGGTTCCAGCACTGCCCTGGTTCCAGCACTGCCCTGGCTCCAGCACAGCCCTGGCTCCTGGCACTGCCCCTGCTCACAGGCACTGTCCTGGCTCCAGCACAGCCCTGGCTCCTGGGCACAGCCCTGGCTCCCGGCACTGCCCTGGCTCCCAGCACTGCCCTGGTTCCAGCACTGCCCTGGCTCCAGCACAGCCCTGGCTCCTGGCACTGCCCTGGCTCCAGCACAGCCCTGGCTCCTGGGCACAGCCCTGGCTCCAGCACTGCCCTAGCTCCTGGCACAGCCCTGGCTCCCACTCTGTGACTTCCTGAGCAGGACAGGGCTAGCTGTGGCACGTGAAGCAAGAGGCTGCACAGCAACAGCTCCAGTCACTTCTGCTTTGCTTCCCTGCTTCTTGCAGCAGGGCTCCAGGAACCATTCTGGTCCAAGTACCAATGTTGCTCCCTGTCCTGGGAAGGACAATGGGAGAGGCACAGTCCAGGTGCCCTAAGGACCAGCCCTGGGGGCACCTTCACTGGCTATGGGGCTGCCATACCCAGTAGCCAGCCCACCCCAGATCCCCATGTCCCATGGAGGGTGGGGATGGGACAAATTTCCACCTGCTGTGTGCATGGCCCAATGCTGTGAAGGGCACAGCTTCACCCAAGGTCAGCATCCTTGGCAAGCTGGTGGCTGTGCCTACACCACAATGTTCATTCCCTCTGTCAGCAAGCAGAAACCACCAGGTATTTTGGAAGATCTATCAAGGTTTTTTTTACTCCCCCAGGGACTCCTCTGCCCATGTGGGGTTTCAGAAAGGGTTTCAGAAAGGCAACACCACTGCACAGCTGCAGGATGCAATTCCCAGTCTGTGGGATGCCCAGTGGCATTGCAGAGAGACACAGTCAGTGCTGCAGCAGCTGGGGCAGGAGCTGCCTGTCCCATGGGCTTTGCTGCTGGCATGGGTGAAGGTCCTTTTGCTCCTTGAGTCTACTTTCTTTTCCCTGGCACCTCGGGTGTGAAGCAGGGAAGATGAGAAGTGTGAGTTGGTCAGTAAAGGCTGTGCAGAGTTCCTCCTAAAGCACGTGGGGTGCCTTGGGATACCGCAGGAGAAAAGGCTGATCTCAGGGAAGGGGGTGGTAAAAAAGAGGAACAGGAGGGGCCTCAAGTCTGCAGAGTCAGCTCTGTGGCTTTGTTAGCAAGCTAAAGCTCCCCAAAGGGACATGGAGCGAAGAGGAGTGCATGAAGCAAACAACCTTCAACTGTCTTTGAAGCCCACTGTAATGTGCCTGTGGGTGACAAAGAGCTCCTCATCATGGAAAAACCAACCCTTTCTTGGAAACCCTATGAACATGCTGGTGTGGTTTTACGTGGCTGGGTGCTGGTGGAGGAGGGGGAGATGCCAGAAGCAGCAGCTGGAAGCTCTCTGCAGGCCCCACAGAGTAAACACCAGCTGGCTCCAGGCCAGAGTTGGTTCTGACTGTCCTGGTTCTGCCCAGGCCAGAGTCAGCCTCCCCAAGCAGCCAGCAAAGATGAGCTCAGTTAGCCTGGGCTGTTCCCTCACCACCTGACAGTGCTTCCCCATCCAAGGGGCTGGTTGGGGAGGGATGCTCCTGGGTGCTCCAGGGCAGTGTGAGTGAGGCCAGGGCATCGGGTCTGTCCTTACACCATGCAGCACTCTGTAACTGTCAGTTGTAAGGCACTCTGGGTTATCACCCCATGACTGTAATGGGCTGCTTCTACTTTCATGGTGCTTTTCTCAGCGAACTGTCCTTATCCCAGCCCACAGAGGCTCCATCTCTTTCTCCTCCAGGAGTGAGTGAGCAGCGTGTGGTGCTCAGCCACTGCTTGGGACTGAACCAGCACACTGACCAAGGCCGAGCCCATCAGCCATGGTCACAGCGCCTCTGGGAGTCACAGGGAGGAGAAAAACCCACCAGCAGCTGCTTTGTGCCCCAGAGAAGGGAGTGAGAAGATGTGAGGAGCTGTGCAGGCACCAAGGGCAGGGAAGGGGGAGGACGTGCCCCGGGTGCCGCAGAGAAAGATGCCCCTGAGCCCCTGGAGAAACCCATGGGGGGGCGGGTGTCCCCCCACAGCCCATGGACAAGGCCCAGACCCCACCTGCAGCCCCTGGAGAGGCCCCAGGCTGGAGCAGGGGGACACAGACAGGAGATGCTGTGACCCCTGTTGGAGCAAGGCCCTGGCAGGACCTGCAGCCCGTGGAGAGAGACAGAGACACAGAGATGAGAGAGAGAGGCCCACACCAGAGCACGCTTGCTGGGGGGCTGGTGACCCCGTGGATGACCAGGCTGGAGCAGTCTGGGCCTGAGGGACTGAGAGCCATTCTGTGATCTGTGACTGCACCCACAGCACTGACCCACGCTGGGGCAGCTGGGGAAGAGCTGAAGCCCCGTGGGGAAGGACTCAGGTTGGAGAAGTTCATGAGGGACTGTCTGCCATGGGTGGGACCCCACAGTGCAGCAGGGGAAGGGGGTGAGGAATGACCCCCCCGGCTAAGAAGCAAAACAACTCAAGAGGAACTGACCCAAACCCCCATTTTCCCCATCAATTAGAGAGTTTTCTTTCCTTTTCTGTGTTGAGTCTGTTCTGCCCATGACAGTGATCGTGGAATGATCTCTCCCTGGCCTTATCTCCACTCCTGAGCCTCTCAGTATCTATCTTCTCCCCTGTCCAGCTGAAAAGGGGAGTGACAGAGCAGCTTTGGTGGGTGTCTGGCCTCCAGTCACCAAGACTGCTGAGCTTTGATTTTTGGCTTTCCACACATGGCATCGGGTGTAGCACTGCACTGCTCTGCTGCCTTCCCTTGAGCAATTCCTCGTGCAGAGGCCTTCAGCACGATGCCTCTTCTCCCTCCTTAGGTTACCTGAAGCTGTTGCTGTGTGTGCCATGGCACAGTCACAGCAGGCTCTCTGAGTTGTCCCCACTCCTCCTTTCGGTGAGGGCAGCAGCCCTGCCTGGGCCTGGTGCCTTTTCATTGCTCATTCCTGGCCACCAGCCGCAAATTCCCCCCAGATGCCTTTCTGGGGAAGAAGCAGCTCTTCTGTCTCCACACCATAGCCAGGACACGTGGTTCTGGAGCCACCTGTGGGGTGATGACTGTCCTGTTCTCCTCCCCGCTGCGGAAGGCCCCAGACACCGGCCTGGTGTTCCTCGTGACTCTGCGGCCCGTTCTTGGCTCTAACAAACACACGATGCAGCTTGGGGGGGGGCAGAGGCCGTGCTGGAGCCCGCCTGGTCCCCCCTTGCGAGGCCAGAGGGGTTGATCCTCCCCACGGCGTGCCCACTCGTGTGTGCGCCCCTGCCCGCAGAGCCTGCACCCCTGCCCGGCCCCCACAGAGGGTCAGAGGCTGCCCCCGGCCTGGCAGCGGGACCAGCCCGGCTCCCTGCAGCGCCCGGCCCTGGGAAGGGCCGATCCCGGTGCTGCGAGACACGGCGGTGCCCGGGGCTCCCCGGGCGGACCTGCCGGCCGAACCCTCGGTGGGGAGACAGCGTAGGCCCGACCTCCCTTCCCGGCGCTGCCCGGAGACCAGGCAGCGGCCTTAGCGGCGCCTCCGCGTCCGGCCCTGCCCGCCGCCCCGCCCCGGGCCCGGCCTCCTGCCCGCCCCGGCCGGGCCTCCTCCTACCCTACCCCGGCCGCCATGTGGGGCCGGCGGCGGCGGGGCCCCGGGCTCAGCGGCCGCGGCGCGGAGGAGCTGCGGGCCCGGCGGCGGGAGCGAGAGGCAGGTCCGGGCCGGGACCAGGACCGGGCGGGGAGGGGAGGAGAGGGAGCAGCGCGGCAGGACGGAGCCCGGGCCGGGAGCCGAGATGTGGGGGCCAGGAAGGGCCGTGGCCTCCCCGTAGGTGCTGGGACCCCCACGGCCGCCAGCCCAGCCCCACAGCAGCACCCGAAGGGAGCCCGGCCCCCGCCGCGGCCGGCCGCACACCCCGGGGCGCTGGGCAGCTGTGGGCTCCCTGCCCGCTCAGGGAAGCATTTCACAGTGTTTATTATGAATCCCTGTGGGGTTTCTGCCCCGGCTGCCCCGTCTCCTCCATCCCCTCCCTCCAGTTTGGGTTTGCCAAGGTCTGGCCTGTGTAAAATCAGCCTCGGGTCCCCCTGGCCCTCACGCCCCTGCCCTGCTCCCATGCTGGTTTGCCCAGCCATGGCTTCGTGTCTGACCCACAGCACACAAGGCCTAAGTGTGGTCACTGCCCGCCCTGCCTCGCACAGGGAGGGGCTGCCAGCTTCTCCCCTCTCCAAGGAGTAAGGCTCTTTGGGGGGATGGAAGAGCATGGTGACCTAGGCAGGTGGTGCCAGGGCCTGGTTTGCTCACAGCTCTCAGGAAGGCCCGGCGGCAGGAGCAGCTGGTCAGCAAGCGGCTTCTGCGGGAGGACACTGCGGCACAGGAGGGTGGACAAGATGGAGCAGAGATCATGCCAGACCCACTTTCAGAGGATGAGGTGAGAAGCATGACGTTCTCCGTAGTGATGGGGGTTCCTGGGGTCTTTTCCAGCCTCTGGGCATGCAAAGGTGCCTGGGTGGAGGTGGATTTTGGAGTGGTTTTAGTCACTGCCAAACACAGGGAGAAGCAGTAAGGTTCTTTGTGACCATAGAATCATAGAATCATAGAATGGTATGAGTTGGAAGGGACCCCAAGGATCACAGAGTTCCAACCCCCCTGCCACAGGCAGCGCCACCAACCTCAGGCCTGGATCTACACAAGGTTGCCCAGGGCCCCAGCCAACCTGGCCTTGAACACTTCCAGGGACGGGGCATCCACCCCCTCTCTGGGCAGCCTGTTCCAGCCCCTCACCACTCTCTCTGTAAAAAACTTCCCCCTAATATCTAACCTAAACCTTCCTTCCTTTAGTGTTAATCCATTCCCCCTTGTCCTGTCATTGTCTACCCTTTTAAAAAGTTGAATCCCCTCCTGCTTATAAGCTCCCTTCAGGGACTGGAAGGCTGCAATGAGGTCCCCCCGCAGCCTTCTCTTCTCCAGGCTGACCCAGCCCAGCTCCCTCAGCCTCTCTTCATAGGGCAGGTGCTCTAATCATCTTCGTGGCTCCTCTGACCCCTCTCCAACAGTTCCACATCCTTCTTGTATTGGGGGCTCCAGATCTGGACACAGTACTCCATCTTTGCACCTTGGGTTCCTCTGGCTCTGGGATTAACGAGGTGAAATCTTAACCCTGGGACTGCTTGAAATTCACCCACCTTTTAATTTTTGGATAGGTTCTTGAGCTGCTCAGAGGTGTGCAGAGGGGCTCAGAGGACAGGAAAGCATCGCTCAGCCGCCTCCGCTGGGCTCTGCAGAACAAGGAGACCCAGCAGAAGTTTGTCAGGTCAGCCCAGGTTTGGCACTGCATGGCTGTTACTCAGGGCATGTCCCAGACATTGCGTGGGTGAGCTGGTGTGTGGCTGAGGGTGGGCAGGCAGGAGGTGACAGCACCCTTTGGTTCCATCAGGCTGGATGGCAGCATCCGGACGCTCATCGGGCTCTTCACCAGCAGCCTGGCTGACCTGCAGATGGAGGCAGGGCGCTGTCTCCACGAGCTCTCCCACTCCAGTGACCCGGCTGTGGCTGAGGCGTGTCTGCCAGTGACCTCTTACCTCCTCACCTACCTCTCTGGACACAGTGTTGAGTTCACGGTAAGGTCTGTGCTCCTGTTTGCCAGGGCTCTGGCACCTGATAAACCTTTGGTAGGGGTTGGGTGTTAACCAGTTCTGCCCAGCCATGGCCTGAGGTGGCTCACATGGCTGGCAGGAAGTCTCTACAAGTCTCTAGTCCAACCTTCCCTTTAGAACAGGACTGTCCCCTTTACTAACTCAGGGCAGCATGGCTTTGGCCAAGTGTTGGAAGCAGGGAGAGCTCTGTCACTGGGCCTTGTCCCAACACCAAACAGAGGTTCAGGTCTGTGGTGTTTGCATCTCCTTCCAGGTAGCTGCAGGCTGCTCTTAAATGTACCCAAACCTCATCCAGGCCAGGCAAATCCTCTGCTGCAGCTCGGGATGCAGTGGTTTGCCCTGTTTGCAGCAGGCCCCTCCTCTTTGGCTCCAGGTTCCCTTTGGCAAAGCAGGGCTCGGTGTTGGGTCCAGTCCTGTTTAATATCTTCATTGACAACCTTGATGAGGGAACAGCATCCCCCCTCAGCAAGTGCTGATGATACAAAGCTGGGAGGGGTGGCTGACACGCAGGACACTGCGCTGCCATCCAGCGAGACCTGGACAGGCTGGAGAGCTGGGCAGGGAGAGACCAGATGAAATTCAACAAAAGCAAGTGGAGAGTCTTGCACCTGGGGAGGAATAACTGCTGGAATCAGTACAGGCTGGGGGTGACCTGCTGGAGAAGAGCTCCGTGGAGAAGGACCTGGGGGTCCTGGTGGGTGACAGGGTGGCCATGAGCCAGCAGTGTGCCCTGGGGGCTGAGAGAGCCAATGGGATCCTGGGGGGCATCAGGAGGAGTGTGGCCAGCAGGTCTAAGGAGGGGATCCTCCCCCTCTGCTCTGCCCTGGTCAGGCCCCACCTGGAGTGTTGTGTCCAGTTCTGGGCTTCCTGGGATAAAAAAGCCAGGGATCTCCTGGAGAGAGTCCAGAGGAGGCTACAGGGATGATGAAGGGCCTGGAGCATCTCCCCTGTGAGGAAAGGCTGAGTGAGCTGGGGCTGTTCAGCCTGCAGAAAAGACTGAGGGGGGACCTAATTAATGTTTATAAATATCTTAAGTATGGGATGCAGGGGGAATTGGCCAACCCCTTTTCAGTGTCTGTGGGGACAGGACAAGGAGCAATGGCTGTAAATTGGAGCACAGGGAGTTCCACACCAACATGGGGAAGAACTTTTCCCCAGTGAGGGTGACAGAGCACTGGGACAGGCTGCCCAGGTAGGTGGTGGAGTCTCCTTCTCTGGAGAGATTCCAGCCCCGTCTGGATGCCTCCCTGTGCAATATGAGCTGGGGAGCTGCTTTGGCAGGGGGGTTGGACCCGATGATCTCTTGAGGTCCCTTCCAACCCCTACGATTGTGTGATTCTGTGACTGCAGGCTGTGAGAGGTGACTCCACTGTCAGGTGTGTGGCATGGCCTCCTGACACAGGCTGGGCCTGGGGAGGAGGTACCTTGGTGTCTGCTGGGTGGGTAAAGCAGAAATGTAGATGCTGCTCAGTTTAAGTGTTGTAAAAGATGCTGGACAAGGGACAGAAGCGAGCAGCTGCAGGCTGGGATGCAGGGACATGTTCTCTTGTGACCTCACCCAGGTGATGCTGCTCTGGTGGAGGGGTTGGACTAGATGATCTTTCTTGGTCCCTTCCAACCCCAACCAGTCCATGACTGTGACAACCACAACTTAGTGTCACCCAAGAAGCTGTCAGGCTTTTGTCTGCTTCAGGGTGAACAGCAGAGCACCCATGGCTCCAAGCTGTGCAGTCTGATGGGGGCCAAGGAGCAAACAGCTGGAGCAGCCCTTGGATGCTCATGTGTTTTGCCAGCAGCTGAGCAGAGCACCTTGTGCAGCGCTCCTCTGAGTAGCAGACAGGATCAGAGCTAAGGGAGGAGATGGGGAACAGCCCCAGGGTGCTGGTCACATCTGATGCAGCACATGGGCAGCCTGGGTGCTGGTCACATCTGATGCAGCACATGGGCAGCCTGGGTGCTGGTCACATCTGATGCAGCACATGGGCAGCCTGGGTGCTGGTCACATCTGATGCAGCACATGGGCAGCCTGGGTGCTGGTCACATCTGATGCAGCACATGGGCAGCCTCTGGGAGATGCTGGGGGATTAGAGTGGTCTCGGGGAAATGGGATCACAACAATTGGAAGCCTGAAACACCTCCAGAGTAGAAGTAACCAGATCCCAACCTGAGCCAGATAGAAAAAGGACAAACTGAAGCTTGTACAGCTGGGAATGGGGTAGCTGGAGAGCCCAGCAGTGTCCATATGTGTTCACCCCTCTGAAGAGAGCTTCTGCCCCACTCCAGGGCCACGTGTGCCCCCATCCTGGGGTGCAGGGAGGGACCTTGATGCCTTGCTGGCTCTGTGGGGTCCTGCTGGCAGGGCAGGGGAGGTGACTGCTCTCTTGGGCCTGTTTCAGGAGCTGTGTTTGTACACGCTGGGGAACCTCGTAGTGGAAAGTGAAGCTGTGAGAAAGCAGCTTCTGCCTCAGGGCATCATTCCAGTGCTGGCATCCTGCATCCAGGTGGGTGAAGCTTCACTTCCTCTGCACTGCCCCAGAAAGAGCCTTTCCTTCCACCCCTGAGGTGCTGGCTGACAGTACTGAGTCAGCAGCCCTCCTTCCAGCTGTGGCCATGGGCAGAGACCCCTCCTCTCATGGCTTCTCCCTGGCAGGTGAGGGCCTCTCATGAGGGTCTCTCATGGGCTTCATTCCATTTTTGGGGCTTAGGTCACTCACTACCTTGTGCTCTCCAGCTGAATCACATCCTTAACTGCAGCCTCCTGCTAAACAGGCTGTAACAGAGGGAGCTGCAGGCTTCTCCCCTCTGTACAGCTTGGGCCCAGGAGGAAAACAAGCCCAACGCAGTGACCAGGGCTGTCACATGCCAATCTGAATGCCCAAAGCAGCTCTGCTGCTGTGTTTGGGCTCCTGGATCCCTACAGCTGCAGCCCACATGAGCTCAGGGAATGGGGACAGCTCAGCTTTGGTGTGGCCACAGTATGCTCCATCCCTCCCAGTTCCCTGCTGTGCCCCCTCTTCCCCAGGCGTGGAACCGCTCAGCTGCTTGGTTTGGTGTGACAAGGAGGCACCCTGGGACCGCCCTGGCTCTGTCACGGGGATTAGCTTTGTTCCCTTTGATTGCAGTCCCCACACGAGGCTGTGCTGGAAGGTCTGGGCTATGTCCTCTCACAGCTCCTCCAAGCCAAGGAAGCCCCCACAGAGATCATCCCGTGAGTCACGATGGGCCCTGGGGCCTGGTGTGGTATTTGCATGCTGGGGACAAGGCTGCCCTTCCCATCCTGGTGATATTAATAGTTCAGGGCAGAATCCTGCAGAACCACAGAGGTTTTGCTGCAGATCAGGGTACAGGGCTTGACTCCTCTCCCTCAGCCTCATCTGAGCAGACAGCTCTGGCATTTGGGAAAGGACAGTGTTGAGCAGGGCAGGCTCGCAGGGAAAGTCTGGCTGTGCTCCTCCTGTGAGGGGAAAGATCAGCTTGACAGCCCCCAGTGCCAAAAATGTGACCCCAGCCAAGGTGTCATGAGCATCCCCAGGCCCTGTGGCAGACAGAGCTTATGCTGGGCCTTAGTGGGGCCTGAGGCTGTGGCACTTGGGTCAGAGGCTCTTCCAGGAGTGGGTTTGGAGCATGTGGCCCCCAGTTTGGGGGAAAGGAGCTCCCTGCTGGGTGGGCAGGGTGGGGGTCTCCCTGTCAGCTGTCTGTCCTGCTTGTGCTCTGTCCTGCAGCTCCCACTAACTCTCTGTTCTGACCCCAGCCTGGTTCTGGACTCTGTGCTCCCCCAGCACATGCTTCGACTGGTGTGCTCTGGGCTCAAGGCTGGGATAGGAGCAGCAGTGGAGTTTGCATGGTGTCTGCATTACATTGTTTGTAGGTAAACACACTTTTTCCTCCTCATTTTGAGTCCCCTGGGGGAAGCCAGAGAGGCATGAAGCCTCAGGGTCCTGCCAGAGGACATGGTTTGCCACTCCTTGCCCCTCTCCCTTGGGAAAGCCACTTCCCCTGTGATCCTGGGCATTCCTGCTCTTGTATCCAAGCACACACCCGCTGGTTTTGGGATCACTGAGTTCCTTTACAGGGCGATAAACCAGAGGGGGCTGGTTCTAGTCCTCTGAACCCCCTCCCAATCACCTCCCCCCACCCCGATCACCTCCCCATATCTGGAGTTTTCCTCAGTACTCCCCAAGGGAAGCTCCCTGAATCCAGGAGCTTCTGGGGTTGCTCCAGTGCCGCTCCCAACAATCTCTGCCTGCCCTGGCATGGCTGCTGCAGTGCCAGCTCTCAGCAGGAAGCAGCATGCAGGTACTCAGGGCTGTTGATTCCAGTCCCACACAGATAATTCCAGTGGATCACTTTTCTCGGGGCGAGGGGGGGGGTTAAACTTTCTCATAAACTCAGGAACAAGCTGTTCAAACGTGAAACAAGAGCTGGGGTGGGTCAGGAGAGTGCTCCGAGCTTGCAGGCCTGCACTGGTGAGGGCAGCAGCAGCGTCCCCTCTCTGAGCACAACCACGCTGTCCCTTCTCTCCGCAGCCACACAGCCAGCGCCGCCTTGCTGTCGCTGGGGGCTCTGCCTGCCCTCGCCTCGCTCCTGCTCGACCTGGCTTCCCACATCCCCCAGGATGCTCCCGAAGGCCTGGAGCTGGTAAGGTGCGGGCAGGGCGCTGGCTGTTCTGGGTGCTGCGGTGGGGACGCGATCCAGCTGAAGGGCTTTGTGTTCCCCACGGGCACAGCTCGTCTGCCCGGTGCTGCGGTGTGTCAGCAACCTGCTGGCAGAGGAGACAGGCTGCCAAGACCAGCTCCAGGATGAGCAGCTGCTCGTCACCCTCTTCCTCATCCTGCAGTGCTTCTGCCAGCAGCACCCCTTCATCGTGCAGGAGGGTCTCTGGCTGCTCAACAACCTCACAGGTGGGTGGTGCACAGGGCTGGCAGCACAGCCAGGACCAGCCTCAGCCACTGGCAGACTCAGAGTGCCCTGCCTGCAGAGATCCCCCTCACTCAGAAAGCTCTTGTGCTGACACACTCTTTCTCTGCCAGCTGATGAGCCCTTCTTCTGCTCTGCTCTGCTGTCCCTGGACTTGCTCCCAGCCCTGCTGCAGCTCCTGCCCTGTTCCCAGATGGCCAGTGTTTTGGTAAGAGCTCAGCTCCTGCCCACATCTGAAGGGAAGCACAGGACCTGAGTCCCACACTCAAGTTGGAGGTTGGCTTGGGGGGGTAACAACAGCTTGGTGGAAGGTGTCATACTGCAGGCTGGGTGTGAGCCAGCAGTGTGGCCAGGGAGGCCAATGGCATCCTGGCTTGTGTCAGACCCAGCGTGGCCAGTAGGGCTGGGGAGGGGATTGTGCCCCTGTGCTGGGCACTGGGGAGGCTGCACCTCGAGTGCTGGGTCCAGTTCTGGGCTCCTCAGCATCAGAAGGACATGGAGGTGCTGGAGCGAGTCCAGAGAAGGGCAACCAGGCTGGGGAAGGGGCTGGAGGGCAAATCCTCTGAGGAGCAGCTGAGGGAGCTGGGGGTGTTCAGCCTGGAGAAGAGGAGGCTGAGGGGAGACCTTCTCCCCACCTCCACTGACCTGCCAGGAGGGTGCAGAGAGGTAGGTGATGGTCTCTTCAGCCAGGGGACAGGAGATGGGACAAGGGGCAATGGGCTCAAGCTGCCCCAGGGCAGGGTCAGAGCAGATGGGAGGGAAAAGTTCTTCCCTGGCAGAGTTGTGAGGGCTGGAACAGGCTGCCCAGGGAGGGGCTGAGTCCCCACCCCTGGGTGTGTTTAACAGATGGGGAGATGAGGTGCTCAGGGATCTGGTTTAGCACAGGATGGGAATGGTTGGACTTGATGATCTTAAAGGTCTTTTCCAACCCTGTGACTCTGTGGTAGAGTCACCATCTGCTTCCCCTCAAGTCTCTACATCTGTGTTTACTCCTGGACAGAGTCTTGTCCCAGCAGAAGGGTCCCAAGGTGGATGTTAACTTAGGCCAGGCCTGCTAACACCCAGAGCAGTCCTGGGAAGGCTGCTGCCACCATCCCTGGAAGACCCTAAAGCTTTAGGTGACCCTGGGATGATGTTCTACCAAGGGATGAATGGCCTGGCTGCATCTCCTTGGTGGGGGGGTGGATGAACAGTGGGGATGGAGACAACTTTTAAGAGCATCCAAATTCCATCCAGTTGGTGGCTGTGGGCTTTGGGAAGCACCTGGCAGGGCCCTCCAAGGGGGATACAGGGAACCCTCCTAAGACCATCAGGAATGTGTCCACTAACAAGTTGCTCAGTCCCTCTCACTGCTTCTGTGTCCAGGTCCTGACAGTTCTGTGCAACATAGCAGTGAAGGGGCCAGCCTACTGCCAGCAGCTGCACCAGCACGCTGCCCTGCCCCTGCTCCTGCCTGCCCTGGCACTGCCCGACCCCGAAGCCGTGGGGCAGTGCCTCGAGCTGCTGCACCTCCTCTTCCTGCACTGGCCTGAGGTAAGAGCAGGGGTTGGCTGCCCCAGGATCAAGCACAAGCTCATCAATTAGTACTATTTAAACAATACCACCTTCAGTTACTGCCATGCTGGTGCCTCACCCCTCAGCACGATGCAGAAGGGGGGAAGCCCTCCTGGTGCCTGGGGAGTTCCTTTTTGTTCAGTGGGGGGCAGGTTGGTTGCACCCTGGGGGGTTATTCAGGGGGGATTTTCTTGTGATTACTTCCAAGCTCTGTGCACTCTGAGCCAGCACTCAGCATGGCTGGGTTTACCTGGTTTGGGGCTTTAGGGGCAGGGGAATCACTGCACCCTGTTCCCTGGCTCTGGGCAGACCCAGATCAGCAGCCAGGCAGCTCTCCCCACTCTCCTCTCCCACAGGCTGCTGCTGATTTCGTCAGGCAGGGTGGGCACCAGGCCCTGGAGCAGCACCAGCACACCCCCCAGCTGCAGGAGCGAGCAGGAGCGCTGCTGGACATGGTCAGGCAGCCCCTGGCAGCCTCCACCTTCAGCCCCTGCCACACCACCTTGCCTGCCTTCTCCTAGGCCGTGCTGCCTCCCTTCCCACCCCCCACACTCCAGGGAGGAGGAAACCATCTCTTCACACTGTGCCCCACTCCCCGAGGCTGGGGAGGGGTCTCAGCACCAGCTTTAAGCAGCAGCGCTGGCTGCAGGGGGACGCTGGTGCTGGGGAAGATCCGGCTGTGGCTGTGAGGTGCTGCCCCCTGCCTCGCAGAGCTTGGGGCAGGGCTGAGCTGCAAGCCGGGCCGAGACAACCTCCTGCACGGACCCCTTCCTCCAGCGCCTCCTTTCGGCTGTAAACCCAACACGGGAAGCTCAGCACGCTGCATTTATGCAACTGTAAGTTAAAGATACACGGTTTACATTAAAGGTCATCAGCTGAGTCCTTAGCACGTGTGTGTTCAGTGTCCATCATCACACCTTGCCCTTCACCAGGCTCTCCAGGGCCTTGGCCACTTCATCCACGGTCAGGTTGTTCAGTGGCACGCTCTTCTCCTTGCCAAACTCTGCAGGGAAGACAGAGGGGGAGACCAGGGGGCAGGTTCCTCGCTCCTCTTCCAGCATGAGGACAACCCAACACCCTACTTTAGGTTCCCCAAGCACCACTGGCATCACAGCCCAGGCTCCCACAGCCACCCTGATGCCCCTCTGTCCCCAGTATGCACCCAGGTCACCATTTCCACCCCCTGTTCTCAGCCTTTCCCTTGGGGAGCAGCCAGCACAGCCTCACACATTTCCTTGCCTCTCTTCATTAACTTTTCCTGTGCAAAAGCCTGGGATGTGTTTCCCTGCAAGCTGCTGCCCTGGCTTCTGCTGGGATAGTTCATGTTCTTTCTAGAATGCTGTGTTTGGGAGCTGGGATGGGAGCAGTGCTGAGAACACAGGGATGGTTTAGTTGTTGCCCAGCAGTCAGGGACTTCCCAATTGTTCCTATTTCCCTGCTAATGAGAAGGTGGGGGACACTCAGGGAGCTGGGAGGGGACACAGCCAGGACAGGTGACCCAAACTGGCCAGAGGGGGTATTCCATGCCATGGCATCATGCTCAGCATGAAGGGGGGCTGGTGGGGGAGGAGCACAGTGCTCCAGGACATGCAGTTATTTTTGGGGAATGGCCCTGTTTCAGGACAGCTCTGAGCTGTACAGCCTGAGCTGGGCAGTTTGATGAGAAGCTGCATTGTGTGTCACCAGTTTGGTGTATTCTGCTGTAAAGCCCTGTTGTTACTTCTCTCAGTGCCATCCCAGTAAACTCTCCTTATCCCAACCAGCAAGCTTTGCCCTTTCTTTTCCCTCTCCACAGACGGCAGCTGGGTGGTGCTCAGCTCCAGGCTGGGGGGGGCAAAACCACAGAGCCACCTACAGCCCAGCTGGGTGCTGTGCCAGCAGGCTCCATGCCCGTGGGCTTGCCCCTGGAAAGCACAACTCGTGCTTAAAGAGCCTTACTGATCTGTGAGAGCGTCTAACTATCCTTGTTGGGCCCAGTTGGCCTTAGGAAGAAAGCAAAGCCTCTACACTGGAGTTTTGCTGCTCCTTCTCTGGAGAATGCAGCACAACCGGGTGAATACACAAGCAGTTGTGCACAGAGGGACCAGACGGGAGGGATTGGGGGGGGGGGTAATAGTGCAAGGCACAAGCTGGCAAAGCCCCTTCGAGCCCCAGGTCCCATCTCTGCATCCCCCAGGTCACACAGCAGCCACACACTGACCTGCAGCCGGGCCCGGCCTGGCCCCCCTTCCGGAGGGAAGGGCCGCAGACCGAGCGCGGCGCCTCACCGGGCGCCCCCCACTCACCATAGCGAGCCCAGAGAGCGGGCTGGACGCCGGAGCACTCGCGGATGAGGATGGGGAACTCCGGGTTGGCCTTCTTCAGGCTCACGTAGTGCTGCTCGATGAAGTCCCTGGGGAAGGGAGCGGAGAACGGCGGCTGAGCCCGCCAGGCCCGGCCGGTCACCCCCTCCCCGCTCCGGCCGCCCGCCGCCAAGGCCCGCGGGCAGCTCCCCGGGCGCGGCGCAGCCCCGCGCCCCGCTCACCTGACGCCGCGGCTGCCGGCGGAGCGCTGGCACAGGTGGATGCGGAGCTCCCGCAGGCTGCGGCCCAGCCCGCCCCCGATGCCCCTCACCGCGGCCGCCGCCATCTTCTCTCCGGGCCCGACAACAACATGGGAGGGCCTGGCTTACGCCGCCAGCCAATCACGGCGCCCATCAATCGCGGCTCCCGCCAATCGCAGAGCCCGCCTGCTAGAGGCCGGCCAATCCGAGAGGGGCGGGGGCGGGCGGGGGCGGGCCGGGCGGCCGCCGGGGTCGCTGGGAACGGGAGCGTACGGTACGCGGAGGGGCGGCCGAGCGGGGCTGCGGAGCCGGGCGCGATGCTGGAGCGTGACAGTGAGTGGGGCGGGGGCTGCCCCGGGCCCGGGGCCGGCCTGGGGCGAGGGATGACCTGGGGCCGGGGCTGGCCTACGGCGGGGGCTGCCCCGGGCCTGGGGCCGGCCTGGGGCGGGGGCTGCCCCGGGCCTGGGGCCGGCCTGGGGCGGGGGATGACCGGGGCCTGGGGCCGGCCTGGGGCGGGGGCTGCCCCGGGCCTGG
Organism: Porphyrio hochstetteri; assembly: GCA_020800305.1. Lineage (NCBI taxonomy): Eukaryota > Metazoa > Chordata > Aves > Gruiformes > Rallidae > Porphyrio > Porphyrio hochstetteri. The sequence goes on from CM036919.1 coordinate 13,585,248, forward strand.
GGCCGGCCTGCGGCGGGGGCTGCCCCGGGCCTGGGGCCGGCCTGCGGCGGGGGCTGCCCCGGGCCTGGGGCCGGCCTAGGGTGGGGGATGACCCGGGGCGGGGGATGACCTGGGGCCGGGCCGGGCTGGGCCGGGGCGCTCGGGGCGGCCTGGTGAGGGGGGGTGTGTAAGCCCGCCCTGGGCTCGGGGCACCGCGTCAGCCCGTCGAGAGGGGCCGAGGGCGGCCTTGGGAGCCCGGGGCGGGGCCGCCCAGGGAGAAGGAAGCGCCCGGGGTGTGCGCGGACGAGCCGGGGCGTGTCTGGGGGTGAACTTGGGCGGGGGCCCGGCCCTGGGGCACGCTGGCGCTGGGGGGCGTTACCGGGGCAGCGCCGGGAGGTAGCGGGGCCCCCTGGGCACTGGGGCAGGGAGCCGCTCGGGTTTTGGGGGTGGCAAGGCCCTGGAGGTGCCCGAAGTGGGCCCGGACAGGCACACAGCGCTGTCTTTTCTCCTGACCCCCAGATGAGCCGTTTTCCAACCCCCTGGCCCCTGATGGCCACGACGTGGACGACTCGCACTCCTTCCACCAGTGAGTACGGGGCTGGGGCACGGGGTGGGACTGGGATAGGACTGTGGCATCCAAGGCTGGTTCCCCCACCCAAAGGTGGGAGTGGCTGGTCCTTTGGGCTGCTTGCACAGGGACCCCATGTGCCCCTTCATCACACAGGGTGTGCTGGCAAACGCTCTGCCTCCTCAGGAGCTGTCAGGCTGCTGGAGCTTACTGGGAGCTGATGGTTTCTGTTTCCCCTCTCCCTTGCAGGTCCAAGCTGACCAATGAAGACTTCAGGAAGCTTCTTATGACCCCACGGGCTGCGCCAACATCTGCACCACCATCCAAATCTCGCCACCATGAGTGAGCAGGGCTCTGGTTTCATGGGGTTGTGGGACCAAGCATGGCAGTTTTGCCTCCCTGTCTGTCTCCCCTTAGGACCTGAGCCTTGCTTTGTGCTCAGGGCCATGCAAGCTGTTCCTGTGTGTGTTACCTGGGTGGGCCAGGACTGTGTCCAGTCCTGTACAGCTGTTAAGGATGGTTTGTGCAGGAGGCACATTTGGGTTTTGTTCTGTGAAAATCAGCCCTTTCCTCTCCTCTCCCTGATGATAGGCTGGACATAGGGAGAAATGGGACTGGACCATTCCCATCTTGGAGCATCTGCCTCTGTGCCCTGCTGTGTCTGAGGAACACAGTCTCACTGCTGACTGTGTGTGTGGTTTCTCACCCTTTCTCAGGATGCCCCGGGAGTACAATGAGGATGAAGATCCAGCAGCTCGCAGGAGGAAGAAGAAAAGGTGAATGGGGAAAGCAGTACATCAGGGCTTGGGTTTGTACATCATGGGAGGAACTTCTGAGCACTTGGGCTACCAAAGAGGACCCCAAGTGCCCTGGATTATCTGGGGGCTTTGGAGCCAAGCAGAGAGAGAAGAGCTTGGGCTGAGTGACTGTCCCTGCTTGTGGAATGAGTGTGGAAGGGCAGCAGCAGGGTGGGGATGAAGCTTCACCTCTGGAAGAAGCAGGAGAGGCTCTGGGGGTGTCATGATGGGATGTCTGCACTGGTGACTGCCTGTTGGGGTGCATCCAGGCAGCAGCACTGTCCTGCAGGCATGCTGTGTCCCCTGCTGCTCTGGTCCATTTTTTGGGAAGGGATTGAGAGCAGAAGGAGCACGTGTGGGGCCTTGGGGACTGTTGCCTGGTCCCTCAGAAGGGTGTCACTCTAACACGAGGCTGTTTTCCCAACCCAGCTACTACGCCAAGCTGCGCCAGCAGGAGATAGAGCGTGAGAGGGAGCTGGCTGAGAAGTACAGGGACCGAGCCAAGGAGAGGAGAGATGGTGTGAACAAGGACTATGAAGAAACAGAGCTGATCAGCACCACTGCCAACTACAGGGCTGTGGGGCCCACGGCAGAGGCGTACGTGAGCCTGCGGCACGGCCTTGTCTTGCCCATCTTGCTCCAGGGGGGGGCTGTCTCCTAACTGGCTCTGGCTTTGTCACACAGGGATAAATCTGCTGCAGAGAAGAGGAGACAGTTGATCCAGGAGTCCAAGTTCTTGGGTGGTGACATGGAGCACACTCACTTGGTGAAGGGTCTGGACTTCGCGCTGCTGCAGAAGGTGAGCACAGATCCCTCCCTGCTGCTGCTTTGGTGGGCAGAGGGCACCAGGTGCTACTTCATGGGTGCATCAATCCCCTCAGTGGGGATTTCTCTTTTTGGGAAAGATTTATGGAGGGTTGGGGAGCTGGTGGAAGTGGTTTTACTGGTTCTGGTGGGCAGCAAGCATGGCTTGGTCTGTAATGCACAGATTTCCTCTGTGGCCAGGTACGGGCTGAGATTGCCAGCAAGGAGAAAGAAGAGGAGGAAATGATGGAGAAGCCCCAGAAAGAAACTAAGTGAGTGGCTGAGGGTTTTGCCCTCCTGAATGCAGCTGCCTCCTGGAGAGGAGGATGTGGAGGAGGCCTACACTTAGCACAACGCTTCTGTTTCCTTTCTGTTTCTGTTCAGGAAAGATGAAGATCCTGAGAACAAAATTGAATTCAAGACCCGGCTTGGTAAGGCTGTGGCTGTGGCTGTTCCCACCTTGTGTGGTGCTGTGAATGTGGGAGGAATCCTTGGAGGGGCCATGGAGGAATGAGAACCTTCAGACCTTGCAGGGGGAGAGTCTGAGCTGTAGGAAGTGTGGCTCTTAGGAGGCTATCCTAATGTTCCCCATAAACTAAAGGTGCTTCATGATGGGCTTGGCTGGTGCTCTCTGGGAGCACCTCTTCCACGTTTCACAGAATCACAGAGGTTGGAAGGGCCCTCCAGAGCCTGTGGGGTCCAACCCCCTGCCAAAGCAGGGTCCCTGGGACAGGTCACACAGGTCGGTGTCCAGATGGGGCTGGAATATCTCCAGAGAAGGAGACTCCACACCCCCTGGGCAGCCTGTCCCAGGGCTCCCTCACCCTCACTGGGAAGAAGGTCTTCCCCAGATTGGGGGGGAACTCCCTGTGCTCCAACTTGCAGCCATTGCCCCTTGTCCTGTCCCCACAGACACTGAAAAGGGGTTGGCCATTTCCCCTGCATCCCATACTTAAGATATTGATAAACATTAATTAGGTCCCCCCTCAGTCTTCTTCTCTCCAGGCTGAACAGCCCCAGCTCACTCAGCCTTTCCTCATAGAGGAGATGTTCCAGGCCCTTCATCATCTCCGTAGCCTCCTCTGGACTCTCTCCAGGAGATCCCTGGCTTTTTTATCCCAGCGAGCCCAGAACTGGACCCAAAGTTCTTCCTCATATTGGTGTGGAACTCCCTGTGCTCCAACTTGAGGCCATCACCCCTTGTCCTGTCCCCACAGACACTGAGAAGAGGCTGCCCATGTCCCCTGTGTCCCACCCTTCAGCTATTGATCCCCATTGATCAGATCCCCTCTCAGGCTTCTTCTCTCCAGGCTGCACAGCCCCAGCTCACTCATCTCCCTCACAGGGGAGATACTCCAGACCCTTAACCATCCCCATAGCCTCCTCTGGACTCTCTCCAGGAGATCCCTGGCTTTTCCATACCCTCCCCCAGGTCGCAACATCTACCGCATCCTGTTCAAGAACAAGGCGTACGAGCGGAACGAGCTGTTCCTGCCGGGCAGGATGGCCTACGTGGTGGACCTGGACGACGAGTACGCTGACACGGACATCCCCACCACGCTGATCCGCAGCAAGGCCGACTGCCCCACCATGGAGGTACCCAGCTGGTTGGGCTGAAGCAGGTCTTGGGAGTGTGGGGTTCCTGTCAGGGGGAGCTGGATGCTTCCTTTGGGATTTCTTTTCCAGGCACAGACCACGCTGACCACCAATGACATCGTCATCAGCAAGCTGACACAGATCCTCTCTTACCTCAGGCAAGGGACTCGCAACAAGAAGCTCAAGAAGAAGGATAAAGGTGGGAGCTGAAGGGAAGCAAGTGGTGACAGCACATCCCAGGAAAAGGAGATGTGCTTTGGTTTGCTGTGCCCCCTTGTGAGGCTTTAGAGGGTGGTGATTCACAGAATCACAAGGTTGGAAAAGACCTTTAAGCTCATCAAGCCCAACCATTCCCATCCTGTGCTAAACCAGATCCCTGAGCACCTCATCTCCCCATCTGTTAAACACCCCCAGGGGTGGGGACTCAGCCCCTCCCTGGGCAGCCTGTGCCACAGCCCCACAACTCTGCCAGGGAAGAACTTTTCCCTCCCATCTGCTCTGACCCTGCCCTGGGGCAGCTTGAGCCCATTGCCCCTTGTCCCATCTCCTGTCCCCTGGCTGGAGAGACCATCACCCACCTCTCTGCACCCTCCTGTCAGGGCAGTGGAGGTGGGGAGAAGGTCTCCCCTCAGCCTCCTCTTCTCCAGGCTGAACACCCCCAGCTCCCTCAGCTGCTCCTCAGAGGATTTGCCCTCCAGCCCCTTCCCCAGCCTGGTTGCCCTTCTCTGGACTCGCTCCAGGACCTCAGTGTCCTTCTGATGGTGAGGAGCCCAGAACTGGACCCAGCACTGGAGGTGCAGCCTCCCCAGTGCCCAGTCCAGGGGCACAATCCCCTCCCCAGCCCTGCTGGCCACGCTGGCTCTGACATAAGCCAGGATCCCTCCCTGCAGTGTCCCGAGCGCCGTGTCCTCAGGGGTGGTAGGACCGTGGGGTCCAGCTGCTGTGGGTGTCTCGTGCTGCTCCGCTCTTCTTGGCTCCCTGGGCAGGTGTCCCCTCTTGGGGAAGGACAAAACAGCTTCCTGAGGGGACAGGGTGTAGGTATGGTGGGGTAACAGAAGAGGAAAGGCAGAACATCCTCCAGGCCTGATGCTCTTGGGGTTTGGAAGCCAGTCTGGGCACAGGGAAACAGCGTGGGTGGTGGGGTGGGTGATCTGCCTCTCACTGCCACTGTTTCCTCACAGGGAAGCTGGATGAGAAGAAGCCCCCTGAAGCTGATATGAAGTAAGTGCCTCCTTGTGCCCACAGCCTGTGGGTGCTCTGCCTGAAGGAAGCTCTTTTTGGCTCACCACATTCAGAGAGGGCTGGGTGTTGTGCTTCTGGAGCGAGCTGTCTCCTTGCACTTGTAGGAGGTTGGAGGCAAACCCTGGGCTTGGTTTCCTGCTTGAGGCAGGCAAGGGCTCTTTCTTGCCCTGGCCCACACAAAGCAGGTCTGGGCAGCAGCAGAGAGCAGAAATGCAGCGATACCTCTGACGTGGTTCTGATGGGCACCCTCAGCTCTCGGTGTTGGGGCTGTGAGCTTCCTTACCAGGTTCTGGTTCAGAGGGAGGTGGCTGTAGCCTCTTCTCTGGCAGCACCCATAACTGTGGGCTCTTTGTAGCATCTTTGAAGACATTGGGGATTATGTGCCCTCCACGGCCAAGGTGCCTCGTGAGAAGGAGCGGGAGAGATACCGGGAGAGAGACCGGGAGCGGGACCGAGACCGGGAGCGGGACAGGGACAGGGAGCGGGACCGGGAGGAGGAGAAGAAGAGGCACAGCTACTTTGAGAAGCCCAAGGCTGATGATGAGGTGAGCCTCTGCTCATGAAACCTGGCCTCTGCCACCTGATCCCTGCCCTTTGGGGAGCGCAGGGGTGGGCTTGGGGGTCACCCTGCTGTGTCTGTGTGTGTCTGGTGATGGTCCCTCTCATGCCAGTACTCTGCTCTTCCAGAGCACTGTCCCTTCAGCCAGTGGCTGATGTGTGGCTGGGTGTTTGTCCTTTCCTTCAGCAAGTAGGGTGGGACTAACCTAAGCCAGTAGATTTGATGGTTTGGCTCCGTGGGGTTGCCACAGAGAGTCTTAAAGTGGAGCAGTGAGGCCTGCAGTGCTGCTCCTTGCCTGCCTCCAGCCCTCCAAGTGACATGGTCTCTCTCTCTTTCTCTCTCTTCTTTGCAGCCCACAGATGTCGACAAAGGTGAGTCAGGGGGTGAGGCTGTTGGAGTGAGGCCCTTGCAGAGCTGCTTGGTCAGCCTGAGCATCCTGTTCTCTGAGGCTGCTGAGATGGAGGGAGCTGCCTCCTGGGAGGGCTTTGGTGCAAAGGGTCTGCCCTCCTGGGGTGGGCGTGCATGCAGACCCTTCCCTGGCAGCACACCAGCTCAAACAGCCAAGGGGGATTCAGGATCTCCTAGGATGAACCCACCCCCATCTGTGCTGCTCCTCGGTGTTCTCCTGGCTCCTCCTCTCTTACCCCTCACACAGCCCATCCTTCTGCCTATTCCCTGTCCCAAGGAACTGGTGGTGCAGAGGGGGGCTCTCCCCAGCCCCCTGTGTGTTGTGGTGAGTGTTTCCTCCCCCAAACCTCAACCTGCTGCTCTCTCTGCCCCAGGACCAGGCTCAGCCAAGGAGCTCATCAAGTCCATCAATGAGAAGTTTGCTGGAGCTGCTGGCTGGGAAGGAGCAGAGCCATATCCTTTACTGTCTGTGCCAGCCTGGCTGACCATGGGCCTTGCCCAAGCCTGCCTGTCTCCCTGCCCTCCCTCACTTGTGAGGGCTCTGCCTCCTGCAGCAGAGAAACACCTCCCAAACCTGGCTGCTGGAATGCCAGGTGTAGGCTCTGCAGCTCCCAGCCCGGTGGTGCTGGGGCAGGAGGTGGCTCTTTGGGTGGCTGTGCTCAGCCCTTGGGTGTTCAGTGGTGCTTTCCTTGACCACTGTCACGTTGAAGAAGCCAGAAGACAAGAAGCAGCTGGGGGACTTCTTTGGCATGTCCAACAGCTACGCCGAGTGCTACCCTGCCACGTAAGGGAGCAGCAGGGAGTGGGAGTGGGGAGCACTGGGGGGCTGCTCCTGGCTGGCAGAGAGAACTTGAACATCACCCTGATGTGTGTGGGGAGGGGTGGGCTCAGCTGTGACAGGGGCTGCTGTTCCAGCACTCCTGTGTCTTTGACCTGGCCTTTTCTTGGCTGGTCTGTGCAGTGATTACCTGGGGTTAGTGCTGGGGAGAGGCTGAGGTGTCTGGGAGTCTCCTGGGTTCCCTGATAACTCACAAGCCTGCTGAGCTCTGGCTGCAGAGCCATCCTGTAGCAGAACAGGAGCAGCTTTCAGCCTGCAGAATCATATTGGGAGGGTTTGCTGTCCTGGATGCCCACCTGTGGGGCTTGCAGTGGGAAGAACATCTTTCTGGTCCAGGAACTGCATGCATTCAGTCTGAGGACACAAGAGATGTCCCACCAGCCCAGCTCCAAGGTGTGAACCCCTTCCTGACTCACTCCAAACCCTTTCCTTGCTTTCCTTGTCATTACAGAATGGATGATATGGCTGTGGACAGTGATGAAGAGGTGGACTACAGCAAAATGGATCAGGTATGGTATCACCAGCTTCTAGGACCCAAACTAGGCATCAGTGCAGGCTGAGAGGATCCCACTGGAGAGAAGCAGTGTCGTGCAGAGGGATTGAGAGCCCTGGAGCTGGCTGTTGAGAGTGTTTTGGGGTTTTGTGGTGTGCTTGGGTCTGGGTGGGATCTGTTGTCGCTGTGTGAGACTGGCACTTGCCTGCCAGTGGTGGGGAGGTGTGCTGCTGCATCTCAGCTCCCTCTTCCCCAAAACCTCCTGTCTGAGGCTTCTCAGAGAAGGGAGCTGGGGCCACACTGTGAGCACAACCCCCTTCAGACAGGGCCAGTGGGAGGCTGAGCTCTTGCCTGGGTGTGTGGGGCTGTGTCACCTGCAGAGCTGCTCTGAGTCGCTCTTTCACCGCAGGGTAACAAGAAAGGACCCCTGGGCCGCTGGGACTTCGACACCCAGGAGGAGTACAGCGAGTACATGAACAACAAGGAGGCTCTGCCCAAGTGAGTGCAGGGCTGGGCAAGGGCTGGGCAAGGGCTCTGGCTGGGGGTGGCCCTGCTGGCCAAACTTGGGTGCTGGGGGAGCGAGAAGAGGACGCGAGGACCCAAGGGCAGAGCTGTGGGTCCTGGACCTCGTGGCTTGGCTTTGCCTCCTGCCCAGCAGCTGCTTTTGGGGCCCCAGGGTAGGTCTGGGGTACAGGCTCATGGCTGGATGTGTCCATCCCCTGAGCAGTAGATCCCCAGCTGAGCTCCTTCCCCAGGGCAGCCTTCCAGTACGGGATCAAGATGTCTGAGGGACGCAAAACCCGGCGCTTCAAGGAGACCAACGACAAGGCTGAGCTGGACCGGCAGTGGAAGAAGATCAGCGCTGTGAGTGCTGAGAGCTGGGGCATCTTCAGGTCATGAGCAACCCAGGAGAGCTCCACCCTGGCCTGCCTGTGGTGTCCTCACCATGGCCCAGCCTGTGGCCTGGCAGCTGGACTCTAGTCTGTGTGCTGGTGCTGGAGAAGCTGGCTCAGCTCCAGCCCCGTGGGCATTTTGCCTCGTGCTCTGCAGCAGATGAACGTGCCCCAAGGGGCAGCTCAGAGCCACCCAGAGGGGCTGCATGGGAAGGGACACACATGGTTAGCAGCTCCCTGTTGTCCTGGGTGTTGTCCTGGCAGGCTGAGCTGGCCATGAGCACCCCAGCAGTATAGGGTGGGCTTAGGGGGAGGTGAGAACTAAGTTGTTGGTGGCCAGAATGGAGCAAAGGGGGAACAGGCCAAACTGCTCCAGATCTCAGGCAGCCTTGTGGGCAGCTTTAGCTCACTTTAGCTTCTTCTGACCTGGCTTCAGCTCTCCCTGGGTGTACCTTGCACCCTCTGACCCTTCAGCTGCCCTGAGCATAACGGGGCTTTGTGCTTTCTCTGCAGATCATTGAGAAGAGGAAGAAGCTGGAGGCTGATGGGTTAGTAAAGTTGTCTCTTCTCTTAGCTCAGCCATGGGGCAGTTCTGGGGCCTGGCTGTCCCTTCCCACCTCTGCCAGGGGCTAGAACCCTTCCTGCTGGCTCTTGGTGGTGGGGCTGGAATGAGGCAGGGACCATTTGGCCTTGGTCAGGGCCATCCTGCCCCACTCAGCTCAGCAGAGCCCACAAGGCCCCTCTGCCCGGGGCCGTGGGAGGGTGCTGAGCAGACCCTGGGGCCACATTGGAGCTCCTCTCTGCCCCATCAGCCAGGTTCCCTGAGGAGTTGTGTCCCCACCAGGCTGAAATTGTGAACCTTGGTCTGGAGGGGAGGGTAGTGGACCTGCCTGCCCTTCTCACCTCCAGCCTGCCCCTCTGTCTCTTCCAGGGTTGAGGTGAAACGCCCCAAGTACTGATGTCTCCAGGATCTCCAGCTCTTGGACTCCAGCCTGCTGGCTGCTGCCTCTCTGGAGCTTGCTGGGGTGCTGTCCTTCCCCCCCACCCCACCATCCACATTCTGCCCTGGGCTGGGCCGTGTGTGTGCCCCCCCCTCCTCCCCCCACCCCCTTCCCTGTGTAGCTGGTTCTGTGTAAATGTTTTAGCCAGAATAAAACAGGATTTCCTTTGCCTGACCCTTTGCTCCTGGGGGGGCTGGGCTCGGTTGGGGGGGCTGCCAGGTCTCTGGGGGGGTCTCCTGCGGTGAACCCGAGCTAGGGGTGTTTGGGGGGGCGAGCCAGTTGGGGTGGGAGCAGGCAGCCCCTGGCAAAATGAGCAAATGCCCCTGTTTGGGGGGATGATGGGGGCAGTTTGAGCCTCAGGGTGGGGGGAAGGATGGGCCCCTCATCTGGGGTTGGGGCACACGGAGGGACCTGACCCAGCACGCTGCCGGGATGGGGGGGCTGGGCATGGCAGGGGTGCGAGCATCACCCCAGTCCAGGGGCAGGGGCTGGACTGGGGCCTGTGCAGGGCCAGCACAGAGCTGGGGTTGCCCCGCAGGGTAGGGGCTGGAGGGGGAGGTGTGGGGGGTGCCCTGCCAGGGCCGAGCTGGTGATGGGGAAGCAGCAGGGAAAAGGCCAAGTGAGTCCTGGTGGATCCAGCACCATGTCACAACAGGCTGTTGCAACACTGTCGTGACAGGGCAGCTCTGGGGCAAGTCACAGAATCACAATGTTGGAAGAGACCTTTGAAGATCATCAAGTCCAACCATTCTCATCCTAAACTAAACCAGATCCCTAAGTACCTCATCTACCCTTTTTATAAACACCCCCAGGGGTGGGGACTCAGCCCCTCCCTGGGCAGCCTGTGCCACAGCCCCACAACTCTGCCAGGGAAGAACTTTTCCCTCCCATCTGCTCTGACCCTGCCCTGGGGCAGCTTGAGCCCATTGCCCCTTGTCCCATCTCCTGTCCCCTGGCTGAAGAGACCATCACCCACCTCTCTACACCCTCCTGTCAGGGCAGGGGAGGTGGGGAGAAGGTCTCCCCTCAGCCTCCTCTTCTCCAGGCTGAACCCCCCCAGCTCCCTCAGCCTCAGAACCTGCCGCTTCCCCTGGTACCCCCATCGAGACCCCTTTCCAGGCAGGATTTCTGCTCCATGGAAAGCTGAGATAAGGGGGGTGATGGAAGGGCCTTTCTTGGGGTGCGATCATGAACCGTGGAAGATGTAACTTGGTGTGGGCTGCTTGAGAATCATAGAATCACAGAAACATCACAGAATCCCAGACTGGTTTGGGTTGGGAGGGACCCCAAGGATCACAGAGCTCCACCCCCAGCTCCCTCAGCTGCTCCTCAGAGGATTTGCCCTCCAGCCCCTTCCCCAGCCTGGTTGCCCTTCTCTGGACTCGCTCCAGGACCTCAATGTCCTTCTGATGGTGAGGAGCCCAGAACTGGACCCAGCACTCGAGGTGCAGCCTCCCCAGTGCCCAGTCCAGGGGCACAATCCCCTCCCCAGCCCTGCTGGCCACGCTGGGTCTGCCACAAGCCAGGATGCCATTGGCCTCCCTGGCGTCCCTGCCCCCGGCGGGGCGGCCCCGCGGAAGGGAGCAGGGCGCCTGCGCGGGGGGCGGGACGGGAGCGGGACACCCGGCATGGCGGAGCCGGGGGAGGTGAGCACGCGTGGGGGCAGCGCGGCCCCGGCCCCGCCAGCCCCGGCCCCATCGCCCCGCTCTCCCCCAGGGCTGCTCGGAGCCAGCGGGGAGGGAGCCGCGGCTGCGGGACACCCCCGAGGACATCTGCTTCGAGGCGACGGTCAACGCCATCGCCCTGCACCCGGACCGGCCGCTGCTGGCGGCGGGGGACGTGGACGGTGATGTCTATCTGTGAGTGGGGACGGGGAGGGGGGTGGGGGCGCCGGGGGCCGGGGAGGAGGAGGGGGGGGATCCGCCGGGGTGGGGGCCCGGCGGTAGGAGCCGCTGGGGCTCCCCGGTGAGGTCGGCGCGGTGCCGCAGGTACTCGTACTCCTGCACCGAGGGGGAGAACCGGCAGCTCTGGTCTTCGGGGCATCACCTCAAGTCGTGCCGGGATGTGGCCTTCTCCCAGGACGGGCAGAGTGAGTGTGGGGGACAGAGGGTGGCACCGGGGTGCTGTGGGGGATGTTGGGGTCTGGGGGTGCTGATGTGGCTCTCCAGAGCTCTTCACTGTGTCCAAGGACAAGTCCATCCACATCCTGACAGTGGAGGAGGGACGGCTGGAAACGCACTTCCCCAAGGCCCATGGGTAGGTCAGCACGGGGGGCTCACCCCAGGCAGCAACCACTGGGCAGCACCACCCCCTTATCCTCTTCCCCCCCTTGCTGGGGCCATGCAGCCCTGGGCCGGGCAGCCAGGGGCCGAGCATCGTCCCCAATGCTCTGGGCTCTGTTTGCCCATGGCATGAGCTGTGACCATGCTGGTGTGGGGCTGGGGTCTCTGCAGCTCAGCCCTCAACTGTGTGCTGCCCATTGATAACAACATCTTTGCCACGGGCGATGACGGCGGGGCGCTGAAGGTGTGGGACCTGCGCAAGGGAGATGCCATCCTGGAGGCCCATCAGCAGGAGGAGTACATCAGCGCCATGGCTGTGGATGGTAACGGGAAGATCCTGCTGACCGCCAGGTACCAGGGGCTCTGTGGCACCAGGGTTGGGCTCCATTTAGGACTGGGGGACATGCCCAGCGCCATGTCCCGTGCTCACAATGTGCCCCTGCCATCTTCCACAGCGGTGATGGCACCTTGGGCGTCTTCAACGTGAAGAGACGGCGCTTCGAGCTGCTCTCGGAGCCGCAGAACGGGGACCTGACGTCTGTCGTGCTGCTGAAGGTTGGCGTGGGGCCCTGCCACGGAGCAGGGTCCTGTGGGTCCCTCTCCACACCCCGGTGGTTCTTGTTTTGGCCTGTGCCTTACTGCTCCCTGCCTTCCCCAGAGGGGGAGGAAGGTGGCGTGTGGCTCCAGCGAGGGCACCATCTACCTCTTCAACTGGGACGGCTTCGGGGCCGCCAGCGACCGCTTCGCCCTGAGGGCCGAGTCTGTTGACTGCGTGGTGCCCATCACGGACAGCATCGTCTGCATGGGGTCCCTGGACGGGGTCATCAGGTCAGCGGGGCTGGCGAGGGGGGACCCAGGGTGCGGGCAGGGTTGGGGGGGGTGTGTATGCTGGGGTGCTCCCCCCACACCCCCCCCTCACTGCATCCCCATCCCCCAGGGCAGTGAACATCCTGCCCAACAGGGTGCTGGGCTGCGTGGGGCAGCACCCGGGGGAGCCCATCGAGCAGCTGGCGCTGGCCCCGGCCCGGCAGCTCCTGGCCAGCTGCGCCCACGACCAGAAAGTGAAGTTCTGGGACGTGGCGGGGCTGGCAGGGCTGGTGGTGGATGACTACCGGCGGAAGAAGAAGCGGGGCGGGCCGCTGCGGGCGCTCAGCGGCAAGGCGGCGGCCAGCGGGGAGGATTTCTTCGCCGGCCTGCGGGACGGGGACGGGGACGGGGAGGCGGCGGGGAGCGACAGCGACGGCAGCGACTGAGCCGCGGGGGCGGGGCTGCGCGCTTCACTCCTCGAGCGCCTATTGGCTGGCTGAGGTTGGCGCCGCTGGGAAGCGGCATTCTGATTGGCTCCCGCGGCTGCCACTCAGGCGGGGCGTAGAGAGAGCAGTGTGGGGGGGGCCCTGGATGGGCCCCTCGTGCGGGGGGGGGAGCGCCGGCGGCCCGGGGGGGGCCCGGGGGTGAGCCCGGGGTGGGGGTGACATGGGGTGCCCAGTGTCTTGGGGGGGCGGGGGGTAATGGGGGACGATGGGGCTTGGGGGCCCTGGGAAGGATTGGGGGGGGGGGGGGTCTAGGGATGGGCTGGGGAGGGTTTGGGGGTGGGGGTCTGTCGTGACTCCTGTGGAGGGGGAGGAGGTGGCGCTGGGACCCCTGGTTGGGGGTAAGTGCAGAGGTGGGGGCAAGTGGCTGGGGGTCAGTTGGGGGGTGGGGGCAGTGAGGGTGGGGCTGAGGCTGGGGTTTCTTGGTGCTTTTGGGGGTTCTGGGGGTGATGTGGGGTCCCTGGCCTGGGCAAATGATGGGCTGCCTGCCCCCCCCCCCAATGTGCACATGTGTCTGGGCAGCTGTGGCCCTGGGCCTTGCTCATCACTTGGGCCATCAGCTCCGTGCAAATAAACCCAGTGCCTTCCAGCTCCTCATGCCTGTGGTTCAGCTCACCCCAACTTCCCTGGCACCCTGCCCATCAGGACCGTGCTGGGGGACACACACGAGGGGTGACAGTGGCCCTAGGGAACATGCCCCCTGTCTGGGCACCAGTGGTCGGTGTTAGAATGGAGCCCGAGTTGTCCCCTGCTGCCAGGGGCTGGGCCATGGGCAGAGCTGTGGGGCTGGGCACAGGGGCTGGCTGACCTGGAGCAGAGCAGGGAGGTGCTGGTGGGAGCAGCTGAGCGTCCAGCAGCGCCGAGGCTGACTTGTTCTGGGGCCATCAGGAGAGGGGATCGTGGGAGACCACGGGCGAGGGGGCAGCAGCGGGTGGCTGACCTCTCACCAGCAGCTGATGGGCAGCATGGACCAGTGCTGGCAGCCCAGAAAGCCAACTGTGTCCTGGGCTGCATCCCCAGGGGCATGGCCAGCACATCAAGGGAGGGGAATTCTGCCACTGCTCCACCTGGTGAGACCCTGCCTGGGGGGCACTGCGCCCAGCTCGGGGGTCCTCAGCACCAGGGAGGCCAGTTCTCAGTAGTATGTGTATCAGTGATCTGGAGGGGATCCAGGGGCACCCTCAGTCTGCAGGTGACACCAAGCTGGGTGGGAGTGTTGACCTGCTCGAGGGCAGGAAGGTTCTGCAGGGGGACCTGGGCAGGCTGGAGCAATGAGCCAAGGCAGCTGCAGTCCAGCCTGGCCTCCAGCTCCCAGGGGCTCACTGAGGTGGTCAGGCCGTCCTCGCTCAGCTCACACTTGTCTGTGTCACACCACGATGGTGCAGCCTTCCTGCACCTCCAAGTTGTGGAAGGTGGCACTGTGCTGGCTGCTGTACCTGGTGTGGGCAAAGCTCTGGAGACCCATCCTGCACCAGGGTCACAACAGCCCCTTCTAACGCTGCAGGCTGGAGCAGAGCAGCTGGGGAGCTGCTGGCAGAGAAGGACCTGGGGGTGCTGGCTGACAGCTGCACATGAACCAGCAGCATGCCTGGGTGGCCCAGAAGGCCAACAGCATCCTGGTGTGGCCAGGAGGACCAGGGCAGTGACTGTCCCCTGCCCTGGGCACTGGTGGGGCTGCCCCTTGAGTGCTGGGTTCAGGTTTGGGCCCCTCACTACAGGAAAGACACTGAGGTGCTGGAGCAGGTCCAGAGAAGGGTGACTGGGCAGGGAAGGGGCTGAGCACAGGTCTGATGGGCAGCAGCTGAGGGAACTGGGCAGGGGGGAGGTTGTTCTGAGGAAGCTGAGGGGAGACCCCATCGCTCCCTACACCTGCCTGGAAGGAGGGTGTAGCTGTGTGGGGTTGGTACGGGACAAGGAGGAAGCTGAGGCTGCAGGAGCACAAGCTAACACAACAGCCCATCTCTCCAGGCTACTTTAATACCAAGTGACCAGCATGTGGCCAGACCTGTGGCTCCTCAGGCAGTCGGCAGCCCCCCTCAGACAGCCCTGCAGCCCCCCAGCCCACAGGCACCACCCCCCCTTTCCAAGCAGCTTCTCTGACCCGTGGGACACGCTCTGTTCACCAGGACACGGCCCTCTCCTCAGCAGAGGCCGTTCCTTGGGAAGCTGGCACCCCAGATGAGGCCACACGTGGTCCCTGCTGAGCCCAGGCCAGTGCCCATGGTCCCCTCTACCCCCAGCTGATGCTGGTGGTCTCTCCAAGCAGCCACCTCTTCTCCCAAGCCCAGCACCGGGCCCAGGCACCACAGCAGAACAACACAAACCAACTTAAAAAGGAGCCACATCCCTATAAACCTACATCCCCAAAAACCACAACTGTACCCCAAGGTGAGCCAGGGGACAGGGCAGCTGCCACCAGCCAGGCCAGCAGCTCCATCCTCCAGACCCAGCTCCCAAAACAAACCCAAACAAACTCAAAGCACAGCTGGAGCAGGACCAGGGCCCCAGTGGGGCTTGAACGCCGAGCAGCACCCAGGCTCAACTCATGGCTCAGGCAGCGGCTGCCTAGCTCAGCTGGGACCCTGCGGCAGAGAGGAAGGCGTCAGGCTCTGTGCTGTGGGGAGCAGCACCCCAAACCCCCCTCCCCTCACATCCTCTGCTTCCAACCAGGAACCCCACCCTGAGCTCCGAGCCACCGGGGTCCTGGCTGGCAGGGGGGTGACTGTCCCAGGCTGGGGCTCCCCAGCCATCCCCCACTCCCAGAAGATGCTCCAACACTCCAGGTTGGCACCGATGCCCCAGGAGGACTCACCCAGCATCCTGAGAACCTCCAACGCCACCACGACCTTGGCCGCCTCGTGCCCGCTCTGGCTGGGCTCATGCCGCACCCAGGTGAAGCCGCTGAAGGGCTGGGGGCACCCCGGGATCACCACCCGGCACCAGAACCGCAGCCACCCGCCGGCGGTGGCCTGGACACGCTTGGTGATGAAGAGGGGTGTCCCCAGGCCCTGCCTCCGGCACACGGCGTTCAGGCGGTCCAGCGCGTTGTGCGGCACCGGGGAGGGGGGTGCTGGCTTGGGGACCCCCAGGCACTTGTCCCCCTGCACCTTGCTGGACGATGGCTTCTCCACATGCGACTGCAGCTTCTGCTTCAGGTCGTAGTTCAGCCAGTCCACGCTCATCTCTGCCCCACCAAGCCTCATGTTCCCTGGGAGAGACCAGCAGGAGATGCCCATGGCCTGGTGTCACCCCACCCCCCACCCTGCCCCTCAGGGACCCCCACGGGTGGTCTGACATCAACCCTGAGCGTGGGATCCTTTCCCCTTCTCCCACCCCAATGCATGCAGCGACAGGGCAGTTGCTTCTCCATCTCCTTCTGCCACCAAGGTGGGCTCAGGGCTGCCAAGCTCAGGGGATTTTGGGGACATCTTGCTTTAGGGACAGGCACGGAGATGGTTCTCAGCTGGGGCAGAACTGGGGACAAATCGGGAGCCCAGGGGTTCTGGTGGATGTTTGTGAAATGCATCCCATCAGAGGGCACTGCAATCACCATCAGGAGGGTCTAGGAATGCTTTAGCCTCCCTGGACTGGTACTGGTGATGTTCCTGCAGCCAGCAGCTAGCTGCCCAAAGACCTCCAGCAGCCCCTTTACCCCACCACAACTAGGTCTGCATAAGGACTGCTGGGGATCTGGCCAGCAGGTCTAAGGAGGTGATCTTCCCCCTCTACTCTGCCCTGGTCAGGCCCCACCTGGAGTGTTGTGTCCAGTTCTGGGCTCCCTGGGATAAAAAAGCCAGGGATCTCCTGGAGAGAGTCCAGAGGAGGCTATGGAGATGATGAAGGGCCTGGAGCATCTCCCCTGTGAGGAAAGGCTGAGTGAGCTGGGGCTGTTCAGCCTGGAGAGAAGACTAAGGGGGGACCTAATTAATGTTTATAAATATCTTAAGTATGGGATGCAGGGGGAATTGGCTAACCCCTTTTCAGTGTCTGTGGGGACAGGACAAGGGGCAATGGCTGCAAGTTGGAGCACAGGGAGTTCCACACCAACATGGGGAAGAACTTTTCCCCAGTGAGGGTGACAGAGCCCTGGGACAGGCTGCCCAGGGGGGTGTGGAGTCTCCTTCTCTGGAGAGATTCAAGACTCGTCTGGACACCTATCTGTGCAATATGAGCTGGGGAGCTGCTTTGGCAGGGGGGTTGGACCCGATGATCTCTCAAGGTCCCTTCCAACCCCTGCGATTGGGTGATCAGCCCCACAGAGGACACTGGGCTCCTACGGGACTTGGGGAAAGAACAGGGGATATCTCGAGGCTTGAAGTCACCTCGCAGCGGAGTTTTGAGGTGGGATCAGCCCTTCCTTCCAGACGCAGCACCCCGAGCCTCCCACTTACCTTCCAGCAGGGTTTTCTTGGCTATGGCAGCGGCCTGGTGCGAGCCATATCTGAGCACAGCGAGCTGGGCCTGTTTCTGGCCGGGGCTGGCATACAGGGAGATGCTGCGAAGCCCCTCGGTGATGCGCTGCAGCACGGCCTCCAGCTCCCGCTGGCCCACCGAGGGGCCCAGCCCGTCCACGCTCAGCTCACACTTCTCGGTGCTCCTGCTCACCACGATGGCGTGGCCCTTGCGCACCTGGAAGTTGTTGAGCCTGGCGATGGCGGCCCTGGCGCCGTGCTGGCTGCTGTACTTGGCGTAGGCGAAGCCCCGGTTGAGCCCGCTGAAGGTCATCATGAGGCGGAACTCGTAGAGCTTCCCCACGCTCTGGAAGAGCGGGATCAGGGTGTTCTCGTACAGGTCCTGGGGCAGCTTCCCGATGTACACCTCCGTGCCCGCCGGTGGAGGGTTGCCCACCCAATCTGCTGGCACACAGGACACGCTGGGTGAGAAGGGCCGTGCCTGGAGGCACCCTACGTGCGCCTCGGTGATCTCCTCACATACCTGGGGGGGGCCCACCGTATCGCCTCTGCCCATTGACCTGCACCAGGCTGATGCCAGCTTCTCTTGCCCAGGTCAGCAGGGCCATCTTGTTGGCCTGGTTGACTTTGTCAGTCCATGTCTGAGGAGGAAGATGATGTTGGTTCTTTCTGGGCAGAGTTTCCAACCTCCCAACTGAGAGCATCCCAGCCTCATGAAGCAACTCCAAGGCCTGGCACCAGCTAGCACATGGAACCCTTCTGCCCTCAGGAAACCTCAATGGCCTCTCAACACCACCCATCTGAAGGACTACCCTGCCCACTGTCCAAGCCTGCTCCACATGATCAAGTCCAGAGGCTGTGGTAGGGCACAAGGCCACCACGAGTTCCCCTACAAGGGCTTTGAAAGCCAAGGTACAGGCAGTGGCTGGTTGGCACTGCGTAAGGGGACTGGAGCAGAGCCACGGTGACTGCTCCCATCAGGAGATCCCAGGCAGGCTGGGATCCTAAGACACCCCACTCTCTTCTACCAGCATCTCCTGAGGCTTCTGAGGACACGAAGGAGGGTCTGGAGACACCATCCATGCACGGACATCATCAGGTTTTAGCTCACTGAGTACCGCCAAGTCTCACCGGGGCCTCTGAGCCCGAACCCCGAGGGGGATTAAGCCCAGCTCAGGCTCAAAGGCAGTTTGGCTGCCCCTTCCCCTCGCTCACCGCCAGGTCCATCTCCGGGGTTTCATGTTTCCATAAGCCCTTGGGATGAAGGTGGTGCCCCATCCAGGGGAAACCTCTGCTGCGAGGGCGCAGGGAGCCCAGCCACGCACCCCGCAAAGCTCCGCAGGACCCAGGGCCGGGGCCCCGCACAGCCCGGCCGCGCCCGTGTCCCCGGCGGGGAAGGGACGGGACGGGGGCACGGAGGCGCCGGGGCTCCCGGCTGGAAGCAGGAGTCAACCCTTCCCTTCCCGGGGGAGCCCGGTTAGCCCCGCCGCCGATGAGGCGCTGCAGGGGCTCGTCCTCACCCCTCCGGGGCCGCCAGCCCCGGCTCACCGCGGGGACCGCGCTGGGGCCCGGCGCCGCGCACCGCAACCCAGCGACGGGCTCCGGGCTCCAGCCTCCGACCCCGAGAGCTCCCCGAGAGCCCGGCCCGGGTGCCCCCAGCCCCGGGACTCCCCTCCCGCAGCGCCATGCGCCTCCCAGGCCGCTCACCTCGTTCTCCATCGCGCCGCTGCTCCTCGCTGCCGGGTCGGACTCTGGAATGTTCCAGCGGGGCCGCTCCGCCCATCGCACCGCGGCTGCTCCGCCCCGGGAGGGACGGCGGTACCGCCCGCCCCGCTGCCGGGGGGGCAGCGACCCCCACCCATCCCCTCCCAGCGCCCGGGGGAAGCGAAATCCCCCCACCCCGTCCCAGCGCCCGCGGGGGGGGGGCAGCGACCCCCACCCCCTCCCAGCGCCCGGGGGCAGCGAAACCCCTAGCGCCCAGGGGACAGCGACCCCCACCCCCTCCCAGCGCCCAGGGGACAGCGAAATCCCCACCCCCACGTCCCAGCGCCCGGGGGGGGGCAGCGAAACCCCCAGCACCCGGGACGCAGCGACCCCCACCCACCCCCTCCCAGCACCCGGGTGACAGCGACATCCCCCCCACCCCCTCCGAGCACCCGGGGGACAGCTAAACTCCCAGCGCCCGGGGGGCAGCGACCCCTACCCCCACCCAGCGCCCGGCGGACAGCGACCCCCACCCACCCCCTCCCAGCACCCAGGGGGCAGCGACATCCTCCCCCCCACCCCCCAGGGGACATAAAGCTGGGGAAGAGATGCGAGCGCCCCCCAAGGGCCCATCGCCCACGGCTGGGGCAGGGGACCCCCCGGGCGGCAGGGGCAAGGAAGGGAGGCCCACCGAGGCAGTTACAGCCCCACTGCGGCACGGCGATGGGGGGGAAGGTCCCTGCCCCGGGCAGAAAGGAGGGACAGCACTCAGGGAGGAGGGGACACGGGTTTATTCCGCCCTAGGAGCGGCGCCTGTACAGGGTGCCTGGGAGAAGGTCACCTCCCCTCACCCCCAGCACGGAGACAGAGGGGGATGTTTATTCAAAGCGACACGAACAAGAAGCTGCAGCCAAGAGCCCGGGGCCTGCTGCCAGCACGGGGCTGTGTCACCACAGCCAGGGAAGATGGAGGCCAGTGTCTGCCAGAGCCACTTGCAAAACATCCTCCCAGAGGCATCCTCGAGGGCCAGGGCAGGGTGGCAGAGTGGGTGCAGCTCCTCTGCTCCCTCCAGGAAAGGGAAGGGCAGGAGGCAGGAATAAATACGGCTTTCAGAGGGTCCCCCAGCCCCTGCTGCCACAGGCCTGGCCCAGGCAGTTACCAGAGGAGAGCTGAGAGCCAAGAGGAGCAGACGTGCCTGGAGGGGGGTCAAGGTTGGCTGGTTCGTGTCCTGATCTCCTCCACCAGGCTCTCCCTGCGAACATTGACCTGCACAGGGGGAGCACAGAACGGCTTCAGTACAGCATAAGCAGCTGGGTGGGATAAATCCTGACCCTCCCCAGCCCATCCAGGGCTCTGGGCCTCGGGACAGCACAGGGTGGTGCAGTCACCAGTCCCTCTGTGGGGATCACACGGGCTGCAGCACCCATGGAGCTGAACCTGGGAGAGCAAGGACCTGCTCTCAACCCTGCCCAGTGAGGACGAGGGCGATGGCTCTTCCCACTCTTTCCTACTGGTTCCAAAGCCAAGACTAGTGCATAGACCTGGTCCCACACCTCCTGGACCTTCAGCAATGGTCCCAGACCCTGGCCAGAAAGCACGAGCAGCCATACAGCCCACTGAACTGCCCCTCTGTGCTCCTGAATTGAGAGCAGCTGGGAGTTCAAGCCACACAATGGGAAAGTCTCCAGAGCTGGAGACATCAGTGGTCCACACCTCAGGAAACTGCACAGCATAAGGAACTGGAACATGGTGTTACTGAAGAGACCACTGCTTGAAGAGAGCCACTGAGGAAGCCACCATATAAAACCCTAAGGATCTGTTACAGGGGACAAACTGACACAGGGGCACATGCTCCACAGCAAGTCAAGTGGGGCTGAGGAAGTTCACCTCACCCAGTCTCCACAGCAGTGCACCCACAAGGCCACCACCATCAGTCCTGAGGCCTCACATCAAGTCTGGCAGCCCTGGCTTGTGCCCCTCTGTCTACTGCATGTGGAGAGCCCTCCCCTCACTGCACCTTGGTACACCGTGGAGGCTCTTCCATCAGGTAGAACAGCCTCGCTCCTCTATCTCCCCTTCGGGCTCCAGGCTAAAGCATGGGCCAGCAAAGCCACCTTGCTGTGCACAGCCTGAGGGCACCACTGCACAACAGGGTGCTGCTGGGTCCAGAGAACTGGCCTCAGCTGGGACCAAGGGTCACACAGTCACCCCCTCACACCGAGCCACCGCCAGGGCCTCACCTCCTCCCTGGTCGCCACGACCCGCAGCTTGACGACCCCATCCTTGAGCTCCTGCTCCCCCACAATGGCAACGAGGGGGATCCCTGTTTCCTCACAGTACTGCAGCTGGTTCAGCAGTTTGGGGTTCTTCTTGTAGAGCACTTCTGCCTGGAAGAGAACCAGAGCACACCATGATCAGCACCAGCCTGTTCCTCTGCACCCTGAGCTGGGCACTGCTGGACCAGCCTGGTAACTGCTGGCTGGTGAGCGTGGTGCTGTGGGAGGGGAGAAGATGGGCTAGTGGAGAAGGCTGGGCAACCCAGCTAATGAGCAGCACAGCACAGAGGCACTCACAAGGCACCACTTATCCTGGGAAAGCACCAGGTCATTCATCCCATCCAGCCCTGGCCAGGAGCCCAGCACAGGTCCCAGGCTCTCTCCTGGCCACCAAGAAGGGGCAGGCATCTGCCCATCTTCTCCCCACGACTCCTTCCTCCCAAAGCCAAGCCAGATGTGGTCCATTCCTGGCACACAGTGGACCAGGCAGCTCCTGACTTTGCCATACCTTGATTCCAGCATCCCACAGCTCGGAGATGAGCTTCAGCCGTTCTTCAAGGAGCTTCTTCTGGGCAGAGGCCACCAGCACCTGTGTTTCCGTTGTCCTGATCTTTTCTTGAGAGGCCTAGAAGATCCAGAAGATGCCATGGACATACAGAGATATCCCAGACCCCAAAACAGGGCAGGTCATCACCCCAGGCTCATCAATTTAGTGAAGAGGATCAAGCCCAGGGGGGCGAACAGCATAACCTCAGGAGAGTCAGGGAGGTCCCACAGACCCCATCCTGGAGCAGAATCTCATCTCCTGCCATCGTTCCACGACAGGGGCTTAACACAACCTCCCTCCTGCACTGCAGGCACACGCAGACTGGGGGATGTGCTGACAATGGGCAATGTCCTGGCCAGGTTCTGCCTAGAGACTGCTCCTCTACAGCCTCCCAGAGATCTGCTCCAAGCAGCTCAGGAGCAACAAGCCCATCAGGGGCATGACAGAGGCATGCTCTACAGCTGAGCTGGTAACCAGGGCTTAGATTAACATCAGCGAGCTGCCATGTGGCAGCACTGTCAGGAAGCCACCTGCTCCTGTGGCAGGTGCTGGATGCTCCAAGTGACATTTTCCTGTCATTGCTCTTGCTGAAGGCAGAAGCCTTTAAAAGGTCACCTGCAGAGAACAAACCTGGCCAGGGTGGTCGGGGAAGAATTCACTTCCCACTGAGAAATCCTGGTTGTGTCTGGCTGCTCCCCACAAGGCTCTGGGGTAGGGGAATAGGCAGCAGTGTTTTGGGAACCTACAAAGACCTATTTAACACCCATTGATTGGGACAGAGGACAACACATTGGTACAGCAACTCTGAGATGGGGGAAACAGGAAAAAGGTGTCTGGGAAACCCTCAGAGGCACTGTGCTCCCTGTCCTGGGACATCCCACCTGTCTGGTCTCTGTAATGCCTCAGGCAGGGTGTGAGGCTGTGGTTTCCCTGCCAGTCTTGCCAGGGAGAACACGGGGTCACACAGATGCCCAGTGTAGTGCAGAACACTGAGGCTCCTGACCTGGGAGCCTGGTACTGCCAGGGATTGAAGTGCCCTCTCCAGCTGAACACACCATGTCTGAGGGCTGCTGGAAGAGGAGTCTTGTGTCCAGTGGGAGCCCCAGAGATCAGCTCCCAAGCCAGGGACAATGGAGATTAGGTCCTGGCTCTTTCTCCTGCTGCAGGGAACAGTAGAGGCCTGGCTGGCTTCTCTAAGACTGCAGCAAGGAAGACTCACCTAGAGGGCTGGAGCACCTGCCCTACGAAGAGAGGCTGAGGGAGCTGGGCTTGTTCAGCCTGGAGAAGAGAAGGCTGTGGGGGGACCTCATTGCAGCCTTCCAGTCCCTGAAGGGAGCTTATAAGCAGGAGGGGATTCAACTTTTTAAAAGGATAGACAATGACAGGACAAGGGGGAATGGATTAAAACTAAAGGAAGGAAGGGTTAGATTAGATATTAGGGGGAAGTTTTTTACAGAGAGAGTGGTGAGGGGCTGGAACAGGCTGCCCAGAGAGGGGGTGGATGCCCCGTCCCTGGAAGTGTTCAAGGCCAGGTTGGATGGGGCCCTGGGCAACCTTGTGTAGCTCCAGGCCTGAGGTTGGTGGCCCTGCCTGTGGCAGGGGGGTTGGAGCTCTGTGATCCTTGGGGTCCCTTCCAACTCATACCATTCTATGATTCTATGATCTGCTGGACTGTGGGTGTGTGGGGAAGATGTAAATCCTTGCTCTTCCTCCATACTTAGTTGAGCATGAGAAGTACCTACCTCCACTCTCTGCTCCAGGATGGAGAAGATCCGCTCGATGCCGATGCTGACCCCCACGCAGGGCACCTTCCGGCCCTTGGGATCAAACATCCCCACCAGCCCGTCGTAGCGGCCGCCTCCAGCCACACTCCCCACGCTGACCGACTCCTCCACGTGCTCGTTCTCCTGCTGCAGCAGCACGGCCTCAAAGATCACCCCCGTGTAATAGTCCAGGCCCCGCGCCAGGCTCAGGTCAAAAGAGACCTGCAGGACACACGGACACCCCCTCACTGGGTGATGGGCACCCCGACCCCCCTGGATCTCAGGGGGCGCAGGCTGCGCGGCCACGGGGGCAGCACCCCCCACCCGCCTCTGTGCCTCCTCACCTTCCCGGTGATGCCCAACAGCGTCAGGTACTCAAACAGCAGCTTCATGTCCCCCAGCCCCTCCTTGGCCAGCTTGTTCTGGGACAGCTCTGGGTCCTGGAGGAGCCGCTCGATCAGGTCCAGGCCGCCTGTGGGAACGGGCCCTGCCTCAGGCCTGGCAGCGCAGCAGCCCCGGGCCCGGCCAGCCCTGGAGCTGCCTCACCCCCTGTCGCTGGCCCTGCCCGGCCCGGCAGAGCAGGGCCCAGGGCTCGACCCGCAGCGCTCACCGTGCAGCCGCACGTACTCCCCGATGCGGTCGGCAGCCTCTGGAGAGAGCCCCTTCTCTCCCACCATCTCGCTCCTCACCTCCTCCCACGGCATCTGCAAGGGCAGAGAGGAACATCAGCCGCTGCCCCAGGGGATGGTGTGTCCTGAGGAAGGGGGTCCTGCCCAGCCATCAGTGTCAGCAGCAGGTCAAGTGCTCTCAGAGCATGGTCACAGCTCCATTCCTTGTACCTCTGCCCAGGCTGGCAGCAAAGCCCACAGAAAACCTGGAAGCCTCAGGACAAATACTTTGGGGGTTTGATTTCAGGCCTGAACCAAACACCAGTGCTGTAAAAGCACCAGGTCTGAGAGGTGTCTTCGTGCTGGGGTTTCCCTGGTTAGGTGCTTAGGTGTTTATGCCAGCAGTGAAGAAAGCATCACCGGCCGTGCCTCCCACCTGGCAGGGTGTGTGGAGGTGGCTGGGTGGTGGTGCAGAGACCCAAGGTAAGCAGAACACTGACCAGGGTGTCAAAAGGAACCAGAGTTTTAATCACCTCCAGCTGCACTGAGCTAAATCACAGCATTTCAGTAGGATGGCAGCGAAACGATCCCATTCCAGGCAAGCCCAATCCTCCCTTCCCATCCCTGTCCCTCTCAAACACAGCTCCAGACCCTACACTTTGGTCACCCCTTGCAACAGGGCTCACTGCTAGCAGGACTTTCAGCCAGCCTTCCTCCAGCTGACTTCACTCCACCACCAGCTGAGGGATGGAGACACCCCTGAACAAAGCACTGTGAAAACACTGGACGAGCAGCAGCCAGCCCCTGGCATTCCCCACAGCACTCAACACACACAGTAATTCACCTCCAAATTCTACTTCAGACCCTGAGCCAAGGGCCCCAAGGTTTTAGACTGCACCTCATTTTACAGTCCTCCTTCCTTAGCTGTCAGTGGAGCACCATATTCACCTTTATAGATGGATCTCCAGCATGTTTACATCTGACCAGGGCCTGTGGTTACAACAATCAGCTGCAAATAAGAAGTTGTACCTACACCAGCACCTTTCCCTCCTCCCAAAGGGCCCCATAAGTTCCTGAACCCCTCAGAGACCTTTACAACAGCTGGGGATCTTGAGGTAGCTCACAACACAAACCTGTGGGTACCTCCTGCCTTGTGTCTGGGGTACAGAGACGAACAGCCCCCCATGAAGAGCGGGCTGTTCAGAGTCACACCAAGCCTGAGTAAGCCACACAAACAGTGATGTCAGCACACATCATGTTTTATTACCTCTGCCCAAATCAGCAGAGGTGTGAATGCAGTGACATGGAGGAGAGCTGTTGTGGCACTGAGCAGCATATTGTCCCTGTGACTGTGCTAGAAGGTTGCTCAGGCCAGCCCCAAGGAGCCCTGCTCCCATGAAACAGGCTTGCGCTCATAGCAGGCACAGATGAGTGTGAAGACACACAGCACAGCACCAAGCAGAGCACCCCTCCCCTGCCCAGAGGCAGGAACATGCTGCTGGGGTTACTTTTCAGGTCTGTTTCTCCTCTCTGACTCTTCCTCACTCTGAATACGCTTCTCTCCTTCCAGGTAAAATGCATCCATCCATATCCACCTCACTTCTCTTGGCTGTGTCCCTGCTGCTCCTCACCACCTCCTGTGGGTCCCACCAACACCCAGAAGCCCACACTGCCCAGCAGTGCCCTGAGCAGGCTGGGCCAGCCTGGCCAGCCACACACACATGCTGCAGACTCTGCACCCTCAGCAGGGATGTAAGGCTTTGCATCAGCCATCAGGAAGAGCACAGCTTGCAGGGCAGTACTAAGAAAAGGGTCCAGGACAACCATGCACTCCTGGCAGCCTGTGGATTTCCATTTAACTCATCCCTGTCACCAGCAAGCTCACTGCCTGCAGACCAGTTACAGACCACAGACTGTGCTCCTCTACCCCTGCATCACCACAGAGATTTACCACTTACATCACTCTCACCCTGCAGCCGAGGTCTGAACGTTTAGTAAAGGTTGGGCTGGGTGATCTTTCAAGAGGGGCTGGAACAGGCTGCCCAGAGAGGGGGTGGGTGCCCCGTCCCTGGAAGTGTTCAAGGCCAGGTTGGATGGGGCCCTGGGCAACCTAGTGTAGCTCCAGGCCTGAGGTTGGTTGCCCTGCCTGTGGCAGGGGGGTTGGAGCTCTGTGACCCTTGGGGTCCCTTCCAACTCATACCATTCTATGATTCCATCTCTTCCCATCTGGGCTGCATGGTGACTCCAGGGCACCACCGTGATTCCTCACACCACCCAACTGAACCTGATGCGTGTGAAAAGGCTTCTCAGTGCCCAGGCTCAGTTCCAGGCCAGGCTTTCAGGATCCTGGTTCATAAGCAGCAGCAGCACCTTAAGGCTGAGGTTTGGAATCACAGGGGTTGGAAGGGGCCCCCAGAGCCCATGGGGTCCAACCCCCTGCCAAAGCAGGGTCCCTAGGACAGGGCGCACAGGTCAGCGTCCAGATGGGTCTTGAATCTCTCCAGAGAAGGAGACTCCACACCCCCTGGGCAGCCTGTCCCAGGGCTCTGAACCTCTGATGTGAGAAGCATTTCTCCCTCCCCCTTTTCCATTTGCCAGGACCTCCTGGGATGCCAGAGGTGGCAGAGGATCCAGTTTTCCTACATGACCACTGCGCCCTGCGTCCTTCCCCTCCAGAGAGAGGGGAAACCAGGAACAACTCCATGTTTATTAACATGTTCCAACCAGCTCTCAGGGACCACATAGGAGCAGCCCAGGGGGACAGAGACTCACTGAAGCTCCAGCAGCAGCAGCTGCAGCCCAGGGCCCCAGCCCATACCTTATCCAGCTTGTCGACGCTGGAGCAGATGGTGCGGAACTTGGCGTCAGGGACCCCACAGACTGCAAACATCCCGTCCAGGATGCGCCGGTCGTTGACCTGGGGGAGAGGGAGCAAGTCATGAGCCACAGACTCCAACAGGAGCCTCACAGAAGCACAGAATCACAAGGTTGGAAAAGACCTTTAAGATCATCGAGTCCAACCATTCACATCCTAAACTAAACCAGATCCCTGAGCACCTCATCTACCCTTTTTTTGAACACATCCAGGGAAGGTGACTCAGCCCCTCCCTGGGCAGCCTGTTCCAGCCCTCACAACTCTTTCAGTAACAAATTTTTTCCTAACATCCAATCTAACCCTGCCCTGGCAGCTTCATGCCATTCCCCCTTGTCCTATCACCTGTCACCTGGCTGAAGAGACCATCACCTACCTCTCTATAACCTCCCGTCAGGTAGTTGTAGGTGGTGATAAGGTCTCCCCTCAGCCTCCTCTTCTCCAAGCTAAACAGCCCCAGCTCCCTCAGCTGCTCCTCATAGGATTTGCCCTCCAGCCCCTTCCCCAGCCTGGTTGCCCTTCTCTGGACTCGCTCCAGGACCTCCATGTCCTTCTTGTGGTGAGCAGCCCAGAACTGGACACAGTACTTGAGGTGCAGCCTCCCCAGTGCCCAGTCCAGGGGCACAATCCCCTCCCCAGACCTACTGGCCACACTCTTTTTGATACAAGCCAAGATGCCATTGGCCTTCTTGGCCACCTGGGCACACTGCTGACTCATATTCAGCCTGCAGCCACCCAACACCCCCAGGTCCTTCTCTGCCTGACAGCTCTCCAGCCAGTCTCCCCCAGCCTGTAGCGCTGCATGGGGTTGTTATGTCCCATGTGCAGCACTCTACACTTGGCCTTGTTAAACTTCATCCCATTGGTCTCAGCCCATCGGTCCAGTCTGTTCAGATCCCTCTGAAGAGCCTCCCTACCCTCAGGCAGATCAACACTTCCTCCTAGTTTGGTGGGCCTCAGCTGGGCCCAGCTCCTCTCTAGTTTTAAACATGGGAGAGAAAGGAGCAGGTGTCTGCTGAGATTTCTTGTGACACAGAAGAGAAACTCCTGGGGCTGGTGAGCGCCTCTGATGTAGAGACATAAAACCAGCTCAGAAACAGCCCCTGGCCTGAGGAGATGAATTCAGTGTGTTACTCTGCTCTCACAGGGTAAGGGCAAAGGGACATCTCATTAGGTTAAAGCCTCACTAAGGACTTGGTTTTAGTACAGTGAATTCCAATTTTAATTATGCTCTGTGATAGCAGGTCACTGAGCCAAAGGCTCAGCTGGCTTCAACACAACACCTACAATTAAATCCCCCAGAAACAAAGACTGCTCAGGAGTTTGCAGTCCTCCAGCATCAAGAGGAACCAGCCAGCAGCACATGGAAGGTGAGAAGAACTGCAGGGGTGCTGCCTCCTCCTCAGAGGCTCTGCTTTCACCACTGCCCCAACACACGGTAGCTGGACAGGCAGTTCCTGGGCACAGCTCTGCAGCCCGTCCCAGACAGGTTCCAGGTACATGCAGCTCCTCCAAGCCTGCACTGCTCACCTTCCCTGCTCAGCCCAGCCATGACCCAGCTCCAGGACCCTCTTGGGAACCCCACCACCCTCCAGAACATCAAGCACACCTACTTATCTCTCTCCTGCTAGTGTACACCCTTCCCCACCCTGCCCAACCCGTGCACCCAGCACCATTTGCTGCCACACCAAGGTAACAGAGGTGTTGGGAAGCAAACACCAGTGGCCAGTAGGTCTGGGGAGGGGATTGTGCCCCTGGACTCGGCATTGATGAGGCTGCACCTCGAGTGCTGGGTCCAGTTCTGGGCTCCTCACCATAAGAAGGACATGGAGGTCCTGGAGCGAGTCCAGAGAAGGGCAACCAGGCTGGGGAAGGGGCTGGAGGGCAAATCCTCTGAGGAGCAGCTGAGGGAGCTGGGGGGGTTCAGCCTGGAGAAGAGGAGGCTGAGGGGAGACCTTCTCCCCACCTCCCCTACCCTGACAGGAGGGTGCAGAGAGGTGGGTGATGGTCTCTTCAGCCAGGGGACAGGAGATGGGACAAGGGGCAATGGGCTCAAGCTGCCCCAGGGCAGGGTCAGAGCAGATGGGAGGGAAAAGTTCTTCCCTGGCAGAGTTGTGGGGCTGTGGCACAGGCTGCCCAGGGAGGGGCTGAGTCCCCACCCCTGGGTGTGTTTAACAGATGGGGAGATGAGGTGCTCAGGGATCTGGTTTAGCACAGGATGGGAATGGTTGGACTTGATGAGCTTAAAGGTCTTTTCCAACCTTGTGATTCTGTGAAACAGCAAGCCCAGCCTTCAGGAGGGCACAACTCCTCTTCTGGAAGAGGCCTCAGCCCCAGAAAGGACTTGGTGGAAGGGCAGGAGCGTGCAGACACCACAGCACACAGGCTGAGCACACAGCCCTACAAAGGGGGTGGCAGGAGCTGGGCCACAGGCTGGAGCTGGGCAGTGAGCAGGGTGGGCACCCCACTGTCACTGCTGGAAGTGCTGCAGGGGACTGTGGTCAGTGCCAGAGCAAACTCTGCTACCTGCAGCACCAGGAAATGTCCTTGCACTCCCAGCGAAAGGCAAGCCTGAGCAGGGCTCCAACCTTCCAGCACATCCACCACGAGGAGACAGAGAGGTGGGATGAGCTTCTGGATCAGGGTGTTGGGAGTGGGAACAGGTGCTGCTGGGTAAAACCACAGGGACACCAACTGCTCTGCCCACCGTGGCACAGAGGAAGGAGCTGGACTCACCTTGATGAGGAAGTCCCCAAGCTGCAGGTCCCTCAGGATCTCGTGCACGATCTTCAGGCACTCAGCATCAGGAATCATGGGGTCAAACTGCCCGGCGATGTCAAAGTCCTGGGGCACAGGGAAAGGCACTCACAGCACAGCACCAACAGGGCTCCAACCCTGCTGCCAAACCAGCTGTTTGCTTACAAAACACAACAGAAACGGGATGTAAAGGAGCACCAGCCCTCACCAGTGGCACCTGCAAGGGACAGGATGTGGGATGTCACCCCCACCCATCAAAGGCAGCAGTGCCCGTGTCCACTGCACTGCAAAGAGTCAGGGCCAGTGCAGGCTGGTTCTGAGAACCCACTCTGCTTCTCCCCCCACAGCCCCTGCTTCTCCCCCTCCCCCAGGCCCTGCTTCTCCCCCTCCCCCAGGCCCTGCTTCTCCCCCTCCCCCAGGCTCTGCTTCTTCCCCCCCCCGCCAGCCCCTGCTTCTCCCCCCACCGCCAGCCCCTGCTTCTCCCCCCACCGCCAGCCCCTGCTTCTCCCCCCACCGCCAGCCCCTGCTTCTCCCCCCACCGCCAGCCCCTGCTTCTCCCCCCACCGCCAGCCCCTGCTTCTCCCCCCACCGCCAGCCCCTGCTTCTCCCCCCCCCCACAGCCCCTGCTTCTCCCCCCCCCCACAGCCCCTGCTTCTCCCCCCCCCCACAGCCCCTGCTTCTCCCCCCCCCCACAGCCCCTGCTTCTCCCCCCCAACCCAGCCCCTGCTTCTCCCCCCCCCCACAGCCCCTGCTTCTCCCCCTCCCACAGCCCCTGCTTCTCCCCCCCAACCCAGCCCCTGCTTCTCCCCCTCCCACAGACCCTCCTTCTCCCTGCCCACACAGCCCCTCCTTCTCCCCCCACACAGCCCCTCCTTCTCCCCCCACACAGCCCCTCCTTCTCCCCCCCCCACCAGCCCCTGCTTCTCCCCTCACCCCACAGCCCCTGCTTCCCCCCTCACCAGCCCCTGCTCCCCCCCACCCTCTGCTTCCAGAGGTGTGACATGTCCCCTGCCTCTCACAGGCTTTGGAACAGAGTTCCTTGATAAACACCCCAAAGGAGACAGGGGAGTGATCCTCAGCAGTGAAGAAACAGAACAAAGGAACCAGGAAGGGGAGGAGAAAACTACATATTTGCTGTGACCTAAATGCCAGCTGTCTTGCCTTGATCCTTAGGATGTTCTTTTTTTAATACACATGCCAATCAAGTTAATAATCAGGGAAAGATACAGAGAAGCAACCTCAGCTGAGCCAGAGCTAAAGCTTCAACTGCCAAGGCAGAAAAAGCAATCAGAAAGTCTGAGTGGCTTCCACCAGAGACCCCCAGAGGAACTGGCACACAGAACTACAGCCCAGCAGCAAGGTGTTCTACAAGCCTGGTACCAACAACTGGAAAACAGCAAAGACAGTATCAATGTCCAGAGAGAAATAAAGCACAGAAGCAATGAGAGCCCTTAATTGGGCTGACATTCATTAATCCCTACACAAAGTTTTCCATGAGACTCTGAGTACAAGAATTTTAATTATGAGGGTAGATTTCAGCATAACTTCACCAAGCTTCCTAAATAAACTGGGGCAGGGGAGGAGGAAAGAGCTGAGATCACATCAGTTAATTCCTGATCAGCTGAGTGCTGATGCAATCCCCAGGGAAGTTGGGCAGGGAAGTGCTGTATGTGGCACAGGTGGAACCTCAGTGAAAAAACCCAACCAAGGGCTGCTGAAAGATGAAGGACAAGTTACTAGGCTGAGTAAAGGACCAAAGCATCTCCAGGAAGAGAAGGTAACTGAGCTAAAAAAATTTTTTCTCTAAAACATTCCTAAATGTTTATTTGGAAGAGAGGAAGAAGCCACACCAAATGATGACAGCTGCCTTTGAAGAGCCACAGGGCACAGTAAAATATCCAGACACACAGGGCACAGACAAGCTTAGTCTGGATACTAGGAGACTGCTTCCAGCTACCCTGGGAGTGAGACCTTGGAACAGCCTTTCAGATGAGACAGCAAAGGCCACGAGTTGTCTGGAACTGGGAATGTACTCAGTTGGAGCTGGAAGGTTGTAGGATGGAACAGAAAAGGTCTCAAAGAGGAACCTCTCGGCAACACAAGGCCTGTGTTAATGCAGCCCAACAAAGCCATTCCTCAGGGGTACAGTCCTTGGAGAAAGCTGCTATGGGAATGGCCTTCTCACCTGCTCCCCAGTGTGGCCTCCAGGCTTCACCCTTCCTTTGAATAAAAAAGGCTGGCTGAGCAGGGAGCAGAGGCAGCACAGCTACAGCCCAGTCACTGACAAGTTCATGCATCCTGCTAACACAGCTGGGAGTTCAGCTGTTCCAGATTTGGGAACAGAAGGAAATTCTTCCTCCATACCAGGCTGTAAGTACTATGGGATGGAGCAAGGAGCCACCCTCCTCCCCAGCACGGAGCAGGCCAGATACCTGTGGGGCACCTGGGGGCTGCATTACAACGTTCCCCAACCCACCAGCACCCTGCCTCACAGCCACTGTCCCGCTCCCACCCTCAAGCTGTTTGCTCACACCCATAAAGGCACGCTCAGAAGATCAGTGGATCTTCTCCACAACCAGAGGCAAGGCCACTGCAGGGTAACACAGCCTTTGGTCCTATGTTTTTGTAGTGCCACATCCCCACACGTGCTGCACAGCCCCAGCAGCGCCCCTGCCCTGCCAGCCACCACTCACACACTGGTAGAACTCCCGGTAGCGGCCCCTGGTCATGGCTGGGTTGTCCCTCCTGTAGACCTTGGCGATGTGGTAGCGCTTGATGTTGGTGATCTTGTTCATGGCCAGGTAGCGAGCGAAGGGCACCTGGGGCAGCTGAGTTAAGGAGGGGAACAGGGAGGGGTCACCCCACCCAGTTATCGGGGACAGGCAGTGCTGGGTCCCCACTATCTGCCCCACACCCAGCACGCTGCGCACCCATGGGGCAAAGCAACTGTGAGGGGACTTGCTGCAGCTCCCCAAGGTCTCCACAGCTCCCCAAGACACGGCCCACATGTGCTGCCACTAAATGTCCCTACAGGCACCCTCCAAGGCCACCTCCAGCTGGATCCCTGTCTCACACAGGTTGTGTCCCACAGCAGCCTAGTGCCACCGTAGCAGAAGCACCGCTCCTCCTCACCCCCACACACAAGCCCTGCTCCCCTGAACAGAGGAAACCCACGATAAACAACTGAGCAGAGGTTCTGTGCCCACTGAACAACCCTGCCTGCTCGCGCTCTCCCTATCAGCACGGGGTCAGGGCCAAGAGACCACCCTCCCTCCTCCTCCCTTGCCCCCATAACTGCCCCAAAGGGAGGGCTACAAAGGTGATGAGACCACTGGCCATGGCAGGATACTGTCAGGTCGTAGCGCAGGGACAGCAGCTCTCCTCCTTGGTCTTTCAGATCGTAGATGAGCTTTGAGTCTTCACCATATTTCCCTGTCAGTGTCTCCTACAACAAAAGGAGACACAACAAACAGCACCTTCAGTGACAGGAGATCAGCCCCAGAGCACACAGAAAACAAGGAGAAAGAGAGGACACCTGGGAGGTGGAAAAAGAAACCTCAGCTCTCAACACCGAGCAAGCTTTCAGCTGCAGGATCCTCATCAGCTCAGCCAACTTGCTGTGTCCACAGAATCACAAGGTTGGAAAAAAGTCCAACCATTCCCATATCTCTAAACCATAGTCAACCAACACCCCCAGGTCCTTCTCTGCCTGACAGCTCTCCAGCCAGTCTCCCCCAGCCTGTAGCGCTGCTCGGGGTTGTTCTGTCCCATGTGCAGCACTCTACACTTGGCCTTGTTAGACTTCATCCCATTGGTCTCAGCCCATCGGTCCAGTCTGTCCAGATCCCTCTGAAGAGCCTCCCTACCCTCAGGCAGATCAACACTTCCTCCTAGTTTAGTGTCACCTTCACTCGCTCTGGAGAGATGGGCCCGGGTGAACCTAATGAGGTTCAACACTGCCAAGTGTCAGGTGTTGCACTTGGGCTGGAAGAATCCCAGACATAGATACAGGCTGGGAGAAGAGCTTCTTGAGAGTAGCCCTGCTGAGAAGGACTTGGGGATTCTGGTGGATGAGAAACTTCACATGAGCCAGCAGTGTGCTCTTGCAGCTCGCAAGGCCAATGGTATCCTGGGCTCCATCAGAAGAGGGGTGGCCAGCAGGGACAGGGAGGGGATTGTCCCTCTCTACTCTGCCCTCGTGAGGCCCCATCTGGAGTCCTGTGTCCAGATCTGGGGCCCCCAACACAAGAAGGATGTGGGACTGTTGCAGAGGGGTCAGAGGAGCCACGAAGACGATCAGAGGCCTGGAGCACCTGCCCTATGGAGAGAGGCTGAGGGAGCTGGGCTGGGTCAGCCTGGAGAAGAGAAGGCTGTGGGGGGACCTCATTGCAGCCTTCCAGTCCCTGAAGGGAGCTTATAAGCAGGAGGGGATTCAACTTTTTAAAAGGATAGACAATGACAGGACAAGGGGGAATGGATTAAAACTAAAGGAAGGAAGGTTTAGATTAGATATTAGGGGGAAGTTTTTTACAGAGAGAGTGGTGAGGGGCTGGAACAGGCTGCCCAGAGAGGGGGTGGGTGCCCCATCCCTGGGGGTGTTCAAGGCCAGGTTGGCTGGGGCCCTGGGCAACCTTGTGTAGCTCCAGGCCTGGAGGTTGGTGGCCCTGCCTGTGGCAGGGGGGTTGGAGCTCTGTGATCCTTGGGGTCCCTTCCAACTCAAACCATTCTATGATTCACTCACCTTCAGCTCAAACACTGGTGTGTCGATGACTTCAGCCCCGTGGCGCTTGAAGCAGGCGACGATGGCGCTGAAGACTCTCTCCCGGATGGCCATCTGCTTGGGGCTGTAGTCCCGCGTGCCCTGGGCCGAGGGAAGGGGCAGAGCAAAGGGCACACTGGTCAGTGCAGGGGGACAAGTGTGACAGGGAATGCAAAGAAGCTACTGATACTGCTAACAGAGCCAGAGAGATCAGGACCAGGCACCACATATTGGGGGAAGGGACATAAAGTGGCACTGAAGCATAGTGGGGAACATCAGGACACAGACACGC
The DNA here is from genome assembly GCA_020800305.1 of Porphyrio hochstetteri. NCBI lineage: Eukaryota > Metazoa > Chordata > Aves > Gruiformes > Rallidae > Porphyrio > Porphyrio hochstetteri. The sequence goes on from CM036919.1 coordinate 13,620,008, forward strand.
AGAGTGACATCTGATTCAGGAGTGTCACTGTTCAGGAAACAAAAGAGCTACCACAGCTCCAACACCCAGAGTTCAGAACTTCTGAGGAGAACAGCACAGCTAGGATCTGTCCCTCTCTGCTCTGCCCTTAGAGGCCCCATCTGGAGTCCTGTGTCCAGAGCTGAGGCCCCAACACAAGAAAGATGTGGAACTGTTGGAGAGGGTTCAGAGGAGCCATGAAGATGCTCAGAGGGCTGGAGCAGCTCCCCTATGGAGAGAGGCTGAGGGAGCTGGGCTGGGTCAGCCTGGAGAAGAGAAGGCTGCGGGGGGACCTCATTGCAGCCTTCCAGTCCCTGAAGCGAGCAGAGGAACAGGAGGGGAATCAGCTTGTTAAAGGGCAGAGACTGGCAGGACAAGGGGGATGGAGTGAAGCTGGAGGAGGGAAGGGTTAGATGAGATATTGGGGGGAAGTTCTTTGCAGAGAGAGTGGTGAGGGGCTGGAACAGGCTGCCCAGAGAGGGGGGTGGGTGCCCCATCCCTGGGGGTGTTCAAGGCCAGGTTGGATGTGACCCTGGGCAACCTTGTGTAGTTCCAGGCCTGGAGGTTGGTGGCCCTGCCAGTGGCAGGGGGGTTTTTGCTCTGTGATCCTTGGGGTCCCTTCCAACCCAGGCCATTCTATGACTCTATGATCTGTCTGGAGCTCCACTGCACCATGAGAGCCAGAGCCTTGCACAACAAGCCACCCTGAGAGGTGGAATGGGCAGCTGGGGTTTGCTTGGAACCTGTGGAACAAGCAGCAGCCCTACAATTTCCCAAACACAGGGGGAGGAATTCTATTTGCACAGCACAACACCTGCAAAGCACCTATCTGCTGTTCACTGGCCTTTTCAGTTCTTCCCTATGAAGAGTCACTATTTGATTTACCACCTTTAGGCTCTCAACAACACACAAATTAACACACTGTTAATTAAATAGACCTAGACCCCCTCACTTTCACTTTCTAGGGACTGGCAGCCAGGCCGGAGGGAGCAGGGTGAGCAGGGACTCCCTCACACCCCACCTGCAGGTCGCACAGCAAAGAGCAGCTCCCAGCACTACACTGATGTGGCTAAGACAGGCTGGAAAACCAAGCTGGGCTTCCTTGGCACCCACATTGCTGCAAAACCCCCTCTCTGTATCTTTAAAGGGTGACATACCCTTCCACTCCCCAGCTCTCACTCCACAGTTGTATCTACTGAAGCACACAGAAAGGGAAGCAGACAAGGGAGGCGGTTCTGAGGCATCACCTAAGCCAGGAGCATCAACAGAACCTGTTTTGCTTGCAAGGAATATTAAGAACCATCTCCATGGCACAGCATGGGAGCACAGCTAGTCTCTGGGATGTTGTATCACCAGGAGCTAACAAGCTACAAAAAACTTCAGGATAAATCACATTACAGGTGCTCTACTCAGGCCTGGAGACTGGAGAGATACCAATGCTGGAAGGGCCAAAAGGACACAGAAATGTTGGCAGCTGGACAGACCTGCTCAGTAAATGAGGTTATCAGCCTCCACAGACTAAGGGAAGATCAAAAGCCATGAGATCTTCCTTGTTCCCCACACTTCAACACGTGCTGAATGTTCCTTGGGAACCTGGGTTGCTCTGGCTTGTGCTTTGCAGTTCCCCTCCAACAAACCTCACCCCAGCAGAGTGGTACTATGCAGCACTCTCTGGTCACCCAACCTACCAGCAGCTTCATCTGCTCCATCCAGGGCAAAGGGAACAGGCTGCCTGAGGATGGCTGATCTGTGAGAGCCAAAGTCTGCAAGTGCTAGTGGGGTTGGTGCTACAGGAGCTGGAGGCCCAGCCCTAAACTCATCGGGACAATGTCAGTCACAACCTTACTCCAAAGAGCACAATCCAGGCAGGTGTGAGGCCTCCCACACCAGGCAGCTGTGATAAAACTTGACCAAAAGGGAACATAACTTCTGTTGCCTCAAGAGGAGCATGGCCAGCAGGTCGAAGGAGGTGATCCTCCCCCTCTGCTCTGCCCTGGTCAGGCCCCACCTGGAGTGTTGTGTCCAGTTCTGGGCTCCCTGGGATAAAAAAGCCAGGGATCTCCTGGAGAGAGTCCAGAGGAGGCTATAGAGATGATGAAGGGCCTGGAGCATCTCCCCTGTGAGGAAAGGCTGAGTGAGCTGGGGCTGTTCAGCCTGGAGAGAAGATGACTGAGAGGGGATGTGATCAATGGGGATCAATATCTGAAGGGTGGGACACAGGGGACATGGCCAGCCCCTTTTCAGTGTCTGTGGAGACAGGACAAGGGGCGATGGCCTCAAGTTGGAGCACAGGGAGTTCCACACCAATTTGGGGAAGAACTTCTTCCCAGTGAGGGTGAGGGAGCCCTGGGACAGGCTGCCCAGGGGGTGTGGAGTCTCCTTCTCTGGAGAGATTCCAGCCCTGTCTGGACACCGACCTGTGCGCCCTGTCCTAGGGACCCTGCTTTGGCAGGGGGTTGGACCCCATGGGCTCTGGGGGTCCCTTCCAACCCCTACGATTCTGATTCCTGACCACATCAGCCTGTGGCCAGCTTGTCCCAGAAGCACCAGAAGAACCTAATAGAGTATCCAGGCTGGATTCTGTCAGGGATGTTTTCACCCCTCTGCTCCTGCTACGAGCAAAAAGGGAAATGGAAATGAAAACAAGGCAGACAAGTGTGTGCTGGGATCCTGCCCACAGAGGCAGGAGAGGTGCTGTGTGTGTATGCTGGCATTAGCTGTGCAGAGGTGTGTGTGGGTGTGCAGGGGACGTTACCTTAGGGGTCTTGAGCACAAACTTGTGTTTCCCCTCATCTCCCCCCAGCTGTGCCTTCATCTCCAGGAGCTCTGCCACCTCCTTTACAATCTGGGGAGGGAAAAAGGAGCTGGGGGTAAACTGACCCATCAGGCCCAGCCCACAGGTGTTCCTCAATGCCTTCAGCATCAGCATTCCACCATCCAACAGCCTAAGCTTCAACACACCCGCTGTTTCCAGCCTCCCACAGCAACCGGGGGGACGCTCCATGCCTCTCTCCAGTACTCCCCACTCCTGCTACCGGCACCCCAATCTCAGCACCCCAACACCTCCACCATTCTCCACTCCCACAGGACGTACCCCCCTCAGCATCCACCTCCCCAGGCCCCCCATCTCCAGCCCTGCCAGCCTCCACAGCGCTACCAGCTGCTGCCACAGGCACCAACAGCCCCCAGCACCCTTCTCCCCGGTCCCACACAGCATCGCCAGTCCCAGCTCCCGGTCCCCCCCAGCACCCCCACCCTCCCCAGCACCTCTCTTCCCGACGCCACCACCCCCGGCCCAGTCAACGCCCACAGCAGCTCCCACCGCGACCCTCTCGCGAAGCCCAGCGACCCCACCCGCATCAGCAGCCCTCTCTCCAGCCGGGCACCAGTACCCCCAGCCCCACCCCAGCCCCTCTCCCCATCCCGCACCCCCTCCCAGCCACGCTGCTCCTCGCCGCAGCTCCCCCTTCCCAGCAACCCCCCCGGGCTTCCCCAACACCTCGCTCGCAGCCCGCCCGCCACCCCTTTCCCCGTTCCCAGCCCCGCAGGCGGACGCCGGGAGCCGCCGCACCTCGTCGGGATCGGCCTTGTCCTGCTTGAGCCGCCGGCCCGCCTCCGCCTGCGCCCGCACCGCTGCCTCCTCCGCCATGGCCGGCCCGCGCCTGCGCGCTGCGGCCAGCGCCGCAGGGGAGTGAAGGCCGCGCATGCGCAGCGCCGCTTCCGCGCGTTGCCTCAGGAGCGAGGCCGCTGCCCGCCGCTCCCGCGCATCGCCTCAGCCGGCTCCCCGCCACTCCCGAGCGTTGCCTCAGCGGCGAGCCCGCTGCCCGCCGCTCCCGAGCGTTGCCTCAGCCCGCTCCCTGCCGCTCCCGAGCGTTGCCTCAGCCCGCTCCCTGCCGCTCCCGAGCGTTGCCTCAGCCCGCTCCCTGCCGCTCCCGAGCGCTGCCTCAGCCCGCTCCCCGCCGCCATCGCCCCCTCAGCCGCAGCCCCGGAACCTCCCGGCCGGTGTCGCGCTTCGCTCGGGGTTTAATCAGAAGCACACACACGGCTCCGCGCTCGGCCCGGTCGTGCCCGCCTCTCAGGAGGCCCCCGCTGCCCGCAGGCAGCCCCAGCTCCCCACACCTGAGGGCAGAGCCCGGGGCTGGGCACTGCTGCGCTGAGGGGCGGGGGCGGCGCCTCTCCCTGGGTCCCAGCCGCAGATTCTCCCCCCACACCCCGACTCCAGCTCCGCGGAGCCGTGCTGCATCCCCCGTGCCCGTGGCACCGCGGCGGCTGCCGGCAGCGGGGGCTGGAGCCGCACGCACTGCGGGAGCTCGTCCTGCCGCCCTTCAGCCTGTGCCGCAGCTCAGTCAAGCGGCTCTGGCCAGAGCAGTCCTACGGCCCCAGCCGCCTCCTGATCTCATCCACCAGCTTTCCTCTTGGGACGTCCACCTGCAAAGCAGACAGAGAGGAGCCCTGAGCACGGGGCAGTCTGGCTGCAGACACCAAGGCAGTTTGTGATGTTTTGAGCCCCTGGACTGGGCACTGGGGAGGCTGCACCTCGAGTGCTGGGTCCAGTTCTGGGCTCCTCACCATCAGAAGGACATTGAGGTCCTGGAGTGAGTCCAGAGAAGGGCAACCAGGCTGGGGAAGGGGCTGGAGGGCAAATCCTCTGAGGAGCAGCTGAGGGAGCTGGGGGGGTTCAGCCTGGAGAAGAGGAGGCTGAGGGGAGACCTTCTCCCCACCTCCCCTGCCCTGCCAGGAGGGTGCAGAGAGGTGGGCGATGGTCTCTGCAGCCAGGGGACAGGAGATGGGACAAGGGGCAATGGGCTCAAGCTGCCCCAGGGCAGGGTCAGAGCAGATGGGAGGGAAAAGTTCTTCCCTGGAAGAGTTGAGGGGCTGTGGCACAGGCTGCCCAGGGAGTCCCCACCCCTGGATGTGTTTAAAAAAAGGGTAGATGAGGTGCTCAGGGATCTGGTTTAGTTTAGGATGGGAATGGTTGGACTTGATGATCTTAAAGGTCTTTTCCAGCCTGGTCATTCTGTGATTCTGTTTTCTGGAGCAGTGGCCTGGCCGATCCGTGCTCGAGCTCCACAGGTGCCCAGCATCACCCAAGGAAAACCCAGAGCCTTTCAGCAGTCTCTGGAATTTGGGAGCACTTCTGAAACCTGGTGTACAAAGCCATTCTCACCTCCTCTCTTTTTGCGACATCTCGCAGCTTGACTACTCCATCTGCCAGCTCCTGCTCTCCCACGATGGCAGCAAGGGGGATCCCCGTGTGCTCACAGTACTGCAGCTGCTTCAGCAGTTTAGGGTCCTTCTTGTACAGCATCTCTGCCTGGGAGGGAAAGGAAAAGTAAGTCATGAGCACAAAATTTGCTCTGATGGATGACAGAGCAAAGCAGACAGAGCCAAACCCACACATAAAGCCCTGCCTCAGTATTCCTGCAGCAAGGGCTTGCCTTTAGTGCTCTTAGCTGTTCTCCTCTGCCTGCTAGATCTCACAGGCCCAGATTTTGGAGACACACAACTAAGGGCATCGATTTTGCTGAGCTACAGCTTGCTCCAGGCTCTCCCTTCCTCACTCATACCAGTGCCAAGCTCAAGTCCTACTTTACCTTGATCCCTGCGTCCCACAGCTCGGAGATGAGCTTCAGTCTTGCAGCAAGGAAGTGTTTCTGAGGTGTGGCCACCAGCACCTGTGTCTCAGTCGTTCGGACTCTCTCCCCAGAGGCCTGCAGGGACACACACACTGGGGGAGTGACTGGCTCTGAGGGGATCTGCAGGTGAAGCTCATCTCACTTGATCTTCAGACCTGAATTGAGCTCCCAAAACCAAGTATACTTCAAAGCTAACCATCACCATGCAGGGAATATCACTGGGAAAGGCTAGCCTTCCAGAAGTGCAAAAAAAGAACAGCACACAGATAAGTCAACCTAGAAACATTTACTGAGTCCCACTGAGAACCTGCACTGTGACATGCTCTCGAATCCTGTGCTGCCATTCCCATGGGACCTTGGCCTCTCTCCTTCCCAGTGGGACTTGGACAGGTTCCTGATGTCTCCTGTGATTCTTCAGGCACAAACACACTGCCTGAGCCTCTCTTGCTAGGAATCACAAGCTCAGAACTAAATGCAGAGTGGTGAATTTCCTGACAGGCTCTGCAAGGCTGCTCATCACCGAGCGAGAGCCAGAGCTGGTACCAACTCCATCACCCTTGTCTCTTGCCTGTGAGGTTTCCTGTCCTGAGGATTGTGAATTGACTGGGGCATGAAGTTCAGAGCCAGGACCAGAGCTCAGGGCCCATCTCCAGGGCTTCCTTGGCATCTGCTACCAAATGCTGCCCCCAGCTGCCCAGGCCTACACCTGATGGGCTGTAGAAAAGGGCCTTGTGCAGACACACAGGCATGAGAGAAGCCACCCTATTCACCAAAATTCTTTCCCCTCAAACACTGTGGAGCTGCAGAGCTCTGTGATGAACAATAGAGCCCTCCCCACCATGCACCGCCTGCAGCACCTACCTTCAGCCTCTGCTCCAGGATGGAGAAGATCCGCTCGATGCCGATGCTGACCCCCACGCAGGGCACCTTCCGGCCCTTGGGATCAAACATCCCCACCAGCCCGTCGTAGCGGCCGCCTCCAGCCACGCTCCCCACGCTGACCGACTCCTCCACGTGCTCGTTCTCCTGCTGCAGCAGCACGGCCTCAAAGATCACCCCCGTGTAATAGTCCAGGCCCCGCGCCAGGCTCAGGTCAAAAGAGACCTGCAGGACACACGGACACCCCCTCACTGGGTGATGGGCACCCCGACCCCCCTGGATCTCAGGGGGCGCAGGCTGCGCGGCCACGGGGGCAGCACCCCCCACCCGCCTCTGTGCCTCCTCACCTTCCCGGTGATGCCCAACAGCGTCAGGTACTCAAACAGCAGCTTCATGTCCCCCAGCCCCTCCTTGGCCAGCTTGTTCTGGGACAGCTCTGGGTCCTGGAGGAGCCGCTCGATCAGGTCCAGGCCGCCTGTGGGAACGGGCCCTGCCTCAGGCCTGGCAGCGCAGCAGCCCCGGGCCCGGCCAGCCCTGGAGCTGCCTCACCCCCTGTCGCTGGCCCTGCCCGGCCCGGCAGAGCAGGGCCCAGGGCTCGACCCGCAGCGCTCACCGTGCAGCCGCACGTACTCCCCGATGCGGTCGGCAGCCTCTGGAGAGAGCCCCTTCTCTCCCACCATCTCGCTCCTCACCTCCTCCCACGGCATCTGCAAGGGCAGAGAGGAACATCAGCTGCTGCAGAACACTCTCATCAACCAATCTCCACCAGCCCACACGTGCAGGATGACAGCAGCCAGCAATCTCACTCCTGGTCCTCATCTCTCACAGGAATTGTTAACAGAAACCACTGGGAATGCCAGGATTTATCCTTACCCATGCCCAAGAGCTTCCCAAATCCTTTACAGCTCAGCTGCTGTGAACATCTTGATGAGAACAGCCACGACACTGCCCAGCCTGAGACATCCAGGCCAGAAGCCATCTCCCCACGAGCACAACTCTCACCTTGTCCAGCTTGTCCACGGTGGAGCACGTTGTGATGAACTTGCTCTCTGGGATGCTGCAGACAGCAAACACACCCTTCAAAATCCGTCGGTCGTTGACCTGAGGTGGGAGAGGGACATTTTGGTGAGGGGAGAACCTCCACACCACCACTCCTCCTTGTGCCAGAGGTGCTTCTGCAGCTGTTGGTGCTTCCTCAGGCCTGGATCTCAGGGGAAGGGACACCACGGAGGTATGAAAACCACCCTGCTCTGGACTCACTTTGATGAGGAAGTCCCCAAGCTGCAGGTCACTCAGGATCTCGTGCACGATCTTCAGGCACTCAGCATCAGGAATCATGGGGTCAAAGTGCCCAGCAATGTCAAAGTCCTGGGGCAAAAGAAGCAGCAGAGGCTCCTGCCACAGCTGGGGTGCTTGGGCCACAAGGCCCACCACAAGGCCCCATGCATCCGAAGGCAATCCAGCCGGGAAGGGCCGTGCCAGCCCCCCCTGCAGCACCAGCCACAACACTCACGCACTGGTAGAACTCCCGGTAGCGGCCCCGGGTCGTGGCTGGGTTGTCCCTCCTGTAGACCTTGGCAACGTGGTAGCGCTTCATGTTGGTGATCTTGTTCATGGCCAGGTAGCGAGCGAAGGGCACCTGGGGGCCGTGGAGTTAAGGGCAGAAACACGGACATCCCTTGAGCTGCAGGGAGTTGGACCTCAAAGCTTGGCACCCTCTCTGCACCCCCCTTTCGCTTTGCAAGCTGCTCCCCAGTCTGCAGGGAGATCATCAACCTGCACTAATGATGAGTACGAGGAACCACGCTGAGCTGCTCCAACACTGGGACAGCCCCACGTCCTCCTCCTGAACCACAGCAACACCTCGCAACCACAGCCCTCAACTGGGCTGTTGTGCCCTTCACAGAGTGACCAGAGGATTCCACAGAGGACAGACACTGATGTGGGGAGCTTCTGGGGAGACACAGAGGTGGAGAAGACTTGGGGTGGCCACCTGCAGCAAACCCTGCTGCTCTTGGATTAGCCATGGAAAAGGTGGGTTGGGCAGGACAGGAGCACACAGAGGTGGGGACTAACTGGGAGGAGGTAAAACCAGTACGGTGGAGCATACTGGTGCATGTCCACAGGTGCTGGAAGAGCAGCTTTGCTGCAGATCCTGGGCTGGCTGTTGGGGAGGTTTGAGGGTGCTCACAACCAGGCCAGCTGGGATGTCCTGTGCTCATGGGGAAGGGGACTTCTGTCACCCCACAGGGTGAGGGTGACCCACCCAACGCCTCCCGAGCAGGTGGAGGTGACAGCAACCTCAGTGTGCCGCTGTCCCCTCAGCGAGAGCGCAGGATACAGTCAGGTCGTAGCGCAGGGCCAGCAGCTCCCCTCCCTGGTCCTGCAGCTCGTAGATGAGCTTCGCCTCCTCCCCGTACTTCCCCGTCAGCGTCTCCTGGGGAGAGGTGGGGGGCTGGTAAAGGATGGGGCTGGGGGTGCCCCAGGACAGGGCACTGAACCCCCAGCCCCCCACAGATCAAGCAGAACAGGGGGGGACATGATGAGCATCCCCCCTCCTCCAGCCCCCTTTGACCTGAGGCAGAAAGGGGACTCACTGCCCCATCCCCCCATGAGGGACCATCACGACTGCATCCTGCCCACCCCGGGGGGGGTCCCCCAGCCCCCAGGGAACGGGTGTGCTCCCCCAGTCCCACCAGAAAAGGGACCCCACAGGCCCCCAACTCCACTGGGAAAACAAAGGGGGGGTCCCACAGCCCCGGTGAGGGTCACCCCCACACCGTAAGGAGGGAGGGAGGGGAGAGGAGGTCCTGCCGCCCCCCGAGGTCCCCCCGGCGCCGCCTCACCCGCAGCTCCAGCACGGGGGTGTCGATGGCGGCCGCCCCGTGTCGCTTGAAGCAGGTCACCACGGTGGCGAGGAGCCGGTCACGGAGCGCAACGTGGGCTGGGGGGTGGTCGCGGGTGCCCTGGCCCGGGACGGAGAGCGACTGTCAGCGGCAGGAGCGGAGGAACGGCGCCCGGTACCCGTCAGCGCGGCCCCCGCTTCCCGCCGTTACCTTGGGCGTCTTTAGAGCCAGGCCCCGGCCACCGCCACACACGGCGGCAGCAGAGCCCGCCGCCGCCCGCGCTTCCCGGGACGAGCGGCCGCAGCCACCGCCCGACCCCGGCAGACGGGGCGGCCAGCGCCGGGAGAGGCTCAGCCGGCCGCCAGCAGCGCCCGCGGGCAGCAGGCGGGCAGCGAGCGGCCGCAGCATGGCCGGTCCCACGGCCGGTCCCGGGGGAGGCCGGAAGCGGCTGGAACTCGTGACCGCCCAGCGCCGGTACCCGCGGCGCTCTAGGCTAGAGCGGCGGCTACTCGGTGGTACCCGCCTCGCTTTGCGGCCCGGGCGCCACCGTGCGACGGTTCCCGTTCCCTTGTCGCCCGCACCCTCAACATGGCGTCGGGCAGCGGGGTAGGTGTTGGCGGCGGCGGGGCCAAGGCCGCCGCTCTCTCTTGCGCTCGGGTGGCTTTGGGCCGGGCCGGAGGCGAGGCCGCGGCGGCTGGGGCCGCGCTGGAGGGGGCAGCGAGGGGGGGAAGGGCCGCCCCGCCGCGCTCGGGGCCTGGCGCCGGGCCGCGGGGTGAGGCGGGGCCGGGGCTGGGGGGGGCCCGGGCGGGCAGAGGCTGGCGTGGAGGCCCCGTCCCTGCCTCTCACCCCTCCACCTGCGGGCGGTGGGGGGTGCGGGGCTCCCCGAGAGGCCCCGCTGCCTTGCAGGGCCGCAAGGCGGGTGCCCCCGCACCCATGTTCCCTCCCTAGCGCCGGGCCGCCCCCGCAGGGCTGTTATCTCAGCCAGGCGGCCTGAGGGGTCCGGCACTGCCCCAGCTCCTGGGCCGGGGGAGCCCGTCTGCCTTCAGGCCCCCGCGGGGAACCAGCGCGTCCCGGGGGCTGAGCGGGGGCGGGCGGAGGTAGCCCCTTCCTTACCCCCCCTCCAACCCTTGCCCTATCCCCTCGCTTCCCGGCTCTCCTGGGAAGGGGTTGCTTGTTTCCCGGCTGGCTCTCCCACTGTCCAGCTAAGGTTTGTTCTTGCTGCCGTCTGCCCTGTGTGGAGCAGTTGCCCTGGATGTGATTCTGGAGTCTCTGATGCCTCCCATGTGCCTGGATTATGTTATTACCGTGGCTCAGTTTGTGGAAGGTAGCAGCAGGATCTTTCTGCCTTTATGGATCCCGCAGGATTTGGTGTTCAGGATGCTGAGGTTGCATGAGTGAGGGGGATGCCATTGGTGTACGGTGACTGGAGAGCCAAACTGATTTAAGTGCCTCCAGTAATACCCCAGCCAGCTCTGAGCACAGCAGGGCTGGTGCTTTTCTGCTTTCTAGGCTGAACTTCCCTTCACCTGAAGCTGCTTCCTGAGGAGTGAGTGGTGCTGAGAGAGGTCAGGGAGCAGGCTGGCTGCCTGGCAGTGAGCTGGGGCTCAGCTGCTTGACAATCTTGTGTTCTATTAGATGCTTTGGTGCTGGTACTGGGCAGGTCATTCTGTCTCCATCCCAGAGGTAACAGGAGGCTGTGGGGCACTCTGGGTTTTAAATTGCTGTTACCAATTTGGAAACCACTCAGTCACCCAGAGCAGCTCTTAGATAAAGGTTGTGGGCTTGCAGCCACCCCTGCCTCCACCAGACCAGTTAAGAACAGTCCCTTCAGAGAACACCTAGCCAAAACCTTGTTACACATCTGGGTTTGATTTCTTCCCCTGTGCCTGGCCTAGGGGGATTGGCAAAAGAGCTGGGGAAAGACTTTCCCCCTTTTATTACAACAGGAGGGAGAAGCAGCAAGTAAATCACCTCCTCCCTGAGCTCCCACCAGCTACGGTGTGTGATGATACACTGGTGTGCAGGAGAGCTCTGGAAACTCTCCCCCCCCCTGCCCAAACATTCATTTCCACTCTGTGATATTTTCTCTTGCTCAAGGTGGTTAATAAAACCTGTTAGGACATGCTTAAAGTGCTTAAGAAGCTCTGGGAAGAAATGAGAATTTTTCTACAACCTCCCTAAGGCATTTTCATTCCTCTCAGTAGTTGTTGGTTCCAGCTGAAGGATTGCCAGAGGAGCAAACCTTAAATGGCTGTGCTGCTGCTCTGGCTTCAAATGGGATTTATTTCCTTTGCATTGTGATTGGATTCTTGATTTGGCTGAATGCAGAAGGTGGAGGAAAGGGGGTGGGGGTCCTTCCTTCCTTCCCAGAGGTGTTTTAAAATACATCCATCCCTTTTTTTAATAAGAAACTGAGAGCCTCTTCCTGCTGTGCTGAGTAAAATGCAGCTCTCTAACCCAAGGAGAGTTATCTGCTCAAGGAAATAAAGAAGGGGCTGAGATTTAAGCTGTGACCGTCACCTGGTGCAGGGGGCCCTCACTGCACGGGGGGGGGGGCACTGGGAGGAGGCTGGTTTGGAGGCTTGAATGGAACTGGGATTCTCATCCAGTCACTTCTGCCCTCAGTGGTGGTGACTGGGTAAAAATCCCCCCTGAAGAGCAGTTTTTTGTTCCCTCAGGGCCAGTTTTACCCAAATTCAGCTGCTTTGCCTGCAGCTTCTCCTGCTGCCAGTGCAGCCCAAGGGCCAGGCTGCCTCAGAGGGGTTTCCTCCCTTCCCCAGGTGTCTGCAGGGTGAGGCTGCAGGGGTTCCTGTGTGTTCCATGCAGGTGCTTCCCTCAGCAGAGGGGCATTTCTGAGCTGCTCTGGCTTGCTTGTACACGTGTCTCACTTGAGAAGACTCATGCTGGTCCCTGGGGTGGCATATGGAGCAGGTACAAACAGCCTCCTGTGCCCTGTGCTGTGTCCAGCTTTGGAGCCCTCAGCACAACAGGGACATGGACCTATTAGAGTGTGTCCAGAGGAGGCCATGAGGATGATCAGAGGGCTGGAGCAGCTCTCCTACAAAGACAGGCTGGGACAGTTGGGCTGGGTCAGCCTGGAGGCTCCAGGGAGACCCTACAGCCCCTTCCAGTCCCTGAAGGACCTACAGGAAAGCTGGGCAGGGCTGTTTGTAAGGGCATGGAGTGACAGGACAAGGGGTGATGGTCTAAACTACAGCAGGGCAGGGTTAGATGAGACCTTAGGAAGAAGTTCTTCCCTCTGAGGGTGGTGAGACCCTGGCACAGGGTGCCCAGAGAAGTGGTGGAGGCCCCATCCCTGGAGACGTCCAGGGTCAGGGTGGATGGGGCTCTGAGTGACCTGATTTAGTTCAAGGTGTCCCTGCTCACTGCAGGGGTGGGACTAGGTGGGCTTTGAAGGTCCCTTCTCACCTAACACAGTCTGATTCCATGATTGTGTGTTGAGTTTCAGACTTCCTCATGTGGTATTTGCAGTGTGGGTTTGGGTGGATTTCAGGAGGGGTGTGTAACCTGCTGAGGACTGTGACACTTCGGAGCTCCTGGGTCCATCAGGCTCAATCCCATTGAGTCTGCTTTCCCAAGCAGAAGCCTGGGCTCCTCTCAGGAGCCAGTAAGATACTTTTCTCAGAGCTTTGCAACCCTTCTGGAAGGAGCAACTCTCGACTTGCCTGGTGTTACTCTCTGAACCTGCATCCTGAATTCCCAGACGTGAAGGACACAGGGATGTCAGCAGGGACAGGGAGGGGATTGTCCCTCTCTGCTCTGCCCTCCTGAGGCCCCAGCTGGAGTCCTGTGTCCAGATCTGGGGCCCCAACACAAGGAAGATGTGGAACTGTTGGACAGGGGTCAGAGGCCATGAAGATGATCAGAGGGCTGGAGCACCTGCCCTATGGAGAGAGGCTGAGGGAGCTGGGCTGGGTCAGCCTGGAGAAGAGAAGGCTGTGGGGGGACCTCATTGCAGCCTTCCAGTCCCTGAAGGGAGCAGAGGAACAGGAGGGGAATCAGCTTGTTAAAGGGCAGAGACTGGCAGGACAAGGGGGATGGAGTGAAGCTGGAGGAGGGAAGGGTTAGATGAGGTATTGGGGGGGAAGTTCTTTCCAGAGAGAGTGGTGAGGGGCTGGAACAGGCTGCCCAGAGAGGGGGTGGGTGCCCCATCCCTGGGGGTGTTCAAGGCCAGGTTGGATGTGACCCTGGGCAACCTTGTGTAGCTCCAGGCCTGGAGGTTGGTGGCCCTGCCTGTGGCAGTGGGGTTGGAGCTCTGTGACCCTTGGGGTCCCTTCCAACCCAGACCAGGCTGGGATTCTGGGATCTTCTCCCTGATTTCCTGCTGCAGCCACGCAGGCCGAGTGATTCCACGTTTCTCCCAGCTTCCCCTCAGAGCTAATAAACCTTACAGAGGTGTTAATAGTCAGGTGTTAATATTGACAAGAGATGTCAGTAGCCTGTACACTGGGTGTTCACGGGCCTTTTCTCCTCCTCAGACGAAGAGCCTGGACTTCCGCCGCAAGTGGGACAAGGATGAGTACGAGAAGCTGGCGGAGAAGCGGCTCACGGAGGAGAGGGAGAAGAAAGATGGTGAGTGCGGTACTGACTGGGGACAGGCTCTGCTCAGGAGACAGCTGAGGTCCCCAAGCTCTTTGAGTTTGAGCAGGAGAAAGCAGCTGGAAGTGAAGTAGCAGCTTTTCCAGGCTGGCTTGCTCCAGTCCCTCTTTCTGTGCTTGGATGGTTGGTTTTATTCCCGAAAATCAGAAGCCTTGGAGAGCCTGGGAGGAAGTGTTGATCTGCCTGAGGGTAGGGAGGCTCTTCAGAGGGATCTGAACAGACTGGACCCATGGGCTGAGACCGAAAGGATGAGGTTTAACAAGGCCAAGTGCAGAGTGCTGCACATGGGACATAACAACCCCCTGCAGCGCTACAGGCTGGGGGAGACTGGCTGGAGAGCTGTCAGGCAGAGAAGGACCTGGGGGTGTTGGTTGACTGCAGGCTGAATATGAGCCAGCAGTGTGCCCAGGATGCCCCAATGGCATCCTGGCTTGTATCAAAAATGCCGTGGCCAGTAGGTCTGGGGAGGGGATTGTGCCCCTGGACTGGGCACTGGGGAGGCTGCACCTCGAGTGCTGGGTCCAGTTCTGGGCTCCTCACCATCAGAAGGACACTGAGGTCCTGGAGCGAGTCCAGAGAAGGGCAACCAGGCTGGGGAAGGGGCTGGAGGGCAAATCCTCTGAGGAGCAGCTGAGGGAGCTGGGGGTGTTCAGCCTGGAGAAGAGGAGGCTGAGGGGAGACCTTCTCCCCACCTCCCCTGCCCTGACAGGAGGGTGCAGAGAGGTGGGCGATGGTCTCTTCAGCCAGGGGACAGGAGATGGGACAAGGGGCAATGGGCTCAAGCTGCCCCAGGGCAGGGTCAGAGCAGATGGGAGGGAAAAGTTCTTCCCTGGCAGAGTTGTGGGGCTGTGGCACAGGCTGCCCAGGGAGGGGCTGAGTCCCCACCCCTGGGGGTGTTTAACAGATGGGGAGATGAGGTGCTCAGGGATCTGGTTTAGCACAGGATGGGAATGGTTGGACTTGATGATCTTAAAGGTCTTTTCCAGCCTTGTGATTCTGTTGTCTTCCTGCTCCTTGGGGAGGGAGAGGAACAGTCAACCCCTGGAAACAAGGAGATCTCAGAATATGACCCAAGTCAGAGCTGCAAATACCTCACAGTTCTAATGGGAATCATGAAATAAATAGTGAGGAGGAAGTGATATCAAAATAAAATTGTGATTTCAGTATGAATTGAGCAGTTCCCAGGTTCCCAGCAGGCCCCTCTTGTCGAGGGCAAGGTGAAATCCGCATGTTGGGCTTGACCTTTTCTAATAAACTGGTTTTTATGTTCCAGGCAAACCAGCTCAGCCTGTCAAAAGGGAGCTGCTGCGGCACCGGGACTACAAAGTGGACCTGGAATCAAAGCTGGGAAAAACCATTGTCATCACCAAAACCACCCCTCAGTCAGAGATGGGAGGGTAGGTCCTGGCCTTTCTATTGGAATCTGTTGTGCTGGTGGGACCAGGGGGCTGGGGTGCAGCAGTGAGCCCTCCTGGGGCACTACATGGGGATCTCCCTTGTTTCCAGCCTGCTGCAGCAGTGCTGTGCTGTGTTACACCTGAGCAGGGCCTTTGGGTTAATGTGTGGAAGAGAGGCAGCAGGCTGAGCCCCTTCCAGAACCATCACATGACATCGGTGCTGCTTTGCTCACCTGTAGAAATAGCTGAGGAGAGGAGAAGTCTTATGAGGAGAGGCTGAACTCCCTGGGTTTGTTCAGCCTGGAGAAGAGGAGGCTGAGGGGAGACCTCATGGGGGTCTGTGGCTTCCTGCTGAGGGGAGTGAAGGGACAGCACAGATCTCCTCTCTTTGGGGACCAGGGATAGAACCCGAGGGAACAGCGTGCAGCTGGGCCAGGGGAAGTTTAGGCTGGGTGTCAGGAAGAGGTTCTGTCCTGAGAGGGGGGTTGGGCACTGACACAGGCTCCCCAGGGAAGGGGTCACAGCCCCGAGCTGGGCTGAGGGCAGGAAGTATCTGGATGATGCACTTGGTGCCAGCTCTGACTGGGCTCGGGCTGTGTGGAGCTGGGAGCTGGACTGGGTGGTCCTTGTGGGTCCTTTCCAGCTCAGGATGTCCAGGATTCTGTGACTGAGGCAGATCTCTGCTGCCTGCTGGGGTGGTGCAGCCAGGAGGCCTGTTTGCTGTGAGACCCCCATGGCTCTTGGTTTGAGCTTCTGATTGGGCTGTCTGTGCAGTTAGGGTGGCTGTTTGGCCACTGCTGGAGCAGATCATGTTCAGCCAGAGGCAGAAAGGACTCTGAGCTCATCCTGTGCCATCAGGAGGTTGAAAGAATACCTTGAGTTTGTGCCATCATAAGAGCACACCTGTAGTGTCCCACTGTCACAGCCAGCAGTGCCCTGGATATCCACAGCCCTGAACAGCACCCAGGGTGGAAGCACAGGCCCAGGCTGGGCTCTTGCAATGGCTCTGAAGACAGGCAGACAGCACAGCCACACAAAGCAATACAGGTGACAGCACTCAGCCTGCAGCCAGGTGAGAGCCTTCAGCAGGCTGCCCTCTGGAAACGGGGCAGCATGGCCAGCCCTGCACTGGAGGAGAGCATCACAGAGTCCATCCCACCCTTGGCTGTGCCTGGAAGGGGCAAATCCTTTGGTGTCTGGCATCAGTCTGGGCTGTGCCTTAGAATCCCAGAATCCCAGACTGGGCTGGGTTGGAAGGGACCCCAAGGGTCACAGAGCTCCAACCCCACTGCCACAGGCAGGGCCACCAACCTCCAGGCCTGGAGCTACACAAGGTTGCCCAGGGCCCCATCCAACCTGGCCTTGAACACCCCCAGGGATGGGGCACCCACCCCCTCTCTGGGCAGCCTGTTCCAGCCCCTCACCACTCTCTCTGCAAAGAACTTCCCCCTTATATCCAATGTAACCCTTCCCTCCTCCAGCTTCACTCCATCCCCCTTGTCCTGCCAGTCTCTGCCCTTTAACAAGCTGATTCCCCTCCTGTTCCTCTGCTCCCTTCAGGGACTGGAAGGCTGCAATGAGGTCCCCCCGCAGCCTTCTCTTCTCCAGGCTGACCCAGCCCAGCTCCCTCAGCCTCTCTCCATAGGGGAGCTGCTCCAGCCCTGTGAGCATCTTTGTGACTCCTCTGACGCCTGTCCAACAGTTCCACATCTTCCTTGTGTTGGGGCCCCAGCTCTGGACACAGGACTCCAGCTGGGGCCTCCCAAGGGCAGAGCAGAGAGGGACAATCCCCTCCCTGTCCCTGCTGCCACCCCTCTGCTGATGGAGCCCAGGATCCCATCGCCCTTCCGAGCTGCAGGAGCACCCTGCTGGCTCAGAGTAGCTTCCCTCTCGCCCTGGATAAAGGAGCTGTACCCCAAGTGCTGTGCAGATCTCACCTTTCTAGATTGCCTCAGAGTTGGTCCATCAGCTGAGGTGATGTTATGCTTTGAAGTGACTGTCCCCTCTCTGTCCTGCCAGGTATTACTGCAACGTGTGTGACTGTGTGGTGAAAGACTCCATCAACTTCCTGGATCACATCAACGGCAAGAAGCGTAAGGATCCCTCCTCTGCCTGCTGAGGGGCTGGTTGGGTTGGAGAGCTGCTGGAACAGCTCTGGGCTGTTCCCTTCACACACCACCAGTGTCTGAGCTCTAAACACGGATCACAGGCTGCTTTGGAGATCAGGATGGAGGCAGCATTTGCTCACAAGAACTGTGGAGGTGCTGCCTTGATCTCCTGGCTCCTTCTCCAGGGTGTTGGACCATTCGGCCTGGAGAAGAGAAGGCTGTGGGGGGATCTCATTGCAGCCTGCCAGTACATGAAGGGAGCTTATAAGCAGGAGGGGATTCAACTTTTTAAAAGGATAGACAATGACAGGACAAGGGGGAATGGATTAAAACTAAAGGAAGGAAGGGTTAGATTAGATATTAGGGGGAAGTTTTTTACAGAAAGAGTGGTGAGGGGCTGGAACAGGCTGCCCAGAGAGGGGGTGGGTGCCCCGTCCCTGGGAGTGTTCAAGGCCAGGTTGGATGGGGCCCTGGGCAACCTTGTGTAGCTCCAGGCCTGAGGTTGGTGGCCCTGCCTGTGGCAGGGGGGTTGGAACTCTGTGACCCTTGGATTCCCTTCCAACTCAGACCATTCTATGATTTACATGGAATGAGCCCAGAAGAAATAATGATCAGTTCAGTCTGGTTTGGGAGCCCTGTTTTCTTCTCTTGGAGTGTCTGTGCTGTGGGAGCCCAGGGTCAGCTAATCCTGATCTGAAAACCTGGAGACAGGGGTTTTTGCAGAACATGATCAGTAAAAGGTGTGGGACTAGCCTGGTTTTGGGGTTGGAAGCTTCTCCTTGTAGAAGTTGAATATGAAGCTCAAAGCCAGGTAGTCCCTGAGCTCCAGTGTATGGATCAGAGTGTCTGTGGTTTGCTGGGGATGAGCAGAGATAGGAGTGGGGCAGTTTAGCCCTGGGCTTGGGACCAGCAGTGTGGTGGTGTTACAGGTTCTTCTCTCCCTTGCTGTACCAATGCTGTTAACTCAGCTGCAGATCAGCACTGGAGAGCAGAGTTCCCAGCTCATCAGTCTGTGCCCTATCACTGGGCAGGACTGTGCCCTCCCTGAACTCACTGCACCACTGCACATTGTTTCTCCTTGGTGTGTTCAGAGAGTGGAGAAAGTAGAGGAGCAACAGCATGTGCTGCTGGGCTCTTGGCACGTTGTTCTCCTCCTGAAGGTGATTTTGGCTCCATCTGGAAGTCAGCAAACAGCCCTGTTCCAGAAAGGCTCTGAGGTGTGTGGCCCAGCCTGGCCTGCTTGGCTCTTTGAGCCTCTGAGGCAACCAGGGGGCTGGAAGAGGACCTGAGGGCACATTTTCTGTGGCTAGGGACCCAAACCCCAAGTGTTAGGGCCCTGTGAATGGGGTGAGGACGCTGAGGTGCTTTGTTTGACACGTTCAAGTCTGTATGAGAGAACCTGGAGTCAGAAATCCCAGCACAGCTCTGTGTGTGGGCCTGAGCTGAGGGGTGGAACAGGCTGGGAAGGTGGCTGACATATGCTCTTCCCCACAGTGTGACTGACAGAGTCTGGGAGCTTTTGATCCAGGCCATAAACCTGGCTGAAGCCTGCTGTCCTGGCAGCACTCTTTAGTTCCTGGTCTATAGTTTGAGCTTCCCAAGTGCTGCTGCACCCCTGGGACAAACCTGTGCACAGCTGCTGGAGTCAACAAGCTGCCTGGAAGTGCCAGGCCATGTGGGTTGGAGACATTCCCAGCCTGGTCCCTTCAACCTAGGCTTCCTCATGAGCAGGAACTTGGGGACCTGCTCTAGGCAGCCACTGAATCAGAGGCCTGGCTTAATAGTTCATGGCTCTGCTTCACCTAGAAACATCCCATGCAAGCAGGAGCTCTCACTGGGAGCCACCCTTGCCTTGTTTAGCTTCTCCCATGGCCGAGGCGTGCCAGCTTGCTACTTCTGTTCTGGTCCCTTTGGAACATGCTCCAGCCTTTGTTTCTTCCCTGGTCCAAGATTCAATTGCCTCACTGGGAACCTTAAAAGAACAGGCTGCATCCTCCTCCTTGTTACCAGCAGTGTAGAGACTGGTGTAGTCACTGCTTCAGTTAGGTTATTGTGTCCCCTTGAAGCCCATGTGAGCTCCCAACCTGCACAGCCACACGGCCTTGTGCACGAGTGTAGTCTGGCCCTGGCAGCTGCTTTGAGGGGACAGATGACAGGTAGGAAGAGGCTGAGGGACTTAAATTGGGGTTGGGGAGGGGGTGGGCTGAACAGGGCTGATCCCACTGCTGTTTTCTAGACCAGAGAAACCTGGGCATGTCCATGCGGGTGGAGCGCTCCACGCTGGACCAGGTGAAGAAACGCTTTGAGGTGAACAAGAAGAAGATGGAGGAGAAGCAGAAGGACTATGACTTTGAGGAGAGGATGAAGGAACTTCGGGAGGAGGTGAGTCTGGGCAATGCCTGACAAAGCAAAGCCCCTCCCCAGAAATATGCTTCATGAGAAAATCCACCCTGGCTCCTCATCTGTAGAAGCCTTGTTCTTGGTAGCGTGGGCTGCTTGGCTGCAGCTGGGAGTGGGGTTTGGTGCTTGGCTGCTTGCTTTCTGAAAAGCTTTCTGCTGGGAAGCACTGAAAATACGCCTGACTTTTGTCTCACATCAGCTGTGTTTGAATTTGTGTGCTCTCATAAGCCCATCTGTGTCTTTGTCCCTTAACTTCTGTGGTTGTTGGGATTGCTGGGATCCTTCTCCCTGTGACATGTGGCTTCTGTGTGGCCTCTCCAAGCACAGGCAGCTTTTGTGAGCGCTGTGCTGTGCTGTGAGGTGTGTGTGCAGGCAGGGAAAGCAGATTCCTCTCAAACCCAGCCTTAGGTGTCAGCTCCTTGAAATGAATAAGAAGTTTATTTGGAAACCTGACCAAGTTCTGAGGAGCTTCTGTGGCTGCTTCTCCTCCATCCACAGTCACAGCACAACCAGGAGTGAACAATCACTGCCTGTCTGGGTCTCACTGCCTGTTTGGGTGTTGCTGCCCCCACCCCCAGCTCTGCTTTGCCACGGGGATGCTCTGTTGGGGTGCACACAGAGCGGCCCTGCACTCTGCTTCCAGCCAGGCTTTGGGGCTGCTGAGCCTGGTGTGTTTGGGGGAGGCAGCAGACAGGTACCCCAGCAGCACAGGGAATGCAGGGGCTTGAAAACCTGCTCCCAGTCAGTGTGTGGCAGCAAAGAAATGAGCGAGGCCTTGCGGTGCAGCTGCCTGTGGGGCACAGCTCTGCGCTCTGGCTGTGGCACCCGGCTGCTGACAGGAGCAGTTGGTGACCCAGGAGCTGCAGCCAGGCTTCCAGGGAGCCTGGTACACACCTGGCTCTGTTCCAGGCCTTGTGATCCTTGCAGAGCAAAACACTTTGATTAGAGCAGCACCAACTCTTTGATGCCAAAACCCCCCAAAGCCACTCAGAGCTTCAGCTTCTGCTCCAGTGAGCAGCTGTCGCTCTGCCAGGCTGAGAGCCAACAGGCAGCAAGGCTCGGTGTCACAGGCTCTGGAACAGGGTGTCACACAAGGGAAAGGCCTCCTGCTTTTAACCAGCTCCATGGTGCCTCAGCCTTAATTCCAGACAAAACTTCTGACATCTGTCCAGAAGAGTTTTGTAGTGCTTCTGTTTGGCTGCATCTTTTTAGGCCAGGTTGGATGTGACCCTGGGCAACCTTGTGTAGCTCCAGGCCTGGAGGTTGGTGGCCCTGCCTGTGGCAGGGGGGTTGGAGCTCTGTGACCCTTGGGGTCCCTTCCAACCCAGACCAATCTGGGATCTTGTGTGTGTGACTCTGCTCTTGGGTTGTAAAGCAGGTGGTCTGTAGGCAGTGAGGAAGCCTCATCCCTGGTGACTGTCACCCAGGATTTCAGCTGGCTGCTTTAATTCCTCAGGCACAATTTGGATGTTGGTGGTGGGCCTTGGGTCAGCTGTGTGATGCCTGGTGTCTCAAAAGCTTCCTTGGTTCAGGAGGTTTATGTTCCTTTGTGGTTCTGTCCCTTGCTGCAGGAGGAGAAGGCCAAAGCCTACAAGAAGGAGAAACAGAGGGAGAAGAAGAGGCGGGCAGAGGAGGATCTGACATTCGAAGAAGATGATGAAATGGCAGCAGTGATGGGCTTCTCTGGCTTTGGCTCAACCAAAAAGAATCACTGAGCAGCTCTGGACTCTCCTCTTTCTTCAACCAGATTGTTTTTACCCAGGGGACTCTGGATAACTCTTAAAAAAAGACTTGATTGAGGACTTGTATGTAAATCTCCCAGTAGAAGTTGGCTGGAGGAGTGAACAAAGCGTTTCCATGCTCTACCTGTGCTGCAGAACAAGCTCCACCCTGTCATTAGCTTCCCATCTCCTTCTGTGTCCTTGATCTGGCTGCTCACCACTGCTCTGTGGCCTTGTGTGTGCAGGGGCCTGTTCTGCTGGGTACCTTCTTGTGGCAGTAAAGCACAGCAGCTCCATACTGATGGCCTGGCTCAGGAGTAGCCTGGCTCAGCCAGCTGTGGTTGTGTGGGACCCTAGGTGGTGTTGATGTCCACCAGGCTGTGTGTTTTGAGACACAGGGAGGGGATCCAGTTTCTTTTTGGATTGTGTAAGTGCAGGGAAGGTGCTGTGTGGAGTGGTACAACCTGCACCTTCATGGCTTGTGCTGGTGGCTGTGGGGAGGCTGGCTTGCTGGAACTTTCCTGTGTGTTTTCTCCTCAAGGGACACTCCCCTGCTTTTCTCTGTGATTTCTCCCATTACTTTGGTATCTTTAAGGCAGGGGAGAAATTCCTCCCCAAGCCTGAGCTAGGATAGAGCCAATCAAATGAAGGTGTGTGCAATTTGCCAGAAATAAATGGATCCTTTTAATGGGCCCTTTGGTGGGAGTTTGATTTCTTCTTTGTGTGGAGAGCTGCTGCTTCCCACTGAGAGGAGCTGCTCCTGTCTCCCAAGCAGTGGTGGCCTTCTGGGGACAGAACAGAAGCAAAGGCAAGGCTTGGAACCCACCTTCCCTCAGCCCAGCTGCCCTGAGCAGGCAGTTCCCATCATTCTTGGCTTTTTTAATTAATTCAGGAGATGGGTGTAAGAGCACAGGAGGGGACAGGGACAGGGCTGGGGACCTGCATTTCCACGAGGCAACCCAAGGCTGGGCTGCATTCCAGAATTCACCAGCTTTAGTCTATTAAGGGCCATTTTTTTCCTGTCTGCTGGCTATCAGTGTCTTCTCACCTCTGCCCTCCTCTAAATCCACTTCATTTCTGCTTTTATTTACCTCACTCAAACCTGGTGTGACTCATTTCCCTCTCTGCTCAGGGTTTCTATTTTGCATGGCTGGGTTTTCAGAGCTCCTCTCTCTTTGGCTGTATATTAATGAGCTCCTTGCTCTTGCCCTTCTCTGTACTTGTCTGAAATTTCCAACCCAGGGAGGGCTGGGCTGTGTTTTAGCCTGCTCTTCCTAATACATCTCCAACAAATCCTGTAATGCTCTGCTGCTGGTTTAATTCCCTAATCTTAGGCTGCTGACAGCTTCATTGCCTCGGGTCTTTCCGCTTCAATTCAGATTATAATCCCCCTTGAAGATGCTATTGAAATGATAGAGAACCAGTCAGATCCAACTGTCCTTGGAGGTTTGACCCTTTTAACTTGGCAATCCTTTGACTTCAGCTCTCACTCTCTGAGCACAGGAGCTGCTGGAAGGGCAACTTTCATTCCAGCCACGTCCCCAGCGCTGCTCAGACTGCAGCACGTGGCTCTGGCTGGATGGGGGAGAGAGGATGCTTGTGCCTCTGTGCCCTCCGGGCTGTGAGAGGGATGCTGCTGTGCTTTACTATGCATTCAAAGTTTAGGACATCTCAGAGGAGGTTTAGCAGCAGCCATTTTAGCCCAGCCACCAGCTCTGCAGACAGACAGACAGACAGACACACGCTCCCTGCAGCCTGGTTTGGGTTGTGCTTGCAGGGAAGGGGCAGGCACTGCCCTACACCCTTCCCTCTTTCCCAGGTTGGGAACTTAGAGCCAGTGGCTGCCTCAGTTTCTCTACAGAGCATCCTGCCTTTCTACCCATCCCATCACACTCAAGGGGTGAGGTGTGAAAGGGGCAGCCCCAAAAATCCTTCTGGGGGAGCTGGGGAAGGCTCCTGCTGCTGGGCTGCAGCACCCAGGCCTGACCCAGCCTTCCCCAGTGCCCTGCCTGGTTCTGCTGCTTCAGTCCCTGGGTCTGGGGGAGAAAACTCCTCTGTGGGAGAAGGCTTTCATTAGGGAGATCCCTCTTTGGTACCCAAACTCCATCCCAAGGCCATCTGCATCCTCAGGGCCAGAGCCCCAGCATCCCTGTGCTGGGGCTGCTCTCCCCAGGGGAGCTGGGCTCTTTGTCTCAGCTGCTTGCTGGGAGCAGTGCTGTGTGCAGCAGCAGATACCAGCTCTTGCTGGATTCCCAGCAGCAGGAGCTGCCTCCAGCCAAGGATGAAAAGCTGGTTTCAGAGGAGGAAATAATATTTAGAGAAGAGACAGAGAACATTCCCTGCACCTGCTGTGTTAACCCTTCGCTCTTAGTGCTGCTGGGGGGGGGTTAACCCTCTGCTCGCTGCCCCCAGCGCTGGGGCAGTGCTTCTCTGTGACTCTCTCTGTTAGCACTCCTCATCTCCAGGCTGAATTGTGAGGCTGGATGTGCCCTTCTGGGTCAGGGAACTTCCATTTTAACTGGAAGGAGGCACCAGCCCTGCAGCTCTCCTTCCCAGCAAGCAGGGCTGGGCTCTCTGTGCCGCCTGGTTCCTACTTTGCTCTTGCCAAAAGGGGTCACAGCTCTTCCACTGGTTAAAACTGGGATCAGTGGTGTAAGGAGGGGTGTTTCTTGTGGTCCTCACGTTGAGGCTGGGGTATGCTGCCTGGCCTCACCATGGAAGGGCTCCCAAGTGCCTGGAGCCAGCTCAGTGCTTGTTCTCTGTGCCTGGGCAGGGAGCACAAGGCTCTGCCCCAGCCACAGAGCCGTTCCTCAGGGTGCAGGGGGTGCTCCTGGCTCAGCAGCCCTCCCTGCAGCCCCCAGCCCAGCCAGGCTCAGCCTGAGCTGGACTGCTACAGCTCCATCCCATGAAACATTGATGGTGGTGTCTGGAGAAGCACTCGGGCGTCACTGCAGCCCCCAGAGAGAACAGGCATCTCCCTCACCCCCACTGCTGCTTCTCTCCCTCACCCCCACTGCTGCTTCTCTCCCTCACCCCCACTGCTGCTTCTCTCCCTCACCCCCACTGCTGCTTCTCTCCCTCACCCCCACTGCTGCTTCTCTCCCTCACCCCCACTGCTGCTTCTCTCCCTCACCCCCACTGCTGCTTCTCTCCCTCACCCCCACTGCTGCTTCTCTCCCTCACCCCCACTGCTGCTTCTCTCCCTCACCCCCACTGCTGCTTCTCTCCCCTCACCCCCACTGCTGCTTCTCTCCCTCACCCCCACTGCTGCTTCTCTCCCTCACCCCCACTGCTGCTTCTCTCCCAGCCCTCTTCTTCCCTGGCCTCATCTGGGCTGGAACCTGGGAGAGGGTCTGAGCCCCAACCCCCAGCTGCTTGCCTCCCTGCCTCTCAACCTGCCCTTTCCTGCTGTCCCACCCTCCCCTGTGGGTCCTGCTCCATTCTGGAGCAGCAGCAGCCAGACCCAGAGCAGCATTCCTACCATCCCAGGAAAATGACAGGGATCAAGGACCCGGAGTGATGCTGGAGAAGAAGATCCCAGCCCAGCCCCACGTGTTGCTCTGCCCTGGCCAGCTGAAGCAGTACCTGTCTCAGTGGCTTCATGAGCAAAAAGACCCAGCTTTTGAGGGGCTCACACCCACGCTGCACCCACCCTCCTGAAAGAGGATTCAGAGCTTGGCAAGAGCTCCAGTCCTCCCACTGCTCAGGCTGTGAGCTGCTGGTGCCC
Source organism: Porphyrio hochstetteri (assembly GCA_020800305.1). Classification (NCBI taxonomy): domain Eukaryota; kingdom Metazoa; phylum Chordata; class Aves; order Gruiformes; family Rallidae; genus Porphyrio; species Porphyrio hochstetteri. The sequence continues at coordinate 13,645,360 of CM036919.1, forward strand.
CAGTTCAGCAGCTGCTCTTGCCACCCCCCATGGCTAACACCACCCATGGCCCCAGGAACTGCTCCTCCTGCTTGGCTTGACCCGCTCCAGCAGTGCCAGGGGGGTGTACCCCCACTGGGGGGGGGGCTCTGTGGGGACAGGCTGCAGGCTCCTGGATGTCCCTCAGCCCATGGGGGACATCATCCTCCCCACACAATCCTGGAGCCAGTGCTGCTGCCTCGTCACCCCCTCCAGCACTATGGGCACCCCCTTTGCTGAGTGCCACCCCCATCAGCCAACCCATGTCCTGTCCTGCTTTTGGGGGGTGGCGAGGTGTCCCCAGGGAGAGCCCTGTGCTCTGCACCAGGGTGAAGGTCCCACCCCTGGCTGGAGCTGGTGTTTCTGCAGATGGGAGCAAGGGAGAGAGCACAGACTGGGGGGAGGGGGGAGAGGAGGGGGGCATCCCTGGACTGGGAGGTGTTTGCATCCCATCTGGAGCTTGGATGGGAACTGTTGGACACCCATTCCCAAAAAGGGCCAAGTGGGGAGCAGGGGAACCTTCAGCAAAGCACCCTGGGCACCTGGGTGAGCTGGGCCACTCTCAGTCCTCAGCCAGTCCCACAGACAGAGAGGGAACGAACTGGGAGGATGGAGATGGCCCCCATGGGTATCCCCAAACCTGGGGGGTCTGCTGCCACAGCCAGCTGGGCTGGAGGGTTGCTGGAGGGCTGGGTGGTTTCTGCTGGGCTCGGTGGTGGGACTCCTGAGCCAAGGGGAGCTATTTCTTTTCCTCACAAACAAAGTAAAAAAAAAAAACCCCATCACCAGGCAGAGAACAAACAGCTCCGGGCTGGAGAGGGAGCAGGGAGGGGGGAACAGGGGGGGAGGGTGCTGGGGAGGAGCAGGGGGAGCGTGGGGACAGGAGGCTTTTCAGGGACTTGTGATCTCCGAGCAGACCCCTGCTGCTGGCTGCGCACCAGTGGCACCATCTCCCCCACTCCCTTCGCGGCGCTGAGCGCCCCGGGGAGGGGAGGGGAGGGGGGTGGGTGGTCAGGGCCGCTCTGCAGAGGGCTGAGGAGTATGGTCCCTGCTCGGAGAGCGTGTGATGTGCCAGGCAGCCCCGGGGGCACTGCCATGCCTTTGTTCCTCCTTCTCTTTCTTTTCCACCTTCAGATTTAGGTTCCCCCCCCAACTCCCCTCCCCTTGCAGCTCGCTGTGCGCGCAGCGCTCCCCCTCCCACCCACAGCTCCTTCCTTCCCCTCCCCAAACGCCTTCCTCAGGCTCCCTGCCCAGCTTTCCCCACCAGCATCCCCTTGCCCAAACTTAGCCTCCTTCCCCCCTGTTTTGCCCCTTCTCCCGGTTTCCCCCCCAGACCTTCTTCACCCCCTCCCCTCCAGCCCCCCAGGCTCCCCCCCTCCCTCCCTGTCTCCCTTTCTCTGACAGTTTGGGGGGAATCTGTCTGTGTCACCGCCCAGATTCCATTATTTATCGGCTGAGCGGAGCGAGGTCCTACACTCGTCTGTAATTGTCTGGAGATCAAAGCGGCTGCTGGTGGCAGCTTCGGCTCCTCGCAGCAGAACACCCACCCCCAGCTTCCCCCTCCCCACCCTCCCCGGGGAGCCGGGTGCGTGCCTGTCGACACCCTCCATCACTCATCTCCCAGACACAGAGGAAAGAAGTAGGGCTGGGGTTGGGGGGGGGGGGGGGGAGAAAAGAGAGACCTGGAGGATCTGCAAAGCTCCCAAGGAGCACGGGGAGGGATGCTGAGGGGTGGCTCAGGGGGCTGCGCAGCCCCTGGCAGGAGCTAAGGGTGGGTGGGAGATGTGGTCCCTGTCCTGGGAAGTGGGACAGAGAAAAGAAGTGAAAGGGGGGAGAATGAGGCAGCAGGAAATCTCCCTGTGTCTGTCCAGCACTGGAAGAATTGGAATTTCTTCTCCAGGAGAGTTTCAGAGGAGCAGACAGCTAAAACCCAGGCAAAGGGCCAAGAGAAGGAGCTTTTCTGTGCCTTTCCCTCCTGGAACCACCAACCCAGCCCAGTGGGGTTGGGCTGCAAAGGGAAATGCAGGCACCTGCTTGTTTGGGTGCTGGTGCAAGGAGATGGGCTGGGGGAGATGACAAGGGAACCTCCACCCCAACTCCTGCCCCTCGGGCTCCTTGTTGGGGTCTCAGCTCCAACGTTTTCAGCTGCTGTTTAGCTCCTTGGAGGAGAGGAGAGGAGAGGAGAGGAGAGGAGAGGAGAAGGAGAGGAGAAGGAGAAAGAGGAGAAGGAGAAAGAGAATGAGAGATTTCAGGATCTAAGCACAGGATCATGGAGTCCTGCCAGGGGAAGCTGTTAGGGTTATGTTAGGGCTATGTCAGGGTTGTGGTCCCTTCCCTGGAGCCCTCTGGGAGCTGACAAGATGCTTCCTTGTGGCTACCAGACCCTTTTCCCAAAGAGATAGCAGGTGAAATCTCTTATGGATCACCCACAGGGACAGGAGAGCCACAGAGGTTTCTCTGCCAGAGGAGGTGAGATCAAACTGGAAACCCTCTCTCCAAGGTATGCTGGGGAAATTGGGCTTGATGAGCCCACATCTTCTGTTCCACAGAGAGCTGCAGGCCCCAGGCACACAGACACCAATCCTGACAGCTCGATCCCCTCTCACTGTCCAGTGTGTGAAGCTGCTGGGCTCAAGCCTGTAACAGCCAGGGTGTCCCCAGCTCTTCTCCCTTGTGCCACCTCCCTGGTCCTGCTGTCAAACCTCCTCCAGCTTCTTCCAGTCCAAGCAGTTTCACCCACTCTTTTCCCTGTAAGAGGATTTTCCCAAGCCTTCAAACAGGCTTTTCATCTTCTTTCCAAACTTCAGGCTCTGTGTTGGGTGTTCGGAGATGGGTCACACCGGTGCCTGAGAGGGGAGAGCTGCTCCCTCCTCCCTCCCAGCCCCCAGCTCTCCCCCCAGGCAGGCACCACACCACATCCCAACCTCACATTCCTGCTCACTGACTGGCCCCCTCCAGCCCTTCCTTCTCAGTCCTTCCCAGGGGAGAGGAGACATTCATTCCTACAGGACATTGGGAGGTTGGTGGCTTAGGAGGTGCCCAGAGCAGTACGAGTCCCAGCTCAGCCTTCTTCTGATTTGGGTCTGAGGTCTCTTCAAGAGGAACAAGCCACCCACAAAAGCAGCTCCCTTTGCAGGCTTGGGCTTGCAAGGACCACCTGCCCCCCCCCCCCCCCCCCCCACTCTGAAGCAGGGGCAGAGGTGGTGACTCCCTGAGCTGTGTCAGGGAATCATGGAATGGTTTCAGTTGGGAAAGACCTTCAAAGGTCATCGAGTCCAACCATCTTTCCAGCCTTACAGGTCCAACACTAGAACACCAAACACCACATCTTCTCTTCTTCTAAACCCCTCCAGGGATGGGGACTCACCCACCTCCCTGGGCAGCCTGTGCCAGTGTCTAACAAACCTTGCAGTAAAGAAATAGTTCCTAATACCAACCTAAACTTCCCCTGATGCAACTTCAGGCTGTTTCCCCTTGTCCTGTCCCCAGCTACCAGGGAGAAGAGACTGACCAAGCCCACCCCACTGCAAGCACCTTTCAGGTAGCTGTAGAGAGCAATGAGGTCTCCCCTCACTCTCTTCTCCTCCAGGCTAAACAATCCCAGCTCCCTCAGCTCCTCCTCATGAGATTTGTCTTCTGGAGGCAGAACTGGCTCACCTAGCAGCTGGCTGGGGCTGGACCCCATGTCCTGAAAATGCTCCAACGTTGGTGATGGCTACAGAGGGTCTGTGCAGAGCTGGGTCAGTGTCTCAGCCTCCAGCAATCCCAGCAGGAGGGGTTGGGATAACACTGTGCCAGTGTTACCACGCTTCTGATGAGGATTTTTCCCTGGTATCTAACATGAATTTCCCTTCTCCAGCTCCTGGCTGTAGCTCCTCATCCCATCTCTGTGCAGCTCTGAAAGGAGACAGGACATGTTTCATGTCTTGCAGCACCCCGGGGTGGGCAGAGGGCCCCCACCAGCCCTGACAAACACACTGGCATGGCCACCATCCCCTTCAGGGTGCTGGTTTTCCCTTTGGAGGGAAAGCAGGGAGCCAGAGCTTCGGAGGGGAAGGAGCACAGATCAGGGCATCCTGCTGCACAGAGCTTTGGGGCTTCAAAGCCTGAGCCCCTGGCACCTGACCCTGCACCAGCAACCCCAGTGATTTACCAGCCACGGGGCCAGGGCTGCTCCCATCTTCAGTCAGGAGAACCCCCCCTCTGTCCCCCCCCTCATTTCCCCTCCCGGGCACCGCAAACTCCAGCCTCTCTGGCTTGGAGCAGGAAGGGAGCAGGGAGCCCACACGCACGGCTGGGCAGACGGGCGCCTGGGGGACCTGTGGGAAGGGACGGGGGGGTCTGGCAGGGACAGCTCTTCTTGCAGAGCCTTCTGCCGCCCCCCCAAGGGACGTGATGGTGGTGGCTGGGCAAGGTTTGGTGGCTTGCAGGCAGCTGGGTGACAGCCCCCCCCAACCCTCTGCTCCCTGCTTAGCTTTTCCAAGGCAGCTCAACCTGCGGCATCTGCTGCTGCATCCCACCCTGAGCTCTCTGGGTGGCCTTGCCAAGGCTCATCAGCGCTGACCTGCGGCACCGGGCCACCTGCCTGCCTGTGCCAAGACACCTCAGAGAGACACCCCCCTCACACACACACACACACACACACACTTCTACCTTCCAGCGTCTTCCAAAACCAAGCTTCGAGCCGCGTCCTGATTCCTTGCCCAGAGAGAACAGGGTTGGCAGCCAAATGGTCCCCTGGGTCACAAGAGGGGACTTAAAATGTAGAGGATGTGAACTGGGGTCTTGGCCAGGGTGCTGGACTGTCCCCGTGCCATCTTCCCTAGCATCCACCCTCCTCTGCTAGACCCCCCCCCGAGGTTCTTTTTTGTGTCCCCCATCCCTCTGCAGCCTCCCCAACCTGTGCCACTTCCTTCAGGGAAGGGATCCTCAGAACAAGGCTGTGCCCCCTCTCAAGCCCCCCACTTTTGACCTTGGTTCCCTGAAATCATGAGAACTGGGGAGGGAGGATGGGGAGGAAGGGACCCCAAGGTTTGGGGAAGTGGGGAAAAGGAACGATAGGAGTGTTTGTGATCTCCCTTAGTGGAGGGAAGCAATAGGGGAGGAACGGGACGGATCCCCCCCCGCCAAGGAAGCAGCGATGGAGAGCTGCGGGGGGAAGGAGGGGGGGTAGGTAGGGGGGGGATCGGGCAGCGCATCGCCGAGCAGAGCCGGAAAAAGGACAGAGGGGACCGGGCAGGGGAGCCGGGGGGAGCAGGGGCTCTGCCTGGAGCAGGTTCCACCCGGGAAGGGGGGGAATAAATATTTGAATCTGAAGCAAACAAAAGGGCGAGAGCTGCTCCGAGGATCTTCCCGGAACTCACCGGGGCAGCGGCGGGGAAAAGGGGGGGGCCGGGGGGGAAGAGAGACCTCCGAAAATCTCCATGTGCAGTTGTGTCCCCTCCCCAAATCTCCTCTGCCCTGAGCAGCCCTCGGGGCGCTCCCGGAGCAGCCGTACCCCAACCATCCCACCCGCGGGGTCCCAGCCGCGGGCAGGGCTGGGCGGTGATGCGGGGGAAGGCGGGGGGGGGGGGGGGAAGAGGCGGGGGTGGAAGGGGGGGATGATGAGCTGAGAAATAGATCGAGGGTGTGGGGGTGACAATGACGACGTGGCGTGGGAGATGGTGCGGGGGACGGGCCGGCCGTGACCAGCGCTTCCAAGGAAGCCTGGGCTTCACTTACCGGGAGCCGTCCCGAGCCCACCCGTGAGCGGCCCGAGCCCACGCGTGGCCCAGCCGCTCCCTGACCGGCGGCCCCACGTCCCGAGTGGGTCGCGCTGCGCTCGCAGGGACCAGATCCCCTTTCTCCAGCCCCACAGACCCCTCCGGCCCCGCCGTCTCTCGCTTCCTCCGGTCTCCCAGTCGTCCCTGGATCCAGCCTCCCACGCGTGTCCCCGTTGGGGAGCGGAGGGGGTTGGGGGGGGGGGGGAGGTTGGGACCGGCGGTTCCCATCCCACCGGGGACCGGGAGGCAGAGACAAAGGCGGTGAAATATCACTGCACGGCTAAAGCCGCTCCGAGCCCCGCCGAGCCCTTAACTAGATCGTTAGGGGATTATCCGCGCCCTAAGCACCCGCGGGGCGGGGGGGTGGAGGGGGCGGCGGCCGCCCCGTCCCGTTACCGAGGGGTCGGCGCCGGTGGGAGGCGACGCGCGGAGCTGCCCGGGAGCCGGCGGCGACTGGAGACCGGTCTGCGGGGAGAACGGAGCGGCCAGCGGAGGGACCGTGATCGGTACCGGGGCGGGGAGGGGAGGGTCGCAGGGGGCTCCGACTGTCGCCCTCCGGGGGGGGCTGGAGGGGACCCGAGGCTCGACCCGCGCCCGCCTCCCCCCGGCCTTCCGCGGGGGGCGGAAAGTTTGTGCCCGCGGGGGGAACCGCGGGGGGGAGATTGGGGGGGGGGGGCAGATCCCCGGGTGTGCGGCGGGATCGTGCCCCGACAGCCCGAGGGGGCTGGCACCGGGGGGGACCGGTGGGGACCGGGGTTAGGGCTGCGAGCAGGCGGGGGGTCGGAGGTGGGAGCAGGCAGGGAAGGAGCCGGGGGGTGGTAAGGGGAGGAGGTGGGGGGGTGGGGGTCTCTCTGTGCTTTTGTGCGGATGGGCTCAGCTTTATCCAGGGCTGTAATCCCCCCTGCTCCGGTAATTAAAAACTCCGCATTACAAGGAAAACGGTGTGCAGGGAAATGTAATCAAGTCTGGAGGGGCTTAACCATCTGGTAAAGGTTAGGGCCGGCACGGCGGGGGACGCGGCCAGGGGATTTGGCAGCAGCCGCGATCCGGGCTCCTCTTAATCTACCGCGGGGACGAACGCAGCATCTGCGGGGTAATACCGGTACCCAGGGCGAACGATCGGCCTCTTTGGAGCTTCCACCGCCGTTAACGGGACCTCCCCGGGGCTAGTCCCCTCCCCAGGTGCGTCCGGCTCCGGTAGACCGATTCTGGTGTGGTGCGGGAGCCCGGATCGCATCCCCTCCCTGAGACCAGCAGGGACAGGGTTAAGCGGCCGCCGGGGGCCGAGGCTCGACCCCCCCTTCCTCTCCCGCCCCCAGCTCCGGGCAGGGCCCTCCCCCGCCGCCCCCGGGAGCCTGAAACTCTTTGGAAGTGCTAGGGGCGAGCAGAGGCGAGGGGCGAGGCGGCGGCGCGGCTGGGACCCGGCGTCCCCGGGGGGGCTGCGGCACCATGGGGACCGGGCCAGGCTCCGGGCGGGGGCAGCTCTTCCTCCGCTCCTTCCTCTTCCTCCTGCTGTCCGGGTCCCCGACACCGCACCCGGCCGGCGGACAGCTGCGCTACGCCGTGCCGGAGGAGCTGGAGCACGGAGCTTTCGTGGCCAACCTGGGTGAGGACCTGGGGCTGGATGTGTCCACCCTGTCCGCCCGGCGGTTCCGCATCGTGTCGCGAGCCGGGGCCAGGCCGTACCTGGAGGTGAACCTGGAGAACGGGATCCTCTTCGTCAACGAGCGCATCGACCGGGAAGAGGTGTGTGAGGCCGGGGGCACCTGCCTTCTCCACCTGCAGCTCCTCGTAGAGAGCCCGCTGGAGCTCTACCGCGTCGAGGTGGAGGTGCTGGACATCAACGACCACGCGCCCACCTTCCCCTGGCAGGAGTATGTGCTGGAAGTGGCCGAGTCTGCCGTGCTCGGGGCCCGCTTCCCCCTGGAGAGCGCCCAAGACCCCGATGTGGGTACCAACTCGGTGCACACCTACCGGCTCAGCCCCAACGGGTTCTTTTCCCTCGAGGTGCAGACACGCAGCGATGCCAGCAAGTTCGCGGAGCTGGTGCTGGAGCGCGCCCTGGACCGCGAGCAGCAGCGTGCGCACCAGGTGCTGCTCACCGCGCTCGACGGCGGCGTCCCCGAGCGCTCGGGCACGGCTCACATCCTTGTCACGGTGCTGGATGCCAATGACAACGTGCCTGCCTTTGACCAGCCTTTGTATGGCGTGAGCCTTCCTGAGGATGCCCCAGCTGGCACCCTGGTCATCCAGCTCAATGCCACTGACCTGGATGAGGGTCCCAACGGGGAGATCGAGTACTCCTTCAGTGGGCACGCACCGCCGCGTGTCCGGGAGCTTTTCCATGTGGAGCCCCGCAGTGGGCAGGTGCTGCTGAAGGGGCCCCTGGACTACGAGCGGGCAAGTCTCCACGAGCTCTATGTGCAAGCCAAGGACCGGGGACCCTCAGCCGTGGCTGTGCACTGCCGAGTGCTTGTGCACCTCCTTGATGTGAATGACAACGCTCCAGAGGTGACCCTCACCTCTGTGTCAACGCCTGTGCTGGAGGATGCCCCACCAGGCACTGTCATTGCTGTCATCAGTGTTCTGGACCGGGACTCTGGGGACAATGGGCGTGTGAGCTGTGAGGTTGGCCCTGATGTGCCCTTTGAGCTCCGCTCCTCCTTCCGCAACTACTACACGCTGGTCACCACCCAGGCACTGGACCGGGAGGTTGTACCTGAGTACAACATAAGCATCACAGCACGGGACATGGGCTCACCTGCCCTGCTGACCCGCAGCACCCTAACTGTCCCAGTGTCTGACGTGAACGACAATGCCCCACGCTTCCTCCAGCCCTCCTACAGCGTCTACGTGATGGAGAACAATGCACCAGGTGCCTCCATCTGCTCTGTCAGTGCGCTGGACCCTGACTGCCAACAAAACGCCTACCTGTCCTACTCCATCGCTGATGGGCACATCCATGGCATGCCTGTGGGCACCTACGTGTCCATCAACTCGGACAGCGGGCACATGTATGCCCTGCGCTCCCTCGATTACGAGCAGATCCGCAGCTTCCAGATCCAAGTGCAAGCACAGGATGCAGGTTTCCCCCCACTTAGCACCAATGTCACCGTCCACATCTTTGTGCTGGACCAGAATGACAATGCTCCTGTCATCGTTTCCCCCATGCCACGCAACGGCTCCATGGCCACTGAGCTGGTGCCGCGATCGGCTGGGCCTGGCTACCTCGTGGGCACAGTGTCAGCCGTGGATGCGGACGCGGGGCTGAACTCTCGCCTCTACTACCAGCTCCTCCAGGCCACTGACTTCACCCTCTTCAGCATAGCACCAGACACAGGTGAGCTGCGCACTCTCCGCTCCTTCCTGGAGCAGGATGCAACCCGGCAGCAGCTGGTGGTGCAGGTGCGTGACGGAGGGCAGCCAGCCCTCTCTGCCACCGTGTCCCTCCTGCTGTCGGTGGTGGACACCATGCCACAGACTCTCTCTGACTTCAGTGAGTTCAGCCTCCCTCCAGAGGCCTCGTCATCCTCTCCACTCACCCTCTACCTCCTTGTTTCCCTGGGCTCCATCTCCTTCACCTTCCTCCTCGCCATCCTCATCCTCACAGCTATTCGGTGCCGCGGAGAGCAGCACTCCCGCCAAGGTGACGGCTGCTCACTGCCCCGCTGTCACTGCTGTCCCGGGTCCAGACCCTCTCCTGATGGCCTGAAGACATCCAACCTGATGGCGCAGCCCCCTGCGGGGACCACAGCTGCCACCTGCCTCGATGTGCCTGGGGGTGGCCCCCCGGGCTACTGCTACAAGGTCTGTCTTGGTCCTGAGTCTGCTCAGAGTGACTTCATGTTCCTCAAACCCTGCAGCCCACCCCGGAACAACGAGAAGGACACCGGGAAGCAGTCCCGGGCAGGCCAGCATCTCCAGGTCTCCAAGCAGGTAACGGTGGTGCTTAGTGATGCTCCACAGATCCCCCCAGCCCCCTCCCTCAGCTTTTGCCACAAGAGAAACCAGGCACAGCTTTTTCCAGAGAGTAATTGTCGCCTTTGATCAGTGTGGGATTTGGGACCCATCAGGCAGAGGGAAACTCTCTGCCGAGCTTCCCAACGGGTCTAATTACCAGGGGACAGCAGGCTTAGCTGAGGCAAGAAGAAATCCCTTCCCACTGCCTTTTGCACCCATCAGAGGCAGCAGAGCTGCTCCAGTGCCCCAGGGGGAAGTAGGATAGGTGGGGGTGGCATCTCCTTCGTGTGGGTGAGCAATTCACACTGGGACAGCCCGAGCGTCACTGCCATGCTGCTTCCCCCGTGCTAGAGGGGTCCCCAGTGTCCCACTGCTGCACCCAGGGCTGGGCCTGGCTCTGCCAACCATCATTGTGTCCCCAGTTCAGGCACCAAGGTCTGGCCACTGTGCTGCACCAGGCTTTCCTGGCGGGGAGAGAGTGGGGTCTTCAGGGCAGGATTTGGATGTCACCATTTGTTAGGTATTGAAATGAGGAACATCTCATTTTCCCCATGAAAGGCTCTTCCCAAAACGCGATTACAAGGATGGAGAGTGATGAGGCGTCTAATCCACTTACATCTGACTTTTAATAAAACAGCCCTTCCAAGGAGAGCCCAAGACTCACTGCCAACTCTCTCCCCCTGCACAGCTCCTGCACCGCTGGACTCACTGTCTAATACCATTAGATTCCCCCATAGTTGTTTGCAGCCCCCCTGGGACACGGGGTGCGGGGGCAATTCCTGCACCTCTCACCCTTTGATGCCCAAGACCTGGGCTAAGTTACCATCCCACCTGCAATAAAGGTGGGTTTGGGTTTGGGTATTTTAAAAATTAACAGAAATAGGAAAACCCCTCACTGTCCCTGGAAGGGAGCATGGCAATTGAACTCCTAGAGATGGAGAGCCCCAGACAACCCCAGTGTCTCAGGAAAGTGGGGAAGGTCCAGAAGAGAACAGGCTGATTCAGCACTGCCTCACTTTCCCTAAAATGGGAATGTGCTGCTTGCTTCTCCACAAAGGGTGTGGGGAAAGAGGAGATGGGGCCCCACATCCCTGGTTAACAGAGACTCCAAATCACCCTTGCCCTTCCCTGTGTTTTCCAGGTCAAGCAGCCCAACACGGACTGTGTGCCTCCAAGCATGCAGCGCCCTGCCCTGAAGAGGTAACAGACCCAGTGGTGGGTGATGTGGGGATGGGGAGGTTATCTCCAGCATGGCTTTAAACCTGTCTCTTCTCTATAGCTCTCAGAGTCTGGAGGATGTGGGGGACATCCGCAGAGCCCTCCAGAAGGAGCACGAGAGGCTGTGCACGCTGGTGACCCCTGTGACTGGTTAGTATTGGGGCACTGAGGCTGGGAAAACCAGACCCTCTTGTTACTTGGTGGAGAGGTAGTGTTGGGGGGAGAACACATCCCTTGTCCTAGCAATGGTAGAGCTTTGTTGGGTGGAAGGTTTGTGCAGGCTTCAGAAGGGAGTTTGGTGACACATGGCTGTGGCTTGCACCCTGGGACATGGATGGGACTGTCCCACTGACCTCCCCTGAGCCAGTCTCACACTCATCTTTCCTTCAGACTTTCAGAAGGCTTCAGCAGGCACCAACAGCATCTGGACACCCCAGTACAGCCCCCTGTACCCGGGACACATCCCAGCCCTGGATTATCAGCACAATGTCTACATCCCTGGCACCCCCACTCTGCTTTCCAGCAAAGATGGGCCCCTCTTCCTGGGCCAGGAGAACAAGAACAGCTTCTCCACCTTTGGCAAGAGGAAGAAGATGACAACTTACTGTGACATGCATGACAGTGTGGTCATCAACAACGACCTGAAATAGTGACCAGCACTGGCCCTGGATGGTTCTGCCCTGGGCATCACTCCCATTATTTCAGCTGCTAGCTCCACCCGTGGCACACAGCTCCATGTATGGACTGCTCAGGACTTTGTGAGGCTGCTGTGACAGTGGCCTGTCTGGGCATGGGGGAAGAATTTAAGGAACAAGAGACTGAGAAGTGATAAGGATGGGTGGGGAGGGAGGGTACAGGGGAGGGGGGGGACTGGGGTGTTTCTCCCATGTCACCTTGCAGAGCTGTGGCGCTTGCAGCAGGTGCTGTTTGGGGTCTGTATGACCAGATTGAAGCAAATCTGCCTTCAGTTTACCCATTCTCATGTCCCCCTGGGGACCAGCCATCTCTGTGAAAGTTGTCACTTCCTTGTCTTTGTCTGGCTGTGTGAATGTACCGAGCTGCATGTCCCTATTTCTGTCCCAGCTGGCATGGGAAATGGACCCAGACCAGGCCTGCTCCAGTCAAGCCTGACCTGACATACTGGTGCAGTGACCATCGCTCTGTCCCTGACATCCAGCAGGATATGTTACATATCCAGGGCAGCCAATCGTGTCCAGCTCCTCTGGAAAGTGAGAGGAAAGTCCAGCCATCGTGGGTGCTTCCCTTCAAACCCTGACCTCACACTTGCAGGGCTGGAGACTCCAAGCCTGGGACATGGGCAGGGTCCAGGACATGGAAAAATCTTTGCTCTGGGAGCAACATGGGCTGGAACACACAGAGACACACAAGGTGCTGGGTAACTCTCCAGTCCAAGGCAACATGTGCTGAAAAAAAGACAGTTTCCAACCCTCAGAGGGTCCCCAGCCAAGATGACAGTCCTCTTCCCTCACCACCCCCCCTCACCCAGATCACTGTATTCCCCAAGTCCTGAATGCCTCGGGGAGGCCCTGTACTGAGGCTCTCACCTGCACAGGACAGACGTCTCCCACTGTACCCTGCTTCTCCTTGAGGACTTTTATCTGGCAGTCAGGAGCCCTCAAGGGCAGGAATCCAACCCCAGAACAGTCTTCACCCCCCCAGCACTGCTCCCCCTACACCTGTCCACCCGGCCTGTCTGCCAGCATTGCTCCTGTCACGGGACAGTTCCTTTCCAACCCATCTGTGCAGAACATGACAGCTCTTTCTCAAGCAAGTTTGTCTCACAATGTCTGATTTGTACCAATAAATTGTATTTTAATAGCTCACTCTGGCTCCTGCCTGTCCCTGAGCTGCCCACGACAGGAGGAATCAAGGCTCAGCTCCTGGAGGAGGACTCTCAGCTCCAGCAGACATGTCCCTCTGGCCTCCTTAATTGCTGGAGGAGCTCAGGAGAACTCATTTTACTCACTTCACCTGGATGCTGGGGGGTGTCAAGGACTCAGGGAGGAGTTTGGGGTTACAGCCAGGAGGAGCCACGTGCTGGAGATGTCACACAGCTCCTTGCTCCAGCTTGGGCAGAGACTCTGCAGGGGTTTGCACCAAGGGGTAGGCATGGAGTTCCTTGATCTGCTGGAGAGAGGGGCTGGGTCTGGCAGCGGTGACTTGCTGTGGTTATTGAGCTTTTTATGGCCAGTTTAAGTTTTCCCCTAGGTACTGGGCTCCCCAGCATGGTGCCTCAGGAGTCACAGAGGGGACCAACTGCCAGGGAATAACAGCAGCAAGTAGGTATCTGCTGGTGGGCTGACACTTGATGTGGGAAGAGGTTCATCTTTGGATGAAGTCCTGAGGTGGCCACACTGTGACTCTTACCCCCTGCTTGCTCAGTGACTGGCTCAGGAAGGCTGCAGTGGGGATTAACCCAGAAATGTCCTTGTCTACAAGTGGATAACTCACTCTTCAGTGGACACACACGAGGGGCAGGGAACACTCAAAAGAGCCCCACAGGACTCAGGGACCCAGGAGGGTTTTGGACATGAAAGGGACCTGGCTGCTTCCACTGACTTTGGTCCCAGCTCACATCTGCCTGGCTGTCAGGAGATGAAACATTCCCTGTCCCAATTCGACGGTAGGTTGAAGGATTTTATGCTGCTGAGTGCATCCTTCAATGGTCTATGCAGAGTGGTAAGGGTACAAAAAGACCCCCAAACGGCCACTGCCTGAGCCCCCTGCTCAGCATTAGCTTGTTTCACTGCTTCAAAAGAACAAGTGAATTACGTAAAATGATACAATGAAATTAATAACAGCCTCAAGAGATAATAAAAGCATCAAATCGACTTGACTCCCTGCAGGGGCAGTGAACATCTCCCTCTCCTGGATCAGCTCTGGCAATATCTTCCCTGTCATTTTCAGGCAGTGCTGGTTGGGCACCAGGAGAGGACTGCAGCCCCTCTGCAGAGAGTCACAGGGGCTCAGCCCCAGACCCTCTGCAGAAGGGCCAAGCTGTTAGCTGGGGTTTAGCTCATGCAGCAGAAGTACCCAGTCCATGTGCCTCCTGGTATCCAGGATCTAGAGAAATGTGTGGAACTGACCTTCTGTTTCAGATTCCCAAAGGGAGGTCTCAAAAGGGATTCCCTCAAAACTGTATTTGCACCCCTGTCACTGGAAATTCACGTTGCTGAGCACCCAAGCACCCAGCTTTTGCCACCGAGGGTGTGACTATCCAGCATATTCTGTTGGTGTTTTTTAACCCCCCACAACTAAGGTTCAACTGACCCACAGTGCATTACCTCCCTCTGCTTTACTCCTGGCCATCCTCAGCCCAGGAGATGAGGTAAATACACACACCCACACCCACACCCACACCCACACCCACACTCCTGCACCTTGTGCTCATCCCATTTCAAGTCCAACCTCTTCCAAAAGGGATTTGGGTGTCAGCACAGCACCCAGCACAGGTCTGGACACTCCACATCACATCCCCTGAGCATCTCGTTTTGCTTGGCTGAAGGAAGTCCTGCACTGACAAGAGCTCAGCATCAATCTCTTCTCTCCATCAACACATCCCTAAGATGGACAATAAACCAGAGCACGATCCCTTCCACAAAGGCCTTGCCTGGCCAGAATCGTCCATCTCACAGATGAGATTTCCTTTGAAGATTCCCCACAGGGACAGGCTGTCATTAAAAATGCAAGGGCTTTGCCCTACAACCAGTTATTTTTACAGCTCTCCCTGTGCTCACTCTCCTGCACAGCTCATGAGCATTAGCTGGTTTCTGTATTCCAGTAATGCACTGGGCAGGAGAGCCACTTTGGAGACATACTCAACAGCATGCTCTTTACATGCCCCTCTCATACATTCCAGCTCTCTCAGAGATCCAGAGGCAAATCTGGCTTTCAGGGACCTGCCAGCCAGCTTGAGATTGGCTTCTCTAACAGTGGGAAAGCTGCCATGTGGTGCAGTTGGCTGCAGAGCGCTGCAGGCCATGCTAGGCGGGTGCACAGTGCTCCTGGGCACCAGCACAAATGGGGGGGGGGGTGTGTTTCATGCTCCTGCTATTGCTGAAAAGACTCTTTGGATGGAAACATTATTTCTCTCTCTGTAATGACTTGGAAGCCTGTACCAGAGAGACAAAATCCAGAAGTAGAGAGAAAAGAGGCCAGAGATGAAGGACCCGGAGGGGATGGTGCTCAGCTCTACTCTGGTCTGCATTGTGTGGAGTCCAGGAGCAGCCAGTGAACAACCTCCCCCACCAAGCCCCCCCCCCCCCGCCACCTTAGCAGGGGCACAGCACTCTGCATGCAGTCAGGTTAGGCTGGGTAGAGACATGAGTACAGGCATCCCAGCTCCCCAGAGGGACTGGTGCCAGCAGGACTGAACTAAAATCCATGGGGACCAGTTGGAGCCTGCACATTGAACTCGATGGGTTTTGGATACAGCCTGAATTCTGTGGCACTCAGTGGTTAATTACAGGCTCCAAAGATGGCAGGATTGCCCCTCTCCCCTCCCCTCCCTTCTCCTCTCCTCTCCTCTCCTCTCCTCTCCTCTCCTCTCCTCTCCTCTCCTCTCCTCTCCTCTCCTCTCCTCTCCTCTCCTCTCCTCTCCTCTCCTCTCCTCTCCTCTCCTCTCCTCTCCTCTCCTCTCCTCTCCTCTCCTCTCCTCTCCTCTCCTCTCCTCTCCTCTCCTCTCCTCATGACACTGGAATGGCCACACCTTAAATTTACCCAGGTCCATGCTGATTTCTGTTCAAATTGCCTCAGTGTCTTCAACATTTCCCAGGACTTGTCCTACACAACAGCTCACTGGTCTTGGCCACATCCCTCCTCCTGCTTCCTTTTTGATCTCCAGAGTTGTTCTGTAGAAACAAACATCCTTCAGCTTTCACCAGGATAATTCTTCCTTTGCCACGCTGAAAGATGCTCTGCATCATTGTCACCTGCTGGTTTTCCCTGCTCCTTTGCACCTTTTTTTTTGTTGTGGTTTTTGTTGTTTGTTTCTTTTTCCTTCTTTATTTTTAACTGCTCTGCAGACATCAGTTGCCAACTCCTCCACAGGCATCAGAGGAAGAAGCAGGCCTGGGCTAAGGCCTATACCGTGTTTTCAATGCAATGTCACTGGCTCTGTTTGCAGCATTCACTCAAGCAGAATTAATGCTCCTTGTTAGTGATAATATGACTTAATCAGCTTAATTATTGTGAGACGTAAGTAGACACCTTTGTGCATTGAATAACTTATGACATACAGGACCAAAAAGCACGAGTGAAGCCTCTGGAAATAAATTAAATATGACCTCTAGTGCAGTCTGCATTTTGACTAATGACTCACCTCCCATGAAATTCAATGATTTACAACTCTTACAGTCAAATAAATGGGACATTTTTGCACGTTTTAAACAATAGCAGTGATTGCTGGGACACACAAGAAAGATGTGGGGCTGTTGGAGAGGGTTCAGAGGAGCCACGGAGATGCTCAGAGGGCTGGAGCAGCTCCCCTACGGATTGAGGCTGAGGGAGCTGGGCTGGGTCAGCCTGGAGAAGAGAAGGCTGTGGGGGGACCTCATTGCAGCCTGCCAGTGCCTGAAGGGAGCAGAGGAACAGGAGGGGAATCAGCTTGTTAAAGGGCAGAGACTGGCAGGACAAGGGGGATGGAGTGAAGCTGGGGGAGGGAAGGGTTAGATGAGATATTAGGGGGAAGTTCTTTGCAGAGAGAGTGGTGAGGGGCTGGAACAGGCTGCCCAGAGAGGGGGTGGGTGCCCCATACCTGGGGGTGTTCAAGGCCAGGTTGGATGGGGCCCTGGGCAACCTTGTGTAGCTCCAGGCCTGAGGTTGGTGGCCCTGCCTGTGGCAGTGGGGTTGGAGCTCTGTGATCCTTGGGGTCCCTTCCAACTCAGACCAGTCTATGATTCTATGATTATTTTATTTCAGCATTCAGAATTCGAGGTGTTTCTCCAATGGCAGGAAACTGGGCAAACAAGTTGATGTTCAACGGATTGAAAAATCAAAGATTTATGCAGGCAACCATCAGAAACACATCCAGAGGATCTGCACGGATTTGTGATGAGATATTTATTTTAACTTGGGGGATATCTGCAACAACAGGTGAAAAAATACATCAGGGAAAAAAATAATTAGAGAGAGAGTGAAGATTCCCAGAAGGGTCACTAAGGTCTTCACATCAAATCCATTCATTTCGATAATGCCTGCAATGGAAATTATCATTAAATAGCTCCAGAAATATCTTATCATACATTTTGCCTGCACAGAAAACAAATTGTACTTATAGGAAGGAAAGACAAGCAGGAAAAGCAACCATCAATCAAGAAAATCGTTCTGAGCATTAGAAGGATTTCTGGTAGGCCAAGATGCAGGGGTCTGTGACAGCAGGCTGTGTGAGAAATAGAAAAACTGAGGTTAAATTGCTATGTGAACCCAGTGAAAAGATGAGCTGCTTCATTTTGTTCTGTTCTATTGCAATGAGTCACTGAATTTCTCTATCCAAATCTTCCCCTAAAAAGCCCTGGAGTTCATGGCAGTGCAAACAATAACTCAGAGCTCTGTGTGGGGAGGGGTTTTTTCAGCCCAAGTCTGTCTGAAATTCAGAGGTTATTTTACACTCTAGCATCCCAGGGAAGCCTGGCTGCTTTGATGGGTCTCCTCTTAAGTCCCTGACCATATTTTTGGTGTTTTAACTAACAGAAAGGTGTTTTTTCACACTGCCAAGGGTGAAGGCTGAGGGCTCTAGGCGTAATTCTTCTGCCAGAGCTGCTGTTCCTGTGCACTCAGTATATCACAGCTCTTGCTCTGCAGTTCTTCAGTCTGTGCTGACTAAACCTCCAAAGCTCCCCTGAGTATGGATGGACCATCTCCACACAGGCATCTGCATGTGAAGGAGTTTGACCTAGGGCTGACTCCCACCTCCAGTATCCCTCTTTTCCCCCTATCCTCAATGTTCTTCCTTAAATATCATTTACCAGAAGTGGAGATAAAGCTCCATGTGCCCAGCACCTGACTGCCAGTGACATTTTATCAGAGACCAGAGAGGCAGATTTGCAAATAGCAATGGCCTTGAGTCTCCCCTAGAAGACCAAACTTCAGAAAAGTAATCCTAAATCAGTTCCTAACACTAAAGTTTATTTTTCCTGTTGCCAGGAAATGGAAAGTTCCCTTCATTTGCTTACCTAAAGCATCTTTTCTTCCTCTTAGTCTCCCCCTGTAAAACAGTCTGCTAGCTGCTCCAGCACATAAGGAGGGGTACAGATGGGGTTGAATCCTTTTCCCACGTTCCTCAAGAGTATTCTTGGCTGGTTGTGCCATGTGACATGAGCCATTTGAGTCCCTCAGTGCCTGTCAGATGGCATTCAGCATGATGGTCATGTTCCCCTGAGAACTCAAGAGACTGCAGCATACTCCCCCTGTCACTGTGGGATCCACTCTCATGCCTGTTTCTGCCTCTCCCTTGGCTCAAGTTTTATATCTGCTATAGTTTCCTACTGAGGATGGATCATATCTGACCCAGCTTTGAGCAAAAGCCCTTTTGGTGTCACTCATCCCCTGAATCCATGAGGACACCATGCTGCAAGCTGCCAAACTCCCAGTGCGATTGTGCCCCCTCTGTGTTGCCCACACAATGCACACCACCACCAGCACCCAACTGGGACAAAACCATCCTCCCTGCTGAGCTCCTGTTTACTGAACCAGCTTGTGTGCAGCATCGTAGTGGTTGAAAACCAGGGTGGATCTACACGGGGTATCACAGCTCACCAGCACGACACTTCCAAATTAACAAGGGAAGAGTTAGAAGATCATTTCTGCTCCACTTATCTTGGAGATCAAGAGGGACAAGGTACAGTCTTTGTTTTAGTGTTTTATCTTCTTCAGAAAGAGAAATATAAATTCAAAACTTGGATCTGAGCTGTGGGGCAGAAATCACAGCACAGAGCTTGGGAACACAATGGGGACCCTCATGTCTTCCCCCAAGGCTTTCTGTCTCATAAAGCACTGTCTGACTCCTGAAAGAATGAGGAAGGGAGACTGCTCTGGGAGCTGCTCATGAAAACCTGGATTCTGTTGGCATGGAGAATTTTCTTTGCAAAAGACCTCTATTTGCAAAAGGCAAATGGAGATGGAGCAGGAAATGAGCCCAGCAGAAAAAAAAAAGAAAGAATCACAGAAGATTTTGCTGCCTGCAGGTGGAATTCAAGTGCGAAAAGAAGAGGGGGAAAAAGGAAGAAAGAAAAATGAAACAACCTCCTCTCTGCATAGATTGTGTGGCTGGAGAAGCTCTGAATCTTGCAAGGCATAACAGTTGTCTGCTCAGAGGTTCCTTCCCCAGGGACTTTGCCTGAGATAGTTTCATCCATTTATCCCTGACTCCTGGCATCTGCATAACACGCTCACAGAGAGAGTTATTAGTTTAATTTTCTTGTGAATTACAACAGGGGCACAGAGAATTAAAAAAAAAAAAAAAAGACTTTCTTTTTTTTTTAAAATTTTTTTATTATCATTACTTTTTTTGTTTTCCAGTTGAGAGACTGTAAATGAGGCTATTCATCCTGCTAACATCAGGAGGGACCCAAACCCAAGCCTTTCTGGGCTAATTGGTTTCTGATGAGCGATCACTTGTAAAACCAATAGCAAAGGCAAGAAGTGAAATATAAATCCTCCCCACACATGCCGAGCTTTTCAGGAGGACAGTGTGCCTGCCTTCTTTCTGTGGAAAAGCCAAGAGGTGGTAAACAAGGCAGTGGGCTAAACCTGATGAGTTTGTATTAGCAAAGAACTGGGGAACAGCACTGCCTGCTAGAGCAGAACTGATTGCCCAAATGGATAAAGCAGCTGCAGAATCCCTCAAACCCCAACTTTGTAGTGAGCCCTTTGGCCAAATTAAAGCCCTGTGTGGGAACCTCAGACTGCAGATCTGAGTGGGGTGGTCCTGAGTGTGCCTCAAGAGAGACCAAAAGGTTGAGGAATCACAGAATGGCAGGGACCTCTGGAGATCATCCAGTCCAACCCCCTGCCAGAGCAGGGTCCCCTCGAGCAGGCTGCACAGGACAGTGTCCAGGGTCTGAATGTCTCCAGAGGTGGAGACTCCCCAACCTCTCTGGACAGCCTGGCCCAGGGCTCTGCCACCCCCATCGTAAAGAAGTTCCTCCTCATGTTAAGGTGGAACTTCCTCTGCTCCAGTTTGTGCCCATCACCCCTTGTCCTGTCCCTGGGCACCACTGGACACAGACTGACCCATCCTCCTGCCCCCATCCACCCTGACACAAGTATTTATCAGCATTGATAAGATCCCCCCTCAGTCTTCTCTGGGCTAAAATGTCCCAAGTCCCTCAGCCTCTCTTCATAAGAGAGATGTTCTAGTCCCCTCATCCCTTTCTTTTTCCCCTCTCCAGCAGCTCCCTGTCCTTCTTGGCCCAGGGAGCCCAGCACCACACACAATACTCCAGGTGAGGCCTCACCAGGGCAGAGGGGAGGAGAACCTCCCATGACCTGCTGACCACACTCTTCTTGATGCACCCCAGGATGCTGTTGGCTTTCTTGGCCATGAGGGCACGTTGCTGGCTCATGGTCAACCTGTTGCTCACCAGCACTCCCAGGGCTTTTTCCACAGAGCTGATTCCCAGCAGGTCAGCACCAAACCTGTACTGGTGCCTGGGGTTATCCCTCCCCAAGGGATAATCCCCCATGCCCTAAGGAAGGCAATAAAAATTAGAGACCAGGGACAGATATCCGTGGTGCAAGTGTAACCAGGGTGGCTGATGGAAGTGTCCAGTCCCTGGTATCCTGCAGTTTGTAAAATAGTGAACCTTGTTATCTGGATTTGTTACAAGGGCTGAGTCAGGCTTCAGTTATCCCACACCCCCCTGTGCCCTCCCTCACCTCCTCCCCCAGTTCCAAGTGAGGAGTCTGCTAATCTGCACTGGATTTTGCTCCCTGATGAATGTCATGTTGCTTAAGGCTTGATTTATTTATATATTTTGGAGGGAAATTAGGTATCAATCTACATGCAGCTTTCAGTGTTTTCTAGGTTGGGGTTGTGGGGCTGTAATTCATTGGCTTAACTGGATTGCTTGCTGGTTTATGGTGGGTTTTTTTTCAGCCCAGCACACATGCAGCTGGTTGTTGCCTTAAAAATGAGCAGAGAACAGCAGGCTTGATGACAGAGAACATTTTTAAGCTCACGTACACAGAAAGATCTCCAGACCCACAGTGATGAGGATGTATCTCTAACAACACAAACTGAGCAAAACTCTTCCCAAAAATCCACTTTTTCAAGCTTCCAAATGCTGAAAGTTGATCCCCAGGAAACCAACATTCAGAGTAAACCCACTGATTTGACTCAGTCCTGGGCAACCTGCTTTGAGCAGAGGGGACTGGATTAGACATTGTCTGGAGATCTCTTCCAAACACAACTGCTCTGTGATCACACCTTTCTCCTCTCCTTAACCCAAAAGACAGAGACACGTTGCTGTTGCCTCAACAAGAACAGAGACAGTGGAGACATTTCCATATTTGATTACAAGGTACAGCCTGATGCAATATTCTGCATAGCTGTCAGCAAACCAGGTTGTGTTTCTCCAATTGTAGCCAATCTCTCCAGGAGCCCAGATGTACCAGTTGCACACCAGCCAGGCTCTGCTGCCTGCCCTGTTGGGGGTTTTTTTGGCATCCCCCCCCTCAAACATCCTCCAATGTTGTGATTTTGGTACGTGCCTTGCCATGCCCAGGCCCTTGGCACCACTGTTGATTATTCAGCCCATTCTGCCTGCAATGTGGGCAGAGGTTTGCACCAGGTTTGTACCTTCTGGAGAAGTTGTATGATGGAAGGATTGCCCCTTCCCCACAAACCATCCCAGAACAAGCCCCAGGGCCTGACCCTGCGCCCTCATCACTACCAGTACCTGTTTAGAAATCTGTACAGGCAGAAGCAAAGGTAATGAAGTACTTTTTCCTAGTTGAGGTGGGTTCCCCATGAGCCCTGGTTCCCCATCTCTTCCCCAAACATTTCCACATGCCTTTGCTCCTTCCCCAGTGAGTTCTCTCCTGCATGTGTCTGCTTGCTGATCATCAGAGCACACTTCCATTGTTGCTGTATGGGGATGTCTGTCTTCTGAGTGATGAAGAGTATGGCTGATCCTTCCACTCCCAAGGCAACTGTGAGAGAGAAAAAGAAGGGAAAAGTGCAGGATGTGAATCCTTCTGACTTCTGTTTGTTTGATTTGGTAGAAGGTTCTACTTTGAAACTTTATTATTTTGGATATGCCTCATATTTCCCCTTTTTTCAGTTCAGTAATGAGGAATTTGGGACTGGAAAAAAACAGCAAAACATCAACAGAGGAAATAATTATACATCCCTTTAAAATGTGTATGTTACTTTATAATCTTACTCATTGTGATGACAGTTTTTCACAGGCACAAAGCAGTGAGTGAGTGAAGAATATTCATCAACCAGAGAATATTTTGGTTGCTGGTTTTGCTCAATCTCTGCTTTATTCTGTGACCTGGCCCAGGAAACTCCTTGAGGATATAAGTTTTCAGGAGGTCTGTGAAAGCTAAAAGGAGATGGCATTCAGTTCCTGCACAGCTGGTGTGCAGCAAAGGAAAGAGAGAGAAAAAAAATGTGATGGGAGATTGTCTAATTTAACAGACTATGAGAATTTCTGCCATGGGATATTTGTAGTTGCTACAGAAAGATGGAAGAAAGATGGGCAGAGGACTGAAAACTGGATAAAGTAGCCACTCTCTGACTAGTAACCCTGTACCAGTGTTGGAATTTCCCTCTGTTCCCTTTCTGGTGGGAATCTGTGGTATTAGGGGAACCTATGGATAGGAAAGAAAATTGCTGTGTGATCAGAGTGTGAGGTATTATATGTTTCCCACATGGAATCACAGAGCTCCATCTGATTGTCCACAGCCCCCCTTCACATCACGTTCACTGGCCATCTGAACACAACAGCCCCAGCTTTTCCATCCTGATCCTCTTTTCCCTGGCTTACATATATTCCTGCAGTTCTTCCCTATTGCTGTGGAGCAAGGAGAAAGGAAAAGATGTAGAACTGTTGGAGAGAGTTCAGAGGAGCCACGGACATGATCAGAGGGCTGGAGCAGCTCCCCTACGGATTGAAGCTGAGGGAGCTGGGCTGGGTCAGCCTGGAGAAGAGAGGGCTGTGGGGGGACCTCATTGCAGCCTTCCAGTCCCTGAAGGGAGCAGAGGAACAGGAGGGGAATCAGCTTGTTAAAGGGCAGAGACTGGCAGGACAAGGGGGATGGAGTGAAGCTGGAGGAGGGAAGGGTTAGATGAGATATTAGGGGGAAGTTCTTTGCAGAGAGAGTGGTGAGGGGCTGGAACAGGCTGCCCAGAGAGGAGGTGGGTGCCCCATCCCTGGGGGTGTTCAAGGCTAGGTTGGATGGGGCCCTGGGCAACCTTGTGTAGCTTCAGGCCTGGAGGTTGGTGGCCCTGCCTGTGGCAGTGGGGTTGGAGCTCTGTGATCCTTGGGGTCCCTCCCAACCCAGACCAGTCTGGGATTCTATGATTCTATGAAGGAATTCTGTTTCTGTCAACTGTGTAATTCTCTTGCTTTATTTACAGAGGCTGAAATGAAGAAATCTCACCCCTGCACTAAATCTGTTGGGAATGGGGAGCACGGTGAAGCCAAGGAAGTGGAATTATATTGCAAATGTCAGGAGTTATGAAAAATGTAACAGACTTTAATATTCTTCTGCTATTATTGCTGAGAGTGTCTCTCACCTGCATTCTCAGAAAGTGAAGTGCCTTTTACCACTGAGCAGAAAAGATTTCCATGCTTTCTATATTTATTTTGAAATGACACTATAGCTTGCATCCTGATAATAGATGCAGTCTCCCTCCAAACTTTCTCTTAATTAATCTTCAGCATCAGGATTTAATTTAATCCCATATCCTTTAGAGGTAGCTCCTGCATCATGCACCACTAAACTTCAATCCTCAATATCCTAACATTTGTACCTTATAAGTGACTTCTACATCCCAAATTATAACCACATCCCCTACTTTCCATGATACCTAATGCTAACTGGTGCTGAGAGCCACTCAGATGCTGCTCTGAAGATGTAAAACATTAACCACGCATCCCTCCACCGCTCACTTCCCCGTGGGGTTGTGTTTCAAGGTAAGTGGTTTGCATAAGATCCCTCAGAGACCTGCATTTAGTTTATTCAGTAGTATAAACAACCTGCTGGCTTTGTGCTTCTCCCTACAGAGCAAGGAAAAGCCCATTTTATACATTAAAATTGAACGTTGTGTTGCTGAAAGGTCTGTGATGGATTTTTCTGGAGCTCACAGCATCTTATCTAGTTCCGGGAGGGGTCTCGCAGGGCACAAGCAATTTCTTCCCTTACATCCCCCTCCTCTCTTAAGCCCCCGTGTCCGGGAGGGAGATAGGGTCACGCCTGTCTTGCTACCCGTAGTACCCAAGGTTGGGGAGTTCGTGTCGAGGGCTGTATCGTTTTGCTTCGTGGGGTCATTTTAATTTCACCTCGACCCATAGATCCCCACGGTTCGGAAAGCAGGGGGGACACCGGGGTCCCCCCGTTCGTGAGGGAGGAACCAGGCTCTCCACAACCCAAGTAACGACTCCTGCTGTCTGCTGGGAGTCATGACATGTCGCTCCCTGGCAGACACCGGCTGCTAAAGGGGCGCCTCAGCATCCAGCCCCACCGCGGAGAGCAGCACCGGAGGGTCCCGGCGGTTCGTCCGTGACGCGCCCGAGGGGAACGGGGCAGCCCCGGCAGCACGCAGGGGTCGCTCTCCCCGGGACACCGGGACTGGGAGGGCCAAACCCAGGCTGGCATCACACCCCGTTTAGTTCCCGGACACATGCGAAGATCGGGGAACGGGGCGAGGGGGACACGAATTTCACCCTTCTCATCCTTATCAGGTTGGTGAGGCACAAAGATGAGTGGCGGAAGATAAATGAGCAACTCCCCCACGCCGGGATTTGAGCAATCAGGAAATATAATCCGAGTCAGAAAGTGCCCGAGCATCTGTTGGGTTATTAATAAATTGTATGCAATCTGTCCGGGATGGATCTCGGGATGGAGGGGAACCATCTGCTCCCGAGCGGTAGCTCTAATGATGCCTGGGGAATGGATTTAGCAAATGAAAAGCAACAGGACCTGCCAGCCGGGCTTCCCGGGGCCCCTGGTCTCCGTCCAGGTTGTGGGGTGTGTGTGTGACACGGGGGCTTCCCCTACCCCCGGAAAAAGATCCCCGCCAGGATGCGCAGAAATCTGGGATTCGGGCCGAGCGTGGACATAATCTCTCCAGTCTGGACCAGCTCTGAGAAAACTCGCCCTCTCTTTGGAGATGTGTCGTGGTTTTGCCCCAGCCGAGGGCTGCACCCCACACAGTCGCTTGTACTTTTAAAAGGAAGGGGGAAGGAAGGTTGGGGGAGGGGGAAAAGGGAAGGAAGAAAGGAGGAAAAGAAACCACAACCTAGAAACCAGAACCACGCAGGTTGGGATAAGGATAGTTTACTAAACAATAACAGAAAACTAGATATAACAATAACAGAAGTTTAAAGCACAAAATAGATGAAACTGGTGATACACAATGCAGTTTCTCACCAAACCACAGAACCCAGGCCGCACAGCTTAGAGCCATCCCCGAACCCAGAAACTGCCCGTCCTGGCGTTGTCTCCTCCTCTTCCCCCCAGTCACCCTTTATACTGAGCATGACGTAACTGGCATGGAATATCCTCTTTGGCCAATTCGGGTCACCTGTCCTGGCTGCGTCCCCTCCTTTCTCATTAATAAGGAAGTATGAAGAACTGAGAAAGGTCCTTGATTGCCCGGCAACAACTAGAAACATCAGGGTGCTATCAGCACTGTTCTCATCCTAACACCCAAACATGGCATTCCATCCACTGCTAAAAATAATTAACTCCATCATAGCTGAAACCAGGACAAGATGCTATCTAGAAATCAGAGGGTCCTGGGCGAGCCCCGCTCGCAGAGGCTGCATTGTTTCCCCACAGCCGGCAAAACCGACGTCACCAACCTTTCCTTTCTGTCTGTGCTAAATGCCACCCATAAATATTATTTCCCCCACCTCTAAGGGTGCCTGATGTGTTTTCTCGCAGCAGATGGTGAGGATTTCCAGCTCGGCTCCTCCCAGGGCTGGGCAGGGCTGGCTCTAACTCAGCGCGGCTGTGTGTGTGGGCAGGGGCTCGGTGCCTGCTACACCCCCCCACCTCACCTCACCCCCGCCCCGGGAAAAGGGGGACTTGGGGGTGTGCTGCGAATGCCTCGGTGTTAGTTGTGTTCCTGCAGAAAGGCTGGGGGCGCGTAGGGGCTGTCACAGGGACTCCCGTGACGCGATGAAGAGGTGCAATGTTTATTCCCGGGCGCTATCTCCGCCTGACCCCCCACCAGGGGTCTGTATTACTGGGCGTGCCTTCCCTCAGAGGCGGAACCCACGGGGACAGCCCCTCAAACTCCTAACACGTGTAAAACCCGAGCTCCCACACCCGCCCTTGGAGGAACTCCAGCCTAAATAAAGCTCGGGTGAGGGTGATGGGAGAGGCAGAACTGGGGCAGATGCAGCTGCAGCTCTGGGGGGCTCACACGTCCCTGCCCCGAGAGGGGGGCAAAATACACCCCCCCTCCACGGGGGGA
The DNA here is from genome assembly GCA_020800305.1 of Porphyrio hochstetteri. Classification (NCBI taxonomy): domain Eukaryota; kingdom Metazoa; phylum Chordata; class Aves; order Gruiformes; family Rallidae; genus Porphyrio; species Porphyrio hochstetteri. The sequence continues at coordinate 13,671,991 of CM036919.1, forward strand.
TCAGGCTCGCTCGGGGCGGCAGCACCTCCTGTCGGTCCCCGCAGGAGATCCCGGAGCCGCGGGCCGAGGCGAGCACGGTCTCTCGGCGTACCCGCCGTGCCACTGTCGCCCGCTGGACGCCCGGCCCGGCGCTCCCTGGCGGAAGCAAAGGCTCCCGGTTCCTTCCGGCGGACGGGAGCGGCGGGGCGGAGCCGGGCTCCGCTCAGGGTCCTGCGAGCAGCACGCCGCCCCGCCGGGGACGAGAAGCGGCTTCGCGCCCTCCCGCGGATGGGGCCGTTGGGTTGGGAGCAGTCGGGAAATGGCTGTTTTTCAAATTTATTTATAATTTTATTTTTTAACGCCCTTTCCGAGCAGGATCGGTACCGCTTCCCCGCGGCGGGAAAGCCTGGTCAGGCCCGGAGCTAGGCCGCTCCCCGGGTGAGCGGACCAGGCTCGCTGGTCGGGAGGGAGCTGGGCGGTCTGGGGCCGGCAGCAGCCCGCTGCGGGAAGGCCCTTCCGAGCCCCGGCGGTGGGTCGGGTCAGCGGCTGGGTGAGCGGCCGGCTACCAGCAGCCGTGGGGTACAAAGCAACGGGCATCGCCGGCAGCTCTCCGGGAAACACCGGGGGAGAGATGCTCCAGCTCTGCCAGCGTCCTGAAGAGATTCGAGGTGGGAAGGGGCGGGTTTGCTGTGCGCTCCCTGCTCTCTGAGCCCGCCACCGTTACATACGGTGGTTGCTGAAGGTGGTGTGCAGAGGTGAGGACTAAAGCCCGGGCGGTGAGTGCTCCAGCCGCAGAGCCACCAGGTCACCCCCTTCCCCCGCCTCTCCGGGGCACTGCCCGGGGCGGAACGTCCCGCTTAATGACCGGTGTACGCGGTCTCTCTCTCTCGGTAATTAGGGCACTCTTGAAAGGTGGGAGAGGCTGTTTTAAAAGCTCTCCGTCTTAGGAAAGCTTTGAAACCAGACCTCGGCTTCTCTGTGCAGTGCTCTAACCGCTATTCCGCGTTAGAGAGGCGTGAAGGACCCGCTTCGCAGGAAGACAAACCCGGCACTGTGAGCTTGGGGCTCTTCTCTCCGCGTCCCCGACGATGGGGGGGATCAGCTGCCCCGAGCAGGCTGAGCTGGAGCCGCTGTGCGGCATCTTCCATCTCCCGGATGGTAAAGCTGGACGCATCCCCTGTTACCCCAGCGATCCTGCCGGAGCTGCTGCCTGAGCCTTTAGCTGAAGTGATGCTTTCCAAATATCCCTGGGGAAGTCTGTCTCCGCTGTGCAGAGAGTGCCAGGAGACGAACCTTTCGGCTGTACTTGCTTTTCTAAAAACCCAGCGTTCACTCTGTGGGCTCTGATGGACGAGATCGAGTTGGGATGTCGAAACTCGTGGGGTTTTTTTTCTTAGTGGGTTTTTTCCTTGTTTGGTTTGGGTTTTTTTGTTTTTGTTTGTGTTTTTCTTTTTGCAACAGTTTAAGTAGGCTTTCATCCCTTCCTTTTTAACGGAGGAGACTTGGAGTACTGCCCGGACACTTGGGCTGTTGGGGTGGAAAGGTGAGTAGCTTTCACTGATCTTTCTGTACAGATTCCTACTTGATGTAGATCTCTTCCTCATGTCTTGCCCTGGTCCGAGACACAGGGCTTATTCTCTGACCAAAGTTGGAGTAGATAAACGAAGCCTTCCACCAACTCGGGTGTTTTTTGTGGGATCAGCTCAGCTTTTTCTTATGGCTTTCGTGGCTTCTCGTTCTAGATGCCAGTGGTATAAAAGGCAATTTAATTGTATATCTGTGGTAGCAGTGCAATGCTACAGTGTTTAGGGATTTGCCAATGCTTCCTGCTACTCTACTGCTACTACACAGGTAGTAGTGGATTTCATCAGAATCTCGCATGGAGTGGATTTGAGGAAGCAATAAACAACCCTTCCAACACGTAGGTTATCCCGTGTTCTTTAACTGGTTTCTTGTTTTGGGTTGGGTTTTTTTGCATACAGAAACAACTTTGTCCCTAAGGTAAGCTCAGATCCCCTGTATTGTGGGGACATTTATTTAGGCTGTTGGTTGGTGGATATATAAATGATTCTGGCAACTATTCGGACCACAGGAAAAGGGACAGGTGTGTCCTGTACCCATGCATGTATCAATGAGCGCTTGTCATCTCCTTTACAACTGTTTTACCAATTTAAAACATCCCACTACATTTTAGAGCAAGCTTTACTTAGACCTTAGCATGCTTCTAAGATACCTGAAAAGAAAATGGTGCTGCTCTTTCTGACATTGGCCTTACAATTTTCATCCCTATGAATATGGCATGAAATATTCTTCCAGAGAAGATCTACTTATTTCAGGTAAGTGGATTCATTTAGCAAGTGGATAAGTAGGAAAAAAAATCCAACAAACCTACCCAGCTGAAACACCTCTTGTCCTGAACCCACATGGAGTGAGCGTGATGAATTTCTTCATAAAGATCTGTCCCAACATCTCCTATCCACAAGTGAAGGTGGTGATCTCTACCCAAACCTTTATTTCCTCTTGCTATGAGAATTAAAAAACCTGCTAGGAAAACTCCAACGTTGGGAACATGTCTCAAGATTAACTTGGCCAAATCATGTCTTGTAGAATCTTATTGGCCAGTCCTCTGTTACAGAAAAGATGAATTCTATCACCTGCAACTGGAAAAAAAAGTTGTCAAGCACTGTTCTGCTTGGTAGGACACCTTTATCTCTGTACCTGTGGTAATGATGGTGTGAGACTGCAGAAAATCTGTGTATAGACCTAAACAATGGAAGAGAAGCACAGAACCTCCGTGGTGTTATGAATGTGATGGAGTTAAATCCCATTTAACACATAGCCAGTCCCTGGCTGCAGCAGTTCCTGCCAGAGGTCTCTCTTGCCATTTACCGTGGGCTGCTCCACTCAAGAGTAATGCCAGAGGGGAAGAAACACTCTTCATCCTCAAAGGCTGAAGTCACACAAGGATTTGGGATATGAAATGTGATCTGTCTGAATGTCTTTCCTGGGGAGAAAACCCTGTCACCACCCAGCATAAGGAAATGCAGGTAAGTTACACCAACCCAGTGGGAAGAAGTGTTCATCTTCACATTTTCATGGCAGAGGCCATCCAAAAATGGCCTTAGGGATGGATCTGGATTTAAGATACAACTGTTGTCCCCTGACTACCTTCAGCGGTGGATTTCCATATGAACGGGTGGCACTGTGGAGATCAGGTACGTAGGAACAATCGTGTTCAGTAATACTTTGAACTGTGGTCTGTGTACCTGAGCTGCAGAAATTGCTCTTCTCTTCAGTCTGGCTGGGGAAGGTGTGGTGGCTGTGGGACCCGGTTGATCTGTCTGTCTGCAGGGGCCCCGGTCAGGTGATGGTGAATGTGAGCTGGGGTGGATGAGATGCAGGCAGGCATCTCATCCAAACCTTCAGATAGTGATTGAAAATCCTCCTGCAGCTCTGCACCCGGCTTTGTCAAAGCAGGAGATGGTGACTTTTGCTCTAGTATACAGAGGAGGCAGGAGATGAGTGCGAATGAAGAGCCTGGCTACGGGCAAAACTGTTCCTTGTCTCGTTTAAAGGGAAATATCTTTCATACTCCCTCCCCAGGGACTGGAGTCACCGTGTGTGTTCTCTGTATCCCAGCTTGGCCTTCCCGTGTCCTACTCACCTCTGAATAGATGAAAATGTGGAGTAGCCTATATTTCTTGGAGCCTGCTCTCTTTCTGTGTCCCTTTCCCACTCAGCATTCCATAGTAGGGTGGCCACTTGCTCTGTCAGTAGAGCCGGTGGGTAAGGGAGTTATGTCCAGTGAAGGAATTGCCACCAATCCACTTCCTGGTCACTCAGAGGGACAATGTGAGGGAGGACTCAGTGCCCGGGAGGAAGGGATCTGTTTCCCAGTTTTCCCCTCTTCCTTCAGTCTTTTTAATCCTTGCTCACAGCACCAGCGTGTGAACACCCAGACTGTAGTGGCTTGCTTACAAAACACTTCTAGATACATTTTGGTGCAAGGAAGGTGCAGAAGTGAATGATGAACACTGATTTTTTTTGGGAAAACTTCAGTTAAACCTCAGGGTTTCTAACAGAGGAGCAATCAGCTTCACCTTGGGACCTGTCCCACGAATTGAAAAATAAAGGTATCACTTATGCAGGACTACTTCACAAGGAAATGAAATGTGAAAAATCAGTCTTAACCCACACGAACTGATGCTGGGAGCTATGAATCGCGATGAGAAGTGACGATAAACACTGAACCAAAAAACAGTAAGTTGTCTCCCAGAAGAATTAAAACTTCGAGGTATTTTTCTACCTTATTTAACTGAAGAACAAAATTCAAACAGAAAAATATGCAGAAGGGTACTATGCGAAAACGGTGAGGGGAAATCCTAACCGCTTCCACAACAGGACAGTGAAAATAGAGGAGAAAAGTGTTTGCAACAAAGTGAGAAAGAGTTGAAGTGGGTGGAGTGGAAAAGGACAAAGAGGACGCAAAGAAGGGCGATTGAGACACACGACAGAGGGAGTTCGTGGCGAGTGCCGCATGATGTCGCTCTGACCTAAGAAATGTGTTACAACAGCGGGGCAGGGCGGGGAAGCACCTTCCGGTGCAAGAAAAAAAAGGATGCAGATGAGAAAAAGAGCAGCAGAGAAGAGGATGTACAGCTCCTGAGAAAGGATTATTCTACAGATGAAGAATAAAACCCTCTCAATCTAAACATCTGTAACGATACAGTGGGGAGAAAAAGGAATCGGTGGCTGCGATGGGTAGCTGTGGACCGAAACAGCAATGTTCGGGGCCCGTGTTGCGGGTGCTGGTGCTGCAGGCGGCCTGGGCGCTGGTGGGCGGCCAGGTGCGCTACTCGGTGCCGGAGGAAGCCAAGGCCGGGACGGTGGTGGGCCGTCTGGCGCAGGACCTGGGCCTGGAGGCGGGCGATGCGGAGGCGCGGGGGCTGCGCCTGGTGTGGCAGGGCCGGCGGGCGAGCGTGGAGGTGAGCGGGGCGAGCGGGGCGCTGGTGGTGAGCTCGCGGCTGGACCGGGAGGAGCTGTGCGGGAAGAGCGCGCCGTGCGCCCTGCGCCTGGAGGTGCTGGTGGAGCGGCCGCTGCGCGTCTTCCACGTGGAGCTGGAGGTCACCGACATCAACGACAACGCCCCGCTCTTCCCCGCCGCCCGCAAGAACCTCAGCATCGCGGAACTGTCACTGCCGGGGTCCCGTTTCCCTCTGGAGGGCGCGTCGGATGCCGATGTGGGAGCCAACGCGCAGCTCTCCTATACACTCAGCCCCAGCGAGCATTTCAGAGTCGAGGAGGAAAACAGTAACTCGCGCAGTAAATCTCTGTTCCTGGTGCTCACGAAACCTCTGGACCGCGAGACTGTTGCTGTGCACCGTTTGGTGGTGACGGCGAGTGACGGGGGCCGGCCGCCGCTGACGGGCACGATGGAGCTGGTGATCTCGGTGCTGGATGCCAATGACAACGCGCCCCAGTTTAACCAGTCGGTGTATAACGTGCATTTGTCCGAAAATGCCTTGCAGGGCACGCTGGTGGCGCGAGTGAATGCCACGGATCCGGACGAGGGAATAAACCGTGAAATCATTTATGAACTCGAAACTTTTGTTCCTGCATCTGGCTCAGATGTCTTCAGCATTGATGCGAACAGCGGCGAGATCAGACTGAGGGGGGCCCTGGACTATGAGACAGTTACTTTCTACGACTTACAGGTTATGGCAAAGGACAAAGGGACTCCGCCGCTGTCGGGTCACTGCAAGGTGGTGGTGGAGGTGCTGGACGTGAACGACAACGCGCCGGAGGTGTGGGTGACGTCGCTGTCGGTGCCGGTGCCGGAGGACGCGGCGGTGGGGACGGTGGTGGCGCTGCTGAGCGTGTCGGACCGGGACTCGGGGGCGAACGGTCGTGTGCGGTGCGCCGTGTGGCCGCCGTCGCCGTTCGGTCTGGTGTCGACGTTCGCGGGCTCGTACTCGCTGGTGCTGCGGGAGGCGCTGGACCGTGAGCGGGTGTCGGAGTACGAGGTGGAGGTGCGGGCGGAGGACGGCGGGGCGCCGGCGCTGCGCGCCAGGCGCGGGGTGCGGGTGCCGGTGTCGGACGTGAACGACAACGCGCCGTCGTTCGCGCAGGCCGTGTACACGGTGCTGGCGCGGGAGAACAACGCGGCGGGCGCGGAGCTGGCGCGGGTGTGGGCGCGGGACCCGGACGAGGCGGGCAACGGTCGCGTGAGCTACTCGGTGTGGGAGGGCGGCGCCGGGGGCGCGTCGTCGGGCGCGGGGTGGCGCCCGGCGTCGAGCTACGTGTCGGTGGACGCGGAGAGCGGGCGGCTGTGGGCGCTGCAGCCCTTGGACTACGAGGAGGTGCAGGTGCTGCAGTTCGAGGTGCGCGCGGTGGACGCGGGGGAGCCGGCGCTGTGCGGCAACGCCACGGTGCAGCTGTTCGTGGTGGACGAGAACGACAACGCGCCGGCGCTGCTGCCGGCGTCGGGCGGCGGGTCGTGGGTCGAGGCGGCGTCGGTGTCGGGCTCGGAGGTGGTGTGGGCGTGGGCGGCGTGGGGGTCTCCGGCGGGGCAGGTGGTGGCGAAGATCCGCGCGGTGGACGCGGACTCTGGCTACAACGCGTGGCTGCGCTACGAGCTGTGGGAGCCGCGGGGGAAGGGCGCGTTCCGCGTGGGGCTGTACAGCGGCGAGGTGAGCACGGCGCGGGCGCTGGAGGAGGCGGACGGCCCTCATCAGAGGCTGGTGATCGTGGTGCGGGACCACGGGGAGCCGGCGCGCTCGGCCACGGCCACGCTGAGCGTGTCGCTGGTGGAGGGCGCCGAGGCGGCGCTGGCGGCGGCGGGCTCGTCGTCGTCGGGGCCGGGGCTGCGGCCGGCGGCGGGAGCCGAGGGTCCCGGTGCAGTCATGGGGTCGTCGTCGACGAACGTGTGGCTGGTGGTGGCCATCTGCGCGGTGTCGAGCCTGTTCGTGCTGGCGGTGGTGCTGTACGGGGCGTCGCGGTGGTCGCCGCGGGCGGCCGTGCTGTCGGGGCCCGGGCCGGCGACGCTGGTGTGCGCCAGCGAAGCGGGGAGCTGGTCGTACTCGCAGCGCCAGAGCCGGAGCCTGTGCGTGGCCACGGACGGCGCGGGCAAGAGCGACCTGATGGTTTTCAGCCCCAACTTCCCGCCGCCGCCCGGCGCCGGGGCGAAGGAGACGCAGCCGGAGCCGCCCGCGCTGCTGGACACGGTCAGTGGCCCCCCCTTGCCCGCCCCTTGCTCTCCCGTTGCCCCTTTGCCCCGCCTCCCTAGGCAGGTGTCCCTTCCCCTGCCAGCAGGAAAGGCGCTGCGTGGAGGAGGAGGTTGCTTAGCTGGTTCTTACGGATGCTAATGACATCTGCCTCAGCCTCCTCTCCGTCTAACGCTTTTGGGGCAACATCGAAGAAAGTTCTTGTCATCCTTGGCTCTTGCTTGCTGGCATTTGGTGCAGGAGCATTTTGTTTGAGCTTGGTGCAGGAGCGCAGGACGGGGCAGGTGATGACATTTCCCCGGGCACTATTTGGTGCCCCTTCCCCCCCTCCCTAGTCAGGTGCCCCTTCCCCTGCCAGCAGGAAAGGCCCTGCGTGGAGGCGCAGGTCGTTGGCGCTTGGCCAATTCTTAAGGATGCCAATGACATCTGCCTCAGCCTCCTTTCCGTGTAGTGCTACTTCTAGGGGAACAGCACAGAAAGTTCTTGTCATCTTTGGCTCTTGCTTGCTGGCGTTTGGTGCAGGAGCATTTGTGTTTGAGCTTGGTGCAGGAGCGCAGGACGGGGCAGGTGGTGACAGTCCCCCGGGTGCCTTCTTACCGTTCCTGTCTGCTGACTGTGGTGGTATCTGATGTGGGTTCTAGTGGAAAGCTCTCTCTTCCTCTCTTTCATTTTTCTTTTATTTTCCTCTGCGTGGTCTGTGGGGTCGTGTAACCATTTCATTTTTGCAACAGCCATTAGGGAATTAGGGAATACCATACTGGCTTTCTCTACGTTTCTTTCCACGTGTGTTGTTACTCTGTTCTCTTCTTAGATTGTCCATTCCCCAAGACATGGTTCAATGTGACTTTTCAGGGACGCCTGGGTTTTCTCTAGCCTTGGTGTAATTTCTCTGCAGTTGAGTCATTACACATAAGGACTCAAATATTACAGTATGACTATTACACATAGACCTTTTCTATGTTCTTTTGCTGATTCCTTTTCCCCACCCCCCGCACTTTGTGGACTGCATTCCTGGTAAGTGATGCACCATGAAGTCCCTTGGCCTGTTATCATGTTCGCTCAATATCCGTGCCAAAACAAAAACCAAATAGCTGCTCCTCCCCAAAGATCCTCAAATCAGATTCCCTTACACACTAAATCTGACTTTGTCTGAGTGGAGCATGAAATCAGTGCTGTTGCTGTTTAACACTCTCCTGAGATCACCTTCAGAAAGAGCATTGCTGGCGGGGTCTGCCAGGTTGCCATCTGAGGTAGCTGAAGCTTTGTCAACTTTGAAGGTTCAGGTGGGGTGAGTCTGCGGGACACTGTGTGTGTGACACCTCTGTGTGTTTTCCTGGTTCTCTCATCGATGGGAAGGGTCTGTGAAATTCGGATTGAGCCTTGAGGTGGGAGAAGAAATTGTGGGATGTCACAGAGGTGGCAGTGGCATTGGCACTGTGTAGGGTCTGGCCATCACTTGGTGTGAAGGGTGGCCCTAAGCAGTGGGAAGAGTTGTCTGTGGGAACTGGAAATCCTTGGGGAGACCATGGGCAATGTCATTGGAAAAGAACGGTCTGTTAGTCCTGAGTTAGGACTGGAAGATGCCTGGAGGGAAGCATGAAGCTGGAATGGCACTGTGTTCCTACCCTGAATCCTTTCCCAGGATCTCCCACGTTTCTTGAGTTGGAGATCTTCTGGATCTTGATAAAGGGAGTGTTATTGGAATGCCCACCACATCTTCTGAGGTTAGGACTCTGCCCCAGCAGAGACAGTCCCTTGTGCTGCTGCTTGCCTGACAGAGGCGATGTGCTGGTTAGAGGGGGTTACCTGCAGACTGAGAGTTACTGTGATATGAGAATTTCCCTTGTGTTTTGGGAAAGCTGTTGTGGGTGGGTAGAGCTTCACCCTGCTGTCCTTGTGATGTGGTGGGCGTCTACAGGAGCTTCTGCAGCCCTTGATGATTGCTTGGTCCTCCTCAGGAGGCATTTATAAGGGCAGGAGAGGTTTTGGTTTGACCATTGGGCGCTCGACTGCCCCAACTTGTGCACTGTCATGCGTGGCCTCAGTAGAGATGCTGTGTCCTCTGGTCTGTATTAGCTCATTCTGATAGGAGCATGTCCACGCCAAGCCCATCTCAGTGTGCTCTTGTTTTTTGCAGTATTGCTGCTTGTGAGAACTTTTACTACGCATGACCTCAACCTCTCAGTTATGATGTGGAATGTCATTGTCAAACAGAAGCTTCCCCAGATTTGGATCCTGCCACTAGCCTTCTCTGAAACTCTCTTTGGTTAACCCTCTGCTCTTCCTGTTGCTAGTCAGGGCAAGGAGTATGTATTCAGGATGTTGCCAAACCTTACCTTTCAATACAGCATCACGGGATCACTTTGGTTTTGTTCTGTCCTCACACCAAAAGCTCCAGCTCTTCTGGTTTGTCCTTCCCTCACATTGGTAGCAGTGGATGAGGGGCAGACTGCTGACTTTGGGCCCCTGTCAGGTGGCAAATGTTTGGGAGTTTTCCCCTCAGTGTGGAGAATGTTTTTTCTACTCTCCTGATCTGAGCCTGATGTCCCTGTGTCTTGAAAAACTCTCTTCTCTGAAGAAGAAGCCAGTGATTCGACAGGTAGGTCACTTCAGATATAAAGCTGATGTTTGTGACAGAAAGATGTGCTTTTGTTCCTGATCATTTATAGCTTCTTTATATTGGAGAAGGAAATTATTGCCAGGATTTTAGTGCCTGTATGTTTGTACCAGCACAGCACCACTGCCTGCTCTTGTTCCTTTGCTGCTGCTTCCAGGTCCAGTGTGAAGAGCCAGGAGCATGGACAGGCAGGGGAGGGATGCCAATGCATTTCTCTGAGTGGATGTGTTGGTCATTGAGGAGATGCTCTCCATCAAATATACCATGGTGCTTTTTTCATGGCCATTGTTGTCTGTAGTTCCCAGACCCTCCCAAGTGTCTGGATTTGAGGCCTTCTGAATCTGGAGATGGTGGGTGGTACTGAAAAGCCCACAAGGTCTCATGAGTTTATGTGTGTGGGTAGAGCTTCTGTTTGTTGTCCATGTGTTTTCATGGTCATGTGCAGGAGCTTCTGCAGCCCTTGATGCTGCCATGATGATTCCTTGAGCACTTTCAAGGAGGATTTGTAAGGGGAGGTAAGAAGGGACGTTTGAGCTTTGGGTGCTCGGCTGCCCCTGTTTATCCACAGCTGTCCTGAGACCGTCTGTACAGAGAGATGTGTGACATTGCAGATGTGTAGCTGTGCTCCCAGACCTGCACCGTTTCCATGTGGGACAGGTGAAGCAGTGCAGAACATGAAGGGTCAGAGAGATTCTGCTGAACAGTGTGTATGTGGTACCATCTGTATGGTGTCTGTGGTGCTTCCACTGGTGGGAAGAGTTGTGCAGTTGTGTTCCTGGGCAGAGAAATGGTGTGATACACACCAACCTGTTTTGTTTTCTTTCCATATTTGCAACTGCAGCCCCAGAATCCTTCATTTTAAAAAACAACAGAACACCAAGCAAATGCCCAGACCCAAATTCTCTTGCAGTCAATATCATGAGTTACGTTGGGTGCTTGTTTGGGTTGGTCTATCAGAGCATGGAATCAATGCCATGTGCATTCAGAGCACCTTTAGAAAGAGTACAGAACCTGTTAGAGATGATCTATGTCGTGCCATCCCAATGTTGTTCTGTGATGCTCTTATGGAGGGGAGGGGTTCAGAAAAGCTGCATAGATCTCCGAGGTGGGAAAGGAAACTGTGGCTTGTCACAGAGGTGAATGTGGCAGTGGTACTGAGTATGGCCTGGGCATGTCCTGCTGGAAGGGTGATTGTGAGCAGGGGGAAGAGTTGTCTGTGGGAACTGGAAATCTGTGGGAAGACTGTGGTCTGTGAAGTCAACAGACAACAGGAATGGGCCATGAGGCACGTTTCTGGAGAGCACATGTGCCAGGGTGGGGAAGGAAGGATGCCTAGAAGGAGGCACAAGGCAGAATGGGCAGAGTGTCTTTGTGCCCAAGTTCCTTTTCCCAGGCTCCCAAGGCCTTCTGGATCTTGATGCAGTGTGTGGTGTTGAAATGCTCACAAGGTCTTCTAAGGTAACAAATAACCCACACCTGAGACAGTCCCTTCTGTTGCTGCCTGCCTGACAGGTGACATGTTGGCTAGTGGGGGTGACATAGAGTTGGGGAATGCTGTCTGAGAGACCTGTGTTTTTGGAAAGGTGTTGTGAGAGGGCAGCACTTACCTACCCCCACTGTCCTTGTTTAGTGGAAGGTATCTACAGTAGCTTCCAAAGCTTTTGATCTTGCTGCCCAGGAGGAGGTGGGTATAGTCTTTGGGCTCCTGACGTCCCTCACTTGTGTGCTTGCATGGTTGTCCTTGGTAGAGAGCCTGTGTCACCACGTGTGGCTGCTCCCAATATGTGTATGACCATGACAGTCCCTGCACTGCAGCCCAGCTCTGGTTTTGCATGACAGAAATTCTCTCACTCAGTTGATATTGTGTGTGGCTTGTGATTTGGTGTTTGCTGTGGTTCTCCTGATAAACTATTGTGGAGTGGTATCCCCATCTCTCATCATGGGATCTTTAAGATCTCTGAAGTGCAGCTCTGTGGGGTTTCCTCCTGAATTGCAGGAAAACCGACAAAGCATTGATGGTGAGGTTCACTGATGTGGGAAGAGCCTGCCCGACTGTGAGTGGCTTTGCATTTGTCTCTATGCTGTTTGTGCCCATCAGGAGGGAAGGTGAGGATGTGGAAATGCCTGGGTCATACTCAGAGAATGTTTCAGCGCTGGAGCATGTTCCTGTGTTGGAGCAATGTCTTGTGGCAGTGATGCTCCTAGTGGGATGCAGTAGGGCCTGGGCATGCATCACTGGGAGGATGAGTTGGAATGGAGAAGTCTTTTGCTGGAGGGAAGTGGAGATGCTGGGTATGAGTTGATCTCCGTCACTGGGGAGGAAATGAAGACTACTCACTTAGAAATCTCATTTCTCTGGCATGTCAATGTGGATGCCAGTAGAAACCCCTGAGCAGTGGGCAGATGCAGAGGTGCTTGTCCTCTGAGATCACATCAGAACCTCCAGAAGTTCACATTCTTTTTTTCCCTGCAACATTCTTTTAATAGTTTTCTCTTGAATGTGGTGAGTCAGAAGGTTCTTGAAATTTGTCTGACTTTGCCTTCCTGAAATCTGGTCACCTCTCTGCTGATCTCCCTTGCTAGGGAGTAGAAGGAGTGGTCTCCAAGATGCATTTCAATACAGGGGAATGAATCATCATTCCCACCCTGTTGGTTTGTCTTCCTTCCCATCAGGAACGTTTTGGTAACAGTGGCTGAGATGCAGATGGCTGAATTTTCACAGCTGTCTGGCTGCAGAGATTTGGGCTGTGTGCCCTCAGTGTGGGGGATGGCTTTTCCCTTCTCCAGGGACGAGGTTGATGTTGAGAAAGTGTCCTTAGTTTTCAGGTCTCTCTTGTGCCTCTGCTGTGATCAAAGTCTACAAGGGAGCAGTGTGCTGTCTGTGCTTAGTGTCGTGCATGCTGTAGGTATTTAAAAATCTCTTTGGTAGTGGAAGGATTAACAGAAGATACAAGGATGTAAGAGGAGGAGAATTGGAGGAACAAACACGCCTGGGCAAAACAATAAAGAACAACACCACCACAAAAATAGATGGGAAGGAAGGCCAAAAGCAAGAAAGAAGGGAAGGAATAACCCATGGAAATAAGAAGGAAGCAAGTAAGGAAGAGAGGGAGAGACAATAGAGGAGATAAACAGCATTCACCAAGGCTATCTCTACATGCTGAATGGAGTTGGAGGACCTCAGTATCCTTGGCATACAAGGATACTGTGTCAGGATTGAGGAAATGCTGTGAGGAAGAGGGGTGAGACACCCATACCCTGAGGGTATTTCCATTTTCATGGCAAGTGTGGCGTGGATATTTCCAAAACATTTCCTAAACGAGATAAAGAACAGGAAAGAAAAGGGTGAAAACAGAAGAGGAGAGGAGGGAAAGAGAGAGCAAGGGAAGAAAAAGAGGAACAGATGGAGAAGAAAAAGTGGAGACAGGAAGGAAGAGGCCAAGGAAGAGAAAAAACGAAGGAAAAAGAATGAAGTAGCTTAAGAAAGAAGGAAAGGGAGGACACTATGCAACAAATCAGGAAAGAAGGATGGAGGAAAAAGAGACAGAAAAGAAAGGAAGGAGTGAAGGAACAATAGAGGAGATGACCAGAATGCTCTGCATTATCCTGGCATGATTGAATAGAGTGGAGAACCTCTTCATGCTGGATATGGGAGTAGCTAAGCAAGGCTTGTGGAAGATTCATGAGGAAGAGGAGTGAGAGCTCCTACCTGAAGGGACTTGAATGAGAAGAAGAAAGGGAGAAAGAGAGACAAAGGACAAGCGTTAATAAAACTGCAGAAGGGAAAGAATAGGAGAAGGTAAGATATATGGAAATTGAAAAAAAAAGGCAAGAAGAGAGGACAGAGGAGAAACACCGGGCAACGGCTGGGCTGTGTTGAAACAACTAAAAAAGATTTAGATAAAAAAGTGAAGCTGAAAGTATTTTTAAAAAGCAAAAATCAAAAAGATGAAGAAAAAAATACGGAAAAAAAGAACCAAGTGCAATTTGTAGAAAGAGAAGAGATAAAAGAATGGCAGAGGGGAAGGGAGAAGACAAGGAACGACTATATGGAAGTAAAAAGAAGGAAAGGAAGGAAGGAGAGACACCGCCGCTGTCTCTGGCCACTGAGCGGAGTTGGTCCCTAAAACTAACCCCCGGTTACAGTCCCGCGCTCCGGCGCTGCTGCCCCGTAATTAGCGCTGATGGCTCCGGCTTTGATGGGCTCCGCCGCGGGGCCGGAGGCGGCTGAGAAAAGCAGAGAAAAGGATGAGAAGAGAAGGGCAAGGAGGGTGAAGAAATTGACGGGAAGGCCAGAACGAAACGGAGAAGTCTGAGCAGAAAGAGAATTTTAAAAAGAGAATAATTTAAAGGGAGAAGAATTAAGAGAATAAATGCAGGGAAAAGAAGGTCCGAAAGAGAAGCAGGAAAGAAGAAGGAAGATGGAGAGGAAGAAACCTCTGCAAGCAAAAAGGAAGGAAGGAAAAAGAAATGATTTCGTGGAAGAGGAGAGAAAGAAGGGCAAGAGAGAGTCCATGGAGGGGCAGGAGGAGAGGGGAGAGGAGCCGCTGAGCGCGGGTGCGGAGGCGCGGTGTTGTTGGGGAGCGTGTGAGGCGTGTGAGCAGCACACGGTGTCGCTGCAGGCTCAGCAACGGCGGCGGAGCGGCGAGGCGGCTCCGCCCCGGTGCGGCGGAGAGCCCGGCTGTGAGCGCGGGGGGGCGGCGAGCAGCGGTCAGGAGAGCCGGGCCGTGAGTGCGGGCGGCGGCGGGGAGGCGTGCGGAGAGCCGGGCGGGTGCGGGGTCCCGCGGCGGTGAGTGGGCGATGGTGGCGTGTTGGGGGCCCGTGTTGCGGGTGCTGGTGCTGCAGGCGGCCTGGGCGCTGGTGGGCGGCCAGGTGCGCTACTCGGTGCCGGAGGAAGCCAAGGCCGGGACGGTAGTGGGCCGTCTGGCGCAGGACCTGGGCCTGGAGGCGGGCGATGCGGAGGCGCGGGGGCTGCGCCTGGTGTGGCAGGGCCGGCGGGCGAGCGTGGAGGTGAGCGGGGCGAGCGGGGCGCTGGTGGTGAGCTCGCGGCTGGACCGGGAGGAGCTGTGCGGGAAGAGCGCGCCGTGCGCCCTGCGCCTGGAGGTGCTGGTGGAGCGGCCGCTGCGCGTCTTCCACGTGGAGCTGGAGGTCACCGACATCAACGACAACGCCCCGCTCTTCCCCGCCGCCCGCAAGAACCTCAGTATATCGGAGAACTCCCCTCCCGGGTCCCGTTTCCCTCTGGAGGGCGCGTCGGATGCCGATGTGGGAGCCAACGCGCAGCTCTCCTATACACTCAGCCCCAGCGAGCATTTCGCTTTGGAAGTGAAATCCAAGGAGGAAAAGAAAATGTCCCTAGTGCTCCTTTTAAAGAAATCTCTGGACCGCGAGACTGTTGCTGTGCACCGTCTGGTGGTGACGGCGAGTGACGGGGGCCGGCCGCCGCTGACGGGCACGATGGAGCTGGTGATCTCGGTGCTGGATGCGAACGACAACGCGCCCCAGTTCAACCAGTCGGTGTATAAAGTGCAGCTGCCGGAGAACGCTGCTCCGGGAACCGTGTTCCTTCAGCTAACAGCAACAGATAAAGACGAGGGAAGTAATCAGGACATATATTACTCCTTTAGCGCCGGCATTTCTGCAGACGTTCAGGATTTGTTCATCATTGACGGAAAAACGGGGGAGCTACGAACTGCCGGGGAACTGGATTTCGAGGACGTTCAGTCGTATGATCTGGAGATCGAAGCGAGAGACAAAGGGACTCCGCCGCTGTCAGGTCACTGCAGCGTTGAGCTGGAGGTGCTGGACGTGAACGACAACGCGCCGGAGGTGTGGGTGACGTCGCTGTCGGTGCCGGTGCCGGAGGACGCGGCGGTGGGGACGGTGGTGGCACTGCTGAGCGTGTCGGACCGGGACTCGGGGGCGAACGGTCGTGTGCGGTGCGCCGTGTGGCCGCCGTCGCCGTTCGGTCTGGTGTCGACGTTCGCGGGCTCGTACTCGCTGGTGCTGCGGGAGGCGCTGGACCGTGAACGGGTGTCGGAGTACGAGGTGGAGGTGCGGGCGGAGGACGGCGGGGCGCCGGCGCTGCGCGCCAGGCGCGGGGTGCGGGTGCCGGTGTCGGACGTGAACGACAACGCGCCGTCGTTCGCGCAGGCCGTGTACACGGTGCTGGCGCGGGAGAACAACGCGGCGGGCGCGGAGCTGGCGCGGGTGTGGGCGCGGGACCCGGACGAGGCGGGCAACGGTCGCGTGAGCTACTCGGTGTGGGAGGGCGGCGCCGGGGGCGCGTCGTCGGGCGCGGGGTGGCGCCCGGCGTCGAGCTACGTGTCGGTGGACGCGGAGAGCGGGCGGCTGTGGGCGCTGCAGCCCTTGGACTACGAGGAGGTGCAGGTGCTGCAGTTCGAGGTGCGCGCGGTGGACGCGGGGGAGCCGGCGCTGTGCGGCAACGCCACGGTGCAGCTGTTCGTGGTGGACGAGAACGACAACGCGCCGGCGCTGCTGCCGGCGTCGGGCGCCGGGTCGTGGGTCGAGGCGGCGTCGGTGTCGGGCTCGGAGGTGGTGTGGGCGTGGGCGGCGTGGGGGTCTCCGGCGGGGCAGGTGGTGGCGAAGATCCGCGCGGTGGACGCGGACTCTGGCTACAACGCGTGGCTGCGCTACGAGCTGTGGGAGCCGCGGGGGAAGGGCGCGTTCCGCGTGGGGCTGTACAGCGGCGAGGTGAGCACGGCGCGGGCGCTGGAGGAGGCGGACGGCCCTCGTCAGAGGCTGGTGATCGTGGTGCGGGACCACGGGGAGCCGGCGCGCTCGGCCACGGCCACGCTGAGCGTGTCGCTGGTGGAGGGCGCCGAGGCGGCGCTGGCGGCGGCGGGCTCGTCGTCGTCGGGGCCGGGGCTGCGGCCGGCGGCGGGAGCCGAGGGTCCCGGTGCAGTCATGGGGTCGTCGTCGACGAACGTGTGGCTGGTGGTGGCCATCTGCGCGGTGTCGAGCCTGTTCGTGCTGGCGGTGGTGCTGTACGGGGCGTCGCGGTGGTCGCCGCGGGCGGCCGTGCTGTCGGGGCCCGGGCCGGCGACGCTGGTGTGCGCCAGCGAAGCGGGGAGCTGGTCGTACTCGCAGCGCCAGAGCCGGAGCCTGTGCGTGGCCACGGACGGCGCGGGCAAGAGCGACCTGATGGTTTTCAGCCCCAACTTCCCGCCGCCGCCCGGCGCCGGGGCGAAGGAGACGCAGCCGGAGCCGCCCGCGCTGCTGGACACGGTCAGTGGCCCCCCCTTGCCCGCCCCTTGCTCTCCCGTTGCCCCTTTGCCCCGCCTCCCTAGGCAGGTGTCCCTTCCCCTGCCAGCAGGAAAGGCGCTGCGTGGAGGAGGAGGTTGCTTAGCTGGTTCTTACGGATGCTAATGACATCTGCCTCAGCCTCCTCTCCGTCTAACGCTTTTGGGGCAACATCGAAGAAAGTTCTTGTCATCCTTGGCTCTTGCTTGCTGGCATTTGGTGCAGGAGCATTTTGTTTGAGCTTGGTGCAGGAGCGCAGGACGGGGCAGGTGATGACATTTCCCCGGGCACTATTTGGTGCCCCTTCCCCCCCTCCCTAGTCAGGTGCCCCTTCCCCTGCCAGCAGGAAAGGCCCTGCGTGGAGGCGCAGGTCGTTGGCGCTTGGCCAATTCTTAAGGATGCCAATGACATCTGCCTCAGCCTCCTTTCCGTGTAGTGCTACTTCTAGGGGAACAGCACAGAAAGTTCTTGTCATCTTTGGCTCTTGCTTGCTGGCGTTTGGTGCAGGAGCATTTGTGTTTGAGCTTGGTGCAGGAGCGCAGGACGGGGCAGGTGGTGACAGTCCCCCGGGTGCCTTCTTACCGTTCCTGTCTGCTGACTGTGGTGGTATCTGATGTGGGTTCTAGTGGAAAGCTCTCTCTTCCTCTCTTTCATTTTTCTTTTATTTTCCTCTGCGTGGTCTGTGGGGTCGTGTAACCATTTCATTTTTGCAACAGCCATTAGGGAATTAGGGAATACCATACTGGCTTTCTCTACGTTTCTTTCCACGTGTGTTGTTACTCTGTTCTCTTCTTAGATTGTCCATTCCCCAAGACATGGTTCAATGTGACTTTTCAGGGACGCCTGGGTTTTCTCTAGCCTTGGTGTAATTTCTCTGCAGTTGAGTCATTACACATAAGGACTCAAATATTACAGTATGACTATTACACATAGACCTTTTCTATGTTCTTTTGCTGATTCCTTTTCCCCACCCCCCGCACTTTGTGGACTGCATTCCTGGTAAGTGATGCACCATGAAGTCCCTTGGCCTGTTATCATGTTCGCTCAATATCCGTGCCAAAACAAAAACCAAATAGCTGCTCCTCCCCAAAGATCCTCAAATCAGATTCCCTTACACACTAAATCTGACTTTGTCTGAGTGGAGCATGAAATCAGTGCTGTTGCTGTTTAACACTCTCCTGAGATCACCTTCAGAAAGAGCATTGCTGGCGGGGTCTGCCAGGTTGCCATCTGAGGTAGCTGAAGCTTTGTCAACTTTGAAGGTTCAGGTGGGGTGAGTCTGCGGGACACTGTGTGTGTGACACCTCTGTGTGTTTTCCTGGTTCTCTCATCGATGGGAAGGGTCTGTGAAATTCGGATTGAGCCTTGAGGTGGGAGAAGAAATTGTGGGATGTCACAGAGGTGGCAGTGGCATTGGCACTGTGTAGGGTCTGGCCATCACTTGGTGTGAAGGGTGGCCCTAAGCAGTGGGAAGAGTTGTCTGTGGGAACTGGAAATCCTTGGGGAGACCATGGGCAATGTCATTGGAAAAGAACGGTCTGTTAGTCCTGAGTTAGGACTGGAAGATGCCTGGAGGGAAGCATGAAGCTGGAATGGCACTGTGTTCCTACCCTGAATCCTTTCCCAGGATCTCCCATGTTTCTTGAGTTTGAGATCTGGATCTTGATAAAGGGAGTGTTATTGGAATGCCCACCACATCTTCTGAGGTTAGGACTCTGCCCCAGCAGAGACAGTCCCTTGTGCTGCTGCTTGCCTGACAGAGGCGATGTGCTGGTTAGAGGGGGTTACCTGCAGACTGAGAGTTACTGTGATATGAGAATTTCCCTTGTGTTTTGGGAAAGCTGTTGTGGGTGGGTAGAGCTTCACCCTGCTGTCCTTGTGATGTGGTGGGCGTCTACAGGAGCTTCTGCAGCCCTTGATGATTGCTTGGTCCTCCTCAGGAGGCATTTATAAAGGCAGGAGAGGTTTTGGTTTGACCATTGGGCGCTCGACTGCCCCAACTTGTGCACTGTCATGCGTGGCCTCAGTAGAGATGCTGTGTCCTCTGGTCTGTATTAGCTCATTCTGATAGGAGCATGTCCACGCCAAGCCCATCTCAGTGTGCTCTTGTTTTTTGCAGTATTGCTGCTTGTGAGAACTTTTACTACGCATGACCTCAACCTCTCAGTTATGATGTGGAATGTCATTGTCAAACAGAAGCTTCCCCAGATTTGGATCCTGCCACTAGCCTTCTCTGAAACTCTCTTTGGTTAACCCTCTGCTCTTCCTGTTGCTAGTCAGGGCAAGGAGTATGTATTCAGGATGTTGCCAAACCTTACCTTTCAATACAGCATCACGGGATCATTTTGGTTTTGTTCTGTCCTCACACCAAAAGCTCCAGCTCTTCTGGTTTGTCCTTCCCTCACATTGGTAGCAGTGGATGAGGGGAAGACTGCTGAATTTGGGCCCTTGTTAGGTGGCAAATGTTTGGGAGTTTTCCCCTCAGTGTGGAGAATGTTTTTCCCACTCTCCGGAGCTGGGGGTGATGTCCCTGTGTCTTGAAAATCTCTCTTCTCTGAAGCAGCAGCCAGTGATTCGACAGGTAGGTCACTTCAGATATAAAGCTGATGTTCTTGAGAGAAAGATGTGTTTTTGTTCCTGATCATTCATAGCCTCTTTATGTTAGAGAAACAATTTATTGCCAAGATTTTAGTGCCTGTATATTTGTACCAGCACAGCACCACTGCCTGCACTTGTTCCTTTGTTGCTGCTTCCAGATACAATGTGAAGAGGTATTCTGCTGAGCGGTGTGTATGTGGTACCATCTGTATGGTGTCTGTGGTGCTCCCATTGGTGGGAAGAGGTGTGCAGTTGGGTTCCTGGGCAGAGAAATGGTGTGATTCACACCTCTTTTGATTTCTTTCCATGTTTGCAACTGCAGCCTCAGAATCCTTCATTTAAAAGCAAAACAATAGAACACCAAGCAAATGCCCAGACCCAAATTCTCTTGCAGTCAGTGTCATGAGTTACATTGGGGTGCTTGTCAGTGTTTGGGTTGTTCTATCACAGCATGAAATCAATGCCATGTCCATTCAGAGCACCTTTAGAAAGAGTACAGAATCTGTTGCACATGACAATTTAGATATAGTGCAACCCCTATGTTTTTCTGTGGTGCTCTTATGGAGAGGAAGGGTCCACAAAGGCTGGAGTGACTCCTTTGGTGTGAAAGGAAACCGTGGTGTGTCACAGAGGTGAATGTGGCAGTGGTACTGAGTATGGCCTGGGCATGTCCTGCTGGAAGGGGGATTGTGAGCAGGGGGAGGAGTTGTCTGTGGGAACTGGAAATCTGTGGGAAGACTGTGGTCTGTGAAGTCAACAGACAACAGGAATGGTTCATGAGGCACATTTCTGGAGAGCACATGTGCCAGGGTGGGGAAGGAAGGATGCCTAGAAGGAGGCACAAGGCAGAATGGGCAGAGTGTCTTTGTGCCCAAGTTCCTTTTCCAGGCTCTAAGGTCTTCTGGATCTTGATACATTGTGTGGTGTTGAAATGCTCACAAGGTCTTCTAAGGTAACGAATAAATCACACCTGAGACAGTCCCTTGTGCTGCTGCCTGCCTGACATAGGTGACATGTTGGTTAGAGGGGGTGACATACAGACTGGGGGATGCTGTCTGAGGGAGCAGGTGTTTTTGGAAAGGTGTTGTGAGAGGGCAGCACTTACCTACCCCCACTGTCCTTGTTTAGTGGAAGGCATCTACAGTAGCTTCCAAAGCTTTTGATCTTGCGGCCCAGGAGGAGGTGGGTATAGTCTTTGGGCTCCTGACGTCCCTCACTTGTGTGCTTGCATGGTTGTCCTTGGTAGAGAACCTGTGTCACCACGTGTGGCTGCTCCCAATATGTGTATGACCATGACAGTCCCTGCACTGCAGCCCAGCTCTGGTTTTGCATGACAGAAATTCTCTCACTCAGTTGATATTGTGTGTGGCTTGTGATTTGGTGTTTGCTGTGGTTCTCCTGATAAACTGTTGTGGAGTGGTATCCCCATCTCTCATCATGGGATCTTTAAGATCTCTGAAGTGCAGCTCTGTGGGGTTTCCTCCTGAATTGCAGGAAAACCGACAAAGCATTGATGGTGAGGTTCACTGATGTGGGAAGAGCCTGCTCAACCGTCAGTGGCTTTGTGTTACTCTCTATGCAATTTTGTACCAATCAGGAGGGAAGGTGAGGATGTGGAAAGGCCTGGGTCATGCTCAGAGCGTGATTTATAGCTGGATCATGTTCCTGTGTTGGAGCAATGTCTTGTGGCAGTGATGCTCCTAGTGGGATGCAGTAGGGCCTGGGCATGCATCACTGGGAGGATGAGTTGGAATGGAGAAGTCCTTTGCTGGAGGGAATGGAAATGCTGGGTAGGAGATGGTCTGTGTCACTGGGGAGGAAATGGAGACTGTCTGCTTAGCTGGAGATCTCATTTCTCTGTCATGTGAATAAGGATGCCTGTAGAAAACCCTGAGCAGAGGCCAGATGCAGAACTGCTCGTCCTCTGAGATCCTCTCAGGACCTCCAGAAGTTCTGCACTTCCTTATGTCCCCCACAACATTCTTTTAATAGTTTTCTCCTGAAATTGGTGAGTCAGAAGGTTGTCTCACCTTGCCTTCCTGAAATCTGGTCACCTCTCTGCTGATCTCCCTTGCTAGGGAGTAGAAGGTGTGGTCTCCAAGAAGTCAGGAAGACTTGCATTTCGGTACAGGGGAATTTAGTTTTCTTTCCTCAGGAAACATTCCCACCCTTTTGGTTTGTCTTCCTTCCCATCAGCAAAGTGTTGGGAACAGTGGCTGAGATGCAGATGGCTGAATTCTCACAGCTGTCTGACTGCAGAAGTTTGGGCTGTGTGCCCTCAGTGTGGGGGATGGCTTTTCCCCTCTCCTGGGATGAGGTTGATGTTGAGAGAATGTCCTTATCTTTCAGGTCTCCCTTGTGCCTCTGCTGTGATCAAAGCCTACAAGGGAGCAATGTGCTGTCTGTGCTCAGTGTCGCGCATGCTGTAGGTATTTAAAAATCTCTTTGGTAGTGGAAGGATTAACAGAAGATATAAGGATGTAAGAGGAGGAGAATGGGAGGAACAAACACGCCTGGGCAAAACAATAAAGAACAACACCACCACAAAAATAGATGGGAAGGAAGGCCAAAGGCAAGAAAGAAGGGAAGGAATAACCCATGGAAATAAGAAGGAAGCAAGTAAGGAAGAGAGGGAGAGACAATAGAGGAGATAAACAGCATTCACCAAGGCTATCTCTACATGCTGAATGGAGTTGAAGGAACTCAGCATCCTTGGTACACAAGGACCCTGTGTCAGGATTGAGGAAATGCATTGAGGAAGAGGGGTGAGACACCCATACCCTGAGGGTATTTCCATTTTCATGGCGAGTGTGGTGTGGATATTTCCAAAACATTTCCTAAACGAGATAAAGAACAGGAAAGAAAAGGGTGAAAACAGAAGAGGAGAGGAGGGAAAGAGAGAGCAAGGGAAGAAAAAGAGGAACAGATGTAGAAGAAAATGTGGAGACAGGAATGAAGAGGCCAAGGAAGAGAAAAAACGAAGGAAAGAGATGAAGGAGCTTAAGAAAGAAGGAAAGGGAGGACACTATGCAACAAATCAGGAAAGAAGGAGGGAGGAAAAAGAGACAGAGAAGAGAGGAAGAAGGGAAGGGACAATAGAGGAGATGACCAGTATGCTCTGCATTATCCTGGCATGATTGAATAGAGTGGAGAACCTCTTCATGCTGGGTTATGGGGGCTGCTGAGCAAGGCTTGTGGAAGATTCATGATGAAGAGAAGTGAGAGCTCCTGCCTGAAGGGACTTGAATGAGAAGAAATTAAGGGAGTAAGAAAGATAAAGGACAAGCGATTGTCAGATAAAAAACAAATAGCAGAAGGGAAGGAAGACAAGTAAGAATTTATGGAAGTAAAAAAAAAAAAAGCGAGAAGAGAGGACAGAGGAGAAACACCGGACAACAGCTTGGCTGTGTTTAAACAACTAAAAAAGATAGGGGTGCAAAAGTGAGGCTGGAAGTAATTTTAAAAAAACCAAAAAATAAAAAGAGAAAGAAAAAAATACGGGAAAAAAGAATAAAGCGCAATGAGTAGGAAGAGAAGAGATAAAGGCATGGCAGAGGGGAAGGGAGAAGACAAGGAACGACTATATGGATGTAAAAAAAAAAAGGAAGGAAGAAAGAATAGACAGACCGCCGCTGTCTCTGGCCGCTGAGCGGACTTGGTCCCTACAAGCATAAACCCCTCCGCGCTCCGGCGCTGCTGCCCCGTAATTATCGCTGATGGCTCCGGCTTTGATTCTCTCCGAAGTGGGGACGGAGACGGCTGGGGAGCTGTGAGCAGGGAGAAAGAAGAGAGAACGATGGAAAGAGAAGGGCCAGGGGTAAAGAATCGGGCACGGCAGGGCCAGAACGAAACGGAGTAAGAAAAAAGAGAATAAAACAAAGAGAAAAGAAGGAAGACAAGAAAGTGGGGAAAAAAAAGACATGAACGGGAAGAGAAAGTAGGAAAGAAGAAGGAAAGATGTGCTTTTCTTCCTGATCATTCATAGCCTCTTTATGTTAGAGGAAACAATTTATTGCCAGGATTTTAGGGCCTGTATGTTTGTACCAGCACAGCATCGCTTCCTGCTCTTGTTCCTTGCTACTAAGCAAGGCTTGTGGAAGATTCATGAGGAAGAGGAGTGAGAGCTCCTGCCTGAAGGGACTTGAATGAGAAGAAGAAAGGGAGAAAGAGAGACAAAGGACAAGCGTTAATAAAACTGCAGAAGGGAAAGAATAGGAGAAGGTAAGATATATGGAAATTAAATAAAAAAGGCAAGAAGAGAGGACAGAGGAGAAACACCGGGCAACGGCTCGGCTGTGTTTAAACAACTAAAAAAGATTTAGATGCAAAAGTGAGGCTGAAAGCAATGTGTGTGTATATATATATAAAAATAAAACTACGAGAAAAAAAGAATAAAGTGCAAAGAGTAGAAAGAGAAGAGATAAAGGAATGGCAGAGGGGAAGGGAGAAGACAAGGTACGACTATATGGAAGTATAAAGAAAGAAAGGAAGAGAGAGACACCGCCGCTGTCTCTGGCCGCTGAGCGGAGTTGGTCCCTAAAACCTCCCCCCGGTTACAGTCCCGCGGTCCGGGGCTGCTGCCCCGTAATTAGCGCTGATGGCTCCGGCTTTGATGGGCTCCGCCGCGGGGCCGGAGGCGGCTGAGAAAAGCAGAGAAAAGGATGAGAAGAGAAGGGCAAGGAGGGTGAAGAATCTGACGGGAGGGCCAGAACGAAACGGAGAAGACTGAGCAGAAAGAGAATTTTAAAAAGAGAATAAAGTAAAGCGAGAAGAATTAAGAGAATAAATGCAGGGAAAAGAAGGTCCGAAAGAGAAGCAGGAAAGGGTAAGGAAGATGGAGAGGAAGAAACCTCTGCAAGCAAAAAGGAAGGCAGGGAAAAGAAATGATTTCGGTGAAGAGGAGAGCAAGAAGGTCAAGAGAGAGTGGAGGGGCAGGAGGAGAGGGGAGAGGAGCCGATGAGTGCGGGTGCGGAGGCGCGGTGTTGTTGGGGAGCGTGTGAGGCGTGTGAGCAGCACACGGTGTCGCTGCAGGCTCAGCAACGGCGGCGGAGCGGCGAGGCGGCTCCGCCCCGGTGCGGCGGAGAGCCCGGCTGTGAGCGCGGGGGGGCGGCGAGCAGCGGTCAGGAGAGCCGGGCCGTGAGTGCGGGCGGCGGCGGGGAGGCGGGCGGGTCCCGGGCGGGTGCGGGGTCCCACGGCGGTGAGTGGGCGATGGTGGCGTGCTGGGAGCCCGTGTTGCGGGTGCTGGTGCTGCAGGCGGCCTGGGCTCTGGTGGGCGGCCAGGTGCGCTACTCGGTGCCGGAGGAAGCCAAGGCCGGGACGGTGGTGGGCCGTCTGGCGCAGGACCTGGGCCTGGAGGCGGGCGATGCGGAGGCGCGGGGGCTGCGCCTGGTGTGGCAGGGCCGGCGGGCGAGCGTGGAGGTGAGCGGGGCGAGCGGGGCGCTGGTGGTGAGCTCGCGGCTGGACCGGGAGGAGCTGTGCGGGAAGAGCGCGCCGTGCGCCCTGCGCCTGGAGGTGCTGGTGGAGCGGCCGCTGCGCGTCTTCCACGTGGAGCTGGAGGTCACCGACATCAACGACAACGCCCCGCTCTTCCCCGCCGCCCGCAAGAACCTCAGTATACCCGAGAACTCCCCTCCCGGGTCCCGTTTCCCTCTGGAGGGCGCGTCGGATGCCGATGTGGGAGCCAACGCGCAGCTCTCCTATACACTCAGCCCCAGCGAGCACTTCTCTCTGGATGTGCATCACAGTGAAGAATACAGAGAATCCCTGTTCTTGGTGCTCACGAAACCTCTGGACCGCGAGACTGTTGCTGTGCACCGTCTGGTGGTGACGGCGAGTGACGGGGGCCGGCCGCCGCTGACTGGCACGGTGGAGCTGGTGATCTCGGTGCTGGATGCCAACGACAACGCGCCCCAGTTCAACCAGTCGGTGTATAAAGTGCAGCTGCCGGAGAACGCTGCAAAGGGGACGCTGGTGGCGGGAGTGAACGCCACGGATCCGGACGTGGGGAGCAATAGCGACATGTCTTTCTCCGCGAGCAATGCTTTTCCAGTAGAGGGGTTAAACATTTTCAGTTTAAATTCGCAGACGGGGGAGATCCGTCTCACAGGCGCCCTGGACTTTGAGGACGTTCAATCATACGAGATACAAATCGAAGCTAAAGATAAGGGGACTCCGCCGCTGTCGGGTCACTGCAAGGTAGTGGTGGAGGTGCTGGACGTGAACGACAACGCGCCGGAGGTGTGGGTCACGTCGCTGTCGGTGCCGGTGCCGGAGGACGCGGCGGTGGGGACGGTGGTGGCGCTGCTGAGCGTGTCGGACCGGGACTCGGGGGCGAACGGTCGTGTGCGGTGCGCCGTGTGGCCGCCGTCGCCGTTCGGTCTGGTGTCGACGTTCGCGGGCTCGTACTCGCTGGTGCTGCGGGAGGCGCTGGACCGTGAGCGGGTGTCGGAGTACGAGGTGGAGGTGCGGGCGGAGGACGGCGGGGCGCCGGCGCTGCGCGCCAGGCGCGGGGTGCGGGTGCCGGTGTCGGACGTGAACGACAACGCGCCGTCGTTCGCGCAGGCCGTGTACACGGTGCTGGCGCGGGAGAACAACGCGGCGGGCGCGGAGCTGGCGCGGGTGTGGGCGCGGGACCCGGACGAGGCGGGCAACGGTCGCGTGAGCTACTCGGTGTGGGAGGGCGGTGCCGGGGGCGCGTCGTCGGGCGCGGGGTGGCGCCCGGCGTCGAGCTACGTGTCGGTGGACGCGGAGAGCGGGCGCCTGTGGGCGCTGCAGCCCTTGGACTACGAGGAGGTGCAGGTGCTGCAGTTCGAGGTGCGTGCGGTGGACGCGGGGGAGCCGGCGCTGTGCGGCAACGCCACGGTGCAGCTGTTCGTGGTGGACGAGAACGACAACGCGCCGGCGCTGCTGCCGGCGTCGGGCGGCGGGTCGTGGGTCGAGGCGGCGTCGGTGTCGGGCTCGGAGGTGGTGTGGGCGTGGGCGGCGTGGGGGTCTCCGGCGGGGCAGGTGGTGGCGAAGATCCGCGCGGTGGACGCGGACTCTGGCTACAACGCGTGGCTGCGCTACGAGCTGTGGGAGCCGCGGGGGAAGGGCGCGTTCCGCGTGGGGCTGTACAGCGGCGAGGTGAGCACGGCGCGGGCGCTGGAGGAGGCGGACGGCCCTCGTCAGAGGCTGGTGATCGTGGTGCGGGACCACGGGGAGCCGGCGCGCTCGGCCACGGCCACGCTGAGCGTGTCGCTGGTGGAGGGCGCCGAGGCGGCGCTGGCGGCGGCGGGCTCGTCGTCGTCGGGGCCGGGGCTGCGGCCGGCGGCGGGCGCCGAGGGCGCGGGCGCGGGGTCGTCTTCGTCGACGAACGTGTGGCTGGTGGTGGCCATCTGCGCGGTGTCGAGCCTGTTCGTGCTGGCGGTGGTGCTGTACGGGGCGTCGCGGTGGTCGCCGCGGGCGTCCGTGCTGTCGGGGCCCGGGCCGGCGACGCTGGTGTGCGCCAGCGAAGCGGGGAGCTGGTCGTACTCGCAGCGCCAGAGCCGGAGCCTGTGCGTGGCCACGGACGGCGCGGGCAAGAGCGACCTGATGGTTTTCAGCCCCAACTTCCCGCCGCCGCCCGGCGCCGGGGCGAAGGAGACGCAGCCGGAGCCGCCCGCGCTGCTGGACACGGTCAGTGGCCCCCCCCTTGCCCGCCCCTTGCCAACCGCTTATTCGCCCCGCCTCCCGCCCGACAGACAGATAGGGGAGGTTGTGGTCCGTGGGTGCTTGGCGGGTTCTTAAGGATGCTAATGGCAGCTTTGCACGTGCCTCAGCCTCCTGTCCGGCTTCTGCTTTTTTGAGGAACAACGAAGAAAATTGTTGTCATCCTTGGCTCTTGCTTGTTGGCATTTGTGTGGCATTTGGGGTTCGATCAGTTTGGTGCAGGAGCACAGGACAGGCAGGTTGTGACAGTTCCCCGGGCACTATTTTGTGCCTTCTTACCATTGTTGACTGCTGACTGTGGTGGTATCAGATGTGGGTTTTTCTTTGTCCTCCTCTTTTGTTCTCCTCTGTAAGTGACTTGATGTGTTGACAGTGCATGGGCGTCTTCTTTTCATGCAGTTTCTCTGCCTGTGGTTCTTCTACCATTTTCTGAGCCTGCAATTTCTTCTACCATTTACTTGGCCCAACAGAGGCACCAGGAGAGTTTGCAAGGCATTGTGTATTTCTCCTTCATTCTTTTACGGTGTTATCATAGAATCATTAAGGTTGGAAAGGAACTCCAAAATGATCTAGTCCCACCATCCCTATACCACCTGTATTACTTACTAAACCATGTCCCTAAGCACCTTATACAACCTTTCTTTGAACACTCCAAGGTACAATGATGCCACCTCCTCCCTGGGCAACCCATTCCAATGCCTAACTACTCCTTCTGAGAAGAAATTTCTCCTGGTTTCTAACCTGAACCTCCCCTGGCAAAACTTGCAGTCATTCCCTCTTGTCCTAGCACTAGTTATATGCGAGAAGGGGCAGACTCCCAGCTCACCACAACCTCTGTTCTGGTAGTTGGAGGGAGTAATAAGGTCTCTCCTGAGTCTCCTCCAGACTAAACAGTCCCCAATTCCCTTAGCCACTCCTCAACGGAGTTGTGTTCCAGACCCTTCACCAGCTTCGTTGCCCTTCTCTGGACACGCTCCAGGGCGTCAGTGTCTTTCTTGTAGTGAGGGACCCAAAACTGAACACAGGTTTTGAGGAACGGCCTCACAGAGCTGACTACAGGGGAAAGATCATCTCCCTGGTCCTGCTGGCTATGATATTCCTGATCCAAGCCAGGATGCCGTTGGCCTTCTTGGCTACCTGGGCACACTGCTGGCTCATGTTCAGGTGAGTGTCAACCAACACCCCCAGATCCTTTTCCTCTGTACAGCTTTCCAGCCACCCTGCCCCAAGCCTGTAATGTTGCCTGTTGTTGTTATGACCAAAGTGCAGGACCCAGCACTGTGCCACATTGAACTTCATTGCATTGGCCTATATCTATTGAACCAAGCTGTCCAGGTCCTTCTGGAGGTCCTTCCTACACCCCAGTAGATCGACACTCCTCCCTGCAACTTTGTGCCATCTGCAAACTTACTGAGGATGCACTCAATTCCCTCATCCAAATCATCAATAAAGACATTAAAGAGGATGTGCCCCAGTACTGATGCCTGGGGAACACCACTCTTGACCAGTCCTTAGATTTAACTCTATTAACTACCACTCTTTGAGCCTGTCCATCCAGCCAGTTTTTAGCTCAGCAAACAGTGCACCTGTCCAAGCCACGGGTCACCTGCTTCTCCAGAATACTGTGGGACACTGTGCCAAAGGCTTTGGTGAAGTCGAGGTAGACTATGTCAACAGCCTTTCCCTCATTCACTAGGCAAGTCACCTGGTCATAGAAGTAGATGATGTTGGTCAGGCAGGACTTGCTGTTCATGAACCCGTGCTGGCTGGGCCTGATCCCCTGGTTGTCACATACATGCTCTGTGATTGCCTGCAGGATGACTTGCTCCGTAATCTTTCTTGGCACCGAGGTCAGGCTAACAGGCCTGTAGTTCCCTGGGTCTTCCTTATGACCCTTCTTATAGATGGGCGTCACATTAGCAAGTTTCCAGTCATCTGATACCTCTCTGTTTGACCATGACCACTGATAGATGATGGAGAGCGGCTCAGCAATCACACCCGCCAGCTGCCTCAGCACCTTCCAGTGGATTCCGTCTGGCCCCATGGACTTGCAGCAGTCCAGGTGGAATAGTAGGTCTCTAACTGTTTTGACCTGAATCATGGGGTGTTTATTCTGCTAGCTGTCCCAGTCTTCCAGATCAGGAGGCTGAGTACCTCGAGAATAAGGGTTCTGAATGGTATGTGGTAGTAAAAGGTGTTCTGGGAAGCAGCAGGCCCCAAGGCAGGTTTTAGCAAAGGGAATTTTCATTTTCTGGACTTGGAGTACTTCTAGATCTTCAGATGGTGTGTGCTATTGAAATGCCCACAAGGTCTTTTGAGGTGATGAATATCTCCCACCAGAAACAATCCCTTTGCTGCTGCTGCCATCCTGATGTAGACAATGTGTCTGGTAAGAGTGGGGAGATGTGCACACTGATGAACCTTTTGCTACTTTTTTGGGAAAGCTGATGTGAGTGGGTAGCGCTTCAATGTGCTGTCCTTACATTGTGATGGGCATCTACAGGAGTTTCTGCAGCCCTTGATGCTGCCATGATGGTTCCTTGATCCTCTTCAAGCAGGATATTTAAGGGGAGGTAAGAAGGGATGTTTGAGCTTTGGGTACTCGGCTGCCCCTGTTTATCCACAGCTGTCCTGAGACCGTCTGTACAGAGAGATGTGTGACATTGCAGATGTGTAGCTGTGCTCCCAGACCTGCACCGTTTCCATGTGAGACAGGTGAGGCAGTGCAGAACATGAAGGGTCAGTTAGAGAGACTCTACTGAACAGTGTGTATGTGGTACCATCTGTATAGTTTCTGTGGTGCTCTCATTGATGGGAACAGTTGTGCACTTGGTTTCCTGGGCAGAGAAGTGGTGTGATATTCACTAACCTGTTTGATTTTTTCAATACAGTCATTAGTAGCCACGTGCTTAGAAAAGCACCAGAATCCTTCATCTTAAACAACAAGAAGAATAGAACCTGACACATTTAACAGGTAAAGGAATTCAGCAGAGAATAAAGCTCCAAAGGGCCTGGAGTTGGAGGCTTTCTGGATCTTGAGACAGTGTGTGGTGAAATGCCCACATTGTCTTTTGAGGTTGTGAATGTCTCGTGCCTGAGACAGTCCCTTGAGCAGCTGCCTGCCTGCCATAGGTGGTGTGTTGGTTAGAGAGGGTGACATGCAGACTGGGAAATAGTGTCTGAGAGACCTGTTGTTTTGAGAAAGGCACTGTCAGAGGGTAACACTTCCCCCTACCCTGCAGTCCTTCTGTAGTAGAAGCATCTATAGTAGCTTCCACAGGTGTTGGTCTTGCTGTGATCATTTGTTGCTCCTCCTGAGACACGATTGTTAAAGGCCCAGGAGGAACTGGGTATAATCATTGGTCTCCTGACTTCCCCTATTTGTGCACTTGCACAGTTGGCTTCAGTAGAGAACCTGTGTCATTATAGGTGGGTCATTTCAATATGTCCATGAACACACCAGTCCCTGCAAAGCAGCCCAGCTCTGCTTTTGGAAGGTAGAAGTTCTCATCCATTTGCTATTGTGCAGGCATTTTTGGTTTGGTGTTTGCTGTGGTTCTTGGAAGAACAAAATTGTTGCAGAGTGGGATCAGAGCTGTCCCAGCTCTCACCACAGGATCTTTAAGGTCTCTAACATGCAGCTCTGTGGGGTTTCCATTCTGAATTGCTGGAAAAACACAAAGCATTGATGGTGAGGTTCATTGATGTGGGAAGTGCCTGCCAGATTGTGACCAGCTTTGCGTGCCTCTCTATATTCTTTGTGCCAATCAAAAGGGAAGGTGAGGATGGGGAAAGACCTGGGTCATGCTCAGAGCATGTTTTAGAGCTGGAACATGTTCCTGTGATGGAGCAATGTGTCATGGCAGTGATGCTCCTAGTGGGATGCAGTAGGGCCTGGGCATGCGTCACTGGGAACATGAGTTTGAGTGTGGAAGAGCCTTGCTGGAGAAAAAGGAGATGCTGGGTAGGACATTGTCTGTGTCACTAGGGAGAAAATTGAGATTGTCTGGTTAGCTGGAGATCTCATTTCCCAGGGCATCTCATATAGGATGCCAGTAGAAAACCTTGAGCAGATGCCAGATGCTGCTTGCCCTGTGAAATCCTCTAAGGACCTCCAGAATTCTGCACATCCTCACACCCTTCTGTCCCCTGCTGCATTCCTGTATGATGTAACGACATCTGCCACGGGGTCCTTTAATATTTTTTTTTTCCTGAATGTGGTGTGCTGTTGAGAAAGAGGGATTGTGATATTTGGATCACTTTGCCTTCTCAAAAGCTGTCTCTGGTCAAGTGCCTCCTGATCTTGCTTGCAAGGGAGGAGAAGGAATGGTCTCCAAGAACTTGGCAAACCTTGCATTTCAATACAGGTGAACGAGTTTTCCTAGTTCTCCTTCCTCAGCAAACATTCCTTCCCTTTTGTTTTTCCTTTCTTCACACCAGCAATGTGTTGGTATCAGTGGATGAGATGCAGACAGAAGGATTTTCACCGCTGTCTGGTTGCAGAGGTTTGGGCTGAATTTGGGGGATGGCTTTTCCCTTTTCCTGGGATGAGGGTGATATTGTGATAATGTCCTCAGCTTTCAGGTCTTCCTTGCACTTCCATTGTATTAGAAGTCCATAAGGGAGCACTGCTCATGGTCCTGAGGCTTTTGCAGAAGATGTCTAAAAGATTTTCTGCTCAGGTTCCCCAGAAATATGTGAGTGTGAAGGGAAAATGCACCTTAAAACTAGTCCTCCTGTGATGAAA
Organism: Porphyrio hochstetteri; assembly: GCA_020800305.1. Lineage (NCBI taxonomy): Eukaryota > Metazoa > Chordata > Aves > Gruiformes > Rallidae > Porphyrio > Porphyrio hochstetteri. The sequence continues at coordinate 13,704,104 of CM036919.1, forward strand.
ATGTTTCTTCTTCTGAAGCAGCAAGGAGTGATGGGACAGGTAAGTCAATGATAACTGAAGATGTGTTTGAGAGATGGATGTACTTCTATTCCTGCTCAGGCGTTTTATCATGTTGGATCATGTCAGTGAACATGGATAGAGGGACCCCAAGGCATTTCACACAGTGGAATTGTTGGTGTTGAGGTGATGTTCTCAGTGAACATGTTGTGGTGTTTCCTTCCTGGCTTTTGTTTGGCTGTGTGGTGGGTGGTTCATGAGTGGGAGGTATTCCGTGGGGACTACTGCTTGTGAGGGAAAAGGTGTGTACTGTGTAGTTCTGGCTGAGCATACCTACCTGACAGGGAACACAAGAGCTTGACATTCCTCATGCAGGTGGAAAATAAGCTCTTCCGCGAGATACCTGAAGAGTGCTTGGGAGCTGTGGTGGCCCTGTGCCACATGAATCTTTGTGGAGGGTTGTCATGCTGGTCTGTTGTGCTTGGTCTCCCATGAGAAAGACCCTGTTGTATTTCTTGGACCCTTTGGAGCCTGCTTGCAGAGGTGTCCAACTCCCTGGACTTGGGCTTGTGTTTCTGAGGGTGGTGGATTCTGTTCTGAAGTAGTAGTGCTATTCTTTGTCATCTGATTGCCTTGCTCTGGTATCTGCTGGACCCTTGGATGGATGAGAGGCTGAAGGAGGCTTCCTTCCTGAAGGGTGTGGAATTTGCAGGTGCATGGGTGGGGGGAAAGGAAGAATGTTTTTCCCTGTTTGAAGGGATGGAAGAGAAAAGGAAGGAGAGCTCTTGCCAAATGGCATGTCTGTGTTCAATGTCATGCATGATTTAGATATTAAAAAACTTTTTGTTGATGGAAAAGTGAACATTAGGTACAAGGATGTGAGCAGAAGAGAATGGGATGAATGAATACATCTGGACAAAACAATCAGTGGAGAATACAACAATAACAAGAAGAGACAGGAAGGAATAGCAAAAGGAAGAAAGATCAGAAAGAATCCATGCAGTGAAGGAGGCAAGGAAGCAAGTAAGGAGGGAGAGACTACAGAGGAGATTACTGTTACTCATCGTGGTTATTTCTACATGCTGAATGGAATTGAGGACCTCGGCATTGATGGTACTCAGGGACACTGTGCAAGGATTGAGCAAATGTGGTGAGGAATAGGGGTGAGATCTCTTGTGTGAGGGTTTTTCCATGTTTCATGGTGAGTGTGGTGTAGGCATTTAAAAAAAAATTGGAAATGCGAAAACAAACAGAAGAGACAATGGAAACAGAAGAGGAGGGGAGGCATTGATGTGATGGGGCACGAAAAAAGAGGAATAGATGGAAGAGGACAGATAGGAACAAAGAGGGACAAGAAGAGAAAGGAAACATTTAAAAAAAAAAAAAGGAAGGAGCTAAAGAAAGGAGGAAAGGAAGGAATCTATGCAACGAGGAAGGAAGCAAGGATGGAAGAAAGAGGGAAGGAAGGACAGGAAGGGAGGAAGGGACAAAAGAGGAAATTGCCAGTGTGCACTGACATCCTGACATGATAAATGCACCAGAGGACCCCGGCATCCTCTTAACTCAAGGACGCTGAGCAAGGCCTGTGTGAAAGTCCCGAGGAAAAGCAGTGAGAGCTCTTGCCTGAGGGGACTCGAATCCTTCGTTACAGGTATACTGTAGACATTTTGAAATCATTTTCCTTAAGAAGAAAAAGAAAATATGAGACAACGGCTCGTTTGTGTTTAAACAAATGAAAAAGATTAGGATGCAAATATGAGGCAGAAAAGATTAGGAAAAAAGAATACACAAAAAACCCAAAAAAGAATAAAGAAGATGAATTGGAAGAAAGTGAGAAAGATAAAATGGTACGGCAGATCTAAAATGAACGGCAGAGGGGAAGGAAGAAGACAAGGAAAGACTTAATGGAAGTTAAGAAGATAGAACGGGAGGAAGGAAGAAGAGAGGACAGGATACCCACCGCCCTTGTCTCTGGGCGCTGAGGGGAGTTGGTCCCTACGAACACCGCCCCCCCACCCCGCCCTTGGTAAGAGTACGGTGCTCGGGCGCTGCTGCCCCTAATTAGCGCTGCTAGCTCCGTTTTTGATGGTCTCCGCCGAGGGACCGGAGGCGCCACGGGAGCGGTGAGCAGGGAGAAAGAAGAGAGAAGTGTGGAAAAAGAAGGTCGACGGGGTAAAGAATCGGGCACGGAAGGGCCAGAACGAAACGGATTAAGAATGAAGAGAATAAAACAAAGGAAGGAAGAGAATAAAAGAGGGGGAAAAAAGACAGAAAAGGGAAGGAATAAGGAAGCAGGAAAGAGAAAGCAGGATAGAAGAAGGAACACGGAGAGGAGGAAATCTCTGCAGGCAGAAAGGAAGGAAGGAAAAAGAAATGAGTTGGGGGAAGAGGAGAGCAAGAAGGGCAAGAGAGGGTGGAGGGGCAGGAGGAGAGGGGAGAGGAGCCGATGAGCGCGGGTGCGGAGGCGCGGTGTTGTTGGGGAGCGTGTGAGGCGTGTGAGCAGCACACGGTGTCGCTGCAGGCTCAGCAACGGCGGCGGAGCGGCGAGGCGGCTCCGCCCCGGTGCGGCGGAGAGCCCGGCTGTGAGCGCGGGGGGGCGGCGAGCAGCGGTCAGGAGAGCCGGGCCGTGAGTGCGGGCGGCGGCGGGGAGGCGGGCGGGTCCCGGGCGGGTGCGGGGTCCCGCGGCGGTGAGTGGGCGATGGTGGCGTGTTGGGGGCCCGTGTTGCGGGTGCTGGTGCTGCAGGCGGCCTGGGCGCTGGTGGGCGGCCAGGTGCGCTACTCGGTGCCGGAGGAAGCCAAGGCCGGGACGGTGGTGGGCCGTCTGGCGCAGGACCTGGGCCTGGAGGCGGGCGATGCGGAGGCGCGGGGGCTACGCCTGGTGTGGCAGGGCCGGCGGGCGAGCGTGGAGGTGAGCGGGGCGAGCGGGGCGCTGGTGGTGAGCTCGCGGCTGGACCGGGAGGAGCTGTGCGGGAAGAGCGCGCCGTGCGCCCTGCGCCTGGAGGTGCTGGTGGAGCGGCCGCTGCGCGTCTTCCACGTGGAGCTGGAGGTCACCGACATCAACGACAACGCACCGCTCTTCCCCGCCGCCCGCAAGAACCTCAGTATCGTGGAATTCAACACGCTGCCGGGGTCCCGTTTCCCTCTGGAGGGCGCGTCGGATGCCGATGTGGGAGCCAACGCGCAGCTCTCCTATACACTCAGCGCCAGCGAGCACTTTATGCTGGATGTCAAATCATCGGACAAAAACATAAAATCCTTGTTTTTGGTGCTCCTGAAACCTCTGGACCGCGAGACTGATCCTGTGCACCGTCTGGTGGTGACGGCGAGTGACGGGGGCCGGCCGCCGCTGACGGGCACGATGGAGCTGGTGATCTCGGTGCTGGACGCCAACGACAACGCGCCCCAGTTCAACCAGTCGGTGTATAAAGTGCAGCTGCCGGAGAACGCTGCAAAGGGGACGCTGGTGGCGGAAGTGAACGCCACGGATCCGGACGAGGGTGTTAATAAGGAGTTTTCTTTCAGCATCATCAGTTCTGTTCCGCTTGTTAGCAGAGATCTGTTCAGTATACATCCGGAGACGGGTGATATCCGGCTCTCAGGGGCTCTAGACTTTGAAGACGTCCGTGTACATGAGATACAAATCGAAGCGAGAGACAAAGGCACTCCTCCGCTGTCGGGTCACTGCATAGTGGAGCTGGAGGTGCTGGACGTGAACGACAACGCGCCGGAGGTGTGGGTCACGTCGCTGTCGGTGCCGGTGCCGGAGGACGCGGCGGTGGGGACGGTGGTGGCGCTGCTGAGCGTGTCGGACCGGGACTCGGGGGCGAACGGTCGTGTGCGGTGCGCCGTGTGGCCGCCGTCGCCGTTCGGTCTGGTGTCGACGTTCGCGGGCTCGTACTCGCTGGTGCTGCGGGAGGCGCTGGACCGTGAGCGGGTGTCGGAGTACGAGGTGGAGGTGCGGGCGGAGGACGGCGGGGCGCCGGCGCTGCGCGCCAGGCGCGGGGTGCGGGTGCCGGTGTCGGACGTGAACGACAACGCGCCGTCGTTCGCGCAGGCCGTGTACACGGTGCTGGCGCGGGAGAACAACGCGGCGGGCGCGGAGCTGGCGCGGGTGTGGGCGCGGGACCCGGACGAGGCGGGCAACGGTCGCGTGAGCTACTCGGTGTGGGAGGGCGGCGCCGGGGGCGCGTCATCGGGTGGGGGGTGGCGCCCGGCGTCGAGCTACGTGTCGGTGGACGCGGAGAGCGGGCGGCTGTGGGCGCTGCAGCCCTTGGACTACGAGGAGGTGCAGGTGCTGCAGTTCGAGGTGCGCGCGGTGGACGCGGGGGAGCCGGCGCTGTGCGGCAACGCCACGGTGCAGCTGTTCGTGGTGGACGAGAACGACAACGCGCCGGCGCTGCTGCCGGCGTCGGGCGGCGGGTCGTGGGTCGAGGCGGCGTCGGTGTCGGGCTCGGAGGTGGTGTGGGCGTGGGCGGCGTGGGGGTCTCCGGCGGGGCAGGTGGTGGCGAAGATCCGCGCGGTGGACGCGGACTCTGGCTACAACGCGTGGCTGCGCTACGAGCTGTGGGAGCCGCGGGGGAAGGGCGCGTTCCGCGTGGGGCTGTACAGCGGCGAGGTGAGCATGGCGCGGGCGCTGGAGGAGGCAGACGGCCCTCGTCAGAGGCTGGTGATCGTGGTGCGGGACCACGGGGAGCCGGCGCGCTCGGCCACGGCCACGCTGAGCGTGTCGCTGGTGGAGGGCGCCGAGGCGGCGCTGGCGGGCTCGTCGTCGTCGGGGCCGGGGCTGCGTCCGGCGGCGGGAGCCGAGGGCGCGGGCGCGGGGTCGTCTTCGTCGACGAACGTGTGGCTGGTGGTGGCCATCTGCGCGGTGTCGAGCCTGTTCGTGCTGGCGGTGGTGCTGTACGGGGCGTCGCGGTGGTCGCCGCGGGCGGCCGTGCTGTCGGGGCCCGGGCCGGCGACGCTGGTGTGCGCCAGCGAAGCGGGGAGCTGGTCGTACTCGCAGCGCCAGAGCCGGAGCCTGTGCGTGGCCACGGACGGCGCGGGCAAGAGCGACCTGATGGTTTTCAGCCCCAACTTCCCGCCGCCGCCCGGCGCCGGGGCGAAGGAGACGCAGCCGGAGCCGCCCACGCTCCTGGACACGGTCAGTGCCCCCCCCCCCACACACACTTTCCAGCCTCTTGCCCTCCCGACGCCCTTTCCCCCTCCTCCCTAGGCAGGTGCCCATTCCCCTGCCAGCAGGAAAGGCGCTGCGGGGAGGCGGAGGTCGTGGTTGCTTGTCAGATTCTTAAGGATGCCAATGACATCTGCCTCAGCCTCCTCTCCGGCTTCTGCTACTTTTAGGGGAACAGCCAAGAAAGTTCTTGTCATCCTTGGCTCTTGTTTGCTGGCATTTGTGTCGCATTTGTGTTTGAGCTTGGTGCAGGAGCACAGGACGGGGCAGGTGGTGACAGTCCCCCGGCCTCTATCAGCTGTCTTCTTACCGTTAGTGACTGCTGACTGTGGTGGTATCAGATGTGGGTTCTTATGGAAAGCTCTTTCCCCTTCTCTTTCATTTTTCTTTTATTCTCCTCTGCGGGGTCTGTGGGGTCGTGTAACCATTTCATTTTTTGCAACAGCCATTAGGGAATTAGGGAATGCTATACTGGCTTTCTCTACGTTCCTTTCCATGTTCATTGTTACTCTGTTCTCTTCTTAGATTGTCCTCTCCCCAAGACATGGTTCAATGTGACTTTTCAGGGAACCCTGGGTTTTCTGTAGCCTTGGTGTAATTTCTCTGCAGTTATTTGAGTCATTACACATAAGGACTCAAATATTACGCTATGACTATTGCACATAGACCTTTTCTATGTTCTTTTGCTTCTTCCCTTTCTCCTCCACCACTTTGTGGACTGCATTCCTGGCCAGTGAAGTACCATGAAGTCCCTTGGCCTGTTATCATGTTCGCTCAATATCCGTGCCAAAACAAAAACCAAATAGCTGCTCCTCCCCAAAAACCCTCAAATCAGATTCCCTTACACACTAAATCTGACATCTGTTATGGTGCTGAGTTCATCCAGATTTATTTTGTCTGAGTGGAGCATGAAATCAGTGCTGTTGCTGTTTAACACTCTCCTGAGATCACCTTCAGAAAGAGCATTGCTGCCGTGTCTGCCAGGTTGCCATCTGAGGTAGCTGAAGCTTTGTCAACTTTGAAGGTTCAGCCTGGGTGAGTCTGCGGGACACCGTGTGTGTGACACCTCTGTGTGTTTTTCTGGTTCTCTCATCAATGGGAAGGGTCTGTGAAAGTTGGATTGAGCCTTGAGGTGGGAGAAGAAATTGTGGCATGTCACAGTGGTGGCAGTGGCATTGGCACTGTGTAGGGTCTGGCCATCACTTGGTGTGAAGGGTGGCCCTAAGCAGTGGGAAGGACTGGACGATACCTGGAGGGAAGCATGAAGCTGGAATGGCACTGTGTTCCTACCCTGAATCCTTTCCCAGGATCTCCCACGTTTCTTGAGTTGGAGATCTTCTGGATCTTGATAAAGGGAGTGTTATTGGAATGCCCACCACATCTTCTGAGGTTAGGACTCTGCCCCAGCAGAGACAGTCCCTTGTGCTGCTGCTTGCCTGACAGAGGCGATGTGCTGGTTAGAGGGGGTTACCTGCAGACTGAGAGTTACTGTGATATGAGAATTTCCCTTGTGTTTTGGGAAAGCTGTTGTGGGTGGGTAGAGCTTCACCCTGCTGTCCTTGTGTTGTGGTGGGTATTTACAGGAGCTTCTGCAGCCCTTGGTGCTTCCATGATGATTGCTTGATCCTCCTCAGGAGGCATTTATAAGGGCAGGAGAGGATTTGGCTTGACATTCGGGCTCTCAACTGCTCCTACTTGTGCACTGTCATGCGTGACCTCAGTAGAGATGCTGTGTCCTCTGGTCAGTATGAGCTCATTCTGATAGGAGCATGTCCATGCCAAGCCCAGCACAGTGGCCCAGCTGTGGGACTCTAGGGTAGAAATTCTCCCAGGCCGTTGATACTGTGAGTGCCCTTTGCTTCAGATCTGAGTGTGTTTCTCTCATGGCATCAAATCCCTGTGGACTGGGCTGAGAGCTGGCACAGCTCTCATCAGAGAATCTTTAAGAACATTGATGTGTGGCTGTGGGGTTTTTCAACTAGGGACCTGCAATGTTTTCTTAGTGTTTGCATCTCAGTGTGTTCTTGTTTTTATAGCAATATTGCTTGTGAGAACTTTTACGACACATGACCTTAACTTCTTGGTTATCATGTGGAATGTTGTTGGTCAAACATAAGCTTCCCCAGATTTGGATCCTGCCTCCAGCCTTCTCTGAAACTCTCTTTGGTTAACCCTCTGCTCTTCCTGTTGCTAGTCAGGGCAAGGAGTATGTGTTCAGGGTGTTGCCAAACCTTACCTTTCAATACAGCAGCACAGGATCACTTTGGTTTTGTTCTGTCCTCACACCAAAAGCTCCAGCTCTTCTAGTTTGTCCTTCCCTCACATTGGTAGCAGTGGATGAGGGGCAGACTGCTGACTTTGGCCCCTGTCAAGTGGCAAATATTTGGACATTTTCCCCTCAGTGTGGAGAATGTTTTTCCCACCCTTCTGAGCTGGGGGTGATGTCCCTGTGTCTTGAAAAATCTCTCTTCTCTGAAGAAGCAGCCAGTGATTCGACAGGTAGGTCACTTCAGATATAAAGCTGATGTTCTTGAGAGAAAGGTGTACTTTTGTTCCTGATCATTTATAGCCTCTTTTTGTTAGAGAAAGAAATTATTGCCAGGATTTTAGTGCCTGTATGTTCATACCAGCACAGCACCACTGCCTGCACTTGTTCCTTTGCTGCTGCTTCCAGGTCCAGTGTGAAGAGCCAGGAGCATGGACAGGCAGGGGAGGGATGCCAATGCATTTCTCTGAGTGGATGTGTTGGACATTGAGGAGATGTTCTCCATAAGACATACCATGGTGTTTTTTTCATGGCCATTGTTGTCTGTAGTTCCCAGACCCTCCCAAGTGTCTGGATTTGAGGCCTTCTGAATCTGGAGATGGTGGGTGGTATTGAAAAGCCCACAAGGTCTCATGAATTTATGCGTTTGGGTACAGCTTCAGTTTGTTGTCAATATGTTTTCATGGGCATCTGCAGGAGCTTCTGCAGCCCTTGATGCTGCCGTGATGATTCCTTGAGCACTTTCAAGGAGGATTTGTAAGGGGAGGTAAGAAGGGATGTTTGAGCTTTGGGTGCTCGTCTGCCCCTGTTTATCCACAGCTGTCCTGAGACCGTCTGTACAGAGAGATGTGTGACATTGCAGATGTGTAGCTGTGCTCCCAGACCTGCACCGTTTCCATGTGGGACAGGTGAAGCAGTGCAGAACATGAAGGGTCAGAGAGATTCTGCTGAACAGTGTGTATGTGGTACCATCTGTATGGTGTCTGTGGTGCTCCCGTTGGTGGGAAGAGTTGTGCAGTTGTGTTCCTGGGCAGAGAAATGGTGTGATACACACCAACCTGTTTTGATTTCTTTCCATATTTGCAATTGCAGCCCCAGAATCCTTCATTTTAAACCACATCATCATCAGAACTCCAACTGAGGAACCTAGCAACAAAAACTTATGCTACCAAATGCCCAGACCCAAATTCTTGTGCAGACAATGTCATGAGTTAGGTTGGGTGCTTGTTTGGGTTATTCTACCAGAGCATGGAATCAATGCCATGTCAGTTTAGAGTACCTATAGAGAGAGTATAGAACCTGTCGAAGATGATCTATGTTGTGCCATCCCTAGGTTGTTCTCTGGTTGTCTTATGGAGGGGAAGGGTCCAAAAAGCTGCAGTGATGTCTGAGTTGGGAAAGATAGCCATGGTGTGTCACAGAGGTGAATGTGGCAGTGGTACTGAGTATGGCCTGGGCATGTCCTGCTGGAAGGGTGATTGTGAGCAGGGGGAGGAGTTGTCTGTGGGAACTGGAAATCTGTGGGAAGACTGTGGTCTGTGAAGTCAACATACAACAGGAATGGGCCATGAGGCACATTTCTGGAGAGCACATGTGCCAGGGTTGGGAAGGAAGGATGCCTAGAAGGTTGCACAAGGCAGGATGGGCAGAGTGTCTTGGTGGCCAAGTTCCTTTTCCAGGCTCCCAGGGCCTTCTGGATCTTGATGCAGTGTGTGGTGATGAAATGCTCACAAGGTCTTCTAAGGTAATGAATGACCCACACCTGAGACAGTCCCTTGTGCTGCTGCCTGCCTGACATAGGTGACATGTTGGTTAGAGGGGGTGACATACAGACTGGGGAATGCTGTCTGAGAGACCTGTGTTTTGGGCAAGGTGTTGTGAGAGGGCAGCACTTACCTACCCCCACTGTCCTTGTTTAGTGGAAGGCATCTACAGTAGCTTCCAAAGCTTTTGATCTTGCTGCCCAGGAGGAGGTGGGTATAATCTTTGGGCTCCTGACATCCCTCACTTGTGTGCTTGCATGGTTGGCCTTGGTAGAGAACCTGTGTCACTACGTGTGGCCGCTCCCAATATGTGTATGACCATGACAGTCCCTGCACTGCAGCCCAGCTCTGGTTTTGCATGACAGAAATTCTCTCACTCAGTTGATATTGTGTGTGGCTTGTGATTTGGTGTTTGCTGTGGTTCTCCTGATAAACTGTTGTGGAGTGGTATCCCCATCTCTCATCATGGGATCTTTAAGATCTCTGAAGTGCAGCTCTGTGGGGTTTCCATCTTGAGTTGCTGGAATACCCACAAAGCATTGATGGTGAGGTTCACTGATGTGGGAAGAGCCTGCCCGACCATGAGTGGCTTTATGTGCCTCTCTCTGTTCTTTGTGCCCATCAGGATGGAAGGTGAGGATGTGGAATGGCTTTGGTGATGCTCAGAGCGTGATTTAGTGCTGGATCATGTACCTGTGGTGGAGCAATGTCTTGTGACAGTGATGCTCCTAGTGGGATGCAGTAGTACCTGGGCATGAATCACCGGGAGGATGAGTTTGAGTGGGGAAGTCCTTTGCTGGAGGGAAGTGGAGATGCTGGGTAGGAGATGGTCTGTGTCGCTGGGGAGGAAATGGAGACTGTCTGCTTAGCTGGAGATCTCATTTCTCCTGGCATGTCATTGTGTATGGCAGTAGAAAACCCTGAGCAGAGGGCAGATGCAGAGGTGCTTGTCCTCTGAGATCATATAAGAACCTCCGGAAGTGCTGCACATCCTTATGTCCCCCACAACATTCTTCTAATAGTTTTCTCCTGAAATTGGTGAGTCAGAAGGTTTTTGAAATCTCTCTCACTTTGCCTTCCTGAAATCTGGTCACCTCTCTGCTGATCTCCCTTGCTAGGGAGTAGAAGGAGTGGTCTCCAAGAAGTCAGGAAGCCTTGCATTTCAGTACAGGGGAATGAGTTCATTTAGTTTTCTTTCCTCAGGAAACATTCCCACCCTTTTGGTTTGTCTTCCTTCCCATCAGCAATGTGTTGGTAACAGTGGCTGAGATGCAAATGGCTGAATTCTTACAGCTGTCTGGCTGCAGAGGTTTGTGCTGTGTGCTCTCAGTGTGGGGGATGGCTTTTCCCCTCTCCTGGGATGAGGTTGATGTTGAGAGAATGTCCTTAGCTTTCATGTCTCCCTTGTGCCTCTGCTGTGATCGAAGCATATAAGGGAGCAGTGTGCTGTCTGTGCTCAGTGTCGTGCATGCTGTAGGTATTTAAAAATCTCTTCGGTAGTGGAAGGATTAACAGAAGATACAAGGATGTAAGAGGAGGAGAATTGGAGGAACAAACACGCCTGGGCAAAACAATAAAGAACAACACCACCACAAAAATAGATGGGAAGGAAGGCCAAAAGCAAGAAAGAAGGGAAGGAATAACCCATGGAAATAAGAAGGAAGCAAGTAAGGAAGAGAGGGAGAGACAATAAATGAGATAACCAGCATTCACCAAGTTATCTCTACATACTGAATGGAGTTGAAGACCTCAGCATCCTTGGTACTCAAAGACTCTGTGTCAGGATAGAGTAAATGCTGTGAGGAAGAGGGGTGAGACACCCGTACCCTGAGGGTATTTCCATTTTCATGGCGAGTGTGGTGTGGATATTTCCAAAACATTTCCTAAACGAGATAACAGGAAAGAAAAGGGTGAAAACAGAAGAGGAGAGGAGGAAAGAGAAAGCAAGGGAAGAAAAAGAGGAACAGATGGAGAAGAAAATGTGGAGACAGGAAGGAAGAGGCCAAGGAAGAGAAAGAACGAAGGAAAGAGAATGAAGGAGCTTAAGAAAGAAGGAAAGGGAGTACTCTATGCAACAAATCAGGAAAGAAGGATGGAGGAAAAAGAGACAGAAAAGAAAGGAAGGAGTGAAGGGACAATAGAGGAGATGATCAGCATGCTCTGCATTATCCTGACACGATGAATGGGGTGGACAACGTCTTCATGCTGGGTTATGGGGGCTGCTGAGCAAGGCTTGTGGAAGATTCGTGATTGAAGAGAAGTGAGAGCTCCTGCCTGAAGGGACTTGAATGAGAAGGAATTAAGGGAGTAAGATAAAGGACAAGCGATTGTCAGGTAAAAAAGAAATAGCAGAAGGGAAAGAAGACAAGTAAGAATTTATGGAATTAATAAAAAAAAAAAGCGAGAAGAGAGGACAGAGGAGAAACACCGGACAACAGCTCGGCTGTGTTTAAACAACTAAAAAAGATAGGGGTGCAAAAGTGAGGCTGGAAGTAATTTAAAAAAAACCAAAAAATAAAAAGAGGAAGAAAATAATACGGAAAAAAGGAATAAAGCGTAATGAGTAGGAAGAGAAGAGATAAAGGAATGGCAGAGGAAAAGGGAGAAGAGAAGGAAGGACTATATGAATGTAAAAAAAAAAGGAAGGAAGAAAGAATAACCACACCGCCGCTCTCTCTGGCCGCTGAGCGGACTTGGTCCCTACAAGCATAAACCCCTCCGCGCTCCGGCGCTGCTGCCCCGTAATTAGCGCTGATGGCTACGGCTTTGATGGGCTCCGCCGCGGGGCCGGAGGCGGCTGGGGAGCTGTGAGCAGGGAGAAAGGAGAGAGAAGGGTGGAAAGAGAAGGGCCAGGGGTAAAGAATCGGGCACGGCAGGGCCAGAACGAAACGGAGAAGGAGAAGAATGAGGGCAAAGAAACGGAATAAATGCAAAGCGAGAAGAAGGAAGAAAAGAAAGTGGGAAAAAGAAGACAGAAAAAGGGAAGAGAAAGCAGGAAAGAAGATGGAGAGGAAGAAATCTCTGCAAGCAAAAAGGAAGGAAGGAAAAAGAAATGAGTTGGGGGAAGAGGAGAGCAAGAAGGGCAAGAGAGAGTGGAGGGGCAGGAGAAGAGAGGAGAGGAGCCGATGAGCGCGGGTGCGGAGGCGCGGTGTTGTTGGGGAGCGTGTGAGGCGTGTGAGCAGCACACGGTGTCGCTGCAGGCTCAGCAACGGCGGCGGAGCGGCGAGGCGGCTCCGCCCCGGTGCGGCGGAGAGCCCGGCTGTGAGCGCGGGGGGACGGCGAGCAGCGGTCAGGAGAGCCGGGCCGTGAGTGCGGGCGGCGGCGGGGAGGCGGGCGGGTGCGGGGTCCCGCGGCGGTGAGTGGGCGATGGTGGCGTGTTGGGGGCCCGTGTTGCGGGTGCTGGTGCTGCAGGCGGCCTGGGCGCTGGTGGGCGGCCAGGTGCGCTACTCGGTGCCGGAGGAAGCCAAGGCCGGGACGGTGGTGGGCCGTCTGGCGCAGGACCTGGGCCTGGAGGCGGGCGATGCGGAGGCGCGGGAGCTGCGCCTGGTGTGGCAGGGCCGGCGGGCGAGCGTGGAGGTGAGCGGGGCGAGCGGGGCGCTGGTGGTGAGCTCGCGGCTGGACCGGGAGGAGCTGTGCGGGAAGAGCGCGCCGTGCGCCCTGCGCCTGGAGGTGCTGGTGGAGCGGCCGCTGCGCGTCTTCCACGTGGAGCTGGAGGTCACCGACATCAACGACAACGCCCCGCTCTTCCCCGCCGCCCGCAAGAACCTCAGCATCGCGGAATTAACCACCGTGCCGGGGTCCCGTTTCCCTCTGGAGGGCGCGTCGGATGCCGATGTGGGAGCCAACGCGCAGCTCTCCTATACACTCAGCCCCAGCGAGCATTTCAGAGTCGAGGAGGAAAACAGTAACTCGCGCAGTAAATCTCTGTTCCTGGTGCTCACGAAACCTCTGGACCGCGAGACTGTTCCTGTGCACCGTCTGGTGGTGACGGCGAGTGACGGGGGCCGGCCGCCGCTGACGGGCACGATGGAGCTGGTGATCTCGGTGCTGGACGTGAACGACAACGCGCCCCAGTTTAGCCAGTCGATATATAACGTGCTTATGTCCGAAAATGCCTTGCAGGGCACGCTGGTGGCGCGAGTGAATGCCACGGATCCGGACCTTGGTGTATATGCCGAAGTGATTTATGAAATCGAAACTTTTTTTCCTGCATCTGGCTCAGATGTCTTCAGCATTGATGCGAACAGCGGCGAGATCAGACTGAGGGGGGCCCTGGACTATGAGACAGTTACTTTCTATGACCTACATGTTAAGGCCAGAGACAAAGGGACTCCTCCGCTGTCGGGTCACTGCAAGGTGGTGGTGGAGGTGCTGGACGTGAACGACAACGCGCCGGAGGTGTGGGTGACGTCGCTGTCGGTGCCGGTGCCGGAGGACGCGGCGGTGGGGACGGTGGTGGCGCTGCTGAGCGTGTCGGACCGGGACTCGGGGGCGAACGGTCGTGTGCGGTGCGCCGTGTGGCCGCCGTCGCCGTTCGGTCTGGTGTCGACGTTCGCGGGCTCGTACTCGCTGGTGCTGCGGGAGGCGCTGGACCGTGAGCGGGTGTCGGAGTACGAGGTGGAGGTGCGGGCGGAGGACGGCGGGGCGCCGGCGCTGCGCGCCAGGCGCGGGGTGCGGGTGCCGGTGTCGGACGTGAACGACAACGCGCCGTCGTTCGCGCAGGCCGTGTACACGGTGCTGGCGCGGGAGAACAACGCGGCGGGCGCGGAGCTGGCGCGGGTGTGGGCGCGGGACCCGGACGAGGCGGGCAACGGTCGCGTGAGCTACTCGGTGTGGGAGGGCGGCGCCGGGGGCGCGTCGTCGGGCGGGGGGTGGCGCCCGGCGTCGAGCTACGTGTCGGTGGACGCGGAGAGCGGGCGGCTGTGGGCGCTGCAGCCCTTGGACTACGAGGAGGTGCAGGTGCTGCAGTTCGAGGTGCGCGCGGTGGACGCGGGGGAGCCGGCGCTGTGCGGCAACGCCACGGTGCAGCTGTTCGTGGTGGACGAGAACGACAACGCGCCGGCGCTGCTGCCGGCGTCGGGCGGCGGGTCGTGGGTCGAGGCGGCGTCGGTGTCGGGCTCGGAGGTGGTGTGGGCGTGGGCGGCGTGGGGGTCTCCGGCGGGGCAGGTGGTGGCGAAGATCCGCGCGGTGGACGCGGACTCTGGCTACAACGCGTGGCTGCGCTACGAGCTGTGGGAGCCGCGGGGGAAGGGCGCGTTCCGCGTGGGGCTGTACAGCGGCGAGGTGAGCACGGCGCGGGCGCTGGAGGAGGCAGACGGCCCTCGTCAGAGGCTGGTGATCGTGGTGCGGGACCACGGGGAGCCGGCGCGCTCGGCCACGGCCACGCTGAGCGTGTCGCTGGTGGAGGGCGCCGAGGCGGCGCTGGCGGCGGCGGGCTCGTCATCGTCGGGGCCGGGGCTGCGGCCGGCGGCGGGCGCCGAGGGCGCGGGGTCGTCTTCGTCGACGAACGTGTGGCTGGTGGTGGCCATCTGCGCGGTGTCGAGCCTGTTCGTGCTGGCGGTGGTGCTGTACGGGGCGTCGCGGTGGTCGCCGCGGGCGGCCGTGCTGTCGGGGCCCGGGCCGGCGACGCTGGTGTGCGCCAGCGAAGCGGGGAGCTGGTCGTACTCGCAGCGCCAGAGCCGGAGCCTGTGCGTGGCCACGGACGGCGCGGGCAAGAGCGACCTGATGGTTTTCAGCCCCAACTTCCCGCCGCCGCCCGGCGCCGGGGCGAAGGAGACGCAGCCGGAGCCGCCCGCGTTCCTGGACACGGTCAGTGGCCCCCCCTTGCCCGCCCCTTGCTCTCCCGTTGCCCCTTTGCCCCGCCTCCCTAGGCAGGTGTCCCTTCCCCTGCCAGCAGGAAAGGCGCTGCGTGGAGGAGGAGGTTGCTTAGCTGGTTCTTACGGATGCTAATGACATCTGCCTCAGCCTCCTCTCCGTCTAACGCTTTTGGGGCAACATCGAAGAAAGTTCTTGTCATCCTTGGCTCTTACTTGCTGGCATTTGGTGCAGGAGCATTTTGTTTGAGCTTGGTGCAGGAGCGCAGGACGGGGCAGGTGATGACATTTCCCCGGGCACTATTTGGTGCCCCTTCCCCCCCTCCCTAGTCAGGTGCCCCTTCCCCTGCCAGCAGGAAAGGCCCTGCGTGGAGGCGCAGGTCGTTGGCGCTTGGCCAATTCTTAAGGATGCCAATGACATCTGCCTCAGCCTCCTTTCCGTGTAGTGCTACTTCTAGGGGAACAGCACAGAAAGTTCTTGTCATCTTTGGCTCTTGCTTGCTGGCGTTTGGTGCAGGAGCATTTGTGTTTGAGCTTGGTGCAGGAGCGCAGGACGGGGCAGGTGGTGACAGTCCCCCGGGTGCCTTCTTACCGTTCCTGACTGCTGACTGTGGTGGTATCAGATGTGGGTTCTTATGGAAAGCTCTTTCCCCTTCTCTTTCATTTTTCTTTTATTCTCCTCTGCGGGGTCTGTGGGGTCGTGTAACCATTTCATTTTTTGCAACAGCCATTAGGGAATTAGGGAATGCTATACTGGCTTTCTCTACGTTCCTTTCCATGTGCATTGTTACTCTGTTCTCTTCTTAGATTGTCCACTCCCCAAGACATGGTTCAATGTGACTTTTCAGGGAACCCTGGGTTTTCTGTAGCCTTGGTGTAATTTCTCTGCAGTTATTTGAGTCATTACACATAAGGACTCAAATATTACGCTATGACTATTGCACATAGACCTTTTCTATGTTCTTTTGCTTCTTCCCTTTCTCCTCCACCACTTTGTGGACTGCATTCCTGGCCAGTGAAGTACCATGAAGTCCCTTGGCCTGTTATCATGTTCGCTCAATATCCGTGCCAAAACAAAAACCAAATAGCTGCTCCTCCCCAAAATCCCTCAAATCAGATTCCCTTACACACTAAATCTGACATCCGTTATGGTGCTGAGTTCATCCAGATTTATTTTGTCTGAGTGGAGCATGAAATCAGTGCTGTTGCTGTTTAACACTCTCCTGAGATCACCTTCAGAAAGAGCATTGCTGTCGTGTCTGCCAGGTTGCCATCTGAGGTAGCTGAAGCTTTGTCAACTTTGAAGGTTCAGCTTGGGTGAGTCTGCGGGACACTGTGTGTGTGACACCTCTGTATGTTTTCCTGGTGCTCTCATCGATGGGAAGGGTCTGTGAAAGTTGGATTGAGCCTTGAGGTGGGAGAAGAAATTGTGGCATGTCACAGTGGTGGCAGTGGCATTGGCACTGTGTAGGGTCTGGCCATCACTTGGTGTGAAGGGTGGCCCTAAGCAGTGGGAAGGACTGGACGATACCTGGAGGGAAGCATGAAGCTGGAATGGCACTGTGTTCCTACCCTGAATCCTTTCCCAGGATCTCCCACGTTTCTTGAGTTGGAGATCTTCTGGATCTTGATAAAGGGAGTGTTATTGGAATGCCCACCACATCTTCTGAGGTTAGGACCCTGCCCCAGCAGAGACAGTCCCTTGTGCTGCTGCTTGCCTGACAGAGGCGATGTGCTGGTTAGAGGGGGTTACCTGCAGACTGAGAGTTACTGTGATATGAGAATTTCCCTTGTGTTTTGGGAAAGCTGTTGTGGGTGGGTAGAGCTTCACCCTGCTGTCCTTGTGTTGTGGTGGGCATCTACAGGAGCTTCCGCAGCCCTTGATGATTGCTTGATCCTCCTCAGGAGGCGTTTATAAGGGCACGAGAGGTTTTGGTTTGACCATTGGGCGCTCGACTGCCCCAACTTGTGCACTGTCATGCGTGGCCTCAGTAGAGATGCTGTGTCCTCTGGTCTGTATTAGCTCATTCTGATAGGAGCATGTCCATGCCAAGCCCATCTCAGTGTGCTCTTGTTTTTTGCAGTATTGCTGCTTGTGAGAACTTTTACTACGCATGACCTCAACCTCTCAGTTATGATGTGGAATGTCATTGTCAAACAGAAGCTTCCCCAGATTTGGATCCTGCCACTAGCCTTCTCTGAAACTCTCTTTGGTTAACCCTCTGCTCTTCCTGTTGCTAGTCAGGGCAAGGAGTATGTGTTCAGGATGTTGCCAAACCTTACCTTTCAATACAGCATCACGGGATCACTTTGGTTTTGTTCTGTCCTCACACCAAAAGCTCCAGCTCTTCTGGTTTGTCCTTCCCTCACATTGGTAGCAGTGGATGAGGGGCAGACTGCTGACTTTGGGCCCCTGTCAGGTGGCAAATGTTTGGGAGTTTTCCCCTCAGTGTGGAGAATGTTTTTCCTACTCTCCTGATCTGAGCCTGATGTCCCTGTGTCTTGAAAAACTCTCTTCTCTGAAGAAGCAGCCAGTGATTCGACAGGTAGGTCACTTCAGATATAAAGCTGATGTTTGTGACAGAAAGATGTGCTTTTGTTCCTGATCATTTATAGCTTCTTTATATTGGAGAAGGAAATTATTGCCAGGATTTTAGTGCCTGTATGTTTGTACCAGCACAGCACCACTGCCTGCTCTTGTTCCTTTGCTGCTGCTTCCAGGTCCAGTGTGAAGAGCCAGGAGCATGGACAGGCAGGGGAGGGATGCCAATGCATTTCTCTGAGTGGATGTGTTGGTCATTGAGGAGATGCTCTCCATCAAATATACCATGGTGCTTTTTTCATGGCCATTGTTGTCTGTAGTTCCCAGACCCTCCCAAGTGTCTGGATTTGAGGCCTTCTGAATCTGGAGATGGTGGGTGGTACTGAAATGCCCACAAGGTCTCATGAAGTTATGTGTGTGGGTAGATCTTCATTTTGTTGTCCATGTGTTTTCATGGTCATGTGCAGGAGCTTCTGCAGCCCTTGATGCTGCCGTGATGATTCCTTGAGCACTTTCAAGGAGGATTTGTAAGGGGAGGTAAGAAGGGATGTTTGAGCTTTGGGTGCTCTTCTGCCCCTGTTTATCCACAGCTGTCCGGAGACCGTCTGTACAGAGAGATGTGTGACATTGCAGATGTGTAGCTGTGCTCCCAGACCTGCACCATTTCCATGTGGGACAGGTGAAGCAGTGCAGAACATGAAGGGTCAGAGAGATTCTGCTGAACAGTGTGTATGTGGTACCATCTGTATGATGTCTGTGGTTCTCCCGTTGGTGGGAAGAGTTGTGCAGTTGTGTTCCTGGGCAGAGAAATGGTGTGATACACACCAACCTGTTTTGATTTCTTTCCGTATTTGCAACTGCAGCCCCAGAATCCTTCATTTTATGCCACATCATAAGCTGAACTCCAACTGAGGAACCTACCAACCAAAACTGCTGCTACCAAATGCCCAGACCCAAATTCTCTTGCAGTCAATGTCATGACTTACGTTGGGTGCTTGTTTGGGTTATTCTACCAGAGCATGGAATCAATGCCATGTCCATTCAGAGCACCTTTAGAAAGAGTACAGAAGCTGTTGGAGATGATCTATGTGGTGCCATCCCTACCTTGTTCTGTGGTGCTGTTATGGAGCGGAAGGGTCCAGAACGCTGCATTGATCTCTGAGGTGGGAAAGGTAGCCATGGTGTGTCACAGAGGTGAATGTGGCAGTGGTACTGAGTATGGCCTGGGCATGTCCTGCTGGAAGGGTGATTGTGAGCAGGGGGAGGAGTTGTCTGTGGGAACTGGAAATCTGTGGGAAGACTGTGGTCTGTGAAGTCAACAGACAACAGGAATGGGCCATGAGGCACGTTTCTGGAGAGCACATGTGCCAGGGTGGGGAATGAAGGATGCCTAGAAGGAGGCACAAGACAGAATGGGCAGAGTGTCTTGGTGGCCAAGTTCCTTTTCCAGGCTCCCAGGGCCTTCTGGATCTTGATGCAGTGTGTGGTGTTGAAATGCTCACAAGGTCTTCTAAGGCAACAAATAAATCACACCTGAGACAGTCCCTTGTGCTGCTGCCTGCCTGACATAGGTGACATGTTGGTTAGAGGGGGTGACATACAGACTGGGGAATGCTGTCTGAGTCCTGTGTTTTGGGCAAGGTGTTGTGAGAGGGCAGCACTTACCTACCCCCACTGTCCTTGTTTAGTGGAAGGCATCTACAGTAGCTTCCAAAGCTTTTGATCTTGCTGCCCAGGAGGAGGTGGGTATAGTCTTTGGGCTCCTGACATCCCTCACTTGTGTGCTTGCATGGTTGGCCTTGGTAGAGAACCTGTGTCACCACGTGTGGCTGCTCCCAATATGTGTATGACCATGACAGTCCCTGCACTGCAGCCCAGCTCTGGTTTTGCATGACAGAAATTCTCTCACTCAGTTGATATTGTGTGTGGCTTGTGATTTGGTGTTTGCTGTGGTTCTCCTGATAAACTGTTGTGGAGTGGTATCCCCATCTCATCATGGGATCTTTAAGATCTCTGAAGTGCAGCTCTGTGGGGTTTCCATCCTGAATTGCTGGAAAACCCACAAAGCATTGATGGTGAGGTTCACTGATGTGGGAAGAGCCTGCCCGACCGTGAGTGGCTTTGCATTTGTCTCTATGCTGTTTGTGCCCATCAGGAGGGAAGGTGAGGATGTGGAAATGCCTGGGTCATACTCAGAGAATGTTTCAGCGCTGGAGCATGTTCCTCTGGTGGAGCAATGTCTCATGGCAGTGATGCTCCTAGTGGGATGCAGTAGGGCCTGGGCATGCATCACTGGGAGGATGAGTTTGAGTGGGGAAGTCCTTTGCTGGAGGGAAGTGGAGATGCTGGGTATGAGTTGATCTCCGTCACTGGGGAGGAAATGAAGACTACTCACTTAGAAATCTTATTTCTCTGGCATGTCATTGTGGATGCCAGTAGAAACCCCTGAGCAGAGGCCAGGTGCTGAAGTGCTTGTCCTCTGAGATCACATCAGAACCTCCAGAAGTTCACATTCTTTTTTTCCCTGCAACATTCTTTTAATAGTTTTCTCTTGAATGTGGTGAGTCAGAAGGTTCTTGAAATTTGTCTGACTTTGCCTTCCTGAAATCTGGTCACCTCTCTGCTGATCTCCCTTGCTAGGGAGTAGAAGGAGTGGTCTCCAAGATGCATTTCAATACAGGGGAATGAATCATCATTCCCACCCTGTTGGTTTGTCTTCCTTCCCATCAGCAATGTGTTGGGAACAGTGGCTGAGATGCAGATGGCTGAATTCTCACAGCTGTCTGGCTGTAGAGGTTTGGGCTGTGTGCCATCAGTGTGGGGGATGGCTTTTCCCCTCTCCTGGGATGAGGTTGATGTTGAGAGAATGTCCTTATCTTTCAGGCCTCCCTTGTGCCTCTGCTGTGACCTAAGTTGTAAGGGAGCACAGCGCTCTGTCCTGTGATTTTGAGGCTTTTAGAGAACGTGGATAATAGTTTTTCTGTTCCTGTTCCCCAGAAATATGTGATATTGTTAAGGGAAAATGTGTCTTTAATGCAAGTCTCCTGGGATGAAGATGTTTCTTATTTTGAAGGACCAAGAAGTGGTGTGACAGGTAAGCTGATGCTACCTGAAGATGTGTTTGATAGATGGAAGTATTTTGGTGCTGCTCAGGCCTTGTGTCTTCCTGCTGGATGGACTGAATGCTGCCCAGACTGTAATACCTGTAGGTGTTGACCAGCACAGCACCACTGCCTGCTCTCGTTCCTTCCTGCTGCTTCCAGGCAGAGCTTGCTACCTACGAGGCTGTGGCAGCAAGCACGTTGTGGAGGAGGGACCCGAGTGCATTTCACACAGTGGATGTGTTGGATGTGGTGGGGATGTTTTCAGTGACCCTGTCACAGGGGAAGAAGTGCTCTCCAGCTTGGAGATGTTGGCAAACCTGGTGCTTGGGAGCTGTGGTTGCTGTGGGAGTCTTGAGTCTTCATGGAGGATGGTCATGCTGGTCTGTGGTGGGTTTGAGCATCCAAGAGACAGACTGCTTTGTATTGCTTGGGCTCACTGGCGCCTGGTTGCAGAGTCCATCTCCCTGGGCCCTGGGCTTGTGTTTCCAAGGGTGTTGGATTCTGTCCTGATGTGGCAGTGCTGTTCCTTGTCGTGTGATTGCCTTGCTCTGGCACTTGCTGTGTCTTGGATTGGAGGGGAGGCTGAAGAGTGCATGGATAGGGGGTAAGCAGGCAGGTTTTTCCTTGTCTGAAGGGATGGAAGATGGAAGGGAAGAGGAAGGAGCACTCCTCCCAAGGGGCATGTCTGTGCTCCATGTCACATATGCTGTAGATATGTAAAAATCCTCTTTGGTAATGGAAAAATGAATGGGAGGCACAACGATGTAAATAGAAGAGAATGTGAGGAATAAATGCATCTCGACCCATAAAAACAACAAAAAAGAGACATGAATAAAGACCAAAAGCAAGAAAGAAGGGAAGGAATAATCCTAGCAAGTGAGAAGGATGCAAGCAAGGAAGAGAGTGAGATGGAAGAGGAAGAGAATGGGAGGAACAAACACGCCTGGGCAAAACAATAAAGAACAACACCACCACAAAAATAGATGGGAAGGAAGGCCAAAGGCAAGAAAGAAGGGAAGGAATAACCCATGGAAATAAGAAGGAAGCAAGTAAGGAAGAGAGGGAGAGACAATAAATGAGATAACCAGCATTCACCAAGTTATCTCTACATACTGAATGGAGTTGAAGACCTCAGCATCCTTGGTACACAAAGACCCTGTGTCAGGATTGAGGAAATGCTGTGAGGAAGAGGGGTGAGACACCCGTACCCTGAGGGTATTTCCATTTTCATGGCGAGTGTGGTGTGGATATTTCAAACACGTTTCCTAAATGAGATAAAGAACAGGAAAGAAAAGGGTGAAAACAGAAGAGGAGAGGAGGGAAAGAGAGAGCAAGGGAATAAAAAGAGGATCAGATGGAGAAGAAAAAGAGGAGATAGGAAGGAAGAGGCCAAGGAAGAGAAAAAAGGAAGAGGCCAAGGAAGAGAAAAAAGGAAGGAAAGAGATGAAGGAGCTTAAGAAAGAAGGAAAGGGAGGATTCTATGCAACAGAGCAGGAAAGAAGGATGGAGGAAAAAGAGACAGAAAAGAAAGGAAGGAGTGAAGGGACAATAGAGGAGATGACCAGTATGCTCTGCATTATCCTGACATGATGAATGAAGTTGAGAACCTCTTCATGCTGGGATATGGGGGTAGCTAAGCAAGGCTTGTGGAAGATTCATGAGGAAGAGGAGTGAGAGCTCCTGCCTGAAGGCACTTGAAGGAGAAGAAGAAAGGGAGAGAGACAAAGGACAAGGGTGTGTCAGATAAAATAAAATTGCAGTAGAGAAAGAAACAGAGAAGGTAGAATTTATGAAAGTAAAAAAAAAAAGTCAAGAAGAGAGGACAGAGGATAAACACTGGACAAAGGCTCGGCTGTGTTTAAACAACTAAAAATGATTTAGATGCAAATGTGAGGCTGAAAGCAATGTGTGTATATATATATATAAAAATAAAACTACGAGAAAGAGAATAAAGTGCAAAGAGTAGAAAGAGAAGAGATAAAGGAATGGCAGAGGGGAAGGGAGAAGACGAGGAACGACTATATGGAGGTAAAAAGAAAGAAAGGAAGAGAGAGACACCGCCGCTGTCTCTGGCCGCTGAGCGGAGTTGGTCCCTGAAACCTGCCCCCGGTTACAGTCCCGCGCTCCGGCGCTGCTGCCCCGTAATTAGCGCTGATGGCTCCGGCTTTGATGGGCTCCGCCGCGGGGCCGGAGGCGGCTGAGAAAAGCAGAGAAAAGGATGAGAAAAGAAGGGCAAGGAGGGTGAAGAAACTGACGGGAGGGCCAGAACGAAACGGAGAAGACTGAGCAGAAAGAGGATTAAAAAAAGAGAATAAAGGGAGAAGAATGAAGAATAAAGGGAAGAAATGCAGTTAAAAGAAGGTACGAAGGAGAATCAGGAAAGGGTAAGGAAGATGGAAATGGCGAGATCTCTGCAAGCAAAAAGGAAGGCAGGAAAAAGAAATGAGTTCGGGGAAGCGGAGAGCAAGTAGGGCAAGGCAGAGTGAAGGGGCAGGAGGAGAGAGGAGAGGAGCTGATGAGCGCGGGTGCGGAGGCGCGGTGTTGTTGGGGAGCGTGTGAGGCGTGTGAGCAGCACACGGTGTCGCTGCAGGCTCAGCAACGGCGGCGGAGCGGCGAGGCGGCTCCGCCCCGGTGCGGCGGAGAGCCCGGCTGTGAGCCCGGCTGTGAGCGCGGGGGGGCGGCGAGCAGCGGTCAGGAGAGCCGGGCCGTGAGTGCGGGCGGCGGCGGGGAGCCGGGCGGGTCCCGGGCGGGTGCGGGGTCCCGCGGCGGTGAGTGGGCGATGGTGGCGTGTTGGGGGCCCGTGTTGCGGGTGCTGGTGCTGCAGGCGGCCTGGGCGCTGGTGGGCGGCCAGGTGCGCTACTCGGTGCCGGAGGAAGCCAAGGCCGGGACGGTGGTGGGCCGTCTGGCGCAGGACCTGGGCCTGGAGGCGGGCGATGCGGAGGCGCGGGGGCTGCGCCTGGTGTGGCAGGGCCGGCGGGCGAGCGTGGAGGTGAGCGGGGCGAGCGGGGCGCTGGTGGTGAGCTCGCGGCTGGACCGGGAGGAGCTGTGCGGGAAGAGCGCGCCGTGCGCCCTGCGCCTGGAGGTGCTGGTGGAGCGGCCGCTGCGCGTCTTCCACGTGGAGCTGGAGGTCACCGACATCAACGACAACGCCCCGCTCTTCCCCGTGAAAGAAGAAGCCTTTACCGTCGCGGAATCGTCGCTGCCGGGGTCCCGTTTCCCTCTGGAGGGCGCGTCGGATGCCGATGTGGGAGCCAACGCGCAGCTCTCCTATACACTCAGCCCCAGCGAGCACTTCTCTCTGGATCTCAGGAAAACCGAGGAGGACGGTGAGTCCTTATTCCTGGTGCTCACGAAACCTCTGGACCGCGAGACTGTTGCTGTGCACCGTCTGGTGGTGACGGCGAGTGACGGGGGCCGGCCGCCGCTGACGGGCACAGTGGAGCTGGTGATCTCGGTGCTGGATGCGAACGACAACGCGCCCCAGTTCAACCAGTCGGTGTATAACGTTAAAGTCTTAGAGGGTTCAGAGCCCCGGACTTTGTTAATAACGCTCAATGTCACGGATTTGGACGAAGGGGTAAACAAAGATGTTACGTATTTATTTAGTAGGCGTGTCCCTGCAGAAGTTAAAGAAATGTTCACTATCGATGAAAATAAAGGAGAAATCAGACTTCAAGGGAAGTTAGACTACGAAGAAAGGGACAGATACGAGATCATGGTAGAAGTCAGAGACAAAGGCGCTCCGCCGCTGTCGGGTCACTGCAAGGTGGTGGTGGAGGTGCTGGACGTGAACGACAACGCGCCGGAGGTGTGGGTGACGTCGCTGTCGGTGCCGGTGCCGGAGGACGCGGCGGTGGGGACGGTGGTGGCGCTGCTGAGCGTGTCGGACCGGGACTCGGGGGCGAACGGTCGTGTGCGGTGCGCCGTGTGGCCGCCGTCGCCGTTCGGTCTGGTGTCGACGTTCGCGGGCTCGTACTCGCTGGTGCTGCGGGAGGCGCTGGACCGTGAGCGGGTGTCGGAGTACGAGGTGGAGGTGCGGGCGGAGGACGGCGGGGCGCCGGCGCTGCGCGCCAGGCGCGGGGTGCGGGTGCCGGTGTCGGACGTGAACGACAACGCGCCGTCGTTCGCGCAGGCCGTGTACACGGTGCTGGCGCGGGAGAACAACGCGGCGGGCGCGGAGCTGGCGCGGGTGTGGGCGCGGGACCCGGACGAGGCGGGCAACGGTCGCGTGAGCTACTCGGTGTGGGAGGGCGGCGCCGGGGGCGCATCGTCGGGCGCGGGGTGGCGCCCGGCGTCGAGCTACGTGTCGGTGGACGCGGAGAGCGGGCGCCTGTGGGCGCTGCAGCCCTTGGACTACGAGGAGGTGCAGGTGCTGCAGTTCGAGGTGCGTGCGGTGGACGCGGGGGAGCCGGCGCTGTGCGGCAACGCCACGGTGCAGCTGTTCGTGGTGGACGAGAACGACAACGCGCCAGCGCTGCTGCCGGCGTCGGGCGGCGGGTCGTGGGTCGAGGCGGCGTCGGTGTCGGGCTCGGAGGTGGTGTGGGCGTGGGCGGCGTGGGGGTCTCCGGCGGGGCAGGTGGTGGCGAAGATCCGCGCGGTGGACGCGGACTCTGGCTACAACGCGTGGCTGCGCTACGAGCTGTGGGAGCCGCGGGGGAAGGGCGCGTTCCGCGTGGGGCTGTACAGCGGCGAGGTGAGCACGGCGCGGGCGCTGGAGGAGGCGGACGGCCCTCGTCAGAAGCTGGTGATCGTGGTGCGGGACCACGGGGAGCCGGCGCGCTCGGCCACGGCCACGCTGAGCGTGTCGCTGGTGGAGGGCGCCGAGGCGGTGGGCTCGTCGTCGTCGGGGCCGGGGCTGCGGCCGGCGGCGGGAGCCGAGGGCGCGGGCGCGGGGTCGTCTTCGTCGACGAACGTGTGGCTGGTGGTGGCCATCTGCGCGGTGTCGAGCCTGTTCGTGCTGGCGGTGGTGCTTTACGGGGCGTCGCGGTGGTCGCCGCGGGCGGCCGTGCTGTCGGGGCCCGGGCCGGCGACGCTGGTGTGCGCCAGCGAAGCGGGGAGCTGGTCGTACTCGCAGCGCCAGAGCCGGAGCCTGTGCGTGGCCACGGACGGCGCGGGCAAGAGCGACCTGATGGTTTTCAGCCCCAACTTCCCGCCGCCGCCCGGCGCCGGGGCGAAGGAGACGCAGCCGGAGCCGCCCGCTCTCCTGGACACGGTCAGTGGCCCCCCCTTGCCCGCCCCTTGCCAACCCCTTACTCGCCCCGCCTCCCGCTGGCCTGGCGGTTGAGGAAGGTTCTGATCTGTGGGTGCTTGGCGGGTTCTTAAGGATGCTAATGACCCTGTTGCATCTGCCCTCGCCACTTCTCTGTCTCCTGCTTTTGGTGGAACAGCACAGAAAGTTATTGTCATCCTTGGCTCTTGCTTGCAGCATTTGTGTCGCATTTGGTTTTGACCATTTTGGTGCAGGAGCACGGGATGGGCAGGTGGTCACAGTCCCCTGGGCGCTATTTGCTGCCTTCTTACCGTTCTTGTCTGCTGACTGTGGTGGTATCATATGTGGGTTCTCATTTGTTTTCCTCTTCTTTGGTCCTCCTCTGCAAGGCACTTGCTGTGTATTCATGGAGCTTCTCTGCATGTGGGCTACTTTTCCCTTTTACTTGGCCCAACTGAGGCATTAGAGAGTTTGGAACGCTTTGTGGACTGATCCTGTCATCATTTCCCACTATGATATAATGGTACGTGGCAGGATAATGTTTTCAGGGATTGAGTGATACCCAAGGAGGTGTTAGAAATGGGAATCTTTGATTGTCCTCCCTTCCCCTGTTATGAACTTGTATTCCTGGCTTGATGGGCACTGACCTGTGTTGGTGTTCTTTCAATATTTGCATTGGAAGCAACAGCTGTACAAGTTCCCTGGCAGTTCTCTTTTGCCCCTCAACCAAATTAATCTACACAATCGATACCATCTGCTGTACTGATGTTTTCATCACCATGTGGTGTGGTCTCTCTCAGCCTGAAATCACTGTCAATTGCCATTAGGTTTGTCCTGACATGAGTTCTAGAGAGTTGAGACCTTGCTGTCAGGTGTGTAGCATCTCCCTCTGAAACTGCTGAAGCATTGCAGTCCTGAAGGGGCAGATGCAGAGAGTTTGCTGGACACTGGGCGTGTGATACTATTTTTTATTTTTTTATGTGGTGCTCTCATTGATGGGAAGGTTCAGCAAACCATTGGGATTAAGCCTTGATGTGGGAGAGGGAACTGTGACATGTTGCAGAGGTGAATGTGACAGTGGCATTGTAGGGCCATTTCAGTGGTCATTGGAAATCCTCGGTAAGACCATGGGCTGTGTCATAAGAAGACAGTAATGAGGCTTGATGTGCGTCTCTCGAGTATCTGAAGTTGGAGGCATTCAGATCTTGATAGGCTGTGTTGAAATGCCCATGTGGTCTTTTGAGGTGATGAATATGTCCCACCAGAAACAATCCCTTTGCTGCTGCCACCCTTACATAGACAGTGTGTTTGATCAGAGTCTGGGAGGTGCACACTGATGCAACTTCTCTGATTTTTTGGGAAAGGTGTTGTGGTCTGATAGAGCTTTGATGTGCCCTGCTTACATTATGGTGAAGCAGGATCTGCTTCCTGTTTATGCACAGCTGTCCTGAGACTGACTCTACAAAGAGATGTGTAACTGCACTCCCAGGTGTGTAACATTTCCATGTGACATAGGTGAGGCAGTGCAGAACATGAAGTGTCGTTTAGAGAGACTCTGCTGAACAGTGTGTATGTGGCACCATCTGTCTGGTTTCTGTGGTGCTCCCATTGATGGGAACAGTTGTGCACTTGGTTTCCTGGGCAGAGAAGTGGTGTGATATACAGCAACCTTTTTGATTTTTTCAATATATTCACTGGTAGCCACATGCTTAGAAAAGCACCAGAATCCTTCATTTTAAACAAGAACAAGAGGAATAGAACCTGACACATTTAACAGGTAAAGGAATTCAGTAGAGAATAAAGCTCCTTGCATTTCCTCTTGTCCTGGGGTATCAGGTGGGCTGGGAATGACTGGGATTTTAGTGACTTCCCACTCTGCATAGCAGTCCTGTTGTGTTCACTACTGAACTGCTGTGATTAACGGACTCACAAGCTGTGCAAGCGCCGTTCCATGGTCACGTTCAGTGAACTAGCACGGCCAGACTCAGGGTGTTTGGTCATGTTCAGTTAGGATCTAGCACAGGCCTTCTGTGTCTTGAGATGGTGTATGGTATTGAAATGCCCGCATGGTCTTTTGAGGTGATGAGTATCTGCCAGCAGAGACAGTCCTTTGTGCTGCTGTCATCCTGATGTAGGCGATGTGTATGATAAAATTTGATGATATTTTGGAAAGGTGTTTTTGCTGGGTAGAGCTTCAGTGTGCTGCTCTTACACTGAGGTGAGTATCTACAGGAGCTTCCACATCCTTTGATGCTGCCATGATGATTCCTTGATCCTCCTCAAGCAGGCTTTGAAGGGGAGTTAAGGAGGAAGGTGTGAGCTTTGGGTGCTTGGCCATACCAGAGAAGTGGTATGACACATGCTGATCTGGTTTGATATTTTCCATATTTGCATCCACAGCCACATGCTTAGAAAAGCCCCAGAATCCTACATTTTAGATCACAACAAGAAGAGAACCCCAAGCAAGGAACCTACCAACTAAAAAACCCTGATACCAGATCCCTAAACAGAAGTTCTCTTGAAGAGTCAGTATCAGCTGTTCCATTGGGGTACACCTCTAGAGAGGGTAAGTCTGTTGGGTATGACTTATGTGATGCCACCCTTATGTTTTTCTGTGGTCTCTTTTGGAGGGGAAGGTTCTAAAAAAGCTGGAGTGATGCCTGAGGTGGGAAAGGAAACCATGGTGTGTGACAGAGGTGAATGTGGCAGCAATATTGAGTATGGCCTGTGCATGTCCTGCTGTGAAGAGTGACTGTGAGCAGTGGGAAGAGTTGTTTGCAGGAACTGGGAATCCTTGGGAAGGCCATGGTCTGTGATGTCAAGAGAAGACAGGAATGGGAGATTATGCCCTTTTCTGGTGGCCACATGAGCCAGGGTGGGGAATAGAGGATGTCTAGAAGGTCGCCTGAGGCAGAATGGGCAGAGAATCTTTGTGCCCAAGTTCCTTTCCCAGGCTCCAAGGGCTGGAGTTGGAGGCCTTCTGGTTCTTAATATGGTTTGTGGTGTTGAAATGCTCACAAGGCCTTTTGAGGTGGTGACTATCTTGCATCAGAGACAGTCCCTTGTGCTGCTTCCTGACTGACAGAGCTGATGTGTTGGTTAGAGGGGGTGACAGGCAGACTGGGCAACACTGTCTGAGAGACCTGTGTTTTTTGGGAAGGTGCTGTGAGAGGGTAGCACTTATCCTCTGCTGTCCTTGTGCAGTGGAAGACATCTACTTACAAGGGTGTTGATGTTGCCGTGATGGCTTGTTGCTCTTCCTCAGGAATGATGTTTCAAGGCCCAGTGAGTAGAGTCTTTGGGCTCCTGAATTCCCCTACTTGTGGACTTGCAGGGTTGGCCTCGTAGTGAACTGTGTTATTTCCTGTGGCATGTTCCAAGAGGTGCATGTACACACCTGTCCCTGCACAGCAGCCCAGCTCTGGTTTTGTATGGTAGATACTTTCCCACCCAGTTGACACTGTGCAGGCACTTGGGATTTGGCATTTGCTGTGGTTGTCCTGAAGAATGAAATTGTTATGGAATGGGATCAGAGCTGTCCTAGCTCCCATCACATGATCTTTAAAACTCTAAAGTGCAGGTCTGTGGGGTTTCTGTCTTCACTTGCTGGAAGACACAAAGCTTGATGGTGAGGTTCATGTATGTGGGAAGAGCCTGCCCAGCTATGAGTGCCTTTGCATGCATCTCTATGCTCTTTGTGCCAATCAGGAGGGAAGGTGAGGATGTGGAAAGGCCTGGGTCATGTTCAGAGCG
This sequence comes from Porphyrio hochstetteri, assembly GCA_020800305.1. Taxonomy (NCBI): domain Eukaryota; kingdom Metazoa; phylum Chordata; class Aves; order Gruiformes; family Rallidae; genus Porphyrio; species Porphyrio hochstetteri. Next base: position 13,733,721 of record CM036919.1, read on the forward strand.
CATGTTTTAGAGTTGGATCATGTTCCTGTGGTGAAGCAATGTTTCATGGCAGTGATGCACCTAGTGGGATGCAATAGGGCCTGGGCATGCATCACTGGGAGGATGAGTCTGAGTGGGCAAGAGCCTTGCTAGAGGGAAATGGAGATGCTCGGTAGGAGATGATCTGTGTCACTGGGGAGGAAAGGCAGAAGGCCCACTTAGCTGGAGATCTCATTTCCCCTTGAGCAGAGGTCTGATGCACTGCTTTCCCTGCTAGATCCTCTTAGGACTTGCATTATTTCTGCACATCCTCCCACCCTTCTGTCCCCTGCAGCATTCCTGCATGACGGGAAGACATCTGTCCTGGGGTCTTTCAGTATATTTCTCCTGAATGTGGTATGTTGTTGGTCAGGCAGAAGGCTTTTGAAATTCATCTCACTTTGTCTCCCCTCTCCTGGGTTGAGTTTGATATTTAGAGAATATCCTTAGCCTTTGGGTCTCCCTTGTGCCTCTGCTGTGATAGAAGTCCATAAGAGAGCCCTGTGTTCTGCCTCATGATTATGAGGCTTTTGCAGAAGGTTCCTCAGAAATATGTGAGAGTGATAAGGGAAAATGTGCCTTAAAACCAATTCTCCTGTGCTGAAAATGTTTTTTCTTCTGTAGAAGAAAGCAGTGGTGCAACAGGTAAGTCAGTGATAGCTGAAGATGTTTTTGAGAGACAGATGTTCTTCCATTCTGCTCAAACTAAAGCCCAGCTGGAATTAAAGCTGGTAGCAGATGTCAGGGACAACAGAAGTGCTTCTTCAAGTACACCAGCAGCAAGAAGATGACTAGGGATAATGTGGGCCTGCTGCTGAATGACATGGATGCCTTGGTGATGGTGGATACAGAGAAGGCAGAGTTACTGAGTACTTTTTTCTGCTTCAGTCTTTACTGCTAAGGCTGTTCCTCAGGAACCTCAGACCCTGGAGAGAGGAGAGAAAGCCTTGTGGAAAGAAGGCCTTCCGCTGGTCGAGGAGGATCTGGTTAGAGAACATCTAGAGAAACTTGGCACCCATAAATCCATGGGCCCTGATGGGATGCACCCATGAGTGCTCAGGCAGCTGGCAGATGTTATTGCTAGATGGCTCTCAATCATCTTTGGAAGGTCATGGAGGACAGGAGAGGTGTCTGAGGACTGGAAGAAGGCCACGTTGGTCATAGGGTAACCTTATGCAGCTTAACAAGTGTATGTTCCTACCCAGCCCCAAGTTCTGGTGAATGACAGACTGTCCATGAGCCAGCAGTATGCCCTCGTAGCCATGAAGGCTAATGGTAACCTGGGGTGTATCAAGAAGAGCCTGGCCAGCAGGTTGAGGGAGATTATCCTCACCCTCTACTCTGCCCTGCTGAGACCACAGCTGGTGTATTTTGTCCATTTCTGAGTCCCCAGTTCAAGCAAGGCAGGGAACTGAAGGAGAGAGTCCAGCAGGGTCTACGGGGATGATTAGAGGACTTGAACATCTTCCCTATGAGGAAAGGCTGAGAGACTTGGATCTGTTTAGCCTAGAGAAGATAGAGAAGGGATCTTGTCAACATTTATAAATACCTGAAGGGTGGTTGTCTAGAGGAAGGGAGCAGACTCTTCTCAGTGGTGCCCGTTGACAGGACGAAGGGCAGCAGGCACAAGCTAGAACACAGCAAGTTCCATCTCCATATGAGAAAAACCTTTTTACTGTGAAGGTGATGAAGCACTGGAACAGGTTGAGCCAGGAGAGGTTGTGGAGTCTCCTTCTCTTGAGACATTCAAGACCTGTCCAGATGCAATCCTTTGCAATGTGCTCTAGGTAATCCTGCTCTAGCAGGGAGAGTGGACTAGATGACCTCCAGAGGTCCCTTCCAAACCCTGTGAGTCTTCATGTAGCAAGCATGGATGGAGGAAGGATGCCAAGGCATTTCTTGCAGTGGATGTGTTGGGTGTCAAGAGGATGTTCTCTGTGAACGTGTTGTGGTGTTTCCTTCCTGACTTTTGTTTGGCTGTGTGACAGGTGGCTCCTGCAGATGAGTGGGAGGTATTCCATGGGAACTACTGCTTGTGAGGACAGAGGTGCTTGGTGTGTGGTTCTGGCTGAGAGTATCATCCTGAAAGGGAGGGCAAGAGTTTGGTAGCTGTGGTTGCCCTGTGCTTCCTGAGGCTTCATGTAGGATTGTCATGCTGGTCTGTGGTGGGTTTGATCTCCCATGGGAAAGACCCTATTGTATTGCTTGTACACTTTAGAGCCTACTTGCAGAGGTGTCCAACTCCCTGGGCCTTGGGCTAGTGTTTCAGAGGGTGGAGGATTCTGTTTGGATGTAGCAGGGTTGTTCTTTGCCATGTGATTGCCTTGCTCTGGTATTTGCTGTGCCCTTCAGTGGATGGGAGGCTGAAGAGTGAAGGAGGTCTCCTTGAGAAAGGGAGGGGAAGTTGCAAGTGTACGGATGGTGGGAAAGCAGGAAAGTCTTTCCCTGTCTGAAAGGATGAAAGATGAATGGGAAGAAGAAGGAGCAGTCTTGCCAGTGTGCATGTCTGTGCTGCATGTCAGTTGTGATCTAGACATTTAAAAAACATATTTGGAATGGAAAAATGAACAGAAGATACAAGGATGGAAGTAGAAGAGAATGGGAGGAAAGATTAGGGTTGGACAAAACAATGAAAAAAAATCCTCCCCCCCCAAAACCTGAGAGGAAGGAAGAGCAAAAGGAAGAGAGAAGGAATCCATGCAAGAAGAAGGAAGCAAGTAGAAAGAAATCGAGAAAGGAGCAAGGAAGGGAGAGAGACACATGAGAAGAATTACCAGCATTCACCAAGATTATCTCTGTGTGCTGAATGGAGTTGGGGACCTCGGCATCCTTGGTACTCGGGGACACTGTGTGAGGATTGAGGAACTGCAGTGAGGAAGAGGGGTGAGAGCTCTTGCCTGGGGGCATTTCCATGCTTCATGGTGAGTGTGGTGTGGACAATTAAAAAAAACCTTCTGACACTGAAAAAAAATGTTAAAGGAAAAAGGAACAGAAGAGCCAAGGAGGAAGCAGAAGAGAAGGGGAGGGAAAGAAGGAGCAAAAGAAAGAAGGAGCAAAAGAAAGAAGGAAAGGAAGGGATCTGTGCAATGAAGAATCATCAAGTAGGGAAGAAAAAGAGGCAGAAAAGTGAAAGGATGGAAGGGAGAAGGGAGAACATTGCCTGTAGGCACTGACATTATCCCGACACGATGAATGGAGTGGAGGATCTCGGCATCCTCGGAACACGGGGACGCTGATCAAGGCTTGCGGAAGAGTCCCGAGGAAGAGGAGTGAGAGCTCTCGCCTGCGGGGACTTCCATCCGTTACGAGTGTGCTGTAGAAATTTCCAAATCATTTTGGACAAGGAGAAGAAGAAAAGCAGAGATAGTAACTCGGCTGTGTTTCAACAAACACAAAAAAAATAGAATGCACAAATGAGGCAGAAAGAAATGGGGAAAAAATAAAAAAAGACAAGGAAAAAAAGAATAAAGATGAATGAGAAGAAAGCAGAGAGAGGTAAAAATGTACGGTAGATCTAAAAAGAATGGCAGAGGGGAAGGAAGAAGACAAGGAACGACTATATGGAAGTAAAAAAGATAGAAAGGGAGGAAGAAAGAAGAGAGGACAGAGGATACGCACCGCCGTTGTCTCTGGCCACTGAGCGGAGTTGGTCCATACGCACACAAACAACCCCCCCGCCTTGGGCTCCGACGCTGCTGCCCCGTAATTAGAGCTGATGGCTCCGGGTCTGGAGGCATCTGGGGACCGGTGAGCAGGGAAAAAGGAGAGGGAAGTGTGGAAAGAGAAGGGCCAGGGGGTAAAGAATCGGACACGGCAGGGCCAGAAGGAAACCGAGAAGACTGAGCAGAAAGAGAATGAAAAAGAGAATAAAGTAAAGCGAGAAAAAGGAAGAAAAGAAAGCGGGGAAAAAAGAAGACAGAAAAGGGAAGAGAAAGCAGGAAAGAAGAAGATGGAGAGGAAAAAATCTCTACAGGCAGAAAGGAAGGAAGGAAAAAGAAATGAGTTCAAAGAAGCGGAGAGCAAGAAGGGGAAGGCAGAGTGAAGGGGCAGGAGGAGAGGGGAGAGGAGCTGATGAGCGCGGGTGCGGAGGCGCGGTGTTGTTGGGGAGCGTGTGAGGCGTGTGAGCAGCACACGGTGTCGCTGCAGGCTCAGCAACGGCGGCGGAGCGGCGAGGCGGCTCCGCCCCGGTGCGGCGGAGAGCCCGGCTGTGAGCGCGGGGGGGCGGCGAGCAGCGGTCAGGAGAGCCGGGCGGCGGCGGGGAGGCGGGCGGAGAGCCGGGCGGGTGCGGGGTCCCGCGGCGGTGAGTGGGCGATGGTGGCGTGTTGGGGGCCCGTGTTGCGGGTGCTGGTGCTGCAGGCGGCCTGGGCGCTGGTGGGCGGCCAGGTGCGCTACTCGGTGCCGGAGGAAGCCAAGGCCGGGACGGTGGTGGGCCGTCTGGCGCAGGACCTGGGCCTGGAGGCGGGCGATGCGGAGGCGCGGGGGCTGCGCCTGGTGTGGCAGGGCCGGCGGGCGAGCGTGGAGGTGAGCGGGGCGAGCGGGGCGCTGGTGGTGAGCTCGCGGCTGGACCGGGAGGAGCTGTGCGGGAAGAGCGCGCCGTGCGCCCTGCGCCTGGAGGTGCTGGTGGAGCGGCCGCTGCGCATCTTCCACGTGGAGCTGGAGGTCACCGACATCAACGACAACGCCCCGCTCTTCCCCGCCGCCCGCAGAAACCTCAGCATCCCAGAATTAAACACCGTGCCGGGGTCCCGTTTCCCTCTGGAGGGCGCGTCGGATGCCGATGTGGGAGCCAACGCGCAGCTCTCCTATACACTCAGCCCCAGCGAGCACTTCTCTCTGGATGTGCATCACAGTGAAGAATACCGAGAATCCCTGTTCTTGGTGCTCACGAAACCGCTGGACCGCGAGACTGTTCCTGTGCACCGTCTGGTGGTGACGGCGAGTGACGGGGGCCGGCCGCCGCTGACGGGCACGATGGAGCTAGTGATCTCGGTGCTGGACGCCAACGACAACGCGCCCCAGTTCAATCAGTCGGTGTATAAAGTGCAGCTGCCGGAGAGCGCTGCAAAGGGGACTCTGGTGGCGCGAGTGAACGCCACGGATCCGGACGTGGGGAGCAATAGCGACATGTCTTTCTCCGCGAGCAATGCTTTTCCAGTAGAGGGGTTAACCCTTTTCAGTTTAAATTCGCAGACGGGGGAGATCCGTCTCACAGGCGCCCTGGACTTTGAGGACGTTCAATCATACGAGATACAAATCGAAGTTACAGATAAGGGGACTCCGCCGCTGTCGGGTCACTGCAAGGTGGTGGTGGAGGTGCTGGACGTGAACGACAACGCGCCGGAGGTGTGGGTGACGTCGCTGTCGGTGCCGGTGCCGGAGGACGCGGCGGTGGGGACGGTGGTGGCGCTGCTGAGCGTGTCGGACCGGGACTCGGGGGCGAACGGTCGTGTGCGGTGCGCCGTGTGGCCGCCGTCGCCGTTCGGTCTGGTGTCGACGTTCGCGGGCTCGTACTCGCTGGTGCTGCGGGAGGCGCTGGACCGTGAGCGGGTGTCGGAGTACGAGGTGGAGGTGCGGGCGGAGGACGGCGGGGCGCCGGCGCTGCGCGCCAGGCGCGGGGTGCGGGTGCCGGTGTCGGACGTGAACGACAACGCGCCGTCGTTCGCGCAGGCCGTGTACACGGTGCTGGCGCGGGAGAACAACGCGGCGGGCGCGGAGCTGGCGCGGGTGTGGGCGCGGGACCCGGACGAGGCGGGCAACGGTCGCGTGAGCTACTCGGTGTGGGAGGGCGGCGCCGGGGGCGCGTCGTCGGGCGCGGGGTGGCGCCCGGCGTCGAGCTACGTGTCGGTGGACGCGGAGAGCGGGCGGCTCTGGGCGCTGCAGCCCTTGGACTATGAGGAGGTGCAGGTGCTGCAGTTCGAGGTGCGTGCGGTGGACGCGGGGGAGCCGGCGCTGTGCGGCAACGCCACGGTGCAGCTGTTCGTGGTGGACGAGAACGACAACGCGCCGGCGCTGCTGCCGGCGTCGGGCGGCGGGTCGTGGGTCGAGGCGGCGTCGGTGTCGGGCTCGGAGGTGGTGTGGGCGTGGGCGGCGTGGGGGTCTCCGGCGGGGCAGGTGGTGGCGAAGATCCGCGCGGTGGACGCGGACTCTGGCTACAACGCGTGGCTGCGCTATGAGCTGTGGGAGCCGCGGGGGAAGGGCGCGTTCCGCGTGGGGCTGTACAGCGGCGAGGTGAGCACGGCGCGGGCGCTGGAGGAGGCGGACGGCCCTCGTCAGAGGCTGGTGATCGTGGTGCGGGACCACGGGGAGCCGGCGCGCTCGGCCACGGCCACGCTGAGCGTGTCGCTGGTGGAGGGCGCCGAGGCGGCGCTGGCGGCGGCGGGCTCGTCGTCGTCGGGGCCGGGGCTGCGGCCGGTGGCGGGAGCCGAGGGTCCCGGTGCAGCCATGGGGTCGTCGTCGACGAACGTGTGGCTGGTGGTGGCCATCTGCGCGGTGTCGAGCCTGTTCGTGCTGGCGGTGGTGCTGTACGGGGCGTCGCGGTGGTCGCCGCGGGCGTCCGTGCTGTCGGGGCCCGGGCCGGCGACGCTGGTGTGCGCCAGCGAAGCGGGGAGCTGGTCGTACTCGCAGCGCCAGAGCCGGAGCCTGTGCGTGGCCACGGACGGCGCGGGCAAGAGCGACCTGATGGTTTTCAGCCCCAACTTCCCGCCGCCGCCCGGCGCCGGGGCGAAGGAGACGCAGCCGGAGCCGCCCGCGCTGCTGGACACGGTCAGTAGCCCCTCCTTACTCGCCCCTTGCCAACCTCTTACTCGCCCCGCCTCCCGAGCAGGTGTCTTAGCCGGATGGGCGGGCGCTTGTGGCAGTTGGTGGTCTGTGGGTGCTTGGCGGCTTCTTAAGGATGCTAATGACCCTGTTGCCTCCTCTCCGGCTCCTGCTTTTGGTGGAACAGCACAGAAAGTTATTGTCATCCTTGGCTCTTGCTTACTGGCATTTGTGTCGCCTTTGGGGTTTGAGCTTGGTGCAGGAGCACGGGATGGGCAGGTGGTGACAGTCCCCCGGTCTCTATTGGTGCCCTCGTACCATTTTTGACTGCTGACAGTGGTGGTATCAGATGTGGGTTCCTCTTTGTCCTCCTCTTCTTTGCTCCTCCTCTGCAAGAAAACTGATGTGTATTGACAGTGTAATGGCATCATCTTTTTGTTTCTCTGTACGTGGGCTAGTTTTCCCTTTTTCTTGGCTCAACTGAGATGTTCAAAAGTTTGGACAGGTTTGTGGACTGATCGTGTCGTCTTTTCCCACTACGATAGAACACGGTCCATGGCAGTGGAACGTGTTCAGGGATTGAACGTGTCTCAAAGAGGTGTTAGAAATGGGAATTTTTGATTCTTCTCTCTGCCCCTGTTATGAACTTGCATTCCTGGCTGTGTAAGTGTCTTGATGGGTACTGGCCTGTTTTGGTGTTCTTCCAATATTTGCATTAGCAGCAACAGGTGTACACGTTCCCTGGCAGTTCTCTTTACCCCTCAACCAAATTCAGCTACACGGTTGATGCCATCTGTTGTACTGATATTTTCGTCACTATGTGGTGTGGTCTCTCTCAGCCTGAAATCACTGTCAATTGCCATTAGGTTTGTCCTGACATATGTTCCACAAAGAGAGTTGAGACCTTGCTGTCAGGTGTGTAGCATCTCCCTCTGAAACTGCTGAAGCATTGCAGTCCTGAAGGGGCAGATGCAGAGAGTTTGCTGGGCACTGGGCATGTGATACCATCTATATGTTTTATGTGGTGCTCTCATTGATGGGAAGGTTCATCAAACCAATGAGATTGAGCCTTGATGTGGGAGAGGAAACTGTGACATGGTGCAGAGGTCAATGTGCCAGTGGCATTCAGTAGGGTCAGTGGTCACTGGAAGTTCTCAGGAAGACCATGGCCCATGTCATAAGGAAAAGACAATAATGAGGCTTGATGTACTTTTATTGAAGGTCTGAAGGTGGAGGCCTTCTACACCTTGATACATTCTTTGGTGTTGAAATGCCCATGTTCTCTTTTGAGGCGATGTGTATCTCCCACCAGAAATAGTCCCTTGTGCTTCTGTCTGTGACATCAGTGATTGGGTGGTGAGAGGGGGTGACATGCAGACTGGGCAGTACTGTCTGAAGACTGTTTGCTTTGGATAAAGTGTTGTGAGGGTGTAGCACTTCCCCTCTGCTGTCCTTGTGCAGCCAAAGGCATCTGCAGTAGCTTCCAAAGCTTTTGGTATTGCAATGATGATTCGTTGCTCCTCCTTAGGCAGGATGTTTCAAGGCCCAGGGTGAGGTGAGTATGGTCTTTGTTCTCCTGATTTCCCCTACTTGGCACTTGCAGGGATGGCCTTAGTAGAGAGCCTGTGTCACTGCGTGTGGCTCCGTGTGATATGTGTGTGCACGACAGTCCCTGCACAGCAGCCCAGCTCTGTGTTTGTGTGGTAGAAGTTCTCTCACCCAGTTGGTGCTACTCAGTGCTGGTGATTTGGTGTTTGCTGTGGTTCTGCTGAGGAACCACACTGGTGCAGAGTGGAATCAGAGGTGTTGCAGCTCTACTCACAGGATCTTGAAGGCCTCTGAAGTGCAGCTCTGTGGGGTTTCCATCCTGAATTGCTGGAAAAGACACAAAGCATTGATGGTGAGGTTCACTGATGTGGGAAGAACCTGCCTGACTGTGAGTAGCTTTGCGTGTCTCTCTCTTTTCTTTGTGGCAATGATGAGGGAAGGTGAGGATGTGGAAAGGCCTGGGACATGCTCAGAGCATGTTCTAGAGCTGGAGCATGTTCCTGTGGTGGAGCAATGTCTCGTGGCAGTGATACACCTTGTGGCATGCAGTAGAGCCTCAGCATGTGTCACGGGGAGGATGACTTGGAGTCAGAAAGAGCCCTGCCAGAAGCAAATGGAGATGCTGGGTAGGAGATTGTCTGTGTCACTGGGGAGGAAATGGAGATTGCCTGCTTAACTGGAGATCTCATTTCCCATGGCCTGTCACTGAGGATGCCTATAGAAAGCCTTGAGCCAGAGGCCTAACGCAGAGTTGCTTGCCCTGTGAGATCCTCTCAGGACCTCCAGGAGTTCTGCATATCCTCACACCCTTTTGTCCCCTGTGGCATTGTCTTAATATTTTTCTCCTGAATGTGGTATGTCATTGGTCAGAGGGGATTAGAAATTTGGCTTTCTTTGCCTTCTTGAAAGCTGCCTCTGGTCAGCTCTCTGCTGATCTCCATAAGAGGAAGGAGTGATCTAGAAGTCATCAAACATTGCATCTCAATACAAGGGAATGAGTTCACTTAGTTTTCTTTCCTCATCATGGATGAGGTGCAGATGGCTGAATTTTCTCAGCTGTCTGGTTGCAGAGGTTTGGACTGTGTGCCCTTGGTGTGGGGGATGTTTTTTTCCCCACTCCTGGGATGAAGTTGATGTTGAGAGAATGTCCTTTACTTTCCGGTCTCCCTTGTGCCTCTGCTGTGTCGAAGACCAGAAGGGAGCACTGCTCACTGTCTCGTGCTTTTGATGCTTTTGCAGACCATGTACAAAGCTTTTTCTGCTCAGGTTCCTTAGAAACATGTCATATTCTTAAGGGCAAATGTGCCTTAAAATGAATTCTGCTGTGACGAAAATGTTTCTTCTTCTTCTGAAGCAGCAAGCAGTGATGTGACAGGTAAGTCAATGATACCTGAAGATGTGTTTCAGATACCAGTGTACTTTTTTTCTTACAATAGGTGTTGTATCTTCTTGCTGGATCGTGTCAGTGAACATGGATAGAGGGACCCCAAGGCATTTCACACAGTGGATGTGTTGGTGTCAAGGTGATGTTCTCAGTGAGCATGTTGTGGTGTTTCCTTCCTGGCCTTTGTTTGGCTGTTATTCCGGTAGCTGATGCTGAGGCGTGGGAGGTATTCCATGGGGACTACTGCTTGCAAGGAAAAAGGTGCTTGGTGTGTGGTTCGTCTGAGCATATCTTCCTGAAAGGGAAAGCAAGAGCTTGACATTGCTCATGCAGGTGGAAAATGAGGTCAAAATAATAGGTCTTCCCTGAGATACATGAAGAGTGGTTGGGAGCTGTGGTTGCCCTGTGCTGCTTGAATCTTTGTGGAGGATTGTCATGCTGGTGTGGTGGGTTTGAGCTCCCATGGGAAGGACCCTGTTGTCCTGCTTGGAATTCACTGGAGCCTGCTTGCAGAGGTGTCCAACTCCCTGGGGTATGGCTTGTGTTTCTCAGAGTGGTGGGTTCTGTTCTGATGTAGCAGAGCTATTGTTGTCCATGTGATTGCCTTACTCTGGTGTTAGCTGGGCCCTTGAATGGATGGGAGGCTGAAGAGCGAAGGAGGCCTCGTTCCTGGAGAGAGTGGAATGCAGGTGTAAAGGTGATGGGAAAACAGGAAGGGATTTTTTCCGTGTCTGAAGGGAAGGGAAGGAGCAGTGTTGCCAAAGGGCATTTCTCTGTTCAATGTCATGCATGATTTAAGCATGGAAAGCTTTTTGTTAATGGAAATGTGAACTGGAGCTGCATGCATGGGAGTAGAAGAAAATTGAGGATAGAATGTGGCTGGACAAAACAAGCACCACCATGAACAAAAAAGACAAGAAGGAAAGTACATAAGAGCAAAAGGAAGAAAGAAGGAATCCATGCAAGAAGGAGGAAGCAAGTAGCAAGAAATACAGAAAGACGAAAAGGAATGTAGAGAGAGAAAATAGAGGAAGTTACCGGCATTCACCGAGGTCATCTACATATTGAATGCAGTTGAAGACCTCGACATCCTTGGTACAAGAGGACTCCTAAGAATTGGGGAAATGCTGTGAGGAAGAGGGGTTAAAGCTTTTCTTTGAATGTATTTCCACGTTTCATGGCTAGTGTGGTGTAGATCAAAAAAAAAATGTAAGGGAAGAAGAGCCAAGGAGGAAACAGAAGAGGAGAGGAGGAAAGGTAGAGCAAAAGAAGAAAAAAGAGAAACAGATAGAGAAAGAAAAGTGGAGACGTGAAGGAAGAGAGAAAGAAAAGCGAGAAGGAAAGATCTAGAAGGAGCTAAAGAAAGAAGGAAAGGAAGGACTCTATGCAGTGGAGAAGGAAGCAAGGAGGGAAGACATAAGAAGAGACAGAAAGAAGGGGAAGGAATGGAGGATCGAACAGAGAGAAGTTTGCTCTGACATTATCTTGACATTATAAATGCAGCAGAGCACCTGGGCATCCTCGAACATGGGGACACCGAGCAAGGCTTGTGGAAAAGTCCGGGTGAAGAGGAGTGAGATCTCTTTCCTGAGGGTGCTTGCACATGCTTCATTACGAGTGTGCTGTAGACATTATGAAATAATTTTGGTTAAGCAGAAAAAAGGAAAACAATAGGCAAGGGCTGGTTGTGTTTCCACAAACAAAAAAGATTAGTGTGAAAATAATGAGGAAAAACGAGAGAGAATTATAGAATGTGGAAAGAAGGAAAAAAATGGAGAAAAAGAAGAAAGATGCAGAGGGAAAGAAAGAGAGCAAGAGAGAGGAAGCAAAAGTGTATGGCCGAAGGAAAAGGAATGGCAGAGAGGAAGGAAGTAGAGAGGGAAATAATTTATAGAAGAGGGAAGGAAGGGAAGGAAGGATGGAAGATACGATGCTCTATCATGATAAATGCAGCGGGGCACCTCGTCATCGTCTTAACTAAAGGACACCGAGTAAGGCTCGTTGAAAAGTCCCGAGGAAGAGGAGTGAGAGCTCTGGCCTGACGGGCTACGCATGTGTTGTAGGCATTTTGAAATAATTTTCATTAAGGAGAAAAAACCAGGACAACGGCTCTCCCGTGGTGAAACAAATAAAGATTAGGGTACTAAAATGAGGCTGAAAGCAATAGGAAACAAAAGAGGAAGAAAAAAGAGACGGAAAAAAAAAATCAGAATGAGCAGAAAGGAAAGAGATAAAGGAACGGCAGAGGGGAAGGGAGAAGACAAGTTAAAAGAAAGATAGGAGGGAAGAAGGAAGAGAGGACAGAAGATATACACAGAGGATGCACTGGCCGCTGAGCAGAGTTGGTGCCTACGAAACCCGCTCCGCGCCTCCCCACCCTCCAGCACCCCCCCGCCTTGGTTAATGTCCCGCCCTCGGGCGGTGCTGTCCCGTAATTAGCGCTGATGGCTCCGGCTTTGATGGGCTCCGCCGCGGGGCCGGAGGCGGCTGGGGAGCTGTGAGCAGGGAGAAAGGAGAGAGAAGTGTGGAAAGAGAAGGGCCAGGGGTAAAGAATCGGGCACGGCAGGGCCTGAACGAAACGGAGAAGGAGAAGAATGAGGGCAAAGAAACGGAATAAATGCAAAGCGAGAAGAAGGAAGAAAAGAAAGTGGGAAAAAGAAGACAGAAAAAGGGAAGAGAAAGCAGGAAAGAAGATGGAGAGGAAGAAATCTCTGCAAGCAAAAAGGAAGACAGGAAAAAGAAATGAGTTCGGGGAAGCGGAGAGCAAGAAGGGCAAGAGTAGAGTGGAGGAGGAGAGGGGAGAGGAGCCGCTGAGCGCGGGTGCGGAGGCGCGGTGTTGTTGGGGAGCGTGTGAGGCGTGTGAGCAGCACACGGTGTCGCTGCAGGCTCAGCAACGGCGGCGGAGCGGCGAGGCGGCTCCGCCCCGGTGCGGCGGAGAGCCCGGCTGTGAGCGCGGGGGGGCGGCGAGCAGCGGTCAGGAGAGCCGGGCCGTGAGTGCGGGCGGCGGCGGGGAGGCGGGCGGAGAGCCGGGAGGGTGCGGGGTCCCGCGGCGGTGAGTGGGCGATGGTGGCGTGTTGGGGGCCCGTGTTGCGGGTGCTGGTGCTGCAGGCGGCCTGGGCGCTGGTGGGCGGCCAGGTGCGCTACTCGGTGCCGGAGGAAGCCAAGGCCGGGACGGTGGTGGGCCGTCTGGCGCAGGACCTGGGCCTGGAGGCGGGCGATGCGGAGGCGCGGGGGCTGCGCCTGGTGTGGCAGGGCCGGCGGGCGAGCGTGGAGGTGAGCGGGGCGAGCGGGGCGCTGGTGGTGAGCTCGCGGCTGGACCGGGAGGAGCTGTGCGGGAAGAGCGCGCCGTGCGCCCTGCGCCTGGAGGTGCTGGTGGAGCGGCCGCTGCGCGTCTTCCACGTGGAGCTGGAGGTCACCGATATCAACGACAACGCCCCGCTCTTCCCTGCCGCCCGCAAGAACCTCAGTATATCGGAGAACTCCCCTCCCGGGTCCCGTTTCCCTCTGGAGGGCGCGTCGGATGCAGATGTGGGAGCCAACGCGCAGCTCTCCTATACACTCAGCGCCAGCGAGCACTTCTCTCTGGATCTCAGGAAAACCGAGGAGGACGGTGAGTCCTTATTCCTGGTGCTCACGAAACCTCTGGACCGCGAGACTGTTGCTGTGCACCGTCTGGTGGTGACGGCGAGTGACGGGGGCCGGCCGCCGCTGACGGGCACGATGGAGCTGGTGATCTCGGTGCTGGATGCAAACGACAACGCGCCCCAGTTTAACCAGTCGGTGTACAAAGTGCAGCTGCCCGAGAATTCGGATCGCGGGACTTTAGTGATCAGACTAAATGCCACGGATTCGGATGAGGGGAGTAACAGCAATATCTCGTATTCTCTCCAGCACTTGTTCCCGCAGGATGGAAGAGACGTTTTCTGGATCGATAAAAGCATCGGAGAGATCCACCTTAGGGATGACTTAGACTTCGAGGACGTTAGACTCTTTCGCCTGCAAGTGAATGCGGCAGATAAGGGAAATCCCCCGCTGTCCGGTCACTGCAAGGTGGTGGTGGAGGTGCTGGACGTGAACGACAACGCGCCGGAGGTGTGGGTGACGTCGCTGTCGGTGCCGGTGCCGGAGGACGCGGCGGTGGGGACGGTGGTGGCGCTGCTGAGCGTGTCGGACCGGGACTCGGGGGCGAACGGTCGTGTGCGGTGCGCCGTGTGGCCGCCGTCGCCGTTCGGTCTGGTGTCGACGTTCGCGGGCTCGTACTCGCTGGTGCTGCGGGAGGCGCTGGACCGTGAGCGGGTGTCGGAGTACGAGGTGGAGGTGCGGGCGGAGGACGGCGGGGCGCCGGCGCTGCGCGCCAGGCGCGGGGTGCGGGTGCCGGTGTCGGACGTGAACGACAACGCGCCGTCGTTCGCGCAGGCCGTGTACACGGTGCTGGCGCGGGAGAACAACGCGGCGGGCGCGGAGCTGGCGCGGGTGTGGGCGCGGGACCCGGACGAGGCGGGCAACGGTCGCGTGAGCTACTCGGTGTGGGAGGGCGGCGCCGGGGGCGCATCGTCGGGCGCGGGGTGGCGCCCGGCGTCGAGCTACGTGTCGGTGGACGCGGAGAGCGGGCGCCTGTGGGCGCTGCAGCCCTTGGACTACGAGGAGGTGCAGGTGCTGCAGTTCGAGGTGCGTGCGGTGGACGCGGGGGAGCCGGCGCTGTGCGGCAACGCCACGGTGCAGCTGTTCGTGGTGGACGAGAACGACAACGCGCCAGCGCTGCTGCCGGCGTCGGGCGTCGGGTCGTGGGTCGAGGCGGCGTCGGTGTCGGGCTCGGAGGTGGTGTGGGCGTGGGCGGCGTGGGGGTCTCCGGCGGGGCAGGTGGTGGCGAAGATCCGCGCGGTGGACGCGGACTCTGGCTACAACGCGTGGCTGCGCTACGAGCTGTGGGAGCCGCGGGGGAAGGGCGCGTTCCGCGTGGGGCTGTACAGCGGCGAGGTGAGCACGGCGCGGGCGCTGGAGGAGGCGGACGGCCCTCGTCAGAGGCTGGTGATCGTGGTGCGGGACCACGGGGAGCCGGCGCGCTCGGCCACGGCCACGCTGAGCGTGTCGCTGGTGGAGGGCGCCGAGGCGGCGCTGGCGGCGTCGGGCTCGTCGTCGTCGGGGCCGGGGCTGCGGTCGGCGGCGGGAGCCGAGGGTCCCGGTGCAGCCATGGGGTCGTCGTCGACGAACGTGTGGCTGGTGGTGGCCATCTGCGCGGTGTCGAGCCTGTTCGTGCTGGCGGTGGTGCTTTACGGGGCGTCGCGGTGGTCGCCGCGGGCGGCCGTGCTGTCGGGGCCCGGGCCGGCGACGCTGGTGTGCGCCAGCGAAGCGGGGAGCTGGTCGTACTCGCAGCGCCAGAGCCGGAGCCTGTGCGTGGCCACGGACGGCGCGGGCAAGAGCGACCTGATGGTTTTCAGCCCCAACTTCCCGCCGCCGCCCGGCGCCGGGGCGAAGGAGACGCAGCCGGAGCCGCCCGCGCTGCTGGACACGGTCAGTGGCCCCCGCCCCTTGCCAATCCCTTATTCGCCCCGCCTTCGAGGCGTGTCCGGCCCGCCTTGTTGGCGCTTCTGGTAGCCGGTGGTTTGTGGGTGCTTGGCGGATTCGTACTCTCATATGGTTGAATGCGTTGTCCCTTTTATTTTCTTTCGCTGCCAAGTGTTCTTCTACATTATTAAAATGCCTTTTTATTTTTTCTTGGCTATCGTGATTTCTTGGAGCCATTCTGCAAACATTGTCTATAGCATCACTACCTCGCTTATACTGTCACGTGATGATTTTTGAATTTATATCTGAAGTGTGATAGGATAGGCTTCTGGTGTCCGTAGTATGTCATATATTTTTTTTAACGAAGCCTCACCTGAATTGGGAAAAGGAGAGCCTAAACTGGGCTTGAGAGGATGTGTGGAAATTTTCAGTCCTGAAAGTTGTCATCTTAAAGTTGGATGGATGTTCTTACGGTATTGTTTAGTCCAGGTTTTCATGCCTTTGCTCCTTATCATTGTTCATAGTGCTTCTGCTTTTGAAATTCTCTGGTATTTCCATTCAATCTTTTATGTTTTAACACAAAGAAATTTTCCTCAAGGAGTAGCTGCTCTAAATATTTGATCATCCTGTTGGCCTCCTTTGAAACTCTTACTGGTCTCATCTTTTCTTCTTACAGTGTTTAGTAGGAAGGACTTTTTAATGGACTCCTAATGCTTTATTAAATCTTATTATTACCACAAAGTTTGATGAAACGCAGTTTTATTCCATTATCTCAAAAATCATTCCCTTTAGATTGGCAGTCAAAATAGAGCTGACATATCCATGTCACTGTCTTTGCTATGCCAACGCTATAACTTCAGAATCTTAAATGTTGTTTCAGGGTCAGCTTCTTTCTTTTCTGCGTGGAAAATCTTTTGTAATTTTCTTACCTAGGGCTTCAGGGGCATCAAGTCTGCAGTTCTTCTGGGCAGACCTGTATTGTAACTCTGTTCCGTAGGACAATATCTCCTTTAACCTTTTTTACATCACTTTCCATGACTTTTTCGGTTCCCTTGATAAGCTATTAAATGTCAGGGTTGCCAGTAAAGATCTCTGCTGGACTGCAGAGATGACCTTATTACTTTGCTCATTTGAGCCAGTTTGGTTTTCTTGCCATCTGTGTAGTTTTTCATTGCTCTAAGGTTGGGGTTTTTTTTCAGCTTTCTTTAATTTTGTATGAAATGCCTTCGTGTGTGTGCAGTGTTCTGTCTTGCAGGTAGGGCAGTTTTGGTGAACTACTTTGGTTTTGGGTGCTGGGAATTGCTGGTTTCCATTTTTTCTTAATCTGAAGTCTGTCCTGCCTTTTGATTCTCCTCTGAAACAGAGCCTGTGCAAGGTGACCACGGTTGGTACTCTAGGATCTTCTCTGTTCACGTTGTAAGGCATATATTAGTTTGTGAAGTACTACAGAATTACTAGGGTCTTGGAATACAGAGTAGAAGTATTTCACGTTGCCCCTCTAAGTATGATGTAAATGTATTTTCTAATACAAAGTACTTAACAGCAGAAGAACATGAACTATGGGAGGTGTGAAAGACGTGCAGCTATAGTGCTACATTAGGCAAGATGTATTGCTGGAGGACTTGGTGTTGGTGGGCAAATATATTTGTAGAAGCACCTCAGCTACCATTCCTGACACTGAGAGTTCCATGTAGCTGCAGTGGTAGGCTTTGTATTCCTCCCCCCCCCGCCTCCCCCCTCCTTTTTTTCCCTTTTCTGCTCCTTCCTGAGAATACTTTGTAAAATAAACTGTTACTTTGTGTCTGGTTGTCTTTGTGCCTTATGATGATTATGTGAGTATGAATTTGGATGACACTTGAAACTCCTGATCCCCCCCATAGACTGTGTGGTTTAGCTTGCCTTTTGCAGGAGACCTGTCAGTAGTTGTGAACAAGAGCTATGCTGCCAAATAGAGTTGACTGTTGGATTTCAGAATTTGTGGCCCATGCCATCACTGTCATTCACTCTCTTATACCCTCAAGGTGAGTTTTTTCCCTGACAGAACGCTTTGAGGCTTCAGGTTTAATTTCTGTTTCTACCATCATAGAAGCAGATACAAAAATGCTGGCAATGCAGCAGCAATTTGGGAGGTTGGACAAAACCTCTTTGCTTTTTCAGCCTTGCTTCCCCAAAATTGTCAAGCATGATCCTTGAACTCGGCCCTGACAATGGAAGCCTGGAAATAAATCAAGACAACTGTTAGCAACAGAATAGAATAGCAACAGGTGTAATTAAAGATGATCTATCAACAAACCAGTCCAGATCTTTTTAGCATTTGGTATTTTCATTTTGTTTTGACCTCCTATTGCATTACTGAGGTGTCTGTGGTAGAACCAGCAACTCGCTACCATGTGAAATCATATGGTTCGTGTGGCTGTCCAGGCTACATGGCAGGAAAGCAACAAGTGTCTGTGGTTTTGTAGACAAGGGACCCTGATGTCTTTATGTCATTGGATGGGGTGGGAGCCTGGGAACTTGTTACAAAGTTAAGTCATGGGTGGATGACTGTATTGTATCCTGCATCGGCTCATCTCCATCAGTAATGGACACATTGGTTTGCTGAACTATGAGTGCCTACGTTCTTAAAAAGGTAAGAAAGAACTTGTAATTCCTTGTGTATCTACAAGTGGGGAAGACAACTTACAGGACATACTTCACTGGGACACATAAAGGCTACTAAAGAGCTCAGTTTCCCTGTGCTGTTTCACCCTGCTGAGAAGATCTCGGCTATGAGGCTTACGTTCAGACAGAGACATAGAGCTAGGGAGTCGCTGGTGGACTGTGGAAAGTCTTTGGAACTTGTGTGCATTGCATTGCTGTTTTCTTGGGCTGGAGCAGGACTTCAGATGGCAAAACCATTCTGTTATGGACAGACACCAATTTCTGTGTAAATGATGTCTTAATTCTTTATTCCAAGAAAACAGAAGAGTGACCGCGATTGCTTAGCTACATCACTGGCACAAAGACAGAGGAGTAAGCTAATTCTGCTTGATTTTGGCATTTCTGCACCAGACAGAGCTACATTCTATGCGAATCTGTGACTTAATCGGGAGCTGAGTACTTTATAGATGGAAGATAAAGGATGCACTTGTCTTCTGCAGAATAAACAGCTGAAGGCTCTTCACAAAGAAAGAAAGAAAGAAATGAAGAAACGTCAGCAACGTGTAGGGAACGCAAAGTCAGGACATCAGAAGTAAGGTAGGTACTTTTTCAGTGAAGACCTTCCTGGGTTAATGTAGGCGGTTAGGAAACATTTTGGCAAGTACGGATCAAAGTGCCCTTAGGGAAGAGAAGAAAGAAGGCAGGTGAAGAAGAAAAGGAAGATAGAAGGGAAGGCAAAGGAAGAGAGAAGGGAAGAGTTATCGTTATGAAGTGTTCCGAAGAGAAATAGCGGCGCAGGCAGAAGAGCGACGGAACTACGGCCTGTTTCGCGAGCGATGCGCCGGCAGCAGGAGGCGGCTGCTCGCCGAAGAAGCCGCGGTTGGACACCAGGTGCCGCTGTTGGCCGCGAAGGCTCCGTGAGCTCGGCGCAGGGCGGCGGCTCCTCCCCGAGCCGCTGTCAAGGTTCCGTCAGCGGATTCAGCAACGGCGTCGGGAGACGGGAAGCGGCGGGCAGGAACGGCGGAGCGCGGCCCCGCGCCTGCTAGTGAGGCGGAGAGCCCGGGCGGGTGCGGGCGCGGCGGTGAGTGGGCGATGGTGGCGTGTTGGGGGCCCGTGTTGCGGGTGCTGGTGCTGCAGGCGGCCTGGGCGCTGGTGGGCGGCCAGGTGCGCTACTCGGTGCCGGAGGAAGCCAAGGCCGGGACGGTGGTGGGCCGTCTGGCGCAGGACCTGGGCCTGGAGGCGGGCGATGCGGAGGCGCGGGGGCTGCGCCTGGTGTGGCAGGGCCGGCGGGCGAGCGTGGAGGTGAGC
Source organism: Porphyrio hochstetteri (assembly GCA_020800305.1). Taxonomy (NCBI): domain Eukaryota; kingdom Metazoa; phylum Chordata; class Aves; order Gruiformes; family Rallidae; genus Porphyrio; species Porphyrio hochstetteri. The sequence continues at coordinate 13,752,880 of CM036919.1, forward strand.
GGGGCGAGCGGGGCGCTGGTGGTGAGCTCGCGGCTGGACCGGGAGGAGCTGTGCGGGAAGAGCGCGCCGTGCGCCCTGCGCCTGGAGGTGCTGGTGGAGCGGCCGCTGCGCGTCTTCCACGTGGAGCTGGAGGTCACCGACATCAACGACAACGCCCCGCTCTTCCCCGTGAAAGAAGAAGCCTTTACCGTCGCGGAATTAACCACCGTGCCGGGGTCCCGTTTCCCTCTGGAGGGCGCGTCGGATGCCGATGTGGGAGCCAACGCGCAGCTCTCCTATACACTCAGCCCCAGCGAGCACTTCTCTCTGGATCTCAAAAAAACCGAGGAGGACGGTGAGTCCTTATTCCTGGTGCTCACGAAACCGCTGGACCGCGAGACTGTTGCTGTGCACCGTCTGGTGGTGACGGCGAGTGACGGGGGCCGGCCACCGCTGACGGGCACGATGGAGCTGGTGATCTCGGTGCTGGATGCGAACGACAACGCGCCCCAGTTCAACCAGTCGGTGTATAACGTTAAAGTCTTAGAGGGTTCAGAGCCCCGGACTTTGTTAATAACGCTCAATGTCACGGATTTGGACGAAGGGGTAAACAAAGATGTTACGTATTTATTTAGTAGGCGTGTCCCTGCAGAAGTTAAAGAAATGTTCACTATCGATGAAAATAAAGGAGAAATCAGACTTCAAGGGAAGTTAGACTACGAAGAAAGGGACAGATACGAGATCATGGTAGAAGCCAGAGACAAAGGCACTCCGCCGCTGTCGGGTCACTGCAAGGTGGTGGTGGAGGTGCTGGACGTGAACGACAACGCGCCGGAGGTGTGGGTGACGTCGCTGTCGGTGCCGGTGCCGGAGGACGCGGCGGTGGGGACGGTGGTGGCGCTGCTGAGCGTGTCGGACCGGGACTCGGGGGCGAACGGTCGTGTGCGGTGCGCCGTGTGGCCGCCGTCGCCGTTCGGTCTGGTGTCGACGTTCGCGGGCTCGTACTCGCTGGTGCTGCGGGAGGCGCTGGACCGTGAGCGGGTGTCGGAGTACGAGGTGGAGGTGCGGGCGGAGGACGGCGGGGCGCCGGCGCTGCGCGCCAGGCGCGGGGTGCGGGTGCCGGTGTCGGACGTGAACGACAACGCGCCGTCGTTCGCGCAGGCCGTGTACACGGTGCTGGCGCGGGAGAACAACGCGGCGGGCGCGGAGCTGGCGCGGGTGTGGGCGCGGGACCCGGACGAGGCGGGCAACGGTCGCGTGAGCTACTCGGTGTGGGAGGGCGGCGCCGGGGGCGCGTCGTCGGGCGGGGGGTGGCGCCCGGCGTCGAGCTACGTGTCGGTGGACGCGGAGAGCGGGCGGCTGTGGGCGCTGCAGCCCTTGGACTATGAGGAGGTGCAGGTGCTGCAGTTCGAGGTGCGCGCGGTGGACGCGGGGGAGCCGGCGCTGTGCGGCAACGCCACGGTGCAGCTGTTCGTGGTGGACGAGAACGACAACGCGCCGGCGCTGCTGCCGGCGTCGGGCGCCGGGTCGTGGGTCGAGGCGGCGTCGGTGTCGGGCTCGGAGGTGGTGTGGGCGTGGGCGGCGTGGGGGTCTCCGGCGGGGCAGGTGGTGGCGAAGATCCGCGCGGTGGACGCGGACTCTGGCTACAACGCGTGGCTGCGCTACGAGCTGTGGGAGCCGCGGGGGAAGGGCGCGTTCCGCGTGGGGCTGTACAGCGGCGAGGTGAGCACGGCGCGGGCGCTGGAGGAGGCGGACGGCCCTCGTCAGAGGCTGGTGATCGTGGTGCGGGACCACGGGGAGCCGGCGCGCTCGGCCACGGCCACGCTGAGCGTGTCGCTGGTGGAGGGCGCCGAGGCGGCGCTGGCGGCGGCGGGCTCGTCGTCGTCGGGGCCGGGGCTGCGGTCGGCGGCGGGAGCCGAGGGCCTCGGTGCAGCCGTGGGGTCTTCGTCGACGAACGTGTGGCTGGTGGTGGCCATCTGCGCGGTGTCGAGCCTGTTCGTGCTGGCGGTGGTGCTGTACGGGGCGTCGCGGTGGTCGCCGCGGGCGTCCGTGCTGTCGGGGCCCGGGCCGGCGACGCTGGTGTGCGCCAGCGAAGCGGGGAGCTGGTCGTACTCGCAGCGCCAGAGCCGGAGCCTGTGCGTGGCCACGGATGGCGCGGGCAAGAGCGACCTGATGGTTTTCAGCCCCAACTTCCCGCCGCCGCCAGACCCTGCTGTAGAAAATGGTTCAATTGGCAAGGGTCCGTCTCAGTCCCCACTTGCTTTAGGCTTGGTAAGTCTATTTGTAATTAGTTTGGGGAGGGTTTTTTTTTTTTTCTTTGTTGCCTTTTGTTGTTGTTTTTTGTTTTAGAATGCAGTCTTTTTACTTGTCATATTTGATGGATAATCTATGTATTAAATCGCCCTTTCCGTTGTAAGCATCTTGCAATACCAGTTGTAGTCACGTGTTGCTGTTGGATGTAGGCGTTTTGATCCGCGTTGGAGAGCGTTTTTCGTATTTTTAATTTAATTTTTCCTTGACGATATTATGATTGAGGGTATTCTTAGCTTGGTAAGATTTCCCCTGCCCTTTGTCGTCCCCCGTGCTTGGCGTCCAATGTAAGTAGTCGGTGTTAGCCGGTCTTTTATTTCCCTGTTTTCGCGTCTTTCAAATACCCGAGGGGTGCCAGTGAGTTTCATAGATCCCTCAGGGTGTTGGTAAATAGGATACTAGTTATCTTCGAAACTAGGCTTGGTTTTGATCAATATTCGTTCACGTGCGCCAAGGATCGTTTGGGGTTTTATGGATTTCTACGCTTGGTGAGTGGTTGGTTCCGTCAGTCTTAAGAAGCTGAAATATATGGAGTGATAATTGTGGAGTGCAGTGAGGAGAAGCTTTGGTGATGTCGTGAATATAATTCTGCCTCTGGATGTCGCTTTCTTCGTAGTGTTATGGTGTCTGTTCTAAACCATCCATCCCAGAAATGTGCTTTGGAAAGTAATTTCGAAATATGGGGGGGGGGGGGGGGCAGGGGGAGGGGGTGGAATCGAGAGATGGGGGGCTCGGGGGGAGCAGTTCTCTATGCAGTATTGGATAGCTTAGAATTAGATTGAAAGCTTTTCGGTCTCACATCAGTAGAGGAGAAGCAAGAGGGAAATACAGATTCCTCTGTATAAAAGTTTTTGGTACTGGTGTCCACTTGAATTTCTGTGTGTGGAGAGTGATTCCTCACCTATCGGGTCGTTTTAACACCGTTACCGAAGCAGCTGGTCCGGGCCATGCACGGATAGCACTGCATTGACTCTGTAATCATCGAGACAACCTCCAAAGTACTCTGAGGTATGGTACGGATAAGGGTCATGTTTAGGGTTCTCTGTTCAATGTTAGAAACTGGATACAACTGCTGCAGGGAGAAGCGAAGATCTCTTACATTTGATTTTTAGAGCATAAAAACGAAGCGTGTAGATCTGCTGGGGATGGTGGGGTGTGTAAGAACAAGTAATGCTTCAATATAATTCTTTCTCATGTTACACGTTCAGCTCGTCAGAGACACGTATTTGTATGTTTGCCAATGTTTTATTGTAAGGTGATACTTGTAACGCCTTAATTTCTTTTAAGAATGGAGATTTTTGTTGGATTGTGTACTAATAGGCTTTTTTTTACGCAAAGGACGTGGAATAGAAATAATTGCAGATCGTTGTTCTAAATAGATAAGAATGGTGCTTATAGGGAGACTGAAATTCGGTAGAGAAAGGTGAAAACTTCGTGTCCGTCTTGGGAAAAAAAGCCGTAGGGAGTGCTATCTCCTGCCTATAGATAGAAAAAAATGTCAGCGCGTCCCACGAATTTTCCTGTCCTTCTTGAGTCTATTTCCTTCATTCACATGGATGTGATAGAAAGCAGGAACAGCAAACCGCCATCTCCTAAAGGAAAATCTGCTTAGGTTTGTAAGAAGGTTTAATCAGTTCTGAATAAGAGGATGCAAAAATGCAACAATTCGTCCACCGGTGTGGGAAAACCTCCTTTCCTTGATTAAAAGCGATGCAGAATCTCTTAATGCCGATCGTTTGGGGCAGGGGAGTTGTTTGGCTTCCGTACGGTTTCTCTGACTGTGGTAACGAATTAAAGATCTGAACGGGATTTATTATAGCCGTGCTCTGTCTGGAAATATTTCAGTATCCCTTTTAGAAACATAAAGCAACCTTAACTTCAGAAACGGAGCTCGTGGATGCTTTTACTTCGTAGCAGGTTCTGGGCAGGAGTCATTGAACAGAAAGCGCTAGAATATCCACTCAGTGTCTTGAATAAGTACAGCAATTTCGCGCAGGGCTCATCAGATCGTTTTGGAGAATGATGCTGATGAATGTTACCGGCCACTATGTAAGCGTGGCAGCCGAGGCAGAGCTTGCAGAGATGCAGGGTGCGCTGTTCCGCGGGCGGGGCGGGGAGCGGAAGGGGCGGGGAACGGCGGCGGAGCGGCGGCTGCACCGTCGTAGTGGCCGGAGGTTGTTTTGCAGTCTCAGAATTGGAGATTTTACAGGCGGGGAAATGCCCGGCGCAGCTGCCGGAGGAGTTGGGAGAGACGCCGGGTCTCTCGCTCCGAGCTGCTCTGTCACATCAGCGGGACGGGTCCGCCGTACCCGCCCTCGCCGGTGTCCCCTCCCACCAAGCTCGCTGGTCTCTGACGGGGTAAATAGACCAGTCTATGCCCTCGCGTTCAAGAGGAGAATTCTTGCCTGCGATATGCTGAATAGCACGTTGTGAACCCACATTTCTGTGGCTTTTCGTGAAGTTCGCTGGCACCTAGGAATCCTCCGTGTACGAGCTTGTTTTCCCGGGTTCCTTTTAGTAATCTCCACTCCCGCTGTCCCCACGTCGCAGCTGCGAGCTCCCGTGGCTTGTTAAAGGGTGTCCAGACGTCGCTGCCCGCTCTGCCAGCAGGCACAGCCTGCCTCCGCGGAGGAGGGGAGGGAGGTGGGGACCTGTGGGAACAGCAGCGGATCAACCCGGCGCTGCGGCCAACAGCAGAGCTGCTCTGCTCCCGCCCCCCCCATCCCACCCCGCTCCCGTCCCTTGTCTCTAGGGAAGGCGTGGGGCCGAGAGTGATCCCGGCGGGTGGGATAGGGGAGAGGGGTGGGAGCGGAGGGGAAGGGGCTCCCTCGGTGGCCAGCACGGGCTGTCTGCCACACCGGATCCCGAACGGGAGGAGCTCGGTGTTTCAGGTCGCAGAGGCTGTCGCCATCCTTGCGCTCATCCCTGCCCGGAGCAGCCCACCAGAGAAAGGCGATGGCGGGTTCCCTGTGGCTCCGGGCTGCTCATTTGGACTCGGTCCGAGGAGGAGCCCCTGCTTTTGGCTCCCGTCTTTCTCATTCCGCTGACAGATCCTATTACTGTAGGGCTGCTGTCACTGCACAGGCTTTTCATGTGCTCCTTTCCGTGTGGAGAAAGCTCCCGGAGCTGGGGCTGCCCGGGGACATTTGCCGGTTCCCTTCGGAGGAGAAAACGTGGGGCTGTCGCTCCGTCTGTTCGCCGGGACGGATGCAGCCCCGTCTGCTATCTCCCGCTGAAACGCCCCATCGAGGCTCCTCGGTTCTGCTGGGCGTCCCCGGGATTTCCCCAAGCCGGAGTACCGAGCGGGACTTGTCCTGCAAACCTCCGCTGAAGGTACCGCGTCTGCACAGCCCGTGGAAACGGCGCCTTGAAGTCATCGCTGACGTAGATAACGATATTTAAACACGAGTGGAGCCTCGTGTCGCGCAGCCATGTGCTCCGCAGCCCTGGCGTAACCCAGGTTTACTATTCGCCTGTATTTTCTTGCCTTTAGTCGCTTATCAGTCTCTTCCATCCGCAACCATTGTTCCTAACGCAGCGTTTATGGTTGGACTAATGACGTCTTATTGCTGGAAAAGGGGATGACTGGCTGAAAATAGAGGTCGGGGAGGGAAAAAGAATACGTAAGGGATGCTTGGAGCTCTCGGGCGGTGTAAAGCTGCAGCTGCTCGTATCAGTGCGGAAAGCGCCCGTGGGCACGTCAGGGAGGGGGAGGTGGTGAGAAGGGTCGTGTAACGATGGTGAGGCAACGGACCATGCCCTCGGGATCGCAAAAAGTTGAATTGCTCGGCGAGTCGGGTCAAACCAGCTTTAAGAATAAACGAGGTTGAGGGAAGGGAATGGGCAACTCTTCGGAGATAGCAAATTGAAGGTGAGACGAGAGGTTTTAAACAGTGGTTATCTCCTATGATACTAAGGGTGGGGAGTAGACACTTCTACATTACAGGTGTTTAATAGCACTGATGTGCAAATAACATAATTAGGATAAACAACCTAAGATGGAGAGGAGAGCTTTGAGATGGGAGACCCTGAAAAGAGAGGTTAGGTTGAAGGGCAGCAAACAACATCGAAAGTGGAGAAAGTGAATGTAAACGCACTCTTGAGACCTCTGGGGCAGCTGGATATGGGAGGCAGAGTAAGGACAGGGAAGGAGGAAAGGGCCTGGGACTCTGCTGAGTCCTGGAGCAGTGGCTTCATGCACAGGGCAAGGCTTGATTCTGCCCTCACGCCTACAGTGGACCACAGTGACTGCACCACAGTGACTCCCTTCACAGCAGGAGTCGCTGTGATGCAACTGGCCCTAGATATTTAATATTACTAAGCACTGAATGTTGGCCATCACCCTGTCTACCTGTGTGGTGTGTGGATGAGGTGCTCATACAGGCTCAACTGATATGGTGCTGGTAACAAAGTGTTATGGTGAGTGAAGCTGCCTGACTGCTGCGAATATATCACTGTCCACAGCAGAGTGGAAAGGGACAAGGTACTAAAGCAGGGCTGCAACGTTTAAAAAAACATCACAAAGAAAGATAATTGAAGGCAGGTTCCCTTAGAACCCTGCAGGGACACATTAGGCAGTACTAGAAAACTTAAAGGGATGTAGCAGAAAGCTGAAAAAGGTATTTTGGGTGGTAAATGAGTAGTAAATTAGTGAATTAAAGACAAATTTGTTGTAGCTGCCAGATACCTCTCAAAAGGTATGTCTCAGAAAAAGAAAAATGTATAATTATTTTGACAGATTTTGGTCATTGTTCATGAATTGTTTTCTGTTAGCACCGCTGATATTTCAGGCATCAGTGTGAATAACCACAGCTTGTTATTCCAACATTAAGATTTAAAGAAAATCTGCCTTTGAGTAGGATCTTGTGCCAAGAATACTTGGGTTTCTTGGTTGCAAACCCAGTCTCAGAAGGGTGAGTAGAGTCTGTGTGTTTTGTGTGTGTGTGCATCTGGGACACCAGTACTAGCTGCTCTGGACTTCACAGGCAGATGGATTTATCTTTGTTGAGGGAGACTTTCCTCAGACCTTAATAGGTGTTGTCGCATTGGTTCAGGGTGTTTGTCACTACAGAGCAGTAAAACCAGCAACATTTTCATATATGACATTGTATCTTGGCAGAATATGAGTCTAGGGGAAATTTGGGGTTGGAGGGAGTCTGGACAACAAATTTATGGTAATTAGGTGGGAACTGTGGATTTCTGCAATTAGCAATCAAGGAAAAAAATAAAAAAGAGCAAGGTACTCAGCATACCATAAACAGTTATATTGTATACTGCATGCAATGTCCATTGAAGAAATTTAGGCAGTGTGTGAATTAAAGCTCCACAGCTCCTGCACTCTACCCCTCCCCTTCCCCGCAGCTCTAACGGGTGCTGTAGCATCAACACAGTAGAAGTAAAATGCAGCATTTAGACACTGCCAGGGGCTCCTGGAGTTAAAAAGGCATTATATCTGCAGATACTTGCACTGGGGCTGACCTAGGCTTTGTCAAGTAGGATTCTCACTGGGAGGTTTTGCTGAGTTGAGAGGGTATAAATGATGCATCGATTTTAAATTTTTTTTTAAAATTTAATGCACAATTTTTGGCCTTGCATCTGTTTTTCTCCTATTTTGAAGTGCCCTGATACTATGTATAGTTGAAATGTTCTTTTTCACTTGCCCTGAAATTCTCAGCTGTATAAAGAAGCACAATGAACACATGAAAGGTTAAAGTATCTCCTTATCACAGACTTACAGCCTCTTGCTTTTATTGATTAGGAAATCATCATCATCATAGAATCGTAGGGGTTGGAAGGGACCTTGAGAGATCATTGGGTCCAACCCCCTTACCAAAGCAGTGTCCCTAACTCATATTGCCCAGATGGACATCCAGATGGGGCTGGAATATTTCCAGAGATGGAGACTCCACACCCCCTGGGCAGCCTGTCCCAGGGCTTTGTCGCCATCACTGTGAAAAATTTCCTCTGCATGTTGGTGCGGAACTCCCTGTGCTCCAACTTGAGGCCGTTGCCCCTTGTCCTGTCCCCACAGACCACTGAAAAGGGGCTGGCCATTTTGCCCTGAAATCCATCATCATCTCTCTCTCAGAAGGAAACTGGAAATGGAGGAGATCGGGGTGGGGTGTGGGGGTGGGGTGGGGGTGTTGTTGGGGCTTGAGGCCTATCCGTGTAACTTCCTACCGAAGGTCATTCCAGGAAGATTTATTCCATGAGATTATTTTGAAATGCTTTCTGCTCTCTTCCACCTGCAAAGGGATAGTTGCTAACCTGTGCCCTCAGAACAAAAAGTCGGGGGAGCAGAGAGCTTTGATTTGATTTCTTTCACTCATGATCTGCTCTGTCTGTGTGGCATCAACTCATTTCTCCCTACAGTTCCTGGGCACGTCCTAAATACAAGACCTCTCTGGCGCCGGTATTTACTTCTCTACAAGAAATTCGACTGTTTCCGTGCCGGGAGAGGCGGCAGCTCCGCTGTGCTGCTCCCGCCCACCCGAGCCATCCCCACCCTGCTTTGGCGGGTTGGGTGAGAGCCCATCTGTGCCTGCGGGTGATCCGACTGGGGACTGTCAGGGGACAGGTCGTCCTCTCTAAAAATCCGTGTTAATTTATCTTGTCCAGAAGGCGTTTTTTGTCGTATTTTTTCTATTTCCTCCCCCTTCTTCTTGTTCCCCCTCTTCTTCTTGTTCCCCCCCTTCTTCTTGTTCCCCCCCTTCTTCTTGTTCCCCCCCTTCTTCTTGTTCCCCCCCTTCTTCTTGTTCCCCCCCTTCTTCTTGTTCCCCCCCTTCTTCTTGTTCCCCCCCTTCTTCTTGTTCCCCCCTTCTTTTTTTCCCCCCTTCTTTTTTCCCCCTCTTCTTTTTTTCCCCCTTCTTCTTTTCTTCCCCCCCTTCTTCTCTTCCCCCCCTTCTTCTTTTCTTCCTCCCCTTCTTCTTTTCTTCCTCCCCTTCTTCTTTTCTTCCCCCCCTTCTTCTTTTCTTCCCCCCCTTCTTCTTTTCTTCCCCCCCCTTCTTCTTTTCTTCCCCCCCTTCTTCTTTTCTTCCCCCCCTTCTTCTTTTCTTCCCCCCCTTCTTCTTTTCTTCCCCCCCTTCTTCTTTTCTTCCCCCCCTTCTTCTTTTCTTCCCCCCCCTTCTTCTTTTCTTCCCCCCCTTCTTTCCCCCCCCCCCCCCTTCTTTTTTTCCCCCCGCTTCTTTCCCCCCATCTTTGGTACGTTTTTTTGGTGGGTGTTTTTTGTTTGGTTTTTGGTTTTGGCTGTGGGGTTTTGTTTGGTTTTTTTTTTTAACAGGGCTAGAGTCGACTGCCTCCTTTAATTGTGCTCTTAAAACCCCTCTGGGAAATGTTGTGCTCAGCTGGAGCGTGCCTGCACTGTGCTGCCCCATGTTTAGCCGATGCCTGTCACTTCTCATACGCGTTTCTCTTCCACCGCTGTACTCTGACAGCGTGCGGCAGCGCATCCTCTCGCTGCCTCTCCTGCAAGGGGGAAGGGAAGGAGCGGGGGCGGGGGGTCCGTTCTGCATCTCTCCTTCACGGAAGCACAGCCCTGCCGCGGACTCGAGGACACGGAGCTCCCCTCTCCCCCGCCCAGGATCCCCGTCGTGGCGTTAAAAAAGCAAACGAAGGCGGGGAGGAGTGGAAGGAGGAGCGGCAGCCGGAGGGGCGGCAGCAGCGGGGGGAGCGCAGCCGCTTCCCCCGGTGCCGCAGATGTCGCCGCGGCCTCTGGGTGGCGCCGCCGCCGCCGCGTGTGTAAGAAGCGCGCGGGGTCCCGCCGCGCCGGTCACAGAGAGCGGCGGCGGGAGCGGGAGCAGCGCAGCGGAGCTGCCGCCTCTCCCCGCACGGAAACCGGCGGCGCGGGGAGGGGGGGGAGTGGTGGAGGAGGCAACCCGGGCCGCCTCCCGCACCTGCAGGGAACTTCTCGCTTTGCCGCCGGTGCTCCCCCCCGGTGCCCGTTCTCTTCGTGCTTGGAACTTCTTAAGGGTAGGGGGGTGGGGTGGGTGGGGGGGGGTGTCTGCTGGAATTCTGGATTATGTTCCTGCTGAGCTGGTCTGCGGGGAGCTGAGCGAGAGGAGGAAGAATGCGGGTCTATTTATTGGTCTTCTGCCTTATTTGCTGCACCGCAAAGGGACAAGTAGTGTATTCCATCGCGGAGGAGACGGAGCGCGGAGCGTCTGTCGGGAACGCAGCCAAGGATTTAGGAATAGATGCAGCTACACTTTCAGCTCGGAAATTTCGCATGATCACCGGTTCAAGTAAGCAATATTTTAATATAAATGCAAGCACGGGGGCTTTGTCCGTTAATGAGCCCATAGACAGAGAGCAGCTTTGTGAATTAAAGTCTGCCTGCCTTCTGAATTATGAACTCGTGCTAGAAAAACCTCTGGAGATCTATAGGATGGAATTTAAAGTCTTGGACATAAATGACAACTCCCCCAGCTTTCCCTTAAGTGAATATCATATAAACGTGCCTGAGTTCCTGTCACCTGGGGCACGGTTTACACTCCCCAACGCCCAAGATCTTGATGAAGGTACCAACAGTGTCCAGAATTATACTCTGAGCCCTGACGAACATTTCCATTTGGAAATGCAAACTCGCGGGGACGGGAGTAAATATCCTGAATTGGTGCTGAAGAAAGCCTTAGACAGGGAGCAGCAAGCCACTCACAGACTTGTCCTTACAGCCAAAGATGGTGGGAATCCTCCAAAGTCCGGTGATGTCCCGGTCATTGTGACTGTGCTGGATACCAATGACAATGCACCAGAATTTGAGCACTCTGTCTACAGGGCGAGTATCTTGGAAAACTCCCCCACTGGCACTTTGGTAGTGCAAGTGCATGCCACGGACTTGGATGAAGGTCCAAATGGAGAGGTCAGGTATTCTTTTAGCAATACTACTTCTGCTGATCTACAGAGAATGTTCTTAATTCACCCGCACACTGGAGAGGTGACAGTTAATGGCGTTTTAGCTGTTCAGAGACCTCTCCTTGAGATGCTTATTGAGGCAAGGGATAACGGGGTATTTGGCATGTCCAGCACAGCTAAGCTGCTGGTGGAAATCGCTGACGTGAACAATCATGGCCCAGAGATAACAATTACATCCCTTTCCAGTCCCATTCCTGAGGATGCTGTTCCTGGCACAGTGATAGCTCTATTGAGTGTTATGGATAAGGACCCTGGGGAGAACGGGAAAGTAACCTGCCAGATCTCTGATAACCTTCCCTTCCAGTTAAAGCCTTCCCTTGAAAACTACTACAGTCTGGTCACCAGCGAGCTTCTGGACCGAGAGCTAGTCAGTGTGTACAACATCACCATTACTGCCACAGACTTGGGGTCTCCACCCATCACCACTGAGAAGACCCTTTGGGTGCAAATTTCTGATGTGAATGATAACCCCCCTGTCTTCAGTGCTGACACACTTGATGTGTTTGTGGAGGAGAACAATCCACTCGGTGCTTTTCTCTACCAAGTCTCAGCATCTGACCCTGATATGGGGGAGAATGGACGGGTCTCTTACATGCTCAGGAATTCCACAGTTGCAGGCAGTGCCCTGGCCAGTTTTTTATCTGTGAGCTTGGCCAATGGGAGCATCTATGCAACACGTGCCTTTGACTTTGAGCAGCTTAGGAGCTTCTATTTCCAAGTGGAAGCCAAGGACAATGGGTCACCAGCCTTGAGTGCTGCCATAACTGTGAATGTTTACATCTCAGACCAGAATGACAATGCCCCAGCCATCCTGTACCCCACCAGCCAGAATGGCTCAGTAGCTGTGGAAGTTGTGCCTCGCCTAGCTGATGAGGACTACTTGGTGACCAAAGTGGTGGCAGATGATGAGGACAATGCTCAGAATGCCTGGCTCTCCTATCACCTTGTCCAAGCCTCTGATTCCACCCTATTCCGCTTGGCACCACACTCTGGTGAGCTACGCACCACACGTTCCTTGCGTTCCACCGACTTCCTCAAGCACAAGGTGGTTGTGGTGGTGCGGGACCACGGGGATCCACCTCTTTCCTCTACTGTGACAGTGGGCATCCTGCTGGCTGACACCTTGCCCCAGGCATTGCCGGACTTTGATGACAGTGGGGAGCCCCCACCACTGCTCAACGCTACAAACATCTACCTGATCGTTTCCCTCGCCTGTGTCTCCTGCATCTTTGCGGCGTTCCTCCTCTCTCTTGCGATTGCGCGGCTTTGCCGGTGTCGGACTTGCTGCTGCAGCAGCTGCTGCTGCCCACCCAATGAATATGAAAAGTATTGCTATAGTGTACACATGCTTCCCAGCTCCCACCTCCCACCGGACATGCTGGAGGTCACTGGTGTGGGTAAACTGACCCATACCTACTTGTACAGGGCATCTGTAGGTCTTGGGCCTAGTAACAGCAGCATCCCAAATGGTGATGCTGGGAATGTTCCCAGAGGCTCAAGGTTACAAGTGCCAGGGCCCTGCATCCAAGTGCAGCAGGTCCAAAGTGACCGGTTGAGTGCTGTCCTTGTGGTAAGTATTTATTCCTTTTACTATTTTTTTCTTCTGGGCACTTCACTTTGTGTCTACACTAGGTTGCTGTCAGTGTGGAGAAGGTACTGAGGGTATTTTCAGAACAGGCATCTGGAGGAAACTTGGGTTCCTTTCATATCTTTCCTAAAACCAAGATCTTTTTGGGTGAATCATGGTCATGGGATGAGAAAAGAGATTTAATTTTTTTTTTCCCCCAAAATATTTAGTAGCTTCAGACCTAACTGAAGGTACAGATGATATAAAAGAAAACTAAATATCTTGCAAGCTGAGCCACTGCCTTCAGATAGCGAAGTAGGGGCATGATAAGATTCTGTGCAGGTTTTTAATCCATGGGTGGTTCTAGTCTACATTGTATGGAGCCTGTCTTTTTTTCTTTTTTCATACTACTTTCTCCCTTCCTTCTCCCAATCCAATTCCTCAGCATTTTTAATTGAGGGGTGAGTAGTCTGCTGAGCCAGTATGCTGGTTTACCATGTCCAAGTTAAGCCTGTGACAGAGTATCAGGAATTCAATATTCAGCACCTCTTTAAGAAATTTAATTTGTAGTTCTCATCTGTCTTTCCAAGCAGTCCATAGATTTTGTGAATCTTAAAATAATTATTTCCTGAGCCTCTGACCAAGTTGGTTTCTTCTCAGTAGTGTGTTGAGTGACTTTGCAGGAGAACATGCCTTGCTGTGATCACAGGATAGGGCTATGAGGGTTATGTCTGCAGGTCGGATCTCCTGGGCTTTGCTGTATCATTTGTCCAGGATTCACTTTTCATATATGCAAAATAACACTGAATTTTTAATAGGTGCTGTGAGTTGTCATTGTATTTTTATGTAACAGTAGTTTAGCAGTGTTAGCTCTGTACTCTATGGTAAGAGCAGTTCCAGATATTCCTGACCCAAATGTAAGAATCCATGTTAGACAGACATGGTATAACCTGCTTCCTGCAGTTGGTTTTAATCTTAATTTACCACTGTTAGAGGTTTTCCTAAGTCTGTATCAATCGTTTTAGTTTGATTTTTTTTGAAAATATTATTATACCTTAAAATATATCTTAATGGCCTCCCCCTCTTTGAACCTTCACGTGAAGTTCAAAAAGGAACATCCAGCAATTTCTTTGGATAATCAAATAGACCTTCAACTATGTAGCATCTGAGAAAGCACTTCCTTTTATAACTCTTGAATTTCCAAGTAATGATTTTCTAGTAAGTTTTTCCTTGTTCTAGAAGAGATTCCTGATTTCTTCTTAACTATACCATTAGTTTATCATGCTTTCCCTTATTTATCTGTTGGCAAGGTGAGACAGGCTTGTGGGTTTGGGGTTTTGGGTTGTTCCCCCCACCCCTTCCCCTTTCCTGAATGCCTTTTCGCCATAAATCCTACTGATAAAGCAAGATCCCTTCTCAAATATTTATTTCATTTACTCATGATGGTTTACCTAATATTTCATCAAAGTCATTATCAGTTTTAAGTTCTGTTCTTTGTAGTGGCAGAGGGTTGCACACATCATGGCTGTCTCCTTCTGCAAAGGTGGGAGTGGAATAAATCTTGCAAAAGCAGAGTGTCAGTGTCTTTATAGCAATTGTCAGGATGAAAACAAGAATTCATGCCTAATGCATTGATGTATCTTAGGAATATCATTGATTAACTTGAGGATCGGGGTGGGGGAAAGGCTGCATTAGAGCTTTTGTAATGGGGAGCAAAATTCTTTGTTGGCAATCTCTGAACTCAGAAGCTGTTTGCAGGAACTCTGATAATGTCCTGGGAACATAGCCCTTGTTTGGAGAGTAGTCCATAATTGTTAAAGTTCTATAATGAAGATGATATAAAAAAAAAACCCCAACCAAAAGCCAACCAACAAACCTGGCACCACTCATTCCTGTGTTCCTATTGAGCAAGATCTCAAAACTCAGGTTACCAACATATTAACAAACTAAGTAATAATGGAAATGCAATAGTGTCTCTCATCTCTGTAATGAGAACATCCAAGGGGTCTCCCATTATTTCTCAACGTATCTCAGTCAGTCAGGTGAATTTTTAAATTTGGAATACGAGACACCCTTCCAGCAGCTTTTGATAGTGCCCAGAATAAATCCCAGGCGTCACTTCTGGCAGTTTTATTTTCTTAGTTCCTGATATGCAGGAATGGGTAACCATAGATGTGACCTACATGGAAGGTTGCGTGTTAACTGAGCTGGGGAGGGGAACAGACGCAGACTGTGAAAACTCATCTACCCTTAGAAACAAAATTATGCCTGTTATAATTAATTTAGTGATAATAATTCTAGTGGTTGATACAGTGAAGAATCAGCTACATATTTATGTGTACATATGTGTGTATATATACAGTTTACATATTTCTTGCAAGATTTGCTAGTTATTAGAATCACAGTCATGTACAAATGAGTGAGCAGAAGCTGGAGATTTTGTACTGTAATTTCTGAACATGCTTTAGATTCAGCAGATTAAAATAAAGTCTAATTATGTGTAGTTGCTTGGATAAGCGTTTCCAGTCATCTGAGATGGGAAGGAGAACTGTCACTCATTCCTGAAAGCTGTTCCTAACAAATCCTTTTTGGCTTAAATGTGATTTCTATGCAGAAAGATCACAATCTTTTACAATATTAGTGAGGAATATTTTTACTCCTTTGGTATAAAAACTGAAAGGATTAGAATTTCTCATGGTTTGCCAACAAAATGAAATTTAAGTTTGGCTGTTGACTAAATTTTGTCTTTAAGTGTTTTCAGACTCACTCATTTGGAGCTAAATATAACATTATTTTTATGTTTATACATAAGTTAAATATAACATAAATATAAAAATAAATGACCCTTGGAGCTTCTGAGGAGAAATGTTTGTGTTGCTCCCTAAGAACATAAAAGTAACAAAAAGAAAGCATCAGATATCTACATGGGAACAACTCCAAGGTACTGAAGATTACTCCAGAATTGCAGATTTTCAATATCCCTGATTTTATTTCATGTTTTAATTTGGGGTGTGTGGGGGGTGTGTGTTTACACTTTTTGGCATGTGGAAGTTAACCAAAAGGTAATTAAAATTCCAGAAGTTAAATGTATATTCAAAATTTATCTTAACTTCTTGGACATTTTTTGTGACTGGATTAAATTATTGGCTTGAACGATTTTTACATATACAGATGCACAAGACCCTTTTGAGCTTTTACATCTTCTATTTAGGTTAGAGCTATAAACAGACCAATATATGGCCTTAATAGCAATATAGGAAACTGCAATTGTATCTCCTTTAAGTATTTTGCTGTATCTTTCTGCAATGTAGCATTAAGTGACAGCTAAGTGAAAAGCCTGTTACGCTGCTCTGCTACTGTGTAGTGTTAGGGCACTAGTGGGATCACTACACTGAGTGGTAGGTCACTGAGTACCTCTGGAATGTGATGTGACCATGGGTTGTTACAGCTCTTTTGTTTGCCTCTGTTGTCCTGTAAGATATTTCTGCATTCAAACAGGAGTGACCTCTCTGTGATTTGACATTCAATATTTAGGTTACATCCAAAAATAGATACAAACCTACTAACAGAGAGACTATTTCTTGCTAAACTATAATAGGAGTGGAATAATTTTGCTCAATGTGGCGTGCGCTTCCAGTGCCAAGAGGGGATGTACTTACACTGAGACACCGGCACGCGATCTAGGCTGAGCTGCTGCAGGCTAAACATCAGTGGCTTACACAAGGAAAGACCAGCCCTGTGAGTGAGCCCTCACCGTGCCTGGTGATGCCTCTCAAAGCTGGAATCAAAACTCAATAGCCTTGGTGACTCTGAAGCAGGGATCCTTTATCACAGTGCTGGGCACACAGGGGATTGATCGCTCCTCCCAATGTGTGCACCCATTAAAGCCAAATGTCTCATATTGATACAGATCAACTCTACATATTCATTATCATTTCTAAGAAAAGGCAGGGTTATGCAAATTATTTCCAGGAAGTAATTTAATTAACCCCTCCCAGATGCTCAGTGACAGTCAGGGGGTCTTCCGGTGGTCTTCAGGGATGAAGGCTGGACATCTTCCTCGCTCTCAGCCCATGCTCTTTACGTTTCTTCTCCGTGATTACCTGAGCTCAGAAACACATTCCTTTTTGCTGAAAACAAGTTATACTCGGTCTCTTAATTGGTCGTTACTCTCATTATTTATGCCTCCCCTGTCTCCTCCTGTTGCACTGTTCTGGCTCAGTTTTGTAGCTGCTTTCACGAGACAGGTCACACAGCTACAGCCACATTCCAAAACAAACAGATTCTTAAAATACACAAATGAAAGTGATATTAATTGTCTCAAGCTACATCTACATCAGTCTGTTCAGCATTGTTCTGTTCCACTGAATCACTGGTTCTGACAGGAGCCGGCCTGTATCCACACCAAGTCTAAGTGTGAAGCACATCCCCAATTTTTCCAGTCTGTGCTGGTAACAACCTGCCCAGAAACAGCAGTCTTACACCCCCTTGTAAGAATTCAGTTGTGTAGGCAGATTTCTTGGCTACAGAAGTTATTCTTGGGGTCAGGCCAAGAAAAATCCTAGAAAGAGCAATGATCAAAGAAAATTCAGCAAGAGGAACTGCTGTAGATTTCCCTTTTCCTGACCACTCCAATTACCTTTTGCAAAGAAAGGTAACGTTGTAGCTTCAGTGTTCAACAGAAGAACACTGTGTCCAGCAAAAAAAGAGCTACAAATGGCTGGTTTGAAACATTATGTGTCTGATGTCTGCCTTGGAGTATTAGTTTCAGAGGTAGTGGAAGGGAGAAGGACAGGAGTAGCTTGAGGGAAGGTGTACAGCAATGTGTGTTTGGAAATGCACAAGGCAAAGGCAATGATGGGCAGGAAAGACTGAGATTGGATGGTGACATGGGCTCAGAGAGGGTAGATGTGAGTAGTATTTCTGGTATGAAAGCAAAGAACAAGGAAACACAACTTGAATCGAGTCCAGTCCTTTCCTGTATCAGCTACAGTTTAATCCTAAATATTCAAAGATTTAAATTTTAATTGTAAAAATTCTAATTTTAATTGCAAAATTCACTAGGTTGTGGCCATTATTCCTTTTGGAAAGTTATTCCTCTAAGGCTTGGGAACCCTCCTTTGACATCCTGTCAACAGTTATTTGCTATGAATTTGTAGATGTTTGTTCTTGTGCCAGCAGTGTCCTTTTAGTATAAGTAGTTATTGTCCCTCTTTGGGGCTTGCTTTCTTCATAGTTTAGAGAGCAACCACATCTTTTCTTAGGCTTTATTTGACTAAGCTAAACAAGCCAGTGTCTTTCAGCTTTTTCCTATGGTCACCTCTACACTTTTCCAGTGCTGCTAATGTTCCTTCTCTGCATTTATTCTTCCTTTGCAGATCTATGTGTCTTGCAAATATGTGACCAGATTTATATATAATATTTCAGACACAGCAATAAGAATACTGATAAGTATACATCGACTGATACTTCTTGGGATGGCTGTTATCTTCTCCATAGTTGTTATTTAATCAGTTATGTTTTATTGCAGAACTTCTTTGGGGTAGAGGCGCGTGTAAGGGAATGTGCTGGTGGTTCTGCATCTAAATGCTTGATGTTTGAACCTTAGATGTTTAGAAGTCATAGCAATCTCCTGAGAGCAACTCATCCAGTTTATCTTAGACATAACCAGTTTAGACATAGTTTACAAATAGTGCAGACTAGATGAGCTACTTAAATGACTGAAACTAGTTCATAGAATCATAGGATGACATGGTTTTGGAAGGGACCCCAAGGATCACAGAGCTCCAACCCCTGCCACAGGCAGGGACACCAACCTCCAGGCCTGGAGCTACACAAGGTTGCCCAGGGCCCCATCCAACCTAGTTGATAGAAGTAGTACTTCGGAGGAGTCTGGACTTTGGGTTATTAGATGTCATCCATTTCTGTGTCAGGTCAAGTTGTTCCTGCAGTGAATGATGCCATAGGATGTCTTCTGCAACTCTTGTTAGAATAGTCCAACTTCTTGTGCCATTTCAGTGTGTTGCTGTATTGAAAATGTTACTGAAGTTGGAATAGATTAGATGAATTTTGGTTTGTGTTTTCACTGAAGAGAATTGAAGGCCAGTCTAACAAATAGTTGTCTTTGATAAGTCTATGAGAATTTCCCTTCCTTTTCAGTGTATCTTAATCACTCCATTATTCCTCCCTCCAAATTTTTCTGCAAACAGACAGTGTATTGGGCTTTGTGGTAACACAGGCTGGATTTTACCATTCTGAACTAGTGGAATTGTGGTTGCTGTTCTCCAATCTGAGTATTTTACTCCAGACCAGACAGGTTTATATATAAAAAGAAAAAAAAAACCCAAACCAAATGCAAACCACAACAAACTCTCCTCAGTCCTGTGTTTTATTTGTCAGTTCTCCTGGAAATCTGTGATGGAAATGAGGTTGTGGGGATTTGAGAATGCTAAGCATTTTAATTCTGCCTCGGTATCAGCAGTTTCCATTCCCTCAGAGTAACTTGTCGTATAGTCAACCTCACATGCAAGATATTGAAAATAGGGGAAAATATGGATTTGTTGCCTGAAGATGAGATGATGTATCAAGGGGATGATTTGTCCACATACACCGTGTTCTGTAGTATTGGCCTGTGCATCCTCTGTATCCTAATGAGGAACCTAATGAGGTTCAACACTGCAAAGTGTGAGGTGTTGCACTTGGGCCAGAAGAATCCCAGACATAGATACAGACTGGGAGAAGAGCTTCTTGAGAGCAGCCCTGCTGAGAAGGATTTGGGGATTCTGGTAGATGAGAAACTTCACATGAGCCAGCAGTGTGATCTTGCAGCTCGGAAGGGCAAAGGTATCCTGGGCTCCATCAGGAGAGGGAGGGCAGCAGGGACAGGGAGGGGATTGTCCCTCTCTACTCTGCCCTTGTGAGGCCCCAGCTGGAGTCCTGTGTCCAGAGCTGGGGCCCCCAATACAAGAAAGATGTGGGACTGTTGGAGAGGGTCGAGAGGCCACAAAGATGATCAGAGGGCTGGAGCACCTGCCCTACGAAGAGAGGCTGAGGGAGCTGGGCTGGTTCAGCCTGGAGAAGAGAAGGCTGCGGGGGGACCTCATTGCAGCCTTCCAGTGCCTGAAGGGAGCAGAGAAACAGGAGGGGAATCAGCTTGTTAAAGGGCAGAGACTGGCAGGACAAGGGGGATGGAGTGAAACTGAAGGAGGGAAGGGTTAGATGAGATATCAGGGGGAAGTTTTTTAAAGAGAGAGTGGTGAGGGGCTGGAACAGGCTGCCCAGAGAGGGGGTGGATGCCCCATCCCTGGGGGTGTTCAAGGCCAGGTTGGATGGGGCCCTGGGCAACTTTGTGTAGCTCCAGGCCTGGGAGTTGGTGGCCCTGCCTGTGGCAGGGGGGTTGGAGCTCTGTGATCCTTGGGGTCCCTTCCAACCCAGACCAGTCTGGGATTCTATGATTCTGTGATCCTGTTGGATGCTGAGAGCTGCTGAAATCTTGGTGTTGCCCAATATAACACCAGTCCTGCTGTGCATTTTGGGGATTACAGTTAACTTGTTTCAATATAACAAAATGAATTCTGCTAAGAGTGTGAATTGCTGAGGGGCTTTTCAAGTCACAATTAATTAAAAGAATGGCAACAAAATCAACACTAGGACTGAAAAGGGAGGGAATCAGGGACATGGGAATTCAGATATTCAGTTGAGGTTTGTAAGGCAGAGCAAAGAGCAGGGCAACAGCTTAAGGATTTGATGCTGTCAGAGGCATTTGGAGACCAACAGCAAATTTGACTAATATGGCAAGAAGAAAGGTACATGAAGAAATAAAAAAAGGGTTGTACTCTTTTGTGTTTGAGCAATCTCTCTAAGGAAAACAAACACACTTTTTTTCTTTGGATTCTTTCTTCTCCAAATGAATTATTTTAATATTTTGATCCGTTGTTTCTTCCCCTGAGCTTGTCCCAGCCTGATGGGTCTTTCCTCCTTGACACCTCATTTAGTGGCTTTTAACTTTTTTTTTTTTTTGTTCTACAAAAGCTGCCTTCTCAAAGTCAAACATCTTTGCATGATTGGTGTGTGAAATCAAAGTTTATGATGTTCCAACATGAGGCTGTTTGTTCCAAAAAGTTCTGTGCTGTTCCTCATCCTTTTACAATTCCTCTGTAGGGTGCAGAGGCTGAGCAAGGGATTTTTACAGGTGATTGAGCTCTTCATTTTTTGAACTACATAGCTGTTCTCTATGTGTGTTGGGAAGGTATTTTAGATAGTTCTTAGGCTCTGCTTTCTAGCCAATAGTTCTTTGGGGACTGGCACAATATCTATAGGGTCAAATCAGTTTTCCTTGCATGGTATTAAATTCACAGGCTTGTGAGCAGACCTATAATATTAAGACTTGAAGTAATTTCAATATAAGCCTGATTTCAGCCTTTTAACTTAGTGAGACTCCACAAATCCTAGTACAAGAGAGAGGTAGTGCTACTGGAGAGAGTACAGTGAAAGGCCTTTAAGATAACTAAGGGGCATGACCATCTCTCATATGAGGAAAGGCTCAGAGAACTGGGACTCTTTAGCCCAGAGAAGAGGAAGAGAAGGTTTGGGGGAAGCCTTTACACACTCCCTTCAGATATTAATGAGAAGACAGAGCCAGGCTCTTTTCAGTGGTGCCTAGGGAAAGAAAAAGGGTCTAAGTGTAAGGAAAAAAATATTATATATATTTTTTTTTGGTTTGGTTGTTGGTTTGTTTTGGGTTTTTTTACTGTGAGGATGCTGACCACTGCCACAGATTTTCCAGGGAAGTTGTTGAGTCTCCATCCTTGGAAGTATTCTGAAGCCACCTGGACATGATCCAAGACAACATGTGTTGGCCCTGCTTGAGAAGTGTGGGGTTGGACAGGATGACCTCTGTTGGTCCCTTCCAATCTCAACAAATTTGTGATTCTGTGTTGTCCTTAATCTGCCACATGTGCTCTGCCTGAGCTGTGTGATGACGATGGAGAAAAGGTGCAACTTCTGCAATGAGAATTATATCCTCTAGTAGGCTTCCATTGGATAAAATACTTCCTGGGGCAGAGGTGGTGCTGGGCTACAAATGTGAGAGAGATGTTGAGAAATTGTGGGTAAATGCTTGAGGATTTCAGAAAGAGATTGCTGAGGGGTGGGTTTTTT
The DNA here is from genome assembly GCA_020800305.1 of Porphyrio hochstetteri. Classification (NCBI taxonomy): domain Eukaryota; kingdom Metazoa; phylum Chordata; class Aves; order Gruiformes; family Rallidae; genus Porphyrio; species Porphyrio hochstetteri. The sequence goes on from CM036919.1 coordinate 13,774,805, forward strand.
TGTTTTTTAGACTTAAAAATTTCAAGCTTTTTGTTTATCACAATTGGTATAATAATAATAACTAAATTAGGCCATTTTAAATTTACAGGATTTAGCAAAACCATTGGGTTTTATGATTGTGTCTACAATATGGACCAAGTGCACTTGTCTATAAAAACCAATGTTCCTGCACATTTATTGTTCGGTCAAAACAATACAATAACTGGAGGTTGAGGGCAGGGAGGAGAATGGGTTAATGTAACAAAACTTTTTTAGAAACTGTGTACTCTGTGAGAGGATGATCTCTCCATAGGATCTGTGGTGCTAAAGAATTTCTATCTGAATCATCACACCCCATCGATTTGATGAGAGTAAATTTTTGTTTGTATGTACCTTAGGGAATCTTTCTGGGACAAGGAAGTTTAAAAAAAAACCAAAAACAAAACCAAACCAGACCAAACCCTCAATTACACATTTGCTCAGGGAGACCTTTTCTGTGTTTTTCATTTTTACTTGTCTTAAGATAGCACATACAACAAAAACATCTAAACCAGCCTAAAAGAGCTGCAGAATTTGAGGAGTTTTATTTAGTATTTTGTTTAGCTTGGAGAAGAGGAGGCTGAGGGGAGACCTTATTACCACCTACAACTACCTGACTGGAGGTTGTGGAGAGGTGGGTGATGGTCTCTCCAGCCAGGGGACAGGAGATGGGACAAGGGGCAATGGGCTCAAGCTGCCCCAGGGCAGGGTCAGAGCAGATGGGAGGGAAAAGTTCTTCCCTGGCAGAGTTGTGGGACTGTGGCACAGGCTGCCCAGGGAGGGGCTGAGTCCCCACCCTTGCGTGTGTTTAATAAAAGGGGAGATGAGGTGCTCAGGGATCTGGTTTAGCACAGGACGGGAATGGTTGGACTTGATGATCTTAAAGGTCTTTTCCAACCTTGTGATTCTGTGATTCTGTATAAAATAGGAGATGTATGAATATTGATAAATGCCAGTAGAAGTGTTACTGAGGGTAATCGCTGAGTTCAATGTGCAGTGACCAAATCTTATGAAAGGCCATGGATCCTGCAAAGAGCACGACTGCTAAAGGTGTTGAAACAGGACTGACTTAATATTTTATGTTGTAATTCCAGTGACCCCTGCAGCAGTGTAGGTTGAGGTGTTTGAGGTTTTTTTAATTTTCAGGTTTATAGCTAGACTCCTATTTGCTTGCATTACCTATTTTCCCCATACCCTTCCCACCCCCAGCCCCTAAAAATGAAAAGAAAATCCAGCAAACTTTAGCAATTTAACTCACCCTGCTATATATCTCCAGTAGATTTACATCATGAGGAAATCTGCAGCATTTCAGGAATCATTAAAATGTGACATTATGAACATATTTCCTTCTGTTGACTCATTTTTTTCCTTTGTAGAATCTCAGTCTTGTGGCTCATGGTCCTGCTCAATTCTGTTATCCATACATATTCCTTCCAATGAATCCTTTACCTGTACAGGGGGTTTATGTGGCTGTTGTAGAGTTTTGGGTTTGTTTATTTTTTTTTGTTTGGGCAATCATGAATACCCTAAAGATAATCAAACTCAAAAGCTACTTGTTTTCAATATAGTATTGGTAGGAAGGAAATCTGGGGAAAAAAGAAAGTGATTTCTTCCTTTCAGTCACCAGAGGTGTAACTGCTGTCTTGTCTTACCTTTTTTGGGCTGGCAAAGTAAAATTACCTTAGTAAATGTCCTGTGTAATCTGAGTTGCCATCTGGAATACCTTCAAAGGATTTGGGGTTGTTGGTTTAGAACTGCTATTTGCACTTTCATCTTTATTTTAATTTTATTATCTATTTGTCTAGGGATTAGAATTAGTGAGTTCCTGTCTTCTCTTTTACTATGCCGTGCTTCTCTACAAGGCATTCAATCTCTTTAATGTGGCTCAACTCATTTGAAAAACTACAAGAAAAAAACACCTGAGCTAATGCAGAACATGGAAAGGTGCCAGTTTGATCATGGTCAGGATATAGCTGTAGAATACAAATCTGCACTGAAGAATATTATAACTCTGGAGCTCTCAGCCTGGTGACGCCCTTTACTTTTGCAATGTTATCAAAAAGCTTTATTCACTCAAGCTGCTCAAAGAGGACCCAGATGTTTTTGGATAGAATCTGATTTATTGAGCCTTGGAGCTGTGAGCCTCCACTGTAGGAATTAATAGTTCATCACCAAGTGCTTTGCTTTTGTATGGTTTGTATTATCATCTAGGATATGGGGTCAGTGTTCGTTAGTGTAACTAGTTTAGGTACTTGGAAAACAGCCAATATTCCAAATTTGATTGGGAAAAAACACAAACAACCAAAACCCGACAAACACCCCTTCTAAAAAAAACCCCACCAAAAACACGAGGGGGGAATTAGCAATAGTTTCCTACTTGACAGGTATTGCAGTAGTATGAAGAGAGGAAATAGCTACAGATTTCAGCAGGGGAAATCCATGCTCGATTTGAAGAACACTCTCCTTGTGAGAGTGGTACAATCCAGGGAGAGGTCCCAGGGAGGTGTTGGGATCTCCATCCTTGGAAATACGCAAAGCTGGACTGTGCAAAGGTCCTGTTCAACTTGAACTACCTGTCAGGTTAGCCATCCTCCATTTGAGCAGGAGGTTTAGGTAGAGACCTCCTGAGGTCCTTTCCAACCTATTTGGTTTTTTCTGTGATTCCTTGAGATGTGGCAAAATGTAAACATTCAAAAGTTGTTACAGCCTTTCAAGAAATTATGCTTCATTCAATTTTCAAAACCTGTACTGATTGTTTACAGGGGTTATGAAACTACTGTGTATTTCCCAGTAGATGCTCAAATCCCACTGTGAAAGATAGGGAAAACATGACAAAACATCTGATGCCAGTTGGTGGCATCCCCTTCCATGATTCTTATGGGTTGTACCCATCTGTCTCCAGCTGCAGCTACAGTGATGACTGTACTCAAGTTAGGAAGCTCTGCTTGGCCACACAAGCGTGAGCTGGAAACAACATGTACCTAGCTTTGGGGGAAGTTTTGGTATCTGAAACTAGCGTTGTACATTTAATTGTAATCTTGAGTTCTCTTACAAAATAATATTTTCTTGTAACAGAATAGCTATTTTCCTTTTCTAGAAAGCATTTGTGCTAATAATCCAGCTCCCACAGGAAGCCTAGGTCTTACCTTTATCCTGGGCTACATGTAACTGAGAAGATTCTAATATTCTTTTCTCTCTCCTCTTATAAATGAGAGCTCCTCAGATACAAATGATGAGCCTGGTGACACAGTTGAAACAGCTATTGGTCCTGTGTGCTCAGGGTTCTAGGGTAACTGTTAACAAGGAAGAGGGGAAATACTCCATTCACTGGGGAACTGTGGAAATGACTTGGCTCCAGCTGTTAGTTTGTGGGGTACTATATAACAACCTGGTGCTCATATGTTACCTTTTGCAAGGAAATCCTACTCTGCCTTTCAAATGCTCTTTCTGCTGTTAGATTATCTTTTCTGTCTTGAACCTGTTGATAACTGTAGTTGATGGAAAGGGATTATACACAATAATTGTAGCCTGGTTCACTGTTCAACAAAAGCAGTGATTAATTTCAGAAGTTGATTAAGGGAAATGTCAGTTTTTGTACATGATATGTACAAAATAATTGAATCTTCTGCATATAGTCTGATTTGAAATGATACATTGTGATAATGTTTGTTGTTTCTTCTGAACAACTTTTTATGAGCTGTTGAAAGCAGTGCTAAAAAGGCAGACAAATTAATGGGGTAAATCTGTCAGATTAGAAATGCCAGTAAGATAAAAGAACAAGTGAGATTTTGAGTGTGTGTGTGGGTTTGGTTTTTATTAGTTTGCTTTTTCTAGTGCACTTAGACTAGCTACCATTCTGAATTAATGTAAAATTCAGTTTACTGGAAATCATTGTTAATACTTCAAAATGAACCTGTACCTACCTGTGCCCACATTGTATCACTGATACCAGCTAATAGCTCAATATCTGTGATGGTGGCAACTGCCCCGATCCTTTGAAAGTGAAATCCTGTAAGGAGTTTTCAATTCTTGTTTTCCTCCTGCTAGATAGCAAATTCATAAATAGCTCCTTTAAAATATTAAGTAATACTGCTAACCATACATTGCCTTTGCAATGCCCTTTGAATGCCTATTTATCTACTGGCAATCAGGACTCTAATTAATTTTATCAGAATGGATTCATTCACTGTGCTTTTAGCAATCTTGTGCTTAGTGCCACAAAGGGGGAAAGAAAAAAACATTTAAGCACCTGCAACTGTATTTCACCTCACTTCACAGCTCTATTCTCCTCCCCTCACAGGGAATTCTTATCTGAGATTACACTATTGTCAGGCTCATGGAGGAATTTAACTTTTACACTGGATCTAGTATTAGCTGGTAGATTTTCAGGATTACCATTGATGCTATCCTCCCTTTAGAGAAGGGAGATGATCATTTGTGAACTGAGACAGCACTTACTTCTGGACTTGAAGTACTTTGGAGGGTCCTGGTTTTCATTTCATTGCAGCCCAAAACATTTAAAAAGCCAAAGATAGCTTTAATGTCCCTATTACCTCCCAAAATGATTTGGAGAACAGAAGTCATGTTAGAATAGAAGCAGCAGAAAAAGGGAGTTACAGTAGATATGGTTTTTCTGTGCTCTCAACGTCCCCCTCGAATATTGCCATATTTTTTCTCATTTAAAAAAAACCCCAAAAGAACCTCAAACAACCCCCCAATAAAAAAACCCCAACCTCCAAAATATTGTCCCTAAATAAATCCTAGTCTTGGCATGTGCACCCTGAAAAATCTCCATAACTTTTGGCCATTTAAAACATGTTAAAAAAGCCCTAAGAAATGTATATTACATTATCGCATAATTTATTTAATCTCTTTTTACCAAGGGCTTCCAGCAACATTCACAGAGGTGGTAGAATTACCCTTTTTATCAGCCATGTTCCAGGTATATCTTTGGCTGTGGCTAATGCTTGAGTCTGGTTTGCTTCCAATAAAACTGTGAGAATATTATATGTAAAAATATTCGGCCTGAAAGACGCTTTTGAGTTACTATTATAAGTAATGTTGAGTCACTTAATACCATCAATTTTTAATGTAATATTCTTTCACACCAAATGTTTTTCAAAATACTTTCAGGGAGGAAAAATGGACAGTTGTAATTGCTGTGAGTAATAGCATCTTGTGTTCAAACTGGCTTTGCTTCTGGGAGCAAACATATTTTTAAACAGAGGATGTTTTGCTCAAACAGAAGGATGGATTAATGTGCCATCTGAAGAGAACTCTGTCACCTTGTTAATGATGAAGCAATGTGAGCAATTTTTTAGGTTGGATTTTTTTTTTTCCCCTTTAAGGAAAGCAATCACAATTAGTTAACTGGGAGCTACAAAATTGTCTTTTTCCAGCTCTGTCCATTATATGTGGGTTGTGAAAAATAGTATTTTTACCTATAGTAAAAATGTGTCTGATAATTCCTTTCAAACTTGTGCTGGAGTATATTTTGGATAAAGAACTTGATATTTGTTATGAATTGGTCTTTATGTCAAGATTGATGGTCATTAAGATCTGCTCAGGTTGGCTGTGTTACAAGCTTTTGACAAATTCTTGTTTGCTCTACTTGGTAGATGCTTACAAGAGCTGGAAAGCATGGTTCCCTCTGAGTCCTGCCAGCACAGAGCTCTGGTTCAGCCAAGAGCTGGACGGACCTTCCTATAATTGCAGTTGTATGATTGTGGCCCTAGCCAAAGTTGGAGCTGGACCTGAGAATGAAAAACAAGAACAAGAAGACAGGGAGCAAATTAAAAACAATGCCCAGTCCAGGACTGAGATGCAGGGGAGGGGAGGGTCCCTCATTTCAGAGCAGAAGGTGTAGAAATTCATTGCACAGGAGGAGACCAAGTGGTCATGAGATCAGAGCACTGAATTGGGTGGTGGGAGACAGATGGGATCTGTTCCTGGTTCTCCTCCATAGTCTTGACATGTCCTTCTGCCATTGTGAGTTGTTTTCCCATTGTAAATTTATGTCAGTTGTGCTGACTGCTCATTTGTGAAGTACTTTGAGATGTTCCAATGTGAAGTACCAAATACATGCTTGGTGAGTGTCTTTGGGTGAGATGCTTTGTTTCAGAGAGATTCTAGCAAGATTGGAAAGCCTAAAGGCTTCAGTATTGCAGCAGTATAAAAACCAGAATATACTTCAACAGTGATAACACTTGGCAGAGTTCCCACTGTGGATGGTTTTATGTGCAAGAATTCTTGAAGGACTAGAAAGAACTGAAATTTTTTGGTGAAAACACAATGTCAAAATTGCTCCCAGTGTATGTACAGTGGGAAGATATATAGAGAGTTTATGGGTGCAGAACTAATCATAGAATCATAGAATGTATTGGGTTAGAAGGGACCTTTAATGGCCATCTAGTCATACCACAGGAGCCAGGACTGAAAGTCATACCTGGCCGGAAACCTCCCCAGGGACCCCACAAGCAGCCCCTCTCACCATGGGGCTCAGGTCTTTCATTTTCCAGGGAACCCTTCTAATACTTCCCTAGGTATTTTTCTCAGCTGCACCCATGTTCAACTAAAAACATGCTAAAAAAATATGTCTCTACCAGATCAGGTTGCTCAGAGCCCCATCAAGCCTGACTTAAAGTATCTCCAGTGATGAGGCCTCGACAACCTCTCTGGGCATCCTATGCCAGTGATCTACCATCTTAATATTGAAGAACTTTTTTCTAATATCCATCCTAAATCTACTCTTTTCAAGTTTAAATCCAGTACCCCTCATCCTAAGTACTGAAAGGATGAGATTACTAATTGGGCTGGGCCTCCAGTCTTTCCAAACCTCTTTCTGGCTTTCTGCTTTCATTTTTCTTCCCCAGGCCCTATCTCTATTTCCTCACCTTCTCCTTGGATCTAATTCCTACTCCCATAAATGTTATCAGATTGTACTCTGATTTAAAATATATAGGCCCCTGAGAGAGGGGCCAGACCCAGTGTCCTGTTGCTATTGTGTTCTTTCCAAGAGATAGAACCAGGTTGCCTGTTTTGATCTCATGAACCTTGACTTTGTTGGCTGGAGACTGTCTCTGTTTCCACAGAAATGCTTAAATGCTTCTCCTGACCACTGTGGCAATGGTCTGGGAAGCGTATGGCTGCCTTCTCAGTGGACCAGACTTGAAGACCTCTAAACATGGTATCTTCAAACAGTGTTCAGTGTGATAAAGAAACACTGGTGATGCTGCTGGACATTATTTTCGGTTTTTTCCTAATCATGTTGCTAGGAACAGTTTGTATTTCAAAAGTTCAAGCCTTAAATCTGTTTGCAAACAGGACAGTTAAAAAATAATATGAAGTGAGAAAAATCATGGAAGGTCTATCTGATTGTGCAGGACAATGCTTTGATTAGTACAAGGAGGGGGGCTTGATTTTGGTGGGTACATTTGGTATCATCATCATTCTGAGTCTAAAATGTCCTGCTGTGGTTCCTGTGTTCAAGGATAGAACTGAGCTCAGCTGAGCTGTTAAAAACTAGAAGTCTAGTGTCATTTGAGGTGTGTCAGAGCTAACAGATGTATCCTTATAAGCATGGCACATAGGACCTGTGGGAGATTGGTGCCCTATTGGGAAGAGCAGCTGAGGGCCAGGCAGGATACCCTGTCCTCTGCATGGAACCATTGCCTGCAGTTGCAGGGACAAGTACATACAATATGGGTTTCCCTCAGTACCAAAGAAGGAGTTTACATAATCCATGTGAAATGCAAAAGTAAATCTGCATGAATACTTCAGTATTACCTAGTGCTAAGCACTGGCTCTGGCCTGGTTTTAAAAGTAGTGTGCTATCAGGTCAAGCACTCTGACCTAATCAGTAAGAACTCTTGTGCTCAAGAAATACTGAACTATTACTAAAACCATAAATATTTCATGTTGCTGGGGTTTTAAGAATTCTAAAGAGAAGTTTGAAAACGTACTTGCTTAATGTTTACTTAAAAAAGCCAAACAATTTTCTCCCTTAGGCACCCATTATAAACAATAAATTATACATATGTGTATGTACCATCTTTAAGGCTATCCAAGAACCCTTTGCAGTAGTGCTTTAAACCTTGCAGTGGCCAGTTGAGCCCACATACTGGAACCAATTAAGATGCTTGCCAAAAATCGTGGAGCAGTGAACAGAACCCAGTTCTCTGACTTCATGATCAGCTGCTTCTGCATCTTGCTTTTGTCTTGTCCCATTTCCAAAAGCCCCAATTTAGCTCCAGGGAACTTCCACCCACCCACCCCCATCTCCCACCCCATCCACACCCCCCTCCTTGTTACTGCCTGAGAGCCATTGCTTTTCAGTTTCAGGCCTTCAGGAGCCTCTGCGCTACTGGTCATAATCTGTCCTGCATTATGTCTCTCCCTTTCTTTGCTTCCTCTTCCAAGTACTCTTGGAGGTGTGTAAATCAGAGGTGGATTTGAGCAGTGGCAAATGAGAATAGAGGTTTTTTCACCAGTGCTGAACTGGGCAGCTGTGGTTAGTGGTCTTCTGTCATCATCTTAATAACTGGATGCCTGTTTCACCCAGAGATGGCCTATCAGCCTGTGAAACACAGGGCCTTTTTCATGCCATGCTGTCAAATCCTTTTTTAAATAGTGTACAATGTTGTAGTTCATGTATTTTCTAAGGTCTGTTCACCACTGTCTCATTCCTTGCTGCTGTTCCCATCCAGGTAGTGGGTTGAGAGATGCTCCCATCTCATCTCTTTCCTGCTCTGCTCCTTGCAGCCTGTCCACCTACCTGGAGTTAGTCCTGTTCTCCAGCAGCAGGGAGTGCTAGAGGCTGTGAGGAATTGTGAAGAAGGATGTGGGAGCTGGTGCTGATGTCTATATGTAGGTGGGGGATGTGGACTTGGAGCAGAGAGCTGGTATGGCCCTCAACCCTTTCTTGAAGTCTCTGGGTTGCAAAAGTTATTGATGGTTGTTCTTCTCTGGGCCCTTCTACATAGTACTGCCTGGTTTTGTGTTTTCTTGGTTCCTCGCAGCATCTTCTAGCTATTGCTATGTTCCACCCCTTCTGACTGAACACTTTTAATGTGTCTTAGAGAGAAGAATCTGTATTTCTTCTGTAGGAAGTTAGTATAACAGAACTGAAGGCTGGATCTTGTAGAGGGAAAACTGATTTTCTTCTACAAAGTATCTAGTTTCCCACTCTCACCCATTCACTTACCAGCACACCCACCTTGTTCAGCAGGGGACCCACACTATACCTGGTCACCCTCTTACTATTCATATACCTAAAAAAACCCTTTTTATTATCCCTTATGTCCTCTGCCAGCTTCATTTCCAGGTCAGCTTTAGCCTTCCTAGTCGCATCCCTACAGGCCCTGACAACATCCCTATGTTCCTCCCAAGTGCTCCGACCCTCTTTCCACAATTCGTAGACCTTCTGCTTCCCTTTGAGTTTACCCATGAGCTCCCTGCTCATCCACACAGGTCTTTTGCCACCCTTTCCTGATTTCTTACTCAAAGGGATGCACTGATCCTGGGCTTGGAAGAAGCGCTGTTTAAATGCTAGCCAGCTCTCACAGGCTCCCTTGCCTTCTAACAGCATAGCCCACGGGATAGCTCCTTTTACGTCACAGAAGAGGTCCAAGTTTGCTCTTCTCAAGTTCAGGGTCCTGATCCCACTCTTTACCAGGCCCAGATTCCTCAAGATGACAAACTTAACCAGGGCATGGTTGCTGCAGCCCAGGCTGTCTCCAACCTTAACACCTTTAATGATCTCCCCCACATTGGTGAGCACCAGGTCCAGCAACTCATTGTCTCTGGTTGGTCTGTCCAATACCTGAACCATAAAGTTGTCATCTAGAGACTCGAGGAGTCTCCTGGGTCTCTTGCAGCTCGCAGTGTGGTTTTCCCAGCAGATGTCCGGGTGGTTAAAGTCCCCATCAGGATGAGTGCCTGTGAACATGATGTCTCCTGCAGCTGAAGGAGGAAGTTGAAGGAGGAAGACCTCATCAGCTCTTGCAGCTTGGAAGGGCAATGGGATCCTGGGCTCCATCAGAAGAGGGGTGGCCAGCAGGGACAGGGAGGGGATTGTCCCTCTCTGCTCTGCCCTCAGGAGGCCCCAGCTGGGGTCCTGTGTCCAGAGCTGGGGTCCCAATACAAGAAAGATGTGGGACTGTTGGAGAGGGTTCAGAAGAGCCAAAAAGATGATCAGAGGGCTGGAGCAGCTCCCCTGCAAAGAGAGGCTGAGGGAGCTGGGCTGATCAGCCTGGAGAAGAGAATGCTGTGGGGGGACCTCATTGCAGCCTTCCAGTGCCTGAAGGGAGCAGAGAAACAGGAGGGGAATCAGCTTGTTAAAGGGCAGAGACTGGCAGGACAAGGGGGATGGAGTGAAGCTGGAGGAAGGAAGGTTTAAACTGGATATTAGGGGGAAGTTTTTTAAAGAGAGAGTGGTAAGGGGCTGGAACAGGCTGCCCAGAGAGGGGGTGGGTGCCCCATCCCTGGGAGTGTTCAAGGCCAGGTTGGATGGGGCCCTGGGCAACCTTGTGTAGCTCCAGGCCTGAGGTTGGTGGCCCTGCCTGTGGCAGGGGGTTGGAGCTCTGTGACCCTTGGGGTCCCTTCCAACCCAGACCAGTCTGGGATTCTATGATTCTATGATCAGCAGTCTCTCCTTGATCAGGTGATCTGTAGTAGATCCCTATCACCAGCTGTCCTTCATTAGTCCTATCCCTAATTCTGACCCACAGGCTCTCAACCTGCTCCCGATCACTTCTCAGAGGGAGCTCCTCAGAGTCCATCCACTTTTTAACATAGAGGGCAACTCCCCCACCCTTCCTACTTAGCCTATCCCTTCTAAAAAGGCAATACCCTTCTACAGGGGTATTCCAGCTGTGGGAATCATCCCACCATGTTTCCGTGATTGCAACTAGATCATAATTTTCCAGTGACATCACAGTTTCCAACTCCTCCTGCTTATTTCCCATGCTGTGTGCATTGGTATAAAGACACTTCAGCTGGGCTTTCTGACTCAATACCTTTTTTGAGGAGCCCTCCCTCAAACCTCTGGGAGGAATCTGAAGTTTTCCCTGACTGCTTCCTAGAGGGACATTAGAAGGTTCTGGAAGGGGGGGTCACCAATACTACCTCCTCTGAGGAGTCCCCAGAAGTTCCTGTGGGACACTTCAGAGGTATTTCCCTACAATCTTGTAGAATTTCAGCATCCCCAAGCCCTTCTCTATCTCGTTGAATTTCACCCTCTTCCCCCTTCAAATCTAGTACAAAGCTAGAGGCTACTTGCTCTACCTTAGCAAGCCTCATTATAATCCCCTTCCTACCTAGTTTAAAGCCCTGTTAATGAGGCCTGCCAGCTCTTGAGCTAGGATTCTTGTCCCTCTTGGAGACAGGTGACACCTGCCTGCAGCCATCAGGTCAGGTACTGAGTAAACCACCCCATGACTGAAAAACCCAAAGTTCCTGAGGTGGCATCATCCCCTCAGCCACCCATTCAACACCTCTGCTTTCTTAGCCCACTTCATGTTCTTCACTGCCCCAAATGGGATAGAAGAAAACACCACTTGCACTCCCCCTCCCTCAATCAGCCTCCTTAAACCCCTGAAGTCTCTTTTGATACTTCTCGGACTTCTCTGAGAGATTTCATCACTCCCTGCCTGAACAGTGAGTAATGGGTAGTAATCAGAGGGGTGAACCAGATCTAGGAGTATTCTAGTTATGTCCTTGATCAGTGCAAAGATGATGAATGGGTGCAGGTAAAATACCAAGGAAAAACTCAGATTAGTTATGGGTAATGAACTCAAAGTATTGACAAGAAATGAGAAAGCAAAATTGTGTCTGGTTTTGTGCATAGAATTATTGGCAGACGGTCTTTTGGCACATTATCAGGTAAGTGCAGATTTAGAATCCAATTCTCTGTGATGTTCTGGGAACTTTATTAAAGGGGAAAATAGGACTGAGATTGTAGAAACACAGGAAAGGTCCTGAAATGGCTGGAACATGAATTACAAGTCAAGAGAGAAAAGAGAACAAGCTTTTGCATGTCTACTTAGGGGAGAATTGGGGGCAAGGAGGGTGTGGGATCCCACTGTGTGCCAGGACCCTGAAGAGAAACACAAATATAAAACAAAATCACTGGCAGAGTGTGTAAGTCAGGGTCAGATGCTGTTCCTGGTTCTGCTGAGTAAGAAAATCAATGGGACTTGTCCTGAGGTCAGAGAATATAAGCAGAATCTGCAGTATTAACATTTTGCCCATCATCTATGTGGTTATAGGTTAAAAATAGTCCAAGCACAGCAGTTTGGGCAGATGGAATTTTTTTTTTTTTTTAAATAGGATTTGAGGTGAAAATCTTCTAAGCTCAGAAATGCCTGTTGAGAATTAGCAGACAAACCAAAATATTTTCCTGCCCTACTTTCCTTGCTCAGCCATCCCTGTGTGGACACATGGAATACAGAATGCTGGAGAGCAGCATACTGGTCTTATAAAAAATCCTCATGGACTCAGTGTTTTATGGGGCCTGTGCTATAATCCACTCCTGCCTCTTTCATGGCTCTCAGCTGCTCTTTAAAACAGCTGAAAGGTTTTCGTTTTCTGTCTGTGTACTTGAGATGGTGATCATCAAATCACAGACTGTGTTAGGTTGGAAGGGACCTTTCACAGCCATCTAGCCCAACACCCCTGGAGTGAGAAGGGACACCTTTAACTGGATCAGGTTGCCCACAGCTTCATCTAGCCTCACCTTGAATGTCTCCAGGGATGTCTCCACCTCTTTGGGCAACCTGTGCCAGTGTCTCACCACCCTCAGAGTGAAGAACAACTTCTTAATGTCTAATCTTAACCTGACCTTCTCTAGTTTAAAACTATTGCCCCTCATCTTACCGCTCCTTGCCCTTACAAACAGTCCCTCCCCAGCTTTTCTGTAGCTCCCTTCAGGTACTGGAAGGAGCTCTAAAGTGTACCCTGAGCTTTCTCTTCTCCAAGGTGAACAAGCCCAACTCTCTCAGTAAGTTTTCATAGGAGAGGTGCTACAGCCCTCTGATCATCCTTGTGCACTCCTCTGGACCCATTCCAAGAGGTCCATGTCCTTCTTGTGCTGAGGGCTCCAGAGCTGGATGCAGCTCTGCAGGTGCAGTCTCACCGAAGCAGAGCAGGGGGGGAGAATCCCCTCTCTCAAACTGCTGGCCATAGTTGTGATACAGCCCAGGATGCAACTGGCCTTCTAGGCTGCAAGTGCCCGTTGTTGGCTCATGTCCATCTTTTCATCCATCAGTATCCCCAAGTCCTTTTCCCCAGGGCTGCTCTTTATCACGTCATCCCCCAGCCTGTACTGATAACGAGGATTGTCCTGACCCAAGTGCAGGGCATTGCACTTGTCTTTGTTGAAATTCATGAGGTTTACATGGACCCACCTCCCTAACCCATCCAGGTCCCTCTGGATAACATCCTGTCCCTCTGGCTCTTCTCTCACGGCAAGTATACCGACTACAACCTGTACCCAACCTGTGTTTGTTGTGGTGAACTCTGGAAGCCCAGAGCAACACCTTCACTGTTCCTTTGGTAGCTTCTCCATTGTGCAACTAGATATATTCCACGATATCTAGACAGTTCTCCCTGCTCTGGCTTGGAGACACTACCATAGCTGTGGCTGAGCCTCTGGCAGCAGAAAGCACGGGAATTGTGTCTGAGAGCACCAGCCCTCAGTAGAAGGGATGATATGCCTCACTTCTATGTTTTAAAAAGCATAGCTCTAATGGTTTAATTTCCTGGCAAAATGGACTGTTTCCAACATCAAGAAAACAGCAATTAAGCAGTTAATCCTAAAACATACCCTTGAAAAGCAAAGTCATCTCTACACATATAACTCTGTTTAAATATAATTTGTTCTATTAATTTGAGAAATTGCTGAAATTTAGGGCAGCTTTGTACAACTCAGTGCAGTAGCATTTTGAGCTTGGTTTTAGATTGAGAACATCTGTCCTTCATCATTTCTGTGCTGATTTATGTATTTAGCTTCAGGAGCAAGTTGCAGCTTGTGGCTGTGTAAGAACATGGCAGTGGCTTGTAGCTCAATGCTAATAACCTCCCATATAGCTTTGGAGTGGAGATGTGCCAGGAAGGGAGAAAGGACAGAACTATGACTCACAGCTGCTGGAAAGAAATTTAGAGCAACCTGAAGCCTGTTTAACTGTAACCAGTGGATGATTCATCCATCTTCATATTGTGCATCTTAGAGTTCTGCTTGAGTTTGGGCTGTCTGAAGCAGCTGCAGGTCATGTGCTGAATGTATATTGGAATTCATTCCTGTACAGGTGTCCTGGTTTCAGGTAGGATAGAGTTAATTTATTTTCTGGCAGTGGATGGAATGCCATGTCTGGGAGTTGGGATGAGAGCAGTGCTGGTAACACCCTGATGTTTCTAGTTGTTACCCAGCAATCAAGGACTTTTCAGTTGTTCATATTTCCCCACTAATGAGAAGGGAGGGGACACAGCCAGGACAGGTGACCTGAACTGGCCAAAGGGGGTATTCCATGCTAATTATGTCATGCTCAGCATAAAAGAGGAGCCGGTGAGGGGAGGAGCAGGCAGCTCCAGGACGTGCAGTTTTGGGGATGGCTCTGAGCTATACCACCTGAGCTGTGTTGTTCAGTGAGAAACTGCATTGTGTATCACCAGTTTTATCTATTTTGCTATAAGGTCCTGCTATTATTATAATACCTATTTTTCCAGTAAACTCTCCTTATCCCAACCTGTGAGGTTTTGATTCCTTGGGTTTTTCTTCTTCCCTTTACCCCTCCCTCAACTCCACCCCACACTCCCTTTTAAAGAAAAAGTGGCTGTGTGGTGCTCTCAATTGGGGCAAAACCCCAACAACAGGGAATAAATACAAAACACTTTTGTCACCTTTAAGATGTCACATAGGACTGAAGTTGCCATATGTCTGCTTCGCTGAGAATATGTACTTGGTATTAGCAGCCCAGTGTGACAGGTCGATGCCCGCTTCAGTGGCAGTGTGGCAGCAGGAGTGAGACAGGTGAGTCTGGTTTTCCCCCCACCCCGTTCTTTTAAAAATGGATTTATTCACTGGAAGGTCTGCAGCATTTGAGGTAACCTGAAGATATCACAGAATCACGAAGTTGGGAAAGACCTTTAAGATCATCGAGTCCAACCATTCCTGTCCTAAAAACCATATCCCCTGAGCACCTCATCTACCCTTTTATTAAACACATCCAGGGAAGGTGATTCAGCCCCTCCCTGGGCAGCCTGTGCCACAGCCCCACAACTCTGCCAGGGAAGAACTTTTCCCTCCCATCTGCTCTGACTCTGCCCCTGGCACAGCTTGAGCCCATTGCCCCTTGTCCCATCTCCTGTCCCCTGGCTGGAGAGACCATCGCCCACCTCTCTGCACCCTCCTGGCAGGTCAGTGGAGGTGAGGAGAAGGTCTCCCCTCAGCCTCCTCTTCTCCAGGCTGAACCCCCCCAGCTCCCTCAGCTGCTCCTCAGAGGTTTTGCCCTCCAGCCCCTTCCCCAGCCTGGCTGCCCTTCTCCGATCTGTTAAGGATGGGTTAGGCAGGTTTGTAAAAGAAAGTTGCAGTGAAAGAATCTTTGAATAACAAAAGCATGAGTTAACCATTCAGTACAAGGGTAACCCTGTTTGTACCTCAGCAGAACAACTCAACTGAGGAAAGATCTTCACAATGTCTTTTTCTGCAGTTTTGTGGCTCTGGGTTAAATATGATTGTCCAGACACAGGGCTCGATAAATTAAGCATTAAAATTAAAGCTTAAGATATCATTTATGGCTTGAATTTTTAATTTTCTAATTTGTACTCTCACAGATTAAGAGAATTCATGGGGATGCTATTAGGCAGTGCAGCAAACCTGGAAAAGTCATTAGGTGAGCAGCAGAGCAAGAAAGAAAAGTGCAAATGAAGGAGGAGAAAGCACCAGCCTTCTGAAAAGCAAAATCTGATCTAGCACAAGATGTACAGGTTACAGTTGGGCATTGACAGTCAATACTTCTAACCTGCTCAAAGGCAAGCAGGTCATCAATAAACCAGTGTGTGATAATGGACTGACATGATTGCCAGCTCCTCTCCAGATCCAAACTAGGCAGTTTCAGATGTAGCTGGTTAACTTCTAAGAGTCACTGAGGAGTAAGCAGGGAGCAGAAATAAACTTAAGAGATGTAACTCAGTACATGTTTTCAAGAGAGTGAATACACAGTACTTGGGTACTTGTATAATCTTTTATAATGCAAACTTGACCTCTTGCCTGTTAAAGAGAGGCACTGACAGGCTGTACAGAAATTGCTCAGTCTTTCTCAGCAGTGAAGAAGGTGACTGTTCCTCATATTACTCCTTGCTTGTACTTTTGATTCTCAAATACCTATTTTTATACCTAAGTCTCTATTTCCATTGGTTCTGAAGCCACTGTTTGGTGCTTAGCTTCCTACTTTATCTGAGTTGTGTGAGCAAAAATGAAGGGAAAAGGAGACATCAGCATCACTTATCAGCATAATTTTGTAACACAGTAAATTTCTTGTATATCCAGAAGGACAAATGCAAAAATTCTAGGATGCTGAGGGGGGAAAAATATGGAAAATCCACATACAGAGAGAAAGTGTGTGGATGACCCAGGCAAAAGCGAAAGAGGTAGGAGGACTGGCTGATAATGGAGTAGAAAATACCTGAATAGACTAGAGATAGGAGATGGAAAGAAAAGAGAAGAATATTCAGTGGAAGGAAATAACATGGAGAAAAGTACAGAAAACAAAATGGCATGGGAGGATAGTGTAAATAAAATGGAAATGCAAAGTTAAGCTGTGGCTAGTAATAGAGAAAATAATATTTCAGGAGAATACATAAACAGGAAAAGCAGAAAAGGAGGAGTTGAAGAGCCAGACTGTGAACAAGAAGGCAGCACTGGCAGATTTAAAGTTGCCCAACTTGGATTTTCATTTAGTAGAGTGTAGGAGTCATTAGTAGAGACCTGAACTGATACGACCATCCAAGTCTAGTAGACAAAAAATAAAACAATCTTTGAAGTAACATTGTGCCAAATTGTACCTATTCCTCAAAAATATGGCTTACTGGAAGATCCTTCAGATTTGGGATCTTCTCATAGGGGGTGTAAAGGTAACAAAATACTAGTATGCCTGAACATGAGAATAATATGTCTGAAATGCTTCACATACAGATATGAATAGAGCTCCCCCCAAAATAGGCCAATAGACTGGATAATAATTAATTTTTGTAGATAGGAAAAATTTGACATAAGTAATATTACATTGCAACCATAGAGTTCAACATTTATGTATTTTTAAAAAGATTAAAACCATAGTGAAGAATAAGAGATGCTGTTGTGCATGTAATGATACTGGTTATGTATTGTCTGTGACACGGTGTCATCAGGACCTGGTACAATCAGCAGGAATGGAAAATAGTTTATCATCACTAACACACACACAGGTATGTGTATGTATAAGTGACACAAAAGTTTTAATCTCAGAAAGATTAAAACTTGTGGCTCTCAAGAAATACAATACTGGTAAAGGAAAATGCACCAATGAAAACTTTCAGGAAAACATTTGGCAGTAGATGTAGCACTTACAGGCTTTTTGGTGACTTTAGGAAGGTAAAAGTTATTTTGTCAATGTCCCAGTTGTTAATGCCCTTCCATTTAGAATGGCACAGTGTGTGACAGTATGATCAATAAATCACTGAAAGGATTTTGAAGTCATCAGAAAAATACAGCAGAAGACAAACAGAATGAGTCAGAGAGATATCCAGCTTTGATTTTTAGACTAGAAATGAGAAATAATTGAAGGTACATCGGTGACTAAGAGAAGAAAAGAAATGTATTTTCCATGTATCTCTGTGTGGTTTGTCTGAATTCAGGTTTGCAAAGCAGATCTTTCTCCATACATAGACCCCCCCCCCACCTCTTTTTCTTTACATGCTAAGTTCTAGAATTACAGCAAATACACTACTGAAAAGGAAAAAAAAAATTGTGACCTAAATACAAACAGGATTTTTTCTGGCTGTTTAGCAGCCATGGTTCCCATAACAGCAATGCTTTAAATAGTATGGCTTCAGATGTCTGGGATTAAAAAAGCCCCAAGAACTTCACCAGACAAATGTGAAAAACTGATTTAGAACAGTGCCAATCCAACGGAGAGATTTGGCACCATACCTGTCTCAAACAAGGGGAAGGCAAGTTTCCTGTGAAAAGATGGCTTGTCAAGTAGTAATTTGAGTGTGGAAGATGACTTGGACATAGGAGAAAAGAAGTTGAGTGTAGAAATAATTTTACATTACCTCATGGATGCATTTTGCAGTATTTTTAGGAGGAGGGAAAATCCTGTGGTCCCAGAAAATCTCATGCAGAGAATACAGACTATATCCTGAAAGAGATCTGGTTCCACTTTAGGGCTCTGTTTTAGGGGTTGTTCTGGAACCTACTCTCCCATATTTTGGGATCTCTGAGCTCAGATTGCTAAATTGAGACTGACAGAGGCTTGTTAGGCAGGGAGCCACTGTGGGGTATGAATCGCTTTCACTCCTGCCCTTACATGGCCTCATCTGTAGGTAATACCTTCCTGGTCTGATAGTACTGGAGACATGGGTCATGACCAGAAACAATCCTCTGAAGTGAAAGATGGGGTTGGACTGAAGAAGCAGTGTGAGCATCTCTTGGTACTATCAAACTGAATTTTCCCACGAACTCATGAGTATCCACATGATAGAAGATGGTGCTGCTGTCCCACCATCTCACTGAAAAAGACTGTGAATAAGAAACTCCACAAATTTGAGTCATTCCCTTACAGTTTATGGGTATTGTTTTCCACTGTGGTTGATGTAATCTGGCCTTTGACTGATGGCTGTTCCTTTCCTCTGGACTTGATTTAATTCTAAGTAAGGCAGACAAATTATAGGCACCACGTGCAAGCAAGGCACATAGAGAAAATCTTGTTTTTTCTAGAGAATGACACAGTTTACCTGCTTGTTAAACTGTATAAATTCTCTAGGGTCCATATTATTTTTCATACAGTTTTATCAGTAGGCAGAACTTGTGTGTGCACAGGATAGTTTGCAAGTAATCTCATTGTTGCTAAAGGCCTACATACTGGTAAGGCTACCTGCAAAAATGTAGACCCCTGATCCTTGGAGCTGGTGACTGCCCACTGGTTCATAAAGCAGCACCATCATGACACTGAGTCATTTACTGTGGTTAAGGAATGGGAGTTACTGAGGGTGAGATTACTTACAAAGAAGCAAAATGTCTTTTCAGATGTCAAAATACCTCAGAGTTCTTCAGTTAACATGTAGTTTCCTATTTTCCTGTTTTCTGACATGTCTTTCTCTCTCTTTTTACTCTGTGAGACTCAGAAATAGCCAGAGGAAGGACTCAGCATAGTCTTCTGCAGTGGAGCAAATTGAACACTGATTTAGTGCTGCTCAAGCAAATTGATGTGATTCTGGTGGCAATGTTGTATGAAACCAGTCCTTGTACAGGTGTGATTTGAAATGGATGAGCTTTTCAAGGCCCTAAATACCTACAGAACTATATCTGTGTCTAATTATATCACTGCCAAAAGAAATACCTGCACAGAAATATTTCTGTGGCACTGTATTGAGGTGCTACTAATTCAGCCATATCTATTTGTAGAGCTTTTTCAGGGAAGGCTTGCACAGAAATATGAGGACTAAAATAGTTGCTACAACCTCTAGCATAGATAAATATATTACTGTCTTGATATATACTTCTTTTTTTTCTTTGCAGGACTTGATAAAATCAGTATAGTCTTGGGTTTGTACCATTTAATTTAACCAAGCTAATTACAGTGGGGCAATTTTTGTATGTCAGCAAAGCCCAATAGGCATGTGTATGTAGATACTCATGCAGGCAGTATTCAGTCACTTCAGGGGTTATCAGGTTTATCAGCAAATGGATAGTTAGTGCTGGTATGTTTTCTTAGCTGGTTTTGCTGCAGGGATGGATTCTGATGCTTTTGCTCAAGTGGCTTGATCTGAACCCACTGGGGTGCATTTTTATTTAGTGAGCTTTGGAGGGGTTTCAAAATCCAGTGCTTAGATGAAAGATCAAGAAAATACTGGAAATCAAAACCCCAGGAAAAAATTACCCACAAAACCCCAAAGCAAACACTAGAAAGCTTCTAAGCCTCAGTTCAGTTGAAACTGAAATTATGTTTTTCTGTGTTTCAATTTCTGCCTTTCACTAGAATAATCAATATTACTACAGACCAGATCCTGAAATGTTTTCTCAATGGAATTTTTTCCTGAATTAAAAATCGTGGCCTGCAGGGCTGACTCAGCATTACCACTGAAACTGCTGAAAATAACTCAAATTATTGTGTCCATGGATGAATTTTCTATAGATTTAAAGGGACTTGGGGAACATGTAATCGGAACAGATCAAGTTTCAGTATATCACTTATAAACTGCATAGTCAGCATAAACTGTATAAAGGTAATAATTTGAGAAAGACTGTTACATTTGTACAATGCTACTGTAAATAAGACAAACTACAGTATTAATTTGTAAAATGAAAATTAGACTACCTATTTTATTGGTGCTATAAAACTTACCAAAAGGCAAGAAGCCAGACAACCCTAGAACTTCCAATTCAAAAATTAGGAGAAATAGTTTCTAAGAACCTGAGGCTTAGAAATTTAATTAATGGGAATGAAAGTACTGTGGAATATGCTCTAGGATGGCTCAGGTAAGTGTACATATGTGCATCATCTCTGTTCATGTTTACATTCTGTGGTGTTGTGCAAACTTTTGGACATGCAAAGTTTTAGTTGTCCACAGAGAGACAGGCCAGGAGGGAAGATGAACCTAGGTAGGATGTAAATAATGAGGTGGGCCAGGATTTGAGGGTTCATCAACCCTTCCTTGCTGGGGAAGCCAGCTGGAGTGCATTGGGACAGAACCCAAATGTCTATCAGAAGTAACTCACTAAGATTCCTTGCTGGTATGAAAACTCCTGGATGTGTGTTTCATTCAGGTATTGTAAGTAAATCAACTTGTGCCTAGAAAAGCACTGCCTAGGGAGTTTTGTTTGCACACCACCACCTCAGCCACAGGCATTGTCCATTTCCAGGAGAGTCTGTACCACATGTTCCTTGAGGCAAGATGTTAGATGTTGCCGGTGTTGCTATGGCTTTTGACCTTTTTTTGATGTACTGTATGTTTGCTAGAGGACTTCGTGGCTGTAGACATGGGAGGTATGGGGCAGAGATGATCTGTGGACTGTCTGGATGAAAACACTACTTGATTGTCAGGAAAAACTGAGGGTGTGTCCCTTCAGGCTTCTGTTTTATAAGATGACAGCAAGTTGTTTTGACACATGGCCACATAATCCATGCATATTAGTGATGCTATAGGGGCTTTTTTGGTTGTTTTTTAAAAATAGCTTTTAGCAGAGTATTTGGGGTTTTTTGGAGGGGTTTGGTTTTGTTGTGGTTTGGTTTGAGTTTTCGTTTGGTTTGGTTTTTGTGAGACTTTTAGGGCATTTTGCTCTGGATCTGTGAATATTGTGAACTTGAAGGTGGGTAGCTAGCCAAAAATGTGAAGCTGATTTTTTTATAAGTGTTTGGCTTCTGTTTAGATGACTGGATGAAATGGGCGCATTTCCACATGTTCTAGGCACTTGGCATCTCTAACTGTCCTTGTTGGTTTGCACAGACCTACATTTATCCTACTTAAAAAGATCAGCAGGGTTGGGTGGTTCCACAGCAGTATTTGCAGACACCGGAGTGCGTGGCACCTTACAATAAATATGTGGGCAAATATTTAGACCACAAAAATGGGCTGAGAATCAGAAGAACCCACCAGCCAATATGCAAATAGGGTAATCGTGCCCTGAATATTGCCTCTTCTGATAATGGGGGCTGCTGTCTGACTGGTAATCATTTTTAGTGGTGCTGAGTCAGATTTAGGGCAATTGTTCCCTGGGGTTTATGTATCAGGTACATTATAGTGAAAATCTTGAGGATCTAAAGTGTAAGATTGCATTCTCAAAAGTCATCCCACATGCTGAAGGATGCCCAGGCCCACAAAGGGCATTCTAGTTGAATGTTGAGGTCACGCTCTTTTCTTGATAGATCAGCCCAAACCAGAGAGTATTCACGGGACATTCCAAAAGACTCTGTGGGGTAAGCAATGGAAAAAACCCCAAAACAACAGGGAGATAAATACTCACAGAGAAACAGTTTCTGCACTGGGTAACAGGTACAACATAGTTGCACTCCTGGGGGACTGTGTCATAGGATCACAGAATACCAGGTTGGAAGGGACCCCAAGGATCTTCTAGTCCAATCTTTCAGGACCTTTCTGTTCCTGCAGTTTGGTGACTTTGATGTTATATGAGTGAATGCTTAAGTTTATTGTCTTTGCTGAGACTTGTGGCATTAGGGTAAAATTTATTGGAGCTGCAGGATTCTCACCCCCACTGCTGAGTTTGTTTGCAGACAGTGTTCCTGGTCCTGGTTTTTGTCAGTCCTTCATCACAAGCATAGGGGAGGAAGAAACTGTAACTGGAAAATAGATCATATTCCATTTTCTCTCCAGCTGCCCCTGGTTGCCTTAAGCCTGTGTATTGCATTGGGTGAGAAATTGAAGCCCACCCTAAATGCTCATAACTCATGGGTGTGACTTGCAGAATTCTACCAGCCAAGCTGCTGTCGGAGCATGGTGGCTGCAGCAAGGGCGAGGGGGAGCTGAGCAGGAGGAGGGTGGAAGCAGGGCAGGGGGTGGGCAGAGGGACTGTGCTGCAGCAAGGATGAATCTCCGAGGGAGCAGAGGGGCAGGTCTCCAAGAAAGAGGTCGTCAAACATACTGCAGCAACACACAGACGGCACCAGCCCTGGCTGGAGGCCCATTTTTTTTTGGAGCCCTGCGCTGATTTAACCCTCCCGAGCGGATGTACTTTAGCACTGCAGCAGCAGGTCCAGAAGTGCGGGCGGTTTGCGGCCCTTCCCTCCCCCGCCGCTCTCCTCCCCGCGCCCCCGAAGATTCAGCAGCGAAGCCGGGGCGGAGACGAGGGGAGGCGGTGGCTGCGGGAGCCGCATCCCCCCACCGCCCCCTTCCCGGCCGAGAGCCCGCGGCTACCGGGAGCGAGGGGTCCGGCTCACCGAGGGGCCGCAACACGTGGGTGAGAACGGGGCAGCGGGGCAGGGAGAGCGGGCTCCGGCAGGCAGCGGGGTCCCGCGGGGGCGGCTCCCGCCGGCAGCCTTGTCGCTGTTCCCTGCCCAGGTGCTGAACCGGAGCCAGCCGCGGCTTAGCGTCCTCCCCCGCCTCCTCCCGCGCAGCAGCTGGAGCAGGAGAAAGCGGATCCGGCGAGTCCCGGTCCCTCCTCCTTCCTCCTCCTCCTCCGCCCCCCCGGAGCCGCCGGAGGGAGAGAGGTCGGAGCCGCCGTCTCTCAGGAAGCCGGCGAGCATGGACCGGACGGCGGCGGCGGGGCCGGAGGCGGCCGGCGGCTGCTGCTCGCCGCTTGCATGAGGCGGCCGGGCGGCGGCGGCGGGGAGTGAGGCCGGGCCAGGGCCGGGAGAGGCGGCTCCGGGCTCCGGCAGCTCCCCACCCTCGCTCCCCCCCTGCCCCGGCTATGGCGGCGGCTGCTCGGCGGAGCCGCGGCAGAGCGGTGGTGCTGGGCCTGCTGCTGCTGGGGCTGTGCGCCGGGCGGGCGGCGGGCGGGCCGCTCCGCTACTCGGTACGGGAGGAGCTGCCGCACGGCGCCTTCGTGGGCAGCGTGGCGAGCGACCTGGGCGTGGATCCGCGGCGACTGGCGGCGAGGGGAGCGCGGCTTACCTCGGGCAGCGGCCGGCAGTACCTGGAGCTGGAGCTGGGCCGCGGGGCACTGCTGGTGCGGGAGCGCATGGACCGCGAAACGCTCTGCGAACTGAACCCCACATGCTTCCTCAGCCTGGAGCTGGTCATCGAGCAGCCCATCGAGGTGCACAACGTGGAGGTGGAGGTGCTGGACATCAATGACAACGCACCACGCTTCCCACGCCAGGATTACCGGCTGGAGATCAGTGAGTCTGCCGTGCCTGGGGCCCGTTTCCCCATTGAGAGTGCCCAGGACCCTGATGTGGGCACTAACTCTGTGCAGAGCTACCGGCTCAGCCCTAGCCGCCACTTTGCCCTGGACCTTAAAGGCTTCCAGAGTGGCAGCAAGCTCCTGGAGCTGGTGTTGCAGCAGCCACTGGACCGGGAGCAGAGTGCCCTGCAGCAGCTGGTGCTCACTGCTGTGGATGGTGGGGACCCCCCCAAGTCTGGCACGGCCCAGATTTCTGTACGAGTTGTAGATACCAATGATAACCCACCTGCCTTTGACCGCTCCACCTACACTGTGAGCCTTTTGGAGAATGCCCTGCCTGGCACACTAGTGGTCAAACTCAATGCCTCAGACCCTGATGAGGGCTCCAATGGGGATGTGATCTACTCCTTTAGCAGCTACACCCCACAGAAGGTGAGGCAGCTCTTTAGTGTGGACCCACACTCAGGGGAAGTGCGGGTTAATGGTACCTTGGATTATGAAGAGTCATCCTCCTATGAGATCTATGTGCAAGCCACTGACCAGGGCCCTGTCTCTATGGCCGGGCACTGCAAAGTGCTGGTCAACATTGTGGATGCCAATGATAATGCTCCTGAGGTGGTTCTGACCTCCCTGTACAGTCCAGTGCCAGAGGATGCGAAGGCTGGAACTGTGGTGGCCCTGATGAGTGTCACTGACCAGGACTCAGGGCTGAACAAGCAGGTGAGTCTGCGCATTCCTCCTGGCCTCCCATTCACACTCAACTCCTTTAAGAACTCCTACACCTTGGTCACCCAGGGCAAACTGGACCATGAGAAAGCAGCAGCCTACAACATCACAGTTACAGCTACTGACTCTGGGAGCCCTCCCCTCTCCTCCCAAAAGGTGATCCATGTGGAGATCTCCGACATCAATGACAATCCTCCACGCTTTGAGGAACCTGTATACTCAGTTTACATCCCTGAGAACAATCCCCTTGGAGTGTTGCTGTGCAGTATCAAAGCCACTGACCCAGATGTTGCTGAAAATGCTTATGTGTCCTATTCTCTACTGGATGGGGAGATTGAAGGGCTGCCTGTCACCTCCTATGTCTCCATTAAATCTGACAGTGGCAACATGTATGCTGTCAGGTCCTTTGACTATGAGACACTAAGGGAGTTCCAGGTGGTTGTCCAGGCTCGGGATGCTGGGATCCCACCACTGAGCAGCACTGTCACTGTCTACATCTATGTGGTGGATGAGAATGACCACGCTCCTCAGATTCTGTATCCTACCTCAACCAACACTTCAGCAGCCCTGGAGATGATCCCACGCTCAGCGTATGCTGGATATTTGGTAACCAAAATTATAGCCATTGATGGGGATTCAGGGCAGAATGCCTGGTTGTTCTTTCACCTGGTGCACACCTCTGATCCAGGCATGTTCAGGATAGAGCTCCATACTGGGGAAATTAGGACTACTCGCAAACTGGGGGAGGACAGCACACCTACTTTCAACCTGACGGTGGAGGTGAGAGACAATGGAGAGCCACCGATGTCCTCATCAGTAGCCATCACTGTTGCCGTGGTGGACAGAGTTTCCAAAATCATCCCTGATACAAGAAGGCACGTTAAAAGTCCAAGCAATTACTCAGAGATCACTCTTTATCTCATTATCGCTTTGAGCGCCATCTCCTTCGTTTTCCTTTTCACAATCATTGGGCTTACTGTTATCAAGTGCTACAGATACAGTTTGTACGGGGACTCCTGCTGTGCAGGGTTCTGTGGGGTCAGAGAACGGTCCCCTGCTGAATTGTACAAGCAGGCAAACAACAACATTGATGCTAGGTTGCCCCACGGTTTAAAAGTACAACCCCATTTCATTGAAGTGAGGGGCAATGGGTCTCTCACTAAGACCTACTGCTATAAGGCATGCCTAACTGCAGGATCAGGAAGTGACACTTTTATGTTTTACAATACCTGTGGCCCAACAGGAACTACTGGTCCCTCTGCAGTGATGACTGAGAGGCATCTGACAGGACAGAGTGGGCAGAGTGCACAAAACCTGATTATACTTAAAAATGACTCCATTACTCCTAACGAGGTGAGGATACTTCAGCACAGTGCTCTGAGTGAAACTATGCTTACGGAGAGGTTCCAACTGGAAGACTCAGATTAAGTGTATTCCCTTTGGGCTCACTGACACATGGCTGTGAAACATGGTCCTAATGAATCTAATCTGTGCAATGCGTTTTGTTTCTAGGTAAATACTGGGACTTTCAGGGTCGGTTTGGTAAGTTCGGTACATGCATCGTTTTTGCAGCAGGACATATTTATTGCCTTCTTCCCTTTTATAGATCAAAAACTGCCTGCTGTCACAGAGTGCTAGAGAATGACATGTGGTCTTAAATTCTTAACGCTAAAACTAATATTGCAGGGGTAAAAAAAAATGGCAATTAGCCTGGAAATCAATAGATAACTTTATGGCAGTTATAGATATTTGCTACTACACTGACTACTAAATGCAAAGCTGTTGCAAAGCTCTTGCATTTAGATCGTTGTGATAACATGCTTTGCTTACTAATGCAGGCATGGTTTAGTTGCTAACATTCCTTCTGCCCATCAGTGTCATTGCATGCTTTCTGGATGGTGACAAGCCAGTGACACCTTTGTAGAGAATTACCACAAGTTCCCATCGTGAAGTTTACAGCGTGGCAACTTCTGACCTGCTGGGTTGCTGTCAAAATTTGCTTAATACCTATGGTTTAACCAGCAGTGTATTAACCTTTGCAATGTTTTCCCACAGTGAAGAATTAATGGTTGCTTTATGCTGGCATACAGGCAGTCCGCAGCTCCTCTGTGGTCTGCGTGCTCTGTACACTTTCCTTTCTACATATATCAGAGCTAAACCCAGAAACAGTCACAGAAGAGATTAATTCTGGTTCACAAAAGAAAAAAATTGGCAATTACTGTGTGGTGTTTGTACCCTGCAATTGTGGCAGGCGTACTGTTAGGGTGTGTATTAAGGTGTGCTATGCCTTGAGAAAGGGCAAAGTTAGGGGAGCAGCTGTGGTGGGATGGAAAGGAGCCTGACTTGTGTATTCTTGCCACAGAAATATGATTTATTTCTTTATTTCTTTATACTTAGGTATATTAGCAGCTTTTGCAACTGTTGTTTAGTTATACAAAGATACACAAATCTTAAGGACAAGCAAGTTTTCCATAAAAATGCATTTAGAGAGTAATGATCTTCCATTCAAACCAGTCCATTTATACTTAATGTAGTGTTTTTTTATAAATCACTGTGGCAGGGTATGGGGGAAGTAATTTTTCTACACAGTTTTTGCAACTTAAACTCTTTCCAAGTATAATAAAATGCCTGGAATCTGTTTGATATAGGCAGGAACATAAGACATGCTCTATAAACATATATGCTGAAGAACCAGAGAATGAAATATATGCTTTAAATTTGATTTTCTGAGGGAAGAAGAAAAAAAAAAAAAAAGATGAGCAATAATTGAAAATGGCTTCACTATGGATGCAAGACCAGTAGAAAATTAGCTTAACAGACAGATTCCTATCACATTTTAGGGATGGCTCCGTTGCATGCAATGAATTAGCAAGTTTTAAACACTGTTGCAGATGAAGCAGAGGCAGCAAAGCCAGCCTAAACTTGGACTACAGAAGTAAAGAGGTGTAGAGAAGAAATGAATGAATGCCTGTCTGTGTGGAGTTATCCAAAAAAAGAGGAGTCAATTATTCAAATAGTTCTGTGTGATATAAACAGAGGTGAAATTTTGACAAGTTCTGCTCATCACAAGTTGTATTTTTAGGTCTCTGCTTCATAAACTGTTGGGTGCTGGTACATGCTATGAGGATGCCAGGGGTACATTCAAAAATAGGTGAATGCAAGGCATTCACTAATTACTAGTTCCTAACTAATTATATACTATAAAATCCCATCTTTCCCTTGTTTCACACTCAGCATATGCACCGAAAATGCCATCCATTGCTTAGCAACACTGAATTCTGCTTTTTAAGGATAATGATCTTTGTGTTACTAGATCTTTAGAGAACTGTGTTTCTCTTTTTAGATAAAGTGAACTTTCAATCTGTCTGTAACAGCCTGTGCCTTCACCTGAGAAGCATAGCAACAGGCATCGTTGTCCTCCAGTTGATTTAGGAAATTAATCTCTGATGTGGGTGTTACTTTTGGATAATATAATGGGCTGGGGGGGGGAGGTTTTACAGTTTTTGGAAATTGATCTTCTGTTAGTTGTTTAGTGCTGAGGATGGTACCAGGTGAATGGGCTTTGTAAACATTGTTTATACAATGAGAGGGAAAATATTTCAACATTATTTGGGGTTAATCTCAGAAACGTTTGATGTGATAATGTCTTGGTACCTTTCCTGTTCACTCGTATGGTCGAAGATGTTGTTAATTACTTTACACTAAGTTGTGACTGACTTCATTTGCTTATTAGAAGGATGCAGTGGAAGGGAAAACGATGCTAAAGTTGGGTAGGGAATTCTTTGTATCTGTTGAAGTGCAGATTCTTGTGTGACTGGTCTGACTTGTCCTGCTGGTGTGTGAATGGGAGCTTGTTTCTGCAAGATAGTCTGTGCTCCTGCACTCACCCTGCTTGCTGTATGGTTCTTAGCTTGTTTTGTAAAGGAAGAACTGTATTGACACTTGGAGCTGCACTGAAAACCTTGGCAACTCTTATTGCTGGCAGGAGTGTGGTGATAAGGATCAGAACGCGGTGTAATAGGTAACCACAGCAGGGTGACCAGGCAGGCAGTGTGGGCAGCAGATAGAGACAGCCAAATACTGCAGCTTCATTCCTGGCACTGCCTGAGCCTGTGGGCCGCCTGGATTCGAAAGGGTGGGGCACAGCTATGATGGGGGGGGTGTGAAGATGCGATTTTGTTACTGGGCACTGCTGCAATGATGATGTGATGTTTTCAGGAAAGGTTTCAGTGCTTTAGTCTGAAGTCCCTTCCCTCATCTACCTGTGAAGATGCTGAGTGATGGCTGGGTAGTGTCTGCTCCCTGGTTTGTCTTTTCATCTCTCCCTTCGTGTTCTTCATGCCCTGTGCAGTTAAGCTTGTTCATTAAGTTTTGCATCTCATGACAACCTTTTCCCTTCAATGCAGGGAGCAGCAATCAAACCAACATATGTTTTAACAGGAGTTTGCTGCCCGGGGGGGCAGACTGTCGCATTCCTAGTGATGAGTGGGCAGTCTGGATACTTGACAGCACTGGCTATAAACTCTTCCACATTTCCTTCTACCCTTTTTTTGTGTGGTGACACATGTGGCTAAGAAAATCTGAAAATAAATTTGCACAGTGCTCTCTGCACCCTTTCCAGAAAGCAGTACAAAAGCTGCAGTAAGTGATGGTAAGACCCAGGGGTTCGTTGGTGTTTTATGTCTGTTTGCTGTGCTTCTGACTCTTCCTCTGGATTTTCCACTTCAAAACCAAGTTGCTAAATGCATAGGAAAAAACAACCAACACTTGAAAACAACTTGATACTGCTTTAAAATACAAGCCTGTTTTGAAGTGCCTAAGTCAAGTAAACCCACAGCATTGTCTGGAGCAAGAGATTTCCCACAGAGGCTTTAAAGGTATTAATGGTGCAATATCTTACAATCTCTGTTCAAGAACTTAAGCCTTTAAGAAATTCTCTCGCCCCACTGACATTGTAAAGGTTAACTATAAATGCTTGTTCTTTTGTTTGGTGGCAGCATCTGAACCTGTCCTACAAAGCAGGGACAGTGCACTGCACTTCAGGGCAGTCAGGCTCTTGGTTTGATGTTTATTGCTGTGCCAGCAGAACTTTGCATCTAATACCAAGTTCTCTCAGAACTCACTTTACAGAAGTACTTGCCTGTTCCCTTCGCCTTAGTTTCCTTAGTGTTAGGAAAGCAAATAAACACGGCCAGGAAGAGAATCTCTGGGCTGCTGAATTACACCCTTTTCCAGTTTCTATTCAGATTTCTTGTATGATAAACACATGTTCAATCTATAAATAGTTTGTTTTCTACAGCAAATTAATTCAAAACATTTACAGAAAGGAATCAGGAATAGAAGCCTTTGTTTCCCCACATCTGTCAGCTTCATGTCACCTGAAAAGCAGCAGAGCTGTATGTGGTCAAGGGATCTTAAAAGCCTTTTATTATTGCTTCAAAGCAGATATATTTGATAAATATACCTTATGTCATTCTGTCATAGCAACGGAGTGGGATGCTTTTAGCAGTCTCATCATCTGGGAACTGTTTGTAAATGTTTGATTCACACTCCTTTACCTCAAGCAGGCCCTGCTCTAACTCCCACTGTGATGGTACAATGAAGTGAATGATGGCCTTTGCATTGGTTTGGATGAAAACAGGATTAGTACAACATTATAAAATTTTAGAAGTTCCTTCTATGGAAGGAATTTCTGTCTCTGTTTCCCAGGGACAAATCCTTACTGTGCATTATCTAAAGAAGAGCACAATGTTTGTAACAATGGGTTTTCAACTGAATTTATTCTTTATGAACCAATGAAAAGCTTCCTTGCTGTGCAATCTGATAAGATCAGTGTGAAATTTTGCATGAGCTTTTTTGTGACTAAGGTGGCTCCATTTTCTATTCTACCTTCCTTTGTTTTTCAGACAGGTTGGTTATTTATGCTTTGTCACTTTAATGCCTGTGGTTACATGGTTTGCAGAGTGTAACCCTGATGCCTGGAGGAACCAACAGGAGAAAACTGTTGATACAAGGTGTTCACCTGGTGCAGTGAAAATAGGCCCCTGGATAGATTCAAAATAGGCCCCTGCACTTCAATAGGATAGATTTAAAAGGGTTTTGATAGATAGGATGGATGGACGGACGGACGGATAGATAGATAGGTAGATAGATTCACTTCAATAGGATAGATTCAAAATAGAATAGATTCAAAATAGGCCCCTGCACTTCAATAGGCCTCTGGATAGATTTTGACTCGTCTCACAACTATGATGATGTTGCTAAATCAGAAAAAAAGGGAGAGATGGGAGAAACAGGGAATGGTTGATTACTTCTGTGCTGGATTATGTGGTTTCCCTCACCTCCACTGATGAGCGGTCAGGACAGGACCGCTGAGCTTGATTCATGGCCTTCAAAAATCTCTGAGGGAAACAGCAAGCTAAGATTACCTAAAAGTTAGTGCCATGGGCTGGCATGTGATAAACAGGGGTTTGTAATGACTTGGGAGCTGAGGAGGTAAAAGGAACAAGAATATCTTTGTCAGCACTGTGTGGCTTAGCAAGAATGTGGGGATATACAAGTGGGAAGTATCTGATCTGCTTCAGAGTCTGTATTCCTCTTTGTGCTTCCTCTCTGTACTCACACTTCCCAGACAGCTATTTCTTGTCCTGGTGTTGATGTAAACTCACTTCTCACAACAAAGCCTGTGACCCAGCTGTGCAGAGGAGCCACTTGACAGCTCCTGTGCAGACTCCTGTCCCCTGGGACTGTGCTGAAGACTCTGATCTACTTTGAGATGGGCCATATTGTGTCATGACACAGTGAGTGTGCACTGTGTGACATCACATGTCCATGTGGCAGGTTTCAGGGGGTGATCTGGTAAAGGGGGACTGTTCGTAGCCAGAGGTAGAAGTCAACTCAAGCATGCAGGCTGTGAATGCCTGATGGGCCTGTAACAAGGAGCATTTGCTGCATCCAAACTGGGGAAAGATATTGAACAGGTTTGCTTCTGTTATTGGTCACGCTTTTTTTGCTTTCCTTACTCTTAATTGCCCAGTCTCATTTAAATTTGTTTTGAAAAAGCTTTTCTCTTATGACCAGAGGAACTTCAAGAACTATGGTCTGTAGTAGACCAAAAGGAGAAGCCAGTTGCATTGTCAAAGTTGGAATTTCAGCAGTTTTGCCAGTCGCAGGATGTTGACCTGTGATAACACAAGTGTGAGACAAACATGCATCTCTTGCTGAGGTCTGTAACTTCACAGTCAAGCAGTGAGCACACGGTAAAACTGGGTGAGAAAAAGTCTGGATAAGGGCAGAATGCTGCCCAACTGCCTGCCCCTCCTGTTCTCCTCCTGCAAGTCAACTGTGGCAATAGGTTTTTTCAATTTTCAGAGTGTATTTTTCTGATCCTGTCCCCTCCTTCCTTCTTCTCCCCTTCTGGGAGCAGCACTAGACCCCTGCCTAAAAAGTAATAGCAGATAAAAAACTGTATATAAGTAGCTACAAGATGCCATGGCTTCTGGATAGTAACCTTTGAAAATACCACAGTGTTCCTGTTATATTGACATGGTAAATGTTGGTCAATGCATGTGAAGTGAATGAATGATGACTTTCTAACTGATGAGTTTCTCTTGCCATCATCACCAATTTATGATCTGGTGCCTGAACTTTCCCACTAGATTTTTGTCTTCAAGCCAAGAGCTGGAAAGACAAAAATCTATATACTGTGAGTGGCCAGTTTCCTCTTTTCTCACTCCTACCCAACTTGTGTCAGGCTTTTCCAGCTCTTTGATGTAATTGCACTTCATCTGTGTTTTGCCTGTGACTATTGTAAAATTCCTCCTCCCCACACTGCCTGTGCAAGTTAGTAATCCCCCACCTCTCCCATTACAAAAAAAGAGCAAAGGGGTTTTCCCTCCAGTCCCAGCCTGGCATTTCCCCTGCTATAAACAAATAAACCCCCAGCTGAGGAAAAGCCAAATCTTCTGGTATAAGCACCCTTCATACATCACGAAAGAAAAACTCAGGTGAGACTCTCATGAGTGTGTATTATTTTGTATCCTCTTTCATCAACTCTTCCTCCATGGTTGACTTCAGAGTTGCTTTCACATCCCTGGGACTGGAGCCAAAAGGGAATGAATCAGAAAATACTGGAACCATGCATAATGGGCTCCTTGTCAGCCACTTTCTGCTAAAGTCAGCAGAACCTGAGCATGCCAGAGAACTGGGGGCTAAATGGGAAGGAAATTGCTAGCATGGATGTTTAATGTGTGGTTGCAAATAGCAGCCTCCTCCCTTTGTGTAACTCAGACCATAAAGAATACTGGGATGCACATCATCCAAGAGTATCTCACTCTTGAGTGATGCTGAACCCGGGAAATATGGTGATAGAGCAATAGTGTAAATTGTAATTGCTCCATTTTTATTTGAATAAAACCTATTGATCCAGGGAAAAGCATACCCCAAACCTCAAGAGGAAGAAGTTGGCTTTAAATAATTCAGAGCATTCAACACTTTCTTTTTCTCTTTCAAGTAATGGGACCAAATTCATTTCTGATCTGCCTCCAATAGCTTGAAGAGAATTAAACCATTACTGTCATATATTATGTGTGTGTTTGGCACTGTATGAGACACACCAGGAATGTGTGTAATCCATTATGTTCCTGGACATAAGTTCTCTCTTTGAATTCCAGTGCCTGAAGTTAAGCACTGGCTGTGGTATCACCTACAGAACAACGTCTTGAGAATCCTGAGAAATAACCTTGCTATGTGCTTAGGGCTTAATTTTAAAGGACCTGAGCTTGCATTCATTGCTGTAGTTCAAAATTATGGGATGGTCCCTTGACAATGCAAAAGAGATTTTTCTGGAGCAATTTTTGATCAACAGAGGATTTCTTAATTATCTCTGTATTTAGCGAGCCATTCTGCAGCAGGTCAGCAGATGCTGAAGTTTATTGCTTAAAGGGTATTGCTGGCTATTTTCTCCTTCCACCTCTTATGCCCTCTCATGAATATGGAGAATGTAGTCGTTCTTGATTTAAAAAAAAATAAGAAAAGAAAAGAGCAAGTCTGCCTTTGATAAAAGACTTGCTGCAGTCTGCAAATCTGATACCATCTAGTGCAGTCCTCTGCAGTACACTAAGTGCCAGCAGAAACCTCAGGGCAAACAAACTACCCTGCATGTCCCCTTCACGTTTTAGGGCTGCATTTTATACACCCTCTAGGCAGATGCTGCTCAGTGCAGCAGCTCGAGTTTCCTCAGCTTATCAGGTAAATGAACAATTATGGATTTATAATGTGGGAGGTTTTTTCCTATGCCCTGAATGTTGATAAATGTATGAAATATCTGTCCACTAATTTCCAGCTTTAAATGTCATTCCACAGAGATCATCCCTAGCCAAAGGCTTTGGCATGCAAACGAGTTTCTTTGGTCCAGGAAAAATCTCTGTGTGTCCATTTGAAAGTTTCCTTAGATTTGTAGAAGGATTTGGCAGCTCTGAAAGTTCACAAAAATTGAGTAGCTCCATAAAGACTCTTCTGACCCCCCAAATTAGCCAGATGCATATGCTTTTCAGCATGTTCCATATACACTAACCACGTTATCCTGGGGTTTTTGTTTCTACAGCCAAAACACCCCAATCCTGACTGGCGATACTCTGCATCTCTAAGGGCAGGAATGCAAAGGTAGGTGTGGTGTTTCCCCACATGAAGGGGAATTCTGTCTTTGTCTCCTTTGAAAAAGGCAAAGCTGTCTGGCTCCTCTGATGCCCTAGACGGATGATATCTGTACACAGAGCTGGGAAGCATCTGAGTTCTGCTGCTGTCACTTCCAGTCTCCCAAGTGCTACAGATCCAGTCTGGCTGCATCTTCCTGCTGTTATTACAGTACCGTAGAGCTTTGGGGGTTTTTTGTGTTTGCCTCCTGCCTTTAAATACACTGACTGTCAAGGCATAATTGCTCCAATTATTGAATTATTTAACTGTGATTATATACTTTTGTGTTTACTTTAAATCTCCCTGTAATCATCGATGTTGATACCTTTCAATAGACTCTGCAGCACTGCTGCATTTTCATTTACCATGAAAGCCTGCTACTCCTGCAGTCGGTTTATTAACCACATGGTGCAATCAAGACGATTAACACAGTTTAAAGGACATTTTGAAGACATGAGGTGGATTTTCAAAGAAGGAAAAGTGAGGCTGTGTCTAAATCTCTTTAAAAGCCCTCTGCTTAACATCACAAGCAGTGTCTGCTATAATTTGGTACTCAGTACAGCTGGAAAACAATAGTTATAATAAAGGTTGTTTTGTAAAGCCTAAATAAAATAATGTCACTGTTCTCCCTTACTGAGCAGATTAGAACAGTGGTTATATATTCAGGAATAATCTGACATGATTAATAAAACTACCTTACAGGTTTAGATGGAGTTATATGGCTGCAGTAATTCCTAGTGGCACTACAAGGTGCTTTTCCCCAAATTGTTGGTATGATGGGACTGTAGTCATCACCTTTTATCCATTATCCACAGGGCTGAAGAGCCTGCAGAAGGTTGAAGTCCAAAACTGAGATTGAGCTGGTCCATTCCTGAGACCGCTGCCTGTGTCCCACTCCAGCTAACTCCAGCAGAATTTGTTAGCATCATACAGTGTATGTGTGATGCTCAGTAGTGGTTGCACTGAGACAAACAGTTGTGAAGAGTGGCAATAAAAGGGAAATGTTATAAAGCCCAGGGCAGAGGGGAACCATATCATCTAACTCTGATATCTGCTTACTCAGTGCTGTGCATATGGAGGAGGCAGGAGTCCTACGTGGAGGACCAGGAGGGCCTGATCAGCAGTGGCCGACTGTCTCCAGTGCTACTCCAGGTAAGGCTGTGAAAATCCAGAGCATATATGAGGCATTAATATCAACTGAAGTAGACTTTCAAATGCTTCCATCTTAGTTTTACTTCTGAGTAAAGTTCTTGTAAATTAGTCTATGGAATCTAGATAGAGTGGAATAATAAAGCATAAACCATATCTTTTTCTTTACTGGGTCTCAAATGAGCACTGGAGATAAGAGTCCTTGATCCTCTGCCTTTGCCTTTGGAGGTTATTGGTATGTGTAATGAAAGGGCTTCAGTTCTGATGTGTGTATCCAGATTCAAAATGCCTGGGACTAGACCTGATTTGCCTTTCAAAGGAACATTAAAACTGGGGTAGGAGCTTATCAGTTCTCCCTTTGTTACATTTACAAACCCAGTAAGCCTATTTGAATGTCTCTTCTCATTTTCTGTGCTGAAATCAGACCTACTTCTTTGCTGGCTATTTTCATTCCCTAGTAATGGATGACAGAAACTAAACTATTATTTGCTTGTCAAAATAAATAACCAAAAATACATTTTAGGATGAAGCTTCATTTACTCAGTCACTGACTGATGACTTCACAGCAGTCAGTAAGAATTGGCTAAAGGTCCTCATTGAGTTCACAAAAGAAAATCACCTGTATCTTTTGCAATGCAGGCAATAAAATATTCTCACTTAAAATGTCAGAGCAGGAATAATGCAGGTACCAGAGCAGCCACTCACTGGTGTGATCAGCAGTGTCAGTCACGTCCAAATTAAACTGCCAGCTTGGTGGATGCTCTGTGTAGGATCGTGAGCCCTATATAACAGGTCTGCAAGCATTGTGAGTCACCCAGAAATGAAAGTGAGGAGCCACACTTCTATCACAGAGACAGGTCAAAGGCTGAGAAGTGGAGTCTCCGGTAGAAAAGATGTGAGATCTGCTTTACTTAATACTTTTTGGTGCAAAACTTTCTCTTGACTTAAAATTGGGATTTTACCTGGCTAAAGGGCTGAGGAGATTTAGCATCACAGTTACAGTATATCCTTGAAATAACGGTGCCCAGCAAAACCTGCATTGGTGTTGCAGAAGAATTGTCTGCAGAAAAGATTTGGAAATTAATATAGTATATAATAGGCCCCTAGGCCATAATTACCTGGGGTTTGTGTGCTCTTCCTTCTGTTGCAGGTTGTGCAGGAAGAACAGAGCTTGTGTGTGTTCTGAAGGGCATGTAACTGTTGAGCTTGCATTTGAAAATGTCACCACAAATACACTCTAACCTTTCCAAGGGCTTCCCTCCGGCTTTCAGCTGCACTGATCATCCTTGACTGAGCTCGTGGTATATTACCTTATACCAGTCACAATATGGATGCAAATACTCATCCAGATGTTTGCGTGCTGCTAGTGCAGATTTCTAGGTCCCTGAATGTAAATGTAAAGGTAGAATGGTCCTTTCTTCTGGGGGGTTCCACTGGCACTCAGGTCCCAGAGCTCTGCTCCACTTCCTGGATTCCTCCCTACTATTATTTTTGGGTCTTACAATTTTAGAGTCACTTTGTGAACCTGAACATCTCTTTGTTTGAGGAGCAGCACTAAACCCTGAGCCTTATTGCTCTTTCCCTTGATGACCATGCATTTGGGCAAGAGGTACGTGCCTGTCACGTAAGCTGCTCTGGAAGTGGGTGGCTTTGTAGGCTGGAGAAGTAGTGCAAGGAGAAGCTGGCCCTGTGGAGCTGGGCAGGTGGAGAGGTGACAATCCAAGTGCCAAGGCTGTTTACTCTGGCCCTTGGATGGAGCATTGTAGATTATTGTTTATCTGTGGGTTTTATTTCTAGGTAATGTATTCAAACAGGATTTAAGAAATACCTTTGGCAATAAGAAACTTTTCTGTCATACAGGCAAAGGTGACTAATTGCAGTGACATTACTGACTGTCCACACTAGTTACAGCTGCCTTTTAATCCAATTTTTGTGAATCAGGTTCTGAGTGTATGAATATTTTTTCCCTGCACAGTGAAGAGTTGGGGTTTTTTGTGTGTCTTTGTCTACTCCCAAGGTGACCCTGACATTATATTAATTAGTCTGGTTTTTTAGTGAGTTTCAGATAATATTCTTCTCCTACTCTTCATAAGCAAAAGTTACAGATACCCCTGGTCCTAAATAGCAAGCTGGTAATTCATAGTGAAGTCTCAGTTAGGCTTAATGATTGTTTTAATCCTCATAGCTTGAATACATCGTCATATGTCTCTTTCTCAGCCATTTAGGTTTAGGATCCTATCTGCAGTTTCCCACAAATATCTGTTTCAATGCTTCCTTCTTTTTATGGCTTTGGTTTAAGATGTATATTTTTCATAAGGTTATCATATACAACTGAAGCTCTTCAGAAGAGATTCAACTCATGGTGTTCAATTGCAGTCGATTGAGTCAGCAAATACATTTGCTTTTGACATCATTTGCATATGAATGGAGTGCACCTCTGTCCAGATATTGTTATTGCTATTTGTTACCTCTATTATCACAGAACCATAGAGCAGTTTAGGTTGGAAGGGACCTTAAAACCTCCCGCCCAGTGCCACCCCCTGCCATGGGCAGGGGCACCCTCCACTAGCCCAGGGTGCCCAAAGCCCCATCCAGCCTGGCCCTGAACACTGCCAGGGATCCAGGGTTGGCCACAGCTTTTCTGGGCAACAGAGGAAAGACTTTTTTCCCTACTATCTAAACCAGCATACTGTGTTCTGATCACTAGAAACCACTTCCCAGCCTGTTCTGAACAAATTCTCCATGCAGTTGTTTAGTCAATTGATTAATACCCATCAGTTTGTCACTAAACCATTCATTTCATTTAACAATCCACAAAAGCCATGGCTGAGATGCCTCACAGAGACAGATTCGGAGTTAATCAATGAGAACATTCAAAGATGATGTCATAGGAGCACTTAAAGAAGGCTGAACAAATCAAGTGTTAAATCAGTAAATCCTTAATTCCTGATGCATAGCTGTACTCAAACATCACACGTTTCAGCAAATACGTGTTGTCCAAGCAAAACCTCGTCCTCGTTTGACTGACAGCACCTCTATTGACTTTAGTGCATGTCTCACCCATGCAGGGGAAGACTCAGTCTGGCATTATTTAATCTTTGCAATTCTTTATTCACCAGTCTAATAGTTTGTAGTTTTCTACTCAGAATATGTCCAAGTCAAGTGGGACAAGAAGGCTCTAACTCCCTCTGGGTAGAGGATAACATTTGCTTTAGCTCTCTGGGGCCTCTCAATCATCCCTCTTGTGCTATGTAGTGAGTCCAGGACATGCAGACAGATTTCTGGGTTTTGCTCTATCTCCTTCTACAGGTCTGGCAATTGTATCAGACCTCCTGTAGTTGAATTCTAACCTGGGGGAACTTTATTTTCTGGATGCCTAACTTGGAATAATTTGAGCTTGATTTGCAGAAATGGTGGGAGCTCATGAAAGAAACTAAACTGGACAGAAACTTTGCTTTAAATGTCCAGCACTGAAGATTTCCAAATAAATCAGACCTCTGCATAATTCAGAGCTTAGAGTTAGTGAGCATTAGACAAATCTGTGTGTACTGTTCTGAGCTCCACGTTCCAATCCACAAAACAGACCTGGTAATGCAAGTGCTTTACAAAAACAGGCTAAAGATGCTTTCATAGCACATGTAAGACTCAGTATAAAGATAAGGTTCTGTGATGTGAAACAGCCACAAAGAATTTTAAATCCTATATTCAGTGTAGGCTTTATCTGTGTGTGGTAAATAAGTCACTAGGCTACACTCACCACATACAGAGAGGGGGAAAAAAATACCTCCATTCAGACAACTCCATAAAGAAAAGAGGAAAGAACCACATGAAAAAATCTGCCTCTGAAATTTGGAAGCATGTAGGTGAAGTACTGACATCTCTGAAGTCCATGGCAAATAGCCCACAGACTTCAAGGAAGCTGTGATTTCACTGTCTGGCCTCACAAATCTGCACAGGGGACCAAATTAAGGCTGCGTAGGCAAATCCCATGCTAAAATATGCTAATTTTATGCTCCTAGTTTTGTGGAGGTAACTCTTCTAAGTATATCTGTCATTTTTTGCTTCCTTTTCCCAGGTAATGAGCCAGGTAGGACAGGTGGTAGCGTTGTCTTTTAAAGCACTCTTATGAAAAAAGTCATTATATTGCATGAGAATCTACTAACCTCAACACAGGCAGTCCTCCAGGCATGATATTCCTGGTGCATTTGTTTGTCCCTTGAACTGGCACAGTAAACAGCAGTAGTCATATTGGCAGGAGAGACAGGTTAGCTGTGGGAAAAGACAGGGGAATATCACAACCAAGAAACCCAGAGAGGACTGAAGAGGACTGTACGTGCTATATATGCACATATGTATATATTTATGTATATGTATGTCTGTGTATATATAAAATCTTTACACAAAGATTTATATAGCTCCTTGTGTCCCATCACCCCAATGTTCTTTCAACATTTATCCTCTGAAGTTTTTGTCCTCTCCTAATTGATTTTTTTTCCCTGCAATTCCTTACCTCCTGCCTAATTGTGACCTTTTTACGCATGCCAAGTTAGCTAGGGATATTTCATGCCTGCATAGTCTCAGACTGTCCTGGTTTTATATTCCAAAGGACTGGAATAGATTTATGTTGCTCTTAGAGAACAGTTCCTGCTGCCGTCAGCTGGAATGCAGAAGAGGTCCATGCATGGGGTGTGGGCTGTAGCATGAGTGATGAATACTGCAAATTAAATGAGAAGCAACTATAAATATGGAAAATAAGCAGAATTATCTGGAAGGTAAGGTCAGTTTTCCTAGTAAGATTTGTACTGCTGGTTTGGGGTAGTGTTGTGAATGGAATGGCTGTGGGAAAGCTGTGAAGCAAAAAAGGGGGTGGATGCTTGTGTGGATTTTAATGAAATTGGCCAGGAATTCCTTGATAGAAGAAATTATTACAGTTATCTAGTGTTATTGTGGTAGACGTGATTTGGTATTTCACAGACTTTTTAGATGGCAAGCAAGTAAATCCTACTTGAGTAAGAATGTTTTGTCAGAGATGCTTTCTTCCAACAGAACAGCATGAGAACAGGCCAGATGGGAGAGGGGATGTTAGTGTGAGAAGGAAAGATTTGAGCAGAGAAATCTAAGGACATGAGGGGGCCACCAGTAAAAATCTTGGAAGCGGAAGGTGAGCACAGAGGGTCTGACAGAGAAAAACAACTGGAGAGAGGATGCTAGAGGGTCTGCAAGAGGCAGATAGCTCTGGGGATGACACAGTCGAGACTTTTAAGTGACTGCTGAGCATAGGTTGGCACATTGACATTGAGTAATAGATTGTGATGAGAGGTTGTGATGAGGGGGACTGAAAGCCACACTGAAGTTAGTTGTTCTTTTCGTGAAATAATTGTTTGATCTCTCTTCATTTAACATCAGCACAGAAGGGAAAAAGTGATTTTTTAAAAATTTTTTGACACTCACTGTTGCAACAGACACTGTTCTAGAAGTTCAGCATGCCCAATGCTCCAGTAAAAGCTAACAGAGGACCACAATACTGTCATAAGGTTCTTGGCTTCTGAAGGATTTTTCTAAAAATTAAAGAGAAAGAGCCTAAGAAAATAAATGAGTCCTATAAGACCTCAGGTATAGCGTATTTCATAGGCTATGGCTCTACATTGCAGTTGTAAATGCAGAACAATTTCTTCTTAAATGTCAGTGAGTTGCTATTCACCTTCTACAAGTGACCTTCCTTACCTACAGAAAAGGGGACTAATTGAGACTCACCAAGCAGTCACTGCAAAGAATTTGCAGGTGCCACGAGTGCTGCTGCTTTGAGACTGTTAAAGGTTAATTCACAAGGAACCACACAGAACACTGGTCTGGCTGAGCTTTAGCAGGCGATTGATTAAAGCTGGTAAAAGATAATAACTAATTAGCAACCCAGAGTACAAAACTGGGATCTTGGTTTGTTGCAGATCGTGGCAGCTGTTTTAAATGGAAGGAGCTGGAAAATGCAGCTGTGCACATCTGTCTCCTCTATTTTTATTTTTATTTTATTTTATAATGAATTTTTAATGAAGTGTCATAATTCCAACTTTCAAACCCAGAAATACCTACACATGAAAACACCAGCTCTAAGAACCATACCTACATGGCTAAAGAACCACTGTGATAATATGTATAAAATTTTTAAAGAAATAGAGAAAATGCAGAACAGCCAAGCTATTTATATATGCTGTGAAAATTAGCCTTCAAATCAGTGATATAATGTCTCCAAAACAAAGGTCATAGGCAGTTTAACAAGTTCCTGAGTCTACATAGTAAACTATCCTAGAGATTTGGTTCACAGCCTTTTGTATTTGTGGAAAAAATCATCTCCATACAGCATACTAAAATCATTATTTAAAGCTGCAGTATCTCTACTAACTCCAGAGAAGGAAATCACACCAGCTTTCTCATGTAGGTGCAGAGCAATGCTACTCTACTGAAATAGAAATAATCTGCAAGGACCATATAAGGCTAAATCCCTTTCTTTTATCTCATGTTTTGACCTTGGTCATTGAATTCTCAAGTTAATTCCACCTCACTGCAACGTGATGCATAGTCCTCCTTCTCCCAGTACGCTTTATTCCCAGGATACTCCCTCTATACTTCCTGCTCTTCTGCTTTCCACTCCTGTTTCCTTCATATTTAACTCTTCCCTGTTACCTCTTCTCTATTTCTCTGGTCTCTTCCTGCTCATCTGTCCACTCGGTCTCCCTTCTGTATTGTTATTCCAGGAATGCTGAACTGTGGATCACTGCCTTGGCCATACTTCACCTTTTCAATATTTCATCCTGAGTAAGAATTTTCTGTGATAAGTGCTTCCC
The DNA here is from genome assembly GCA_020800305.1 of Porphyrio hochstetteri. NCBI lineage: Eukaryota > Metazoa > Chordata > Aves > Gruiformes > Rallidae > Porphyrio > Porphyrio hochstetteri. The sequence continues at coordinate 13,817,285 of CM036919.1, forward strand.
ATTTCTGACAGCCTGATGGAGGTTGGAGAGGGCTGAGAATTTCAGATGCTCCTTGTGCTGAAGAGAAGCATTTTGAAATCAGAAAGATTTTTTCAAAAGAACATGTCAAAAAATAGAAATATTTTGATGACAGATGCAGGTTGACTGATTATTATATTTTAAAAGCTGATGGCTGATCTGGCCAGGTCCATGTCTGCTTCACTGCATGCAAATGATAATTGAACAAGCAGTTTGGGCTTTCAGTATTTGCAGCCAGGACTAAGTAAATGAACAGAGAGGTGGTGGATGCCCCATCCCTGGGGGCGTTCAAGGCCAGGTTGGATGGGGCCCTGGGCAACCTTGTGTAGCTCCAGGCCTGGAGGTTGGTGGCCCTGCCTGTGGCAGGGGGGTTGGAGCTCTGTGACCCTTAGGGTCCCTTCCAACCCAGACCAGTCTGTGATTCTATGATTCTATGATGAGCAGGTTAGTTTAGATCTCAGTTCAGCTGATTAGGCAAAAAAAGGAGGGGAAAAAATATTATATCATGCAGAAACTGCAGTCATGATTTGGTTACCATTAAATTTACTTTCTGTTATTTTGTTATTTTCCTCTTAGCTCCAAAAAACCCATGACTGACCTGAAATAGCATTTGTGCTCTGGATTACAGGGTCCATTATTTTCACTGGAGTGTACCAAGTAAATTAGGCAATGTGGATGAGAGATTTAATCGTGCATGATACCTTAATCCTTGAAGACTCAATGTAAGGAGCAAAAAAGGACTCACCAGAATTTGAAACAGGCTGTTGCTGGAAAACTTCAAAATTGTGCAGTCTGTCTTGATATAGTTGACTTAGACTTTGGTTTCATTTCGACAATGAAATAGAATGTCTTGGAAGAGTCTTTGTATGCTGTGGAGGATTGATTCTATCTGCTGCAAAGATTTTTGAGAGGAACTGGTGTTGGTCAGTGGCAGGTCCATCTTTGGGCCAGCTCTGTTAGACCTGGGGGAAGCTTCTAGCAGCTTCTCACAGAAGCCACCCCTGCAGCTCCCTATCCCACCTCCCCTCCACCCCTAACTCTTGCTACACAAACCCAAACCAAAAAAGCATCTGTGCATCTTGTCATTTAGGCAAGTCCCTGTGAATGTCTGTTTTGCTTAGATTAAGGTCACGCTTGTCCCTGACTGGAGCCAGTTGTTGAATTTGGTGGAGACGACCACATCCAACTTCTGATCTTCACGTGGGGTGATTGTTCCAATGCAGATTTCTTGAAGGTTCATGTAAGGCTGGTAACTCCAGCTGAGGTTCTGATAACACAGAAGGCTGGCACCATTTCTAAAACGTGGAGTAAAATAAGAGTAATAGGAGCAAAAGGTTTTCTGTGAGTGAGTAGTATGAAGCAGATCTTCCCAAGCTGTGGAGAAACATTGCTGCAGCTCACGACTGTCATTTTAAGATGTGATGAAGAGATTTTTCACAAGCAGTTTAGCTGGCTGCAATTTCTATATTTAGGTGCTAGGAAAAAGTTTAATGACAGAAACTCCTTGTCTACTTAATTCATCCTTTACTATAATAATCTCTTTGCTTCTTCAAAATGGAAGTTAACTGTTGCACCTAGAAAGTGTTTCTCATTTGCTAGCTGTTATTGACTCTACTCTTTGTGTTAAGAACAAAGTAACATCTCTTGACACGCACTTGATTTTTATTTTGGCTAATTTTGTGATGTCTGTAATGGCCAGTAGCTCCTTAACTCTTTTGAATGGACCATCAAAAACTCCACCCAGTTTATTGGTTTCCCACCCTGATTAACATCTAGAAGTTAGACATACACCAAGTGATGCTGTAACTGAGCAAAAAGCAGGGGGGAGGAACACTTCTTACCATAAAACAAAAATTAAAAAAAAGGATTTCCCAGATTATGTGACTGGTTCCCATACATCTGGTAGGAAATTATTTTGTAAATAAAACCAAGTCCGATTTTCAAATCTAAGCAACTTTTTCACTTGTCCATAGCTCTAGGCATGTGCTTTGTGATCTCAGTTTCTCTTGCATACCTACTGGTGATATTCTGTAGCTACACAGAAGACATGGCTTTTGATTCCCATCTCTATTAGTTTCTCAGAGGTTTCAATAAATAGATAGAAAAAAAAAAATCACTTGCAGCTGTACTACCTTGGGTTGTGATCTTGTCAGAACTTATAAGCTACACACATGTTTATCTGGTCAGTACTTCAGGGAATTGATGGTAATCAGATTGCTTCCACATGACTTTACAGCTGCTTTATTTTCTCCCAGTTGTGCCTCCCTTTTGTGTGTGTGGTTTGGGTGGGGAGTTTTTTCCCTCATTCGCTACTGCCGTGGGCTTAATTTATCTGTTTTAGATTTACTTGAGTATATTTTCTTTTAAGAAAATGCTAAAACAATTATTATATTCACAATTCCAGAGGATTTTCACCCCTATTATCACTTGTAATATACAATTCACTATCTGGTAGAAAATAGCTGGATAAAATAAGGCAGGTTCTAAGCAATTCTAATGCATTTTGATCTGGAATATATTTATATTGCAGAAGATGGAAGGAGAAAAAAGGGTGAGGGAGTACAGACCACCCTGTGATACTACATCTTCCCCTAATGGATGTCTGCCTGTCTGCAGCACTTTGCTGTACAAGAGGGTCATGGATGTATTTTTCATGGGTCTATTTTTGTAACCCGGCATCGCTTCAGCATCTGTTATTAATGTTGTAGTGTGGCAGTGCCTCTCAGGTCAGGCAGCACTACACAAAGCCTGTACCATCAGCAAAAGACAAAACTTGCCTTAAGGAACTTACCATGTACATGAGCAGGGCAGACAAAGTCTGGGGACATGAGGGAAAAGGAACAATCATTATCCTGCTTTAAAAAGAGGGGAAAATGAGTTTGACTTTTTAGTTAAAATTATTCTTATCACAGAAGGCTCTGTGGTGATGCTGAACATGGGGTCGGCATCCACCTGGCCCAAAATGCTCTCACTGCAGCAGGGATGAGCAAAGAATAACAGAGCCATGAGCCTGTGTGGGGCCATCCTTCCCTGGCTGAGCTGGAGAGGGCCCATCAGGGCTTCCTGACCCCTCTGTGATTATTGTTTCAGCCTTCATGTTTCACTGCTTACAGGCCCTTTGCCTGAAATGTTTAGCAGCTCACAATCCCCACTTTTAAAGATGCAGGCAGAGGCTGCTTCTCATTCCCCTCGCTCCTCTCTTTTGCTCCTCTCTGATCTCTTTGCCATTTCCTTGCTTTGCTGGGCCTGCTGGAATACAAGTGGGCTGCACAAAGTGAAAGCAGTGCTGCAACACTGTGCATGTTTTTCTGACTATTTATGTAACATTGACTTAGAGATGCTGAATTTACTTTGAGAACTAAACTCTGAACTCATTCAGTCAGCCTGTGCACTCAGGGGGTGTAATGAGAGATGTAAAACAGCAATAGCAGCACGCAAAGGCATCCCCTTCATTATGGGGATTTAATTCTCAGAAAATCAAGGCTCTGGCTGTGGAGGGAATGAATCTGAGTGTAGCTTCTCTGCTCTTGTCTTGTATAATTACAGTCACCCATCCCTAAAAGCATCCCCTCTTAGCATGCAGGCGCAGCTAGCAAAATAAATGGGTTATTAAGATTAAAAAAAACCCCACCCAACAAAACCAGAAACCCTTTATAGTCTTGTGGAAATTTTTTCTATTTGTTTCTGTGGAAGAAAACAGTGTGCTGCTTCAACTCATGGGTCTGTAGGACACGATCAGAGAAGGCAGGGGAGATGGGGTGCAGCCCTCAGGACTTTGTGCAGAGCCTGCACATTCCAGCTCAGCACTCAGTGGCCAGGATCAGATACCAAGAGGCAACCAGAGCAAACCAGTTAACAGCAGCGGTTTGTCCCACAACAAATGCTATCAAGGCTGGAGCTAGAACAAAATTCTTTGGTAGTGGTTTGAAGATGATTAAGTTGCCTGTATTTTGATTGAGTTTGTTATTAGGAACAGAGCAAGTGCTTCGTTTCCTGTTGTTAGGGGCCCAGTTCTGTGGTGTGCCTGCCTCCCATGCCTTGGTTTTTTGCTTGTTGAGAAAAGAAGCTGTTGAGAAAGCAAGTTAGATTTGTTGTCTGGCAAGTAAATCCTGTGCTGATGGATTCCCTGGGTCTCTGGAAGCGTGTGCACTATTCTGCTGCACAGAGTGGTGTGGGATTTGAGGGGCTGCAGAAGGAGTTCAATCTCAATGTAAAGGTCAGACCTCAGGCAGCTAATACTGAAGCAGACATAGGAGAGGGAGCTCTGTCAGCTGCCCAGGCTGGGAGTGGTGCTGATTAAATACCTAATTGTGCAGCTAATCTCCTTAGGCTCACTTAGACAATTAATGGCAAGAGAGGTCCTCTGCCCTTCCCTCTCTGTGTTTGTCCCCTGGTTACCAGAGCTGACAGAGGGGGTTTGCCTTTGATTATACCTTCTTATCCTGTAATCGGACCTCCTTGGCCTGGTGCCTGATCCTATGGATTGCTTATTCTAGCTAAGTTATTCAAACCTAGAAAAGGAAAAACATAGTTATTTCTAAGAGGCAAGGTCTGGTCATCAAGAAATTTAGGCAGGTTTTTTTACATTCAGATTTTTAATACGCTGGGAGGCACTTGGAAATCAAGCAGCCATAGATTGAGCTCAGAAACAATCAAGGAAGTTCTGGATTTTCTTTAGTTCTCTTGATTCAATTTTCTGATAATTTTGTTGCATGTAATCACTTGAATATGGTAGCTGAGCTTAGAGCAAGAACAGAACTTTGTAAGACTCAGAATAAAAGAAGAGAGGTTTTGAACAAAGGCAGTGAGTGAAAAATGGCAAAACCCATATTAAAAATACCATAATACTGAAAAATGAACAATTCCTCTCCCACGTTTCCCTCAAACACTGCCTGAAGACCTTACAACACTGCTTCTGTGACACAAAATCCAAACTGACTTTTCCATTACCAAGGAATGTTACACATTAAACACATTTTGGAATCTGCAGTTGCAAAGTACATTCTCCTCCCTCCTGCTCTCTGATTTTCACTATCTTGTGCTATATTACTTTTCCATGGTCCTGGATGCTCACAGGAGCAACACACTGTCATTTTAGTGGCAAATCAATTTGCATGCCTACCGTGCTGTTTAAGTGGTCATAATTAATAAGTGCAGTAACTCAATACTTTGTCTTCAGTGTCCACTGTACCATTTCAAACTGCTCCTGCTGTCATCTCAAGCAGTAGAAGCAGACAGACTGTACTGCTAAATCATTTCCTTTCCAAATGCCTGGAGTCAAATGTATTCAGTCACATCCAGAGAGTGGTGAGGGGCTGGAACAGGCTGCCCAGAGATGGGGTGGCTGCCCCATACCTGGGGGTGTTCAAGGCCAGGTTGGATGGGGCCCTGGGCAACCTTGTGTAGCTCCAGGCCTGGAGGTTGGTGGCCCTGCCTGTGGCAGGGGGTTGGAGCTCTGTGACCCTTGGGGTCCCTTCCAACCCAGACCATTCTATGATTCTGTGATTCTATGATAAGCTGACCCAAAGGAGTAACCTGCAACTGCAGCATACCTAGACCATGAGCAGGAGCATGGGAAGAAGAGGAGGGTTTTAGCACCACACTACTTGCTAGGCTTCCAAGGGATTTGTTCTCACTAGTTATCATGCATAATGTCATCTCTTCATGGCCAAAATCACCTGTTCTTGGTAGATTATTATCTTGATGCAAATTTATGCTAAGCAGGTAGACTCACCCACGTATTTAGCTGGAAAGAAAAGAATTTAAAAAAACCAAACCCCCATTAGTGTCAGGTTATCTGCCTCAGTTATTTCTAGACTTGTGGTAGTTGGGAGAAATAAAGCACCACGATGAACAGCACCTTTTGCGTTTAATTAAGCTTATTTCCTGTGTGGCAAGAAAGGTTCACAAGCTTCATGAGGACCACATGTGCTGTGGTCTGCTCTGGATTCCTGTCTTTGAAGAGTGCAGGTGCAATTGTATAGTAAAGTTATTTTTGGAGACAGATCAAAGAATGTCTCTGTTGTTCCACACTGTAAATCAGCATGTCCACCTCAATGTACAGACTTCTAAATTGCAGCTAAACCTACCTAGAAGACTCATTAATAGGAGGGACAACTGATTACCTCAGGGATGACAGGCAAAATAATTTGGTGATCCTAACCCAGTTCCCCGCTGGCAATTTGCCACATCAGAGAGAACAGTCACAACTGAAACCAACTGGCAGCCCTAACAGGGAGGCCAGTGGGTCATACAGACTAAATTCGTGCAGGTCAACTTCTGATCTTTTCTGAGGCATGTTGGCTAGACAGCATGATGGGAAGCTTGGAGCATTTCTGCCAGCTCACTGAGAAATACATTCCTAGCCATGACTACTGATGTTTATTTCATGATACATTTTTATGACTCTTCAAATTATATGTCAAATACAATTTTAAGAGCTTAATCCTCATCATGGTTCACAATTAACCTCCTTATTCTTGCCTGGTATTTTGCTCTTTGCCATTCCCAGATGGCAGATGTTTGTAACAGACGTAGGAACTGCATTTGGGTCCTTCATAGCTGTGCTGTGAGGTCAGTTTGGCTGGAGGACATTGATGATAATTTCACTCTGATCTGCAGATTCTCTTTTCCATTTGCTCCTTTCCCCTGACTAATTTGCATTAAATACTTTTTAAAGAACTCTTTGTGGTCCCTTCTAGTAGAGTAAAAACTTATCAGAGGATGGAATGCAGGTAAAAGTAAAATGTAGGTGTTTCTTCTTGTTTCACCCTGATCTTCCAGGTAGCCTTCGAGGGCCCTTCCCTTGTGTAATGAAGGAGAGAAAGAGGGGAGCTGCAACAATGCTGTGTTAACTAGTGCTCAGTAGAGAATCACTGCCAAGTGTTCCTGCAAAGTTGCTAGGAAACCAAATAAAAATAGCAGATTTTTGCTGCTATCTGTCTTTTTCGCCTTCCCCCCCCCCCCCCCCCCCCCTTATTTTTTTGGTGATGGTTAAGCAAGGTTGTGGAGGATGGAAGGGAAAGGCTGAGTTTGGAGGAAGCTGGTAGCTCTCCTGATGTCTGTACTCCTACCTGTATAGAACCAAGCTTACTGTATGTAATTTTAATTTAAAGCTTTTAACTTTAGGACAATGGGATACTTCCCTGCTCTTACCCAGCTTGTATTCCAAGAAGCTGTTGGCAGGGAAGATAGTGAAGCTTCTAGAGTAGGGATGCTACAGACTAAATGGGTGGGACTGCCTCTTCAGAGCAAAAGGAGTGTTGTGCTTGTAGAGACTCAACCTTGTGAAAATATGGTGTCAGAAACAGGGAACAAGAACTGATCCTGTTGTAGAGTTGATGGTAACAATAACGAAGAGAAAAGGAAGATAAGGACCTTCATTATCAGAATATGGAGAACACAACATGAGATACTGTGTCCAAGAATAATGAAGCATTTGATAAAGGCCTTGAGTAGTTTAGCAATCCCCTGACAGAATGAATACTACTAAAATTTGTTATTTCTAATGTATATTTATGAAGTAGAATATTGAATAGATATCTGCATGAAGAAGGTACAACTCCAGCAGTGGAGACACCAGTTTCTGGAATTAGGAGATACAGATGGGTTACAGCCATACTGTTATAATTAAGCTGTGTTCAGCATGTGTGGCTCCTCCATGGTTTGCTCATGCAGAGCCTCAGGTGTGGGTAAGTGTCCTGTGTGTAGTGTGTAGGATAGAGTTTTGCTTATAGACTAAGGGAATGATATTTCTGTGTTTGTGTATATATATATGTCTGTGTGTGTAAAAGACAGGGAAAATGGGTGTGGTGCTTAAGGGAATTGTTGGATCTGGGCATAATGTAAATGGCATAGAATAAGAGGTGGATAATGTCCTGTGATTGGCTATCATAGAGTTAATATTCTTTCTAGTAGCCAGCACAGTGCTGTTTGGGATCTAGGATGAAAGTAGTACTGATAACACACTGATGGTTTAGTTATGGCCAAGCAGTCAAGGACTTCTCAGTTTTTCATATTGCCCTGCTAACGAGAAGGTGGGGGCCACCCAAGAAGCTGGGAGGGGACACAGCCAGGACATGTGACCCAAACTAACCCAAGGGGGTTTTCCACATCATGATGTCATGCTCAGCATTAAAGAGGGGGGCTGTTGGGGGAGGAGCACATGGCTTCAGGTTGCATGGTTTGGGGACAGTCTGTCTTTGGGACAGCTCTGATCCTTACGGTCTGAGTTGTGCAGTTTGGTGAGAAACTGGATTGTATATGACCAGTTATGTATATTGTGCTGTAAATCTTGTTATTGTTATTTCTTCCTCTCTTTGCTGTCCCAGTGAACTATCCTTATCCCATGATAAGGGCTAAACCACAATAAGTATCGCAGCCATCAGTGAATCTGGCTTTGGTGCCACTCAAACCAAACAAAATCATTAAAACCTCCCAGATAAAACATCAGAGAAATGCTCAGATCTTTAGAAGACAGATCAGGATTTGACTGCTGTGAACACATGGCAAGTCTACCTGGTCAATATGTAAGAAACTAAGGGGCAAAAACCCGAGGGTGGACATTGGTTTAACTTTAGTCGCCCATGTTGTAAATGGCAGCATCCCAGTTGGTCACACAAACTTGTGAGCTCAAGCAAATTCTGGTTGAGGGAAATAACATGTTATCTTTAGTTTGTCACTTCCTAGAGCAGGTAGCTAAAATAGATCTGCTGAATTATGTTCACCAAGTTCCTTTTTCATTCTTACTTGAGCAGCCTGTCATGACTAGTGGAAATGCTGACATCTAGGCCATAGGCAGAGGCCACAGTACACCAAACCGTGATTTCTGTGTTCTTAGTTAAGACCAAAACCTTTGCCCAGTGCTGGGAAAGACAAGCAGTGACACTGGGTGTTTATGGAATAGATACCATAGTCATCCAGCCTAAGGAAAACTAGGTCCAAGAATCCACCTGGTGATGTGCAAACATAGAATGAAGTTGAGACCTGTGGTATGATTCTAGCAGACCCAGACATTCTCAGCAGATACTTTAGTTATAAAGGGCTGCCAGGTCCTCAGCAGCCATGTGTGTAGCCAGTTTATTTGATTTTCAGCGGCCACATGTGCAGCCAGTTTATTTGATCAATGACCTATTCCACTCCTGATGGATTGTGCTGCCAGCTGCAATACAATCAGCAATACTGATAAGCGGCAATATCGGATTGGAGAACATGACTAAATGCTGGTGTTGTATTAACAGAACTATTTAATGTCTAGTGGGTTGAGAAGAAACCCACTGTCCATGAGACACCATTGCTTGGAATCCTTTGTAGCAGGAGGAGTAAGCCTTGCACACAGTTGCAGTGTTGCATGAGCGTATTCAGCAGAAGAGAGGAGGGGGAACCCATCATGGGTTCTTCCTCCCTTCTCATGGACTCTAAGGATGTTTCTAAGAGGAAGCTGAAGTCAAAACAGAGTCCACTGTGCAATGAGGGTTGTTTGGAGACTGCTAATTATCTGTATCTTTTAAAATTCTATTTTTAACTCAGTTGTGGAATGCAGATTACTTATTCCAGTTGATGTCTTCCCTTAATGATAAACAGTGCTTGGAAGGCCAAGCTATTTTTTTCCCCAAACATTTCAATGGTCTTTGATACTGCTGCCTGGGATTTGGGTAACATGCTGATGGACCCTGGCAAAGGGAGCTAAGATAGCATTGGACTGGTTGTACATCTGCTTTTGGGGTACAAGCTGGCAATTGGAGAAAATAGTAGTTAAATATTTGCTCTACCATTTCAGCTTCACAGGAATAACCATTCCTTTGAGCTGTACAGGCCATTATACTTGAGAAGTGATTTGAAAGCTAATTATTACCAGTCCCATGTACAGAGCTCAGTAGTCAAACATCCAAAGATCATCAGATTTTAAAAAAATCAAATTTCCTGTTTGTTTATTCTACATCATCAGGGCTATGAGTCTTTTTTCTTTCTTCTTTCCCCTTGCCTGGTTTTACCGAAAGCCATAGGGATTATAGATTTCATTTTGTTAAAATCTGAGATTACAGAGTGCTGGAACAGCATTTGAGCCTTCAAAGAGTCTAGCAGCAGTTGTGTAGCATGCACAAAACAAGAACCAGCCGTTGGACACATAAGAGTGATTGCTGGCAAAAAGTAGAGCCGTATTAATTCCCTGATATTAATTTCTGTGAACAGATGAATTCTTCTTTTTTTTCTTTTTTTCTTTTTTTTTTAAATAACAGTTTTGGCACACTAGCCAAGTCAAGGTACAACATAGAGTGCTGATGATGAACTGTGGGGTTTTAGGTATCCTTGATCTTGACTTTTAGATGCACAACCCCTCACTTCCTTTCTTGGGCTAATAGTTAAGATCAGCTCAGATGCTATTTGTCTTGAAACTGGTGCACAGGTATTCCTGCAGAGCAGAGCTTGCTTTTTTACTCAAAGTATGTGGCCTTCTAGGCTACATGCAGACTCCTTCTACTCTCACAGAGGAATTAAGGAGACTAGAGGGGGTTGTTTGTGTTTTGAATGGCCTCCATTCACTCTGAGAAGAGGCAACGGTTGCCAGCTCTTTTCATACAGAAAAGAACAGTCTGAGACTCTGCAATTCTGATGGTAAACATGAAAAATACCTAACTAAGGTCAGAGGAATATTTGATTGCTGAGGTAAATTTAGCATTTGTGAAAGGGAGTGAATTGCACCTGGCAGTGAGGTTTCCTGCAGAGGAGGTGCTGGGCAGAAATCTCTGCCTCCTTTGCAGACCTGTTTTTGTTTCATCTTTGACCTGGAAGACTCACAGCTAGTACCCACTGGCTCTTTATGTATTAATCATCCTTCCATTTCTCTACTGAGGTTGGCAGAGGTTTGTCTCTCCCACCACTTGACAGAGGCCCATCACTTCATAACACACAGGCTGGGAGCAGCAAAGTTTAGGATGGGGATTATCACTGAAATTGGGGATAAAACTTCTCAATACCACCAGAGGATTATGCAGCAGGTGTTCTTTATCACAGCATCAGATGCATGGGGGATCCTGAAGTACATGCCTATCACTGTTTCTTGCATATTTATACAAAAAGTTGTAAGATGGAACACTCACAGTTATGAGGATTGGTTAGTAATTTACATGTAATTATAATCTCTGCTGATTCATTCCTGGATCAAACTGTGCCTGCACATGGTGAGGGTTCTCCCCAGGACAGAGGTCTTTTTGACTAGGGGGTAGGTATTTCATCATTATAATGATGACCTAAGGACAGTTTTTACTTCTGCTGCCAAGTCCTTGATTGTGTCAAGGACAATTTAACTAAAACCGTGATTCCAGGATGTACATCCTGCTAGTTCAGGTGTCAGTGTCCTAGAGGATACTAAATTGGTAGATTTTTGAAGACTGTTTCTCTTTGATCCAGTTCCTGTTGACTACTCACATCGCTTTATAGTGAGTGGCTGGATTAGTTAACGTACAATCTTAGGGTTACAGGTTCCTAATACATTTAAGACTATGGGCTGCTGCTAGAGGAGGTGATACAGATCCTAGCAAACATTCAACTGGGTTTTCAGAATAACTAGGGTACACCTTTATGCTGAGACAACAATTTAAGTGTACAAACAGTTTCCAGATGAGAATGTCACTGCCTAATCGGGAGAAACATATTCAGGTCAAGTGCCAGATACAGTTATGCAGGGGAACAGTGTTGGTCCACACAGCCTTTAGGGAAGCAGCATAATGCTGAAATGCTGGAAAAAGAATCCTGAAAATGGCACACAGCTTTGACTGAAACCATCGTAAGGTATTTCTCTGTCTTGCAGACCATGATTATTGATTACTCGGGTCTGTGATTCTCAGGTACAAGCTCTTCATTGACTGGAATTAAATTTTGAAGGCAGTTGCTTTCTCAGGAGCAGTAGCTTATGCACGGCGTGTTCTGTTTGTCACAGATGCTAGGGTAAGGGAGAACACCTGTTATTAAATGTGTGATGGTGCAGAGAATGGGATGGATAAACAGACCATGAAATTGCATTGGGTCAGTCCTATGCTGCCAATCCCAAACGCTCAAAACTTAAGCCTCACGTAGAGGTTGGTTTAAAAATGATGATTTTTTTCTTATAACAAAGAATGTGTTCCTTTTGTTTGCTTTCTGATGTGTTAGCAGATAAAAGGAATCTTTTTTTTTTTTCTCTTGTGACACCTGAAATTCTCATAAAATCACAAAACTACTGATTACTGAAGTGACAAATATTCTGAGAATTAGCAGAATGAATGGTCATGACACAGTGCAAAGACTGAGACAGAGAACTCCCACATGGGTAGAAAGAGCTACATGAGAAAATTCAGGCTGCAGTTTATGCTCTTTCATTATTTAATTGTGATTAAAATACAACACCCACAAAGGAACAAGCTCGATTCCATTCTGTGTGCGTTAGACTATGCCAGTGCCACCCGATCAGCATTTTTCTTTTAATGCAGCTTTTTTTCCTCAGCCCAAGGCAGAATTGCCCAGAGGAGCAGCAGAAAACCTGCAGAGTGTTGTGATAGAGGATTAGGAGGAAGGAAATGGGTGATTCACTTTGGCTTCTGAAGACAAGCACTAAATCAAAGCTTCTGGTAGGAGTGGGAAGGAGTATGAACAGATTCTTAAATTGTTTGGGGGGGAAATAGTGAGAGTTTATCTTTAAAAAGCTCTGCAGGTTTGGGTGCAGTTGTAGATCTAATTGTCCAGATAACTCTTGAGTCCTAGTGTGGCCTTGGATCAGTGAGGTTATCTCAGCTTCTTGGCACCATTCTGTGTAGTTTGGTGAATGGCTGAGGCCTTAAAGAGAGCAGCTGAGCAATTAACAGATTATTTTCAGTATTTATAAACAGTTTTGTTTTCAAATTCTTAGCTTCCCCTCTCACACTTTTTTTTTAGATTGTGTCTGTATCTCTCAATATTTATGTGCCAAAGGAAAAGGTCTGGCCCCTGGAGAGAACAAAAAAAGAAAGAAAAGAAAAAGTCTAAAGCCATCGTAATTCATTCTGCTGTTTGTTTTTCTCAGATACTGTAAGCAAGATGATTCGTGTCAGTATTCACTATTGAGCCTAAAAATTTGTCCCCTCCTGAAGACTGACACATCAGCTTTAAGCAACTGGCAGGTTTGCTCATCCACAGAGATGCAAATCTGTTTGCCCCTTGTTTCATTCACTAGAGATGCTAATTGGATAATTGCTAATGCAAAAATTGTTGATAGCTGCTCTGAGATCTGCATTCATGATAATGCTGTTTTTACAGGAAGAGGCATTAAATATTAGTGCTGGTTTCAGTAAATACACACACGTTTTTGAATATAAAATCCAGAATCGTGCACCTCTCTGGTGGGTAGAATGAATTGAATCAAGTGCAGTGTTTTAAAGCATCCTTCTGCTGTCTGTTCTCCTCAGCACAACCTCTGTGTGCTTCGACTGCACTTCCTCCAGTCTCCTTAACCGCTGCAGAGATTCCAGCCATTGAGCAGCTGCATGCATGCATGAATGACGAGTGTGTTACTCCATGTGTCAGCAGGAAGAGATATAAATAGAGCTTTCTTCTCCTTGTTGTCATAAACTGTCTTTCTGCTGGCTACTCCAAGCCATTTCATCTTTGAGTCTGGTGTAAAGGGAATAATTTCAAGTTAGGTGCAGTGCTGCAGTGGTGGATCCTAGGGAGAAAATGAAGCAATGGAAGGATTGCAGCCATTTACACCCAGTGCTTAGTGGGACAAAGTGTATTGAGGTTAATGAATGGCTGCTCTTGCTGTCCAGTATATTCAATATATTCATCAGTGACTTGGATGAAGGGATAGAGTGTGCCCTCAGCAGGTTTCCTGATGATACAAAACTGGCAGAATGCCTAATGCACTGGAAGGCTGTGCTGCCATCCAGCGAGATCTGGGCAGAGAGTAATTGTATGAAATTGAACAAGGGCCAGTGTGGGGTTCTGCACCTCGGAAGGGAGAACCCCAGGCACCAGCACAGGTTAGGGGTGACTTGCTGGGAAGCAGCTCTGCGGAAAAAGACCTGGGAGTGCTGGTGGGCAACAGGTTGACCATGACCAGCAATGTGTTCTCATGGCCAAGAAAGCCGATAGCATCCTGGGATGTATTAAGAAAAGTATGGTCAGCAGGTCAGGGAGGTTCTCCTGCCCCTCTGCTCTGCCTTGGTGAGGCACACAATCTGGAATATTGTGTGTGGTGCTGGGCTCCCCAGCAGGGGACAGGGAATTGCTGGAGAGGGTACAAAAAAGGGCTATGAAGGTGATGAAGGGACTGGAACATCTCTCACAAAGAGAGGCTTAGGGACCTTTTAGCCTAGAGAAGAGAAGACTGAGGCGGGATCTTATCAAAGCAAAATACTTAAGGGATGGGTGTCAGGAGGATGGGGTCAGTCTTTTTTCAGTGGTGCCCTGTGATAGGACAAGAGGCAAAGAGCACCAACTTGAATATAGGAAGTTCCACCTAAATATGAGGAGGAACATCTTTCCTGTAAGGGTGGCAGAGCCCTGGTCCAGGCTGCCCAGAGAGGCTGGGGAGTCTCCATCTCTGGAGATATTCAAAATCTGCCTGGATGCTGTCCTGTGCAGCCTTCTCTAGGTGATCCTGCTTTGGCAGGGGAGTTGGACTAAATGATCTCGAGAGGTCCCTGCCAACCCCATCGTTCTGTGATTCCAGGTAACTGGCTTTTTGTGGCAGAATTTGCTTTTTTTTTTTTTTCCTTTTCCAGCGAGGGAATATGTGGAAATAGCTGACAAAAGTCCCCTTTATGAAGTTGGGGGGATGACACTCTTTTGGCTTTGTGCTCCCCTGCTTGTCTCACACCTTTGCAATGAAGAATTGCTACTCTCCCCAATTCTTACACCAAATGCTGAGGATCTGAAGAGTTAGTTTGCCTGACACAGGGCATCCCCGAGTGAGAAAACAGTGTTACCTGGTGCAGCGGGGATGTGCATTTGTCATCATATGATATGACATATGAGTGCTGCACCACACAGCAGGACTTGGTGAATTTGAGCAATGTCCATGGGTTAAAACAGACTGGGGCACAATACCCATTAAGATTCTGTTGCATATAGACAGTTGATAATGTAACAAGCCCTTTCCTCCATGACCTGACCTGGTAGCAGTGTGACTGAGGGAAGATGACAGGGTGTTATTTAGCCCATCCTTGGAAGCACAAGTTCAGGAGGCCCTGGTTGAATATGGAGTTGCAAATAATGTGGTCTCACCTCACATTTCCAACTCAAATCAATCTTTAAATTGGTCCATCTGCTTTGGCCTAGAGTTTCTGAAAGAAGTATTGTCTTTAGGTGATGTGTGTCCACCTCAATGCCAGAACTACTGTGGATATTGACAGACCATGGTTTTTGCAAAGAATATACAGATGCCCCAGTTTCCTTTCTGCTATCCAGAGAAGTGTGCACTTTATGGCTTGACATACATGTGGCTGACATTCCATGTCCCTGTTGCTGCCAGGGGTTGCCCTCTACGTGGTTCTGAGTGCATTTACATGTAGACCATATGGATAATAAATTAAGCCAGTTATTCACCTCCTCAACAACCACAGAAATTAAAAAAAGAACCAATTATATATTAACCAATTATATATTAACAATTACAATGCAAAAATAAAAGTTTAAAGTCTAATTCAGTGTTAAAACACTTGTCTAATATTCTATGTGTAGCTTGCACCAGATGGTGATTTAAAATTCCTTTTGAAGTGAAGGATTCTAAAAGCAATAACATCACCTTTTAGCCTTTTTAACCACTAAGATCTTTTAAATGTCTCTGTTCTTTGACAGCTTGTCCTAGTTACCTGAGCATACGACATGATTTCTGAGAGGAAAATAACTGTGCTATTAATCCAGATACAGCCCATCCCAGATTTTCTCTCTGCCTTTTGATGTAGAGGAATCACAGCTATAAAGAAATGTGAATTTTATAAAATTTAATCAGGATAGGATTTTTTCCTAAGTCAGCCTCCATTAAGCAATAATGTAGAAATGAAGTTAATTTTCCTTACTTTGCTCTCAGACATCCATTTTACATCCATTACACTCTATGTGTAATAATTCATTTCCCAGATTTGATCTTCCATTTCAAACCAGATCTTCTTCCATTTTTAATATTTCCTTCAGAGACATGAAGGGGCAATATATAAATAACTTACTGATATGTTACTACAACAGTTTGAGCAATGCCTTTCTTCAAAGAGAGTTTGTAATCAAACGAGCAGTTCCTCAGTAAAGCATTGCTTTACATGGAAGGACAAGCTTGAGCCATTTCTCCAATTGTTCCACAGAGGGAACGAAGCTTGTCTTAAAGCATGACCAGGGCTGTAAAACTGTAATCAAAATAATTGATATATAAAGTAGGTCATTTACTAGCTCTTAAACTGGGATTATGAGGGCTCTATTCTATATTACAGTGATAAAAAAATTATCAGGCATGGTTCTACTCACTTTTTGGATAAGTGTTAAGCATCCAAGATATAATACCATTTGATGAATATTTAAGGAAGTGTAGTCCCCAGAGACTGGACACAAAAAGCATCTGCAACTTTTTTAAAGTGGCTGTTGCAATGCAGTGCCATCCATTTCAAGGAACTGCCAACTTTGAGCTCATCTTTACTTAGATAGCTGTACCTTAATATTCTGTAGTTGTGTATTATGCCACCTCAGGTAATCTCTGTTGAATATATTTTATTTCAGCATTATGTGGCCTTTACAGCAATCACCTAGCAGTTTGTGATTTCAGTCCTTGAGACCAAGTAGAATAAATCACTGACCAGGTTAGGAGGTTCATAAACACATTTAAATTGGGTTTCAACAACCAGCCAGAGCAGAACCACATGAAGATCTATTAAATTCAGCAGAAGTACACTGATACACATCTGCTGGAAAGCAAAAGCACACTTTTCATCATGTGTTTCAAGCAGATACTGTCGCCTCTATTAAGAGAGGACTCTTTAGGTGCAGGGAGGGACAATCTGCTTGGAGCTGTGATACAGTAGGTCTGTAATTCCAGGGCAGTCGGTCTGGTTCACCTCATCAGTACCAAAATAATCTATTTTAAAGGGTTAAAACCCAGCTGACTCTAAATGATCATAACATCTGGATTTATCTACAACCTAAGAAAAAGTCCTCCAAATGTGGACCTCACAGCCATCTGAATGAGCAAAGCAGTTTCTGCAGCAGGAGAAGGCATGTGGGGAGGTCACTTCCATATCCTCCTCTGACAAACAGAGACATTGCATAGAGTGCTTATCCAGGGGGCTCATCACATTGTATTAGCAGCTACTCATCACATTTAATTAAGATTCCTTTTGGGCTGATGTGAAATATTATGATCTCCATTCATCCTGTATCAGTAAAAAGGAATAAAAATGGGATGTGATCCTAACAGGAGGTGATAGGAAGCTGCTAATGTGACATATATATTGTGGAAAGGACTGCAAAAGTCTGTTTTGAGGCCTGTGCTGTCTTTGGTTTTACAGCCCCTTCCCATCAAAGGTATCAGAGTAACCCACCTCTTTCAGGGCAGGTTGTTGGCTAATTGGTGAGAATCAAAATAGACGTTGGTTAGTATTTAGTTAATTGGCTTTCAGAGGAGAAGTTTTGCAGAGGTTCAGCGATTATCTGCTCCAAGTAGGTCAGCTAAAGGATTATGCAGGTCTAAATTAATTTTATATACCTGTATGGTCTAGTTTACTTTTAAAATGAAGGAATCCATTGAGGATAACAGAACCAAACTAAACTGACCTAACCAGTAATGGTACTTTTTCTTCCCCTTTATGGTCCAGATAGAGAAAAGGCCAGTTTCAATTTTCATTCATAAGATTGCAGTAAGATTATTCCTTTCTTTGTCATAAGAGCCAGGGAACAATTTCCAGCTCTGAGGTTCAGAGCAGAGAGCCACCTTCAACACCCCAGAGACAAGGCACTGCAATTTTCACTCTCTGAAGCTCTGTGTGTTTTTTGGAAGGAAGATCCAAGCAGAAAGCTTCACACTGTAGTCACCTGGCTTGGAGATTACAGTTATTTGGGCTGGTGGGATGGGAACTGTATGTGAGAGGAATGGCTGAAGCATGTGAGATAAAGGTAGATGATGAAGAGGAGAAAAATTCTCTTTTAAGACCATTTCTTAGGTCTCCATAATCCATTACTATGCCATCCTAAGTGGTGAAGCTCACACATTCATTCACATTTAAAATAGATGCATCCCTCTTTCTTTCACTACCACTTCAAGCATCCAATTAGTCAGTTAAAATTAGATTCTGCTTCGAAAGACTAAAATTGATGCTTTACATTTCCATAGTTACAGTCTTTCTATTAATTATGCTTCGTTAAAAAGTGGGGATTCTCTTTCTGCCTACCAGCACTGGGCTCTGGCAACCATACTGGGCTATTTCCCCTTCATGCACCAGCAGTAATGTGGGCTGTGCCATGGTACATTTACTTGCAGAAAGTTTTCATAGCTGTAGAGGCTGGAACTTCATAAACAGGTTTGTTGAGGGGAAGCAGAAGGGTCTGAATTCAACTGAATTCTCTCAGGAGGGTTCACTTTCCAAGGGAAACAAAAATAATAGAGTAGTATCTTTCAGGTTGGAAACGGCCTCTACGATCATCAAGTCCAACCATCTGCCCAATACCACCATGTCAAATAAACCATGTCCTAGAGTGCCACATCTACATGGGTTTTTTTTTTAAACATCTCTTTGGATGGCAACTCCACCACCTCTCTGGACAGCCTGGGCCAATGTCTGACCACTCTTTCAGTGAAGAAATTTTCCCTAATAACTAAACAAAACATCCCCTGACATGACTTGAGAATGTCTCCTATTGCTAGTTACTTAGGAGAAGAGACCAACCCCCGCCTCACTACACCTTCCTTTCAGGTAGATATAGAGAGCAATGAGGTTTCCCCTCAGCCTTTTCTTCTCCGGGCTCAACAACCCCAGTTCCTTCAGTTGCTCCTCGTAAGACTTGTGCTAAAATCAAGCTAGTCCAGTCCAGGAGATCCAGCGCTGGGACATTTTGCCATCAGGTAGCCTGAAATCCGCAACCTGAAAGAGTCCTTTGAAGAACTAATCACAGGGTGCTGAGGCAGAAGGTGGCTGTAGCTATGAGTCCAAGTTAGTGGTGCAGCGATCAGCCCATAGAAGCAGAGTGGCCTCCAGTGGCAGGAGGTGACCGGGTATCCCGAATAAATAGTCTGTGCTCTTGGCCTCTGTTCAATAGCTCATCTAGCTGAGAGCAAAGAGGGGGGGTTGGCTGTTTGCAGCATGCTGTTACAGACTGCAGCAGCAGCCAGAAAATGCTTCCTTCTTGTCACCTTCCCAGCAGGATTTGTGATGGTCTGTGAGCCTGTTGTTTTCATATAAAAGTGATTGTATGTAAGAATTAATTTTATCTTTATTTTAACTTACATTTGACAGAACCCCGTAACCCGAATTGTCTGTCTGTCATACAGAATGTACAGATCTGTTCTGGTCCTCCTGCTGTTTGGAGCTTTGTCTTCTGAAATGATTTTTGCTCTCTTTGCAGTATTTCATGTCTTTCTGTAAGAGAGGCAGTGCCCACACACAGAACTAGCCAGCTGAAAGCAGTCAGCATACCACCTCCATCCTGGTCACATCCGGGGGGGGGGGAAGATTTGAGCCACAAATCAGACACCCCAGGTTTTAAATATTTATCTTTAAAGATGTGTCACCCAGCAATGCTAAAATCAACCCTCAGCGGAGGCCTTGGTAGCTGTTTGCTGCTATGGTTGGTTCAGTTAGGGCAATAAGGAGGTTACATAGCACATGGCTTGACGTGAAGGCAAAGAGCCTTTCCCCTGGTGGAGGTGGGAGAGGCAGTGAGGATGCTGACCCTGCTTTGGGTCCTTGAGGGAAGTGTTGTTGATCTCTGGCCACTTTACACCCCACCTCTCCCCTCTCCCTTCCTGGGGACCAAGGAGCACAGCAGTCTTCCCAGTGCCAAGTCCAGTTTTCCTGCACTATAGATTCCCTGTTCCCTTACTTTTCTGTTTTAAAAAGGGCAGAATGGCTGGTGCTTTAGCTGTCCACATTCTACAACACATTCATAAGATGAAAACCATCTGGGGTTTTTTTGGCTGCTCTCAACTATGCCCAAATAAAAATCCTATTGCAGGATCTCACCCTAACAACCTCTGCACATACCACAAACATGAACTGGAAAGATGATATGGAGCATCCTGGCTGTGTGTGCATGATGTCTTGGTGATGCAGCAGATTACTGCACACTTTTTGGTGAGGAAAAGGTTAAAGCTTGTGCTGAGCAAGCACTGAGTCCTTTCCAAGACAAATTCTACTGGATGGAACAGAACTGGGCACAAATACAGGACTAGAAGGATGTTACCTGAGAGGGTTGATGTTTTTGTGGGAGGAAAAGCTTCCATTAGTGAAAAGAGAGTGAGAGGAGCTGGGGGCTGCAGGCGCTGGGCTCTGTTTGCTTCTTCAGCAGCTGCGAGAAGCCATTTGTTGGGCTCTGGCCACAGCAGGCTGTGATAGCAAGCAAATCAATTTTTGCTTTCACATATCTCCGAATATGCTGGCAGAGCTATTTGGTAGCTGAAGCAATTGCTTTAATACACAGCCATGTAAGACTGTTCCTTATAATGAGATAGATAATCTATTTAAATTAAATTTCGATGTTGGCCTGGATGGAAACCTGAGACTGAGCTGGAAGTGACCTCCGTGCCTGCCCCCTGCTTTGTATCTGGATGTTGGAGCAGCAGGGGGGAGGATGTATAGATCTCCCACAACATATGTGCTATAATTACCCTGGTTAATGTTACTGACTTTAAATCCAAGCAGTGGATTAAAGCTACAGGCTCCTTGGTGGGGAGAAGTTTTCCTACCTTTCATTCCTCCTGTCTGTGAATCATTAGTGCAGAACAGGTCAAACAGATGGAAGGGCAGAGAGTGAGAATTTTGATCTTTTTTTATCTTTAAGCCTCCAAATGGACACAGTCCTTAGAGGCAGTTGGGATTATTTAGCAAACTGATAGTTACAACGGTTCAACTTTGTTCTTGACAGTACCATTTCTCTGTCTTTCAGTTCAGTGTCTGTCGTTTTATCATGCTGATGATGGATTTTTATTTGCTTGGTTTGTTGTGTTGGTTGTGGTTTTGGGGGGGTGTTGTTTGTTGGTTTTTTTGGTTTGTTTTTTTTTTTAAAAAAAAAAAAGATTAAATGGGCATTTTAATCCCCACAAGGCTTAGGGATGATCAGTGAAGCCAGAATGTCTGCAGAGATCCTCCAAATGACAGAGAGGGTTTTTCAGTGCACGCTGTTTGCATTTGATGTGCTGTTTCAGAATCAGTGCAGAACGTCAGACTCTTTATAGCAGTGAATATTCATTAAGCCTGCCAGAGGCAGAAGCTGCAGTCAGTACAGCATCAGTGGAGGAGGCAGGGAAGAGAGAAATCAGGTTAATGACTAGCTTTCTCTGCTTATTGCCTGATCTCAGTTTTAAATAAATTCATTTAATTAATGTGTTTTGCTACTTTGACCAGTGGACAGAAGGGTCTATGATTAATATTGGGGTATTCCTGGTCTCACGTGGCTTTAGTCAACATGTTCTGGTGTCTAGGAAAAAAAGAAATACTGAAAAATATTTCCTTTACACTTAATAATGATGGTTTGATTGAAAGCTTTTATCTCAGTAATCTCCTGGGTCCATGAGCCACGAAATTTTTAAAGACAGGGACAAAGTGGTGAGCAGGGAGGGGTGGAACAGAGTGAAAGCAAGCTGCTGTCTCAGCTAAGCATGTCACACAGTCAAAAATGTCTCTGCAGTGAGACAGAGCTGCACAGAAACGCTTTCCTCTTCTCCCCCTTGAGTGAGGGCACATCTGTTCTAACACAAGTTAGGCTTCTTCTGACAAAGGTTCTTTAAGAAAGCAGCAGAGGCATAGGAGGTAGAGATGATGCACATGACACTCAGAATATATGGCCAGCTTGCGTTATGGGAAGTGAGCACCACCTGGTCCTAGTAAACACCAGATTGGAGCTGTGGGGATACACAGGGACAGGAAAAACCCCACATGATCCCCAAAAAAAGAGAGAAAAATGTCAGTGAGATAGAAATGGCAGTCTTAGCCTGGACCTGATGGGATATTGATCTGTGGGCTGGTGATGACATGTTCTGTGAGCAGGCATTTTGCCCCAAATTTAGAAGACATCTCAATTTCAGACTGTTTGTACCCATCACTCAGCTTTTTTACTTTGTTCCACTTACATATCAGCTTGGATGGGTTTTACAAGCTGATGAAAGCCAACCCTTCAATTGAGTGAATTCACAAATGCTGCATTTGAAAAGACAGCTCTGAAAATCCCAGTGACAGACCTGGACTTTGGAGTTTTGCAGTAGAGTATCACCCAGGACCCAAACTACTGGTGTTGCTGCTGTCATAACTAAGATGTGAAGGGTGGAAATGGTGCAACCTTAATCATGTGGCTGAACTTTCTCAGGTATTTCTGAACAGCAGATGCAAATGCCTGCCTAAATAAAATCCCACAAAGGGATTAGGGCTGAGAAAGTGGCCTCATCTTGCAAATAGTTGCACAGGATTTTTGTGGCTGTCACTGTTAAAGTGATTTGTTTCAAACTTCTTTTTTTATTTTAATACTCTAGCACATTCATTAATCCAACATCCCCCAAGCTAGGATGATGCTTAGCTTGCTTCTGAGGGTGGAATTCAGCTCCTTTTGTACTAACCACCCAAAAAGGAGCTGTCTGGTGATGCCTCAGAAAGCCGGAATCAAAACCCACTAGCCTTGGTGCCTCTGAAGCAGGGATCCTTTATCACAGTGCTGGGCACACAGGGGATCAGTTGCTCCTCTTTTCTAAGAAAAGCCAAAGTTATGCAAATTATTTCCAGGAAGTCATTTACTTAGGGGGTCTTCCAGTGATCTTCAGGGATGAAGGCTGGACGTCTTCCTCGCTCTCAGCCCATGCTCTTTACATTTCTTCTCCGTGATTATCTGAGCTCAGAAACACATTCCTTTTTGCTGAAAACAAAATATACTCTGTCTCTTAATTGGTTGTTAGTCTCATTATTTATGACTCCTCTATCTCCTATTTCCTCTAGTTTCAAGGCTGTTGCTGTTGCATTGTTATGGTTAAGTTTTGCAGCTGCTCTTACAAGCAGCTTACAGAGTTATGGCTTTCTCCTAAACTAATCTATTCTTAAAACCATGAAAACTCTTATATTAAAGTTATATTAACTTTCTCTTAAGCTACACCTATATCAATCTATTCAGCATGATTACATTTCACCAAATCACTGGTTTAAATTGGCTGGCTGGGCTTTACCTGTAGTTAAAGAAGCAAAGGTAATACAGCTCCAGCAGAGAGGACCAAAGAAAATTCAATGCATCTAAATCCAGGTGTTTAAGCTTGATAGGTTGAGCTGTTTTCTGAGGGTGCCTCTCTACAGACAGCAGCAAAACCCAAATTAAACAGTTTAGATTGGATACCTACTTTTTGGCAGGTGAATTTAGGGAAGGGACACCTTACTCTGTGGGTGGCATCTAAGAAAAAAAGAAAATATAGGTGCCTACAGGTACTACAAGCTAAATTTGAAGGACCCTGTTCCTTGTAGTAGGTGCCTGGGCTCCCTGCACAGATAGATCAGGACTGCCTGGAGCATGCAAACAAAGAGATCTGTGCTCAGCAAGGTGACACAACTCATGTGCAACCTGCCCCTTTTCTGGGATCTTCGAGCCTGTGACATCCACATGACACTTTCTGTCTGATAGCAGGTATGAAATCAGGTGCTTTCAAAGCAATTAGGACTTGATGAACTATTCATGGAGGTTTGTATGTTTTTTCAAGTCCAGTGAGGTAGAGGTTTAGTGCATGTGACTCATAAATGCCTCTGGAAGAGGAAAAGGTAGCTGGACACCATACCCTAGCACTTCAGCCATTCCTATAGTTGATTTTAGGCGTTGGGTGGGGGGAAGGGATTGTATGTAGCTCTGCCTGGGCATGTCAGACAACAGTCACTGGATAGAAAAAAGTATTTTGAAGTCTTTTCCTCCCAGCTAAATATATGATCTACTCAGCTGCAGAGTCTCTGTTGCTCTAGGGTCCATTTGAAGTCTACTGAGACACTTGTAATATGGTGAGAGTAGGAGGAAATGGAAGGGGTGAATAGTTCATCTCCCATTTTAGCATGCAGACACACAGGCAAAGCAGCATCAGGAGCTGCAGGTGCAGCCTAGATTTTGGGTTCTGCTGCATGCCTGCATTTTAAAAATAAATCATTTGTTCACTGAACATGAAGGCAGCAGGATCCTTTGAGAACAAAGCAAAGGGAGCAATCTCCAAAGTAATCCTCTGAGTTACTCCAGGAAATGGCCAGGCTCTGCACTTTTATTATAGGAGCTCTGCCAACCCTCCCCCATGCTGCTGTCGGAAGAAGTGTAATGTTTTAAATTACGTGGTATAAATATAGTTGGTGGATTTGCTTCTCTGAGTTTAATAAACAACATTAAAGCATTCAATAAGACCCAGGAAAAATGCAAGAGAAGTACAACTAATCCTGTTAAATGTAAAATAGCATCTAAGTGGGAAGTTTTTGTTGTTAAATTCCTGCTGATAAGAAACAGAAGAGATGTTTGAGGAAGCTTTGGAAACTAGGTGGTAAGTGACATTTATCCTTGATCTGAAATGCCTAAGCATACAGCATGGTTAATACAGCTGAACTGTGACCTTCCAGCCTGCCAATACTGATAAACATGCACGTTATCAGGTAAACCAGCAGAAGGGAAATTTCCTGAGGATGCTGTTGAAGCCCCACTCATAGGAAATGATGGTTATTAACTCATTAAGTTCTGTCTGTCTCTGGCTTTTTGTATGTGAGCTCTCCATACAGCACACATAATTAGTTTCCTGTGGCTTAGTGTGTATTAAGGAGTATTAAAATGCTTCATTTGTGCAGACAACAAACATACTCAGGGGCTGCAAAAAAAGCACCCAGAAAGGCAAACAAACTCCCGTAGTCTTGAGCTTGGCAGAATCCTGATTCTAAGGTAGATATGATGGGTTTGTTGTGTTTGGATACATTATGTCAGATGGCTTTGTGATAAATGTTCCTGACTTCATCTGGCAAGTGGATTTGTCAAGGCAGAACCAGATTAAAGGGTCAGTATCCTGTTCTGAATTAGATTTCAAGAATGCAGACGTGGATATGCACCCCGTTATACTGGCAAGAGTTTTCATGCAAGGAAAAAGAGATGCTGTGCTTTAAGGATAGCCTCTGTTCTTGCATGTTACTGTATTTGTGTGCTAAAATGGATAACCTGAAGTCACTGTCATCATCTCATGTCCTGTCTTTAGCCTGATATGGCCACATCAATGTGGCACAACCACACACTATATTCCAGGGGTGCTGTGGTGGCACTGTGATCTATAGAGTAAGGTAGCACTGTGCATTTCACAGACAGCCTTGGAGCTATTCACTGCTGCAGGGCTCTGCCCAGGGAGGGCAAGGATGGCTCAAAACTGTTTTGAGGTCACCTTCAGCTGGTTTTTTCCTGCCAGGAATAGGAACAGAGCATTGGGTCTGGGCCAGTGTTGTTTGGAATGAATGTTGCATGGGCCTGTTGGGAAGGAGAAAGGATTTATTTGTCAAATAGGCCTTAATTTATTGCATGCAGTCTGAAAGCTCACAACTCTGTCTTGCGAGAGAAAGACAGTTGATTAATAATTTGGGAAGAGGCCAAGGTACACAGCATTTTTTGTAATTTATCATCTCAAAGAAACAAAAGTTATGTGAAACATACCTGACCAGAATACTTTATAAAACAGAAATGAAAGCTGGTTCATATTTATGCATTTAGCATGAAAGTCCTTCCTAGGACATTGCTATTACCAACAACAAACATGTAAAAAAAGCTGAAGTTGATGGTTAGGAGCATAGGGAAATGATAGAAAACCCCAACTGATAAAACAGAAGGACTTCCATATTAATAATAACTTCAAAAAAGATATTTGGGACTAGGGAGTTTAAGGTCACTAAAACAACTTCAGCAGTTCCTGGAAAGAACATAAAGTCAAATTTTCTTCATCATTAAATACAATCTTAGGGGGAAAAAGAAGCTCTTCTAATTCTGATTGAACACCATATCGTAAAAGCAGCCATACCTCCTCCTTTATAAAGATTCCATGTGCCAAACCTATTACACAGATGGTCTCTGAGACAGTTCTGATGTGTCATGTATACATGTTTCTTTGGCTCTGTAACATGGACATACTGCTAACTATAGAAAAGCTTAAATAGGAATCATGCTTTCCAGCAGTGTTTGTTTTGCCACTAGGCAAGATTGTCAAGCAGCAGAATGTGTTCTTTATCTTTTGATCCAGGAGAGTCTGCATGCATGACATATAAAATATATTCCTCTTCCTCAGAAAATATAAGATGAGGGATCATAAAAGAATAAGAAGTACAAGAGATGCTGTTCATTTCATGAAATGGCTGCTAAGGCAAATGCAGTATTATTCATTCATACAGGGGTACAGAGCAGTCATTAGCTGTGATTTACTAAATAGCATCCTCTGGTCTGGGAAAACATTGGATCTCACTGTAGATTGTCTACTATGTTTTCTCTTCCTGTCCTCTTTAATCTGTGGGAAACCTGAGATTTCTCCCTCCTTTCTCCTCTCCATCTTCCAAGGGATGTGGTGTCCCTCTATGCTGGTTTTTGAATCTTTCCTTGTACCAATGAAGCTCCTACCTCCCTCCTTTCCCCTGAGGATATTCACCTATTCAACTGGACAGCTCTGATGCAGAATCCAATGATGCTGAGATTTAATTGTATTGGTGATACTAGCATTCTTCATGTGGTATTGCAATAATCTGCATGTGGTTAGGAGAGTTACAAGTGTGAGAGGTCCTATGCTTGTGATGCTGCACTTTGAGAGTGTAGGTAAGAATGTTTTCATCAGTCACCCCCTTTCCTGGCCAAAAAGCATGTTGATTGAGCCTTGCTTTGAAGAAGACCATGAATATTTCTGAGACCAGATTCTGCACCCTGATTGAAGGAGTCCTGCAGTACCTCTACCCAGGCAATTCAGTTCACTCCTGGTTTTGCTCTAGGGCCATGTCTGCTGCTCAGCCACATTGCATACATACATACATACATATGTACATATGTGTTAGTTGGCTCTTAGATTCCTCTCTGGGATGCCCCAACTCATTCCCACCATGAGAAATCCTGGACACAGCCGAGAGCTTTGCTAAGATGTCCAGTGTGGATGTGCATACTTGACAAGGCTGACTCTGCTGCCCTGGACACCAAAAGACTTGGCACCCTGGTGCTGTGCAAGGCACATCCTTGTGCTTCGTGCTATAGAACACTACACTGAGCTGCACCACAGTGATCTCTTATTCCCTGCATTCCAAATTCAAAAGAAAAATAGAGAACAACTGGATTTCAACACAACCTGGGATCCTGAGCTTGCTGGGCCCAGCAGTATGTGGAGTGAGTCAGTGCAGCATTGGGCAGCCAGTACCACTTGATAACACCCAGATGAGCAGCAATCAAGAGACATTTTAGAGCCAGGCTAAAGCTGCAGCTTTCAAATAGGGAGCTGATACCGAGCACTTGTGTTTAGTGACGCTTTAAGCTTTTCTTGCTGTTTTGACTTTTTCAGAACCTGAGGCGGGAGAGGTGTCCCCCCCAGTGGGAGCTGGTGTGAACAGCAACAGCTGGACCTTTAAATTTGGACCGGGCAATCCCAAACAAGGTGGTCCTGGTGAGTTGCCAGACAAATTCATTATCCCAGGATCTCCTGCAATCATCTCCATCCGGCAGGAGCCACCAAACAGCCAAATTGACAAAAGTGACTTCATAACCTTTGGCAAGAAGGAAGAGACCAAGAAAAAGAAGAAAAAGAAGAAGGGAAACAAGACTCAGGAGAAAAAAGAAAAGGGCAACAGCACCACTGAGAACAGTGACCAGTGAAGGGTTTATACTCAAAGAACCCGCTTAGCCAGTTTTTGTAATAATGGCAGATTTCTCCTATGTAGCAACTCCCAACTTCTTCCTACTGTTAACAAATTTCCTGTATGTACAGACTTGGGAAAATCAGCAGGAAATTCACAGTGTCTGTCTAGATTGCTTAACAGGTTTTGTCTTAAAAGCTTTATTAAGTCTGGTGTTAACTCTTTTTCTCCACTCTGGCTTGTTTTCAGAATCTAAAAAGCAGACACAAGTTTCCTTTCTCCTATGCCGAAAAGGAGAATCTTCACAGTACAGCCAGTGAGAGGTTGGACTCTGCACTGTGGTTCCTGTGCTCCTGTCTTGATGACACTTACAGGACAGGTTTAAAAGTTTTAATGTTGTGCACCCTCTATCCGATTGGAAATATTTGTGTGCAGATGTCAGCTAGGTGATACGAGATCAGATTAGAAAACGCAAGAAGAGCTGGTAAATATGCGACAGAGGAAACACCTAATGAACACAAAATGTTCAGAGATGTTCAGGCTGGGGAGGAAATGTCTGAAAGGAGATGACCAGGCTTTTCAAATCTTGAGAAGTCGCTGTGTGGGAATACTGAGCCCTATATATGACGTATTGTACACACTCCTGCAAATACATTTACAGCTCTTTTAAGATACCATAAATTTTATCTCTTACCAAACAAGCCATTGGGAAAATTGTCCCTTAAAGCCCTGCATTACCCTGGCAAGGCTAGCCCTCAGAGTGTAAGAAGGGCTGGGCTGACATCCCAGGAATGTAACTGACTGTGATGCTCTGTGTCCCTATTTCCACTCTAATGTTACTTTGCACATTATGCCTCTGAAAAGGTCAGAGTTTTTCCACGACACTTATGCAAAAGAGAGAAAAAAGAAACGTTAACTATGCTATTTGTTATTTGAGATATTTATTTATAAAGAAATATAGCTGTAAATGTTAAAGAAATATGATGCCCTTTAACCCAAACAGAAGTCAATCTAGAGCCATTATAAATTACAATTGCTGCTACTAAAGTGCTTTAGAAAAAAAATTGCCTGAAACATCTGTATTATATCGGCCACTTGCCAATAACAGCTTTATTCTGTCGGGTGACTTGGGGGCTGCCTCTTGCATGTATTAAATACAAGAATATCTTCTCTTTTTCTTTTTATTTTTATTGCATTAATATGCACTTTGAATACACCTTTGCAAAGAAACTGTCCAGATATGAAGAAGCAGAAGCAAACTCCTCACACAAATGAATTTACTAACCTGCTAGCTCTGTGCAGTACCTTGGTGTTACCTCCCACACAACCTTTTCTGATTTTAGTTTTACTTTTCTATGAGATTATGAATTTCTGACCCTACTAGCACTCTTTATGTAAAATTCAAGTACTGTATGTATGCTGTATGCTCTTATAAGAATCCTGAAATATTTATTCTGTGCTTGTGTATGTGAATGTCTTTGCAACTATTATTAGAGTGGACTTTAAGCTTTACTGTTGAATGTAAATTCATTATTTCTTTCTTTGTACACTTGTGAAAAAGTGGAGTAGTGTTAATTTTTTAAGCCACTGTTGGTAATTTGATTTTTTTTTTTTTGTGTATGAAACACAAGTAAAATATCTTTCTTAAATCAAGCCATGCATGCATTTTGGGATTTTTTGGTGAGAATCTGTGAAGCTAAAGCTCTGTGAATTACTAAACCTAAGGGTATAAATGGAGTGTGGAATGTGGTTGAGGATGTTGATATGAAACCAATACATGTATTTTTAAGTAGAATATAGCTGGTGAGGGAATTCTGAGGAGTTTTCTACATTATTGTACATTCACAGAATAAAGCTCAAGTGTCGTATTAATTGGAACTGTGTAAGAAACTACATAGCTCTCAAATTTCTAACAAACCCTTTCATCTCGCATCAAAGGGAACAACTGGATTTCTTGAGACATGTCCTGGATGTTTTAAGTTTCCAAACTGCTGACAGTTCTGAATATGACAATTCTGATTCATTTTTAAGAACCTGCAGCAAGTCTTAAAACATCACAGAAGGTAAAGCTCCAATAAAAGAATTCATATCTCAAAGCATGAACCACCAATGGCCTCATGTGGTCTGTTTAGAAGTTTTCTTTTCTTTTGCTACCAGTCTTGTTTCACTGGCGATGAAAAGATGCTACTTGAGAAAGAGCAACCTTGGTTCAGTTTTAAAGGGCAGCTAAGAGGAAAGACAAATGAACATCTGGGGAGGGAAATGTTCATTTATGCATATGTGCCATGCAAGGATGTTTTGACTTGTGCTTTTTTTTTTTTAATTTGGTGACTCATCCAACGGTTCCCAGAATGTTCATAAACTGGAGTTACAAGGGTAACTTCTGGACACAGAAGGATACAGTTGTTTTGTACTCATCATAAAGTAGTTCTCCTCAATGCCTCTGGCAAAAATCCACCATTTAATTCTTGCATGTATCTTTAACAGTTGGTTATTTTTAGTTTGGTGGAGGAGGGGGGTGTTTGTTTTGGGGTTTTTTGAGTGCTTGCATTTTCCTCTTTATGGGCAATTCTGATTTTATTAATTTTTCATCACTGGTCATACGTACATAGCTGCTTTACCAAGGCTTGCTTCTGTGTGAACAAAGAGCTGCAGTATGTCCCTGATTTGCCTGTTTTAACACAAAATGACACTTAAAATTCCTGGCTTTGATGCAGGTGCTTACTGCAGGAGGATTCTACACTTGGATGACTTAATAGACAAAACAGAGTATCTGAAAATTAACATTTGAATACGGAGGTCTGATAGAAAAGAGAAAAAACTTGGAGAGGAGAATTCACACACATGTTTCACAGATTATTCTGTTTTCAGAAAACTGAATCAGGCACCTCCAGATTTTTCCACATTTGAACCTTCAAGTGCAGCAGCTGGAAATGCTGATACACCTAAGGTGAAAATTCAGTATTTCAAAACTAGTATACAAATGAGACCGTTGACAACCTTGGTTTTGGAATTTGCACTCTCTGCCACATTTTGGGGGGTTATTGTTAAACTACCACATAGCAATGGGAATTGAGGATCAGAGGTGGTGGCGAAGACCAACATGAATTAAAAAATAAAAGTCAGCCTTTGGCTGATGCTGAAGTGAGCAAGACAAAAATACCTTCCCAAAATTGTTAACAAGTACGATTTTAAGGGCTTTTTACCACTTAAACAATTTTTTCCTCTCAGAGTGCATATATTCCCTGTGAGCATATTGTCTTTGGGAGTTTGGGGTTTATGCATACAGGGTCAGTGGTCAAAATCATTGGGCTTTTATAACAATTAAGTCCGAGCTATGTTGCATATTAATTACATCTTGTTATTAAAAAGCTATCTCATTTTACATTAGGCTTCTAAGTCTCAGCCTTGCAGTTTCTTTCTGCTCAGTATTTGGCCATGGGGATCCAATTAAAGTTTTCCAATAATCTTACATAAGGAGAACAATACAGAACCCAAAATGCATTTCCCAAATTTTGTATGTAAAAATCCATTGTGGAATTAATTGCAGCCAGCTTTGGTATCTTTTAGGATCATCTTCCATTTTGCCACCTTCTTCATTGAGTTGATGTGTTTCAACAACTTCTTCAGGTTTTGGAAAAAGCCCTTATATAGTTAATTGACTTTCTGCCTGGGGGAAAAAAATGTGTAAGCCACCTTTATAGAAGAGTCCTTATGAGTAGAATTTCTATAGCATGTGTTATTCATTTTGGCTGGTCAAAAACTTAGACCTGCCTATTCAGGAGTGTAACAGTCTCACAGTTACAATAAATAGCATTACCTCTGGGAAACCCTATTTATTAGCTCCTTAATCTACATGTAACATATGTAAAGTACAGAATGAGTTCATGATTGTGCCTCCTTCATTCCACCAAGCACTTCAGTTAGAGCTTTCTATGTTTCTAAATTCACCTGTTTGTTGTCAAACAGTAATTTTGTTCTTAAAAATGTAAAGTCAGTTATTGTTTTTCTTTTACACAATTGGCCTCACTTGTTTTAATCCAGGTTGAAGCCAAGTTTCTGTCAACAACTGGGTAAAATAAATCATATACAGTCTTCCCCATCCAATTGTTCCCTAGCAGCATTACTGTGAGTCCCATGTGAGACAAACATGCCATTATCCTCATTTGAGTCCTAAAGAATGAGTAGGTCCCTCAGTTTTGCTGTTATTTAATTATTTTGAACCATTTTTAATATCATAACACATAGATTAATCTGCCAGAAGCAAATATATGCTCTGGGAAGCATAGGGCAAGCTGAGGATTCCCAGTAATGAAATAATAAATTGTATATATAAAGCACTTTATATAGAATCTGATATATGTCAGGCTATGTATGATGCTTACACATGTCAGAGTGGTTGGCTTTGCAAAGTGCTCACACAACTGGACATACCAGGGGTGCACAGACTAGATGTGGTGAAATAATTTTTTTAATCACATTTTAATGACCTTGTGTAGCTTGAATCAGCATACAAATTAATTTCCCATTAGCTCTTGGTGTGGTGATGCTGTACTCTCTACTTTCCTGAGTTCTTTCTCCTTTATGACCTCCATCTCTCACTAGAGGATCCAGTGATGCTGCTCTTAATGTGCACATAGGAGGGGAGTGTGTGTGTGTATATATATATGTGTGTATATGTATATATATATGTACACATGCAAGTGTTCATGTAGATACATGTAAAAATCTGGGACCTAGTTGTGTTGTTATAGAAAAGACTACAACACCTACTGTCAGTGGTAATGCTGCCCAGGTAAAGCCTATTGTGTATTTTTCAAGGTGATGCTACTACACTGACATGATGCTCCTACTTCTAGAATATAGTAGTATATGTAGTTTTGGTGCCCTTGGCTGGCTTTGAGAACTACTGCAAGGAATCCTGCAGCACGAAGTGCCACAGAATTGTTTCTGCCACATGGTGAGAAGAGCCAATTTTACACTGCACTGTGGATCCCTTTTCACATCCCATGACTGCCTCCATGCAATCACTCTGACACAAGTTTTAACATCAAATGGTGACAGAGGTGAAGTAAACACCTCTCAGAAACCAGACAGTTTGGCAAATATTAAAAACATTTGCCTGCCAGTGGCATCCAGAGCTATGGCTGGAAAAAGACTGCAGGTAACTCATCCACATTTACAAACTGGTGTCTGGAATGTATTACAAAACAAACATGCTAGGCATAAAAACCAGGATCCTGACACAGAGTTGGAGGTATTAAGCTGGACTTCGTACCAAGTAGAGCAGCTCTAAGTCTATTGTCACACCCACCTCTCAACTCACTTGTTCCTCAAGATAATGAGCTCCATTGTGACGAGGGGGAAGAGACAACCCCATATATGCTGTCAGGTAGGAAATGTTATCCCACAGCTATACCACTGCAACAAGGCACACAGATGGGGTGTTGGCACCTGTGGGGCTCTGTGTTAGGAGACAGGTGAAAGCCCATGTTACCAGTGTGTCATTCCAACAGGAATAATATCTGAATCCCTACCAAATGTGCGACCCTGAAGGGCTGTCCTATAGTCTCAGCACTGGGTGCTGGGGCATGACACCTGAATTCAGGCTTCAGCACTGAGACAGGATAACATTAGAGCAGGCCCTGGCATCCCTGTTCCAGCTCCTTTGGTGATACTTTATGGAAGGTTCAAGTGTCTTGGCACCCTCTGAGCAGCACTGAGGAGAATTAGAAATCCTTTGCCTATTAATTACAGGAATGGTGCCACACAAGAAGCCTGTCAAGATATAGTAATTGTTAAAACACATCCATCACAGTCACCCTAGACTTTTAATTCTGCAATAGTTTTCCTATTAGATAAATCCTTCAGCTTTCCTGGCACTCAGATTCCACTCAGAGCAGCCTCAGTGGGAAAAATGTGTGTGATTCTGAGGGAAGTTAGACTGAAAACATTCACAGAGGTAATCCTAAGTCCTAACTAAACCCCCAGTGTATTATAGCCTCCTTTAGGAGGACATGAATCACTCCCTACCTTGAGGAACTTGCTTCCATCAGTATTTAAAGAACCCTACCTCTACGTGTGAAATGGGGTGCAAAGCAGTTACAGAATCACAGAACAGGGATCTAAAAGATTATGCAGAAATTAGAATTAGATTTTTCTTTTTTTTTAAATGTTACAAATCAAATCAATTCTTTTCCCCAGGACTTATGGCTTTTTAGACATCTCCACTCCTACGCCCAGATTTTCCACACTGTCAAAACCATTACTGACTGGTATCTTCCTTCCCCTTCATCACCCATGTTGCAAACAGCCTTAGTCTCAGTGAGGACACATCATTCCCATGGGCTGGCACAGGAGGCTCAGGCCCTATCAAGAGCAGCTTTGCTGGCCCTTCCCAGATGCTGTCAACCCCATCTGTGGTCAGCTTCAGCTGGCATCGGGGCATATGGTAACAGGATGAAGTGGCTTAATTTTGCTGCACTTGCTTTCAACTCACTGCCTTGCAGTGTGGAAGTTACCTGGGGTGCATGTTAGATAAGGGACAAGCCTAAAGCCATGAAAATCTGCTTGTCTTTTTTGATGCCTTAAAGGGGATTATGCAACATTCAGGTACTGAGATTTGAAAAGGCATCCTCAAAGGTACTGATGGGTCTTTAGCTGATAAACAGGAGCTGCCAAACCCCAAGGCTGTGCACATTGTTAGACCTGCTACCTGTAGACTCAGAACATTCTTTGATGGACTGAATAGGGTTAGGATAGGTTTAGATTGGATGTTAGGAAAGATTTCTTCACAGGGATGGTTGTTAGGCATTGGAATGGGCTGCCCAGGGAGGTAATTGATCATTATCCCTGGAGGTATTTAAAAGATGGGTAGATGCTGTGCTTAGGGACATGGTTTAGTGGTGGTTTTGACAGATTAGGTTTATGGTTGGACTTGATGATCTGAAAGGTCTCTTCCAACCAAGACAATTCTATGATTCTATGAATTCAAGCTACCACAAGCATCACAAAAGCTGCAGTGATCTTTCCAAAGCCACATCCAGCAACCTCTTGTTAATCTACTTCAGTGCAATTGCAATATAAATGCAGTCCTGATGGTAAGCTGCATCTTACCCTAAAGGGTGCCTGTACTGAGAACTGGCCAGGGCAAGTAGCTCCCTCTGTCCTTGGTGAGTAAATGGCACAAAAAGGTGAAAATAGTTTTGGTTTATCCTTCACACATGCAAGGGAAGGTCTCAGCTGGCCACATAGGGTCAGATTCTGGCCAGCAGCACAAGGAGACATTTATTAGCCAGAAAGTGGTGAGAGTGTTATGTGGGTTAATTCTTCCACAACAGTAGAAGATACCAGAGAGAGAGGTCAACATAGGACACTAAATGCACTTACTTTCAGTCAGAGGGAGGGGCTATTTTGCCTATAGATCTTGCTAATGGCCCCCTGGGTCAAGCAAGCTTTCACAAATGGACAGCTTGTACCATCTGCAAAGCTGTCAAATATGCTGCTTAGCTGATGGCAGGAACTGCTGACCTGTGAGTTACATTGCTCCAGTTGTTCATACTCAAGAACAAGAATGTAAAGTGTGTTTGCTTAGGCCCTTATTGTGAACCTGCCAAGCCATATGGGTGCTGGCATTCATTTTATTACACACAAGGCATTGTGTTGCAATGGATGTAATGATATTGCAGTACTATAATGCCAAAGCCTTCACAACCTGATCAATGTTGATGGTGCAGTTAGTTCTGCATTGATTAACTTACAAAGTGAAACCCCTACAGCAAATGAGTTTTGTGGTGAAGCACTTGCTGCTGCAGAGCCTCCCAAAAATTGTGAGTCTGCATGAAATAATAAATAGGTCACAGGCAAGCTGCAGGTGTAGGCATGTGCAGCCCAAATGGTACATTGTGCAATGAACACTTACAGGATGGCTGCACACCCTGCAGGGCAGACTCTGGGTAATGTTTATGTGATGCTATGCCTTGTCTGACCCCAACACAGGGGTATGTACTAAGAACTCTTGACCCCAGAGGCTCTTATCCATGCTCCCTGACCTTATGCTGCAAGGTCATATATGTCTATATTGCTGGCTGTAGATACCAGTGTGCTTTAGGCTGCTGGGATCTGCTCTGTGTAAGGGTGAAGGCTACAAAGTCCATACATGCTGTCAATCAATGGTGGGATTATGGTGGCAAATGGCCCTGATGCTCACTCACCCACATGGCAAATAGTGATTTCTTGAGCCCACCTTGAAAGTTCAAGACATAAGCTTGGGAGCTTATGTCAGGGTGAGGTCAGGCCTGTCGTTCCACTCCTCCAACAAGTTATCTCAACCAGAAATCCTGTGTCCTCTTTTAAATGCATGAAGAAGATTACGTCTTTCTGTGTTTTACATGCACTGTCAAAACAAATAAAAGAGTTTGATGGTGAAAACCATGCAGCACCTCCTCCTGCCTTAGTGCAGTGCCCCTTGCCTCCTCCAGAAACTCATTTTAAAATGCAGAATTGGGCAAATTCAGCAACTGGATTTATGCCCATGTCCAGACACACCTTCAAAATCAAGAGACTGTCCAAACACTCCCTGTCTAAGCCTATCATGTCTGCTTCTCTTCTGCTTTCACAATCACCCACCTACCCCAATCTTTGTTTCAGAAAACTGTTTAAAGTATTTTGAAACAGCATGCCCCTTCCTTCCTGCAACGGCTCACAGGCTTTTAGCCATTTCTCAGGTTGAGTGGACAAGGGCTGACACAGATCAAGGTGGCACACGTCTCCAACCTCCATCGACCTGTGTCCCAGCCCTCCCCTGGCATTCGTGCCCAGTACTTAGATATCCAGGGACAATCCCAGCTGACACCCAGAGCGTGAGATGCCAGTGGAACTGGTTCGCTGAGTAGTCCAAAGCCCCTTTCAATACACAGCGGTTACAGATATGATTCCTCTAGTCAGACACATGACCTACATTCTTGAGCATATAGGATAATGCTTTTGGATATGGTAAAGTATATGTGTCTCTCAATAAAGTATATGGGGTTGCTCTCTGCCTTCCAAACCGGTTCAGTTTAGTCTGTACAACTGACCTAAGTCTCTCATTGTCTATTAGTAAGTGCCCTCTGTTTTTCTCTTTGAGTAATTTTATATCTTCTCCTACATTATTAATTTAGCAGTATTTGGTGAAGAAATCCCCTGGAGATGCACAGAAGATCTGAGAGAAAGATTTACATTTTCTTGGTGCATTCTATATGTTGCAAGACTTCCAGTAGCCAGTTTACAGCTTTATTATATATGATTACTATTGTGTAAAACTAAGACACTAAACTAACTTTGTTATTAGCACAGATTTGTCTACAAATCAGGCCAATGATCCATTAAAAAATGGCACTGCATTTATTTGACAAGACCTATTTTTTGTAAAACCATATTTTTAGTCTTTACATGTGTCCTGGTTTCAGCTATGATGGAGTTAATTATTTTTAGCAGTGGATGGAATGCCATGTTTGGGTGTTAGGATGAGAACAGTGCTGATAGCACCCTGATGTTTCTAGTTGTTGCCGGGCAATCAAGGACCTTTCTCAGTTCTTCATACTTCCTTACTAGTGAGAAAGGAGGGGACGCAGCCAGGACAGGTGACCCGAATTGGCCAAAGAGGATATTCCATGCCAGTTACGTCATGCTCAGTATAAAGGGGGACTGGGGGGAAGAGGAGGAGACAACGCCAGGACGGGCAGTTTCCGGGTTCGGGGACGGCTCTAAGCTGTGCGGCCTGGGTTCTGTGGTTTGGTGAGAAACTGCATTGTGTATCACCAGTTTCATCTATTTTGTGCTTTAAACTTCTGTTATTGTTATATCTAGTTTTCTGTTATTGTTTAGTAAACTATCCTTATCCCAACCTGCGTGGTTCTGGTTTATAGGTTGTGGTTTCTTTTCCTCCTTTCTTCCTTCCCTTTTCCCCCTCCCCCAACCTTCCTTCCCCCTTCCTTTTAAAAGTACAAGCGACTGTGTGGGGTGCGGCCCTCGGCTGGGGCAAAACCACGACAACATGCTACACCAGTCTTACTTTATTTTTTCCTGGCAGAAATTTTAGGACCATTGACCAAAGATTTTCTAGCTCTTGCCATTTGGCCTCTCACTGGTCAATCTCCAGAGTTCCAGGAGGTGTTAAAATAATCAATCACCAAAGGGACCCCAGCCAGTTCTTGAATTGCTCTTGAATAAAGGTACCTGTCTCACCTGCCATCATCTTCAGATACACTTACACAGGCAAAATTGTGGGCCACAGTGAAGTGTGATATTCAACATAATCCTTTTGCCAGAGTTTAGCAGAGGTAGGGAAATGTCACAAATCTAATTGTCAAAGTATGTGCTACTGCAAACTGAGTCCTAAATCCTACTTTCAAGTATCTCATCCCTCAGTCCCTGGTGCAAAAGACTAGAACTTTTTTAGGGGTTTAATATTCAATTGCTCACATAATCAGCACAATTCTTCTGAACTGTTCACTGTAATAGTAATTATAGTTGTGACACAATTTTCCTTTTCTTCTCAAGGGCCCTGATTGTCCTATTCTCAGAAAATATTCTCATAGAAAGTGTTAAAAATTATTAAAGAATAACTGGAGCTTTTGACACATGAAAAGATGTGGGAGGGAGTTACAGAAAAGTGAGCGCTTTTTTTTGTAAATGTGAAGAGAAACAAAAGACAATGATTTTTTGATCTAAGAATGCTTCATTTCACCATTTTGGCAGTTCACACTTCTCTAGTTGGCTGGTAGCTTAGGACAACCTCTTAAAAATATAGACATGCTGTCAAGATTGTCTTCTGTATGACAAGGACAAGCATGAAATCACAGAAATAAAATAAAAATTTGGATCACTGGGTCCTGGCCAGGCCAGGGTTAGCCTCCCCAATCGGCCAACACAGGTGAGCTGAGTCAGCCCAGGTGAGCTGAGTTAGCTGGAGCTGTTTTCCACACCACCTGACACCACTTGCCCTTAAAAGCAGCTTGTTGGGGAAAGGTGGGCTGGTTTTTTGCCTCCAGGACCTTTGGAGTGTGGCTGGTATGTTGGGTTGGTTGGTTGGTTGGTTCTTACTGTTGGGCAGCCCTCTGTAATCGACGGGTCAATAAGGTGCTCTGTGTTAGCACTGGGTGTAAGGGTAAGTAGCCATTATTGTTCTGTATTCGCTTTGGTATTTGGCAGTAAACTGTCCTTATCCCCACCCACGGAGGCTCTGCCTGTTTCTCCTCTGGGAGTGAGTGAGCAGCTTGGTGGGCATTTGGCTTCTATCTAGGGCTTAAACCACCATAATCATGCAATAGGCAAATGGCACAGGGTCTTTCATCAGCCTCTAGTTTTTAACAGTAATGAAAAGTAACACACCACAATAAAAGCTAGGGACAAGTTTGCCTTCACTGGCATGTTTCAAAAGCAGTGCATTATTACAGACACTGCTTTTCTCAGGTAGTACAAGACATTTTCTGCTGCAGTTGCGTAGCAGCAGACAGCTTCCGGCTGCTTCTTGCAGAAGCCACCCCTGCAGCCCCCCTTCTCCACCAGAACCCAGCCATGCAAAACTACAACATCTGTGGGACATCCCAGCCTGAACAATGAAATACCATTTTCTATCAATTTAATATTTGTTTATTATTTGTCTGAACCAGCTGACTTGGAAATCAAACAACATTGGGACCAAAAGAATTGTTCATCTGGGTTTACTGTTTTGATTCAGGTTAGAAATTAAATATTTTACTAACCTAGTTTCTTCTTTTTTGTGCCTTTAAAAGTCAATTCTTTAATGACTTATCTAATGCATTTCCCACTCGTGTAATTTTTTAAGAGATAATACATTATTTTACAAAAGATTTTGTCATTTAATGGGCATCTGAGCTTCTTTTAATGCACAGCTTAATGTATTTCAGACTAGCAGAGAAGGTTATTCCATGACAAAACCCTGAAGATAGAGGAAGTAGGAAAATGCTTTCAACAAAAATGTAATAGAATAATTTAGTGACAAAAAAGAGAGAAGAAAACACCTACTGAATATAGGGTTTGGAGGTTTCATGTCTTAGGTACAATAGCTGAAGTGTTATTATTTTTGTGTTTTCATGGCAGTATTTTTTGGCTATGAATTTGAAGTTCCTTTGTTAGATTTCTGAATCCCAGGAGAATGATCTTTCAAGCTGGTAAAGAACTACTTCTTACACTTAAACATTGATAAGACAACCTATAATGAGAGAGACTCAAACTACTACTAGTGGGAGGTTGAACTTCAAACATTAATATCCTCCAAAATAGGCAAAGATCTGCTCAAGGTGCTTTCACTTCTGCAGTGTAACCTTCCTGATATTGGTAATTTTGAAGTCTTTATATCCCTGTAGTCTCCACCGGCCTCTGGGACAATGTTTTCACCTCTGCACCCAAAGTCCTCTAACCCTCCAGACCTACACTAAATACAGGTTGGATCTGATATGTTGGATTTGTGGTGGGACACTAATAGGTTCATTTGGTCCCCTGTTCCACCTCCTGCTTTGTACTTTTGATCTAAAACTACTAGGGACCATATTCCTCAGTAGAAAACAATAGGAGACATCATCATTTAAATAACTAGTAAACATCAGCCTAATGGGCAATTAGCACTGCAATGTCGGCACCTCATTGAAGTCTGCTCCAATCACCACTATTAGCCTTAACAGTGATAATGGGGAGACTGAGTGGGGTTTGTTACAGCTATAAGTAGTATTTGGAGTTTCCTCCTTGTATCAGAGATGTTCTTTCAGTTGCTATGAGAGCTTTCATTTTCTGTTATTCCTGCCTTTTTTTAAACTCACTTTTGCCTAGCCATGACTTTTTCTCTTAGAGGTGACATGTCCTGTCAGCTGTGGATCCTCTGAGTAAATCTGTGTGCATGTAAGCCTGCCTCCTTATTTGCTGTGCTACAGGGATAAACTGATTTACTGTTAAGTGTTGGGATGGGAGGATTATTAAATAATAGGAATATGATTAAATATCTTGCTCCCTCTTCCCCACTCCCCTCTTTTTTTCTGGTAAATAAATTAGTCACATTAATTTGTTTGCTCCTCTTACAAATCACAAGTGCTTGTAATCATTTGTTTTCCAAAATCACTGTTTGGAACAGAGAGAAGGAAACAAATTTATCCTATGATGGTCAACTGCTTA
Source organism: Porphyrio hochstetteri (assembly GCA_020800305.1). Classification (NCBI taxonomy): domain Eukaryota; kingdom Metazoa; phylum Chordata; class Aves; order Gruiformes; family Rallidae; genus Porphyrio; species Porphyrio hochstetteri. Next base: position 13,858,462 of record CM036919.1, read on the forward strand.
GTTATTCTTCTGGTGTCATAGAAGAAAACGAATTTGGGAAGGGTTTGGACCGAATCAGTCTCCAGAGCATCAGCCACTCTGAGTTTACCTTGCAATCTCAGTCCTAAACAGGCTGTGTATGTAATGCCATGAGACAGAGAGTGAGCTGAAGGTGTATTTCCTCCTTTTCTCGTGCTTTTTGTCAGGGACCAACACTTAAATGCAACCAGGGAGAAGTAGCTCCTCATTTGAAGTCTGTGTTTTGTCTAACAGGAAAAAAGAAACAGCCGTTGTTTTCAAATAGGTGCAAAGTTATGCTTGCTTAGGTCCCAGTGTTACAAATTGTTCTAAATAATTTTATTCTAAATCCTAGGTGTGAAACTATGCTGTTGAAGACTGCTATGGTCATAGTCAGCTGTTCCCAGATTGATCTCTTCTCTACTATTTTTTAATCACTCCTTAAGTCTTTATGCCTGTAAATAAAAAGGCGAATATAAAAAGTCTCACCGAAAAACAAACAGAATGAACTACTAATTCAAAAACAGCAGTTGGAAGGATGAAGGAATGTAAACTGTGAATAAGGATACTGTTTCTTCATTAGTGTAATGACTACTTGTATTTTTGGACAAGGCACTTGGGAGGGATAGATCTTTCTGGAGAAGATGAAGCTTTCAAAAATTCTGGAGCTTGAGGGTTCCTGCAGTCAAACCAGAGGCCTGTTGCACCCCTGGATATAGAAGCTGAATAAGCAGGATATAATTAACATCAGCTTGTTTTGAACTCAAACAAGAGCACACTCATCTTGCAGCACTATAAGCAGTGTGTAAGCATTTTTGTACCTTGTGTCCTAATAAAAGTAGCATTGCCATTGCTAGGAACAGGTCTCAGGCTTTATCCTAACTGCCAGACCCCAGTCCCTGCCTATTAGTTTTATTAGTAGCTTGTTACAAGGATTTGATGTGTGAACTTGAGCTTAAACTAATGGCTTTAGCTCTATACACAATTTAAACATATGTTAGCAGTTAAGACCTTAAAAACGTGGGCACATGCTGAAGTAGAGCCCACACAACTATGAATCAGTGTCCTGGGTTCTGCTAGGATGGAGTTAATTTTTACCAGAAGTTAGTGGGATACAGCCAGGAGAAAGTGACCCAAACTAAACAAAGGGGTATGCCATACCATGACTTCATGCTTGCTATAAAAGCGGGGGGCAGGGGGGACAGGACAGGAGGGATGGGGGTAGTTGGGGCAGAGCAGTGCTGCTTCAGGATGTGCAGCTTGGGGTTGTCTGGCATCATGATGGGTCCAAGTTGGGTGGCTTGGTGAGAAATGGCATCACGTATCACCAGCTCTGTATATTTTAAGTCCTGTTGTTATTTGCCTCTCTTTGCTGTAAGAGCCAAAAAGCATTAGTTATGTTTAAGACTGGGCAAGTAAACTGGGGTTGATTTTTAGAGTTTAAAGCTGTCCTTGTTATTCTGTCTTCTAAATGCTCCTATCAGAGCAATCCCTACTTCCCAAATTAGTATGGTTGTACTCAATTGCAACATTGGGGTGTACTAGGGGGTTTTATTCTCAGTAGTGAAGGAATAAAAGATCCAATATTGAACACTGTATCTATCTGGTATTTATGTATTTTATGTTACTTAGGACAAATGGGAAATGCATGGGCAAGATTTAGAAAAGCCAGTGGGACTCATCTCTCCTAATCTGAGAAGTCTGCAGCATAGATACCTGCATCTGATCTAATCTCTGCGTCTCCTTTCATATTCAGTGGAGGAAAGTAAATTCTTCTGAAATTCTAGTCATTTGTCCTATCTTCCAGTGAGATGAGGTGACCCTTGAAAGGCCTATTTCTGTCTCTTTGAAAAGAGAGCCCAGACAATGAACTCTGATGTGACAGTCTGCACCACAAACAGCTCCACTTTGACAGGGAAATCTCACCCTTTGGCTATTGGAGATGTCTGCGCCTGGAAGCTTGTCTAGCCAGAAGTTCCTCTTCTGTCTCTTCACAAGGAAGCTGCTAAAATCTTGGTTTAGGCAGAATAAGAAAACCAGTAAGATTACTCTTGTTTACGATCCTTAATCTTCTCCAAGCAATCCAGTTTTTGTGGTTAAGTAGGTATTGATCAGTTATAAATCCAGAGTAAATGTTATACAAATTTTTCTTTTATTTTTTTCCCCCTGCTTAAACTGGTGTTCCCAGTGTCCCTCCTCTTTAAGCCACCCCCCAGTTTGGATGCCATCAGAATATTTGTTTTAGTGTAGGAGGAATGCAGCTTTTTATGCTGATGAAAAGGTGGCAATTCTGGGGAGTAAGGTATGATGGCAATGCAATTTATATTGGGTAAAGGGAAAGGATGACTAATAACATGAAATTCAGGTTCTATTAGGGGTCACTAGCTCCTAATATAGGGCAAACAGGCAGAGAAAGTGCTGGAGAAGTGACTGTAGGGTTAACTATCTGTTTCCTAAGGGCAGCCAGGAAAATACAACACACCCAGAGAGCAATAAGAAAGCCATGGATGAGGCAGTGTGAGATCCAAGAGATTTCCTTTTCTCAAGTTTGAAAAGTGATTGTGAGCACAACAGGCTGGAGCTCAAGACATACTGACATACAAGACAACAGCAGAGGAGACCTCTAACAGGTCTGATCCCTACCATAGGTCTTTGTGCTTCTCCTTCCCCAGGATCTTTTGGCTGCTGTAAGCCCAGTACCACCTTACATTCTACTAAGGTGCCGTGGCAAATGCTCTATGCCATAGGAGATGACTTGGGAAGCAATGAGAAAAAGGAACACTGCAGCAGGCCATGGATTAAGAAAAGCTACACTAAAGGGAAAAATATTTGCCACTAGTTTCTAGCCTGTTGAAAGAAGATAATACACATATGTAGGAGTGTACCTGTCGCGCTGGCTGCTCTTCAGAGCCTTGCTCAGGGCACATGTGCTTGCATTTGCACTAAAATAGCTTCCAGACAAGGGAAGACATAAATATAAAGTGACAGCTGCTAAAATTCAAGGACTAGGAAAGAGTCTAGGGATGTGACTCTAGGGATGTATTCTTCTACAGATTGCAGACAGATTACAGGCATGGAGTAAACACAAGTGGTTTACACCAGCTGTGCATTGCTGACTCAATGGAAAAAAGTTGCACTCCTTTTGCACATATTCCAGCCCCATTGGATCTCCCTAGCCTGTTGTACAACTTGGAAATGGCTTAAAATCTAAATTATGGTAAACATCTTATGAAGGTACAGCTGATGAAAGGCTACAAATGCTGTCAGAGCACTCTTTTCCCGTTTTCTTTCCCTGCCTGTACCAGATGCCAGGGGAGGCAGCGGGTCTGCCAGCAACCTGGCTGTGATCTCAGAAGGGATTGACCTTGACAATATCCCTGCATTCCCTTGGCATAGGGAAGTCACTCATGCTGAAAGCTTTGTAACAAGTTCCTGGGACACGGTGACCATGAAGACAGGGTGTGCAGACCACGCTGAGCCAAGGAGGAGCTAAAAAGGGACAAACAATGGAAAAAGTGAAAAACAACCTTTTAGCCTATAGCATTTGTATGTGTTGTTTGGTTGATACTATAAAAATGCCTCTGCTGCTGCAATAAAGCAAGCAAGCATCCTGAAGCACATTAATCATCGACTGGTGTGTCGTGTCCATCTCTACAACGACAACCAGGCTACTAGTTTGCCTTTGGATCCTCTGAGAAATCCCAGCTCCCAAAGCCTAGCGTCCCAGCTTGCCCTTCCTGAGATCCTTTGTGGTCTCAGCAGAACTCAGTGTGCACATCTGGTCCATGTGGTACAAATACAATGGAATCCAGTCCTTTTCTTACGGAAAAAAGAGCATGCATGCCAACCCGTCCCATTGTTATTCCTGAGCTACTGCTGTTTTTTCCTCTGAATGAATAACTCTGAATACTGTGTGAAAGGCAAAAACTTTTGGGTTGGAACAATGTTTGTTCCTTGATGTAATAAGGGGACTGGCAGTCAGCTAAATGACTAGTCCAGACTTTAAAAGGAATATTTTCTTGTCTAGGCCCAGAGCACAGCACAGACACTCCAAACTTTAAAATCAGCTTGTACTTGCTGGTGGTCTTTGTGCTATCAGGGTTTTGGGGTATGTTTTAGGGTTTTTTTGCTACAGTGGTAAGAAAAAAGCATTTTTATATATTTTGTTCCTACTAGGTATCTGAGGTTTTTGAGAGCACCTCATGGGATAGACTTCTAACAAGCTTAAAACAGTGGATTTCAATATATACACTTCTGAATGCCTCAGTCATTGATTACTCTGGCAGTTGAGCTGGCTTATGTTTGGGCCAGCCTGTTACTCTGGGATGTCTTATGTACCTTCTATTCAAACTGCTTGGCTTTGTAATTTTTAGGATTTGGGGTTTCTCTTCATGGATCTGTCTTGTGGTAAGTAGCTATTTAATTAAGTCTGCATGGACTGTCCTTGCTTGCATCTCTGTTCTGTTGCAGAATCACAGGTTAGAAAAGACCTTTGAGATCACAGAGTCTTACCGTACCTCTCATCTACTAAACCATATCCCTGAGCACCTAATCTACCCGTTTTTTAAATACATCCAGGGATGGTGACTCAATCATCTCCCTGGGCAGCCTGTTCCAGTGCCCAATAACTTTTTCAGTGGAGAAATTTTTCCTAATGTCTAATCTGAATGTGCCCTGGCACAGCTTGAGGCCATTTCCTCCTTGTCCTATCGCCTGTTGCTTGGGTGAAGAGACCATTCCCCACCTCTCTACACTCTCCTTTCAGGTAATTGTAGTTGGTGATAAGGTTTCCCCTCAGCCTCCTCTTCTCCAGGCTAAACAATCCCAGTTCCTTCAGCTGCTCCTCATAAGATTTCCTCTCCAGCCCCTCCTCCAGCCTGGTTGTCCTTCCCTGGACATGCTACATGACCTCGATGTCTTTCTTGTAGTGAGGGGCCCAAAACTGAACACAGTATTTGAGATGCAGCCTCACCAATGCCAAGTACAGGGGCACAATCCCTTCCCTGGACCTGCTGGCCACTCTTTGTCTGATACAAGACAAGATGCTATTAGCCTTCTTGGCCACCTGGCCACCTTGCTGACTCGTATTCAGTTGGCAGTCAAACAATACCCCCAGGTGGTTCTCTGCCAGGCAGCTTTCTAGACACTCATCCCCAAGACTCTAGTGCTGCATGGGGTTGTTACGACCCAAGTGCAGGACTCTGCACTTGGCCTTGTTGAACCTCATCCCATTGGTCTCAGCTCATCAATCCAGCCTGTTCAGATCCCTTTGAAGAGCCTCCCTAGTCTCAAGCAGATCAACATTTTCTCCCAGCTTTGTGTTGTCTGATCACCCAGTTGTCATGTGTGCTGTGTGATAGCACTCAAGATGACAGCACCTGCTCCATGATCTTCCCTTGCATATGAGGTCAGACTGACACACCTTTTGTAATGGTATTTGGCCATTACATTTCTCCCCCTCTATCTCCCAAATATGTCTTGTAGCTGCAAGATCACTTTAGTTGGAAGTACGGTTCTATCACCTTCCTGTTGCATCATCGGTTGCTTGTTAAAGCAGAGGACCTGTGATGTGATGCACAAAGGTGAGAAGTGATGTTTTGAAAGCAGCTGTTGAAGCAGTTATTAATCCTTGGGCAAAAAACACAGGTAACGTTTTTAAAATTCTAACAAATCTGCTGCTGGTATCACACAATGAAAGTCCCACAAACAGGCAAGTCAAAGGTTCTGAAAATTAAAGATGACAAAGGCATTATCACAGCTTAGTATTAGCAGATTATTATCAGTTTGTTTAAATGTAATTTACTCAAAAGACTTACCTCGGGGTCACTACATTTTTTTAAACTTTAAAATCTGTCAAACTTGGTGTCCTTAAAAATCTACAAAATTCCTGTTCCTTTGCAGAATTGAAAGCTCTTGAGGTCAGTGTAATGAAAAACACATTGAATGTTGGGAGAATCACATTGCTTCTTGTCACATCTCCCACATCTCTTGTCACAGTTCCCTCCCATTTGAAAAGGTAGTTAAGTGTCAAAGCAGCTTGGCAAAGAAGAATTCACTTAGTGTCACATGGGGAGAAAGAGGATTTCCAAGATAAACAAGACACAAAGAGGCTTTAGGGATAAAAATCAATAGGTTGAAGTTTACAAATGTGAAAACATTGCACTTCAATGCCTAGGTATGATGTGTCTTCTGTGGGTATTATTTTACACACAAAAAGTTTGGAAATTAGAGAAGTTTGATGTCAAAAATATTATAGAAGGCTGTTGACAAAGTCATAGACTGGTCTAGCAGGACTTGCCCTGAAATAATTTTGTTTCATAGTCTTTTCTGATTCATAATTCCACAGTCATCAAATATTGCTGCTAATGATCCTCATCAGCATGTGTGTTAATAGTTGATTCTGTCAAAGATGGCTGGAACACACTCAGTGATTTAATTTACCAAACTCTTTAGTCTCTCCAGAATTCCTGCTAATTTTGCAATCAGGATGCTCATCAGTGTGAGCTCAGATGCATTGTCTGGTCCAGTATCAGTATATATGGAATATATGTAGATGCAGGTTACATCAAAGATGCACGAGGTGACCAAATGATCTTCCACCTCATTGGAAACATTACATACATGCAGCTCCTATCCTTGATGCATCAGACAAAATTATTCTCAAAAGTTCTTATTGAAGGGATCCTGCTACCTCTCCAGCCAGGCTGCCCTGGAGCTTAAATAGCCTTATAGTAGCAAGTTTCTTTTCTACTGTGTAACCTAAATCCTCTTTGCTGCAAATTAAGCAGATTAATTCTTTCCCTCCTCTTCCAGAGGACACTGAGAACAACTGATCACTGACTGTGTAGTAACTTAGGGTAAACTGGAAGACTCTTCTCCCCTTTCCTCAACCTCCTTTTTTATTATCCAAAAGATTAAAGATGTTTTTTGAAACACCTTCTTTTTCTTGCTATCTGTTGGATATTCTCTATGTCCACACTTCTTTTACTGCTGCTCCCAAAGCATGAACCAAGCTTTCACTAGTAACAAGTAGAGCAGAATAATTACCTCCCTTGTCTTGCATACAACACTTCTGATAATATACCCCAGAATGAGATTTTTCCATTTTTTTAAAGTGGCATCTCATAGTCTGTGAACTGCTATAACCCCAGATATTTTCTGCAGTACTGCTCACTCATTTATTGTCCCATTTTTCTTTATTATGTTTCCTCTGACCTTCCTGACTGCACCTTTTTGAATGTGTGAATTTTGTCTTATTTCAGACCCTCCCTTCCCAAATTTTCAAGGGTTTTTTGAATTCCAAAAAGCTTCCCTTTTTTGCTGTCCCAGGTTGGCATGAGCTAAGATTCTGTGCATTGCAGTAGCATGCAAGGTGTTAGTAAAATGTTTCTTTGGGTCAATGATAGACTGCTGTAGGTGTATACATGAAATAACACAGATTGACAGTAAACCATAGATTAAACACTGAATTTCTTCAGAGTCAATTACTTATGAATGTTATGGTGATTTAATCTGAATTATTTCTAGGGTGCAACCAGGTTGCTTTTGGAAGTTCATCTGCAAACTCTAGCACATAAGTTAAGTGTCAGGCTGAAAGTTGAGGAGGGAAGAGGTCAGAATTGGAGTAATTGGTTATTAAAATGTGATGGTTGATTGTTGCAGTTTTGCATGGCTGGGTACTGGTAGAGAAGTGCAGGGCTTCAGAGATGGCTGCTGCAAGAAGCAGCTAGAAGCTTTCTGCAGGCCCCAGAGAGTAAACATCCACCTATTCAAGGCCAGAGTCGTTGCTGACCAAGGCCGAGCCCATCAGCGATGGTCACAGCACCCCTGGGAATCACAGTGAGGAGAAAAACCAGCCATCAGCTGCTTTGTGCCCCCAGAGAAGGGAGTGAGGAGCTGTGCTGGCACCAAGGGCAGGGAAGGGGAAGAGGAGGTGCCCCAGTTGCTGGAGTGAAAGATGCCCCTGAGCCCCTGGAGAAACCCATGGAGGGGAGCAGGTGTCCCCCCGCAGCCCATGGATAATGATGGGGAGCAGAGACCATCTACAGACTGTGGAGAGACCATGGTGATTTATGACTGCCCGCCATAGCAGTGACCCATGCTGGGGCACCTGGGGAAGAGCTGAAGCCCTGTGGGAAAGGACTCATGTTGGAGAAGTTTGTGAAGGAGTGTCTGAAGAAAACAGGCTAGAAACCCCAGTGGTCTGACAGAGGGATTTGTAATAGGAGATTGAAAGTGAGCAACCACTGGAAAGAGTAGTAAGAGATAACAGGTCCTTGTTTCTCCAAAAAGCTCATGTCACTCACTGTAGCAAACATAGGAATTGAGATGGATTATGCACAGTTCAAGCTTAAACTCATATGGACATTTTCAAAGATGGCTTGTTAAACCTGAGAGATTTTAAGGAGTTTAACCCTTGAAGAAACAGTATTAGATGCCCCATTTTGTCTACTGACTGTCAAAATCAAAACCACAATCAGGATCACTGCCAGCAAGAGTTGTACTTCTATGCAAAGGCCAGAGAACTTAGTGGGTAACCACTTTTCATGATGTAAGTCTCTCTTTTATGTGCCATCTTTCTGTGTCAGAGCATCCTGGGATTTCCTTATATATCTGCTGTCATTTAAGTTTCCTGTGATCAAGGGTGACAGTGCAGTGGGGTAAGCCAAGCCCACTGATGCCCATGTAAATGGATGCTCCTGTGCACAGTAAGCACCTTTTACTGCACAGTTCATGGTGCCTCTCATGTGTGAATCATTCTGTTCTGCTTGTGTTTCCTTCACTCTGCATCTTTTTGTTGCTCAAGGGCATTTTGTTCTTATTTAAAGAAATCTGTCTTTCTTCCTTTTTAAGCTTCACTGTAATTTATTTATGTTTAAGAGCTGGAAGTGTTGAATCTTAATTTCAACTCATTGAAGACTACCTTTAGGTTGTCTTTATCTGCTTTCTGGGGCACTGGTCAGCACAAGCTTGGACTCTGTGTGTGATAAGTCATTAACTGTAAGAAAGCTCAGTGCTCTTCAGTCACTTATATGAAGATATACAGGCTTCTTTTATAAAGTCAACTCATTTTCCTTTTCTTAATGTTCTACTTGTCCAAATGAGGCATCAAGACATTTTGGACAAGTCAAAGTTTTTCCTGCAGTTATTCTGTGCACAGGCTGCAGTAGAGATCAGTATGAGGGGCAGCAGGAAGAGGAGAATTGAGGAAAAAGAGGGATTATCCAAGCAAAGACAGTGTGGCCAAAGACCAAAACAGGTTTTTTCACATCTGCATTTTGACTCCATGGTGCATGTCACAACACAGATGTCATGAAGAGCTGTAAAAACTATAGTAAAAACTATTCCAGCATGAATTGGGCTGAGTCCATGCTCCAGAAAGTTCTGACAACAACATATGCTACAGTGAGATACTGAGTGGAGCAGATTTACACAGCTCTTTGAGTGCTCAGAGATGCTGATACACCAACTGAGAGGTACACTGTACCCAGATAAAACATGAATCTTTCTTTAAGGATTAGGCTGGGGGGGTGGACAAAATTCTAGTTGCCTTATACTCACAGCCTATGTTGAATATATCCCAATATGTTCCTGGTTCCTTTCAGACCTCAGGACTTGGGTTTGATGAGGCAGTGAAGCTATTAAGCTGAGTGACTGGGTCCCCAGGTGGAGTGGGTAATCTGTGGTAGCCATTAAGGTAAACATGGCTGGTTTGGTATTTTCAGCACCAACCAGTTGTGAGATTTGCCTTTTGACCTCCCCTCTTTGGGTCTGTTGAGTCATAGCTATACTTCCATACCCATGAATTAGTCAAGGACTAACCATCAGCTGGAGGCATTTGTGGTATAGAAGTGCACCATGGCACTGGAAGCATTCCTCCTCTGGCTTCCTCCCTCCATTCATAAATCACTCCAGAAAGGGGATTTGTGCATCTCCTTCCCCAAGGAAGAATTCTGGTACAGGGTTGTATGAAGAAGCTATGTGATGCAACACAGCTTTCACATGTAACCTACAAAGTACATCATTAAATGCCACACCAGGGAATGGATTTTAAAATGCTTTACAGTGTATATGGAACTACAGAACTAAACTTTCCAACCATTACTTAATGCATGTATGTTGTTGTTACATTTTCTTAGTAAGGAACCTTCTTGCCTATGAAATGACCCCAATACCAGCCTGACAGTGATGAATGTGTTGCCTTCTTGCTGTCAAACTGAGAGCTCTGAGAGTCTGAAAACTGAACTCAATGTTATTACAGAGAATCAATATGTGTGGCCCCAGCTCTGATCTTCAGAACAGATAACTGTCAAAGCCTGGATTTAATTTCCTTCTAAATATTAGGCTATTTTAAAATGATCTTTGTAGCAGATTGCATCACTGTAAACAGTACTGTTGGTAAAATATATGAGTAATTCTTCAACATGCTTTGTTTTTTGGTTGATACTATCTAGAGTGACTGCCTTCTACCTTAACAATCTTTTATCTGGAAAAATTTTGAACTTACACGAATAACTTCAGTGTTTACTAAAGTACAGTTTTGGGGCCAAAGTCAACAAACTTTGTTTCTCTTAAGCCAAATGGGGAAATGAGTTTTAGACCTAAGGAGCATTCACTAAAGTAGTTTTTCAACAAGCAGTAGAGCTCCTCTAGAGTTACTTTCTGGGTAGTAAAACAGCCTCAGCTGATAGAAACCACTCTGATATTTGCTGAAACAGAGCAACAGAGTGGGACACAAGCAAGCCAGGAGGTTTCTGGAGTGCATTAATGATAACTCCCAAATTACAAGTGACTCGAGGAATCAAAGAGAGGAAGTTCTTAGCTGGACCTGATACTTACAAACAAGAAAAACTGTGTGTGAAGACTAGGGGAGCCTTTATTTTAAGGATCACACAATGGGGGAGTTAAGTAGTAGAGAACTGGACACATAGCAGCCTCGCAGCCCTACGCATCAATAGAGTAAGTTTTGGCCTGTTCAGGGACCTGCTTGTAAGAGTCCCATAGAATATGATCCCAGGAGGAAGAGCAGTTCAGGACATGTCAAAGTTTTGCCTTCTCCAAGCTCTAAGACTGCCCACCTCAAAGTGTAGGAAAAAGCAAAGGTGGCAGAAAGTTCACATGGATTATCAAGGAGTTCCTGGCACCATTCAACCATAAACAGTACCTTGCAAATGGAAAATGAATGGACAACTGACCTTATAGGAATCATAGAATGGCATGGGTTGGAAGGGACCCCAAGGATCACAGAGCTCCAACCCCCCTGCCACAGGCAGGGTCACCAACCTCCAGGCCTGGAGCTACACAAGGTTGCCCAGGGCCCCATCCAACCTGGCCTTGAACACTCCCAGGGATGGGGCATCCACCCCCTCTCTGGGCAGCCTGTTCCAGCCCCTCACCACTCTCTCTGTAAAAAAACTCCCCCCTAATATCTAATCTAAACCTTCCTTCAGCTTCACTCCATCCCCCTTGTCCTGCCATTATCTACCCTTTTAAGAAGCTGATTCCCCTCCTGTTTCTCTGCTCCCTTCAGGGATGGGAAGGCTGCAATGAGGTCCCCCTGTAGCCTTCTCTTCTCCAGGCTGAACCAGCCCACCTCCCTCAGCCTCTCTCCATAGGGGAGCTGCTCCAGCCCTCTAATCATCTTCACAGCTCCTCTGAACCCTAACAGTCCCACATCTTTCTTGTACTGGTGGCCCAACTCTGGACACAGGACTCCAGCTGGGGCCTCACGAGGGCAGAGCAGAGAGGGACAATCCCCTCCCTGTCCCTGCTGCCACCCCTCTGCTGATGGAGCCCAGGAATACAGAGATGTTGTCCAAGACATATGCAAGAATGGAATAGGAAAGAAGGTGGAGTAGTAAGCATTGAGTTCTGAAGGGGAAATCATGTTTGATTAATCCCAGCATTTCTACATTGAAATTACTGGATCACTGTGTTATGGAAGATGGTGTTTACCTTGACTTTAATAAGGGTTTCAATATTGTTTCCTGTAATATTTCTACCAACAAAATGGTAAAGTGTGGACTGAAAACTGGTCAAACTGCCTGGATCAAAGGACTGGGACTAGAGGTAGAAAGTTCAGCTGGAGACCAGTTAGCATTATGAGGGTTCAGAATGTTGGTAGAGCTTGGCCTAGAGAAGAGAAGGATCATGGGGGATTTTATCCATCAAATACCTGATCAGAGGCAGTAAAGCAGATGGAGAGCAACTGTCTGACAGGACAGCAGGCAATGGGCAGGGATGGAAATACAGAAAATATTCTTCTAAATGAAAGGAAAGAACTTTCATATTGTGACATAGTACTTGACCACTGCAACAGGTTGCCGGGAGAGGCCCAGAGTCTCCATTCCTGAAGATATTCTAAACCCAACTGGCTGAGAGCCTGAGCAACTTGTTTTAGCCTACCCAGCATCAGTGGGGAGAGAGGTGGGCTGAACTAAATCATGTCCAGAAGCTACCTTCTAATCTCAGCTGTTCTATGGCTCTGTGAATGAGGGGAAAACTGACTACTAATAAAGCAGTTTTCCAATAGAGCTCTCAGAGAGAAAACACAAGACCAGAATCAAAGAAAGAATTGGTCACATTTAGATTAAGTAGTATTTATGTACTTTTACATAGAAGATGAGGCAGCAAATCATGGGAATCTGTGTTTGTGCAAAGTGGTGTGTTATACCTTTATGGTTAGTTGACCAAAAGATATTATGAGTAGGCAGATATATTTAATTTGATGTAGCTGAGCAAATTAAAATTTGGCTTACGCTTTATCTTTTGATTCCATATATTTAATTTCAAAGGCAGCTTTTCCCATTACAAGATTTTCATGCTGTCTATACCCTAATTGTTAACTCTCTGATTTAACAGTATGCAGTACAATGTCAAATCAGGTTTATGTCCACAGTTTCCCTCTGTGATATTTGTTACTACTGTGAAAAATTCTGACAGATATGATAGGAAAAATCTCCCATGTGTGAATCCCACTGAGTCAAACCCTCCTTAATTAAATCATAACAGTCCAGCTGGCCTGCTCTATCTTAGCTTAACAGTGTCCTCCGTTACCCTTCCTTCATATTTTTTTTTAATTCTTGCCTTTTTCCTTAGTAAAAAAGCCAGGTGTTACACTTGAATCACTCTAAACATCTCCTTGCTTCCAGAAGCATGCTGAATACATATGCTAATACTGGCCCAGTTCTTTCTGGTACTTGCCTCAGGATTCTGCGATGGAGACTTTCTCATTTGGCACAGTTGCTTAATCTTCAAATGCTCTATTTTTTCTCTTATATCACTTTTTCTTTTCTTTTCCTTCCTTTCTTTCTTTGTAAGTACCAGATCTGGCCAAGTTCCAGTTTCCTTCAGTGGGTTTTGTTTTCTAAAATAATAACATCTGTTCTTAGGAAAAGTGGCTTGCTTTAATGATTATGTGGGGATTTTTAGTAGTTTCCATGGGCTTTCTTGCTTCTCATGTGGCTGAAATACTGTTTTCAGTTATGCTGATATCTTGGTTACAACTGAACAGTCAGGCTGTGGGCTCTTTGTCAAAAACATAAAGTCTTGTCAAAGCCAAACTTCTTCAAAAATATGGTAAAAATAAGGTGGTAGCACAAACTTTGCCTTAGGATGACCATTTAACAAGTGATACATATAATGCAAGGTGTCACTATAAGGCAGAGGTAAAACTCTGGGATTTTTACTCATTCCTTTCCTTGTCATTGTACAGCTAGTTAAATTTAAAGCTGAGGTTAAAATCTGGAATTTTGATTTTAGGAATGCTACTTTGTTTCAGTAACTACAGTTCTTCCTCTTTAATTTTAGGTACTTCCCTGTAAACAGTATTTTTCTGATACAATTTGCTGTTGAATAAAATACATTAGGTGGCAAATGATCAATTAGGTCAAGAATACTGATTGTTCTCCTTCATGGTTCCTAATTTTCAGGTTTACTCCACAGTATTCACCAAAAAATTCTGCTATAATCAATTTTAGAATCTGCTTTTATATGGAGATTATGTTTGGACTTGCAGGGATCTATATGTAAATAAACCCCAACAGTTCCTTAGCATTCAGTTTACATCTTCCCCAAAGTCATTTTGGGCATGTGTTTAGTTTCCTACCCCTGTGCCTCTGCTATTTCTTGCTTCATTATTGACACACTTCTGATTTTTGTAGACTTAGATCTCACATCTTCATCTGTTTCGCCCTAAGCTATACATTTTTACCTCTCTTTCCTCACATTTAATTTCCTTCAAGCCTTTTATCAGTTGATAATGTTTCTTAGGCTTGGCTAAGTTTATGAACATGTTGTGTTTAAGCTATCTTGTGTGATGTGGCCATCCGTTTATTATAAAACGGATATTATAGAAACAGAGAGAATATAAATCTGTCAGAATTACCCACACTCCTAGGAACTGTAGTTAATTAAAAATATTACAAAGGCTTCATGTCTGCTGTTTAGAAAACAGGAAGCATCCTGAAAGTTCATTGTACTGAACAGAGTACAGACGTGCTGGGTTATATTAGAACTTCTGGTCTTTTTATACTGTCCACTATAAATTAAAGAAATATATGAACAAAGCAGCAAGTGGTGGTGTAGGAAATTGCCAAAATGCTCAGTTGACTTGCAGAGTGCATTGTCTTTTACTTTGGATTACACCAGCTAAAATCAAGTTAACAGCCCAGATGATGCATTACTTTTCAGGGTATTTCAGAAGTGCTTCACACAATCAACATTTATGGAATAAATGGTAAATAAATAAAAGGTAAATAAAGGTATTGCCTAAACTTGAAATAACAATTGTATGAATTTCATATTGCAATGAAAATCTGTTTACGATTTTGCATTTCCTTTAGATAATAATCGGGCACGAGTAGCTAGATTATAGTAGCAGAATTTACCCAGAAAGCCTATTCTGGGTCAGACATCACATAGGCCTGAGTAGGTACAAACACAAAGAAAGTATCACCATTTGACCCAATAGCTGAAATTCCAAGTAGTAACTAAATTTTTCCATCTTTAGTGATATGTTCCCTCTCCCATTTGGAGGGATGTTGTCATATCTCAAAATGCCTTTTAGCACAGTAAATGTGACTTTAAAACCTTTAGGCAAGGAAGTCTCCTGAGGGATGCTGGTTTGCCTCACATCCTCCTTGTGAACCACTCTGTGGATTTCTCTAACAGAAATCTGCCTGAGACATTCTTTTTTTCTAGGTACACGTTCAAAGGTCTGATACCTTTGTTGCTTGTTCTTTCACTTATGAAACTTTTCATCTTCAAATGCAATAAATTTACCTTATTAGATTCTGTTGGGCCATATGGGAACGGTGTCATTGTGTTGAACTGGAATTTTTAGAAGCAGGAACTAGCACAGTCATGGATTTGGAAGATGGCTGCTTTGGAGAGGTAATTTTTTAGACTGCCAAGTGTCTGACAACTCACAACACCTGGGACCCGTATATGATACCTCCTGGTGTAAGAAAGCTATGCATGATATCTTGGAGCATGAAAGACCTCTGAATATTAGAACAAATAGGGAACCACATTTTGGGCAAAAGAGCTGTTTTCTTACAGCTTACATTGCTTCTTCCTGGTGATTTTCCAGGGTCCAGAAATGTTCTTGCATGAGGAGACAAAGACATAGATTAAGCATAGAGTAATTGTATGAAGTTCATAGCACACTAATCTCCCCTGCCATCCAGTGAGGAACATGTCAATTACATCCTGGTAAGGCTTGGAGGAGAACACAATGAGCAAGAAGGGACCCTGAAGAGCCTTTGGAGTGCAGAGAGGTGATCTGGCTTGAGGAGTTGAGTCTGTATTACTTTTTAATGGAGATTACTTATCCTTTTCCACCAGTTTAATTGGCATCCTAATACTTTGCTATGAAATATCTTCTAGAACTTTCCTCAAACTTCTTAAGACAGTATAGGTGAGAGTCCAATATCAGGACATGGGAAATAAGATCTTTTGGGGAAATAATGCAGCATTTAGCAAAGGACACAATGAGTAATCTCTGGTGACTGAAGTTGTCCTGTTTCTTTCTACAACAGAACTTTGTGCTTTAACTTACAGAACAGCAATAACACAGGAATACAGATGGTGATGTTACAAATAGAATAATCCTTTCTGGCTAGTTTGTAGGAGTTGAAGTTGTAACCACTGCCCTTGAGGAAACCCAAGTAATGCAATATTTCAGCTTGCATAGGTAACATATTAAATCCTCCTTCCTGATTCTTTTTGGTAGTATTTATGTATCTGTGAATGTTTAGCCCTTTAAAGGAGCAAACATGAATCTGTTTCGTTACCTCTCTACAACCCAGCCTGACTTACATCCTGGTCTCATTCTTTAGAAACCTCTGCCCAACTCCCTACTATAGTGAGAAAAAAAGGACCCAGGACAGACCATTGGTTTTCACAGAAATCCTCCTCAAAACACAAGCAAGTGCCATTTCTGCACACAGTGAGTCAAGCTGGCATGGCAGAAACCAACATGGATAAGCAGCAAACTCACAGTGAAAGAGGGTACAGACTGTCTGAAAGCAGTATCAAAACCTGACTTGCCTGTGTTGAGTTCAAGTTAGTCTAGCTGAAGGGAGCATATAAACAGGAGGGGATTCAACTTTTTGAAAGGGTAGACAATGGCAGGACAAGGGGGAATGGATTAAAACTAAAGGAAGGAAGGTTTAGATTAGATATTAGAGGGAAGTTTTTTACAGAAAGAGTGGTGAGGGACTGGAACAGGCTGCCCAGAGAGGGGGTGGATGCCCCATCCCTGGAAGTGTTCAAGGCCAGGTTGGATGGGGCCCTGGGCAACCTTGTGTAGCTCCAGGCCTGAGGTTGGTGGCCCTGCCTGTGGCAGGACAGTTGGAGCTTTATGATCCCTGGGGTTCCTTCCAACCCATGCCATTCTATGACTCTATGAAGATGAGCTGGAGTCAGAACTGGTGAGTGATGATATGGCAACAAGAAAGCCTCTAGAATTATATTGACAGTAAAAAGAAGGCAAGGAAAATAGTGTGCTAAGTGTGGCAGGCATCACATGGATAAAGGACACATCAAATGCATTTCTATTCCAGATAAAGTAGATTAAACTTATGTTTCACTCTAAAAAGTAATGATGGAAATGCAGGATTCAAGAACCCCATGTTGACTGACTGAAGACAGATCAAACACTTTCCTGATATAAGCAAGAAGCAGTATCTTTACTATTGCCAGGAAACACCATTTTTTGGTTAAAATCAGACTACCTGCACTGTCTGGTGGATAGGTGCAATAGGAAAGTTAATATACAACACATCATATTGATATTTATATTCTGAAAGTTCATTGTTTCAGAATATACAATAGCGGAAGGAAGTCTCTGGGTGTAGCCATTACCAAGGCCAGCATCTGGCCCTGCAGATGCATCTTTATGAACACTTCCGTTGATATTTGTGGTAGTGAAGAGGCAGAGCAGAGCTCTCAAAGGGAAAAATAAAATAAGTAGCAGAACCAGATATAGCTAGGGGGTCAGTAGGATATCTGCTCTTGAGAAGACAATTGGAATTGAAAAGGAATATTTCCAGAATGACAAAATAAAATTTAAAAAACCCCAAACTGCCAACGTATTCTACCTACTATATATGTATTCAGTCCCTTGTGGATAGAACAGAGGTGAACATGCCATTTGAAAGAATCCTGTGGTAAATGGACTCACAGGAGACGACATGTGATGCTCACATATGTCTTGAACAGAAGGAAAGAAACTTGTGCTTGTTTTCAAATGTATGAAGTTTAAACTTTGCTTTACCTCTGTTTTATTCAGTAACTTTTGTGAAAAATCTCTAGTCCTCTTTATCTTTACTAGGGTCACAAAGCAGAGTAAAAGCTGAATTATGTTCATTATGTTGTTTAAAAATTTCATTCCTGGGGAATCTGAGTGTCAATTAAAGGATGGTTTTGAAAGCTAGATGTTACGTGGTACTGGGGAATAATGTGGGAAAGTTAATACAGAAGACATGAAGTATATTACCTGGAGTGTGTTAGATACAAATAGATGCATTTCATAGATGCAAGATTAATTTTGTGACTGTCTAATTGGCTTTGTGTGTTGCTACACTGTGTATTAGTATCCACTGCTCCCTGCAACAGGACTTGTTTTATTACAAGCTACCTTTAGAAAGATCCCACCTCATGACTTGAAGGTATCAAATGAGAGGAAACACACCATGTGCCTTGGCCATGTCCTCTTGTTGTTATAAATAATGCTTTATTCCCTGTTTTGATTTCTTTAAACCTCTGGTTTATAACAGGGACATGTCAGATGTTCTTAGTAGGCTAAAGAGCCATCTAATAGATATGAGAGTCTGATCAAACCACCTATAGCTTCACAACAGTAAGTTGGAGACTGGAGTTCTTTCAAGTCTCTGTCCTGTTCTCTAGAGCCATTCTCACTGTTTCTCTGTGAACTGTGGACAGATTTGAGGCTGTGTTACAATAGTTTCTATCAAAGAAATCCTGTATATCTAGTCAGCATTATTCTCTAGTAATCCATGTATTTGGTAACCTTCCAAGTGGTGTTCAAGAGATTGCCTACAGAAATTTTCACCCCGACCAGAGCCAATGTCTTTTGGAGCACCGTCTAGTGACAGGTCTTTGTGTATGATTCTTTGTTCCTGCAGGAATGACATTGTTTTATTGCATTAAAAGGTGCCTTGGTGTGCCAGCTCTGAACTCCTCATTGGCTTTCTTGTTTATCTCCATCCCAATATTCATATTATCTAAGAACTTGCCAAGAACAACTGTACATTTACATTATCATTTGCTCTCTATATTGCAAAATAATATTATAGAAGAAGATTTTCTATAGAAAAGCACAAGACAAAGTCTTTATAGGATATTACTAGTCTAATTGCAATTATTTGTTGCATCCACATTAATTGCAGTGAGACTATCAACGTGACATATTCAATTTGATTAAGTGTGCAGCATTCTGATTTTCCCTGGTGCTTTTGGTTTTACTTTTTTATCTGAAAGTTACAGGCATAAAGCCAGAAGTCTTACAGAAGTCTGATTATATAATATCAGCAGTACAGTCTCCATTATCCTTCATATTTGTAATCTAGTCAGAGAAAGATATCAAATCTCTGTGACATAATCTGCTTTCCATTAAGCTGCACTCTCCTCATTAGACTTGTGATGAGAGTTTAAGCTGTTGCCACACAATGAGAGGAGTATCTAGAAAGTACTAAATTAGATGTGATACAGTAGGAATTGAGGGATTGGCTTGTTCATGCCTTCTGCTTCTCAGTGCCTGACAGCACTGCTTTCCCCTTGCTAGTGACTGTTTCTACATGTTTACCCTTGTGTCCAAATACAATAATTGTGGTTTAGAAACAACATGTGGGACTCCTGTACCTGTTGGTTGACAGCCAGTGCCATATGCAACAGTAACTGGGATACCCATGGAAGACTGGGAAATGTAACACAGGGTCTCTTGCAGACCCGTCCCTCTGGCACTGAAGACAAGATTAGGAATCCTATAAGATGAGGCTAGTGTATACATACATAGCATGCTGTATGTCCCCTCCTGCTCTTTCAATGACCTGGTAGCATCCCCATGCTGACAGAAGACCCTCTAAGGAGGTTGTAAGGGCCACGTTTGCTGAGCTTCCTGACATGCTTTGTTATGCAGGATTTCCTTCAGAAATCTGATTCTGAAGGTGCAATCCCATAATACTTGTAATGGAGCACCTCCCAGCACGGAAGAAAGACAGGAATGGGTCAATGGGGAATTTGTTGCTGGGGCTCTGAAGAGGGATTACAGGGATCCATGATAAGAGACAGGAAATCTCTGAGGTGCTGGCAGGACACGGGTAG
Source organism: Porphyrio hochstetteri (assembly GCA_020800305.1). Lineage (NCBI taxonomy): Eukaryota > Metazoa > Chordata > Aves > Gruiformes > Rallidae > Porphyrio > Porphyrio hochstetteri. Next base: position 13,878,307 of record CM036919.1, read on the forward strand.
CAGAGGCATCATGGTCACAGTGGTCCTCAGCCACCACCTAAACATTTAAATATTATAGATAGTATTTCATGGAGCAACAAGTCAAGTAACTCACAATACGGGGTGCTTTGCTGTGAAATAGAAAGTCTTTTGCCAGCATGGCTACCTTATCACTTTCTGTTGTGGGTTTGCATGGCCAGGTTTGGGGGGGGGTGGGTGTGGAGCTACAGGGGTGGCTTTAGGTTTGAATTGGAAGGGCCCTCAAAGCCCACCCAGTGCCTTCCCCTGCCATGAGCAGGGACAACCTCCACTGGTCCAGGGTGCCCAAAGCCCCATCTAACCCGGCCTTGAGCCCTACCAGGGATCCAGGGGTGGCCACAGCTGCTCTGGGCACCCTGTGCCAGGGCCTCCCCACCCTCACAGGGAAGAATGTCTTCCTAATATCTAATCTAAATCTCTCCTAAGGCCATTGTCTCTTGTCCTCACACTAAGTGCCTTGTAAACAGTCCCTCCCTCTGTAGACTAGTATTTTAAGTAGTCTCTCATCATCTGGGCCTTCAGGACTAGTCCTGACTAGTGGCAAGATGACTGGTGAAATTAAGACATGTATTTTCTAGACATGTCATTTTCTTCAACACTATATATGTACCTGTCTAATTTGAAGTCTACACATTCATTTTCTTCTAACAGAATACAAAACATGCTGCCCATTTGCATTTCAATTATCTTTGTCTAACCAGACTTGCATTTGCAAGCCTAGAGGACTAGAGAACTAGAACTGTACAGCCCAAGTAGAATAAAAAAACCCAAGCTGATCTTCATCAGAAATTAAATGGTAATGTACACTGCAGGCTTTCTTTAGTTGCTTTCCACAACATTTTTTAAAGGAAGAAAAAAAAGATATTTAAAAACTATTTTTCTTGTACCCGAGTGGAAGATTTACAGTAGCACATGATATGCTTGCTTCTTGAAAATCAGATTTGGTTACTGTGTCTCAACTGAAACTTCTTGGTATTGAATTCCTCCATACCACTCATCTTATTTTAAAATCTTGGCTTAAGTATTTTAAGGTGTATTTTATTTAAGGTATTTTAAATTAATAAATCAGTCTTATAGAAGCCTGTGAATTGGGGTACAGTTATTACATATATAAGTGTATATAAATATGTATTACATATATATACAAATATATTTTTATATATATTTTTTTATATATAAAAATCCCTGACAGCTGTCAGGGATGCATATAGGTGTCTGCATTCCCTTTCTTTGCCTTCTGTCAAGATTAAAACAGACAACAGGTATGTAGTAATGAAATGGACACAGTTCTTTAAGCATATTTTAAAAGGTATAAATATTTTCTGTATTAGACACACTCTGACCTGACAGGGAAGGAAGAGATTATTCAACCCTGGTGTGTCCTACAGCAATCCCTGATTCCCAGGGTTTAAGCTGGTTGTTGTCCTCACTTGCCCTGAGGACCCAGTGCTGGGGGGAACCAGCACACTGCTCAATACTACTGCAGTTTCATTTTTGATCTGTAGCAAAGGCAGATAGCCAGCGTTAGGGACCCCAAGGGATAAAACAATCCCTGTGGTTGCTCCATGACCTATATCCCCTCCCAATCTGAGCTCAGTTCAGGGCACCAGGTCCTCCCTCACAATCTCATTAGTGACCCCATTGCCCCCCTTTCCCTCCAGCCTCATTTGAGCCAAAATCTCTCCCTGTCTGAGCTTGTTTCTCTGGATCCAAATATGTGCTCCTTTCCCCAGAGCACCAAGCAGCACAACAGGAGCCAGGTCCTCTGGATGAGGAGACAGACCGACAGCTCGATCTGGTGGACTTGGCAGTGCTAGGTTTGCAGTTGGACTTCATGATCTTAAAGGTCTTTTCCAACCTAAACAATTCTATGCACGGACAGATGGACAGGCAGAGATAGAGGAGACAGACAGATAGATGATAGATAAGAGAAAAAGAGAGAGAGAGAGATGAAAGATAGATAGAGAGATAGATACATAGATACATAGATACAGAGAGATACACAGAAACATGCATGCATAGATGGATGGATGGTTGGATAGATAGATACATATATAGATAGGCACATAGATAGGTACATAGATACAGATAGATACATAGAAACATACATGCATAGACAGACAGATAGATAGACAGACAGACAGATAAAGAGACCTGCCTCTCTCCGGGGGACCCTCTCCCTCGCCCCAGCAGAACCAGGGAGCTGCCGAGCCCGGTTGTTGCCGAGCCCTTTTCTGCCGCTCCTTTGCGTGACTTGCAAATTCGCCAGTCGGGTTTTTTTTAGCCTGGTGAGGGCTGTCCTCTGCCGGCAGAGAGCTGGGATTGCAACAGCCTCTGATCCGGTCAGGGGCTGACACAGTGGAGAGGGAAAAAAAAACCAACCCAAACCCATTTAAGTGATGCCAAAGTGTGTCCAAGTCTCATCCCCTTGTTGGTTGGGCTTGAGCTGATAATATTTTTACTTGTAACAGCGCTCATGGACTACAGGTTGTTCTCTATTAGCCCTCCCCATGGGTAGGACCCAGTGTCTTCATTTTAAAAATCTATTCCATTCCACCCTTACTTTTTCTTTCCCCCCTGCCCCAGATTTATGAAGCCAGCACCAGAAGAATCGTGACATAAGAGGTGGGCTGCACCTGTCCAGGTACAAACTCTTTGGAAAGTAAATTAGCTGTCAGGCAGGTGTCTACATCCTTTTATAATTATTCCCTAGAAATTGTGTCTGTCCATCTCTCTAAGTTTACTGCTCAGTTTTTCATTGCCATTAGTAAATGTGATGCTGATGTCAGTATTTGTCTGCTGCCCAAACAGCGAATAAACCCGTTTTGGATTTCTCCCCACAGGATGTATGTTTTCTGGTTTGTAATTTTCCTTTCTTTCAGAGTGTCTACATTGGTCAGCAGTACTGAGCAAATCTAAACATCATCAGATAAACAGCTTTTCACAGCTCAGCTTTGACAAGATAAAACAGGTATAAAATAAAATAGTCAAGATACAAGTGTATGTTAGAATATGGAGAGCCTGAATGTCACTACATCATGTAAAAGATGTCCCAGGAAGTTTACTATTCACCTTGTGTTTCTGGGAATTATGTAATTATCAGAGACACAAGGGTCATCCTCTGATCCTGAAGAGTGCCTGATCTGCAGTTGCTGCTGGAACCATGATGTGAGAGAAAGGGAGCTGCAGCTGAGGGCAGAGGATATTAAACAGAGGGCACAAAAAGCTTCTGTTTTCCCAGGTATTGTCTCAGGACATCTCTGATGCTTCTGTGAGGTATGGGCCATATTTCTCTGATGGTGGGGTGTGGTGGTTTGACTCTGGCTGGAGGCCAGATGCCCACCAAAGCTGCTCTATCACTCCCCTTTTCAGATGGACAGGGGAGAAAAGAGATATTGAGAGGCTCAGGAGTTGAGATAAGGGCAGGGAGAGATCATTCAATGATTAGTGCCACAGGCAAAACAGATTCAATGTAGAATTAAAAACCATCTAATTTATCACATACACTGAAACCAGAGTAGGATAATGAGAAGTAAAACAAAATTTTAAAACATCTCCTCCCACCACTTCCCTTCTTCAACTTTATTAATGATTTCTCTTCCTTTCCCCCCACACAGGTTGCATGGTGGGGAGGGTTAAGGCTGGGGGGGAGGCACAGGGCAGGGAATTCGGGCTTCAGTCAGCTCCTCATGAGTTGTTTTCCTTCTTAGTCAGGGGTACATTCCCCACACCCTTCCTCTGCTTCAGCATGGGGTCCCACCCATACAAACTTCTTCAGCATGAGTCCTTTCCCATGGGGCTTCAGCTCTTCATCTACTGCGCCAATGTGGATCACTTTTATGAGGCCCAGACTGCTCCAGCCTGGTACCCCACAGAGTCACAAGTGCCCCCAGTAAACCTCCCCTGGCATGAGACTCTCTCTCCACAGGTTGCAGGTCCTGCCAGGAGCTTGCTCCAACACAGGTCACAACATCTTCCATATGTCTCCACCTGCTCCAGCATGAGGTCTCTCCATGGGCTGCAGGTGAGGGTCTCTGCTCCCCATCATCTTCCATGGGCTGCATGGAGACAACCTGCTTCATCATGCCTTGGTCAGCAGCAGGTCCAGCCTTGAGCCTGGCCAGTATTTACTCTCTTTGGCCTAGGGAAAGCTTCTAGCTTCTTCTTGCAGAAGCCACCCATGCAGTCCCCCCTCCTCCACCAGAATCCCATCTCTCAAAACCACAACAAAGTTAAAATATTATTTGTGGTCCATTTGAGACCTCAGGATGCAAGAAAACATGTGGCTCTAGGGATTTATGAGGAATATCGTCTGCTGCATATTTGACCTAGGAGTGAGTTTGAGGATGGAAAACTGATGCCACTGAGCACAAAGTTTATGAAAACAAGAATAATTACTTAGTTGACTTCAAAGGCATTTGTAATAGCAAAGTTTTGAAGCTGTGAAGGATTTATTTTCAAGTGAGAAGTACTGAGATTGTCACAGGTAGAGAGAAGAGAGCAAGAATTCCTTATCTTCAAAGATGAAGGGATGGAAAAAGTCTGGGTAGACATCTGGCAGGTGTCTTCTGTCCAGCATTACCTTTGGAGACTGAAGAGTGCAGAATGTCCATGAGAAGATTTGTGACCTCAGACTTTTGCAGCAGGGAATTTCTCTTTTATTCTTTGAAGTCAGAAAGTATGCAGGGGAAATTTTAGAGCAGATAATCTCACAAACTGATGCTAGTAGAAAGGAAGTACTGCTCTCTAGGAGGAAATGAGGTCCCGCATTGTGTCCAAGCAGAATGAGCCTGTGAATAAAAACACGGGAGAACTGATGGCAAAGGTGGGGGAGATCTGTCCACAGAGCAATATCTGCACACTCTAATTTAAGATATTAATTGAAAATCCACTGCAGCTGATCCAAAGGATGGTGGAGGCTCATGCTGCTAGTTATACTGAATTGGTTCTTAACTTCAGGTTACTCTAGGAGAGGATATACAACAGTTTGAGTTCTCCTTGTGAAAGAGAAACCATCCTGTGCTTGAAAACGCCTTGATTGTCTCTCTGACTTGTGGAAGATGTAGTGTGCAACACATGAACAATGCTTACTAAATTTTCCCATATCTTCCATCTTCAAGCACATTTAACAGCAGGTTTGCATAGGACACCTTCTAGACACTTCATACTTGCCTGAATTGGGTGCCAACCCAACCAAAGGTCTCTAGGTACTAAGAAAGTGCGTTTATTTACCAAGTACTTCAGGTGGGAAATGTGTGTTATATTTTTCCCTAGCAATAGCCATAACCTCACGGAGGAGATGCGTGCTGAGATTCGGGGGGGTGGGGGGGGAACACCCATGTGCAGTTCCTCCGTTGGACGCCCAGCGCCGCTGTTGCCCAGCGCTGGGGGTGTGTTGCTGCTGCTGGGCCGGGAGCTCCCTAGCAGGGTGAGACCAGTAAGCACCAGTCAGACGCTGCGTAGCTGACAATAGCTGAGAACCCAGCTGAAATGACCTAGTTCAAAGCCTTTCCGAGGGATATGCTGGGAATTGCCGCATCGAGAACCATCTGGAAACACCAAGAGCACAAGGAATTGGGGATGTGAAGGAGGGAGACGGTCTTTCAGGCTGTCCCCAGCCAGCTGATGACGCAGTCCATCCCTGGGAGATTTGAGAGGATTTTGCTGCAGGTCTGGGGAGGACTCAGGCAGAGCCCATTAATTGGTAAGCACCGGCATAATACCGCGAGCAAGATCTGGCAAAAGGATAGGGAAAGCATAACTGGAGGAAACCGGTTTATCTGTCAGAAAATGAACTGCAAACAGGACATGTAACAGTGGTATTTACAGCCTAACGCAGAGGTAGAATGTGGGGAATGATTCTCCCAGCTTCCCTCGCCTTTACATCCAGTGGAGAGCTCAGGGACCACCTCTGCAGGAATTCTGAATGCCAAAGAGGAGAGAAGAAATCCGTTGCTGCATGGAAGCCACAGCTACTCGGGGAAGCATCCGTGCTTTTCATCTGCAAGCTTTGTTCCTCTGCATCTTCATTTGCTCTTCCCAAGTCACGCTTTCTGCAGGATCTGCTGGAAGTGGATGGGCAGCGGCTCCAAGGATGGGAAAGAAAGTTTTATGCAGAGCAGAGGATAAAATGCAGCCTGAAGCCTCTGGGATTTCACTCAGCAGATCTGAATTTCCAACTGGAAGAGTAAAAAGGGGATTTTGGAAATTGAAATTGATCCAGCTAAAGATGTGTGAGCAGAAGCAACACTGTATGAAATAGAGACATCCCAGGAACTGAGCAGGACATGTTGCTGCAGCTCTTTTCTAGCATTAAGATGTAAATCTAAGAATAAGGACAGATGAGGGTTTTGGTCATTTTAAGATATATTCTTAGGTTAAAGACGTCAAAACAAAAACAAACAAAAAACCCGAGGACGCCTGCAACGTCACTATGTGCTCAAGAAGAGAAGTAAATTCTCTGACACATTTATACAAATTACATTGCTATTCTTACATTCAAGGTGCAGAAACCACCAGCATTAGCTATCCAGTGGTGCACGGTAAGTGACCCTTTTTATTTTGCATTTCTCTCAAATCAGAAAGAATGAGAGCTTCAGTCTAAGAGCAGTATCTTCTGATGTGCAGATACTATAATAGCCAAGAGCTCCGTTAAGGACCACTGTTCCTCTTACAGCCTTCTACACCTGAAGCTGGAAGACACCATTTCTCCTCTGAAATGAGAACAATTACCGGGTTATTGCAGTCAGTGTGGGAAGTGTCTGTGGAAGCCCTTCTCAGCTTGCGTCTGTTCCCTGCTGTGTAGTTGTGCCAAGGGTTAGACTACAAAGGAGCAAATACACCGTCCTCTCTTGGAGGTGCCAGGAGTTGAGCAGGAGCGCTGGCAAGGGCATAAAGCAAATGGAATCCGGGTATCACTGTTCTTTTTGCATGGCACGAATGAGGAGAGAAGCCCCATTCCCAAAGCATCTACCGCTGTGCTTGGTCTATCGTTCGTTTTACATCAAGCTTCGGTGTTAGTGATAAAGATAGCAACGCGAGCGATGGGCACACCCCTGGAAGGTAAGAAAGAACTGATCTGACCTTGGATGTAAATTAGTCTTTTAGATTTTATCACGCTTTCTAGTCAAAGGGCGGTAAAAGGAAATCCCCAAAATCGGCTTCATCTGTACAAAGTCTCCTAGCAGCTAACATCCTGGGGAATCCAAAAGCCAACCCTGGTTGTTACTTTCTCCTACCGATACAGTCACGAAGATTTTATTTTAAAACAAATGACGGCATCATCGAATTTCTAGGACTTCGCCTAGGACCTCTCACTTTTACGGACACATGATCCTGCCTCCAGCCATCCCATAACAACCTTTGCATATTCCTAGAACACACCCACACACACCACCCCCACCCACTCACCCCTCTTAATTAGTTTTGCTCTTTCCTATGAGACCCTTTCTGACAATCCCCTCCCCACCCCTCGTTTAGAAAGTTTCTGGTTGGACCTCTTGGGTTTTCAACTTGAATGGTTCCTCTAATGGTCCATCGACCGGGGGCATTTGATCCCCGGTTTTTGTATTGTCTCCGTTAGCTCATTATCATTTGTGTGCCTGGACGGTTAATTTATCACCTCTCCTGTTTGTCTTCTTACCTTTTATATGAAATGGCCGTTGGCCTCTTATCCTTACGCAGATACAGAAGGTTAGGTTTGATCTCTGTGTGTTAGGGACCTTTGAACTATTTCTAAGCCTGCATAGTAACATCAGAGGAAAAAGGCCCGGATACCTCCAAAACATGTAAACAAGTTGCAGTCTTTCTCTGTCTGTCTCCGTCTGGGGACACTTTGCACGAATGTGTTACGCAGTGACACAGTTTATCATGGGTGCAAGCATCAGCAGGCGGCTGGGGAGGATACTCCTGTCAATTAAGGAGTTATGTGTCCTTTGGGCGAGGTGTGATACACATTGTGAAGAAAACAGAGTTAGAATGATGTGTCCTAGAATAACATTATTATTCCTGGGTGATGATGAGCTAAGGTGATTATGAACTAGGGAGATGATGAATGAAGCATTTGCTGTCGGGACCTTTCCCTGGTACCAATTCTCATATTCAACAGCGACGCTTCTCTGACCCGCCCCACTTATTAACTCTCCCGTGCTCGTTAGCAAGCGGAGATTAAAAGGAAAATCCCTCAACACATCCCGTGGAAGTGGTGGATCTTGTAATACCTACACAGCATCGTAAGCTGGGCACCAAGACTTCGCCGTTGAGAGTTGGGAAGTGACACCCAGAGGGGACCTGCTTCCAAACGAAGAGAGCAATTACACTGGACTTCTGATCTTCGGTTTGGAACTTAAAGCGCAGATTCAATCAGCAAACTCCTAATGAGCAGCGCTGGCCCGACTGAGAAGGCTGAGGAGTATTCCCCCTTTACGACGCTTGGTGGGGGTGTTGGCCACGGACCGGCGGGTTCCTCTGCCCGCAACCGGGTTTGCAGGCACAGGGAGACAAAAAAAGCCCAACCTAAACCGTGTGAGCTGCTCGGGAAGGGCGGCGGGACACGGAGCAGGGGTGGTCGGGGGTGCTTTCAGACGCCCTTACCCCAGGATTCCAATAAACGCCTCTCTGTTTCGGACGCTGTTAAAAAATGCTGGGAACCGTGGAGGACGGTGGATGGATTCGCTGGACAGTAATGGTGTGGGGGAGACAGAGCAGAAGCAGCAAGAGGCAAGTGATCCTGTTTATTCTGTGCGTTTGCGTGTGTCAGAGCGGGTCTGAAACCCTCCGCTATTCTCTGGAGGAGGAAAGGGAGAGGGACTCTTTTGTCGCCAATATTGCAAACGACTTGGGCGTTGCTCCGAGCCAGCTCGCAGCTCGCAAGGCCCGTGTTGTGTCCGAGGGGAACGAGCAGCTTTTCCGCCTCAATCAAAACACCGGAGTCCTGACGGCAAAGGATTCTCTGGACCGAGAGGAGATCTGCCCGCAGAGCGATAGCTGCACACTCTCCTTTAAGATATTCTTTGAAAATCCCTTACAGCTGATCCGAGGGGAGGTGGAGGTTCGTGACGTCAATGACAACTCCCCCGTGTTCCCGGAGAAGGAGATGGTTTTTGAGATTCTGGAAACGACATCTCCTGGGTCCCGTTTCCCTCTGGAAAGTGCCCACGACATGGACGTGGGCAGCAACGGCTTGCAGAACTACAGCCTCGGGTCCAATTCGCATTTCTCCCTCGCTCTCGGAACAGGGAAAGATGGAGTAAAATACGCGGAGCTTGTCCTAGAGCGGCAGCTGGACCGCGAAGAGCAGCGAGAGCTGAATTTACTCCTCACCGCCACCGACGGGGGTTCGCCACCCAGGTCGGGCACGGCTCGGGTCCGGATCGTGGTGTTGGACGCCAATGACAACATCCCAGTCTTTGGTAGGGAGGTCTACGAGGTGCGTCTGGCTGAGAACAGCCCCCCGGGGCAGCTGGTGGTCAGAGTCGCGGCTGCTGATCCCGACGAAGGGTCCAACGGGAAAGTGCGGTATGCCTTCACCCAGACATCAGAGCGGTCCCGGCAGCTCTTCGAGCTGAATCCTGCCACCGGGGAGATACGGGTCTCGGGCAACCTAGACTTCGAGGAAGCGAAAAGCCACAAGATAGTGGTGAAAGCCACTGATGGTGGGGGACTGTCTGCGCATTGCAAAGTGCAGGTGGAGGTCCTGGACGTGAATGACAACGCCCCGGAGATAGCGGTCACCTCCCTTACCGCCTCCATTCCCGAGGACGCCCCACCCCGCACTGTGGTGGCCCTATTCAGTGTGCGGGACCGGGACTCCGGGGACAACGGCCGGACGGAGTGCGCGATCGACGGGGATTTGCCCTTCAGCCTCACCCCCACTTTTGATAATTACTACGAACTGAGAACAAACGCAGCGCTGGACAGGGAGAGGACGGCGGAATACAACATCACCATCACAGCCATGGACTGGGGCACGACACGGCTGAGCTCTCGAGAAAGCATCTTCGTACAGATATCGGACGTGAACGACAATCCCCCGGAATTCACCCAGGAGGATTACACCATGTCAGTGATGGAAAACAACGGCCGCATGCTCCGGATCGGAAGCGTGAACGCCACCGACTCCGATGCGGGAAAAAACGCTCGTGTAAACTACGCGCTGGTACAGCAGGAGGGTAAGGAGCACCCTGACGTATCGGTCAACTCTGAAAACGGAGATGTTTATGTCCTCCGTCCGTTGGACTACGAGGAGGTGCACGCCTTCGAGGTGACGGTACGCGCCACCGACGGCGGCTCGCCCCCGCTCAGCGCCCAGGCGATGCTGCGCGTCGTGGTGCGGGACGAGAACGACAACACGCCCGTCGTGCTGCACCCGCCTCCCGACAGCAGCGCGGCGGCGGGAGAGCTGGTACCGCGCTGGGCACAAGCGGACTACCTGGTGGCCAAGGTGGTGGCGGTGGACGCGGACGCGGGGCAGAACGCGTGGCTGTCGTACGAGCTGTCCAAGGCGACGGAGCCGGGGCTGTTCCGCGTGGGGCTGCACAGCGGCGAGGTGCGCACGGCGCGGGCCGTGTCGGAGAGGGACGCAGCCCGGCAGAGGCTTGTCGTGGTGGTACGGGACCGCGGGCAGCCGCCGCGCTCTGCCACGGCCACCCTCGGCATCGCGCTAGTGGACGGTTTCTCCGACGCCCACTTGCGGGTAAGCGAGGAGGCGCCGGTCGCTGAGCCCGACGGGCTGCTGACCATGTACCTCATCGTTTGCCTGGCCTGCGTGTCGGCGTTGTTCCTGGCCACCGCGGTGGCCACCGTGGTGGTGAAGGTGAGGCGGGCCAGGAGGAGCGAGGCGGAGGCTTTGCCCACGTTCCCGAAGGCTGCCACGGAGAGCGACGCGGGGTCCCTGCCCCGCAGCTATGTGTATGACGTCTGCTTCACCGCCGGGACTGTCAACAGCGAGTTTCGATTCCTCAGACCCCTCTTCCCCTGCTTCCCCGCCGGGCTGCCCCCCGCCCCGGGCGAACAGCGGAGCTCGGTGTGCTCGCAGGAGGCGGCCAACCTCGGGGAAGGTGACTGGGCTGCACAGGTGAGGGACCCGGACGGGCCGAGGAGATGGGGGGAGCGGGGAGGGAGCAGCGCGGTACGGGGGGTCACCCGTGGGGGTAAGGAGTACCGATGTGGCGGAGCTGGTGGTGGAAGAGCAAGTGGGTGGGAGGAGAGGGTTGAGAGGGTCTTGGAGCTGCTCGTAGGGGCCCCCCAGGAGCATTCAGCATGGCTCAGCAGCTCCCCAAGTGCCGACCAACTGCTCCCCTCTGCATCCAGCCCTGGATATCCACGTTAGATCAAGTCTTTGGTGTGACCCCCAAAAGAGAGCAGCTGGATCCCGAGATGAGAAGTAGGGGGTATATATGTGAGCCATGTGATGGGTCCTGTCCATGCCTCGTGCAGACCCCACAGAGCTGGAACAATACTGCTCCTAGGAACACTTCCTCGCAGAGGTGGCAACAAAGGGAACATAATGGTCCTGTCCAGCCTTAACCAGGACTGAGGGGATAACGATGCAAAGGGGTGTCACATCATTGATGGTGTCCATGGTGTTCATCTTAAAAAGATGTTCACGTGCTGGAGGCCACGTGTGTGGGGACCTCTGCCATTAAATTCCCTTATATTTTTGTGGCTTGTAGGAACTGTATCAGCTAGAAAAATGTTATTATTGGGATGTTATGATGCGCCCTTCCCACTCTTTCCTCACCCCCTGGATGCTCCCAGGCAGTACCAGCACCTCTTTTCTCAGTGCTGTTGTGAACTTAAAATGAATCTTGTGTGAGGAGTCCCATAACCTCTGTTCAGAGAGCATGAGGGAGAGGCAAAATGTGACTGTTGAAACAAGTCCCTCTCTCCTCATTCTCCCCATTTTAGTCACCTCTAAACATGGGGTTACTTGTTTCTGGTGATCCATCTAGCACTTCAGAGGACTCCAGACAATAAACACTTATGAGGCTGAAGACCCACAACCACCATCTGACCATCACCCCTTAATATCTTCATATTTCATATCCACTGATGACATGGACTCTCTGTACTGCAGGTTCTCAGAACCATGGTCATGATAGTCACAGAGAAGACAAGGACCCTTCTTGATCCATCAGAAAAAGCAGTTTTATTTTGGGCTCATATCATCTTAAATTACTCCCTCAAACTCCTAAAAGGTTTGCAGTAGTGTCTTTGAGATCCATGGTGGGGGATGGTTTCCAGCTTTATTTTCCCCATTCAGGTCAGAGACCCACCACATGATCCAACCTCCTCTTTGGCTCTGGGTAGGGAAGAGTGGTATCACACATGCAGTGGTGTAAGGTGTGCCCTCTAAACTTTTGCTGATGCCTGCTTACGTTAAACACCTAAATGACAACCTCCACTCTCTGTTCTTTGCAGGGGAGAGCTACTCTCTCTGAAGGCACGGGGCCCAGACCTGTAGAAGCAAACAGGGGGATGGAGATAGATGTCAATTCTGAGCAAAACCCTTGGCTCACCCATCAGTGAGGAGAAGGACAAGTATGTCTGTCCTCACTTGCTGCTGTCCTCACAGGGAAAAGTGAATGAAGAGACCAAACACACACCAAGGAAGTACCAGGGAGGTATAAGGCTTCTCTGTGAGGTAGCAGAAACACTCCTCTTGAGCAGTAGTACTTTATTAATGTAGGTATTTTGTAATTGTGATATAAATGGAGGAACTGTGTTGCATGTTGATTACATGAAGACTTGATGTATGATTGTGAAAGTGCCATTGTTTCTAAATATTAGGGCAGTTCATGAAAACTGGAAGCAGATCTTCAAGATACTTTTCCTCTATCACCTTTTCTGAATGATTTGGTTGTGTCTTTTTCCTTATGGACAGGAGTCTGTGGTAATGTCTTAATTTTCTGCAGTCTGTTAAATACCAGGCCAAATATTAAGCAAAAATTAAGTGGTGCTTGCAAATTAATTCCTTAATAAACCGAGAAGAGACATTAGAAGAGGCTGACACTGGGACACTTGACATATTTGACCAGGAGTTTACAGGTTCTCCGTACTATAAAGAGTGGACTTTGAGAAATGGGGTTTGTTTTTTTATTTGTTTGGTGGGTTTTTGCCATTTTTTATCATAATGTAAAGTTGAAATTAACATTTCAGGATTTTTGAGTGTGAGGTAGTAAAGACTTAAAAATACAGTTTGTGGTTTTACAGTAAAATAGGGGGAGATGTTTACAATAAACTTATGGCACTGTAGAATATAGGACATCAAGAAGCTTTCTGTTACCTTTCATTAATTGGTATTGATCTATAAAGTACTGTGATATTTCCTGTCGCTCACACATTTTTAAGAGTCAAATGCTTGATGAGAGGAAAACAATAAAACCTACTTGGGACTCTCTCAGGTGAGTGTGCTTTCTCAAAGATCACTTGCCACAGCCATCACCGAAGGAATAGCCACCCGAAGAGTTGGATTTTGAGAACAAGTGCATTTTAGAGTCGATTTTATGGAGGGGAATGACCTGGAAGTAGGCAGTTCTCAGAAGGCCAAGTAAGTTTGAGAGGGCTTGTCTGAGTCAAGCTGATGTCTGAGGTGCTGCCCCCCAGTCCCTTTGCAAGGTCATGAAGTCATGAATTGAGGGAAAATATCTCAGTCCCTTCCAGAAATCCACATGAGAATTACTACAGGAAACTACACAGCGAGGGCTGCCCTGATTGATGGACCAGCTCACTTATGTTAGACACCTGAGAAAACACACAGGTGTAGTTTGCTTTTGGTTTGGGTTTTTTTTTAACTAAACAGCCTAAAAGTAATTTTTTCACTGTGCATAAACAGTACAAAGCGTTGTAGCGAGGGACATAAGAAAATGCAGCCTTAGATAAATCTTATTTGCATTTTATTTGAGATTAGAAGCACTGTTCTTTCTACTTTTGGGCATACTTTGAACAGGGTTGTATGGGCATTTAAATTTGTATGCCCTGCACTCGGAAGAGACAGATGGAGATGCTCCTCAATCTTTGGGCTGGGAAATCTCTGCATCCTTCTGCAAATTGGCTGCCTGGTGTCGTGCTGACCGCAGATGTGCTGAGGTTCCGCGCAGCCCCCAATAGATCGCCCCTGGGGTTTGCTGGGTTGCACCATCCCGGGCTGCTCTGCTAAGGAGGGGTCGGCAGGCTGGATCAACAGCTCCATCCAGTTTACAGGGGGAACAGATCGATTCACTCAGAGGGAATGGAGCTGAAGAGAGAGTAACCGCTCTGAGGGCGAGCGGTGGCTGATCGTGCTCCTCTGCGTGTCGGGGATGAGAGCAGGAACCGCCCGGTACTCCGTGCCCGAAGAGGCGGAGAGAGGCTCCTTTGTGGCGAATATCACTAAGGATTTGGGACTGTTCGGTGAGGAATTATGGTCCTGACAGGCTCGTTCCTGAAGGAGGAAAGTAGTATTTATAGCTTAACCAACACATCGGGGATTTTGTGGTGCGAGAGGAGATGGCCCGAGGAGGAGCTGTGCGGGTAGAGCTGGTGCGTTTCGAGGTGCTGTTGTAGAGCCCACTGCAATCCTACCGAATTGAGGTATGCCTCCCCGATGTAAACCATCATGCTCCTGTGTTCTTAAGTAAAGAGGTAATTTTAAAGATCCCGGAAAGTGCAATGCCAAAGGCTCGATTTTTATTGGAAAGCGCTCAGGATCCAGACGTAGGGAACATCAGCATTACAGTATCAGCTGGAAGGAGTATTTCCATATCTACACCCGGAGGCGGAGTAACGGGAGGAGGTACGCCGAACTGGTGTTGGACCGAGCCCTGGACCGGGAGCAGCAGTCAGAATTGGCTTTCAGCATCACGGTTGCGCATGGTGGGTCTCCGCCGCACTCTGGTACAGCCTTAATCCGCGTGATAGTCCTGAATACAAATGACAATATCCCCCTATTTAGCCGGAGTCTGTATAATGTCTGGGTATTAGAAAATAGCTCCCAGGTGAGGTGTCACCACCATTCCTTGGTGGTGACAGTGTCTGCTACCGATTTAGACTCAGGAACGAACAGCGAAATAGCCTATTCCATAGTTCAAAATTCAGAGGAAAATCTCCAGACGTTTAAAATAAGAGACAGGGCAGATTAGACTAAAAAAGACGGTGGATTATGAAGTAACAAAGATCTACGAGATAGACGTACAGGCTACAGACGGAGGTAGCCTGCCTGCGCACTGCAAGGTGGACGTGAAAGTGGAGGATGTGAACGACAACGCCCCAGAGGTGATCATCACTTCCTTCACCAGCACCATTTCGGAGGCCGCGCCGACAAACACTGTGGTGTCCCTCTTCAACGTACGGGACCGCCACTCAGAGGACAACGGCAGAACGAGCTGCGAGTTGATGGGTGAGCAGCCCTTTCGCATCGTGATGCTGGCAGGCGACACGTACGATCTGGTCACATCAGAGGCATGGGACCGAGAGCAGGTGGCAAAGTAAAACGTGACGGTCCAGCCCACGACAAGGGCTCCCCCGCACTCTCGGCATCCAAGACATTGTTCGTGCGGCTGCTGGACGTGAACGACAACATTCCCACCTTCGCCCAGGAATTTTACACCATGGTGATGAGCGAAAAAGAGCCCGCGGGGACGACTCTGAGTCACGTGAGCGTAACAGATGCCGACACGGAAAAAAACGCCCGCGTAAACTACGCGCAGGGGCCGCCCCCGTCAGGGGCTTCCCCCGCAGCATCGTTCGTGTCCGTACACGCGGAGAGCTGAATCGTGAGGGCGCTAAACCCGCTGGACTGCGAGGAGGCGCGCTCCTTCGAGGTAACGGTACTCTCGCCCCCGCTCAGCGCCCAGGCGGTGCTGCGCGTCGTGATGCGGGACGAGAGCGACAACGCGCCCGTCGTGCTGCACCCGCCCCCCGACAGCAGCGCGGCGGCGGGAGAGCTGGTACCGCGCTGGGCACAAGCGGACTACCTGGTAGCCAAGGTGGTGGCGGCGGACGCGGAGCAGAACGCGTGGCTGTCGTACGAGCTGTCCAAGGCGACGGAGCCGGGGCTGTTCCGCGTGAGGAAGCACAGCGGCGAGGTGCACACGGCAGAGCCTCGTCGTGGTGGTTACGAGACCGCGGGCAGCCGCCGCGCTCCGCCACGGCCACCCTCGGCATCACGCTAGTGGACGGCTTCTCCGATGCCTTCCTCCAGCTCAACCGTGCTCCTGCGAGGAGGAAGCAGCAGACAGGTGAGGAGGACCTGCTCATCGCCTACTTCATCACCTCTCTGGGTTGTGTCTCGTCGCTTTTCATGTCTTGCTTTTTCGATCGTCAACCACCGCAAGGTTCGCCTGTGGGCACAGCTTCCGCCACTGTCTGCCCGCCGTTAAAAGGACTCCAACTCCGCCACTGACGGCGGGGACACGGCTAGCAGGCTTAAAATAAATCCAGAGCTGTCTCTGTCTTATCGCAATCACCTGCGCCTGAGCACCGGCTGGGGCGGAGCGAACTTCTGTACCTGGCGCAACTCTCAGCCGACTGGCGAGAGGGAACCTAACCCGGGTAACACAGCCTCTTCTCCCGTTGCTTCGTGGGGCTGGCCGGCCGGCGGTCACGACTGAGCCTGAGCCTTGCTAGCATCTGCCTCCGTTCCACGTCTGCAGCCTGAGATTCCCGAGTCGCTGTAGTGGCGTGCTATGCTGTTACCTGCGAGCCGCTATTGTGGAGAGGCTCTTGCCCGGCGGGAGAAGGAGACTCCGTACCTCCGGGATACACCTCCCCAGGGTGCAGCGGGGAAAGCCTTGTACTTGTATCTGCCGTGATCCGCGAAGAACATGGACTGTCTTACAGAGAACCGAGCGAACACGCCAGCCCGTGAGCTCTAGGGATAGAGGGAAGGGCGAGACAGCTACCAGGGCTGACCGTGAGCGCAGACTCGCGAGGAGGTATAGTACCACTCTGGCGCGCTCTGCGCGGGACCTTGCGCAGGGCCACAAAGCCGGCGAGGAGGCGTAAGCCGCGCATAAACACATGGATGCGTGTACCGGGGCGAGCAGGCACCCGGCGGCAGCAGCGGGCGCAGTCCCGCCTCGGGCCGCAGGGTGTCGCTGCCGGCCAAGGCGACGCTGAGGCTGCGAGAGGGGAGGTGGCCGAGCCCAGCACGGCCCTGCCCAGTCCAGTCCCGCCCAGCTGAGCGCAGCTGAGCGCAGCCGGGCAGCGGCGGCGGGCGGCGCTCCGTGGCATCCGCCGGCGGGCGGTGTCGGCGAGAGGGAGGTAGAGCGGGCGGGGGCCGCCCCGCTGCTGCCGGGCGCCGCTTTCCGCGGAGGAGTGCGCGGGCGAGCCGCGAGACGGAGGCTGTCCGCCGCCCCGACATGGCGATCGCAAGGCAAGTGCTTTGTCTCTCTGCTTTCCTCTGGCTGCCGCACGCTCGCTCCGAGCCCATCCGCTACTCCGTAGCCGAGGAGGCGGCGAGCGGCTCGGTGGTGGGCAACGTGGCGGAGGACGCGGGGCTGGCCGTGGCGCAGCTCGCG
The DNA here is from genome assembly GCA_020800305.1 of Porphyrio hochstetteri. NCBI lineage: Eukaryota > Metazoa > Chordata > Aves > Gruiformes > Rallidae > Porphyrio > Porphyrio hochstetteri. Next base: position 13,895,823 of record CM036919.1, read on the forward strand.
GCTCGCGGCGCCCGCCTGGCCTCGGAGGACGGCCGGCAGCACTTTCGCTTAGAGCGCGGCAGCGGCCGCCTCGTTGTGGCCGAGCGGCTGGACCGGGAGCAGCTGTGCGGGCAGGCCGGGACGTGCACGCTCCCCTTCGAGCTGCTGCTGGCAGAGCCGCTGCAGATATTCCGGGTCGAGGTGGCCGTGGAGGACATCAATGACCATTCGCCCGTCTTCCCCGAGGAGCGAATCACTTTCAGCATCCTGGAGACCAGCACCCCGGGCTCACGTTTCCCGCTGGAGGGTGCTCGGGACCTGGATATTGGCAGTAACAGCATCCAGGCTTACAGCATCAGCCCCGAGAACGAGTACTTCAGCGTCTCCTCTGGGAGTCGGAGTAATGGCGATAAGTATGTGGAACTGGTTTTGGAAAAGGCGCTGGACAGAGAGGAGCATGCAGAGTTGGGTTTCAGTCTCATTGCAGTGGATGGGGGCTCTCCACCCCGCAGCGGGACCACCCAGATCCACATTGTTGTTCTGGATGTCAATGACAATGCTCCAGTCTTCAAACAGGACCGGTATGTTGGGCAGGTTTTGGAGAACGCGCCAGAGGGCTCTGTGGTTCTCAGGGTGGTGGCAACTGATCGTGATGCGGGACCTAACGGGGACATCTCCTATCAGTTCAGCCAAGCAGGGAGCCAGAGCCCCTCGGCATTTGTCCTTGACTCTGTGAGTGGTGAAATTAAACTCGCCAAGCCTCTGGACTTTGAGGCAGCAGAGACTCACGAGCTCAGCGTGCGGGCTACAGATGGTGGGGGCCTGTCAGCAATCTGCAAGGTGCTGGTGGAGGTGTGGGATGTGAATGACAATGCGCCAGAGCTGGTGGTCAGTTCGTTCAGCAGCCCCCTGCCTGAGAACGCACCGCCTGGGACAGTGGTCGCCCTCTTTTCTGTCCGGGACCGGGATGCTGGTGCCAATGGGAAAATCACGTGTGCCCTCGAAGACCAGCTGTCATTCTCCCTGCGACCAGCCTATAAGAAATACTATGAGCTGGTGACAGTGAGGGCACTGGACCGGGAGAAGGTGTCGCGCTACATCCTGGCTGTGACAGCAGCAGATGCAGGGACACCTGCTCTTACAACCACCCAGACCTTCACTGTGGAAATCTCCGATATCAATGACAATGCTCCTGTCTTCAACCAGTCTTCATACACCATGTATGTGCATGAGAATAACATGGCCACAGTGTTTGTTGGAGCCGTCAGTGCCTCAGATGCCGATGCGGGGCCCAATGCCAAGGTGACCTACTCCCTGTTGCCATCCCACCCCTCAGAGCGGCCCCCCTGTTCCTGTATCTCTGTGAACTCTGAGAACGGGCACGTGTTTGTGCTGCGGCCCCTGGACTATGAGCAGGTGAGGCAGATGGAGGTCTCAGTGAGCGGATACGATGCTGGGTCACCTCGCCTTAGCACCAATGTCACCGTTCGCCTGGTTGTGGTGGATGAGAATGACAACGCACCCCTGGTGCTGCACCCCGCCCAGGACAGCAGCCCAGTGTCCAGCGAGCTGGTGCCCATTTCAGCTGAGGCAGGGTACCTGGTCACCAAAGTGGTGGCGGTTGATGCCGACTCGGGGCAGAACTCGTGGCTCTCGTACCACCTGCTGAAGGCCACGGACCCCGGGCTGTTTGTGGTGGGCTCCCAGAGCGGGGAGGTGCGTCTGAAGAGGCCGGTGACAGAGAGAGATGCCGTGAAGCAGAAGCTCGTGGTCCTGGTGCGAGACAATGGGCGGCCACCGCTGTCAGCCACCGCAGCACTGAGCGCACTCCTGCTCAGTGACTTGTCGGATGTGCGCCTGCCACACAGCAGCCTGTCCATGGAGGACGAGGGTGGCTCCCTGACCACCTATTTAATCATTTCCCTTGTCTTTGTCTCCCTCCTCTTCCTTGCATCTCTCATAGCCTTTGTTGCTCATAGGGCCTGCAAGAGAATGGAGCTGAAGAGTGGCCACGTGCTTTATGGCACCGGGAACTTGCAGAGCAGCCTGGCCGAGGCAGCTGCAGCAGGGACCCTGCCCCACGCCTACTGCTATGAGATCAGCCTCACAACAGGCTCAGGCAACAGCGAGTTCAAGTTCCTCAAGCCCATCCTGCCCAGCCTGCCGCCTCAGCACTGTGCCACGGGCCGTGGCACTGACAGTGATGAGCAGGAGTGGCCCCCTGGCCCTGTGTGCATGGAGGACGTGGCACCAGCTGACCCAGGGATGCTCTCAGCTGAGCCGTTCCATAGTCTTGCCTATAACTAGCATGTAGTGAGCACAGCCATAGGCTTTATGCCTTGTCATGGGAAGGGATCTAGGCTGCAACATGTGGCAGTGTTTCCTCCAGAGTTAATCTGCATTTGCAATTGGCATCACTTTTTTCCCTGAGATTTGAAGTGAGGAGAAATGTTGTATCCCCTTCCAAAACAGATGCAAACAAAAGAGGTTCAGGACTCCCTCATTAAATAAATAATATGTTTCAGCTCTCATACAGCCTTTTCTCAAATGACTCCAGTTATGGGCTAGTTCCATGGTCCCCTGCTAAGTTCTTGTCCCCCTTACTTTCAGGCAAGGACATGGAGCTCTTCCTCTGTGCTGTAATGTAAGCAAGCCAATACCTTTTGGGTACAGAATCCCCATCCACTTTTGGGGAGAACAAAATAACTGCATGCGATTATCATTGGGACCTTGAGAGAGGCTTGGGCAGTCTGTCTCCATGGGATAGCCTTGGGAACAGAGAAGCACATATGGTCTATGCATGGCCCATAACTGTACAGAGCTATGGAATCACAGTCATTGTTCTTTGGTGCATTGTTGTAAAAGTCCCATGTTGCTTCAAGAGAGCTTGTCTCTAGGTAGAATGAATATTATTTTGGTTAGGCTTTTGAGCTGGGTCTGGCATTGTTCTTCCCCAATTCAGAGTCTTTTTGATGGGAGGGGAAAGCTGTCCCCATATGACTTTCTATCTGGTGGTTAGAGCATTTGCATTGTCCATTTTGCCCTTTCTCCTGGTACCCTGTGCACTCTGTTTGAGCCTTGCCTTGCCCGTTCCTCTTACCAAGCACGGTCCCCCCGGTGTGATAAGGGATTGTTGGAATGAAGCGTTGTGGCACGGAACGTTTGGAAAGCCTCGCGCTGTGCTGTGCTGCAGGTCTGTGCTGTAGTCTTTTAAACCAGGATACCTTGTGTGTAAAACCGAAATAAAGAGACCTCCCGAATGCCTTGTGTGGAGACAGTAGTCTTTGGAGAGACGTTCTTTCTGGGAAAGTGCTGGGAGTGTTTTCCAAACACCTGGGAGTCTGTTCCTCCCGTTGTTCCTTTTCTGAAGTGAGGTTTGTGTTTGGAGATGGGGCCAGTAGAGCATTTAGGAATGTGGTGGGGTGCAGGGAATTTCTGGCAGGGCTGTACATGTTTTCTGAGCCCTGAGCTTCTGGCGGCTGACCAGGGTAGGATCCAGGTCAGCAGGAACTTTTCCCTGTGCTCACGGAGCACAGGGGCTCTGGTGGGTGTCCTGGTTCTGGTCTGGACAGAGTTAACTTCCCCAAGCAGCCAGCCCAGGCTGTTTTGTACACCTTGTGACATCAAACCCCTTTACAGGGACTGGTTGGGGAAGGAGTGTCCAGGCAGCTCTCTGATAGTCTGGGTGCTTTCAGCATCAGGTTGGTCCTCACATTGATGCAGAGTTCTGTGTTACCATCTCATCAGGTCAGTAAAGTGCTTCTTGTTATCAGTGTGGGTCTGTGTGTCTGTGTTCTGCTGTTTTTCCCTTTCAAGGTGCTTTGGGATTAAAGTGTCCTTATCCCAACCCTTGGGGCTCTGCCTGTTTCTCCTTAGAGGAGAACAGCATTTTATGATCATCTGGTTCCTGGGGATGAACCAGGACAGTCCTTTTTGGCACCCAAGGTGGGGCTCAAAGCATTGGGATAGCGGTTGATCTGACCCAATCGTGCTAAAAAAGATGTGACAAATATAATGTTAGTCAAAGTGATGCTGAAAACGATGATGTTCTGTTTGGTCCCCTGCCTGTGGTATGTGAACCCACACTGGCTGTATGTAATTCCCACGCTGTTGTTTATCACCTCAGGGATGGGAGTCAGCATTCTAACTCTGTTGTATTGTCACCATATGACATCAAGCCCTCATAAAAGGGGCTGGTTGGGGAGGGAGGGTCCACATATCTCTGTGACAGTATGAGTGCAGTCAGTGTCAGGTTGTTCCTCACACTGGTGCAGTGCTCTGTGTTACCACCTCATTGTCGTGTTCCTTCTTATCATCGTTTGTGTGTGTGTGTGTGTATTCTGCTATGGGCTTTCTTGTTGTTCCACTTTCACAGGGCTTTGGCAGTAAAGTATCCTTATCCCAACCCACAGGGCCCTGTTGTTAATCACCTCAGGATGGGAGTCAGAATTCTAACTCTCTTGTACTGTGTGATATCGACTAATGACAAGATATCAACTGTGTTTGTGAGCCTCAGTTGGTATTTATATGTGGTGTTTCTCTGTCACATCCATATCTTGGACAACATATATCAGCATTGTTTAATGATTGCACTCAATTTAGGTTGGGGGCAGGATGGTTTCTCCTCCCTGTTCTCCTTCAGGCTTGTTACAACAGCCTTTGAGAGCTTTGATTCTCCCTGGGATGTTCAGGCCAGTATGTTCCTGTTGCTCATTCTCCTGAATGTTTTTCAAGTCTTATGTGCTACAAACAATTGTTTCAAGACTATTGCCAAGAGATTTTCGCTGGGGCTGGATGGTCTGAGCTGGCCTGGTATGTGGGAGAGTATGAGCAAATAGATAGAGCAGAAAAACAGATCCATAGGCACTGCAGCTACTCCAACCCCCACAACAGGCACTGTCGCTACTCAAACGTGAGAGACCAACATGTAGCTGAGGCAGAAAGCCAACCAGTACCGATATTGGTATCAGTTACCCCTTTGCAGAAGAAGAGATACACAAGAAATCAGTCTGTGCTGTGAAAGATGATGATGAACCGGGACCATCAGGAGAACCTGAAGAAGAGGCAGTACCAGAGCTCATCACCTGATCCCTGTCCTTGAGTGAGCTGAGAGATGTGAGAAAAGATTCCAGACGCCTTCTGGATGAGCACATCATTTCCTGGCTACTCCCATGCTGGGACAATGGGGCCAGCCACCTAGAATTAGAAGGCAGGGAGGCCAAGAGGTGGGTTCCCTGTCCAGAGATAGAGGCATCAACAAGGTGTTTGGAAGAAAGTCCCAAGCTCTCAGCATCTGGAGACGACTTCTCTCAATCAGAAGGGAAAGGCACCCATTCAGTGAAGATGTTGAGTGTTGGTCAGGCAAGTGGACAATCATGGAGTCAGGTATCCAGGACTTGAGGGAGTTAGCCATGTGAGAGATGGTTTACTATGACCCTGACACAGTGCAGCTACCCACCCATGAGGTGTTTGACCGACTCCAGCAATATGAAGAAAGTCTTTCATCCTCTTTTTTCTCAACTGTAGAGAGATTGCCTCTAGGGCTCTGGCAATGCAAGATGACTGTTAACCTGTACTGACCACTATTTCAGCCATTAGAAGTAAGCAGTCCTCTGTTCCAGAAAGATGTTATAAAAAGTACACGCCATGAGGCATCCTGCAGTTTTAACTGGACGATCATGGCAAAGACATGAGGAAGTATGAATGGGAAACCTACCACAGCACTCTGAGCACAGGAAAACTCCAGTATAATCTAGAGTCAAAAGCAGAGAAGTGTTATGTCACAGTTGAAATTACAAATGCTTTCTTCTCCATTCCTTTGGCAGCAGAGTGCAAGCCACAGTTGCTTTCACTTGGAAGAGCTTCCAGTCCACCTGGAATCAACTGCCCCAGGGGTGGAAACACAGCCCCACCATCTGCCATGGACTGATCCAGACTGCATTAGAACAGGGTGAAGCTCCAGAGTATCTGCTTTGTATTTATGACATGATTGTTTGGGGTAACACAGCAGAGGAGGTTTTTGAGAAAGGGAAGAAAAGAATCCAAATTCTGCTAAGAGCTGGTTCTGCTATCAAACAAGGTCAAGGGACCTGCTCAGGAAATCCAGGGCTTAGGCATAAAATGGCGTTATGGGCATCATCAGATCCCAATGGATACTATCAATAAAATAGCTGCTATGGCTCCATCAACCAACAAAAAGGAGACACAAGCTTTCTTAGGCTTTGTGGGTTTTTGGCGAATGCATAGCCCAAACTACAGTGTCCTTGTGAGCCCTCTCTACCATGTAACCTGGAAGAAGAATGAATTCCAATGGGGCCCTGAGCAGTGACAAGCCTTTGAACAGATCAAAGAGGAGATAGTCCATGCAGTAGCCCTTGGGCCTTGGGGCCTGTCTGGACAGGGCCCGATGTAAAGAATGTGCTCTACACCACAGCTGGGGAGAATGGCCCTACCTGGAGTCTCTGGCAGAAAGCAACAGGCAATCACAGGCAGGACAGTAGGGAAATATTTTGGAATACCACCAGAGGAGGAGTGACAGATGCCACAGAGGCCCCACTATATAATGAACTGCCAGAAAATGAGAAACAATATGCCCATTAACCCATGAGTCCTGTTGCATTGTTGGAAAACATCAGAGGTTGCAGGCTGCCATATGGAGTCCTACATGATGAGCTGCAGAAGCTGCCAAAGGAGAATGCAAACCCAGCCATTTTGCAGATGTAAAAGGCATCTGGCTGGCTTTGAACATTGCCAAATGAGAAAAGTGGCTGAAATTGTACCCCTATGCTGACTCATGAATGGTGGCCCATGCCCTGGTTGCAGCACTGGAAACAAAGCAACTGGCAGTGCAGAGGCAAACCCATCCAGACCTCGACTGGACATGTTAGAGTAAATCATTTATAGCTCGATGGGTCCATGACACTTCAGGCCATCCAGGAAGAGATGCCACATATAGATGTGCTTTTGATTGAGGGGCAGATTTGACCATGGACGCTATCTTGCAGGTCATCCATGAATGTGAAACATGTGCCCCAATCAAGTAAGCCAAGTGATTAAAGCCTCTGTGGTATGGAGGATGATGGCTAAAATACAAATATGGAGAGCCCAAGCAGGTTGATTACATAACTCTCCCACAGACATGCCAAAGCAAGCAGTTTGTGCTCACAATGGTAGAAGAACCACTGGCTGGCTACAATCACATCCTGTTCCCTATGCCACCACCCAGAACACCATGCTGGGTCTCTAGAAGCAAGTCCTCTGGCGACATGGCACTCCAGAAGGAATTGAGTCAGACAACGGGACTCATATCCAATACACTCTCATAGACACCTGGGCCAAAGAACATGGCATTGAATGGGTGTACCATATGCCCTACCATACACCAGCCTTGGCAAAATTGAGAGGTACAATTGATTGTTAACTACACTAAGAGCAGTGGATGCTGAAACCCTAAAAGACTGTGTTATGCATTTAGCAAAGGCGACCTGGTTAGTTAACTGCAGGGTGTCTACCAGTCTACCTGGACCTGCCCAATCAAAACTCCCATGTAGTGTAGAGCAGGATAAGGACCCTGTAGCGTGCTTGAAAAACCCATTGTTGAAGATAGTCTGGGTTACATTCATTGTAAAACTCTTGGAGGATGCCTGGCATAAATACAGCGAACCTGGTCCTTGTGGAAGTGTTTGGGGGAGCAGCAGTACATTGGTGCAGACTCCTGCCAGGGGACATGCTCAGGACTGCAACTTTCCCTTCTGCAAAGCCTCCAGGAGACAATAGTCCTCAGCAAAGTCTGCTGTTGTAATGCTGAGCACAAGACCGTTGCACATCGAGTGCATCAGGAACAACAATTACACAGGTGGTCGATGCAAAGCACAACTTTACTTAGAGGAGGAGTATGAAACGTGCAAAAACCTCTGATACCAGGGTATATTATTACAACAAGGCATTACAATTATTAGAACTAAAGAAAATGAGAAATGCTGTTACTGTTACGTGCAGAGAATTGCATTAGAAATTAAGAGAGAGAAGATATCACCAGCCAGGGATCCAGTGTAGTTCGGCATAAAGTTGTGTTCCTTGGATGGTGGATGTACACCAGATGTTTGAAATCCAAGTCTCTGATGCAACTTGGCCCCACCCTTTGCTGGGTGACCCTGACGTACCTGGTATTGCGTTGTAGAGTGGAGAGACAGGTCCTCCAAAACAATGAAAGCGGTGAAAACATCAACACTCCATGATGTCATGGGTGTTTGTGGAGATGGGGAAGGTGATATGAAAGCGGTGATACTCCCTGCACCATTTTTATGATTTCTTCTCAGCTACTGAACTTCAGAGTTACCAATTGCTATTGCCATATTTTTCCTAGCTCCTTGAGGAGGCTCCAGTGAACCCCACATTGCTTACATGGCAGTCAAATGGGGAGCAGCGGCGCTGCTTTGCTGTAGGGAGGAGGGTCCTTCTGTGGGGAAGCAAATTCTCATTCTTGCAAGGCGACACTGACTACAACCAGCCCCTTTTCCCAGGTGGAGTAACATTTTCCTCATCTTCAAAGCAGCGTGATTAAACTCCAACGGGGCGAGTTGGACATTCTGGTCCACGCTGCGACCAGTATACTGTACCCCAGGAATGGGAAATCCCCCTCCGTTTGTATGGGTGCACTGGAAGCCCCTCGTCAGGAGTGATTTGTGGGAGTGTCTGGGCTGGGCGCGGTGAGCTAAGGCAGGGGAATGCCAAGTCTGAATAATGGCGCCCTGTTCCTTTCGCTCTGTAAGCCCCGGAGTTGTGTATAAGCCTGAGGCCGGGCAAGCTCGGCAAGGTTTGCACGGGCGGGTGCGTGTGCCGGGGCGAGGCGGGCGCAGCGCGGGCAGCAGCGGGCGCAGTCCCGCCTCGGGCCGCAGGGTGCCGCTGCCGGCCAAGGCGACGCTGAGCCAGGGCTGCGAGCGGGGAGGCGGCCGAGCCCAGCCCGGCCCTGCCCAGTCCAGTCCCGCCCAGCTGAGCGCAGCCGAGCGCAGCCGGGCAGCGGCGGCGAGCGGCGCTCCGTGGCATCCGCCGGCGGCCGGTGTCGGCGAGAGGGGGGTAGAGCGGTCGGGCGGGGGCCGCCCCGCTGCTGCCGGGCGCCGCTTTCCGCGGAGGACTGCGCGGGCGAGCCGCGAGACGGAGGCTGTCCGCCGCCCCGACATGGCGATCGCAAGGCAAGTGCTTTGTCTCTCTGCTTTCCTCTGGCTGCCGCACGCTCGCTCCGAGCCCATCCGCTACTCCGTAGCCGAGGAGGCGGCGAGCGGCTCGGTGGTGGGCAACGTGGCGGAGGACGCGGGGCTGGCCGTGGCGCAGCTCGCGGCTCGCGGCGCCCGCCTGGCCTCGGAGGACGGCCGGCAGCACTTTCGCTTAGAGCGCGGCAGCGGCCGCCTCGTCGTGGCCGAGAGGCTGGACCGGGAGCAGCTGTGCGGGCAGGCCGGGACGTGCACGCTCCCCTTCGAGCTGCTGCTGGCAGAGTCGCTGCAGATATTCCGGGTCGAGGTGGCCGTGGAGGACATCAATGACCATTCGCCCGTCTTCCCGGAGGAGCGAATCACTTTCAGGATCCCGGAGACCAGCACCCCGGGCTCGCGTTTCCCGCTGGAGGGTGCTCGGGACCTGGATATTGGCAGTAACAGCATCCAGGCTTACAGCATCAGCCCCGAGAACGAGTACTTCAGCGTCTCCTTTGGGAGTCGGAGTAATGGTAGGCACTATGTGGAACTGGTTTTGGAAAAGGCGCTGGACAGAGAGGAGCATGCGGAGTTTGGTTTCAGTCTCATTGCAGTGGATGGGGGCTCTCCACCCCGCAGCGGGACCACCCAGATCCATATTGTTGTTCTAGATGTCAATGACAATGCTCCAGTCTTCACACAGGACCTGTACACTAGACAGGTTTTGGAGAACGTGCCAGAGGGCTCTGTGGTTCTCAGGGTGGTGGCATCTGATCTGGATGCAGGATCTAACGGTGACATCTCCTATCAGTTCAGCCAAGCAGGGAGCCAGAGCCCCTCGGCATTTGTCCTTGACCCTGTGAGTGGTGAAATTAAACTCGCCAAGCCTCTGGACTTTGAGGCAGCAGAGACTCACGAGCTCAGTGTGCGTGCTACAGATGGTGGGGGCCTGTCAGCAATCTGCAAGGTGCTGGTGGAGGTGTTGGATGTGAATGACAATGCGCCAGAGCTGGTGGTCAGTTCGTTCAGCAGCCCCCTGCCTGAGAACGCACCGCCTGGGACAGTGGTTGCCCTCTTTACTGTCCGGGACCGGGATGCTGGTGCCAATGGGAAGATCACATGTGTCCTCGAAGACCAGCTGTCATTCTCCCTGCGACCAGCCTATAAGAATTACTATGAGCTGGTGACAGTGAGGGCACTGGACCGGGAGAAGGTGTCGCGCTACATCCTGGCTGTGACAGCAGCAGATGCAGGGTCACCTGCTCTTACAACCACCCAGACCTTCATTGTGGACATCTCTGATGTCAATGACAATGCTCCTGTCTTCAACCAGACTTCATACACCATGTATGTGCGTGAGAATAACATGCCCACAGTGTTTGTTGGAGCTGTCAGTGCCTCGGATGCCGATGTGGGGCCCAATGCCAAGGTGACCTATTCCCTGTTGCCGTCCCTCCCTGCAGAGCAGCCCCCCTGCTCCTGTATCTCTGTGAACTCTGAGAACGGGCACGTGTTTGTGCTGAGGCCCCTGGACTATGAGCAGGTGAGGCAGATGGAGGTCTCAGTGAGTGCATACGATGCTGGGTCACCTCGCCTTAGCACCAATGTCACCGTTCGCCTGGTTGTGGTGGATGAGAATGACAACGCACCCCTGGTGCTGCACCCCGCCCAGGACAGCAGCCCAGTGTCCAGCGAGCTGGTGCCCATTTCAGCTGAGGCAGGGTACCTGGTCACCAAAGTGGTGGCGGTTGATGCCGACTCGGGGCAGAACTCGTGGCTCTCGTACCACCTGCTGAAGGCCACGGACCCCGGGCTGTTTGTGGTGGGCGCCCAGAGGGGGGAGGTGCGCCTGAAGAGGCCGGTGACAGAGAGAGATGCCGTGAAGCAGAAGCTCGTGGTCCTGGTGCGAGACAATGGGCGGCCACCGCTGTCAGCCACCGCAGCACTGAGCGCACTCCTGCTCAGTGACTTGTCGGATGTGCGCCTGCCGCACAGCAGCCTGTCCACGGAGGACGAGGGTGGCTCCCTGACCACCTATTTAATCATTTCCCTTGTCTTTGTCTCCCTCCTCTTCCTCGCATCTCTCATAGCCTTTGTTGCTCATAAGGCCTGCAAGAGAAAGGAGCTGAAGAGTGGCCACGTGCTTTATGGCACCCGGAACTTGCCGAGCAGCCTGGCCGAGGCAGCTGCAGCAGGGACCCTGCCCCACGCCTACTGCTATGAGATCAGCCTCACAACAGGCTCAGGCAACAGCGAGTTCAAGTTCCTCAAGCCCATCCTGCCCAGCCTGCCGCCTCAGCACTGTGCCACGGGCGGTGGCACCGACAGTGATGAGCAGGAGTGGCCCCCTGGCCCTGTGTGCATGGAGGACGTGGCACCAGCTGTCCCAGGGCTGCTCTCAGCTGAGCCGTTCCATAGTCTTGCCTATAACTAGCATGTAGTGAGCACAGCCAGAGGCTTCATGCCTTGTCATGGGAAGGGCTCCAGGCTGCAAGATGTGGCAGTGTTTCCTCCAGAGTGAATCGGCATTTGCAATTGGCATCATTGGTTTCCTTGAGAATTGAATTCAGGAGAAATGTTGTCTCCCCTTCCAAAACAGATCCAAACAAAAGAGACTCAGGGCTCCCTCATGAAAGAAATAAAATGTTTCATCTCTTGTACAGCCATTTCTGAAATGACTCCAGTTACGGGCTAGTTCCCGGGTCCCCTGACTAAGTTCTTGTCCCCCTTGCTCTCAGGCAAGATCGTGGAGCTCTTCCTCTGTGCTTTGATGCATGCAAGTCAGGTACTCCCTGAAATGCACGTATTCTTCCTCCCAGGTCAGGCAAGCAAGGCAGTTGTGAGTACTGTGTCATCATGTGGCTCATGCATGGGGATTGCTCTTTTCTGTGTGAGCATGTGGGTGTCTCTGGTGGGAGGGCTCTGTGTGTTCTGCCCGGATAGCCGCTGTGTGTCTTCATATGCTGCCCTAGGGCAGCCCAGTGAAGCAGGGAGCTGCTCACATCTATCTATTGTGATGTGGATAATTCCAGGTTAGCAGGCAAAAAGAGTGTTTTGACACTTTGTGTACAGAATCCAAATCATCTTTTCCAGAGTACAAAGAAAAGACCTTTGAGTTGGGTCTAGCCATTGCTGTTCCCCAATTCAGGGGCTTTTTGTTTAGAGGGGAAAACTGTCCCCATATGCCTTTCTGGCCTGGGGTTAGAGCATTTGCATTGTCCTTTTTTGTTCCCTTTCTCCTGGTACCCTGTGCACTCTGTTTGAGCCTTGTCTTGCCTGTTCCTCCTACCAAGCACGGTCCCCCCGGTGTGATAAGGGATTGTTGGAATGAAGCGTTGTGGCACGGAACGTTTGGAAAGCCTCGCGCTGTGCTGTGCTGCAGGTCTGTGCTGTAGTCTTTTAAACCAGGATACCTTGTGTGTAAAAATGAAATAAAGAGACCTCCCGAATGCCTTGTGTGGAGACAGTAGTCTTTGGAGAGACGTTCTTTCTTGGAAAGCGCTGGGAGTGTTTTCCAAACACCTGGGAGTCTGTTTCTCCCGTTTTTCCTTTTCTGAAGTGAGGTTGAGCGGGTACTTTGTGTCTGGAGATGGGGCCAGTAGAGCATTGAGGAACGTGGTGGGGTGCAGAGAATTTCTGGCAGGGCTGTACAGGTCTTCTGAGCCCTGAGCTTCTGGTGGCTGACCAGGGTTAGATCTAGCCCAGGCTATTTTCCACATCAGGTTACAAGAAGCCCCTTTAGAAGGGCTGGTTTGGTATGGAGGGTTCACCTGTCTCTTGGACAGTCTGGGCGCAGTCAGTGTCCTGTTGATGCAGTGCTCTGTGTTACCACCTCAGCAGGTCAGTAAAGTGCTCCTTGTTAACAGTGTGGGTCTGTGTGTCATTAAACTGCCCTTATCCCAACATACAGGGCCTTATCTGTTTCTCCTCCCAGGGAGGAGTGAGCGAAGGGCACCTTAGGATTCTGTGTTTTCTGGGGCTGAACCAGGACAGTCATTTTTGGCACCCAAGGTGGGCCTTGAAACATTGGGATAACAGTAGATCTCACCCAATTATGCTAAAAAGGATGTGGTAAATATTGATCATGTTATTCAAAGTGATGCTGGTAGCAATAATGTTCTGTTTGGTCACCTGGCTGTGGTATGTGAACCCACACTGGCTGTATGTAATTCCCACGCTGTTGTTTATCACCTCAGGGATGGGAGTCAGGATTCTAACTCTGTTGTAGCAGGTGATACTGACTTATGACAAGATATCATCTGTGTTCATGAGCCTCAGTTGCTATTCGTATGTAGTGTTTCTTTGTCACATCCATATCTTGGACAACATATATCAGCATTGTTTAATGATTGCACTCAATTTAGGGTGGGGGAAGGATGGTTTCTCCTCCCTGTTCTCCTTCAGGCTTGTTACAACAGCCTTTGAGAGCTTTGACTCTCCCTGGGATATTCAGGCCAGTATGTTCCTGTTGCTCATTCTCCTGAATGGTTTTCAAGTCTTATGTGCTACAAAAAATGTTTCAAGAATGTTGCCAAGAGATCTTCCCTGGGGCTGAATGGTCTGAGCTGGCCTGGTATGTGGGAGAGTATGAGCAAATAGATAGAGCAGAAAAACAGATCCATAGGCACTGCAGCTACTCCAACCCCCACAACAGGCACTGTCGCTACTCAAACCTGAGAGACCAACATGTAGCTGAGGCAGAAAGCCAACCAGTACTGATACCAGTATCAGTTAGCCATATGCAGAAGAAGCAATATGGAAAGAAATCAGTCTGTGCTGTGAAAGATGATGATGAACCGGGACCATCAGGAGAACCTGAAGAAGAGGCAGTACCAGAGCTCATCACCTGATCCCTGTCCTTGAGTGAGCTGGGAGATATGAGAAAAGTTTTCAGACGCCTTCTGGATGAGTACATCATTTCCTGGCTACTCCCATGCTGGGACAATGGGGCCAGCCACCTGGAATTAGAAGGCAGGGAGGCCAAGAGCTGGGTTCCCTGTCCAGAGATAGAGGCATCAACAAGGCAATTGGAAGAAAGTCCCAAGCTCTCGTCATCTGGAGACAACTTCTCTCAATCAGAAGGGAAAGGTACCCATTCAGTGAAGATGCTGAGTGTTGGTCAGGCAAGTGGACAACCACAGAGCAAAGTATCCAGTACTTGAGGGAGTTAGCCATGTGAGAGATGGTTTACTATGACCCTGACACTGTGCAGCATCCCACCCATGAGGTGTCTGGCTCACTCCAGCAATATGAAGACAGTCATTCCTCCACTTTGGTCTCAGCTGTGGAAAAATTGTCTCAAGAGGATTGCTCACCTGTAGTAACTACTGTTTCAGCTATTAGAAGTAAGCAGTCCTCTGTTCCAGAAAGATGTTATAAAAAGTACACACCATGAGGCATCCTGCAGCTTTACATGGACAACCATGGCAAAGACATGAGGAAGTGGGATGGGAAACCTACCTCAGACCTCTGAGCACAAGTAAACTCCAGTATGAACTAGAGTCAATAGCAGTCGTTATGCCACAATTGACATTACAAACACTTTCTTCTTGGTTCCTTTGGCAGCAGAGTGCAGGCCACAGTTTGCTTTCACTTGGAAGGGCATCCAGTCCACCTGGAATCGACTTGTCCACGGGTGGAAACACAGCCCCACCATCTGCCATGGACTGATCCAGACTGCATTAAGACAGAGTGAAGCCCCAGAGCACCTGCAGTATGTTGATGAGGTTTTTCAGAAAGGGAAGAAAATAATCGAAAATCTGCTAAGAGCTGGTTCTGCTATCAAATGGAACAAGGTCAAGGGACCTGCTCAGGAAATCTGGTTTTAGGCATAAATTTTCAGGATGGGCATCATCAGATCCTAATGGATGCCATAAATAAAATAGCATCTATGGCTCCACCAACCAACAAAAAGGAGACACGAGATTTCTTAGGCTTTGTGGCTTTTTGGTGAAAGCATAGCCCAAATGACAGTGTCATTGTGAGCCCTCTCCTCCATGGAACCTGGAAGATGGATGATTTCCAATGGGGCCCTGAGCAGTGACAAGCCTTTGAACAGATCAAAGAGGAGATAATTCATGAAGTAGCCCTTGGGCATTGGGCCTGTCTGGACAGGGCCCGATGTAAAGAATGTGCTCTACACCACAGCTGGGGAGAATGGCCCTACCTGGAGTCTCTGGCAGAAAGCAACAGGCAATCACAGGCAGGACAGTAGGGAAATATTTTGGAATACCACCAGAGGAGAAGTGACAGGTGCCAAAGAGGCCCCACTATATAATGAACTGCCAGAAAATGAGAAAAAATATGCCCATTAACCCATGAGTCCTGTTGCATTGTTGGAAAACATCAGAGGTTGCAGGCTGCCATATGGAGTCCTACATGATGAGCTGCAGAAGCTGCCAAAGGAGAATGCAAATCCTGCCAGTTTGCAGATGTAAAAGGCATCTGGCTGGCTTTGAACATTGCCAAATGAGAAAAGTGGCTGAAATTGTACCCCTGTGTTGACTCATGAATGGTGGCCCATGCCCTGGTTGCAGCACTGGAAACAAAGCAACTGGCAGTGCAGAGGGAAATCCATCCAGACCTTGATTAGACATGTAAGGGCAATTTATTTATAGCTCGGTGTGTCTATGACACCTCAGGCAATCAAGGAAGGATGCCACATATAGATGGGCTCGTGATTGAGAGCACATTTGACTGAGGGAGAGATGAAGTGAGGGAAGATATCACCACCCAAGGATCCAGTGTATTTGGCATAAAGTTGTGTTCCTTGGATGGTGGATGCACACCAGATGTTTGAAATCCGAGTCTCTGATGCAACTTTGTCCCACCCTTTGGGGGTTGAGCCTAATGTACGTTGTGTTGCATTGTAAGGTGGAGAGACAGGTCCTCCAAAACAATGAAAGCGGTGAAAACATCAACACTCTGTGATGTCATGGGCATTTGTGGAGAAGGGGAAGGTGCTATGAAAGCGCTGATACTCCCTGCACATTTTTTATGATTTCTTCTCAGCTATTGACCTTCAGTTACCGCTTGATATTACCATATGTTTCGTCTCTCCCTGGAGAGGCGTCAGTGAAGCCCACATTTCTTCGATGAGAGTCAAATCGGGGGCAGTGGCGCTGCTTTGCTGTAGGGAGGGGGAGATTCCTTCCGTGGGGAAGCAAATGCAACTTCTTGCAAAGCGAGACTGACTACAACGAGCCCCTTTTCTCATCTTGAAAGCAGCGAGAATAAAGTCCAGCGGGGCGAGTTGGACCTTCTCGTCCACGCTGCGACCGATATGCTTTTGCCGCAGGAATGGGAAATCCCACTCCGTTTGTATGGGTGCACTGGAAGCCCCTCGTCAGGAGTGATTTGTGGTGGTGCCTGGGCTGGGCGCGGTGCGCTAAGGCAGGGGAATGCCGAGAGCCCTGAGGCAAACGAGTCAAAGGTTGTTGGGCGCCTTCCCATGGAAATGCAGATTTATCCGGATCCCTCTGCTGCACAGGCAGCAGGAGAAAGGTGTCTTTCACAGCGGGGGCGGCTAAAGTGCTGAGAGACCGCTGCTGTGGGGTAGAGATCAGTTGGTGTGTGTCAGGCACGGCCGCTGGTATCGGGTCAGTGGCTGGATCGGAGCGCAGGTAGCAGATCGTTCCTCGCCCTTTCCCGTTCGGCTGCAGGAGCGGCCAGGCTGGGGAGATCTACGGGGACTAAGTCTGAATAATGGGGCCCTATTCCTTTCGCTCTGTAAACCCCGGAGTTGTGTATAAGCCTGAGGCCGGGCAAGCTCGGCAAGGTTTGCACGGGCGGGTGCGTGTGCCGGGGCGAGGCGGGCGCAGCGCGGGCAGCAGCGGGCGCAGTCCCGCCTCGGGCCGCAGGGTGTCGCTGCCGGCCAAGGCGACGCTGAGCCAGGGCTGCGAGCGGGGAGGCGGCCGAGCCCAGCCCGGCCCTGCCCAGTCCAGTCCCGCCCAGCTGAGCGCAGCCGAGCGCAGCCGGGCAGCGGCGGCGAGCGGCGCTCCGTGGCATCCGCCGGCGGGCGGTGTCGGCGAGAGGGAGGTAGAGCGGGCGGGCGGGGGCCGCCCCGCTGCTGCCGGGCGGGGGCCGCCCCGCTGCTGCCGGGCGCCGCTTTCCGCGGAGGAGTGCGCGGGCGGGCCGCGAGACGGAGGCTGTCCGCCGCCCCGACATGGCGATCGCAAGGCAAGTGCTTTGTCTCTCTGCTTTCCTCTGGCTGCCGCACGCTCGCTCCGAGCCCATCCGCTACTCCGTAGCCGAGGAGGCGGCGAGCGGCTCGGTGGTGGGCAACGTGGCGGAGGACGCGGGGCTGGCCGTGGCGCAGCTCGCGGCTCGCGGCGCCCGCCTGGCCTCGGAGGACGGCCGGCAGCACTTTCGCTTAGAGCGCGGCAGCGGCCGCCTCGTCGTGGCCGAGCGGCTGGACCGGGAGCAGCTGTGCGGGCAGGCCGGGACGTGCACGCTCCCCTTCGAGCTGCTGCTGGCAGAGCCGCTGCAGATATTTCGGGTCGAGGTGGCCGTGGAGGACATCAATGACCATTCGCCCGTCTTCCCGGAGGAGCGAATCACTTTCAAGATCCCTGAGAATAACAAACCGGGCTCGCGTTTCCCGCTGGAGGGTGCTCGGGACCTGGATATTGGCAGTAACAGCATCCAGGCTTACAGCATCAGCCCCGAGAACGAGTATTTCAGCGTCTCCTTTGGCAGTCAGAATGAAGATGAGAACTCTGTGGAACTGGTCTTGGAAAAGGCGCTGGACAGAGAGGAGCATGCGGAGTTGGGTTTCAGTCTCATTGCAGTGGATGGGGGCTCTCCACCCCGCAGCGGGACCACCCAGATCCACATTGTTGTTCTGGATACAAATGACAACGCTCCAGTCTTCACACAGAAATTGTACATTGGGCAGGTTTTGGAAGATGCACCAGAGGGCTCTGTGGTTCTCAGGGTGGTGGCGTCTGATCGTGATGCGGGATCTAACGGTGACATCTCGTATCAGTTCAGCCAAGCAGGGAGCCAGAGCCCCTCGGCATTTGTCCTTGACCCTGTGAGTGGTGAAATTAAACTCGCCAAGCCTCTGGACTTTGAGGCAGCAGAGACTCATGAGCTCAGCGTGCGGGCTACAGATGGTGGGGGCATGTCAGGAATCTGCAAGGTGCTGGTGGAGGTGTTGGATGTGAATGACAATGCACCGGAGCTGGTGGTCAGTTCGTTCAGCAGCCCCCTGCCTGAGAACGCACCGCCTGGGACAGTGGTCGCCCTCTTTTCTGTCCGGGACCGGGATGCTGGTGCCAACGGGAGGATCACATGCGCCCTCGAAGACCAGCTGTCATTCTCCCTGCGACCAGCCTATAAGAAATACTATGAGCTGGTGACAGTGAGGGCACTGGACCGGGAGAAGCTGCCACGCTACATCCTGGCTGTGACAGCAGCAGATGCAGGGTCACCTGCTCTTACAACCACCCAGACCTTCACTGTGGACATCTCCGATGTCAATGACAATGCTCCTGTCTTCAACCAGTCTTCATACACCATGTATGTACATGAGAATAAAATGCCCACAGTGTTTGTTGGAGCTGTCAGTGCCTCGGATGGCGATGTGGGGCCCAATGCCAAGGTGACCTATTCCCTGTTGCCGTCCCTCCCTGCAGAGCAGCCCCCCTGCTCCTGTATCTCTGTGAACTCTGAGAACGGGCACGTGTTTGTGCTGAGGCCCCTGGACTATGAGCAGGTGAGGCAGATAGAGGTCTCAGTGAGTGCATACGATGCTGGGTCACCTCGCCTTAGCACCAATGTCACCGTTCGCCTGGTTGTGGTGGATGAGAATGACAACGCACCCCTGGTGCTGCACCCCGCCCAGGACAGCAGCCCAGTGTCCAGCGAGCTGGTGCCCATTTCAGCTGAGGTAGGGTACCTGGTCACCAAAGTGGTGGCGGTTGATGCCGACTCGGGGCAGAACTCGTGGCTCTCGTACCACCTGCTGAAGGCCACGGACCCCGGGCTGTTTGTGGTGGGCGCCCAGAGGGGGGAGGTGCGCCTGAAGAGGCCGGTGACAGAGAGAGATGCCGTGAAGCAGAAGCTCGTGGTCCTGGTGCGAGACAATGGGCGGCCACCGCTGTCAGCCACCGCAGCACTGAGCGCACTCCTGCTCAGTGACTTGTCGGATGTGCGCCTGCCGCACAGCAGCCTGTCCACGGAGGACGAGGGTGGCTCCCTGACCACCTATTTAATCATTTCCCTTGTCTTTGTCTCCCTCCTCTTCCTCGCATCTCTCATAGCCTTTGTTGCTCATAAGGCCTGCAAGAGAAAGGAGCTGAAGAGTGGCCACGTGCTTTATGGCACCCGGAACTTGCCGAGCAGCCTGGCCGAGGCAGCTGCAGCAGGGACCCTGCCCCACGCCTACTGCTATGAGATCAGCCTCACAACAGGCTCAGGCAACAGCGAGTTCAAGTTCCTCAAGCCCATCCTGCCCAGCCTGCCGCCTCAGCACTGTGCCACGGGCGGTGGCACCGACAGTGATGAGCAGGAGTGGCCCCCTGGCCCTGTCTGCATGGAGGACGTGGCATCAGCTGTCCCAGGGCTGCTCTCAGCTGAGCCGTTCCATAGTCTTGCCTATAACTAGCATGTAGTGAGCACAGCCAGAGGCTTCATGCCTTGTCATGGGAAGGGCTCCAGGCTGCAAGATGTGGCAGTGTTTCCTCCAGAGTGAATCGGCATTTGCAATTGGCATCATTGGTTTCCTTGAGAATTGAATTCAGGAGAAATGTTGTCTCCCCTTCCAAAACAGATCCAAACAAAAGAGACTCAGGGCTCCCTCATGAAAGAAATAAAATGTTTCATCTCTCATACAGCCATTTCTGAAATGACTCCAGTTACGGGCTAGTTCCCGGGTCCCCTGGCTAAGTTCTTTTCCCCCTTGCTCTCAGGCAAGACCGTGGAGCTCTTCCTCTGTGCTTTGATGCATGCAAGTCAGGTACTCCCTGAAATGCACGTATTCTTCCTCCCAGGTCAGGCAAGCAAGGCAGTTGTGAGTACTGTGTCATCATGTAGCTCATGCTTGGGGCTCGCTCTTTTCTGTGTGAGCATGTGGGTGTCTCTGGTGGGAGGGCTCTGTGTGTTCTGCCCGGATAGCCGCTGTGTGTCTTCATATGCTGCCCTAGGGCAGCCCAGTGAAGCAGGGAGCTGCTCACATCTATCTATTGTGATGTGGACAATTCCAGGTTAGCAGGCAAAAAGAGTGTTTTGACCCTTTGTGTACAGAATC
This sequence comes from Porphyrio hochstetteri, assembly GCA_020800305.1. NCBI lineage: Eukaryota > Metazoa > Chordata > Aves > Gruiformes > Rallidae > Porphyrio > Porphyrio hochstetteri. Next base: position 13,916,241 of record CM036919.1, read on the forward strand.
CCAATCCTCTTTTCAGTAATACAATGAAAATATATGAGATTTTCACTGGGCCCATAAGAGAGGCTTGGACAATCTGTCTCCATGGGCTAGCCTTGGAACAGAGCAGCACAAATGGTCCATGCATGGCCCATAACTGTACAGAGCTATGGAATCATAGTCATTGTACTTGGGTGCATTGTCTTAAAACTCCATGCGTCTTCATGGGAGTTTTTCTGCAGCCAGAATGAAGATTAATTTGGAAAAGACCTTTGAGTTGGGTCTAGCCATTGCTGTTCCCCAATTCAGAGGCTTTTTATTTAGAGGGTAAAACTGTCCCCATATGTCTTTCTGGCCTGGGGTTAGAGCATTTGCATTGTCCTTTTTTGTTCCCTTTCTCCTGGTACCCTGTGCACTCTGTTTGAGCCTTGTCTTGCCTGTTCCTCCTACCAAGCACGGTCCCCCTGGTGTGATAAGGGATTGTTGGAATGAAGCGTTGTGCCTCGAAACGTTTGGAAAGCCTCGCGCTGTGCTGTGCTGCAGGTCTGTGCTGTAGTCTTTTAAACCAGGATACCTTGTGTGTAAAAATGAAATAAAGAGACCTCCCGAATGCCTTGTGTGGAGACAGTAGTCTTTGGAGAGACGTTCTTTCTGGGAAAGTGCTGGGAATGTTTTCCAAACACCTGGGAGTCTGTTCCTCCCGTTTTTCCTTTTCTGAAGTGAGGTTGAGCGGGTACTTTGTGTTTGGAGATGGGACCAGTAGAGCATTTAGGAACGTGGTGGAGTGCAGAGAATTTCTGGCAGGGCTGTACAGGTCTTCTGAGCCCTGAGCTTCTGGTGGCTGACCAGGGTTAGATCTAGCCCAGGCTATTTTCCACATCATGTTACAACAAGCCCCTTTAGAAGGGCTGGTTTGGGATGGAGGGTCCACCTGTCTCTTGGACAGTCTGGGTGCAGTCAGTGTCCTGTTGGTGCTCACATTGATGCAGTGCTCTGTGTTACCACCTCGGCAGGTCAGTAAAGTGCTCCTTGTTAACAGTGTGGGTCTGTGTGTCATTAAACTGCCCTTATCCCAACATACAGGGCCTTATCTGTTTCTCCTCCCAGGGAGGAGTGAGCGAAGGGCACCTTAGGATTCTGTGTTTTCTGGGGCTGAACCAGGACAGTCGTTTTTGGCACCCAAGGTGGGCCTTGAAACATTGGGATAACAGTAGATCTCACCCAATTATGCTAACAAGGATGTGGTAAATATTGATCATGTTATTCAAAGTGATGCTGGTAGCAATAATGTTCTGTTTGGTCACCTGGCTGTGGTATGTGAACCCACACTGGCTGTATGTAATTCCCACGCTGTTGTTTATCACCTCAGGGATGGGAGTCAGGATTCTAACTCTGTTGTAGCAGGTGATACTGACTTATGACAAGATATCATCTGTGTTCATGAGCCTCAGTTGCTATTCGTATGTAGTGTTTCTTTGTCACATCCATATATTGGGCAACATATATCAGCATTGTTTAATGATTGCACTCAATTTAGGGTGGGGGAAGGATGGTTTCTCCTCCCTGTTCTCCTTCAGGCTTGTTACAACAGCCTTTGAGAGCTTTGACTCTCCCTGGGATGTTCAGGCCAGTATGTTCCTGTTGCTCATTCTCCTGAATGGTTTTCAAGTCTTATGTGCTACAAAAAATGTTTCAAGAATGTTGCCAAGAGATCTTCCCCGGGGCTGGATGGTCTGAGCTGGCCTGGTATGTGGGAGAGTATGAGCAAATAGATAGAGCAGAAAAACAGATCCATAGGCACTTCAGCTCCTCTAACCTCCACAACTGTCACTGTGGCTACTCAAACCTGAGAGACCAAACCTGTAGCTGAGGTAGAAAGCCAACCAGTACCGATATCAGCCACCTCTATGCTGGCTGCTCGTGTCTCTTTGTCCCTGTGCTGGCTGCTTATCCGTGTCTCTTTGCCAGGGCCACTCTTCTTTTCACACAGATTATGTCCTGGTTCTGGCCAGCACAGAGTGAACTTCGCCAAGCAGCCAGCACAGGTGAGCCGAGCTGGCCCAGGCTGTTTTCCACGCCACGTGACATCACACGCCCATAAAGAGGCTGGTCGGGGAGGGGCGAGTCTGCACGAATCCGGCACAGTGCGAGTGCGGTCGGGCATCGGGTCGGTGCAGCGCTCTGTGTTACCTCCTTGTGTGGTCGATAAAGTGCTCCGTGTTATCCCCGTGGGTGTGTGTGTTCTGCCACAGGCTGTGTTATTGGTCCCCTTTCAGGGTGCTGTGTCAGTAACTGTCCTTATCCCACTCCGCGGGGCTCTGTCTGTCTATCCTCCGGGGGATGGGTGAGCAAGCGGCGAGTGGTGCTCAGCTGCTGCCTGGAGCTGAACCGGGACATTGGGCAAAGCCTCATCAAAGTTGTTAGATGCAGGAGTGACCTTTCCAGGTCTCACGAGAGCTGTTAAAGACAGCTTGAGCCTTTTGGTCAGAAGTGTTTTGATTGTAAAATTCTTGGGGGATGCCTGGCACAAATACATTGGGCATGATCCTTGTGGAAGTGTTTGGGGGAGCAGCAGTAGGTTGGTGTAAACTCCTGACAGGGAGAGGCTTTGCTCGTGGAAATGTTCAGGACTGCAACTTTCTCTTCTGCAAAGCCCCCAGGAGACGGTAAGTCCTGAGCAAAAGACTGCTGTTGTAATGCTGATTACAAGCCCGTTGCACATCGAGAGAATCAGGAGGAAAAACGATTACACAGGTGGCCCAAGCAAAGCACAAGTTTACTTAAAACTGAGGAGGATTATGAAACTTGCAAGAAAAACCCTGATACAGGGGTATATTATTACAGCAATGCATTACAATTAATAGAACTAAAGAAAATAAGCTGCTGAGAATAGCAGTAGAAACCGAGAGAGATGGAGTGTGAGAAGAAATCTCCAGTCAGGCATCCAGTGTAGTTTGGCATAAAGTTGTGTTCCTTGGATGGTGGATGCGCACCCGATGTTTGAAATCCGGGTCTGTAATGCAACTTGACCCCACCCTTTGGGGGGTGAGCCTAACGTACCTTGTGTTGAGTTGTAGAGTGGAGAGACGGATCCTCCAAAACAATGAAAACATCAACACTGCGTGATGTCATGGGTGTTTGTGGAGAATGGAAAGGTAATATGAAAGCGGTGATACTCCCTGCACCATTTTTATGATTTCTTCTCAGCTATTGACCTTCAGATTTACCAATCGCTGTTGCCATATGTTTCCTCTCTCCCTGAAGAGGCGTCAGTGAACCCCACATTTCCTAGATGAGAGTCAAATGGGGGGCAATAGCATTGCTTTGCTGTAGGATCGAGGGTGTTCCTTCTCTGGGGATGCAAATGTTCCTTTCTGAAAGGCGAGACTGACTACAACGAGCCCCTTTTCCCAGGTGGAGTAACATTTTTCTCATCTTCAAAGCAGTGTGACTAAAACCCGGCAGGGAGAGATGGAGCTGCAAAGGTCTTTAAAGCGTTTGGAGGGCAGGGACCTCAGTCCACCTTCCCGCTAATGCTTGAGTGACCAAGTCGCGTATGAAGCAAAAGTCAGCCCACAAGACATTCTATATTGATGCCCCAGGAACGGGAAATCCTCCTCCGTTTGTATGGGTGCGCGTTTGAAGCCCCTCGTCAGGAGTGATTTGTGGTGGTGCCTGGGCTGGGCGCGGTGCGCTAAGGCAGGGGAATGCCGAGAGCCCTGAGGCAAACGAGTCAAAGGCTGTTGGGAGCCTTGCCATGGAAATGCAGATTTATCCGGATCCCTCTGCTGCACAGGCAGCAGGAGAAAGGTGTCTTTCACAGCGGGGGCGGCTAAAGTGCTGAGAGACGCTGCTGTGGGGTAGAGATCAGTTGGTGTGTGTCAGGCACGGCCGCTGGTATCGGGTCAGTGGCTGGATCGGAGCGCCGGTAGCCGATCGTTCCTCGCCCTTTCCCGTTCGGCTGCAGGAGCGGCCAGGCTGGGGAGATCTACGGGGAGTGAGTCTGAACAATGGCGCCCTGTTCCTTTCGCTCTGTAACCCCCGGAGTTGTGTATAAGCATGAGGCCGGGCAAGCTCGGCAAGGTTTGCACGGGCGGGTGAGTGTGCCGGGGCGAGGCGGGCGCAGCGCGGGCAGCAGCGGGCGCAGTCCCGCCTCGGGCCGCAGGGTGTCGCTGCCGGCCAAGGCGACGCTGAGCCGGGCTGCGAGCGCGGAGGTGGCCGAGCCCAGCCGGGCCCTGCCCAGTCCAGTCCCGCCCAGCTGAGCGCAGCTGAGCGCAGCCGGGCAGCGGCGGCGAGCGGCTCTCCGTGGCATCCGCCGGCGGCCGGTGTCGGCGAGAGGGAGGTAGAGCGGGCGGGCGGGGGCCGCCCCGCTGCTGCCGGGCGCCGCTTTCCGCGGAGGAGTGCGCGGGCGGGCCGCGAGACGGAGGCTGTCCGCCGCCCCGACATGGCGATCGCAAGGCAAGTGCTTTGTCTCTCTGCTTTCCTCTGGCTGCCGCACGCTCGCTCCGAGCCCATCCGCTACTCCGTAGCCGAGGAGGCGGCGAGCGGCTCGGTGGTGGGCAACGTGGCGGAGGACGCGGGGCTGGCCGTGGCGCAGCTCGCGGCTCGCGGCGCCCGCCTGGCCTCGGAGGACGGCCGGCAGCACTTTCGCTTAGAGCGCGGCAGCGGCCGCCTCGTCGTGGCCGAGCGGCTGGACCGGGAGCAGCTGTGCGGGCAGGCCGGGACGTGCACGCTCCCCTTCGAGCTGCTGCTGGCAGAGCCGCTGCAGATATTCCGGGTCGAGGTGGCCGTGGAGGACATCAATGACCATTCGCCCGTCTTCCCGGAGGAGCGAATCACTTTCACGATCCCAGAGACCAGCAACCTGGGCTCGCGTTTCCCGCTGGAGGGTGCTCGGGACCTGGATATTGGCAGTAACAGCATCCAGGCTTACAGCATCAGCCCCGAGAACGAGTACTTCAGCGTCTCCTTTGGCAGTCAGAATGAAGATGAGAACTCTGTGGAACTGGTCTTGGAAAAGGCGCTGGACAGAGAGGAGCATGCGGAGTTGGGTTTCAGTCTCATTGCAGTGGATGGGGGCTCTCCACCCCGCAGCGGAACCACTCAGATCCACATTGTTGTTCTGGATGCAAATGACAACGCTCCAGTCTTCACACAGAAATTGTACATTGGGCAGGTTTTGGAAGATGCGCCAGAGGGCTCTGTGGTTCTCAGGGTGGTGGCATCTGATCTGGATGCGGGACCTAATGGGGACATCTCGTATCAGTTCAGCCAAGCAGGGAGCCAGAGCCCCTCGGCATTTGTCCTTGACCCTGTGAGTGGTGAAATTAAACTCGCCAAGCCTCTGGACTTTGAGGCAGCAGAGACTCACGAGCTCAGTGTGCGTGCTACAGATGGTGGGGGCCTGTCAGCAATCTGCAAGGTGCTGGTGGAGGTGTGGGATGTGAATGACAATGCGCCGGAGCTGGTGGTCAGTTCGTTCAGCAGCCCCCTGCCTGAGAACGCACCGCCTGGGACAGTGGTCGCTCTCTTTTCTGTCCGGGACCGGGATGCTGGTGCCAATGGGAAGATCATGTGTGCCCTCGAAGACCAGCTGTCATTCTCCCTGCGACCAGCCTATAAGAAATACTATGAGCTGGTGACAGTGAGGGCACTGGACCGGGAGAAGGTGTCGCGCTACATCCTGGCTGTGACAGCAGCAGATGCAGGGACACCTGCTCTAACAACCACCCAGACCTTCACTGTGGAAATCTCCGATATCAATGACAGTGCTCCTGTCTTCAACCAGTCTTCATACACCATGTATGTGCGTGAGAATAACATGCCCACAGTGTTTGTTGGAGCCGTCAGTGCCTCGGATGCCGATGTGGGGCCCAATGCCAAGGTGACCTACTCCCTGTTGCCGTCCCTCCCTGCAGAGCGGCCCCCCTGCTCCTGTATCTCTGTGAACTCTGAGAACGGGCACGTGTTTGTGCTGCGGCCCCTGGACTATGAGCAGGTGAGGCAGATGGAGGTCTCAGTGAGTGCATACGATGCTGGCTCACCTCGCCTTAGCACCAATGTCACCGTTCGCCTGGTTGTGGTGGATGAGAATGACAACGCACCCCTGGTGCTGCACCCCGCCCAGGACAGCAGCCCAGTGTCCAGCGAGCTGGTGCCCATTTCAGCTGAGGCAGGGTACCTGGTCACCAAAGTGGTGGCGGTTGATGCCGACTCGGGGCAGAACTCGTGGCTCTCATACCACCTGCTGAAGGCCACGGACCCCGGGCTGTTTGTGGTGACCTCCCAGAGCGGGGAGGTGCGCCTGAAGAGGCCGGTGACAGAGAGAGATGCCGTGAAGCAGAAGCTCGTGGTCCTGGTGCGAGACAATGGGCGGCCACCGCTGTCAGCCACCGCAGCACTGAGCGCACTCCTGCTCAGTGACTTGTCGGATGTGCGTGTGCCGCACAGCAGCCTGTCCACGGAGGACGAGGGTGGCTCCCTGACCACCTATTTAATCATTTCCCTTGTCTTTGTCTCCCTCCTCTTCCTCGCATCTCTCGTAGCCTTTGTTGCTCATAAGGCCTGCAAGAGAAAGGAGCTGAAGAGTGGCCACGTGCTTTATGGCACCCGGAACTTGCCGAGCAGCCTGGCCGAGGCAGCTGCAGCAGGGACCCTGCCCCACGCCTACTGCTATGAGATCAGCCTCACAACAGGCTCAGGCAACAGCGAGTTCAAGTTCCTCAAGCCCATCCTGCCCAGCCTGCCGCCTCGGCACTGTGCCACAGGTGGTGGCACCGACAGTGATGAGCAGGAGTGGCCCCCTGGCCCTGTGTGCATGGAGGACGTGGCACCAGCTGACGCAGGGCTGCTCTCAGCTGAACTGTTCCCTAGCCTTGCCTATAACTAGCATGCAGTGAGCACAGGCATAGGCTTCATGCCTTGTCATGGGAAGGGATGCAGGCTGCAACATGTGGCCGTGGTTCCTCCAGAGTTAATCTGCTTTTGCAATTGGCATCAGTGGTTATACTGAGATTTGAAATGAGGAGAAATGTTGTCCCCCCTCCAAAACAGATCCAAACAAAAGAGGTTCAGGACTCCCTCAATAAAGAAATAATTTATTTCACCTCTCGTACAGCCATTTCTGAAATGACTCCAGTTATGGGCTAGTTCCAGGGTGCCCTGGCTAAGTTCTTGTCCCCCTTACTTTCAGGCAAGTCCATGGAGCTCTTCCTCTGTGCTCTAATGCAGGCAAGCCAATAACTTTTGGGTACAGAATCCCCATCCACTTTTGGGGAGAACAAAATAACTGCATGCGATTATCATTGGGACCTTGAGAGAGGCTTGGGCAGTCTGTCTCCATAGGATAGCCTTGGGAACAGAGCAGCACAAATGGTCTATGCATGGCCCATAACTGTACAGAGCTATGGAATCACAGTCATTGTTCTTGGGTGCATTGTCATAAAAGTCCCAAGTGGCTTCAAGAGAGCTTGTCTGCTGGTAGAATGACGATTATTTTGGAAAGGCTTTTGAGCTGGGTCTGGCCGTTTTTCCCCAATTCGGAGGCTTTTTGATGGGAGGGGAAAGCTGTCCCTGTATGTTTTTCTGGCTTGTGGTTAGAGCATTTGCATTGTCCTTTTTTGTTCCCTTTCTCCTGGTACCCTGTGCACTCTGTTTGAGCCTTGCCTTGCCTGTTCCTCTTACCAAGCACAGTTCCCCCGGTGTGATAATGGATTGTTGGAATGAAGCATTGTGGCACGGAACGTTTGGAAAGCCTCGCGCTGTGCTGTGCTGCAGGTCTGTGCTGTAGTCTTTTAAACCAGGATACCTTGTGTGTAAAACCGAAATAAAGAGACCTCCTGAATGCCTTGTGTGGAGACAGTAGTCTTTGGAGAGACGCTCTTTCTGGGATAGTGCTGGGAGTGTTTTCCAAACACCTGGGAGTCTGTTCCTCCCGTTGTTCCTTTTCTGAAGTGAGGTTTGTGTTTGGAGATGGGGCCAGTAGAGCATTTAGGAATGTGGTGGGGTGCAGGGAATTTCTGGTAGGGCTGTACATGTTTTTGGAGCCCTGAGCTTCTGTTGGCTGACCAGGGTAGGATCCAGGTCAGCAGGAACTTTTCCCTGTGCTCACGGGGCACAGGGGCTCTGGTGGGTGTCCTGGTTCTGGTCTGGACAGAGTTAACTTCCCCAAGCAGCCAGCCCAGGCTGTTTTGTACACCTTGTGACATCAAACCCCTTTACAGGGACTGGTTGGGGAAGGAGTGTCCAGGCAGCTCTCTGATAGTCTGGGTGCTTTCAGCATCAGGTTGGTCCTCACATTGATGCAGAGTTCTGTGTTACCATCTCATCAGGTCAGTAAAGTGCTCCTTGTTATCAGTGTGGGTCTGTGTGTCTGTGTTCTGCTGTTTTTCCCTTTCAAGGTGCTTTGGGATTAAAGTGTCCTTATCCCAACCCTTGGGGCTCTGCCTGTTTCTCCTTAGAGGAGAACAGCATTTTATGATCATCTGGTTCCTGGGGATGAACCAGGACAGTCCTTTTTGGCACCCAAGGTGGGGCTCAAAGCATTGGGATAGCGGTTGATCTGACCCAATCGTGCTAAAAAAGATGTGACAAATATAATGTTAGTCAAAGTGATGCTGAAAACGATGATGTTCTGTTTGGTCCCCTGCCTGTGGTATGTGAACCCACACTGGCTGTATGTAATTCCCACGCTGTTGTTTATCACCTCAGGGATGGGAGTCAGCATTCTAACTCTGTTGTATTGTCACCATATGACATCAAGCCCTCATAAAAGGGGCTGGTTGGGGAGGGAGGGTCCACATATCTCTGTGACAGTATGAGTGCAGTCAGTGTCAGGTTGTTCCTCACACTGGTGCAGTGCTCTGTGTTACCACCTCATTGTCGTGTTCCTTCTTATCATCGTTTGTGTGTGTGTGTGTGTGTATTCTGCTATGGGCTTTCTTGTTGTTCCACTTTCACCGGGCTTTGGCAGTAAAGTGTCCTTATCCCAACCCACAGGGCCCTGTTGTTAATCACCTCAGGATGGGAGTCAGAATTCTAACTCTCTTGTACTGTGTGATATCGACTAATGACAAGATATCAACTGTGTTTGTGAGCCTCAGTTGGTATTTATATGTGGTGTTTCTCTGTCACATCCATATCTTGGGCAACATATATCAGCATTGTTTAATGATTGCACTCAATTTAGGGTGGGGGCAGGATGGTTTCTCCTCCCTGTTCTCCTTCAGGCTTGTTACAACAGCCTTTGAGAACTTTGATTCTCCCTGGGATGTTCAGGCCAGTATGTTCCTGTTGCTCATTCTCCTGAGTGGTTTTCAAGTCTTATGTGCTACAAACAATTGTTTCAAGACTATTTCCAAGAGATTTTCCCTGGGGCGGAATGATCTGAGCTGGCCTGGTATGTGGGAGAGTATGAGCAAATAGATAGAGCAGAAGAACAGATCCATAGGCACTGCAGCTACTCCAACCCCCACAACAGGCACTGTGGCTACTCAAACCTGAGAGACCAACATGTAGCTGAGGCAGAAAGCCAACCAGTACCGATATCGGTATCAGTTACCCCTATGCAGAAGAAGAGATACACAAGAAATCAGTCTGTGCTGTGAAAGATGATGATGAACCGGGACCATCAGGAGAACCTGAAGAAGAGGCAGTACCAGAGCTCATCACCTGATCCCTGTCCTTGAGTGAGCTGAGAGATGTGAGAAAAGATTCCAGACGCCTTCTGGATGAGCACATCATTTCCTGGCTACTCCCATGCTGGGACAATGGGGCCAGCCACCTAGAATTAGAAGGCAGGGAGGCCAAGAGGTGGGTTCCCTGTCCAGAGATAGAGGCATCAACAAGGTGTTTGGAAGAAAGTCCCAAGCTCTCAGCATCTGGAGACGACTTCTCTCAATCAGAAGGGAAAGGTACCCATTCAGTGAAGATGTTGAGTGTTGGTCAGGCAAGTGGACAATCATGGAGTCAGGTATCCAGGACTTGAGGGAGTTAGCCATGTGAGAGATGGTTTACTATGACCCTGACACAGTGCAGCTACCCACCCATGAGGTGTTTGACCGACTCCAGCAATATGAAGAAAGTCTTTCATCCTCTTTTTTCTCAACTGTAGAGAGATTGCCTCTAGGGCTCTGGCAATGCAAGATGACTGTTCACCAGTACTGACCACTATTTCAGCCATTAGAAGTAAGCAGTCCTCTGTTCCAGAAAGATGTTATAAAAAGTACACACCATGAGGCATCCTGCAGTTTTAACAGGACGATCGTGGCAAAGACATGAGGAAGTATGAATGGGAAACCTACCACAGCACTCTGAGCACAGGAAAACTCCAGTATAATCTAGAGTCAAAAGCAGAGAAGTGTTATGTCACAGTTGAAATTACAAATGCTTTCTTCTCCATTCCTTTGGCAGCAGAGTGCAAGCCACAGTTGCTTTCACTTGGAAGAGCTTCCAGTCCACCTGGAATCAACTGCCCCAGGGGTGGAAACACAGCCCCACCATCTGCCATGGACTGATCCAGACTGCATTAGAACAGGGTGAAGCTCCAGAGTATCTGCTTTGTATTTATGACATGATTGTTTGGGGTAACACAGCAGAGGAGGTTTTTGAGAAAGGGAAGAAAAGAATCCAAATTCTGCTAAGAGCTGGTTCTGCTATCAAACAAGGTCAAGGGACCTGCTCAGGAAATCCAGGGCTTAGGCATAAAATGGCGTTATGGGCATCATCAGATCCCAATGGATACTATCAATAAAATAGCTGCTATGGCTCCATCAACCAACAAAAAGGAGACACAAGCTTTCTTAGGCTTTGTGGGTTTTTGGCGAATGCATAGCCCAAACTACAGTGTCCTTGTGAGCCCTCTCTACCATGTAACCTGGAAGAAGAATGAATTCCAATGGGGCCCTGAGCAGTGACAAGCCTTTGAACAGATCAAAGAGGAGATAGTCCATGCAGTAGCCCTTGGGCCTTGGGGCCTGTCTGGACAGGGCCCGATGTAAAGAATGTGCTCTACACCACAGCTGGGGAGAATGGCCCTACCTGGAGTCTCTGGCAGAAAGCAACAGGCAATCACAGGCAGGACAGTAGGGAAATATTTTGGAATACCACCAGAGGAGGAGTGACAGATGCCACAGAGGCCCCACTATATAATGAACTGCCAGAAAATGAGAAACAATATGCCCATTAACCCATGAGTCCTGTTGCATTGTTGGAAAACATCAGAGGTTGCAGGCTGCCATATGGAGTCCTACATGATGAGCTGCAGAAGCTGCCAAAGGAGAATGCAAATCCAGCCATTTTGCAGATGTAAAAGGCATCTGGCTGGCTTTGAACATTGCCAAATGAGAAAAGTGGCTGAAATTGTACCCCTATGCTGACTCATGAATGGTGGCCCATGCCCTGGTTGCAGCACTGGAAACAAAGCAACTGGCAGTGCAGAGGCAAACCCATCCAGACCTCGACTGGACATGTTAGAGTAAATCATTTATAGCTCGATGGGTCCATGACACTTCAGGCCATCCAGGAAGAGATGCCACATATAGATGTGCTTTTGATTGAGGGGCAGATTTGACCATGGACGCTATCTCGCAGGTCATCCATGAATGTGAAACATGTGCCCCAATCAAGTAAGCCAAGTGATTAAAGCCTCTGTGGTATGGAGGATGATGGCTAAAATACAAATATGGAGAGCCCAAGCAGGTTGATTACATAACTCTCCCACAGACATGCCAAAGCAAGCAGTTTGTGCTCACAATGGTAGAAGAACCACTGGCTGGCTACAATCACATCCTGTTCCCTATGCCGCCACCCAGAACACCATGCTGGGTCTCTAGAAGCAAGTCCTCTGGCGACATGGCACTCCAGAAGGAATTGAGTCAGACAACGGGACTCATATCCAATACACTCTCATAGACACCTGGGCCAAAGAACATGGCGTTGAATGGGTGTACCATATGCCCTACCATACACCAGCCTTGGCAAAATTGAGAGGTACAATTGATTGTTAACTACACTAAGAGCAGTGGATGCTGAAACCCTAAAAGACTGTGTTATGCATTTAGCAAAGGCGACCTGGTTAGTTAACTGCAGGGTGTCTACCAGTCTACCTGGACCTGCCCAATCAAAACTCCCATGTAGTGTAGAGCAGGATAAGGACCCTGTAGCGTGCTTGAAAAACCCATTGTTGAAGATAGTCTGGGTTACATTCATTGTAAAACTCTTGGAGGATGCCTGGCATAAATACAGCGAACCTGGTCCTTGTGGAAGTGTTTGGGGGAGCAGCAGTACATTGGTGCAGACTCCTGCCAGGGGACATGCTCAGGACTGCAACTTTCCCTTCTGCAAAGCCTCCAGGAGACGATAGTCCTCAGCAAAGTCTGCTGTTGTAATGCTGAGCACAAGACCGTTGCACATCGAGTGCATCAGGAACAACAATTACACAGGTGGTCGATGCAAAGCACAACTTTACTTAGAGGAGGAGTATGAAACGTGCAAAAACCTCTGATACCACGGTATATTATTACAACAAGGCATTACAATTATTAGAACTAAAGAAAATGAGAAATGCTGTTACTGTTACGTGCAGAGAATTGCATTAGAAATTAAGAGAGAGAAGATATCACCAGCCAGGGATCCAGTGTAGTTCGGCATAAAGTTGTGTTCCTTGGATGGTGGATGTACACCAGATGTTTGAAATCCAAGTCTCTGATGCAACTTGGCCCCACCCTTTGCTGGGTGACCCTGACGTACCTGGTATTGCGTTGTAGAGTGGAGAGACAGGTCCTCCAAAACAATGAAAGCGGTGAAAACATCAACACTCCATGATGTCATGGGTGTTTGTGGAGATGGGGAAGGTGATATGAAAGCGGTGATACTCCCTGCACCATTTTTATGATTTCTTCTCAGCTACTGAACTTCAGAGTTACCAATTGCTATTGCCATATTTTTCCTAGCTCCTTGAGGAGGCTCCAGTGAACCCCACATTGCTTACATGGCAGTCAAATGGGGAGCAGCGGCGCTGCTTTGCTGTAGGGAGGAGGGTCCTTCTGTGGGGAAGCAAATTCTCATTCTTGCAAGGCGACACTGACTACAACCAGCCCCTTTTCCCAGGTGGAGTAACATTTTCCTCATCTTCAAAGCAGCGTGATTAAACTCCAACGGGGCGAGTTGGACATTCTGGTCCACGCTGCGACCAGTATACTGTACCCCAGGAATGGGAAATCCCCCTCCGTTTGTATGGGTGCACTGGAAGCCCCTCGTCAGGAGTGATTTGTGGGAGTGTCTGGGCTGGGCGCGGTGAGCTAAGGCAGGGGAATGCCAAGTCTGAATAATGGCGCCCTGTTCCTTTCGCTCTGTAAGCCCCGGAGTTGTGTATAAGCCTGAGGCCGGGCAAGCTCGGCAAGGTTTGCACGGGCGGGTGCGTGTGCCGGGGCGAGGCGGGCGCAGCGCGGGCAGCAGCGGGCGCAGTCCCGCCTCGGGCCGCAGGGTGTCGCTGCCGGCCAAGGCGACGCTGAGCCAGGGCTGCGAGCGGGGAGGTGGCCGAGCCCAGCCCGGCCCTGCCCAGTCCAGTCCCGCCCAGCTGAGCGCAGCCGAGCGCAGCCGGGCAGCGGCGGCGAGCGGCGCTCCGTGGCATCCGCCGGCGGCCGGTGTCGGCGAGAGGGAGGTAGAGCGGGCGGGCGGGGGCCGCCGCGCTGCTGCCGGGCGCCGCTTTCCGCGGAGGAGTGCGCGGGCGAGCCGCGAGACGGAGGCTGTCCGCCGCCCCGACATGGCGATCGCAAGGCAAGTGCTTTGTCTCTCTGCTTTCCTCTGGCTGCCGCACGCTCGCTCCGAGCCCATCCGCTACTCCGTAGCCGAGGAGGCGGCGAGCGGCTCGGTGGTGGGCAACGTGGCGGAGGACGCGGGGCTGGCCGTGGCGCAGCTCGCGGCTCGCGGCGCCCGCCTGGCCTCGGAGGACGGCCGGCAGCACTTTCGCTTAGAGCGCGGCAGCGGCCGCCTCGTCGTGGCCGAGCGGCTGGACCGGGAGCAGCTGTGCGGGCAGGCCGGGACGTGCACGCTCCCCTTCGAGCTGCTGCTGGCAGAGCCGCTGCAGTTCTTTCGGGTCGAGGTGGCCGTGGAGGACATCAATGACCATTCGCCCGTCTTCCCGGAGGAGCGAATCACTTTCAGGATCCCGGAAAGGGGCGACCCGGGCTCGCGTTTCCCGCTGGAGGGTGCTCGGGATCTGGATGTTGGCAGTAACAGCATCCAGGCTTACAGCATCAGCCCCGAGAACGAGTACTTCAGCGTCTCCTTTGGGAGTCGGAGTAATGGTAGGCACTATGTGGAACTGGTTTTGGAAAAGGCGCTGGACAGAGAGGAGCATGCGGAGTTGGGTTTCAGTCTTGTTGCAGTGGATGGGGGCTCTCCACCCCGCAGCGGGACCACCCAGATCCACATTGTTGTTCTAGATGTCAATGACAATGCTCCAGTCTTCACACAGGACCTGTACACTAGGCAGGTTTTGGAGAACGCGCCAGAGGGCTCTGTGGTTCTCAGGGTGGTGGCATCTGATCTGGATGCAGGATCTAACGGTGACATCTCCTATCAGTTCAGCCAAGCAGGGATCCAGAGCCCCTCGGCATTTGTCCTTGACCCTGTGAGTGGTGAAATTAAACTCGCCAAGCCTCTGGACTTTGAGGCAGCAGAGACTCACGAGCTCAGTGTGCGTGCTACAGATGGTGGGGGCCTGTCAGCAATCTGCAAGGTGCTGGTGGAGGTGTTGGATGTGAATGACAATGCGCCGGAGCTGGTGGTCAGTTCGTTCAGCAGCCCCCTGCCTGAGAACGCACCACCTGAGACAGTGGTCGCCCTCTTTTCTGTCCGGGACCGGGATGCTGGTGCCAATGGGAAGATCACGTGTGCCCTCGAAGACCAGCTGTCATTCTCCCTGCGACCAGCCTATAAGAAATACTATGAGCTGGTGACAGTGAGGGCACTGGACCGGGAGAAGGTGGCACGCTACATCCTGGCTGTGACAGCAGCAGATGCAGGGACACCTGCTCTAACAACCACCCAGACCTTCACTGTGGACATCTCCGATGTCAATGACAATGCTCCTGTCTTCAACCAGACTTCATACACCATGTATGTGCGTGAGAATAACATGCCCACAGTGTTTGTTGGAACTGTCAGTGCCTCGGATGCTGATGTGGGGCCCAATGCCAAGGTGACCTACTCCCTGTTGCCATCCCTCCCTGCAGAGCGGCCCCCCTGCTCCTGTATCTCTGTGAACTCTGAGAACGGGCACGTGTTTGTGCTGCGGCCCCTGGACTATGAGCACGTAAGGCAGATGGAGGTCTCAGTGAGTGCATACGATGCTGGGTCACCTCGCCTTAGCACCAATGTCACCGTTCGCCTGGTTGTGGTGGATGAGAATGACAATTCACCCCTGGTGCTGCACCCCGCCCAGGACAGCAGCCCAGTGTCCAGCGAGCTGGTGCCCATTTCAGCTGAGGCAGGGTACCTGGTCACCAAAGTGGTGGCGGTTGATGCCGACTCGGGGCAGAACTCGTGGCTCTCGTACCACCTGCTGAAGGCCACGGACCCCGGGCTGTTTGTGGTGGGCACCCAGAGCGGGGAGGTGCGTCTGAAGAGGCCGGTGACAGAGAGAGATGCCGTGAAGCAGAAGCTCGTGGTCCTGGTGCGAGACAATGGGGGGCCACCACTGTCAGCCACCGCAGCACTGAGCGCACTCCTGCTCAGTGACTTGTTGGATGTGCGTGTGCCGCACAGCAGCCTGTCCACGGAGGACGAGGGTGGCTCCCTGACCACCTATTTAATCATTTCCTTGGTCTTTGTCTCCCTTCTCTTCCTCACATCTCTCGTAGCCTTTGTTGCTCATAAGGCCTGCAAGAGAAAGGAGCTGAAGAGTGGCCATGTGCTTTATGGCACCGGGAACTTGCCGAGCAGCCTGGCCGAGGCAGCTGCAGCAGGGACCCTGCCCCACGCCTACTGCTATGAGATCAGCCTCACAACAGGCTCAGGCAACAGCGAGTTCAAGTTCCTCAAGCCCATCCTGCCCAGCCTGCCGCCTCAGCACTGTGCCACAGGTGGTGGCACCGACAGTGATGAGCAGGAGTGGCCCCCTGGCCCTGTCACCATGGAGGATGTGGCACCAGCTGACCCAGGGCTGCTCTCGGCTCAACCGTTCCCTAGTCTTGCCTATAACTAGCATGCAGTGAGCACAGGCATAGGCTTCATGCCTTGTCATGGGAAGGGCTCCAGGCTGCAACATGTGGCAGTGGTTCCTCCAGAGTTAATCTGCATTTGCAATTGGCATCATTGGTTTCCCTGAGATTTGAAGTGAGGAGAAATATTTGCATCTGTTTTTGAAGGCAAGACAATAAGAGTCTCAGGGCTCCCTCATTAAAGAAATAATATGTTTCACCTCTCGTACAGCCATTTCTGAAATGACTCCAGTTATGGGCTAGTTCCAGGGTGCCCTGCTAACTTCTTGTCCCCCTTACTTTCAGGCAAGGACATGGAGCTCTTCCTCTGTGCTGTAATGTAAGCAAGCCAATACCTTTTGGGTACAGAATCCCCATCCACTTTTGGGGAGAACAAAAAAACTGCATGCGATTATCATTGGGACCTTGAGAGAGGCTTGGGCAGTCTGTCTCCATGGGATAGCCTTGGGAACAGAGCAGCACAAATGGTCCATGCATGGCCCATAACTGTACAGAGTTATGGAATCACAGTCATTGTTCTTTGGTGCATTGTTGAAAAAGTCCAAGGTGCTTCAAGAGAGCTTGTCTCTAGGTAGAATGAATATTATTTTGGTTAGGCTTTTGAGCTGGGTCTGGCATTGTTCTTCCCCAATTCAGAGTCTTTTTGATGGAAGGGGAATGCTGTCCCCATATTACTTTCTATCTTGTGGTTAGAGCATTTGCATTGTCCATTTTGCCCTTTCTCCTGGTACCCTGTGCACTCTGTTTGAGCCTTGTCTTGCCTGTCCCTCTTACCAAGCACGGCTCCCCTGGTGTGATAAGGGATTGTTGGAATGGCAGCGTTGTGGCACAGAACCTTTGGAAAGCCTCGCGCTGTGCTGTGCTGCAGGTCTGTGCTGTAGTCTTTTAAACCAGGATACCTTGTGTGTAAAACCGAAATAAAGAGACCTCCCGAATGCCTTGTGTGGAGACAGTAGTCTTTGGAGAGATGTTCTTTCTGGGAAAGTGCTGGGAGTGTTTTCCAAACACCTGGGAGTCTGTTTCTCCCGTTGTTTCTTTTCTGAAGTGAGGTTGAGCGGGTACTTTGTGTCTGGACATGGGGCCAGCAGAGCATTTAGGAATGTGGTGGGGTGCAGGGAATTTCTGACAGGGCTGTACAGGTCTTCTGAGCCCTGAGCTTCTGTTGGCTGACCAGGGCAGGATCCAGGTCAGCGGGTACCTTTCCCTGTACTCACAGGGGCTCTGGTGGGTGTTCTGGTTCTAGTCGGGACAGAGTGAACTTCCCCAAGTAGCTAGCCCAGCTGAGTTGTGCTGCACGAGGCTGTTTTGCACACCATGTGACATCAATGCCCCATAAAAGTGGCTGGCTGGGTTGGAAGGTTCCACGTGTCTCTGGGACAGTCTGGGTGCTGTCTGTGTCAAGTTGGTCATCACATTAGTGCAGTGCTCTCTGTTACCAGCTCATCAGGTCGGTAAAGAGCTCGTTTTTGTCAGTGTGTATCTGTCTGTCTGTATATCTGTGTTTGTTCTGCTTTTTTTCCCTTTCAAGGTGCCTTGGCATTAAAGTGTCCTTATCCCACCATACAGGGCTCTGTCTGTTCCTCCTGTGATGGAGGAGTGAAAGAACAGTGCCTTAGGCTTCTCTGTTGTCTGAGGCTGAAACAGGAGAGTCCTTTTGGCACCCAAGGTGGGCCTTGAAGCATTGGGATAACAGTAGATCTCACCCAATCTTGCTAAAAAAAGATGTGGTAAATATTGATTATGTTATTCCAAGTGATGCTGGTAGCGATGATGTTCTGTTCAGACACCTCTCTGTAGTATGTGAACCCACACTGGCTGTATATACTTCCCACCCTGTTGTTTATCACCTCAGGGTTGTGAGTCAGGATTCTAACTCTGTTGAACTGTGTGATAGCGACTTATGACAAGATATCATCTCTGTTCCTGAGCCTCAGTTAGTATTTGTACGTGGTGTTTCTGTCACATCCATATATTGGGCAACCTATATCAGCATTGTTTAATGATTGCACTCAATTTAGGTTGGGGGCAGGATGGTTTCTGCTCCCTGTTCTCCTTCAGGATTGTTACAACAGCCTTTGAGAGCTTTGACTCTCCCTGGGATGTTCAGGCCAGTATGTTCCTGTTGCTCATTCTCCTGAATGTTTTTCAGGTCTTATGTGCTACACACAATTGTTTCAAGACTATTGCCCAGAGATCTTCCCTGGGGCTGGATGGTCTGAGCTGGCCTGGTATGTGGGAGAGTATGAGCAAATAGATAGAGCAGAAAAACAGATCCATAGGCACTGCAGCTCCTCTAACCCCCACAGTAGGCACCGTGGCTACTCAAACGTGAGAGACCAACCTGTAGCTGAGGCAGAAAGCCAACCAGTACCGATATCAGTTACCACTATGCTGGCTGCTTGTGTTTCTTTGTCCCTCTGCTGGCTGCTTATCCGTGTCTCTTTGCCAGGGCAAATCTTTGTTTCGCACAGATGGTCATGGCTATGGCCAGCACAGAGTGAACTTTGCCAAGCAGCCAGCACAGGTGAGCCGAGCTGGCCCAGGCTATTTTCCACGCCACGTGACATCACACGCCCATAAAGGGGCTGGTGGGGGAAGGGCGGGTCTGCATGCATCCGGGACAGTCCGAGTGCGGTCGGGCATCGGGTCGGTGCAGCGCTCTGTGTTATCAGCTTGTGTGGTCGGTAAAGCGCTCCGTGTTATCCCCGTGGGTGTGTTTTCTGCCACAGGCTGTATTATTGGTTCCCCTTTCCGGGTGCTGTGTCAGTAACTGTCCTTATCCCACTCCGCGGGGCTCTGTCTGTCTATCCTCCGGGGGATGGGTGAGCAGGCGGCGAGTGGTGCTCAGCTGCTGCCTGGAGCTGAACCGGGACAGTGGGCAAAGCCTCATCAAATCAGTGAGGTGCAGGAGCGACCTTTCCATGTCTCACGAGAGCTGTCAGACAGCTGGAGTTTTTTGGTCAGAAGTGTTTTGATTGTAAAATTCTTGGGGGAGGCCTGGTACAAATACAGTGGACATGATCCTTGTGGAAGTGTTTGGGGGAGCAGCAGTAGGTTGGTGTAAACTCCTGACAGGGAGAGGCTTTTCTTGTCGGAAATGTTCAGGACTGTAACTTCTGCAAAGCCCCCAGGAGACGGTAAGTCCTGAGCAATGGCTGCTATTTTAATGCTGAGCACAAGCCCGTTGCACATCGAGTGCATCAGGAGTAACAACGATTACACAGGTGGCCCAAGCAAAGCACAACTTTACTTAAAACTGAGGAGGATTATGAAACTTGCAAGAAAAAACCTGATATCATGGTATATTGTCACAGCAATGCATTACAATTAATAGAACTAAAGAAAATAAGCTGCTGAGAATAGCAGTAGAAACCGAGAGAGATGGAGTGAGAGAAGAAATCTCCAGCCAGGCATCCAGTGTAGTTTCGCATAAACTTTTGTTCCTTGGATGGTGGATGCGCACCAGATATTTGAAATCCGGGTCTCTAATGCAACTTGGCCTCACCCTTTGGGGGGTGAGCCTAACGTACCTTGTGTTGAGTTGTAGATTGGAGAGACGAGTGCTCCCAAACAATGAAAGCAGTAAAACATCAACACACCGGCATGTCATGGGCATTTGTGGAGAAGAGGAAGGTGGTGATACTCCCTGGACCATTTATATGGTTTCTTCTCAGCTATTGACCTTCAGAGTTACCAGTCGCTGTTGCCATATGTTCTCTCTCTCCCTACAGAGGAGTCAGTGAACCCCACATATCTTAGATGGCAGTCAAATGGGGGGCAGTAGCATTGCTTTGCTGTAGGATGGAGGGGGTTACTTCTCTGCGGATGCAAATGCTCCTTTCTGAAAAGGCGAGACTGACTATAACGAGCCCCTTTTCCCAGGTGGAGTAACATTTTTCTCATCTTCAAACCGGCGTGACCAAAACTCAGCGGGGAAAGTTGGAGTTGCCAAAGTCTTTAAAGGGCTTGAAGGACAGGGGCCCTAGTCCACCTTCCTGCTGATGCTTGAGTGATCAAGTCGCCTATGAAGGAAAGTCAGCCCACAAGACATTATATATTGATGCCCCAAGAATGGGAAATCCCCCTCCGTTTGTATGGGTGCGCGTTTGAAGCCCCTCGTCAGGAGTGATTTGTGGTGGTGCCTGGGCTGGGCGCGGTGTGCTAAGGCAGGGGAATGCCGAGAACCCTGAGGCAAACGAGTCAAAGGCTGTTGGGAGCCTTCCCATGGAAATGCAGATTTATCCGGATCCCTCTGCTGCACAGGCAACAGGAGAAAGGTGTCTTTCACAGCGGGGGCGGCTAAAGTGCTGAGAGACCGCTGCTGCGGGGTAGAGATCAGTTGGTGTGTGTCAAGCACGGTCGCTGCTATCGGGTCAGTGGCTGGATCGGAGCGCCGATAGCCGATCGTTCCTCGCCCTTTCCCGTTCGGCTGCAGGAGCGGCCAGGCTGGGGAGATCTACGGGGAGTGAGTCTGAACAATGGCTCCCTGTTCCTTTCGCTCTTTTACCCAGGAGTTGTGTATAAGCATGAGGCCGGGCAAGCTCGGCAAGGTTTGCACGGGCGGGTGCGTGTGCCGGGGCGAGGCGGGCGCAGCGCGGGCAGCAGCGGGCGCAGTCCCGCCTCGGGCCGCAGGGTGTCGCTGCCGGCCAAGGCGACGCTGAGCCAGGGCTGCGAGCTGGGAGGCGGCCGAGCCCAGCCCAGCCCGGCCCTGCCCAGTCCAGTCCCGCCCAGCTGAGCGCAGCCGAGCGCAGCCGGGCAGCGGCGGCGAGCGGCTCTCCGTGGCATCCGCCGGCGGCCGGTGTCGGCGAGAGGGAGGTAGAGCGGGCGGGCGGGGGCCGCCCCGCTGCTGCCGGGCGCCGCTTTCCGCGGAGGAGTGCGCGGGCGAGCCGCGAGACGGAGGCTGTCCGCCGCCCCGACATGGCGATCGCAAGGCAAGTGCTTTGTCTCTCTGCTTTCCTCTGGCTGCCGCACGCTCGCTCCGAGCCCATCCGCTACTCCGTAGCCGAGGAGGCGGCGAGCGGCTCGGTGGTGGGCAACGTGGCGGAGGACGCGGGGCTGGCCGTGGCGCAGCTCGCGTCTCGCGGCGCCCGCCTGGCCTCGGAGGACGGCCGGCAGCACTTTCGCTTAGAGCGCGGCAGCGGCCGCCTCGTCGTGGCCGAGCGGCTGGACCGGGAGCAGCTGTGCGGGCAGGCCGGGACGTGCACGCTCCCCTTCGAGCTGCTGCTGGCAGAGCCGCTGCAGATATTCCGGGTCGAGGTGGCCGTGGAGGACATCAATGACCATTCGCCCGTCTTCCCGGAGGAGCGAATCACTTTCAGGATCCCGGAAAGGGGCGACCCGGGCTCGCGGTTCCAGCTGGTGGGTGCTCGGGACCTGGATATTGGCAGTAACAGCATCCAGGCTTACAGCATCAGCCCCGAGAACGAGTACTTCAGCGTCTCCTTTGGCAGTCAGAATGAATATGAGAACTCTGTGGAACTGGTTTTGGAAAAGGCGCTGGACAGAGAGGAGCATGCGGAGTTGGGTTTCAGTCTCATTGCAGTGGATGGGGGCTCTCCACCCCGCAGCGGGACCACCCAGATCCACATTGTTGTTCTAGATGTCAATGACAACGCTCCAATCTTCACACAGAAATTGTATATTGGGCAGGTTTTGGAAGATGCGCCAGAGGGCTCTGTGGTTCTCAGGGTGGTGGCATCTGATCTGGATGCGGGACCTAACGGGGACATCTCCTATCAGTTTGTCCAAGCAGAGAGCCAGAGCCCCTCGGCATTTGTCCTTAACCCTGTGAGTGGTGAAATTAAACTCGCCAAGCCTCTGGACTTTGAGGCAGCAGAGACTCACGAGCTCAGCGTGCGGGCTACAGATGGTGGGGGCATGTCAGGAATCTGCAAGGTGCTGGTGGAGGTGTTGGATGTGAATGACAATGCGCCGGAGCTGGTGGTCAGTTCGTTCAGCAGCCCCCTGCCTGAGAATGCACCGCCTGGGACAGTGGTCGCCCTCTTTTCTGTCCGGGACCGGGATGCTGGTGCCAATGGAAAGATCACATGTGCCCTTGAAGACCAGCTGTCATTCTCCCTGCGACCAGCCTATAATAAATACTATGAGCTGGTGACAGTGAGGGCACTGGACCGGGAGAAGGTGGCACGCTACATCCTGGCTGTGACAGCAGCAGATGCAGGGTCACCTTCTCTTACAACCACCCAGACCTTCACTGTGGACATCTCCGATGTCAATGACAATGCTCCTGTCTTCAACCAGACTTCATACACCATGTATGTGCATGAGAATAACATGCCCACAGTGTTTGTTGGAGCCGTCAGTGCCTCGGATGCCGATGTGGGACCCAATGCCAAGGTGACCTATTTCCTGTTGCCATCCCTCCCTGCAGAGCAGCCCCCCTGCTCCTGTATCTCTGTGAACTCTGAGAACGGGCACGTGTTTGTGCTGCGGCCCCTGGACTATGAGCAGGTGAGGCAGATGGAGGTCTCAGTGAGCGCACACGATGCTGGGTCACCTCGCCTTAGCACCAATGTCACAGTCCGCCTGGTTGTGGTGGATGAGAATGACAATTCACCCCTGGTGCTGCACCCCGCCCAGGACAGCAGCCCAGTGTCCAGCGAGCTGGTGCCCATTTCGGCTGAGGCAGGGTACCTGGTCACCAAAGTGGTGGCGGTTGATGCCGACTCGGGGCAGAACTCGTGGCTCTCGTACCACCTGCTGAAGGCCACGGACCCCGGGCTGTTTGTGGTGGGCTCCCAGAGCGGGGAGGTGCGCCTGAAGAGGCCGGTGACAGAGAGAGATGCCGTGAAGCAGAAGCTCGTGGTCCTGGTGCGAGACAATGGGCGGCCACCGCTGTCAGCCACCGCAGCACTGAGCGCACTCCTGCTCAGTGACTTGTCGGATGTGCGCCTGCCGCACAGCAGCCTGTCCACGGAGGACGAGGGTGGCTCCCTGACCACCTATTTAATCATTTCCCTTGTCTTTGTCTCCCTCCTCTTCCTTGCATCTCTCGTAGCCTTTGTTGCTCATAAGGCCTGCAAGAGAAAGGAGCTGAAGAGTGGCCACGTGCTTTATGGCACCGGGAACTTGCAGAGCAGCCTGGCCGAGGCAGCTGCAGCAGGGACCCTGCCCCATGCCTACTGCTATGAGATCAGCCTCACAACAGGCTCAGGCAACAGCGAGTTCAAGTTCCTCAAGCCCATCCTGCCCAGCCTGCCGCCTCAGCCCTGTGCCACGGGCGGTGGCACTGACAGTGATGAGCAGGAATGGCCCCCTGGCCCTGTCTGCATGGAGAACGTGGCACCAGCTGACCCAGGGATGCTCTCAGCTGAGCCGTTCAATGGTCTTGCCTATAACTAGCATGTAGTGAGCACAGCCATAGGCTTCATGTCTTGTCATGGGAAGGGCTCCAGGCTGCAACATGTGGCAGTGTTTCCTCCAGAGTTAATCTGCATTTGCAATTGGCATCATTGGTTTCCTTGAGAATTGAATTCAGGAGAAATGTTGTCTCCCCTTCCAAAACAGATCCAAACAAAAGAGACTCATTGCTCCCTCATTAAAGAAATAATATGTTTCATCTCTTGTACAGCCATTTCTGAAATGACTCCAGTTACGGGCTTGTTCCTGGGTGCCCTGGCTAAGTTCTTTTCCCCCTTGCTCTCAGGCAAGACCGTGGAGCTCTTCATCTGTGCTTTGATGCATTCAAGTCATGTACTCCCTGAAATGCACGTATTCTTCCTCCCAGGTCAGGCAAGCAAGGTAGTTGTGAGTACTGTGTCATCATGTGGCTCATGCATGGGGCTCACTCTTTTCTGTGTGATCATGTGGGTGTCTCTGGTGGGAGGGCTCTGTGTGTTCTGCCCGGATAGCCACTGTGTGTCTTCATATGCTGCCCTAGTGCAGCCCAGTGAAGCAGGGAGCTGCTCACATCTATCTATTGTGATGTGGACAATTCCAGGTTAGCAGGCAAAAAGAGTGTTTTGACCCTTTGTGTACAGAATCCCAATCGTCTTTTCAGGAATACAAAGAAAATATATGAGATTTTCATTGGGCCCATAAGAGAGGCTTGTACAATCTGTCTCCATGGGCTAGCCTTGGAACAGAGTAGCACAAATGGTCCATGCATGGCCCATAACTGTACAAAGCTATGGAATCACAGTCATTGTTCTTGGGTGCATTGTCTTAAAACTCCGTGAGTCTTCATGGGAGTTTTTCTGCAGCCAGAATGAAGATTAATTTGGAAAAGACCTTTGATTTGGGTCTAGCCATTGCTGTTCCCCAATTCAGAGGCTTTTTTTTTAGAGGGGAAAACTGTCCCCGTATGCCTTTCTGGCCTGGGGTTAGAGCATTTGCATTGTCCTTTTTTGTTCCCTTTCTCCTGGTACCCAGTGCACTCTGTTTGAGCCTTACCTTGCCTGTTCCTCTTACCAAGCACGGTCCCCCCGGTGTGATAAGGGATTGTTGGAATGGCAGCGTTGTGGCTCGGAACGTTTGGAAAGCCTCACGCTGTGCTGTGCTGCAGGTCTGTGCTGTAGTCTTTTAAACCAGGATACCTTGTGTGTAAAACCGAAATAAAGAGACCTCCCGAATGCCTTGTGTGGAGACAGTAGTCTTTGGAGAGACGTTCTTTCTGGGAAAGTGCTGGGAGTGTTTTCCAAACACCTGGGAGTCTGTTTCTCCCGTTTTTCCTTTTCTGAAGTGAGGTTGAGCGGGTACTTTGTGTTTGGAGATGGGGCCAGTAGAGCATTTAGGAACGTGGTGGGGTGCAGAGAATTTCTGGCAGGGCCGTACAGGTCTTCTGAGCCCTGAGCTTCTGGTGGCTGACCAGGGTTAGATCTAGCCCAGGCTATTTTCCACATCATGTGACAACAAGCCCCTTTAGAAGGGCTGGTTTGGGATGAAGGGTCCACCTGTCTCTTGGATAGTCTGGGTGCAGTCAGTGTCCTGTTGGTGCTCACATTGATGCATTGCTTTGTGTTACCACCTTGGCAGGTCAGTAAAGTGCTCCTTGTTAATAGTGTGGGTCTGTGTGTCATTAAACTGCCCTTATCCCAACATACAGGGCCTTATCTGTTTCTCCTCCCAGGGAGGAGTGAGCAAAGGGCACCCTAGGATTCTGTGTTTTCTGGGGCTGAACCAGGACAGTCATTTTTGGCACCCAAGGTGGGCCTTGAGACATTGGGATAACAGTAGATCTCACCCAATTATGCTAAAAAGGATGTGGTAAATATTGATCATGTTATTCAAAGTGATGCTGGTAGCAATAATGTTCTGTTTGGTCACCTGGCTGTGGTATGTGAACCCACACTGGCTGTATGTAATTCCCACCCTGTTGTTTATCACCTCAGGGATGGGAGTCAGGATTCTAACTCTGTTGGACTGTGTGATATTGACTAATGAGAAGATATCATCTCTGTTCCTGAGCCTCAGTTAGTATTTGTACGTGGTGTTTCTGTCACATCCATATATTGGGCAACCTATATCAGCATTGTTTAATGACTGCACTCAATTTAGGTTGGGGGCAGGATGGTTTCTGCTCCCTGTTCTCCTTCAGGATTGTTACAACAGCCTTTGAGAGCTTTGACTCTCCCTGGGATGTTCAGGCCAGTATGTTCCTGTTGCTCATTTTCCTGAATGTTTTTCAAGTCTTATGTGCTACACACAATTGTTTCAAGACTATTGCCCAGAGATCTTCCCTGGGGCTGGATGGTCTGAGCTGGCCTGGTATGTGGGAGAGTATGAGCAAATAGATAGAGCAGAAAAACAGATCCATAGGCACTGCAGCTCCTCTAACCTCCACAACTGTCACTGTGGCTACTCAAACCTGAGAGACCAAATCTGTAGCTGAGGTAGAAAGCCAACCAGTACCGATATCAGTCACCTCTCTGCTGGCTGCTCGTGTCTCTTTGTCCCTGTGCTGGCTGCTTATCCGTGTCTCTTTGCCAGGGCCACTCTTCGTTTCGCACAGATCATGTCCTGGTTCTGGCCAGCACAGAGTGAACTTTGCCAAGCAGCCAGCACAGGTGAGCCGAGCTGGCCCAGGCTATTTTCCACGCCACGTGACATCACACGCCCATAAAGGGGCTGGTGGGGGAGGGGCGAGT
Source organism: Porphyrio hochstetteri (assembly GCA_020800305.1). Taxonomy (NCBI): domain Eukaryota; kingdom Metazoa; phylum Chordata; class Aves; order Gruiformes; family Rallidae; genus Porphyrio; species Porphyrio hochstetteri. Next base: position 13,942,546 of record CM036919.1, read on the forward strand.
CTGCACGAATCCGGCACAGTGCGAGTGCGGTCGGGCATCGGGTCGGTGCAGCGCTCTGTGTTACCTCCTTGTGTGGTCGATAAAGTGCTCCGTGTTATCCCCGTGGGTGTGTGTGTTCTGCCACAGGCTGTGTTATTGGTCCCCTTTCAGGGTGCTGTGTCAGTAACTGTCCTTATCTCACCCCGCGGGCCTCTGTCTGTCTATCCTCCGGGGTAGGGGTGAGCAAGCGGCGAGTGGTGCTCAGCTGCTGCCTGGAGCTGAAACGGGACAGTGGGCAAAGCCTCATCAAAGCTGTGAGGTGCAGGAGTGACCTTTCCAGGTCTCACGAGAGCTGTTAAAGGCAGCTTGAGCCTTTTGGTCAGAAGTGTTTTGATTGTAAAATTCTTGGTGGATGCCTGGAACAAATACAGTGGGCATGATCCTTGTGGAAGTGTTTGGGGGAGCAGCAGTAGGTTGGTGTAAACTCCTGACAGGGAGAGGCTTTGCTCGCAGGAAATATTCAGGACTGTAACTTTCTCTTCTGCAAAGCCCCGAGGAGACGGTAAGTCCTGAGCAAAAGACTGCTGTTGTAATGCTGAGCACAAGCCCGTTGCACATCGAGTGCATCAGGAGTAACAACGATTACACAGGTGGCACAAGCAAAGCACAACTTTACTTAAAACTGAGGAGGATTATGAAACTTGCAAGAAAAACACTGATACCGGGGTATATTATTACAGCAATGCATTACAATTACTGGATCTAAAGAAAATAAGCTGCTGAGAATAGCAGTAGAAACCGAGAGAGATGGAGTGTGAGAAGAAATCTCCAGCCAGGCATCCAGTGTAGTTTGGAATAACGTTGTGTTCCTTGGATGGTGGATGCGCACCCGATGTTTGAAATCCGGGTCTGTAATGCAACTTGACCCCACCCTTTGGGGGGTGAGCCTAACGTACCTTGTGTTGAGTTGTAGAGTGGAGAGACGGGTCCTCCCAAACAATGAAAGCGGTGAAAACATCAACACACCGGCATGTCATGGGCATTTGTGGAGAAGAGGAAGGTGGTATAACAGTGGTGATACTCCCTGGACCATTTTTATGATTTCTTCTCAGCTATTGACCTTCAGATTTACCAATCGCTGTTGCCATATGTTTTCTCTCTCCCTAAAGAGGCGTCAGTGAACCCCACATTTCCTAGATGAGAGTCAAATGGGGGGCAATAGCATTGCTTTGCTGTAGGATGGAGTGGGTTCCTTCTCTGGGGATGCAAATACTCCTTTCTGAAAGGCGAGACTGACTACAACGAGCCCCTTTTCCCAGGTGGAGTAACATTTTTCTCATCTTCAAAGCAGTGTGACTAAAACCCGGCAGGGAGAGATGGAGCTGCAAACGTTTTTACAGCGTTTGGAGGGCAGGGGCCCCAGTCCACCTTCCCGCTGATGCTTGAGTGATAAGTCGCCTATGAAGCAAAAGTCAGTCTACAAAATATTACATAGTGATGCACCAGGAACGGGAAATCCCCCTCCGTTTGTATGGGTGCACTGGAAGCCCCTCGTCAGGAGTGATTTGTGGTGGTGCCTGGGCTGGGCGCGGTGCGCTAAGGCAGGGGAATGCCGAGAGCCCTGAGGCAAACGAGTCAAAGGCTGTTGGGAGCCTTCCCATGGAAATGCAGATTTATCCGGATCCCTCTGCTGCACAGGCAGCAGGAGAAAGGTGTCTTTCACAGCGGGGGCGGCTAAAGTGCTGAGAGACCGCTGCTGTGGGGTAGAGATCAGTTGGTGTGTGTCAGGCACGGCCGCTGGTATCGGGTCAGTGTCTGGATCGGAGCGCCGGTAGCCGATCGTTCCTCGCCCTTTCCCGTTCGGCTGCAGGAGCGGCCAGGCTGGGGAGATCTACGGGGACTGAGTCTGAATAATGGGGCCCTATTCCTTTCGCTCTGTAAACCCCGGAGTTGTGTATAAGCCTGAGGCCGGGCAAGCTCGGCAAGGTTTGCACGGGCGGGTGAGTGTGCCGGGGCGAGGCGGGCGCAGCGCGGGCAGCAGCGGGCGCAGTCCCGCCTCGGGCCGCAGGGTGTCGCTGCCGGCCAAGGCGACGCTGAGCCAGGGCTGCGAGCGGGGAGGCGGCCGAGCCCAGCCCGGCCCTGCCCAGTCCAGTCCCGCCCAGCTGAACGCAGCCGGGCAGCGGCGGCGAGCGGCGCTCCGTGGCATCCGCCGGCGGGCGGTGTCGGCGAGAGGGAGGTAGAGCGGTCAGGCGGGGGCCGCCCCGCTGCTGCCGGGCGCCGCTTTCCGCGGAGTACTGCGCGGGCGAATCGCGGGACAGTGGCTGTCCGCCGCCCCGACATGGCGATCGCAAGGCAAGTGCTTTGTCTCTCTGCTTTCCTCTGGCTGCCGCACGCTCGCTCCGAGCCCATCCGCTACTCCGTAGCCGAGGAGGCGGCGAGCGGCTCGGTGGTGGGCAACGTGGCGGAGGACGCGGGGCTGGCCGTGGCGCAGCTCGCGTCTCGCGGCGCCCGCCTGGCCTCGGAGGACGGCCGGCAGCACTTTCGCTTAGAGCGCGGCAGCGGCCGCCTCGTCGTGGCCGAGCGGCTGGACCGGGAGCAGCTGTGCGGGCAGGCCGGGACGTGCACGCTCCCCTTCGAGCTGCTGCTGGCAGAGCCGCTGCAGATATTCCGGGTCGAGGTGGCCGTGGAGGACATCAATGACCATTCGCCCGTCTTCCCGGAGGAGCGAATCACTTTCAGCATCCCTGAGAACAACAACCCAGGTTTGCGATTCCCGCTGGTGGGTGCTCGGGACCTGGATATTGGCAGTAACAGCATCCAGGCTTACAGCATCAGCCCCGAGAACGAGTACTTCAGCGTCTCCTTTGGCAGTCAGAATGAAGATGAGATCTCTGTGGAACTGGTTTTGGAAAAGGCGCTGGACAGAGAGGAGCATGCGGAGTTGGGTTTCAGTCTCATTGCAGTGGATGGGGGCTCTCCACCCCGCAGCGGGACCACCCAGATCCACATTGTTGTTCTGGATGCAAACGACAATGCTCCAGTCTTCACAAAGAAATTGTACATTGGGCAGGTTTTGGAAGATGCGCCAGAGGGCTCTGTGGTTCTCAGGGTGGTGGCATCTGATCTGGATGTGGGACCTAACGGTGACATCTCCTATCAGTTTGTCCAAGCAGAGAGCCAGAGCCCCTCGGCATTTGTCCTTGACTCTGTGAGTGGTGAAATTAAACTCGCCAAGCCTCTGGACTTTGAGGCAGCAGAGACTCACGAGCTCAGCGTGCGGGCTACAGATGGTGGGGGCCTGTCAGCAATCTGCAAGGTGCTGGTGGAGGTGTTGGATGTGAATGACAATGCGCCGGAGCTGGTGGTCAGTTCGTTCAGCAGCCCCCTGCCTGAGAACGCACCGCCTGAGACAGTGGTCGCCCTCTTTTCTGTCCGGGACCGGGATGCTGGTGCCAACGGGAAGATCACATGTGCCCTCGAAGACCAGCTGTCATTCTCCCTGCGACCAGCCTATAAGAAATACTATGAGCTGGTGACAGTGAGGGCACTGGACCGGGAGAAGGTGGCACGCTACATCCTGGCTGTGACAGCAGCAGATGCAGGGTCACCTTCTCTTACAACCACCCAGACCTTCACTGTGGACATCTCCGATGTCAATGACAATGCTCCTGTCTTCAACCAGTCTTCATACACCATGTATGTACATGAGAATAACATGCCCACAGTGTTTGTTGGAGCTGTCAGTGCCTCGGATGCCGACATGGGACCCAATGCCAAGGTGACCTACTCCCTGTTGCCATCCCTCCCTGCAGAGCAGCCCCCCTGCTCCTGTATCTCTGTGAACTCTGAGAACGGGCACGTGTTTGTGCTGCTGCCCCTGGACTATGAGCAGGTGAGGCAGATGGAGGTCTCAGTGAGCGCATACGATGCTGGGTCACCTCGCCTTAGCACCAATGTCACCGTTCGCCTGGTCGTGGTGGATGAGAATGACAATTCACCCCTGGTACTGCACCCCGCCCAGGACAGCAGCCCAGTGTCCAGCGAGCTGGTGCCCATTTCGGCTGAGGCAGGGTACCTGGTCACCAAAGTGGTGGCGGTTGATGCCGACTCGGGGCAGAACTCGTGGCTCTCGTACCACCTGCTGAAGGCCACGGACCCCGGGCTGTTTGTGGTGGGTGCCCAGAGCGGGGAGGTGCGCCTGAAGAGGCCGGTGACAGAGAGAGATGCCGTGAAGCAGAAGCTCGTGGTCCTGGTGCGAGACAATGGGCGGCCACCGCTGTCAGCCACCGCAGCACTGAGCGCACTCCTGCTCAGTGACTTGTCGGATGTGCGTGTGCCGCACAGCAGCCTGTCCACGGAGGACGAGGGTGGCTCCCTGACCACCTATTTAATCATTTCCTTGCTCTTTGTCTCCCTCCTCTTCCTTGCATCTCTCGTAGCCTTTGTTGCTCCTAGGGCCTGCAAGAGAAAGGAGCTGAAGTGTGGCCACGTGCTTTATGGCACCGGGAACTTGCAGAGCAGCCTGGCCGAGGCAGCTGCAGCAGGGACCCTGCCCCACGCCTACTGCTATGAGATCAGCCTCACAACAGGCTCAGGCAACAGCGAGTTCAAGTTCCTCAAGCCCATCCTGCCCAGCCTGCCGCCTCAGCCCTGTGCCACGGGCGGTGGCACCGACAGTGATGAGCAGGAGTGGCCCCCTGGCCCTGTCTGCATGGAGGACGTGGCACCAGCTGACCCAGGGCTGCTCTCAGCTGAGCCGTTCCATAGTCTTGCCTATAACTAGCATGGAGTGAGCACAGCCATAGGCTTCATGCCTTGTCCTGGGAAGGGCTCCAGGCTGCAACATGTGGCAGTGTTTCCTCCAGAGTTAATCTGCATTTGGAATTGGCATTAGTGGTTATAGTGAGATTTGAATTCAGGAGAAATGTTGTCCCCCCTCCAAAACAGATCCAAACAAATGAGTCTCAGGACTCCCTCATTAAATAAATTATATGTTTCATCTCTCGTACAGCCATTTCTGAAATGACTCCAGTTATGGGCTAGTTCCAGGGTGCCCTGGCTAAGTTCTTGTCCCCCTTACTTTCAGGCAAGTCCATGGAGCTCTTCCTCTGTGCTCTAATGCAGGCAAGCCAATACCTTTTGGGTACGGAATCCCCATCCTCTTTTTGTTAGAACAAAAAAACTGCATGAGGTTTTCATTAGGACTTTAAGAGAGGCTTGGTCAGTGTGTCCCCATGGGATAGCCTTGGCAACAGAGCAGTGCAAATGGTCTATGCATGGCCCATAACTGTACAGAGCTATGGAATCACAGTCATTGTTCTTGGGTGCATTGTCATAAAAGTCCCAAGTGGCTTCAAGAGAGCTTGTCTGCAGGTAGAATGACGATTATTTCGGAAAGGCTTTTGAGCTGGGTCTGGCCATTGTGTTCCCCAATTCGGAGGCTTTTTGATGGGAGGGGAAAGCTGTCCCTGTATGTCTTTCTGGCTTGTGGTTAGAGCATTTGCATTGTCCTTTTTTGTTCCCTTTCTCCTGGTACCCTGTGCACTCTGTTTGAGCCTTGCCTTGCCTGTTCCTCTTACCAAGCACGGTCCCCCCGGTGTGATAAGGGATTGTTGGAATGGCAGCGTTGTGTCATGGGACGTTTGGAAAGCCTCGCGCTGTGCTGTGCTGCAGGTCTGTGCTGTAGTCTTTTAAACCAGGATACCTTGTGTGTAAAACCGAAATAAAGAGACCTCCCGAATGCCTTGTGTGGAGACAGTAGTCTTTGGAGAGACGTTCTTTCTGGGAAAGCGCTGGGAGTGTTTTTTCAAACACCTGGGAGTCTGTTTCTCTCCTTGTTCCTTTTCTGAAATGAGGCCCAGAGCGTTCTTTCTTTGTGTCTGGAGATGGGGCCAGTAGAACATTGAGGAATGAGGTGGGGTGCAGGGAATTTCTGGCAGGGTTGTACAGGTCTTCTGATCTGTTGTCTGACCAGGGTAGGATCCAGGTCAGTGGGTACCGTTCCCTGTACTCACAGGGACTGTAGTGGGTGTCCTGGTTCTGGCCAGCATAGGTGAGCCGAGCTAGCCCAGGCTGTCTTCCATACCACGTGACATCACACGCCCATAAAGGGGCTGGTCGGGGAGGGGCGAGTCTGCACGAATCCGGGACAGTGCGAGTGCTGTCGGACATCGGGTCAGTGCAGCGCTCTGTGTTATCACCCTGTCTGGTCGGTAAAGTGCTCCGTGTTATCCCCGTGGGTGTGCGTTCTGACACCGGCTTGGTTACTGGCCCCCTTTCAGGGTGCTGTGTCAGTAACTGTCCTTATCTCACCCCCTGGGACTCTGTCTGTCCGCCCTCCGGGGGAGGGGTGAGCAAGCTGCAAGTGATGCTCAGCTGCTGCCTGGAGCTTAACCGGGACATTGGGCAAAGCCTCATCAAAGCAGTGAGGTGCAGGAGTGACGTTTCCAGGTCTCACGGGAGGTGTCAAAGACAACTTGATTGTTTGTGTCAGAAGTGTTTTGATTGTAGAAGTCTTGGGGAATGCCTGGCACAAATATAGTGGGCATGGTCCTTGTGAAAGTGTTTTAGGGGAGCAGCAGTAGGTTGGTGCAGACTCCTGCCAGGGAGAGGCTTTGCTGTTGGAAATGTTCAGGACTCCAACTTTCCCTTCTGCAAAGCCCCCAGGAGACGGTAAGTCCTGAGCAATGGCTGCTGTTGTAATGCTGACCTCAAGCCCGTTGCACATCGAGTGCATCAGGAGTAACAACGATTACGCATGTGGTCCAAGCAAAGCACAACTTTACTTAAAACTGAGGAGGGTTGTGAAACCTTAAAAAAACCCCACCAACCCTGATACCATGGTATATTATTACAGCAATGCATTACAATTAATAGAAGTAATGCAAATGAGGAACGTTGTTAATTTTACGTGCTGAGAATAGCAGTAGAAACCGAGAGAGAGATGGAGTGAGAGAAGATATCACCAGCCAGGGATCCAGTGTAGCGCCTGGATCACAGCCGCAGGCTGTGTCACTGGTCCCCTTTCAGGGTGCTGTGTCAGTAACTGTCCTTATCCCACCCCGCGGGGCTCTGTCTGTCTGTCCTCCGGGGGAGGGGTGAGCAAGCAGCGAGTGGTGCTCAGCTGCTGCCCGGAGCTGAACCACGAGATTGGGTATAGCCCCATCAAAGCAGTGATGACGTACGGAAATAGACTCTATAACTCGGAAATTATAAAGTAGGTATGTTTAATGCGCGCAGATGCACGGGGATCATTCCGCCAAGAAAACATGCTTACCCGAAGTAGTGACCGTCCCACATTTATACGATGAAATAGTGAATATTCAATTGACGCGTATACATATTCATTACCTAAATCCGCCTACTACCGCTTCGTATGCTAATTAGCTTCTCAGTCCTTCGCGCTTGCGCACATTCTTCCAATAATTGTGGGCAAGGGTCTTCGGTGATCCTTGAGAGGAAGGCTGTAGTCTTCCTCATGATGTATTTTTACCCTTAGCCACGAGCGCGGCGATCCTGCAAGCTTGCAGTGTTCTCATCGGTCTGAGCTAATTCATGTCCTTGTTAACCATCTGTTTTCCTTTAGTGATGTATAATTTACCGGTCTGGACGTAATTCATGTTCTTGCTAGCCAAAGCAAGCCCTTTGTCCAGGAAAGAAAAACAGGCTTCTTTCTCCATTAGTTATTTTATTCAAACTATATAGTTACGCGACTAAGTTCTATGACTATATATTCTAAGTAGATATTGCCCCTATTTCAGTGAGGTGCGGGAGTGTCCTTTCCAGGTCTCACGAGAGCTGTCAAAGACAGCTTGAGATTTTTGGTCAGAAGTGTTTTGATTGTAAAAGTCTTGGGGGATGCCTGGCACAAATACAGTGGGCATGGTCTTTGTGGAAGTGTTTAGGGAGCAGCAGTACGTTGGAGCAGACTCCTGCCAGGGAGAGGCTTTGCTCGCGGGAAATGCTCAGGACTGCAACTTTCCTTTCTCCAATTCCACCCATCAGAACTGAATAAAGTCTGCTGTTGTAATGCTGGGCACAAGACTGTTGCACATCGAGTGCATCAGGAGTAACAAAGATTACGCAGGTAGTCCAAGCAAAGCACAAGTTTACTTAAAACTGAGGAGGATTATGAAACTTGCAAGAAAAACCCTGATACCGGGGTATATTATTACAGCAATGCATTACAATAAATAGAACTAAAGAAAATAAGCTGCTGAGTATAACAAAAGAAACCGAGAGAGAGATGGAGTGTGAGAAGAAATCTCCAGCCAGGAATCCAGTGTATTTCGGCATAAAGTTGTATTCCTTGCATGGTGGATGTACACCAGATGTTTGAAATCTGAGTCTCTAATGCAACTTGACCCCACCCTTTGGGGGGTGACCCTGACGTACATTGTGTTGCGTTATAGAGTGGAGAGAAGGTCCTCCAAAACATGAAGGCGGTGAAAACATCAACGCTCCGTGATATCATGGGCGTTTGTGGAGAAGGGGAAGGTGGTATGAAAGCGGTGATACTCCCTGCACCGTTTTTATGATTTCTTCTCAGCTACTGACCTTCAGAGCTACCAATCGCTATTGCCGTATCTTTCCTCTCTCCCGGAAGAGGCGCCATTGAAGCCTATATTTCTTAGATGGCAGTCAAATGGTGTGCAGTGGCGCTGCTTTGCTGTAGGGAGAAGGAGTGTCCTTCTGTGGGGAAGCAAATGCTAATTCTTGCAAGGCGAGACTGACTACAACCAGCCCCTTCTCCCAGGTGGCGTAACATTTTTCTCATCTTCAAAGCACCGCGATTAAATTCCAACGGGGCGAGTTGGACCTTATGGTCGACTCTGCGACCAGTATACTGTTACCCCAGGAATGGGAAATCCTCCTCCGTTTGTATGGGTGCACTGGAAGCCCCTCGTCAGGAGTGATTTGTGGTGGTGCCTGGGCTGGGCGCGGTGCGCTAAGGCAGGGGAATGCCGAGAGCCCTGAGGCAAACGAGTCAAAGGCTGTTGGGAGCCTTGCCATGGAAATGCAGATTTATCCGGATCCCTCTGCTGCACAGGCAGCAGGAGAAAGGTGTCTTTCACAGCGGGGGCGGCTAAAGTGCTGAGAGACCGCTGCTGTGGGGTAGAGATCAGTTGGTGTGTGTCAGGCACGGCCGCTGGTAGCGGGTCAGTGTCTGGATCGGAGCGCCGGTACCGATCGTTCCTCGCCCTTTCCCGTTCGGCTGCAGGAGCGGCCAGGCTGGGGAGATCTACGGGGAGTGAGTCTGAACAATGGCGCCCTGTTCCTTTCGCTCTGTAAGCCCCGGAGTTGTGTATAAGCCTGAGGCCGGGCAAGCTTGGCAAGGTTTGCACGGGCGGGTGCGTGTGCCGGGGCGAGGCGGGCGCAGCGCGGGCAGCAGCGGGCGCAGTCCCGCCTCGGGCCGCAGGGTGTCGCTGCCGGCCAAGGCGACGCTGAGCCGCGGCTGCGAGAGGAGAGGCGGCCGAGCCCAGCCCGGCCCTGCCCAGTCCACTCCCGCCCAGCTGAGCGCAGCCGAGCGCAGCCGGGCAGCGGCGGCGAGCGGCGCTCCGTGGCATCCGCCGGCGGGCGGTGTCGGCGAGAGGGAGGTAGAGCGGTCAGGCGGGGGCCGCCCCGCTGCTGCCGGGCGCCGCTTTCCGCGGAGGAGTGCGCGGGCGAGCCGAGAGACGGAGGCTGTCCGCCGCCCCGACATGGCGATCGCAAGGCAAGTGCTTTGTCTCTCTGCTTTCCTCTGGCTGCCGCACGCTCGCTCCGAGCCCATCCGCTACTCCGTAGCCGAGGAGGCAACGTGGCGGAGGACGCGGGCTGGCCGTGGCGCAGCTCGCGTCTCGCGGCGCCCGCCTGGCCTCGGAGGACGGCCGGCAGCACTTTCGCTTAGAGCGCGGCAGCGGCCGCCTCGTCGTGGCCGAGCGGCTGGACCGGGAGCAGCTGTGCGGGCAGGCCGGGACGTGCACGCTCCCCTTCGAGCTGCTGCTGGCAGAGCCGCTGCAGATATTCCGGGTCGAGGTGGCCGTGGAGGACATCAATGACCATTCGCCCATCTTCCCGGAGGAGCGAATCACTTTCAGGATCCTGGAAAGGGGCGACCCGGGCTCGCGTTTCCCGCTGGAGGGTGCTCGGGACCTGGATATTGGCAGTAATAGCATCCAGGCTTACAGCATCAGCCCCGAGAACGAGTACTTCAGCGTCTCCTTTGGGAGTCGGAGTAATGGCGATAAGTATGTTGAATTCGTTTTGGATAAGGCGCTGGACAGAGAGGAGCATGCGGAGTTGGGTTTCAGTCTCATTGCAGTGGATGGGGGCTCTCCACCCCGCAGCGGGACCACCCAGATCCATATTGTTGTTCTGGATGCAAATGACAACGCTCCAGTCTTCACACAGGACCGGTATGTTGGGCAGGTTTTGGAGAACGCGCCAGAGGGCTCTGTGGTTCTCAGGGTGGTGGCAACTGATCGTGATGCGGGACCTAATGGGGACATCTCCTATCAGTTTGTCCAAGCAGGGAGCCAGAGCTCCTCGGCATTTGTCCTTGACCCTGTGAGTGGTGAAATTAAACTCGCCAAGCCTCTGGACTTTGAGGCAGCAGAGACTCACGAGCTCAGCGTGCGTGCTACAGATGGTGGGGGCCTCTCGGCAATCTGCAAGGTGCTGGTGGAGGTGTGGGATGTGAATGACAATGCGCCGGAGCTGGTGGTCAGTTCGTTCAGCAGCCCCCTGCCTGAGAACGCACCGCCTGGGACAGTGGTCGCCCTCTTTACTGTCCGGGACCGGGATGCTGGTGCCAATGGGAAGATCACGTGTGCCCTTGAAGACCAGCTGTCATTCTCGCTGCGACCAGCCTATAAGAAATACTATGAGCTGGTGACAGTGAGGGCACTGGACCGGGAGAAGGTGGCACGCTACATCCTGGCTGTGACAGCAGCAGATGCAGGGACACCTGCTCTAACAACCACCCAGACCTTCACAGTAGAAATCTCCGATGTCAATGACAATGCTCCTGTCTTCAACCAGACTTCATACACCATGTATGTGCATGAGAATAACATGCCCACAGTGTTTGTTGGAGCCGTCAGTGCCTCGGATGCCGATGTTGGGCCCAATGCCAAGGTGACCTACTCCCTGTTGCCGTCCCTCCCTGCAGAGCGGCCCCCCTGCTCCTGTATCTCTGTGAACTCTGAGAACGGGCACGTGTTTGTGCTGCGGCCCCTGGACTATGAGCAGGTGAGGCAGATGGAGGTCTCATTGAGTGCATATGATGCTGGGTCACCTCGCCTTAGCACCAATGTCACCATCCGCCTGGTCGTGGTGGATGAGAATGACAATTCACCCCTGGTGCTGCACCCCGCCCAGGACAGCAGCCCAGTGTCCAGCGAGCTGGTGCCCATTTTAGCTGAGGCAGGGTACCTGGTCACCAAAGTGGTGGCGGTTGATGCCGACTCGGGGCAGAACTCGTGGCTCTCATACCACCTGCTGAAGGCCACGGACCCCGGGCTGTTTGTGGTGGGTTCCCAGAGCGGGGAGGTGCGCCTGAAGAGGCCGGTGACAGAGAGAGATGCCGTGAAGCAGAAGCTCGTGGTCCTGGTGCGAGACAATGGGCGGCCACCGCTGTCAGCCACCGCAGCACTGAGCGCACTCCTGCTCAGTGACTTGTCGGATGTGCGCCTGCCGCACAGCAGCCTGTCCACGGAGGACGAGGGTGGCTCCCTGACCACCTATTTAATCATTTCCTTGCTCTTTGTCTCCCTCCTCTTCCTTGCATCTCTCGTAGCCTTTGTTGCTCATAAGGCCTGCAAGAGAAAGGAGCTGAAGAGTGGCCATGTGCTTTATGGCACCGGGAACTTGCAGAGCAGCCTGGCCGAGGCAGCTGCAGCAGGGACCCTGCCCCACGCCTACTGCTATGAGATCAGCCTCACAACAGGCTCAGGCAACAGCGAGTTCAAGTTCCTCAAGCCCATCCTGCCCAGCCTGCCGCCTCAGCCCTGTGCCACGGGTGGTGGCACCGACAGTGATGAGCAGGAGTGGCCCCCTGGCCCTGTCATCATGGAGGATGTGGCACCAGCTGACCCAGGGATGCTCTCAGCTGAGCCGTTCCATAGTCTTGCCTATAACTAGCATGGAGTGAGCGCAGCCAGGGGCTTCATACCTTGTCATGGGAAGGGCTCCAGGCTGCAACATGTGGTAGTGGTTCCTCCAGAGTTAATCTGCATTTGCAATTGGCATCAGTGGTTATAGTGAGATTTGAAGTGAGGAGAAATGTTGTCCCCCCTCCAAAACCTATCCAATCAAAAGAGTCTCAGTGCTCCCTCATTAAAGAAATAATATGTTTCACCTCTCGTACAGCCATTTCTGAAATGACTCCAGTTATGGGCTAGTTCCAGGGTGCCCTGGCTAAGTTCTTGTCCCCCTTACTTTCAGGCAAGTCCATGGAGCTCTTCCTCTGTGCTCTAATGCAGGCAAGCCAATACCTTTTGGGTACGGAATCCCCATCCTCTTTTTGTTAGAACAAAAAAACTGCATGAGGTTTTCATTAGGACTTTAAGAGAGGCTTGGTCAGTGTGTCCCCATGGGATAGCCTTGGCAACAGAGCAGTGCAAATGGTCTATGCATGGCCCATAACTGTACAGAGCTATGGAATCACAGTCATTGTTCTTGGGTGCATTGTCATAAAAGTCCCAAGTGGCTTCAAGAGAGCTTGTCTGCAGGTAGAATGACGATTATTTTGGAATGGCTTTTGAGCTGGGTCTGGCCATTGTGTTCCCCAATTCGGAGGCTTTTTGATGGGAGGGGAAAGCTGTCCCTGTATGTCTTTCTGGCTTGTTTTTAGAGCATTTGCATTGTCCTTTTTTGTTCCCTTTCTCCTGGTACCCTGTGCACTCTGTTTGAGCCTTGCCTTGCCTGTTCCTCTTACCAAGCACGGTCCCCCCGGTGTGATAAGGGATTGTTGGAATGAAGCGTTGTGGCACAGAATGTTTGGAAAGCCTCGCGCTGTGCTGTGCTGCAGGTCTGTGCTGTAGTCTTTTAAACCAGGATACCTTGTGTGTAAAACCGAAATAAAGAGACCTCCCGAATGCCTTGTGTGGAGACAGTAGTCTTTGGAGAGACGTTCCTTCTGGGAAAGTGCTGGGAGTGTTTTTCCAAACACCTGGGAGTCTGTTTCTCCCCATGTTCCTTTTCTGAAATGAGGCCCAGAGCGTTCTTTCTTTGTGTCTGGAGATGGGGCCAGTAGAGCATTTAGGAACGTGGTGGGGTGCAGGGAATTTCTGGCAGGGTTGTACAGGTCTTCTGATCTGTTGTCTGACCAGGGTAGGATCCAGGTCAGTGGGTACCGTTCCCTGTACTCACAGGGACTGTAGTGGGTGTCCTGGTTCTGGCCAGCATAGGTGAGCCGAGCTAGCCCAGGCTGTCTTCCATACCACGTGACATCACACGCCCATAAAGGGGCTGGTCGGGGAGGGGCGAGTCTGCACGAATCCGGGACAGTGCGAGTGCTGTCGGACATCGGGTCGGTGCAGCGCTCTGTGTTATCACCTTGTCTGGTCGGTAAAGTGCTCCGTGTTATCCCCGTGGGTGTGCGTTCTGACACAGGCTGTGTTATTGGTCCCCTTTCAGGGTGCTGTGTCAGTAACTGTCCTTATCTCACCCCCTGGGACTCTGTCTGTCCGCCCTCCGGGGGAGGGGTGATCAAGCCGCGAGTGGTGCTCAGCTGCTGCCTGGAGCTGAACCGGGACATTGGGCAAAGCCTCATCAAAGCAGTGAGGTGCAGGAGTGACGTTTCCAGGTCTCACGGGAGCTGTCAAAGACAGCTTGAGTGTTTGTGTCAGAAGTGTTTTGATTGTAAAAGTCTTGGGGAATGCCTGGCACAAATATAGTTGGCATGGTCCTTGTGAAATTGTTTTGGGGAGCAGCAGTAGGTTGGTACAGAATCCAGCCAGGGAGAGGCTTTGCTGTTGGAAATGTTCAGGACTCCAACTTTCCCTTCTGCAAAGCCCCCAGGAGACGGTAGACCTGCGCAAAGGCTGCTGTTGTAACGCTGAGTACAAGCCCATTGCACATCGAGTGCATCAGGAGTAACAATGGTTAAGCAGGAGGCCCAAGAAAAGCACAGCTTTACTTAAAACTGAGGAGGATTATGAAATTTGCAAGAAAAAACCTGATATCATGGTATATTGTTACAGCAATGCATTACAATTAATAGAATTAAAGAAATTAAACTGCTGAGAATAGCAGTAGAAACCGAGTGCCTCAGGAGTAACAACAATTAGGCAGGTGGCACAAACAAAGCACAACTTTACTTAAAACTGAGGAGGATTGTGAAACCTTAATAAAATCCCCAGCCCTGATACCGTGGTATATTATTACAGCAATGCATTAGAATTAATAGAACAAAAGCAAATGAGAAATGTTATTAATCTTACGTGCTGAGAAAAGCAGTAGACACCGAGAGAGAGATGGAGTGAGAGAAGATATCACCAGCCAGGGATCCAGTGTAGTTTGGCATAAAGTTTTGTTCCTTGGATGGTGGATGCTCATCAGATGTTTGAAATCCGGGTCTCTAATGCAACCTGGCCCCACCCCTTTGGGGGAGAGCGTAATGTACGTTGTGTTGAGTGTAGAGTGGAGAGAGAGGTCCTCCAAAACAATAAAAACATCAACACTCCGTGATGTCATGGCTGTTTGTGGAGAAGGAGAATGTGGTATGAAAGTGGTGAAACTGCCTGCACCTATTTTTATGATTTCTTCTCAGCTATTGACCTTCAGAGTTACCGCTCGCTATTGCCATATATTTCCTCTCTCGCTAAAGAGGCGTCAGTGAACCCCACATTTCCTAGATGAGAGTCAAATGGGGGGAAGTAGCATTGCTTTGCTGTAGGAAAGAGGGAGTTCCTTCTCTGGGGATGCAAATGCTCCTTTCTGAAAGGCGATACTGACTAGAACCAGCCCCTTTTCCCAGGAGGGAAAAAGAAACATTTTTCCCATCGTCAAAGCGGCGTGACTCAAGTCCAGCGGGGCGAGTTGGACGTTGTGGTCCACGCTGGGAGCTGTATACTGATGCCCCAGGAACGGGAAATTCCCCGCCGCGGTTTGTATGGGCGCGTTTGAAGCCCCTCGTCAGGAGTGATTTCTGGTGGTGCCTGGGCTGGGCGCGGTGCGCTAAGGCAGGGGAATGCCGAGAGCCCTGAGGCAAACGAGTCAAAGGCTGTTGGGAGCCTTCCCATGGAAATGCAGATTTATCCGGATCCCTCTGCTGCACAGGCAGCAGGAGAAAGGTGTCTTTCACAGCGGGGGCGGCTAAAGTGCTGAGAGACCGCTGCTGTGGGGTAGAGATCAGTTGGTGTGTGTCAGGCACGGCCGCTGGTAGCGGGTCAGTGGCTGGATCGGAGCGCCGATAGCCGATCGTTCCTCGCCCTTTCCCGTTCGGCTGCAGGAGCGGCCAGGCTGGGGAGATCTACGGGGAGTGAGTCTGAACAATGGCGCCCTGTTCCTTTCGCTCTGTAAGCCCCGGAGTTGTGTATAAGCATGAGGCCGGGCAAGCTCGGCAAGGTTTGCACGGGCGGGTGAGTGTGCCGGGGCGAGGCGGGCGCAGCGCGGGCAGCAGCGGGCGCAGTCCCGCCTCGGGCCGCAGGGTGTCGCTGCCGGCCAAGGCGACGCTGAGCCGGGCTGCGAGCGCGGAGGCGGCCGAGCCCAGCCGGGCCCTGCCCAGTCCAGACCCGCCCAGCAGAGCGCAGCCGGGCAGCGGCGGCGAGCGGCGCTCCGTGGCATCCGCCGGCGGGCGGTGTCGGCGAGAGGGAGGTAGAGCGGTCGGGCGGGGGCCGCCCCGCTGCTGCCGGGCGCCGCTTTCCGCGGAGGACTGCGCGGGCGAGCCGAGAGACGGAGGCTGTCCGCCGCCCCGACATGGCGATCGCAAGGCAAGTGCTTTGCGTCTCTGCTTTCCTCTGGCTGCCGCACGCTCGCTCCGAGCCCATCCGCTACTCCGTAGCCGAGGAGGCGGCGAGCGGCTCGGTGGTGGGCAACGTGGCGGAGGACGCGGGGCTGGCCGTGGCGCAGCTCGCGTCTCGCGGCGCCCGCCTGGCCTCGGAGGACGGCCGGCAGCACTTTCGCTTAGAGCGCGGCAGCGGCCGCCTCGTCGTGGCCGAGAGGCTGGACCGGGAGCAGCTGTGCGGGCAGGCCGGGACGTGCACGCTCCCCTTCGAGCTGCTGCTGGCAGAGCCGCTGCAGATATTCCGGGTCGAGGTGGCCGTGGAGGACATCAATGACCATTCGCCCGTCTTCCCGGAGGAGCGAATCACTTTCAGCATCCCTGAGAACAACAACCCAGGTTTGCGATTCCCGCTGGAGGGTGCTCGGGACCTGGATATTGGCAGTAACAGCATCCAGGCTTACAGCATCAGCCCCGAGAACGAGTACTTCAGCGTCTCCTTTGGGAGTCGGAGTAATGGTAGGCACTATGTGGAACTGGTTTTGGAAAAGGCGCTGGACAGAGAGGAGCATGCGGAGTTGGGTTTCAGTCTCATTGCAGTGGATGGGGGCTCTCCACCCCGCAGCGGGACCACCCAGATCCATATTGTTGTTCTGGATGTAAATGACAATGCTCCAGTCTTCACACAGGACCTGTACACTGGACAGGTTTTGGAAGATGCGCCAGAGGGCTCTGTGGTTCTCAGGGTGGTGGCAACTGATCGTGATGCGGGACCTAACGGGGACATCTCCTATCAGTTCAGCCAAGCAGGGAGCCAGAGCCCCTCGGCATTTGTCCTTGACCCTGTGAGTGGTGAAATTAAACTCGCCAAGCCTCTGGACTTTGAGGCAGCAGAGACTCACGAGCTCAGCGTGCGTGCTACAGATGGTGGGGGCATGTCAGGAATCTGCAAGGTGCTGGTGGAGGTGTTGGATGTGAATGACAATGCGCCGGAGCTGGTGGTCAGTTCGTTCAGCAGCCCCCTGCCTGAGAACGCACCGCCTGGGACAGTGGTCGCCCTCTTTTCTGTCCGGGACCGGGATGCTGGTGCCAATGGGAAGATCATGTGTGCTCTCGAAGACCAGCTGTCATTCTCCCTGCGACCAGCCTATAAGAAATACTATGAGCTGGTGACAGTGAGGGCACTGGACCGGGAGAAGGTGGCACGCTACATCCTGACTGTGACAGCAGCAGATGCAGGGTCACCTGCTCTTACAACCACCCAGACCTTCACTGTGGAAATCTCTGATGTCAATGACAATGCTCCTGTCTTCAACCAGACTTCATACACCATGTATGTGCATGAGAATAACATGCCCACAGTGTTTGTTGGAGCCGTCAGTGCCTCGGATGCTGATGTGGGACCCAATGCCAAGGTGACCTACTCCCTGTTGCCATCCCACCCCTCAGAGCAGCCCCCCTGCTCCTGTATCTCTGTGAACTCTGAGAACGGGCACGTGTTTGTGCTGCGGCCCCTGGACTATGAGCAGGTGAGGCAGATGGAGGTCTCAGTGAGCGCACACGATGCTGGGTCACCTCGCCTTAGCACCAATGTCACAGTCCGCCTGGTTGTGGTGGATGAGAATGACAATTCACCCCTGGTGCTGCACCCTGCCCAGGACAGCAGCCCAGTGTCCAGCGAGCTGGTGCCCATTTCGGCTGAGGCAGGGTACCTGGTCACCAAAGTGGTGGCGGTTGATGCCGACTCGGGGCAGAACTCGTGGCTCTCGTACCACCTGCTGAAGGCCACGGAGCCCGGGCTGTTTGTGGTGGGTGCCCAGAGCGGGGAGGTGCGTCTGAAGAGGCCGGTGACAGAGAGAGATGCCGTGAAGCAGAAGCTCGTGGTCCTGGTGCGAGACAATGGGCGGCCACCGCTGTCAGCCACCGCAGCACTGAGTGCACTCCTGCTCAGTGACTTGTCGGATGTGCGCCTGCCGCACAGCAGCCTGTCCACGGAGGACGAGGGTGGCTCCCTGACCACCTATTTAATCATTTCCCTGGTCTTTGTCTCCCTCCTCTTCCTCGCATCTCTCGTAGCCTTTGTTGCTCATAGGGCCTGCAAGAGAAAGGAGCTGAAGTGTGGCCACGTGCTGTATGGCACTGGGAACTTGCAGAGCAGCCTGGCCAAGGCAGCTGCAGCAGGGACCCTGCCCCACGCCTACTGCTATGAGATCAGCCTCACAACAGGCTCAGGCAACAGCGAGTTCAAGTTCCTCAAGCCCATCCTGCCCAGCCTGCCGCCTCAGCACTGTGCTACAGGCGGTGTCACTGACAGTGATGAGCAGGAGTGGCCCCCTGGCCCTGTCTGCATGGAGGACGTGGCACCAGCTGACCCAGGGCTGCTCTCGGCTGAGCCGTTCCATAGTCTTGCCTATAACTAGCATGGAGTGATCACAGGCAGAGGCTTCATGCCTTTTCATGGGAAGGGATCCAGGCTGCAACATTTGGCAGTGGTTCCTCCAGAGTTAATCTGCATTTGCATATTTCATCAGTGTTTTCCCTCAGATTTGAAATCAGGAGAAGTGTTGTCCCCCTTCCAAAACAGATCCAAACAAAAGGGTCTCAGGTGTCCCTCATTAAGGAAATAATATATTTTAGCTCTAGTACAGCCATTGCTGAAATGAATCCAGTTATGGGTAGTTCCAATATCCCCTGGCTAAGTTCTTGTTCCACTTGCTCTCAGGCAAGGCCGTGAAGCTGTTCCTCTGTGCTCTGATGCAGTCAAGTGATGTACTCTCTTAAATGGACATAGCCCACCTCCCAGGTCAGGCAAGCAAGGCAGCTTTGAGTACTGTGTCATCATGTGGCTCATGCACGGGCTCTTTCTTTTCTGTGTTAGCATGTTGGTGTCTCTGGTGGGAGGGCTCTGTGTGTTCTGCCCAGACAGCCACTGTGTGTCTTCATATGCTGCCCTAGTGCAGCCCAGTGAAGCAGGGAGCAGCTCACATCTATCTATTGCGATGTGGGCAATTCCAGGTTAGCAGGCAACAAGGGTGTTTTTTACCATTTTTGTACAGAATCCCCATCCTTTTTTGCGGAGAACAAAAAATTACTGCACGAGATTTTCATTGGGCCGGTAAAAGAGGCTTGGACAATCTGTCTCCATGGGCTAGCCTTGGGAACAGAGCAGCACAAATGGTCCATGCATGGTTCATAACTGCACAGAGCTATGGAATCACAGTCATTGTGCTTGAGTGCATTGTTGTAAAAGTCCATGAGTCTTCAAGGTAGTTTGTCTGCAGGCATAATGAAGATTATTTTGGAAAAGACCTTTGATTTGGATCTCACCATTGTTCTTCCCCAATTCAGAGTCTTTTTGATGGGAGGGGAAAGCTGTCCCCATAGGACTTTCTGGCTTGGGGTTAGAGCATTTGCATTGTCCTTTTTTGCCCTTTCTCCTGGTACCCTGTGCACTCTGTTTGAGCCTTGCCTTGCCTGTTCCTCTTACCAAGCACGGTCTCCCCGGTGTTATAAGGGATTGTTGGAATGAAGCGTTGTGGCTCGGAACGTTTGGAAAGCCTCACGCTGTGCTGTGCTGCAGGTCTGTGCTGTAGTCTTTTAAACCAGGATACCTTGTGTGTAAAACCGAAATAAAGAGACCTCCCGAATGCCTTGTGTGGAGACAGTAGTCTTTGGAGAGACGTTCCTTCTGGGAAAGTGCTGAGAGTGTTTTCCAAACAGCTTGTAGATTTTTGTCCCTTCTCTGAAGTAAGATTGAACAGGTACTTGATTTGCACTAATAAAGCATTTATGGATATGGTAGGGAGCAGGGATTTGGTCAGGGCTGTACAGGTCTTCTGAGCACAGAGTTACAGGTGGGTGACTGGTCACTATTAGATCCAAGTCAGAGGATACTGTTCCATGTAGTCACAGGGGTCTGGGTGGGCAAAGCCTCCTCAAACCAGTTACGTTGTGGAGTGACCTTTCCTGCTCTCATGAGAGCTCCAGCTGCAGATAGTAACTGTGAGCAGTTTGAGTGTCAAGTGTTTTTGATGCTAAATGTTTAGCAGTGCCATAGGTGGAAAGCACAGAGACAGCATGAACGTGCCCTTGCCAAGTTCTTAGGGGAGCACCAGGAGATGGAAATTTGGGGAGAAAAATGGGAGAGGCTGTGATCTCAGGTAACAGAGAGGACTACAGCCATCCCTTCCAGAATGGCCCTGATAAAAAGGTAAGTACTGAGCAAAGGCTGGTGTAGTGATCTCCAGTAAACCATTGTACCTCAAGGAGAAAATTATCTATGATCCGCTTAGCTGAATAGAATCTTAGAATCATTTGATTTGGAAAGATCCATGAGAACATCAAGTCTGTTACCCTCATCATGTCTACCACTAAGCCATGTCCCTAAGGGCCACATCCAGGGACCATGTCTCAACCACTACCCTGGGAAACCTGCTTAAATCTTGACAATCTGTTGGGCAAATAAAAATTTCCTAATATTCCATGTAAACTGCTTTCCCAGCTAAAACAACTTGAGCTCATTTCCTCTCACCCTGTCACGTTGTCCTGCATTTTACTAGGATAGAGTTAATCTTTTTGTGTCCAGTTCTGGGCTTCCTGGTATAAAAAAGCCAGGGATCTCCTGGAGAGAGTCCAGCAAAGGGCTACAGAGATGATGAAGGGCCTGGAGCATCTCCCCTACGAGGAAAGGCTGAATGAGCTGGGACTGTTCAGCCTGGAGAAAAGAAGACTGAGGGGGGACCTTATTAATGTTTATAAATACCTTAAGTATGGGATGCAGGGGGAAATGGCCAGCCCCTTTTCAGTGGTCTGTGGAGACAGGACAAGGGGCAATGGCTGCAAGTTGGAGCACAGGAAGTTCCGCACCAACATGAGGAAGAACTTTTACACAGTGAGGGTGACAGAGCCCTGGGACAGGCTGCCCAGGGGGTGTGGAGTCTCCATCTCTGGAGATATTCAAGACTCATCTGGACGCCTATCTGTGCAATATGAGCTGGGGAGCTGCTTTGGCAGGGGGGTTGGACCCAATGATCTCTTGAGGTCCCTTCCAACCCCTATGATTCTATGATTCTTTTTTTCTGTCACCTCGTGTAGTGCTGGTTTTGAGATTTAGGATGAGAGCAATATTGATAACACACTGATGATTTAGCTGTTGCCAAGCAGTCAAGGACTTTTCAGTTCCTCATGCTGCCCTGCTAACATGAATGTGAGGGGCACCCAGAAAGCTGGGAGGGCACACAGCCAGGACAGGTGACCCAAACAAACCAAAGGGAGTATTCCATACCGATGACATCATGCTCAACATAAAGGGGGGACTGGTGGGGAACGATCACACACCTCCAGGACACATAGCATGGGGCAGTCTGTCCTTGGGATGGCTCCAAGTTGTATGGCCTGAGTTCAGTGAGAAACTGCATCATGTATCACCAGTCTTATATATTTTGCTGTAAAATCATGTTATTGTTATTTCTCTCTCCCTTTGCTGTCCCAGTAAACTCTCCTTAACCCAACCCATCAGATTTGCTTTTGTCTTCATTTTTTTTTTTTCTTCTTTCCCCCCATTTCTTTTTCTCCCCCCACTGGGCAGGACAGGTGGGGGGAACGAGCAAGTGGCTGCATGGTGTTCAGCTATGAGCTGGGGCTAAACCATGAAAGTCTTTTTTGGTGCCCAACATGGGGCACAAAGGGTTGGGATAACGGTAGATCTGCTCAGATGTATTAAAAATAAAACTGTGATATTGAAGGAGCTGCTGGTCACAATGTTGTTGTGTTTGATCATATGTCTGTGGTATTTAAACCCATACTTGCTGTATATACTCTTTGCAGTGATGTTTACCACCTCTGGGAGTGGGTTCCAGTTCCTAATTTTTCCATATTGTGTGATATGAACCTATGATATGATAACATCAATGATCATGCGCTTAATCTGGTATTTGTATGAGGTTTTGCTGTGATGTCCATTCCTCAGACAGGTAGGTATTAATCATGGCACCCAGTCTAGGGGGGGCATAGAGGGGAATACCTGCACCTTCTTCTCTTTTGGGCTAAAAGCAACAGCTTTTATAACAGCTCTCAATGATATTTAATACCATGAGATGTTTAGGCCAGCATGTTGCTATTGCTAGGTCTTCTGAATGTGGTTCACATTCTGTTTAAGATTAAAAAACTGCTTAAGAATATCACTTGGAGATTTTTCCCCAAGGCCGGAATAGTAATGGGTGGCATAGATTCTGAGAGTATGGACAGGTATCTAGAGAACATCTCACCCCCAATGGTTTGGAATTTCACTCCTGAACAGCTACAGGGCCCTGATAAAGTGACAGAATATCTGAAAGAAAAATCATAGAGTCATAGAATGGTCTGGGTTGGAAGGGACTCCAAAGAGCACAGAGTTCCAACCCCCTGCCACAGGCAGGGCCACCAACCTCCAGGCCTGGAGCTACACAAGGTTGCCCAGGGCCCCATCCAACCTGGCCTTGAACATCCCCAGGGATGGGGCATCCACACCCTCTCTGGGCAGCCTGTTCCAGCCCCTCACCACTCTCTCTGGAAAGAACTTCCCCCTAATACCTAATTTAAACCTTCCTTCCTTTAGTTTTATTCCATTCCCCCTGCCATTATCTACTCTTTTAACAAGCTGATTCCCCTCCTGTTTCTCTGCTCCCTTCAGGGACTGGAAGGCTGTAATGAGGTCCCCCCGCAGCCTTCTCTTCTCCAGGCTGACCCAGCCCAGCTCCCTCAGCCTCTCTCCATAGGGGAGCTGCTCCAGCCCTCTGATCATCTCCGTGGCTCCTCTGAACCCTCTCCAACAGTTCTACATCTTTCTTGTACTGGGGCCCCAGCTCTGGACACAGGACTCCAGCTGGGGCCTCACGAGGGCAGAGCAGAAAGGGACAATCCCCTCCCTGTCCCTGCTGCCACCCCTCTGCTGATGGAGCCCAGGACCCTATCGCCCTTCCTAGCTGCAAGAGCACACTGCTGGCTCATGTTAAGTTTCTCATCCACCATGACACCCAGGTCCTTCTCAGCAGGGCTGCTCTCTAGGAGCTCTTCTCCCAGTCTGTATCTATGTCTGGGACTCTTCCAGCCCAAGTGCAACACCTGACACTTCACAGTGTTGAACCTCATTAGGTTCACCCAGGCCCACCTTTCCAGCCTGTCAAGATCCCTCTGGATGTCTTCTTTCCTTCTGTTGTGTCAACCACACCACTCAGCTTGGTGTCATCTGCAAACTTGCTGAGGGTGCACTCAATTCCATCATTCATGTCATTGATGAAGATGTTAAAGAGAACCGGTCCCAAGACAGACCCCTGGGGGACACCGCTTGTCACTGGCCTCCACCTGGACACAGACCCATTGACCACCACCCTTTGTCTACATTCTGTCAACCAGTAGCTGTTTCAAGGAAGCACAACTTACTGCAGTGTGGTGGGCCCTGGCCACTATCTACTAAATGCTGCTCGACAGTCAGCAGCACCATGAGGGAGAAGGTAAGTAAAATAGACCAGCAGCCACTGTGGCTACCTCAGCCCCCACAACAGACAGTGTGCTTAGCATGACCTCCACGATGAGCACTGCAGGTACTGTGACCCGCACCACCTCCACTGTGGCTATTTAAACCCCCATGACAGTCTGTGCAGATGACCAAAAAAACCCCAAATGTTACTGCTATCAGCCACCCTTATACAGAAGAGGAAATACACAAAGAAATCAGTTTGCTTAGTAGTCCTGGTTCTGGCCAGGCCAGAGTTAACCTTCCCAAGCAGCCAGCACAGGTGAGCTGAGTTACCCTGGGCTGTTTTCCACACCACCTGACACAACTTCCCTATAAAAGGGGCTGGTTGGGGGAGGGGAGGGGCTTGGTGCCTCTAGGACAGTCTGAATGCAGCCGGGGTGTTGGACTGATTTGCCCTTGTGTGGGGCAACACTCTGTAATCGTTGGGTGAGTAAGGTACTCTGTGTTATCACTGTCTGTGAGTGTAATTGGCCATTACTGTTCAATGTTCATGGTGCTTTTGTCAGTAAACTGTCCTTATCCCAACCCATAGAGGCTCTGTCTGTCTCCTCCGGGAGTGAGCAAGCGGCGTGTGGTGCTCAGTCACCAGTTGGGCCTAAACTACCACACTTAGTGAAGGATGTTGATGGATCATGAGAATGGATCATCATGAGAATGGATCACCATGAGAATGGGAGGAAGAGGCAGAATCAGCAATAATCATCCAATCCCTGTCCCTGAGTGAGCCACAATATATGCAAAAACATATCTGCCATCCAGGTAAGCACCTTATCACTTGGCTGCTCCAAGCAGCATTCTGGGGTAACAGGGCCAGCAGTTTGGAATTACAAGGCAGGGAGACCAAGCATCTGGGATCCCTGTCTAGGGAAGGAGACATCAACAATGTGATTGGGAAAAAGTCAGAAGCCCTCGGCCTCTGGAGGTGACTTCTGTCAAGTGTGAGGGAAAGGTACCTATTCAGTAAAGATGATGTATGTCAGCTAGCCGTCTGGACCACCATGGAGAGAGTTATCCAGTACCTGAGATAATTTGCCATGCAGGAGATGGTTTATTATGATCTGGAAAACATGCAGTTACCCGCTGATCGTGATAAAGTTGAATGTACCTGAGCCGTGTGGTGTAAGTTTGTATGGAGCACACCATTGTCATATGCAAATTCACTGTCACTAAAGGACTGGAAAAGTGAAGAGGTGCTCACAGTGAATGAACTGTCTGTCTGACTATGACACTATGAAGAAAGTCTTTCTTCCCTCATCTCAGCTGTAGAGAAACTGTCCCAGAAGGTCTGGCAACTCAAAGATGACGTGTCCTACTCCTCACCTGTACAAACCAGTATCACAGCTATTAGGAGTAAGCGTCCCTCTGCTCAATAGAGAAGATATAGAGGGTACATACCATGAAGCATGCTGTGGTTTTACCTGTGGGATCATGGAGAGGACATGAGGAAAGCCTACTTCGCCCCTACATGCATGAGCATGTGAGTTGCAAGGCAAAGCGATCACACAAACAGATTCTTCCAGGAAAAATGCTGCTCGTTTCCATCAGGAAGTCCTCCAAACCAAGGGGAAGGCCTATTTGTATGTATGATTCTCTTGAAGGGACCTCTGAGTCTTTCTTTGCAAGAAGTGAGGAGCAAATATGATGAGCAAGAATAGAGGGGCCCTACCTCCAGCTGGGTGGAGGAGAGGGATAATCAAATTAATTGGACTGTGTGGATCCAATGGCCTGGCACGTCAGATCCACAAGAATACAAGGCTCTAATGGACACTAGCGCACAGTGTACCCCAATGCCATCGAGCCATGAAGAGGTGAACCCATCTGTATTTCTGGAGTGACAGGAGGATCCCAACAGTTGACTCTACTGGAGGCTGAGGTAGATCTAACTGGGAAAAACACCCCATTGTTACTGGCCCAGAGGTTCCGTGCATCCTGAGTATAGTCTATCTCCATAGAGGGTATTTTAAGGGCCCAAAAAGTGGGCTGTTGGAATAGCTGCCTTGAAGATGTAAGAAATTGGACAATTGTCTGTTTTGCCTGGGTTCTTGGAGGACTCTTCTGCTGTGGGGTTGCTAAAGGTTGAAAAACAACAGGTGCCAATCACTACCTTCATGGTGCATAGATGACAACACCGCACCAACTGAGATTCCCTGATTCCCATTCAGAAGCTAATTCGTAAACTGGGGAGTCAGGGAGTGATCAGCAGAACTCGCTCACCCTTTAACAGTCCCATATGGAGAGTGGAGACTGACAGTAGACTGTTGTGGCCTGAATGAAGTCACACTGCCTAGGAGTGCTGCTGTGCTGGACGCTTTGGAACTTCCATATGAAATGGAGTCAAAGGCAGCCAAGTGGTACACCACAATTGATATCACTAATGCATTCTTCTTGATCCCTTTCCCAGCAGAGTGCAGGCCACAGTTTGCTTTCACTTGAAGGGGCATTCAATATACCTGGCATTGACTGCCCCAGGTGTGGAAACACAGCCCCACCATTTGCCATGGACTGATCCAGTCTGCATCAGAAAAGTGTGAAGCCCCAGAGAACCCACAATACATTGATGAATCTTTGTATAGGGCAACACAGCAGAGGAAGTTTTTGAGAAAGGGAAGAAGATAGTCCAAATCCTCTTGAAAACCGGTGTTGCTGTAAAATGAAGTAAGGTCAAGGGACCTGCACAGGAGATTCAGTTTTTAGGAATAAAATGGCAAGGTGGATGTCATCAGATCCTGGTGGATGTTATCAATAAAATAACAGCTATGTCTCCACTGACCAACAAAAAGGATACACAAGCTTTCTTCGGGATTATGGTCTTCTGGTGAATGCATAACATAAATTACAGTGTCATTGTGAGCCTTTTCTACCATGTAACCTGGAAGAAGAGCGTTTTCCAATAGGGCCCTGAGTAGCAACAAGCCTTTGAAGAAATCAAACAGGAAATAGTCCATACAGTCTGGACAGAAACATGTAAAAAATGTACACTGCACCACAGCCAGGGTGAATGGCCCTACCTGGAGTCTCTGGCAGAAAACACCAGGGGAGACTTGAGTTTGACCCTGGGCCTGTTACAGTCCAACTGTAAAAGGAGATATTGGCAGTATATGAAGGTGTTTGATCTGCCTCAGAAGTGATTGGTACTGAAACACAGCTCCTCCTAGCACCTCGACTGATGGTTCTGGGGTGGATGTTCAAAGGTGTCCCCTCTACACATCATGCAACTGATTCCATGTGGTGCATCTCACTGACCACAGAGTGGGCTTTAAATAGGAAACTCCAATTGCACAGGAATTCTGAAAGTGATCATGGACTGGCCAGAAGGCAAAGATTTCAGAATGTCGCCAGAGTAGGAGGTAATATGTGCTGAAGGAGCCCCACCACACAATAAACTACTGCAGAATGAGAAGCAATATGCTCTCTTCAGTGATGAGTCCTGTCGCATTGTGGGAAAGCATTGGAGATGGAAGGCTGCTGTATGGAGTCCTAAATGATGAATCACAGAAAGCACTGAGGCAGAAGGTAAATTGATCCAGTTTGCAAAAGTGAAAGCCATCCAGCTGGATCTGGACGTTGCTGAAAGAAAAGAAAGTGACCAATGCTCTACCTCTATACTGACTTCTGGGTGATGGTAGCAAATGCCCTGTGGGGTGGTTACAGCAATGGAAACAGAGCAACTGGCAGCACAGAGGGAAACTCATCTGGGCTGCTGAATTGTGGCAAGATATTGTTGCTCAGCTGGAGACTGGTTGTGAAAGTACATCATGTAGATGCCCATATAACCAAGAGTTAGGCCATAGAGGAACATCAGAACAACCAGCAGGTGGATCAGGCTGCTAGGATTGAAGTGGCTCAAATAGATCTGGATTGGCAACCTAAGTGTGAATTATTTACAGATCAATGGGCCCATGACACCTCAGGCCATCAAGGAGAAGATGCAACATATAGGTTCGCTCATGATTGGGGGGTGAACTTTGACCCCAAACACTATCTCACAGGTCACCGTGAGTCTGAGACATGCTGCAATCAGGCAAGCCAGGCAGTTAAAGCTGCTTTGGTATGGAGGATGATGGCTGAAATATAAATATGGGAAGGCCTGACTGATTGCATCACACTCCCATAAATTTGTCAGGGCAAGGACTATGTGCTTACAATGGTGGAAACAACCACCGGATGGCTAGAAAGATATCCCATATGCCATGCCTCTGCCAGGGACACAATCCTGGGCCTTGAAAAGCAAGTCCTGTGGTTTCATAGCACCCCAGAAAGAATAGAGTCAGACAGTTTTTCATGACTGGGTTCTGGTGGACAAGGGGGGCTGCAGGGGTGGCTTCTGCAAGAAGCAGCTAGAAGCTTTCTGTAGGCCCCAACAGAGCAAACACCAGCCAGCTCAAGGCCAGAGTTGTTGCTGACCAAGGCCATCAGTGATGGTCACAGCACCTCTGGGAATCAGTTAGGAGAAAAAAACTGCAGGCAGCTGGTTTTGCCGCTAGAGATGGGAGTGAGAAGATGTAAGGAACTGTGCAGACACCAAGGCCAGTGGAGGCAGGGGGAGGAGGCGCCCCAGGTTTCAGAGAGAAAGATTCCCTTGCAGCCCATGGAGCAGGTGTCCTCCCACAGCCCATGGAAAAGGCTGAGACCCCACCTGCAGCCTGTGGAGAGGCCCCATGCTGGAGCAGGTGGAGACATATAGAAGATGCTGTGACCCACATTGGAGCAAGCCTCTGCCGGCACTTGCACCCTGTGGAGAGAGAGACACAGAGATGAGAGATTGAGATCTACACCCAAGCAGGTTTGTTGGGGGTGGGATGGGGGGGAGGGCTTGTGACTCTGTAGGGGACCAGGCTGGAGCAGTCTGGGCCTGAGGGACTGAGAGCCATTCTGTGATCTGTGACTGCTCCCACAGCAGTGCCCCATGCTGGGGCAGCTGGGGAAGAGCTGAAGCCCTGTGGGAAAGGATTCATGTTGGAGAAGTTGCTGGTGGACTGTCTGCCGTGGGTGGGACCCTAGTGTGCAGCAGGGGAAGGGTGTGAAGAATGATCCCCCCAAGCTAAGAAGGAAACCAATTTGTGAGGAACTGACCCAAATCCCCATTCCCCCAGTCCCTGCCCCTCCCTGTGCCAGAATGTGGGGGTGGGGTAGAAGGGAGCGAAATCCTGACTGAAGTGCAGTCTGCTGAGAAGGGAGGGGTGGGAGGAGGTGCTTTAAGATCTGGCCACACTTCTCATTGTCCAAATCTGGTGTCACTGGATGTGCAGTGTAGTGTAATAAATTAGTTTTCTGTCCTTTATTCTGTGTTGTGTCTGTTCTGCCCATGATGCTGATGGTGGAGTGATTTCTCCCTGTCCTTATCTCTACTCCTGAGCCTCTCAGTATCTATTTTCTTCCCTGTCCAGCTGAAAAGGGGAATGATAGAGCGACTTTGGTGGACATCTGGACTCCAACCAGCACCAAACCACCACACAACAGGACTCATTCTCCAAACAACCTCACAGACATCCAGGTCGAAAAGCATGGCATTGAATGGAGGTATCACATTCTTTATTATGCACCAGCCTCTGGGAAAATCGCATGGTAATATGGGCTGTTAAAGACTACATTGAGAGCAAGGGTGGTGGGACCTTTAAACATTAGGATACACATTTAGCAAAGGCCACCTGGTTACTTAACTTCAGTGGGTCTACCAGTCCAAGTGGCCCTGCTCAATCGAAACTTCCATGTACTGTAGAAGGAGCCAGAGTCTCCATAGTGGGTATGAAGAATATGTTGGGGAAGATAGTCTGCATTAGCCCTGCTTCAGGCAAAGATAAAACCCATTTGTGGGATTGTTTTTGCTTGAGAACCTGGGTGCACTTGGTGAGTTATACAGAAGGAGGGGAAAGTCCGATGTGTGCTCTAAGGGGATCTGATTTTGGGTGAGAATAGCCAATACAGCAAATAAATTCTGAGTTGTATTATGTTAATTTTTAAATAACCCTTTATTGTATATTATCATTGCTATGACTACTTTATGTTGTATGAACAGTATTGCAGTAAGAATCACACAAATTAATAAAAGATGAGCACTATGATGGTGGAACTAGAACTGGCTTCAACAGCCAACACTGAGCAACGTCTTTGAATATCAACACCTTCAACCTACAGACCACAGGCATGGATCACACCAGATACACCAGTTGCAAGTCCCAGATGCATCATGCAACAATTTAACAGCACACATCATCATTCCTGCCCTGAGAGACTGTGACGACAAGATGGACCCCAAAGTAATGGATTAAATGCACTCAAGAGATGTTTTGGAGGGATGACCTATAGACTAAGGGAATAATATATGTATGTATGTGTGTATATATATGTCAAAGGCAGGGAAAATGGTGGTGCTTAAGGGAATTGTTGGATCTGGGCATGACATAGATGGTATAGAATAAGAGGTGGATAATGTCCTGGGTTGGGTTCAGCTATCATAGAGTTAATCTATGAGGAACATAGATTACATGTTTCTGTACAGACTGTATGGACTATTTCCTGTTTGATTTCTTCAAAGGCTTGTTGCTACTCAGGGCCCTATTGGAAAACGCTCTTCTTCCAGGTTACATGGTAGAAAAGGCTCACAATGACACTGTAATTTATGTTATGCATTCACCAGAAGACCATAATCCCGAAGAAAGCTTGTGTATCCTTTTTGTTGGTCAGTGGAGACATAGCTGTTATTTTATTGATAACATCCACCAGGATCTGATGACATCCACACAGTGCTGTGTTTGGGATTTAGGATGAGAGCAGTGTTGATAACACATTGATGTTTTATTTGTTGCCAAGTAGTCAAGGACTTTTTAGTTTCTCATGCTGTGCTGCTAATGAGAAGGTGTAGGGGGCACCCAGCAGGCTGGGAGGGGACACAGCCAGGACCCAAATTAACCCAAGGGGGTATTCCATACCATGATGTCATGCTCAGCATAAAGGGGGGCTGGTGTGGGAGGAGTGCACAGCTCCAGGACACAGAGCTTGGAGATGGATGACTTTGGGATGGCTCTGAGCTGTACAATCCAAGTTGTGCAGTTAAGTGGGAAATTGCAGTATCACCAGTTTTGTATATTTTGCTGTAAAGTCCTGTTACTGTTATTTCTCCCTCCCTTTGCTGTCCCAGTAAACTGTCCTTATACCAAACCATGTTTGCCTTTTTTTTTTTTTTTCTTCCCCCCCTCTTTCCCACCCCTTTTTGTTCCTCCCCTCACTCGGGAGGTGGGGGGGAGGTGTGGGGGTGGGGCAGGGGTGGAAGGAAAGGAACAAGCAGGAACAAGCAGCTGGGTGGTGCTCGGCTGCCCACTGGGACTAAACCACAACACAGTTGTTACTTGGGAAGATTCCAACACCCACCTCCCTACAGCCTCCTGTCAGGCACAGACCTGTGTTGTGCTGTCATGCACTGTGTTGTCCTGCACAAATCCCTTGGTGGAAGGATAAACTCAGCTTATTGCAGCTGAGGAGCCCACAGGATGCTCCCACCAGTGAGCAACAGATACACATGGAAACTACTTTTACTGTGACTGTAGAAATTAAGAATAGAATTGCTTCATTGTAGGAAAGCCCAAAAATTATGTGAATGAGTGAAACAGAAACTCTTGCTTTTCTCTGACTGAGGTTTGCAGGGCATGACTGTACCTGGATAGAGTCCTGTGTGAATCTAATCTGCTTGGGGTTCTCAGCATCTAAAGGTACTGTGCTAATTTAATCCATGAGAGCTACAACAGAGACTTGTGAATGACATCTTAGAGAGCCTCCAGGCCTCTCTTACTCAGGCCTCAAAGAACCAGCAACTCCTGGTGTCAAGCGGCTGTTTGTCAGGTTGTTCCAGCTCACAGGTTGGTGTGCCTGATGCCATTCATGACTGGCTGCTTGATTATAATTTTTACCCTCTGAGAGGAGGCCCCCTGTACTGGGGGGCCTGGACACAGTACTGAGCTCTCCTGAGGGGCTCATCAGAGGTGCCCTTTAGGAAGGAGAACTTCTTAAGCCAAGTAATACACAGTGCTCTCAGGTGGGACCTGTTGGTCAGCTATGCAAACGAGCTAATTGGAGATGTCAAGATTGGAGAAAGCCTGAGCTAGTGGTTAGAGTTGACAGTCCTGAGGGATAGAGGTAAGGCTCAGAGTAAATTCCAGACCCTGAAAAGCAAGCTTCCAGCTGTTTGAAGCATTAGTCAGTAGAACTCCCTGGGTAACTGCTCTCAGGGGCCAGGGAGCATGGCAGAGCTGCAGATCTTTATGGATGTTTCCCACAGAGCATAAGATCGCTTGATCCTGACATGTAAGAAATGAGGAAAGGAAGGTAAGAGACCAGCATGGGTGAGTGAAGACCTGCTATTCAAACTAAAGGGTGGGAAGGAAATTCACAGGCAGTGAGAGCAGGGACAGGTGGATGTCCTGGGAACTGTATAGGGCTGTTGCCCAGTTGTGTGGTGATGAGGTCAGAAAGACCAAGGTATGAGCTGAACTTGGCAAAGGATGCAAAGAAGAACAAGAAGGGCTTCTACAGGTATGTCAGCCAGAAAAGGAAAGTCAAGAAAAAGCTACATCTCCTCATGAACACACCTGACAAACTGGTAACAACAGATGAAGAGGCACTCAACACCTTTTTTTTTCCTCAGTCTTCACTGGCCACCTCTCTTCCCACAATGCCTGAGTCATTGCCACATGGGAAGATCAGGTTCAAGACCACCTGAGGAACCTGAGCAAACATAAGTTTGCCATACCTAAGAATATGAATAGAATATCATAGAATCATAGAATGATTTCGGTTGGAAGGGGCCTTAAGTTCTAACCCCCATGCCATGGGCAGGGATACCCTCCACTAGACCACACTGCCCAAAGTGCCACCTAAGCTGACTTTGAGCATTTCCATAAAGGAAGCATCCAGAACTTCCTTAGGCAACCTGTGCCAGTATCTCACCTCCCTCACAGTGAAGAACATTTTTCTTATATCGAATTTAAATCTACCTTCTTTCTGTTTAAAGCCATTTTCCCTTGTCCTGTTACTCCATGTCCTTGTAACAAGTCCCTCACCAGCTTTTGTGTAGGCTCACTTTAGATACTGAAAGGTTGCAGTATGTTCTCCCTACAGCCTTCTCCAAACTGAACAACCCAAACTCTCTCAGCCTGTCTTCACAGGATAGGTGTTTCAGCCCTCTGATCATCCTCATGGCCCTACTCTGGACTCACTCCAAGAAGTCTGTGTCCTTGTATTGAGATACAAGGCTTGTATTGAGATATTGGCTAATGTAGTTGTCAAGCCACCTCACGTTTCAAAAGTCATGGCAGTCAGGTGAAGTCCCTGGTGATTGGAAAAAGGGAAAGAAACTTTGCACCCATTTTAAAAAGGGTAGAAATGAAGGCGCTGGGAACCACTGACCAGTCAGTCTGGGAAGATCAATTGGCTGGCTGTTTGCATCCAGAAAGTGGTGGTCAACACTTAATGCCTGGATGGGAATTAGGGGTGAGGGGTGTCCCTCATGGGTCCGTATGGGGGCCAGAACTGTTTAAGAGCTTTATCAGCAACATGGAGAGTGGGATTGAGTGCACCTTCAGCATAAATGCAGATGACATCAAATTCAGTAATGTATCTGACATGCCCAAGGGAGGGGATGCTATTTGAAGAGACCTGGATAAGCTCAAGAAGTAGGCCCATACAAAATTGTTGAGGTTCAAGAAGGCCAAGTGTAAGGTCCTGCACTGGGGCACCCCTCAGGATCAAGACAGGCTGGGAGATGAAGGAAATGAGAGCTGTCCTGCAGAGAAGAACTTGAGGGTACTTGTGGGTGGCAAATAAGACATGAGTAAGCAATGTACACTCAATGAAAGCCAACCGCCTCCTGGGCTGCATGGCCAGCAGGTCAAGGGAAGTAATTCTCCCCCTCTACTCCACTCTGGTGAGACCCTGGTGTCGGGTAGGACAGAGTTAATTTTCCCAAGGAGTCAGCACAGGTGAGCCGAGCTGGCAAAGGGTGTTTCCCATACCACCTGACATCATGCTCCCCATGAAAGGGGGTTGGGCGGGAAGGGGTGTGTCCCTGCGGCTCTGGGATGGGCTGGGTGCTGACAGAGCTTCTGGTGGGTGGTCGAGTCGGTAAAGAGCTTTGTGTCATCACCGTTTGTGTTTTCTGTCACGAATCCTGTTGTTGTTAGCCTCTCTGTGTGCTGTGTCAGCAAACCGTCCTTTTCCCACCCCGCGGGTGTTTTTGTCCATCTTTCCAGCCTGGGGAGGGGTAAGGGAGCCCTGCGTGGTGCTCAACTGCTGGCTGGGGCTGCGGCTGAACCAAGACATCCACCTGCAGTACTGCTTAAAGGGGGCTTAAAGAAAGATGAGGATGGATGTTTTAGTAGGGCCTGTTACAATAGGAAAAGGGGTCACGGTTTTAAACTAAAAGAGGAGAGATTAAGACTAGATATAAGGAAGGCGCTTTTTTTTCCCTTTTTTTCTCTCTGTGCAATGGTGGTGAAACACTAGAAGAGGTTGTCCACAGAGCTGGTGGGTGCCCCACACCTGGTAAAATTCAAGTTCAAATTGGACAGTGCTCGGAGCAACCATCTCGTTGAAGATGTCCCTGCTCATCTGTAGATGTACTTTAAAGGTCCCATCCAACCCAAACCGTTCTATGATTCACTGATACTATGATTCTATTGATCCATATTTGTATCATTCCATCATTCTGTTGTTCTATCTGTGATTCTATGAAGCAATGCGGTGAGCAGGACTTGTCAGAGCCACTCTCTCAAATAAACGTATGGGTCCCCTGCTTCTGCAAGCACTGCTGCCAGGGATGATCACCAGCCCGGGACTGCAGCCGGGGTTTTCAGCGGAGCAGGAGTGGGAAGCTGGCAGGGTGGAGGGCCGCTTTCCGACGCTGGACAGCTGCAGTTTATGCCTATGGCTGCGAGTGTCGCTGTTGGCTCATAATGGGCCGGCGGACGGAGACAGCGGAAGCAACAGCGAGCAGCGAACGAGCCGCGGTGCTGTAAGGTCCGAGCCGCAAGCAGCACGGTGGTAGCGAGCCGAGACGAACCGACTCAAGCGGGACTGGCCGGGTGAAGGCGGCACGAGTAACACGCAAACCGGCTGCGGTGGGTGGAGGGGAGAAGGGGAACGTGCTTTGCAATGAAGGAGGGAGGAGTGAACCCGGGCTGGCGGAGACGAGCCCTGCTGTGGTGCGTGCTGGTGGCGGCGTGGGAGGCGGCGTGGGGGCAGCTGCGCTACTCGCTTCCCGAGGAGATGCCCAAGGGCTCGTTCGTGGGCGACGTGGCCAAGGACCTGGGGCTCGACCTCACCGCGCTCCAACAACACGGCGTCCGCATCTTGGATAACGGTAGGACGCAGTATTTCGCGCTGCACGGGCAGACGGGACATTTAGTGACGGCGGGGAGGATTGACAGAGAGCAGCTCTGCGAGAGTGTGCAGCAATGCGTGCTGCGCTGTGAGGTGATAGTGGAGGGGGAAATGCAGGTTCACGGCATCGAAGTGGAAATCACGGACATTAACGACAACGCCCCCAGCTTCAAGGAGACTGAGCTGGAGGAGAGAATGAGCGAGATGACGACGCCGGGGTCGCGGTTTCCCCTGGCCGAGGCTCACGACCCGGACGTGGGAGCGAATTCGCTGCAGAGCTACGAGCTGAACGGCGACGAGCACTTCTCGCTGGCCGTGCAGGCGGGCCCCGGCGGGCGTCAGCGTCCCGAGCTGGTGCTGGCCAAGGCGCTGGACCGGGAGCAGGCGGCGTTTCACGAGCTGGTGCTGAGGGCGAGCGACGGCGGAGAGCCGGCACGGACGGGCACGGCGCGGATCCGCGTGGCCGTGCTGGACGCCAACGACAACGCGCCCGTGTTCAGCCAGGCGGAGTACACGGTGCGTGTGCCGGAGGACGTGCCCGTGGGCTCCGCCCTCGTCACCCTCACAGCCACCGACGCCGACGAGGGCCTGAACGGACATGTCAAATACTCGTTTAAGAAAATCACAGAGAAAGCCTCGCAGATTTTCCAGCTGGACTCGGAGACGGGAGAAATCACGCTGACATGTCCACTGGACTTCGAGAAAGCAGCTCTGCACGAACTGGAGGTGCAGGCACGGGACACCGGGGAGCTCTTTGACACGGCGAAAGTGTCGATCACGGTGACAGACGTCAACGACAACGCGCCCGAAGTGACAGTCTCGTCCGCGCTGAGCGCCATCTCGGAGGACGCGCCGGCGGGGACGGTGGTGGCCCTGCTGCACGTGCAGGACCGCGACTCGGGTCCGAACGGCGAGGTGCGCTGCAGCATCGCGGAGCGGCTGCCGTTCCGCCTGGAGAAGAGCTTCGAGGACTACTACCGCGTGGTGACGGCGAGGGAGCTGGACCGGGAGGAGGTGTCGGAGTACAACGTGACGGTGCGGGCGGCGGACGGCGGGTCGCCGGCGCTGCGGAGCGGCGCGGTGCTGGCGCTGCGGGTGCTGGACGTGAACGACAACGCGCCGGTGTTTGCCGAGGCGCGCTACAGCGCCCGAGTGCCCGAGAACAACGCGGCGGGCGCGCTGGTGCTGACGGTGCGGGCGCGGGACGCGGACTGGGGGCAGAACGCGCGCGTGCGGTACCGGCTGTGGGAGGGGCGGGTGCGGGGCGCGCCGCTGTCGTCCTACGTGTCGGTGCAGGCGGAGACGGGCGCGCTGTACGCGCTGCGCTCCTTCGACTACGAGGAGGTGCGCGAGGTGGGGCTGTGGGTGCTGGCGGAGGACGGCGGCGCGCCGGCGCTGAGCAGCAACGTGTCGGTGCGGCTCGTGATCGTGGACGAGAACGACAACGCGCCGCAGGTGCTGTACCCGCCGGCGGCGCCGGGCGCGGGCTGGGCGGGCGTGGAGCTGGCGCCGCGCTCGGCCGAGCCCGGCGCGCTGGTGGCCAAGGTGGTGGCGGTGGACGCGGACGCGGGGCAGAACGCGTGGCTGTCGTACGAGCTGGCCAAGGCGACGGAGCCGGGGCTGTTCCGCGTGGGGCTGCACAGCGGCGAGGTGCGCACGGCGCGCTTCCCGCTGGCCCGCGACGCGGCGCGGCAGAGCCTGGTGGTGCTGGTGAAGGACCACGGGCGGCCGGCGCTGTCGGCCACGGCCACGCTGACGGTGGTGCTGGCCGAGAGCGTGGCCGAGCTGCTGGCGGAGCTGGGCAGCGCGGCGGCGGCGGGGCCGGGCGAGGCGGCCGGCAGCCTGACGCGCTGGCTGGTGGTGGCAGTGGCCGCCGTGTCGTGCCTCTTCCTCGCCTTCCTGCTGCTGCTGCTGGCGCTGCGCCTGCGGCGCTGGCGCCGCTCGCAGCTGCTGCCGCCGGCGGGCAGCGGCGCCTTGCGCGGCGTCCCGGCCTCGCACTTCGTGGGCATCGACGGCGTCCGCGCCTTCCTGCACTCCTACTCGCACGAGGTGTCGCTCACGGCCGACTCGCGCAAGAGCCAGCTCCGCTTGTCGGGCGGCAGCTGCTGCGACACCCTCCCGGCCCGCCCGGCGCCCGACGAGCCCGCGCCGCTGCTCGGGGAGGACCCCGCCGCTGCCCCGGTGAGTTCCTCCGGCCGCGCTTGCTCCGCGACGCCTCCTGCTGCTTCTCTTCTCTCTCTCCTCTGCCTCTTTTCACTGCGGGGAGGGGCAAGTCTCGTCGGGGTGGTTGCAGGGGCGGTTTGAGATGCGGGGGAAGGAGGGGAGTTTGCGCGGGGGGGTCCGGGCAACTGGGCGTGAGGAGCTGCTGAAGGGCCCCGCAGAGACGCTCTGCTCCTGTCCCTGCTGAGTGTCCAGCGGTCACGTCGTGCAACGCGATTGCTTCTTCCCCAGAGGTCTGGCTAGAAGTGTTCTTGCTGCTCGGCTTGGAGCCCGGAATTCATTCCTGTGTGCCTGCAGGCTGTCGGTAATGGTTTAACAAAGAGCTGAATTGCGTACTTAGCACAAAGGCGCTACCGGGCGGCTTTGTGAAGAACAGTCACTACCTTCCAATCAGCCTAATTAATTACCAGTGAAATGCCGCTTAAGTACCTGAACTGTGTGCCTACTCTAAGCACAGCTATGTAGAAGAGAAAGTTCTGATCCTTTTCCTTCTGGGGCTCTAACATCTTTCCAGGTAAGTTTTGACTTAGTACTTTTCCTCGATCTGTACGGGAGCGATGGGAATTTCCTCCTCAGCGCCATAATGTGGGAGGCGGCAGCTGTTGATCAGGTTCTTCCTTTCCTGCTGCATGGTGTTTCCCGTGAATGGCACAGAGCTACCCTTTGCAGTTACATTTGAGCGTGATGTGTCTGCCAAGGTGGCAATCTGGTGATGTAGGATGACGGTGTCTTGAATTGATGCGTTTAGCACTGGGTCTTTCTCGGGGCTGCATGAGGCTTGTGCCCTTGAAAACATGTCACACTTCTTCAAAATAGTGTGTGTGGCTTTCGGTTTTGGAAATCACGTTTTACGACGATTGACAGTTTGTGAATGTCACCTCCTGAATGTGTGCTGCGTTAGCTCTGTGTATTTTATATATCATGTTCTCTACCGGCTGGGCTGAGCTTATCATATCTAGTTTTCTTTTAGTCTGCTATGTTCCCTTACGTGTGCAACTGCGCAAGGAAATTCCGGTCTCTAGGTCTTCCTTTGTCACTTTCTTGAAATTGCTTGGTTCCTACTTGACAGAATTTCATTCCTATCCTCTATATCAGCACTCAAATGCTCGTAGAATTGGGCTACCTTATAGCCCAAAAATGAAATCAACAAACGAATTTATCATTGTAATTTAAGAATACTCAGAGTTTTACAGATAGGTTCGTATTACATAGTGAACAATTCCTCTGAGATCCCATCGAAGTATTTCCTCGTACTGGGCTTTGTTACTTAACCTTTGGATCCGATGCAAATGTAATTAGTCTACAAGCATAGACATGGAAACAGAATACACTTATTAGCATACAAATGGGAAATAATTTAAAGCACAGTACAGTTGTGTACATTGCAGCCTGTTTGTCGTTGGTCTAATTTCGGAATGTGAGTTATCTGAGAGTATAAAATCTTTTACTCCCTGGTTTCCTTATAATCTGAAAACGTTTTTTCCTGACAAACACCCCATTTAGTTCTAAAAGCACACCTACGGTACAGGCTCTCTTGGAAGCTGGCTGTCTTTTTTCCTCTGTTACTGATCTTTCATCGTGGACTGACCAGGGAAAAGAATACAAAAAACCCCTCAAACCTCGCGGGTTGGGCTAAGGGTAGTTTACTGGGACAGCAGAGAGAGGGAGAGGTAATAGGACTTTATAGCAAAATACACAAAATTGGTGATACACAATGCAGTTTCTGAACCGTACAGCTCGGAGCCGTCCAAAAACAGGATCGTTCCCAAAACAACACGTCCTGGATCTGTGTGCTTCTCCCCCCAACAGCCTCTCCCCCCCCCCCCCTTTATGCTGAGCATGACGTAATTGGTATGAAATACCCTCTTTGGCCAGTTTGGGTCACCTGTCTCGGTTGTGTACCCCCCCGGCTTCCTGGGTGCCCCACACCTTCTCGTTAGAAGTGCAATATGAACAACTGAAAAGTCCCTGACTGCTTGGCTATAGCTAAACCATCCCTGTGTTATCAGCACTGCTGTCATCCCAACTCCAAAACACGGCATTCCACGGACTGCTAGAAAGAAAATTAACTCTATCCTAGCTGAAACCAGAACACTTTGTACTGGTGCTTTTGTGTGTGGTGAGAATGTAAGCTGAGACATTACCTTCACATGAACTGACTTTATGGTCGTTAAACCTTACTGCTGTCATCCATCAGACATACACTTACATGCGGTATGTATGCAGGAAGAAAATGATTCCCTCTCCGATGCAGCTTTGTTCTTAGCTGTGTCCCTCTTGGGCCTGTGCTGTGATCTGCAGACTCATGTGCAAGGTGGAAGAGAAAATCCTGGAACAAGGGGACATCGCTGAACACAGCTATTTAGATGGAGCCTCAGTGTGTGAAGATGCATAAATATGTGTCTGGGTTGTGATAGACAGTTCACACGTATAAGGAGGCAGTGAAATGATCCTGACATCATGTTTCAGCCCGGTCTCCCCCCCGTCCCTACAAAAATATTCACGTTCTTGCCTTGACCTCATATAGACATGCTCGCATGATTGCTACCTCTTGACTCCAGAAACCACAAGTTAAAAACAACTTCTGGTTCTGATGGGTTGATATTTTGGTACCGTGAGTTGTGTATAGGTGCGGCTGGAGGAAAACAAATTATCTTACACTTTGTAAATGAACAGAGCTAGCAGGAAAATCTATTTTCTAATGACATCGTACTGAGAAGGGTAAAAGGTCTCCACATTGCCGTCTACAGAGATTCGGCATTGGCGGATATGCGAAAGCTACTCCACGGGGTAGTGTGGAGAGTTTTCTAACCTTGCCTTCTCTGTAAGGGGCTTTGGTGCTAGAGCTTTCCTTCAGGGTTGGGGTTTTTTTTCCCTCCCATCACCATAAGAGAGACGAGGTTTTAATGCACAGGTGAGATGCAACGGGTTTTCGTGAGGGATCTGTTTTCTCTTAGCTCCTTCGGTAACCACCGTCGGCATTTGCTAGAAAATATCCTTAAGGCTTGAGACCCGCTGCAATGCGGCCGGCATAGGAGATGAGGGCGTGGTTTTTCAGAGACATGGACAAAAGGAATTCCGGGTTGGGTTGTGCGGTACTCATACGATGATGCTGGGTTTCGTATGTCGAAAGAGGTGAGATCCGTAGGTCTGCTGTGGTTTGCTCAGTGCCAGGGATTCCCGGCTTTGCTCGTCCATCAGTGATCACGGTTCAAAGTGGGAAAGCTGAATGCTAGCTCAGGATCTTCCTACTATCGGAAATTAAGCCCCTATTTACGAGTAGTGCTTCAGCGTTCATCCCCTCCTGCCATTTCTCTCACGGTGGTGAGGAGACGGCGGGCACACGCCAGCACCTCACCCGAGAGACCGGTAAGATTACTATGGGGCAGAGACAGACACCTTGCCCTACATCCTCGGAGAAACGGTGGAGGATTTGTCCTGCAGAAGACTGGCGAGTGTAAGGAATTTAGACAATGGGAATTCCTTGACGCGCTCTTTCAGCACAAGGTTTTCTGTTCTTGCTACTGACATCCGTATTTTGCAACCAGTGTGGGACTGCGATTTACCGGTGTGCACAGCAGGAACCTGGGGCTGTGCTCTGCCATTCGGATGCTGCGGTTCTAGGACACGGACTCAGGGTGTCACTGTTGGCCAAGGCGGAGAAGCAGCTGGATCGACGGCTCCTCCCCGGCGCCCGCGCAGTGCCGCTCCGCGCAGAGGAGAAAGAGAAGGAGCTGCCCGATTCAGCTCGTCCTCCGACCAGCAACAGGGATTTCATACATTAATTTCTCCCAAGTACCGATTTGGCTGCTCGGAAAGCCTAATTTAAAATCGTCGCCTGCAGAAATACACTTCAGGAAAACAGAGAATGAAGGTCCGACCGGCGGTTCAGGGCCGCGCAGCAGCCGGGAGGATCGCGCTGTTGGCCGTGCTGCTGCCGTTGTGCTGCCGGGCGACACCGGAGCGGATCCGCTACGCCATCCCCGAGGAGCTAGGTAGAGGCTCGCTGGTGGGGCCGCTGGCGCGGGACCTGGGGCTGAGCCCGGCCGACCTGCCGGCACGCAAGCTGCGGATAGTCTCTGGTGACGAAAATAAATATTTCACTCTCGGGGAAGATAATACAAATCTGCGGGTAAAGGAGGCAATAGACCGAGAGGACATCTGCGGGGCCGTATCTCCCTGTGTTCTCAGTTTGGAGGCAGTGGTGGAAAACCCTTTCAATATAGTTCGTGTCAGCGTTGCTATCCAGGACATCAATGACAACGCGCCGCAGTTTGACAGGGAATTTATTGTCATCGAAATTATCGAGTCCACTCCTCCAGGGACCAGGTTCCCCCTAGGCACAGGCAGAGACCCCGACATTGGGGAGAACTCATTACAAAACTACCTAATTACCCCTAATCCGCTCTTCTCCCTTGTTGTGAGGGAGGGTCCTGATGGCACGAAGCAGCCGGAATTAGTCCTGGATAAAAGCTTAGATCGAGAAAACCAGAAAAATCACCATTTGATACTGACAGCGGTGGATGGCGGGGATCCAGTCCGGTCTGGCACGGCACAGATTAAGATTACAGTGACTGACGCAAATGACAACCCGCCAGTGTTCACCAAAGAGATCTACAGGGTTCGACTGCTGGAAAACCTGCCAGAGGGCTCCTTAGCTTTTCAGGTGAAAGCTACTGACGCCGATGAAGGTACAAATGCAGAAATTACTTACTCCTTCAGTGACATCGCAAACAATGCACGCCAGCTCTTCACTCTGGACTCCAGGACAGGGGACGTGAAGATAACAGGTCCCTTAGATTATGAAGAAGGGAAATACTATGAAGCGAGTGTTGAAGGCAGAGACGGGGGCGGTATGAGTTCGTACGTCAAAATACAAATAGATATTCTAGACGTAAACGACAATGTGCCAACACTTTCCCTCCTGCCTATCTTGAACCCAGTACCAGAAGACTCGGTCGCGACCACAGTAGTAGCTGTCATCAGTGCCCGTGACAGAGACTCAGGGGATAACGGAGAAGTGAGCTGCGCCATCGACGGCGATTTACCTTTCAGACTAGAACCGTCATCGGAGAACACCTATAAACTCATAATAGCCACCGCCTTGGACAGAGAAACGGTCTCCGCTTACAACATCACTATCACGGCAACGGACCGGGGCATCCCGGCGCTGTGGAGCCGCGCGGCGCTGGTGCTGGAGGTGTCGGACGTGAACGACAACGCGCCGGTGTTCGAGGAGGCCGCCTACAGCGCCTACGTGTGGGAGAACAACGCGGCGGGCGCGCTGGTGCTGCGCGTGAGCGCGCGGGACGTGGACGCGGGCGCCAACGGGCGCGTGAGCTACTGGCTGGCGGGCGGCAGCGCGGGCGCGGCGCCGTCCGTGTCGGTGGAGGCGCGGAGCGGCGCGGTGTACGCGCAGCGCTCCTTCGACTACGAGCAGTGCCGCGAGTTCGCCGTGGCGGTGCGGGCGCAGGACGGCGGGGCGCCGGCGCGCAGCTCGACGGCGACGGTGCGCGTCTTCGTGCTGGACCGCAACGACAACGCGCCGCGGGTGCTGTGGCCGGCGGCGGGGGCGGCGGGGGAGGGGTCCGTGGCGGCGCCGTTCGAGGTGGTGCCGCGCTCGGCCGAGGCCGGCTACCTGGTGGCCAAGGTGGTGGCGGTGGACGCGGACGCGGGGCGCAACGCGTGGCTGTCGTACGAGCTGGTGCAGGCGCCGGAGCCGGCGCTGTTCCGCGTGGGGCTGCACAGCGGCGAGGTGCGCACGGCGCGGGCCGTGTCGGAGAGGGACGCGGCGAAGCAGCGGCTGGTGGCCGTGGTGAAGGACCACGGGCAGCCGGCGCTGTCGGCCACGGCCACGCTGCACGTGGTGCTGGCCGAGAGCTTGCAGGAGGCGCTGCCGGAGCTGAGCGAGCGGGCGGCGGGCGCCGACTCGCCGGCGGAGCTGCAGTTCTACCTGGTGCTGGCGCTGGCGCTCCTGTCCGCCCTCTTCGTGCTGAGCGTGGCGCTGGCCGTGCTGGCGCGGCTGCGCCGGGCCGGGCCGCCCGCCGTCCTGCGCTGCCTGGGCGCGCAGCGCTTCTCCGTGACCGGCGCTGCCTTCCCGGCCGACTTCTGCGAGGGCACCTTGCCCTACTCCTACAACCTGTGCGTGGCGCCGGGCCGCGCCGGGCCCGAGGCCGCTTGGCTGCCGCCGCCGCCCAGCCTGCCGGCGGAGGAGCTGCTTCTCGTCGGGGAGCCCTGTGGCAAGACGAGCCCCAGCAACAGCAGCGTTGCCGGCACGGGAGAGCCACCCGTCGATCGCGACACACCGCAGGTCTGTAAGCCCGCGCGGTCTTTGTCTCGGCGCCTTTGCGTGCCTCCCGGCGAGGGTGGTGGGCTGCGGGCTTGTCCCTTGACCGCGGGGTCAGGGGCTGCCCAGCTCTGCTTCCGTGAACGAGCGGAATAAGCCTGTACCATGTCCTTCCTGGCAGCGGGCTCAGGACAGAGGTTCTCTCCCTTCTGCTTGTACCGAGAAAACGATGCAAGGGCGACCCCCCCAAATACTCAAAAGATGGGTTTTTGTTTTCCCCTCCAAACTGACAGTGATGTCGAATGAATTGCCTGAGCTTTTCCCAACGTTTCTGAACCTCTGTCCTTTTTCCTCTGAATTTCCCCGGGATTGTGGCTGCTGAGGAATGAGAGAAGGAAATGCCTAACCCCGATCCGTTCAAAGCAGACAGGAGGCGTCGGGACTTCTTGGGCAGTCGCAGTCGTAGGTTCAGCTGAGATGTTCTGAATACGAAGCATACTAACTAGACGTTAGTAATTGTGAAGGTGGATCCTGTTGCATACAATGAGATCCGCTAACTGTCCATGGTAAGGAAAACTGGGTTCTCCCTCGATGTTTGAGATTTTTCATTTCTGCTCTCTTCTTCCCAAAGCACCTCGACGAAGAGTTGACAAAAATGCGTTGGGTGACACTGTTTTGCTATTGGGTTCCCAAAGGAAACCTGTGTGTGACCCCATGAAGTTACAGATTGTTGTTCCTCTAGAAATGTGAACACTAAGGAGACTCCTATTTTCCAGACATTATCTTCTTGTGCGGTTATTTCTAATTTTTATTTTCTCGTTTATTTTTTACCGTTCCGGGCAGTCCTTTTTTACAGTGGTTAACCTATACAATGTATTCTCATCAACAGTCGCGTTTCTCTTCTTTTATTGATGTTCCTCGTCCCTTTTCCCCCGGTGATGTACTCCGTTTAAAGTGAAGAGTTGGCGTTATGGTGTCTTTTTGGGGGTTTGATAAAAAGCCTGTGCCGTGTCTTTCCTCGCAGCAAACTTAGGGGACAGGTTCTTGATCTTCTGCTTGCACTGTGTGGTGCAGTTCTTGTTTTGGAATTAGCTCAGTCGATGCTCCACAAGGCGGAAAAAAACCCCCAAGACCATGAAATGAGCTTTTCTCATTTTCCCCTCCTAGCAGGCGTTTAGTGGTAATGTAGGTGGATATGGTTCCTTTCCTGCCGAATGAGTTCCCTTACCCTTTCTGAACTTCCATTCTTTTTTCCTCGGTGTTTCTCTGTTGCTCTGGCTGCCGCGTGTGTCCGCGGATCAATGAGAGAAGGAACAGGCTCACACTGATCCGTTCATAGCAGGATGGATGCCTTTGGACTTC
This sequence comes from Porphyrio hochstetteri, assembly GCA_020800305.1. NCBI lineage: Eukaryota > Metazoa > Chordata > Aves > Gruiformes > Rallidae > Porphyrio > Porphyrio hochstetteri. Next base: position 13,987,204 of record CM036919.1, read on the forward strand.
TTGGGAAAATGACGGTCGCAGGTTCAGGTTCAGCTGAGACGTTCTGACTGCAAAGCTCGTGTTGTCTGCAACGTTATTAACGGTTAAGGCGGGTCTTTGATGTTGGGGTTGGGAAAATCGCGTTATCGCTGGATGCTTTGCAGTTTGTGCTTGTCGATCTCTTCTTCCCGAAGCATCTGGGTGACAAGTGGACAAAAAGTCGTTGGGTAATGCTGTTTCAGGGTTGGGTTCCTAAAGGAAACGTATATGAATCTACAGATTGTTCCTGCTGCTGCCCTGTGCTCTCCCATCTCTGGAGGGAAGACTGCAGGAATGGGAGCAGTAATGAGGCTGAGCGATTCGTCGATTTCTTTCTCAGATTTCGTTCCTTTTTTTTTTTTTAATGTGATCCTGACTTTTCACTCAGTGATTGAGCTTTACAATGGGGCAGAAAAAAAACCCAGCTTATAACCAACCAAATAAAAGGCGGCCGCAAACTAAAACCAAAATACGATCTACCACGGTTTTTTAAATTTTAGAGCCTTTTATTTTCTCCTGTGCATCCCCCTTTGCTTCAAGAACTCTACTTCTTTTAATGTGAAGGGTTTGCTTTAATTTTTTTTTGTTTGTTTTGATTTAATCACGCAATGTAATCTCAAACCGAGAATGCTGATTTTTCTTCCCCCTGCAGATTTCGCAAGGCTTATTCTATGTTTAACGTCAAGAACTGGCTTTACGGTGTTTGTTTTCTAGGCCTTTATATTAAAGAGGTGATTCCAAGCAGCCGCCGGAGTAGAGGTGCCAAGCAGCAAGTCGCGAGGGCAGGGCAGTCCCTGAGCAGGACTCCTTCTGAAGGAGGTTCTCCATTGCTGCTTGGGCTGCGGGTCGGGGTTGGTAAAATCGATGTGGCTGGTGGGATTCAGAAATGAGGCTTCTTAGCCGGGCAGATTGGGAGAGGGCGATGTCATTCAAGCCAGCCCAAATCTCTGCAGTTCGGGGAGGGGTCTGTGCTTTTGGGAAGGTGGGAAACAGGACAAATACTTTGGAGCACGAAATATTAGGAAGATACGATTTCGCACATTTAAAGGCGCCGGGCAGCGCTCGGTGTCTGCAGTGCCGGGAGGAGGCTGCGGGCGCCGCTGTTGACCGAGGAGGAGCGAGAGGAAGGCCGGAGCGCTGCAGGCAGCCCCGCCCGCTGCCGCCCGGCTCGCTCGCTCGCTCGCTGGCTGTGTCGGCTCGGCGGCCGGGCAGTTTGCGAGCGTCTCCGCGGTCCAGGATTGTGCTGCAGGAGGTGGAGGGGCAGGAGCGACGAAACGGAACCGAGAAGCGGATCGTAGTGCAGCGGCGGCGATGTACCCGGCGGGAAGTCTGTGGGGCCGGCGGGAGCGAGCCCTGCTGTGGTGCGTGCTGCTGGCTGCGTGGGAGGCGGCGTGGGGGCAGCTGCGCTACTCGCTTCCAGAGGAGATGCCGAAGGGCTCGTTCGTGGGCGACGTGGCCAAGGACCTGGGGCTCGACCTCACCGCGCTCCGACAACGCGGCGTCCGCATCTTGGATAACGGTAGGACGCAGCATTTCACTCTGCACGGGCAGACGGGCCATTTAGTGACGGCGGGGAGGATTGACAGGGAGCAGCTGTGCGAGAGTGTGCAGCAATGCGTGCTGCGCTGTGAGGTGATAGTGGAGGGGGAAATGCAGGTTCACGGCATCGAAGTGGAAATCATGGACATTAACGACAACGCGCCCAGCTTCCAAGAGGCAGAAACGGAGCTGAGGATGAGCGAGACGATGGCGCCGGGGTCGCGGTTTCCCCTGGCCGAGGCTCACGATCCGGACGTGGGAGCGAATTCGCTGCAGAGCTACGAGCTGAGCGGCGACGAGCACTTCTCGCTGGCCGTGCAGGCGGGCCCCGGCGGGCGTCAGCGTCCCGAGCTGGTGCTGGCCAAGGCGCTGGACCGGGAGCAGGCGGCGTTTCACGAGCTGGTGCTGAGGGCGAGCGACGGCGGAGAGCCGGCACGGACGGGCACGGCGCGGATCCGCGTGGCCGTGCTGGACGCCAACGACAACGCGCCCGTGTTCAGCCAGGCGGAGTACACGGTGCGTGTGCCGGAGGACGTGCCCGTGGGCTCCACCCTCGTCACCCTCACGGCCACCGACGCCGACGAGGGCCTGAACGGGCACGTGAAATACTCGCTTAAGAAAACAAAGCATATACCATCGAAGGTCTTCCAGCTGGACTCAGAGACGGGAGAAATCACGCTGTTGCGTCCGCTGGACTTCGAGGAAGCGGCTCACTACGAACTGGAGGTGCAGGCACATGACGGCGGCGGATTTTTTGATACGGCGAAAATGTCGATCACGGTGACAGACGTCAACGACAACGCGCCCGAAGTGACAGTCTCGTCCGCGCTGAGCGCCATCTCGGAGGACGCGCCGGCGGGGACGGTGGTGGCCCTGCTGCACGTGCAGGACCGCGACTCGGGTCCGAACGGCGAGGTGCGCTGCAGCATCGCGGAGCGGCTGCCGTTCCGCCTGGAGAAGAGCTTCGAGGACTACTACCGCGTGGTGACGGCGAGGGAGCTGGACCGGGAGGAGGTGTCGGAGTACAACGTGACGGTGCGGGCGGCGGACGGCGGGTCGCCGGCGCTGCGGAGCGGCGCGGTGCTGGCGCTGCGGGTGCTGGACGTGAACGACAACGCGCCGGTGTTCGCCGAGGCGCGCTACAGCGCCCGTGTGCCCGAGAACAACGCGGCGGGCGCGCTGGTGCTGACGGTGCGGGCGCGGGACGCGGACTGGGGGCAGAACGCGCGCGTGCGGTACCGGCTGTGGGAGGGGCGGGTGCGGGGCGCGCCGCTGTCGTCCTACGTGTCGGTGCAGGCGGAGACGGGCGCGCTGTACGCGCTGCGCTCCTTCGACTACGAGGAGGTGCGCGAGGTGGGGCTGTGGGTGCTGGCGGAGGACGGCGGCGCGCCGGCGCTGAGCAGCAACGTGTCGGTGCGGCTCGTGATCGTGGACGAGAACGACAACGCGCCGCAGGTGCTGTACCCGCCGGCGGCGCCGGGCGCGGGCTGGGCGGGCGTGGAGCTGGCGCCGCGCTCGGCCGAGCCCGGCGCGCTGGTGGCCAAGGTGGTGGCGGTGGACGCGGACGCGGGGCAGAACGCGTGGCTGTCGTACGAGCTGGCCAAGGCGACGGAGCCGGGGCTGTTCCGCGTGGGGCTGCACAGCGGCGAGGTGCGCACGGCGCGCTTCCCGCTGGCCCGCGACGCGGCGCGGCAGAGCCTGGTGGTGCTGGTGAAGGACCACGGGCGGCCGGCGCTGTCGGCCACGGCCACGCTGACGGTGGTGCTGGCCGAGAGCGTGGCCGAGCTGCTGGCGGAGCTGGGCAGCGCGGCGGCGGCGGGGCCGGGCGAGGCGGCCGGCAGCCTGACGCGCTGGCTGGTGGTGGCCGTGGCCGCCGTGTCGTGCCTCTTCCTCGCCTTCCTGCTGCTGCTGCTGGCGCTGCGCCTGCGGCGCTGGCGCCGCTCGCAGCTGCTGCCGCCGGCGGGCAGCGGCGCCTTGCGCGGCGTCCCGGCCTCGCACTTCGTGGGCATCGAAGGCGTCCGCGCCTTCCTGCACTCCTACTCGCACGAGGTGTCGCTCACGGCCGACTCGCGCAAGAGCCAGCTCCGCTTGTCGGGCGGCAGCTGCTGCGACACCCTCCCGGCCCGCCCGGCGCCCGACGAGCCCGCGCCGCTGCTCGGGGAGGACCCCGCCGCTGCCCCGGTGAGTTCCTCCGGCCGCGCTTGTTCCGCGACGCCTCCCGCTGCTGTTGCTTCTCTTCTCTCTCTCCTCTGCCTCTTTTCGCTGCGGGGAGTGGGAAGCTTCGTCGGGGCGGGCGGGGCGGTTTGAGGCGCGGGGGTAGACGCGAGGAGGTGGAGTTTGATTGTGCGGGGGAGTCCGGGCAGCTGGGCGTGAGGAGCTGCTGACGGGCCCCGCAGAGACGCTCTGCTCCTGTCCCTGCTGGGTGTCGTGCAACGCGATTGCTTCTTCCTCTAGAGGTCTGGCTCGAAGACGTGTTCTTGCTGCTGGGCTGGGAGCCTTGGGGTGTCCTTTCGCTGTGTGTGCAGGCTGTCGGCGATGCTTAAGAAACAAAGAGCTGAATTGCGTACTTAGCACAAAGGCTCTTCTGTGGGCTTTGGGAAGAACAAAGTCGTTACCTGCCAATAAGCCTAATCACTTAATTACCTGTGAAGGCCCGCCTAAACACCTGAATTGTGTGCCTTCTCTAAACTCCGCTTTGTAGAAGACAACGTCTTGATTCCTTTCTTTCTTGGTCTTTATCATCCTCCCAAGGTAAGTTTGGACTAAGCGCTGATGTAGGATGACGGTGACTTTGAGTTAATACTTTTAGCTCTGGGCCTTGTCGTGTGATGTTTGTACAGGGTGGCCCGTTCTGTCTGTCCAGGCAGGTCAGGTGAAGAATTTTGCCGAGGTTGGACTTCAAATGTTTGAAAGGTGGAAAGAGGCTGCAGAGGTTGCTGTGTTTCTGTGGCTTTGGTCTGTGGTGTGAGATTCTGTGCGAGGCTGCTGTGGACTTGTAACCAACTTGATATCCTTGTTGTGTTTGTACTGAGCTGACATGATCTGAAGTGTTAATCAGTGATTCCTTCGCTTCTGCAGGGTTCCCACTCTTACCTTGTGGTTTGATATGGATTTTGGTTTGATTTTTGTTTGTTTGTCTGGTTTGGGATTTCTGCTTGGTGTTTATTTTTATTCTACTCATACGCTGTGCCACTTTCTGGTTGGTAACTCTTAAAATATAAAAATATCTTTTATCATTTTGAGGCTGTGGAATAATTTCTTTCTGCAGTGATTGGTCAATATTTTGTACTTTGTATGTGGCCTGACTCTTTGTTAATCTAATGTTATGTTCATGTGTTTATTAGCACTTAATTATGTTGCCTGCTCTCAGCGCTGCTATGAAGAGGGCAGCGTCCTCATTCTTTTCCTTCTGGGGCTTTAACATTTTCGCAAGTAAATTTGGGCTAAGCAGTGTCCCCCTATCTGTACGGGGAGTCCTGGGAATTTCCTCCTCAGAGCCAAAATGGGAAATGTGGGAGGCGGCAGCTGTTGATAAGGTTCCTCCTTTCCCGCTGCATGGTGTTTCCCGTGAATGGCAGTTGTTGAGCACAGAGCTACCCTTTGCAGTTACATTTAAGAGTGATGTGTCTGCCAAGGTGGCAATCTGGTGATGTAGGATGACGGTGTCTTTGATTTGATACTTTTAGCACTGGGTCTTTCTCGGAGCTGCACCTGTCTTGTGCCCTTGAGAACTTGTCACACTTCTTCAAACTAGGTTTGTGAAAACTTTGTGATGAGCAGAGAAATCCCTTTGGCTGTGCCCGTGTTGTGATCCTTGCTGTGAGCTAGGGAGCAGTTGTGTGTGCAAGGTTTCCTTCAGTGGTGTCTGTCTGCAGAGGTCAGTTTCCTGTCGTGTGGTGTTTGTGCAGGGTGACATATTCTGTCTGTCCAGGCAGGTCAGGTGAAGTTTGGCGAAGTTGAAGTTTGAAAGATGGAAAGAGGCTGCAGAGGTTACTGTGTTTCTGTGGCTTTGATCTGTGGTATGATCTTCTGTGCGAGGCTGCTGTGGACTTGTTACCAACTTGATAACCTTGTTGTTTTCCTTCCCTTCTGCAGATTTCCCACTCTTGCCCATGGCTAGAAGTGTTCTTGCTGCTGGGCTGGGCACCCGTTGGGGTCGTTCCTCTGTGTGTGCAGGCTGTCGGCGATACTTAACAAACAAACAGCTAAAATGCACAAAGGCGTTACCGGGGGTTTTGTGAAGAAAAACGTCGCTACCTGCTAATCAGCCTAATTGCTTAATTACTCCTGAAGTGCCGCTTAAGCACCTGAATTCTGTGCCTACTCTAAGCGCCGCTGTGTAGGAAAGAATGTTGCGATCTGTTTCTTTCTGGGGCTTTAACATCTTTCCAACTAAATTAGGCTAAGGGACATCTCTTCGTCTTTACTGGGAGCCCTGGGAATTTCCTCCTCAGTGCCATAATGGGAAATTTTGGGAGTCGGCAACTGTTGTTCAGTTTCCTTCTTTCCTGCTGCATAGTGTTTCTCGTTATGTTTCCATTCTTGAGCACAAAGCTACCCTTTGCATTGAGATTTGAGCGTGAGGTATGTTCGAAGTTGCCTATGTGCTGATGTAGGATGACGGTGTCTTTGAGTTGATACTTTTAGCACTGGGTCTTTCTCGGGGCTGCACGTGGCTTGTGTCTTGGGAACATGTCACAGTTCTTGAAAATCGTGTGTTTCGAACCTTTTCATGAGCAGAGAAATCCCTTTGGCTGTGCCTGTGTTGTGATGCTTGCTGTGAGCTAGGAAGAAGTGTAGGTTTTCCTTCATGTGTGTTGCATTAAAGTTAACGACATGCAGCATTAGTCATTATAAGTCTGGTTGCGTTCGGTGCACTTAACTATCACGATTTGGATTCACAAATAACAAAATACTCCGTCAACCCAGTCGAGTTCCTTGAACTACCACGGCTGCCTCGAAGGAGTTTGGTCACATTCAAAGAGAACTAACACCACAGGCTCAAATGAAGGAGTATTTTATTCAAGCAACAGACACACAGATTCTTTGGATTGCCGGTGATGAATTAACTGTCTGCAAAACATTAGTAAATACTAAAGGTCTTAACTACTAACACGTTAAAAGATGTATAGATCCCGGAGGATGTACTTGGCGTGACCAGGTGTTCAAATCTTACCCAAAGGCGTCCCGATGAGGGGGGAAGAGAGGCTCAGCCCGTCGACTAGTCCCAGGGATCAGGTTGAGGCGCAAGGGTGTCTTCCCTGACACCGTGGTATCTTCTTGCATTTTAGGCTATTTTTATGTAATTTCTTATGTTTAAGATGGAGCTTGAGGGACTCTAGTCATACATGCCTTTATTGTGATTGGTGTAAAATTCTCTCTCATCGTGTTTAAAGGTACAGATTAATGAAATTTAGAGCGCATGCCCAGTGGGGGGTGGTTACACCTTTGAGTTGGGTAGCTGTTGAGATGGGGGTGTGTTTTTGTATTATTATGACATTATAATGAGCATAAATAACCGAAAAGTCAGCATTTTGTCAAATTCATGAGAGGACGTGGGCCAGGGACAGCAGGGATGCAACTTATCAGTTCCATCTTAACCCTCAAGTTCCATGTTACCACAGAGCTTGGCTGTGACGTCTCCACTTAGCTCCATCCTCCATGTAGCTGTCACAGGGTTGATACGTGAAGCTCCCCTCGGAACTTATTATGAAGGAGGATGTTTAGGAACTTTGCGGCTGAGTGGGTGCCTGGCATCTCAGCTACTTATCACCCTGGAATGTTCTGTAAATGCTGATCCTTTCAAATAGGGTTTAACTTTAACTTAAAAGTTAAGTTTATGTTAAAGTGAAGATGACCTCCAGTCATCATCCCACAAGGTGAAATGTTTGCTGATGTATGATTTGAAATGTCTGAAAGACGGAAAGAGACTGTAAAGGTTACTGTGTAACTGTTACTGTGGCTTTGGTCTGTGTGTGAGCTTCTGTGCCAGGCTGCTGTGGACTTGTTACCAGCTTGATACCCTTGTTGTGTTCCTACCGCAGTTAACATGATCTGATTTGTTAAGCTGTGATTCCTTGCCTTGTGGTTTGACTTTGCCCTTTTCCTTTTTATTTTTTCAATTGTTTTGTTTTGGCTTCCCCCCCCCCCCCCCCCCAAGTTGGGCCTCATTCTGGCTGGTAACTCTTTTTTCATTTTGGTGGTTGGATATATTTTCTTTTTAATGTAATTGCTTAATATTTTGTATTCTTTTAACGGCCCTGACCTTGGTTCATGTAATTTCCTGTTCCTGTGTTTAGGACCACTTGATCTTATTTTGTTATATATTATTGTTTAAAATAATATTGTGAGGAAAAGACTCAACAATGGTTCTCATTAGAAACGCTGTCTTCTTTTCTATGCTCCTCCCCAGGCAATGATGGTTTTTATTCATAGGACTCGACTATTAGAAATACATGGTAGTTTTTCTGTGAATGGTGTGTTTAGGTTTATTTCTAAAGTTTCTGGTGGTTTTGCTCAGTCATCACTCTTCCCTTGTGGCACAACTTTTTCACTCATCAGTGGTTATTTCATATAAATTTAAGCCATGGTTGGAAAAGGAAGTGGAGCTGGCTGTGCCTGCTTCTGGGCAAGTCTTGTACTGGCCTCACGTGTGCAAGCTCCTCACTCAGCCAGTAGTGACAGCAGTGTCAGCTTTGTGTACCTGAATGCAGTGTGGGTTTTCCACGCTGGAGGTACTTCTTCCTTAACTGGAGAGCATCCCCAGGCATTCCTGCCAATTCCTTGTTGCTTGTTGATGGAGGAATAGGGTGTGAGAGGAGTGGCATGACTTGTTGGTAAGTGTTCAATTTTAGAATACGTGTGCATATGTGAGAAGTGAAGTTTGATCACCTCGGCGGTGACCCACCACTGTCCACTTCCTTAGGCAGCGTGGAGTTGAAGAACTGCATGTTTCTAGACTGAATGATGTGCTTATAGACTCATTAAGTCTCCTCCTAGGCCTGCCAACTAAGGGTGAAGTGCTAGAAAGCAGAGTATTGTGTCAGTTTCTGCTGGGCTGCTGTTGCAGGTGGCATGGCACTTGGAGAAATGGCAAGATACTGCTGGTGTGAAGAGTTAATTTTGCTTTTTCATGTTGCTTTACAGCTTGTTTCATCTTACATAGCTGCACTTGATCTTTTCATGCAAAGTGCTTAAATCCAATGGTGTCTGAGGAGCAGAGTATCATGCATTCTTTAATCGCATTACTGGTTAGAAATGTCGGTTTCTTCTTGCCCTTCTGGTTGCAATAATCTGAAGGTGGGCCTTAATTTCTGATGATGTCTTGAAGACAAAAGCTGTAATGTTTGCCTGACTGTCCCACATGTGCCTTTCCCGTTTACAGCTGTGAAGAGGACAAGTTCTAGAGATGATTTTTTTAAAAGTTACTGGGGAAATGCTCTTGCTTGTCTGGTGCCCATGCCAGAAGTCAAGAATTCCCATGGTAAGGAGTTTTTTGTGCAGCTTTCCTTTCCATGGAGTCTGTCCTCCACAGATGAAGGTCATTGACAACAATACTGGGCTACATCCAGTGTGTCTGAAAGTGTATAAATTTTGGAAATCCCACCGCTGAGATTCCAAGTGGCCAAGCTCTGGGTACATCAGGTTCCTCCTTTCCTGCCGTGTGGTGTTTCCTGTGTGTGGCAGTTATTGAGCATAGACCTACCCTTTGCATTGAGGTTTGAGCATGTGCATAAAAGAAGGGAGAGGAGATTCCCACCAATCCCTGCGTTTGATGAAGCTGTTCTCTGTTGGGTGACCACTTCTCTGGCTGTTTACCCTTCCGGTTTACCCTTCCGAATCCTTTATTGTCTTGTTCGAACAGTGTCGAGGAGACACATGTACCCCCGTTCATTGTGTGATTGTACTACATTACCCTCACATAGTATGCTTTTGCCAGTGATGAGAAGGTCAGAAGCAAACCAGTAAGTTGTGTAGGGTTTGAGAGGAGACCTGAGGGAGATGTGCTGGCATTGGAGCCATAGAACTGCAGATACTAATTTTTCTGCTTGTCTTAGTAACCCCATTACACACACAGATGTCATGCTGTGCCAAGTGGAAAACAGTAATGCGTGGTGTTTATCAAGAGTCCATACTGGGATAATGACTATTCTCTTCATTGATGACAGAGACAGTGGGATTGAGTGCATCCTCTGTAAGCTGAGTGTTGCAGTTCATTTGTTGGAGGGAAGGGATGCCACCCACAGGGACCCTGTCAGGCTGGACAAGTGGTCTGTGCATACCTCATGACAAACAACAAGGCCAAGGGTAATGTCCTGCTCCTGGGTTAGGGCAATCCCCAGCTTCAGTGTAGGCTGTTGGATGAATGGATTGAGAGCAGCCGTAAGCAGAAGAACTTGAGAGTCCTGGTGGGTGACAAATAGGATACGAGCTGGCAACGTGCACTTGCTGCCCAGATATGCAGTTGTGTTATGGACTGTGTAACAAAGAACATGGCCACCCATTGGAGGGAGGTCCAGACATTAACCTGTTAGATATGGTCCAGAGAAAAGCCCCAACTGTCCAAGGGCTGGAATGTCCTTGCTATGAAGTAGAACTGAGTGTATTCAGATTCTTGAGCCTGGAGAAGGCAAGGCTCTGGGGGGACCTTAACACACCTTTTGGAATATTTACTAAGGGGACTTAAAAGAAATAATTGAGAGAGGCATTATACAAGGGAATGTTGTGACAGGCCAGGGGTTTTAAGCTGAAAGGGGGTAGATTTTGATTGATCATAAGGAACAAATGTTGTACAGTGAGGATGGTGAGGCACTGTAACAGGTTGCCTAGAGAAGTTCTGCGTATGCTATCAGTGGAAGGTTTCAAAGCTAGGGTGGACAGAGCTTTCAGCAACCTGATCATGGAGAGGGGTGGACTTACATGATGTTGAAGGTCCCTTCAGACACAAGTCATTCTGTGATTTTAATGGTTTCCACTTTGTATTCTCAGACATGCCATGATAGAGACATGAAAGAAGCAACATTTGTTTATAAGGAAAGTAATAAATAAAGGGGATTCTGCTCTCTCTACTCAGAGATATGCACGTTACATTTTGTGGTACATGTCTTGGTGTAATAGTTCTTATCCCTACGGGAAAAACAGTATCAGGGACTTACCTTAGGAAAAAGAAGAAATCCTGGGCAAAGTAAATTTTTTGCAGATCGGGCATAAAAGGTTTGAAATCCCTTTTGCTTCCTTTCTCTTTATGAGTAATAATTGATTTCTCTACAGGAATGTTCCCTTCTTAGTGCAGTGAAAGAGTAATTAGGTAAATCCTCATTGCGAATTTAAGGGGCGACGTGAATATATCCGAAAACCTCTCCGGTTCTAAACGCCGTTGAAGGAAACGAGTGCTTCTTTCTGCCGGATGGCAATAAAAGGGAGACCCAGGATCTGGGTGCCGCAGCTAAACGGCGGCCGCAAGCACAGACCCCGGGGAGCGCGGCCATCAGGCGGCTGCGGTGTCGTGGCGGCGCCTCCGGGTGCCGCTGTTGTCCGACGAGGAGCGGCGCTGGAGCCGCCGCCGCAGCGTCCGGCCACCGCTCGCACGGCAGCGGCTCCGGTAGCAGCGGCGAGAGGCGGCGCAGAGCGGGGAGCAGCGGCGTTCGAGCCGGCACCGAGATCGCGGCCCTTGAGCAGGACGTGCGCTCGCAGCGGAGAGCGTCCGGGAGAGAGGAGAGCGCGGCGAGCGCTGCCGAGAATGGCGGGCGTGCAGGGGCCGAGGCGCGGGCGAGCAGCCGGGCGAGTGCTGCTGTCCGCTCTGCTGCTGGGCTGGTGCTGCCGAGCGGCACCGGAGCGGATCCGCTACGCCATCCCCGAGGAGCTGGGCAGAGGCTCGCTGGTGGGGCCGCTGGCGCGGGACCTGGGGCTGAGCCCGGCCGACCTGCCGGCACGCAAGCTGCGTCTCAGCGCGGAGAAGCAATACTTCACCGTGAGCGAGGAGACGGGGAACCTGTACGTGAGCGAGCGTCTGGACCGGGAGGAGCTGTGCGGCGAGGCGGCGTCCTGCTCCGTGAGCTTCGAGGCGCTGGTGCAGAACCCGCTGAACGTTTTCCACGTCGAGGTGGCCATCCAGGACGTCAACGACAACGCGCCGGCCTTCAGCAAGGGTGCTCTGGACCTCGAGATCGCAGAGTTTACACTTCCCGGTGCTCGTTTTCCCCTGCAGATGGCCCGAGACGTGGACGTAGGCAGCAACTCACTGCTGACTTACCAGCTCACTGGCGACCCGTTCTTCCGTCTGGCCGTGAAGAAGAAACCTGATGGAAGCCAGCAGCCGGAATTAGTGCTGGAGAGAGCACTGGACCGCGAGAAACAGAGCTCCATTCAACTGGTGCTGACGGCGATCGATGGCGGGGACCCGGTGAGGTCCGGGACCGTCCAGGTTCGTGTCAACGTCACCGACGCCAACGACAACGCGCCCGTGTTCGCCCAGGACCGGTACCGCGCGACCCTGCGGGAGGACGCGCCACCGGGATCGACGGTGCTGAACGTTTCAGCCTCTGACGCCGATGCCGGCACCAACGCCCGCATCATCTACGGCTTCGGGGAAATGCCGGCCAAGGTGCTTCAGACGTTCGCGGTGGATGCAGAGAGCGGGACGATCACGCTGCGAGAAGCGCTGGATTTCGAGGACACAAGGTCGTTCACACTGGCTGTAGAAGCGCGGGACGGGGGCGGTCTGGTGGCGCACTGCAGGGTGGAGGTGGAGGTGCTGGACATGAACGACAACGTGCCCGAGATCACGATGCTGTCGGTGTCGAGCCCGGTGCCCGAGGACGCGCCGGTCGGCACGGTGGTGGCCCTCCTGAACGTGAAAGACGCCGACTCCGCGGAGAACGGTCAGGTGTCGTGCGAGCTGTCGGGCGAGGCGCCGCTGTCGATCGTGGCGTCGTCGGGCGGCTCGTACAAGGTGGTGACGTCGGGCGCGCTGGACCGGGAGCAGGCGGCCGAGCACCGGGTGACGGTGGTGGCCCGGGACCGGGGCAGCCCGGCGCTGTGGAGCCGCGCGGCGCTGGTGCTGGAGGTGTCGGACGTGAACGACAACGCGCCGGTGTTCGAGGAGGCCGCCTACAGCGCCTACGTGTGGGAGAACAACGCGGCGGGCGCGCTGGTGCTGCGCGTGAGCGCGCGGGACGCGGACGCGGGCGCCAACGGGCGCGTCAGCTACTGGCTGGCGGGCGGCAGCGCGGGCGCGGCGCCGTCCGTGTCGGTGGAGGCGCGGAGCGGCGCGGTGTACGCGCAGCGCTCCTTCGACTACGAGCAGTGCCGCGAGTTCGCCGTGGCGGTGCGGGCGCAGGACGGCGGGGCGCCGGCGCGCAGCTCGACGGCGACGGTGCGCGTCTTCGTGCTGGACCGCAACGACAACGCGCCGCGGGTGCTGTGGCCGGCGGCGGGGGAGGGGTCCGTGGCGGCGCCGTTCGAGGTGGTGCCGCGCTCGGCCGAGGCCGGCTACCTGGTGGCCAAGGTGGTGGCGGTGGACGCGGACGCGGGGCGCAACGCGTGGCTGTCGTACGAGCTGGTGCAGGCGCCGGAGCCGGCGCTGTTCCGCGTGGGGCTGCACAGCGGCGAGGTGCGCACGGCGCGGGCCGTGTCGGAGAGGGACGCGGCGAAGCAGCGGCTGGTGGCCGTGGTGAAGGACCACGGGCAGCCGGCGCTGTCGGCCACGGCCACGCTGCACGTGGTGCTGGCCGAGAGCTTGCAGGAGGCGCTGCCGGAGCTGAGCGAGCGGGCGGCGGGCGCCGACTCGCCGGCGGAGCTGCAGTTCTACCTGGTGCTGGCGCTGGCGCTCCTGTCCGCCCTCTTCGTGCTGAGCGTGGCGCTGGCCGTGCTGGCGCGGCTGCGCCGGGCCGGGCCGCCCGCCGTCCTGCGCTGCCTGGGCGCGCAGCGCTTCTCCGTGGCCGGCGCCGCCTTCCCGGCCGACTTCTGCGAGGGCACCTTGCCCTACTCCTACAACCTGTGCGTGGCGCCAGGCCGCGCCGGGCCCGAGGCCGCTTGGCCGCCGCCGCCGCTCAGCCTGCCGGCGGAGGAGCTGCTTCTCGTCGGGGAGCCCTGCGGCAAGACGAGCCCCACCAGCAGCAGCAGCAGCAGCAGCAGCAGCAGCAGCGTTGCCGACGCGGGAGAGCCGCCCGCCGAGCCCGACGGACTGCAGGTCTTTAAGCCCACGCGGTCCTTCTCTCGGCCTCTTTGCGAGCCTCCTGCCTAAGGTGCTGAGCTGCGGGCTCTTCCCTTGGTGGCGGGTTCGGAGGCTGCCCAGCTCTGCTTCCACAACACGTGGAAATAACCGTGTTCGCGCAGAGATGGTTGCTTGGTGCTCATGCCTCAAAGCCAGCAGAGCACACACAGAAGCTGAAAGTTACTGACCTTGTTACAGATTTAGCCGCCCACATTTACGATAATGAGTTCGTAACTGCCGCATCATCTGCTTTTGGTCAGACATACTCAATTGAGCATACATGTTCCTTGAAGGTGTATATGTGTGTTAATTTGCATAGTACTTGGGCAGCATGTTTCCTCTTTATCAGTACTTCGGCTCTTCTCCAAAGGAAGAGTTGTCAGACAAGCAGGTCTTGTTTTGCTTGTCATGTTCAGGTTGAGCTGGGAACTTTTGTCCACAAAGCTTGTGGAGTCCTAAATTGTGCACGTTGGGCACGGGAAACGCAGGTCCTTGCTGTGTAGAATGAGATTCTCTAAAGCTGTCAGGGTCTGAATATCGAAGTCGAAGCCCCTGGATGACAAGGGAAAATAAGTTAGTCGGCTAAGGCTGTTTTGGTCTTGGGTTCCCAAAGGAAACTTGCATGTACATGAATGGAGAAATTACGGATTGTTTCTTTGTGTCCAGAAATGGGAACACTAATGAGGCTGACCCGACACTACCTTCTGAGTATCTTGTACATTTAACTTTTTTGTTCTCTTATAATTTTTTACCGTTTCTACAGCATTTCTACAGCGATTAACCCGTAGAACGTAAATATCCAGGAATAAAAATTTATCGCTTTCCCTATTTTTTCTCCCCCCGTTTCTCCAAGTGTTGCACTTCCAAGTTGGCTTAATGTTGTTTGGTTTAGGTTTCCTATGTTTTCGATTGCAATGGCGTCCCCGAGTAATGGCTGGAGAAGGGGGAAATTCCGAGCAGCCCCCCGGGCTGCGTCTCCAAGCAGCAATTCGCGGGAGAGCCGCTCGCCGAGCCCGAAGCACCGCAGGTCTGCAAGGTCGCGCGGTCCTTCTCTCGGCGCCTTGCTTGTACTGCTGACAGCGGTGCAAGTTCTGTAGTCTCCAAAGCAGGATTATTCCCCGATGTAGAGTACGCCAATATACACCCAGAACAGAGGTATGTGATTCCTTCCATTTCTGCGCAGAGATGGGTACTGGGTGTAATCCCACAAAGCTAGCACAGCACACACATTTGAAACGTATTGATCTTGTTCCAGCATTACAAAAACCCACCTTCATGTACACTAGCAGATTAGTACTCAACACATCGTTAATTAAGCATTTTCAGATAAGCACACCTGCTCATTGACAGGGTGTGTGTTGGGTGGACTAATTTGTATACTCCGATCTAGGGTAGGTGGTCGGAAACTCCCCCTGACACCTTTACCTTTTCCTCAGTTACAGCAAAGCAAAGTGTTATGTTGGAAACCAAAACTCAATTACATTTCAGTTTCTATAAAGGAGAATTTTTCCCGGGACATATCAGGTCTTGTTTTGGTTCATGATACATTCAGGCTGAGGTGAGAAGTTTTGTTTACAAAGCTTGTGGAGTCCTAAATGCTGCGTGCCGGGTAGGAGAAACGCAGATACTTGGTGTGCAGAATGAGATCCCTAACTCTACCTGGCAGGGTCGGAGAATCGAATTCGATGCCCCTGGGTGACAAGTGAACAAATACTAATTGTCTGAGGCTGTTTCAGTTTTGGGTTCCCAGAGGAAAGATGCGTGAAGGTCCATGAATGGAGAAGTTATAGATTCATTCTTTGCGTCCAAACATGGGAGAGCTAATGAGTCTGACTCGTCTTTTCCAGACATTACCTTCTGAGTTACTTGTGCACTTATTTTGCAAAATATATTTTGCAAATTTTTTTGTTCTCTTTTAACGTTTTTACCCTTTTTTCTAAAGCGATTAATCTGTAGAATGTAAATATCCAGAACAAAAAAAAAAGTCTCGATTTCCCAATTTTTCTCTCCCCGTTCCTCCAAGTGTTTTACTTCATATAACGTGGAGAGTTGGCTTCATGGTGTTTGGTTTAGGTTTTCTTTATTTTCCATTGCAATGACGTCCCCGAGGGAGCGTGTATGTGCATCGCTGCCTGCTGCCGAGACGCTGCCTAGGGGAGCGTTCTAATCCACAATTCCGCAGTGATGGCTCTGCCCTGGTCAGGCCCCACCTGGAGTATTGTGTCCCGTTCTGGGCTCCCTGGTATAAAAAGGAGAGGGATCTCCTTGAGAGAGTCCAGAGAAGGGCTCCGAAGATGATTAAGGGCCTGGAACAGCTCCCCTGTGAGGAAAGGCTGTGAGAGCTGGGGCTGTTCAGCCTGGAGAAAAGAAGACTGAGGGGGGGCCTAATTAATATTTATAAATATCTTAAGTATGGGATGCAGGGAGAATTGGCCAACCGCTTTTCAGTGTCTGTGGGGACAGGACAAGGGGCAATGGCTGTAAACTGGAGCACAGGAAGTTCCGCACCATCACGCGGAAGAACTTTTACACAGTGAGGGTGACAGAGCTCTGGGACAGGCTGCCCAGGGAGGTGGTGGAGTCTCCATCTCTGGAGATATTCAAGACTCGTCTGGACGCCTATCTGTGCAATATGTGCTAGGGAGCCTGCTTTGGCAGAGGGGTTGGACCCGATGACCTCTTCAGGTCCCTTCCAACCCCTACAATTCTGTGATTCTGTGAAGGGGGAGATCTGAACACTGATTCCGAGCAGCCCCCCGGGTGGAGGTGCCAGGCAGCAAGTCGCGAGGGCAGGGCAGTCCCTGAGCAGGACTCCTTCTGGCTGGGGGTCTCCACTGCTGCGGGTCGGGGTTCGGGAAAATCGATGTAAATGGTAGGATTCCGGGATGAGGCTGTTCTGCCGTGCAGATCGGGGTACTGCCGTGCTATCACGACGATACGATATTGCCCTTATAAAATTCTCAGTCACATCGGGCAGCGCTCGGTGTCTGCAGTGCCGGGAGGAGGCTGCGGGCGCCGCTGTTGACCGAGGAGGAGCGAGAGGAAGGCCGGAGCGCTGCAGGCAGCCCCGCCTGCTGCCGCCCGGCTCGCTCGCTCGCTCGCTGGCTGTGTCGGCTCGGCGGCCGGGCTTTTGCGAGCGTCCCCGCGGAACGGGACCGTGCTGCAGCGAGGTGGAGGGACCGGGAGCAGGGAACGGGGAGGCAGAACGTCGCTCGGCGGCGGTGCGGTGCCGGAGTTGCAGCGGCCGAGATGAGCCCGGCGGGGAGGCGGCGGAGCCGGCGGGAGCGAGCCCTGCTGTGGTGCTTGCTGGTGGCGACGTGGGAGGCGGCGCGGGGGCAGCTGCGCTACTCGATTCCCGAGGAGATGCCCAAGGGCTCGTTCGTGGGCGACGTGGCCAAGGACCTGGGGCTCGACCTCACCGCGCTCAAAGAACGCCGTGTTAGCTTTATTTCCGAAGGTAGGACGCAGTATTTCGCTCTGCACGAGCAGACGGGCCATTTAGTGACGGCGGAGAGGATTGACAGAGAGCAGCTGTGCCGGCTGGCGGAGCAATGCGTGCTGCGCTGTGAGGTGATAGTGGAGGGGGAAATGCAGGTTCACGGCACTGAAGTGGAAATCACGGACATTAACGACAACGAACCCAGCTTCCGAGAGACAGAAACGGAGCTGAGGATGAGCGAGACGACGGCGCCGGGCTCGCGGTTTCCCCTACGACATGCCCAGGACCCGGACATGGGAGCGAATTCGCTGCAGAGCTACGAGCTGAGCGGCGACGAGCACTTTTCGCTGGCCGTGCAGGCGGGCCCCGGCGGCCGTCAGCGTCCCGAGCTGGTGCTGGCCAAGGCGCTGGACCGGGAGCAGGCGGCGTTTCACGAGCTGGTGCTGAGGGCGCGCGACGGTGGAGAACCGGCACGGACGGGCACGGCGCGGATCCGCGTGGCCGTGCTGGACGCCAACGACAACGCGCCCGTGTTCAGCCAGGCGGAGTACACGGTGCGTGTGCCGGAGGACGTGCCCGTGGGCTCCACCCTCGTCACCCTCACAGCCACCGACGCCGACGAGGGCCTGAACGGGAACGTGAAATATTCTTTTAATAAAATTTCAGATCAGGCGTCGGAAATTTTTAACCTGGACTCTGAGACAGGAGAAATATCCCTTAAGGGCGTTTTGGACTTCGAAGAAATTCCTTCACATGAACTAGAGGTGCAGGCACATGACGGAGGTGACCTATCAGATACAGCGACAGTATCGATCATGGTGACAGACGTCAACGACAACGCTCCCGAGATTTCTCTGCGGTCGGCGCTGAGCGCGATCTCCGAGGACGCTCCGGCGGGGACGGTGGTGGCCCTGCTGCACGTGCAAGACCGCGACTCGGGTCCGAACGGCGAGGTGCGCTGCAGCATCGCGGAGCGGCTGCCGTTCCGCCTGGAGAAGAGCTTCGAGGACTACTACCGCGTGGTGACGGCGAGGGAGCTGGACCGGGAGGAGGTGTCGGAGTACAACGTGACGGTGCGGGCGGCGGACGGCGGGTCGCCGGCGCTGCGGAGCGGCGCGGTGCTGGCGCTGCGGGTGCTGGACGTGAACGACAACGCGCCGGTGTTCGCCGAGGCGCGCTACAGCGCCCGTGTGCCCGAGAACAACGCGGCGGGCGCGCTGGTGCTGACGGTGCGGGCGCGGGACGCGGACTGGGGGCAGAACGCGCGCGTGCGGTACCGGCTGTGGGAGGGGCGGGTGCGGGGCGCGCCGCTGTCGTCCTACGTGTCGGTGCAGGCGGAGACGGGCGCGCTGTACGCGCTGCGCTCCTTCGACTACGAGGAGGTGCGCGAGGTGGGGCTGTGGGTGCTGGCGGAGGACGGCGGCGCGCCGGCGCTGAGCAGCAACGTGTCGGTGCGGCTCGTGATCGTGGACGAGAACGACAACGCGCCGCAGGTGCTGTACCCGCCGGCGGCGCCGGGCGCGGGCTGGGCGGGCGTGGAGCTGGCGCCGCGCTCGGCCGAGCCCGGCGCGCTGGTGGCCAAGGTGGTGGCGGTGGACGCGGACGCGGGGCAGAACGCGTGGCTGTCGTACGAGCTGGCCAAGGCGACGGAGCCGGGGCTGTTCCGCGTGGGGCTGCACAGCGGCGAGGTGCGCACGGCGCGCTTCCCGCTGGCCCGCGACGCGGCGCGGCAGAGCCTGGTGGTGCTGGTGAAGGACCACGGGCGGCCGGCGCTGTCGGCCACGGCCACGCTGACGGTGGTGCTGGCCGAGAGCGTGGCCGAGCTGCTGGCGGAGCTGGGCAGCGCGGCGGCGGCGGCGGCGGGGCCGGGCGAGGCGGCCGGCAGCCTGACGCGCTGGCTGGTGGTGGCCGTGGCCGCCGTGTCGTGCCTCTTCCTCGCCTTCCTGCTGCTGCTGCTGGCGCTGCGCCTGCGGCGCTGGCGCCGCTCGCAGCTGCTGCCGCCGGCGGGCAGCGGCGCCTTGCGCGGCGTCCCGGCCTCGCACTTCGTGGGCATCGAAGGCGTCCGCGCCTTCCTGCACTCCTACTCGCACGAGGTGTCGCTCACGGCCGACTCGCGCAAGAGCCAGCTCCGCTTGTCGGGCGGCAGCTGCTGCGACACCCTCCCGGCCCGCCCGGCGCCCGACGAGCCCGCGCCGCTGCTCGGAGAGGACCCCGCCGCTGCCCCGGTGAGTTCCTCCGGCCGCGCTTGCTCCGCGACGCCTCCTGCTCCTCTGCCCCTTTTTGCTTGGAGGAGGGGAAAGCCTCGTCGGGGAGGGCGGGGCGGTTCGTGACTTGAGGAGGTTGAGTTTGATTGCGCGTGGGAGCGTCCGGGCAACTGGGCGTGAGGAGCTGATGAAGGGCCCCGCAGAGACGCTCTGCTCGTGTCCCTGCTGGGTGTCCAGCGGTCGCGTCGTGCAACGCGAGTTGTTTCTTCCTCCGGACGTCTGGCTCGAAGACATGTTCTTGCTGCTGGGCTGGGAGCCCTGGAGTGTCCTTTCGCTGTGTGTGCAGGCTGTTGGCGATGCTTAACAAACGAAGAGCTGAACTGGGTACTTATCACAAAGGCCATAGTGGGGGCTTTGTGAAGAATAATGTCGTTACCTGCCAATCAGCCTAATCGCTTATACACCGCTGAAGTTCCGCTTAAGTACCTGAATTTTGTGTCTATTCTAAGTTCCGCTATGTAGAATGTCCTGATGCTGTGACCCTGGATTCCCCTTTCTGAAAGTTAGGAAATGACAGTCATCCAATTGTAAAGTGGTTGTATAATGTGATGTGCACGTACAATAATGATGCACGGGTAGAGATGCTCTGTTTCCTTTGTCAAACTTCCTTTATTCACTTCTATCTCTGCAGAATGTTCTGATACAGAGTTGGTGGACAGTTGTAATAGCACTTCCCTTCAGGCTATTTGTTTCATGTGCAATTACGGTTGCTTTTCCCCATTTCTGGACTGTGTTGTGCATTTGAAAATACGTGTGTTGTTTTGCAGCAAACAATTACTTCAACCACGTAAGACAGGATTTGAGGTGTGAGGGAAAACAATCAGTACTTCAAAGTGAATGTGTTGTCATTTTTCAGAAATCTGAGCTTCAGAACACGGCTCATGACAAGGTGTTTCCACTTAGGGCTTCATATTTGTGGCAGATGAGCAGGGCAGACATTAGACTAATTCCTGACACCTGCTGACCCTTCCTTCAAACAGAAGTAGTAGTAGTAGCCTGGTAGTCTGGTGTAAGGCTTTAATCTCTCAGGCTGCACAGGTGCCCCTAATGACTTTCAGGTGGTCCAAGAAGGAATGTCCACACCCACAGTGAAGGCCATGATAACATCCTGATGAGTTTATTGGACATCACTTTGTCTTAGAATGCTTCTTGCCTTTCTTTTATGATGGATGGTTTGGAGTTCTGTCTCAGCATGTTTGTGTTTAACAATGTGTTGGGTGTTAGTGACTCTTGCCCATGCTAGAGCGTGTGTGAAAGTCAGGAGATGTGAGGGTACCTTTGTGTTCTGTTACAGTCGTGGGAGACAGCTGTAACCATGACCTTGGCAGAAGTTGCATCTCTCTGGAACAGCACGTGTGATTAAACAGGGGAGGAGATTCCCCCTCACCCCCAAATTTGATGAAGCAGTTCTCTGTTGGGTGGCCACTCCTCCAGCTGTTGATGCTTCATGAGCTTCTGAATCCTTCTTCATCTTGTCAGAACAGTGGTGAGGAGACACATGTACCTCCCTTCCTGGTGAGATTCACCTATTTTATCTGTCATGATACAAGGCAGGCAAAGCTTTGTTCAGCAAGGTGCTGTGTGTTGCTGCCCCTTGCTCCCAGGTGGTGAATTTGGGATTGTGGCTGAGCCTTACAGTGTGTGCGGGAGGCAGGAAAACAGAGGCTGTGGTTATCATCACATTTTGATGCTGTTACACACTCTTCCCTGACCCACTGTCATCTGGAGGACAGTCCATCTGTTACCTTTAGGACGTGTGTGATTCTTCTCTGAATTGCAGTGAGGAGATATTGTGTCTTTGCTTCAGTACAGAGCTGTCAAGAAATCCCATGTGAAATCTGTGGGTGTTGCTGGTCTGCCCTGAAGAAGAATGGTCTGGGTCGGCGACCCTCTGGTGACAAGTGCTTGACAATTATATGAGTGAAAGAACACCATGGTTGGCAATGTGAGTCCTGGCAGCTGTTTGTGAGGGTCTGTTCAAGGACACAAAGGTTTGCTGCTTTCCCAGTTCAGCATCTCCATTATGTCATGGAGATTCTTCTTACCACATACTTTTGGGCTAAGAGCTATCACTCTAGCAGTACTGGGAGCTTTGGGAGGTTCCTCCTCAGAGGCATAATGGGAATTTTGGGAAGAGGCAACTGTGTTCATTCCCTGAAAAACACTTGAATTATGTACTTTGTCTAAGTGCCACTGTCTGGAGGAGTCTGTTCTGATCCCTTCCTTTCTGGAGGCACTGAACTCTTGCCTTGGTCGTCAAAGTGATCTGAAAGTGGGCTTCAGTTTTGGAAAATGTATTGAGGACCAAATGTGTGATGTTTGCTGGATTGTCCTGTACCTGCCTTTCCTCTTTACTCCTATAAAGAGGAAGACTTTCCTAGACATGTTTCCTTAAAAAATTACTGGAGAAATTCTCTTGCTTGCCAGGTGCCCATGGTGAGAAGTCAAGATTCCAATGGTAAGGGGAGTTTGTGCATCTTTCCTTTCCTTTGAGCCTGTCTGCAAATGATGAAGATCGTGACAACTGTGAGAACCTCCAAAGTGAGGAAGGCCCTTGGGTGCTGTGTGTGAGGGATGTACTGATGGAGACAGGGCCTGCATTTTGTGACTTCTCAGGGTTCACTGGCCTACATCATAGGAACCTGAAGGTTCCAAGTTTGAGTCCATCTATTTCCTTTCCTATTGCATGACATTTCCTGTGACTGGTAGTTAAATCTTGCCTTTCTTGTCCTGATGAGGCAAGTGAGGGCAACTGTGTGTCTGAGAATGTGTCTGAAAATGTCACTGGAAGAAATGCTCTTGTCCCATACACCTGGTGAGAATTCAGTGCATGTTCCTAATTTTATGCACTGGCATGATTCAGCTGCTCAGCTGTTACTGTACGTAGACATTAACATTACAATACTGATGCCTGAGTCACGTTATCTTCCAAACTGCCTATGTGTGCAGTGGTGTCTTTGAGCTGATACCAGTGACCACGTCTTTTACTGAGCTGCATTTTGCTTCTGCCATCCAGAACATTTTCTGTTTCTTCACATGAGTGTGATGAGCAGAGGTCTCTGTGAGTTCATCCACGTTGTGATCCTTGTTCTCCATAAAGAGAAGTTGTGTGCACAACATGTCTTTGAAGGATGCCTGCCTGCAAAGGTAGCTTTCCTGTGGCATGATGTTCAAAACGTGGGCCTCACTTTGGCTGATAGCCCTTATAAGTAGAGATAGATTCAACTTAGTAGGATGGGGAGCATTTTCCATCTGTTTCTTGGAGAGTGCACAGCTGTGGAGACAAATGCTCCGATATGCTTCTGTTTCACAAAATTTTTTTCACAGCTAAAGGCTGTGAGTGCAGAGTAAGGAGGGTGAGAGAGGCTGGCTAAGTGTGTAGCTAGGAGGAAGATGCATGGACAGAAAAGGAGCTTAGAGCTCCTGTGTGAAACCTCCCTTACGCATCTCTATCACCTTGGCTTGTCACAATCTATAGTTTCTTGACTTGTTATTACACTTTGTTTCAGGCCTTTGTTTCTTGCAAGTTCGTGGTTCCTTTTTCCCATTTCTGGACAGTCCGTTTGCATTTGAAACTCTGCATGTTTTTTTTTCAGCAAATACATACTTCACCCAAAGAGGGGATTTGGGGTGAAGTGGGATGAAGGAAAAGCTAAAACATAATCTCTTCTTTTTTGTCTTCACTGAGAAAGAGGCTCGTGATGAGCATTTGATCTGTTGGGTAATCAATGGGCCACAGAATAGGGAAAAACAGATGAGAGATGATGAATTTGTCAAAAAGTGACAACCCCACTAATGTTCAGTGCAGAGTGAGGCTTAAAGGTCACTCTTGTAGCTTGAGACCTCAAGGAGTTCCAGGTGCTCTGGACGAAGAACTTTACTTTCTGCAGTGAAGTCTGAGACATCCTTACACTGACTTTCCTCTGAAAACTTATTCAAGGCTTTTTGTGTTCTTTCTCTGTTAGTTTGGAGGGTTTTGTGTGTTTTGGCACTGGGGTGGGGGTGGTGGCGGGGGGGAGAGAAAGAGATTTTTATATAATTTTCCCCTGATCTCCTCCATATGTTTTAGTTACAAGTGGGAAGTTATCTTGCATTGTGCCTCTCACAGGTAGGAGAAGGAGAAGGAAGGAGATGTGTGTGTGCATTTGTGGTATATTTTTGGCAGGGAAAGTAGATGAAAGCATGATTATAGTAGGAGCTGCATCTTTGTGGAACACTGAAGAGGGGAGGAGATTCCCCATCAGCTGATGGTTTGATGATCCATTTGTGTTGGATTAGGAATCCTCTCTCCTTTTGTCTGTTTATCATCTGTGTGCTTTTGAATCATCCTTTTTCCTTCTAAGAATGTTGGTGAGCTGACAAATATTACCTCCCTTCCCAGTGTGATTGTTCTGAGTTTTCTTCTCTTCGTGTGTATTACCAATGATGAGAAGGTGAGAAGCAAACAAGCCAGTTGTGTATGGTCAGAGAGAAGACCTGAGGGAGACGTGCTGGTATTGGGACCATAGTGGAGCAGATGCTCATTTCCCTGCTTGTCTTAGTAACTTTATTATGCACACAGGTGTTGTATCATGCCAAGTGGAAAGCAATAACAAGGTGTTCCTCAAGGATGCGTACTGGGACAATGACTATTTGTTCTCTTCATTGATAACAGAGGCAGTTGGAGCAAGTGCACACTCAGTGAGCTGAGTCAGTTAATTTGCTGGAGGGAAGAGATGCCACCAAGAAGGACCCTGACAGGCTGGAGAAGTGGTCCATGCCAATCTCATGACAGTCAACAAGGCCAAGGGTGATGTCCTGCTTCTAGGTCAGGGCAATCCCCAGTTTCATTACAGCCCATGGGATGAATGGATCGAGAGCAGTCCGGTGGTGAAGGATTAGTGGGTAATGCTGGGTGACAAATGAGCTGCCAACGTTCACTGGCTACTGAAAAATGCACTCTTATTATGGCCAGCTACTAAAAGGAGGTCCAGACATAGACCTGTTCAAGATGATCCAGAGAAAAGCCCCAGAATTGTCCAAGGGCTGGAAAGTCCCTGCTCTGAAGAAGGGCTGAGATGGTTCAAGTTCATCAATTTACAGAAGACAAGGCTCTCAGGGGATCTTAGTTAGCCTTTTGGAATATATACAAAGGGGGCTTAAAAAAAAGTTGGAGAGTTTCTAACATGGAATGTTGTGATGGGACAGGAGTTTTAAGCTGAACGGTGGTATATTTTTATTGGTCATGAAGCAGAAATATTTTACAATGAGGGTGGTGAGAGAATGGAACAAGTTGCTCAGAGAAGTTCTGGGTGCGCCATCAGTGAAAGAGTTCAAGGTTAGGTTGGACAGGGCTTTCAGCAACCTATCCAATTATTTTAAGGGTGTCCCTACCCATGGCAGGGCGTGGAAAACATGATTTTAAAGGACCCATTGAGCCCAACGCGTTCTGTCATCTTTAAGATGGCCGCTTTTTATTGTCATCCCAAGAGTATGGACATGGAAAAGAAGGAATGTTTCCGAATCAGGAAAGTAATAAAGGTCATTCTGCTGTCTTTATACAGAGCTATGCACTGCACCTTCTTGTGGTACATGTCTCCCTATGAGAAAATAGCATCGGAGAAAATATCAGAGACTTACATGAGCTGAAGGAAGAAACGCAGAGAAATGTAAACTGTTTGCAGGTCTGGCGTGCACGGTTTCAAATCACTTTTGTTCCTTCTGTCTAAAGAGTTCTCTTTTTCTCCAACAAGGATATTTCCTTCTTGGTGTTACTGAATTAGCCAAGTCCACATTGCCACTTAAGAAGAGGAACTCAATGTAGCTGACAAGGGATCTAGGTTCCAAACGCGGTTGGAATGGCAGAAAGCGAGTGTTTCTGTCTGCCAGATCGCGATTAAAAGGAGATCTTGAGGCTTGGTGCTGCACCTAAACAGCAGCCGCAATCACGGCTCCCAGGGAGCGCAGCCATCAGGCGGCTACAGTGTCGTGGCGGCGCCTCCGGGTGCCGCTATTGTCCGACGAGGAGCGGCGCTGGAGCCGCCACCGCAGCCCGAGCCGCCGCAGGCTGCTCGCTCGCACGGCGCCGGTCGGAGCGGCAGCGGCTCGAGCAGCAGCGGCGAGAGGCGGCGCGGAGCGGGGAGCAGCGGCGTCCGAGCCGGCGACGAGATCGCGGCCCTTGAGCAGGACGTGCGCTCGCTGCGGAGAGCGTCCGGGAGAGAGGAGAGGGCGGCGAGCGCTGCCGAGAATGGCGGGCGTGCAGGGGCCGAGGCGCGGGCGAGCAGCCGGGCGAGTGCTGCTGTCCGCTCTGCTGCTGGGCTGGTGCTGCCGAGCGGCGCCGGAGCGGATCCGCTACGCCATCCCCGAGGAGCTGGGCAGAGGCTCGCTGGTGGGGCCGCTGGCGCGGGACCTGGGGCTGAGCCCGGCCGACCTGCCGGCACGCAAGCTGCGTCTCAGCGCGGAGAAGCAATACTTCGGCGTGAGCGAGGAGACAGGGAACCTGTACGTGAGCGAGCGTCTGGACCGGGAGGAGCTGTGCGGCGAGGCGGCGTCCTGCTCCGTCAGCTTCGAGGCGCTGGTGCAGAACCCGCTGAACGTTTTCCACGTCGAGGTGGCCATCCAGGACGTCAACGACAACGCGCCGCGCTTCTTGCGGGACAATTTCCATCTCGAGATCAACGAGTTGACTTCTCCCGGCGCCCGGTTTTACTTGGGTGTCGCCGAGGACGCGGACGTGGGCAGCAACGCGCTGCAGGGCTACGAGCTGGAAGCCAACGGGTACTTCGCGGTGGAGGTGAAGCAGAGCCAGGACGGCAGCAAGTTCGCGGAGCTGGTGCTGCAGCGCGCGCTGGACCGGGAGAGCGAGCAGAGCCTGCGGCTCGTGCTGAGGGCGCTGGATGGCGGCGAGCCGCCCCGCAGCGGCACCGCCCAGCTCTGCATCGACGTCACCGACGCCAACGACAACGCGCCCGTGTTCACGCAGGACCGGTACAGCGCGAGCCTGCGCGAGGACGCGCCGCCGGGATCGACGGTGCTGAACGTCTCGGCCTCCGACGCCGACGCCGGCACCAACGCCCGCATCTCCTACGGCTTCGGGGAAATGCCGGCCAAGGTGCTCCAGACGTTCGCGGTGGACGCAGAGAGCGGGACGATCACGCTGCGGGAGGCGCTGGACTTCGAGAACACGCGAGGCTACACGCTGCTGGTGGAGGCGCGGGACGGGGGCGGTCTAGTGGCACACTGCAAGGTGGAGGTGGAGGTGCTGGACGTGAACGACAATGCGCCCGAGGTGACACTGACGTCGGTGTCGAGCCCGGTGCCCGAGGACGCGCCGGTTGGCACGGTGGTGGCGCTGGTGAAAGTGCGGGACCGAGATTCCGGGGAGAACGGTCAGGTGTCGTGCGAGCTGTCGGGCGAGGCGCCGCTGTCGATCGTGGCGTCGTCGGGCGGCTCGTACAAGGTGGTGACGTCGGGCGCGCTGGACCGGGAGCAGGCGGCCGAGCACCGGGTGACGGTGATGGCCCGGGACCGGGGCAGCCCGGCGCTGTGGAGCCGCGCGGCGCTGGTGCTGGAGGTGTCGGACGTGAACGACAACGCGCCGGTGTTCGAGGAGGCCGCCTACAGCGCCTACGTGTGGGAGAACAACGCGGCGGGCGCGCTGGTGCTGCGCGTGAGCGCGCGGGACGCGGACGCGGGCGCCAACGGGCGCGTGAGCTACTGGCTGGCGGGCGGCAGCGCGGGCGCGGCGCCGTCCGTGTCGGTGGAGGCGCGGAGCGGCGCGGTGTACGCGCAGCGCTCCTTTGACTACGAGCAGTGCCGCGAGTTCGCCGTGGCGGTGCGGGCGCAGGACGGCGGGGCGCCGGCGCGCAGCTCGACGGCGACGGTGCGCGTCTTCGTGCTGGACCGCAACGACAACGCGCCGCGGGTGCTGTGGCCGGCGGCGGGGGCGGCGGGGGAGGGGTCCGTGGCGGCGCCGTTCGAGGTGGTGCCGCGCTCGGCCGAGGCCGGCTACCTGGTGGCCAAGGTGGTGGCGGTGGACGCGGACGCGGGGCGCAACGCGTGGCTGTCGTACGAGCTGGTGCAGGCGCCGGAGCTGTTCCGCGTGGGGCTGCACAGCGGCGAGGTGCGCACGGCGCGGGCCGTGTCGGAGAGGGACGCGGCGAAGCAGCGGCTGGTGGCCGTGGTGAAGGACCACGGGCAGCCGGCGCTGTCGGCCACGGCCACGCTGCACGTGGTGCTGGCCGAGAGCTTGCAGGAGGCGCTGCCGGAGCTGAGCGAGCGGGCGGCGGGCGCCGACTCGCCGGCGGAGCTGCAGTTCTACCTGGTGCTGGCGCTGGCGCTCCTGTCCGCCCTCTTCGTGCTGAGCGTGGCGCTGGCCGTGCTGGCGCGGCTGCGCCGGGCCGGGCCGCCCGCCGTCCTGCGCTGCCTGGGCGCGCAGCGCTTCTCCGTGGCCGGCGCCGCCTTCCCGGCCGACTTCTGCGAGGGCACCTTGCCCTACTCCTACAACCTGTGCGTGGCGCCGGGCCGCGCCGGGACCGAGGCCGCTTGGCTGCCGCCGCCGCCCAGCCTGCCGGCGGAGGAGCTGCTTCTCGTCGCGGAGCCCTGCGGCAAGACGAGCCCCAGCAGCAGCAGCAGCGTTGCCGGCGCGGGAGAGCCGCCCGCCGATCCCGACGCACCGCAGGTCTGTAAGCCTTGTCTCTTCCCTTGGTGGCGGGGTCAGGGTTGCCCAGCGAACGAGCGGAATATTCTTGTGAAGTGGTCGAGGGTCAGGGGAGAAGTTGTTGGCCTTCTACTTGTGCTACAGAAAACGGTAAAAGTGTGTTGCAGCTGTGTTGTCGTCAAATTGGCATCGTGACCCCGTGCGCAGTGTACTGCAATATACACATAGAGCACACGTATTCCATATCTCCGCAGAGATAGTATTGATCTTATTACAGAATTACCCACCCACATCTACTCTAATTTGGTATTAATTATCTGATCTAACCTTGTTCAAACATATTGAACTTGTGTGTGTGTGTTTGTTAATTTGCATATTCTTCTGGCAAGAAAGACTTCGTCTCTTCTCCAAAGGAAGAGTTGTTAAGCAAAGCACGGGTACATCACTAAACTCACATTTCTGTCCCTGTACAGAGGAAAATTCTACTTGATCGATATCAGGACTTGTTTTGGTTCTTGACATGTTCAGGTTGAGGTGAGAAATTTTTTACTACAATGCTTGTGGCGACCTAAATGGTGCATGTTTGGCACAGGGAAGGCAGATCCTTGCTCTGTAGAATGAGATCTGCTAACACTCCACGGCAGGTTAGGGAAATTGGGATTGTCGCTTGACATTTGAGATTTTTCTTCACCTGTAGCACCGGAGTTATACGTGGAAAAATTTTGTTGGGTTCCCAAAGGAAATGCGCATGTGACTCCATGAATTGAGAAATTCCTCCGCCTGTAGAAACTGCAGCACTAATGAGGCTGATTCGTCTTTTCCAGGCACTACCTTCTCAGTTCCTTGTGCAGTTATTTTGCATTTTTATTCTCTAACTTGTTATACCATTCCTGACTCTGATGGGTTCTCTTTACAACAGTTAACCCGTAGAATGTTTTTTCCAAACCAAACCCTCCCGTTTTCCCGATTTTTTCGTTTCTTTTTTTTTCTATCAGTTTTGTACTTCATTTAACGTGAAGCGTTGGCTTTAAGGTGTTTTGTTTCTTTGTTTGCAACGAGGTCCGTGACAGAAAGTGTATGTGCATCGCTGCCTGCTGATGACTAAGAGCCTAGTTTTATTATCCACATTTCCGCAGAGGTGGCTGGAGAAGGGGGAGCTCTGAAGGCTGATTAGAGCAGCAAGCGGGGCAAAGGTCCTAAATCGAAAGTCACGAGAGCAGGGTAGTCCCTGAAGACTCCTTCTGACAGGGATGGAGGAGTAGGGGTGTCCCCATTAATACCATCTGCTGTGGTTGGGAAAATCGATACATTTGGTGGGGTTCCAGGATGAGGCGGTTCTGTCCATCAAACCGAAGCAGAGATGTGATGGTGGCGGTGGGGATTGAGCTTTTGGGAGGGTGGGACACGAGACTATGCGGCACGTCATCTTACGAAGATGTAGCCGCTAAACAGCCCCTATCCGCAGCGGGCAGCGCTCGGTGTCTGCAGTGCCAGGAGGAGGCTGCGGGCGCCGCTGTTGACCGAGGAGGAGCGAGAGGAAGGCCGGAGCGCTGCAGGCAGCCCCGCCCGCTGCCGCCCGGCTCGCTCGCTCGCTCGCTGGCTGTGTCGGCTCGGCGGCCGAGCGCTCTGCGAGCGTCTCGGCGGTCCGGGACAGTGCTGCAGCGAGGCGGAGGGGTTTGGGAGCTGCGGGCCAACAGCGGGAGGGTGGATCATCGTTCTGCAGCGATACGGTTTCCAGTGGAGCCGCGGCGGAGATGTGCCCGGCGGGGATACGGCGCGGCCGGCGGGAGCGAGCCCTGCTGTGGTGCGTGATGGTGGCGGTGTGGGAGGCGGCGCGGGGGCAGCTGCGCTACTCGCTTCCCGAGGAGATGCCGAAGGGCTCGTTCGTGGGCGACGTGGCCAAGGACCTGGCGCTCGACCTCACCGCGCTCCGACAACATGGCATCCACATCGTAGACAGGTCTGGGACGCAGTATTTCGCTCTGCACGAGCAGACGGGCCATTTAGTGACGGCGGAGAGGATTGACAGGGAGCAGCTCTGCCGGCTGGCGGAGACATGCGTGCTGCGCTGTGAGGTGATAGCGGAGGGGGAAATGCGGGTTCACGGCATCGAGGTGGAAATCACGGACATTAACGACAACGCCCCCAGCTTCCGAGAGACAGAAACGGAGCTGAGGATGAGCGAGACGATGGCGCCGGGGTCGCGGTTTACCCTGCGAGACGCGCAGGACCCGGACGTGGGAGCGAATTCGCTGCAGAGCTACGAGCTGAGCGGCGACGAGCACTTTTCGCTGGCCGTGCAGGCGGGCCCCGGCGAGCATCAGCGTCCCGAGCTGGTGCTGGCCAAGGCGCTGGACCGGGAGCAGGCGGCGTTTCACGAGCTGGTGCTGAGGGCGAGTGACGGCGGAGAGCCGGCACGGACGGGCACGGCGCGGATCCGCGTGGCCGTGCTGGACGCCAACGACAACGCGCCCGTGTTCAGCCAGGCGGAGTACACGGTGCGTGTGCCGGAGGACGTGCCCGTGGGCTCCACCCTCGTCACTCTCACGGCCACCGACGCCGACGAGGGCCTGAACGGGCACGTGAAATACGGTTTTCATAAAATTTCAGATCAGGCGTCGGAAATTTTTAACCTGGATTTTGAGATAGGAGAAATATCGCTTAAGGGCGATTTGGACTTCGAGGAGTTTTCTTCATATGAATTGGAGGTGCAGGCGCACGACGGCGGCGGACTTTCCGACACAGCGAAAGTGTCGATCACGGTGACAGACGTCAACGACAACGCGCCCGAAGTGACTGTGACTTCTCATCTCAGCGCGATCTCCGAGGACGCGCCGGCGGGGACGGTGGTGGCCCTGCTGCACGTGCAGGACCGCGACTCGGGTCCGAACGGCGAGGTGCGCTGCAGCATCGCGGAGCGGCTGCCGTTCCGCCTGGAGAAGAGCTTCGAGGACTACTACCGCGTGGTGACGGCGAGGGAGCTGGACCGGGAGGAGGTGTCGGAGTACAACGTGACGGTGCGGGCGGCGGACGGCGGGTCGCCGGCGCTGCGGAGCGGCGCGGTGCTGGCGCTGCGGGTGCTGGACGTGAACGACAACGCGCCGGTGTTTGCCGAGGCGCGCTACAGCGCCCGTGTGCCCGAGAACAACGCGGCGGGCGCGCTGGTGCTGACGGTGCGGGCGCGGGACGCGGACTGGGGGCAGAACGCGCGCGTGCGGTACCGGCTGTGGGAGGGGCGGGTGCGGGGCGCGCCGCTGTCGTCCTACGTGTCGGTGCAGGCGGAGACGGGCGCGCTGTACGCGCTGCGCTCCTTCGACTACGAGGAGGTGCGCGAGGTGGGGCTGTGGGTGCTGGCGGAGGACGGCGGCGCGCCGGCGCTGAGCAGCAACGTGTCGGTGCGGCTCGTGATCGTGGACGAGAACGACAACGCGCCGCAGGTGCTGTACCCGCCGGCGGCGCCGGGCGCGGGCTGGGCGGGCGTGGAGCTGGCGCCGCGCTCGGCCGAGCCCGGCGCGCTGGTGGCCAAGGTGGTGGCGGTGGACGCGGACGCGGGGCAGAACGCGTGGCTGTCGTACGAGCTGGCCAAGGCGACGGAGCCGGGGCTGTTCCGCGTGGGGCTGCACAGCGGCGAGGTGCGCACGGCGCGCTTCCCGCTGGCCCGCGACGCGGCGCGGCAGAGCCTGGTGGTGCTGGTGAAGGACCACGGGCGGCCGGCGCTGTCGGCCACGGCCACGCTGACGGTGGTGCTGGCCGAGAGCGTGGCCGAGCTGCTGGCGGAGCTGGGCAGCGCGGCGGCGGCGGCGGCGGGGCCGGGCGAGGCGGCCGGCAGCCTGACGCGCTGGCTGGTGGTGGCCGTGGCCGCCGTGTCGTGCCTCTTCCTCGCCTTCCTGCTGCTGCTGCTGGCGCTGCGCCTGCGGCGCTGGCGCCGCTCGCAGCTGCTGCCGCCGGCGGGCAGCGGCGCCTTGCGCGGCGTCCCGGCCTCGCACTTCGTGGGCATCGACGGCGTCCGCGCCTTCCTGCACTCCTACTCGCACGAGGTGTCACTCACGGCCGACTCGCGCAAGAGCCAGCTCCGCTTGTCGGGCGGCAGCTGCTGCGACACCCTCCCGGCCCGCCCGGCGCCCGACGAGCCCGCGCCGCTGCTCGGGGAGGACCCCGCCGCTGCCCCGGTGAGTTCCTCCGGCCGCGCTTGCTCCGCGACGCCTCCCGCTGCCGCTGCTCCTCTGCCCTCGTCCCTCTACCCCTTTTCGCTGCGAATAGGGGGAAGCCTCGTCGGGACCGGCGGGGCGGTTTGAGGCGCGGGGGCAGACGCGAGGAGTGGGAGTTTGATTGCGCGTGGGAGCCCGGGCAGCTGGGCGTGAGGAGCTGATGAAGGGCCCCGTAGAGACGCTCTGCTCCTGTCCCTGCTGGGTGTCGTGCAACGCAATTGCTTCTTCCCCCAGAGGTCTGGCTCGAAGACATGTTCTTGCTGCTGGGCTGGGAGCCTTGGGGTGTCCTTTCGCTGCGTGTGCAGGCTGTCTGTGATGCTTAACAAACAAAGAGCTGAATTGGGTACTTAGCACAAAGGTGCTACCGGGGGCTTTGTGAAGAACAAAGTCGCTACCTGTCAATCAGCTTAATCACTTAATTACCGATGAAGTTCCGCCTAAGCACCTGAATTGTGTACCTACTGTAAGCGCCGCTATCATCTTCCCAAGGTAAGTTTGGACTAAGCGCTGATGTAGGATGATGGTGACTTTGAATTGATACTTGTAACTCTGAGCCTTGTCTTGTGATGTTTGTAGAGGGTGGCACATTCTGCCTGTCCAGGCAGGTCAGTTGAAGAATTTTGCCGAGGTTGGGCTTCAAATGTTGGAAAGATAGAAAGAGGCTACAGATGTTACTGTGTGTCTGTGGCTTTGGTATGTGGTGTGAAGTGTGGGAGGCTGCTGTGGACTTGTTACCAACTTGATACCCTTTTTTTGTTTGTACTGAGCTGACATGATCTGAAGTCTTAAACTGCGATTCCTTCCCTTCTGCAGGGTTCCCACTCTTGCCTTGTGGTTTGATGTGGATTTTGGTTTGATTTTTTGTTTGTTTGTTTGTTTGTTTGTCTGGTTGGGGTTTTTTTGCTTGGAGTTTATTTTTTATTCTACTCATACGCTGGGTCACTTTCTGTTTGGTAGGTCTTAAAACATAAGAATATCTTTTATCATTTTGGGGCTGTGGAATAATTTCTCTCTGCAGTGATTGGTCAATATTTTGAACTTTCTATGTGGCTTGACTCTTTTTTAATCTAATGTTATGTTCGTGTGCTTATTAGCACTTAAATATTTTTAAATGTTTTATTATTGCTGAAAACAGAGTGTGATGGAAAGACTTAAGAATGTTTTTTTATTAGAAAGATGATGCCGTTAGAAATACACGACTTTGTTTTTTCATTAATAAGACTTTAGTTTAGATTTACTTCTAAAGTTTTTTGTTGCTTCACCCGGTTATCACTCTTCCCTTTTAACACAGCTTTTTCATTCATCCATTAAGCCATGGTTGGAAAGTGGAGCTGGCTGTGCCTGCTTCCTGGCGAGGTCTTGTACTGGCCTCACGTGTGCAAGCTCCTCACTCAGCCAGTAGTGACAGCAGTGTCAGCTTTATGTACCCGAATGCAGTGTGGGTTTTCCACGCTGGAGGCACTTCTTCCTTAACCAGAGAGCATCCCCAGGCATTCCTGCCAATTCCTTGTTGCTTGTGGGCATTTCCTTGGTTGGGTCAAAAGCGATCTCCAAGCTCTGGATTGAGGAATAGGGTGTGAGAGGAGTGACAAGACTTGTCAATAAGTGTTCCGTTCTAGAATACATGTGCATATGTGAGCACATCCTCAGCAGTGACCCAGCACTGTCATCTTCTGTAGATGGAGTTGAAGAACTGCATGTTTCTAGACTCGTTAAGCCTGCCAACTACGGGTGAAGTGCTAGAAAGCAGAATATTGTGTCAATTTCTGCTGGGATGCTCTTGCAGGTTGCATGGCACTTCAAGAAATGTCAAGATACTGTTGATGTGAGGAGTTAATTTGTGCTTTTTATGTCACCTTACAACTTGCTTAATCTTGTGTAGCTGTGCTTGATATTTTGATGCTGTGTTCAGATTTGAGTAGTGTATGAGGAGCACAGTGGCATGCATTCTTTAATAACATTGTTTGAAAATGCTGGTATGTCCTTCTTGCCTTGCTTGGTGCAACAATGTGAAGGTGGGCCTTAGTGTCTGATCATTTGCTGAGGACAAAATCTGTGATGTTTGCCTGACTGTTCTATACATGCCTTTCCTGTTTACAACTGTAAAGAGGAAGACTTCCATAGACATGTTTTGTTTTAAAGTTAGTGGGTGAAATGTTATTTCTTGTGACAGGTACATGGTGGGAATTACCATGGGAATTTTTCTTGAAGTTTTCTTCCTTCTAAGTTTATTTTGCAGTTTTCTGTTCCATGGAGTCTGTCCTTCACATATGAAGGCCATTAGGAACAGTGCTGTCACCAAAATTTGGGAAAGAAATAATTGTAGTGTTAGGAAGCAGGCATTATCTTTAGTGTAGCGCTGGATGTACAGGGCATTGCTCCAACCTAACATACATACTAATTTGAAAGAAGCATGCATTTTTATACATGTCATGGTTTGTATGCTCATGTGTAGTCATTTACATCAGATATCTTGGAATGGTCATACATGTTTGGTCTATTTCCTGGGATTAATTGTCATATTTACATACTTATGCACAGTCAGACTTAAATAACAATTCTCACCTTAGCTCATCACTTTGGTTGCATATTCCTCAGGTTCCTTATCTTGGTTCCATCTGTTTTCTTTCTGGTGTGTCTGCACATCTCCAGGATGGGTCAGTCATGGCTGTGAAATTATTGTCCCTGATTGTATTCTTATCTGAGGCTGCTCAAGGTCCTTCTTTTTAGTTCCTGGTTTAGAGTTTGACGTTCCCCATTCTGTCCTTGATAACTTGGCACGTTGTTCCATTATACAACAATAGCTCAGTTTTACAAATTTGGCTTATTTACAGATCCTGTATCAATTTGACCTGTGAAGTGTTTGAGGAGAGTCTTGGGGGTGCTGTATTTGAGGATGTACATGTGGAGTCATGGCATGAGTTTTGTGACTTCCCAGGATTCATGGCTGGTCTACATCCAAGGTGTCTGAAGGTGTCTAATTTTTGGAGATCCCACAGCTGAGATCCCAAGTGGCCAAGCTGTGGGTACATCAGGTTCCTCCTTTCCTGCTGTATGGTGTTTCCTGTGAGTGGCAGTTATTGAGCATAGACCTACACTTTGCATTGAGGTTTGAGCGTGATATGTCTTCCAGGTGCCCATGTGCCAGGAGTGACAGTTTTCCACTCATAAAGAGGTTCTCCAATGTATGAGAAATGACAATATGTGTCTAGGATGTTTCTCCTTCCTTTGTGAAACCTCTTTATTCACCTCTAGCATAGACCTACCCTTTCCATTGAGATTTGAACTTGAGATATCTTCCAGGGTGCCCATGAGCTGGCAATGACAGTCCTCCCATTATAAAGTAGTTGTCCAGCAAGTTGCACTTGTAGAACGATGATACATGGCTAGAGATGCTTTCCCTTCCTTTGTGAATCCTCCTTTATTCACCTTTATCTCCATGGAATGTTGCAATACAGAGTTTCTTGACAGTTGAAATGGCACTTTTCTTCATGTTCTTTGTTTCCTGTGCTGTCATGATTCCTCTTCTCCATTTCTGGACAGGGCTTGTGGAAATGAAACTGTGTGTGTTGTTTTGCATCAGATACTTACTTCAACCTCATAAGACAGGATTTGAGGTGTGAGGGGAAAAAGCAATCAGAACCTCAGAGTGAATGTTTTGTCATTTCTCATAAGCTTGAGAGCTAGGCCCACAACAAGGTATTTCCACTTAGGAATTCATATTTGTGGCAGATGATCAGGGCACATATTAGGCTAATTACTGTGACCTGTTGACCCTTTCTTGAAATGAACTGCATAGTTTAGTGTAAGACTAAACTTACACTAGACTAAGCCACCTGTGCAGTGTGACTGATGACTTCCAAGTGCTCTCAGGAGGAATGTCCACACCCACAGTGAAGGCCAAGAAGATGTCCTGGTGAGTTTCTCTGACATCACTGTCTCTTACAATGCTTCTTGCCTTGCTTATCTGATGAACACATTGGTGGTTTTCTTTACCTGGTCCCACAGGGCTGTAGGTTTCCATGTTAATCTCAGCATGGCTTTGTTTAGCAATGTGTCAGGTTTTAGTGCCACTTGTTCATGCTAGAATGGGTATGAAAGGTAGGAGATGTGAGGGTACCTTTGTGTTCTATTATGGTCGGGGGGACAGCTGTAACCATGGCCTTGGCAGAAGTATGATAAAAGACAGGAGGAAATTCTGCCTACACGTTGAGTTTGATGAAGCCATTTTCTATTGGGTGACCACTTCTCCAGCTGTTTATCCTTCACAAGCTTCTGAATCCATCTTTGTGTTTCCAGGACGTTGCTGAGGAGACACATGTGCCTCCCTTCCTGGTGTGACTGTGCTGCATTATCCTGTCATGATACAAGGCAGGCAAAGCTTTGTTCAGCAAGGTGCTGTGTGCTGCTGCCTCCTGCTCCTGGGTGGGGAACATGGTATTGTGTGACTGAGAGTGATGCTGGTCCATGTTTGCCACCTATATGGGTAAAAGAACACCATGGAAGTTTGAAGTGTTGGTGACATGAGTCCTGGCAACTGTTTGTGTGGGGCTGTCCAAGGACATAATGATTTGCTGCTTTCCCAGTATGCCATGGAGATTCTTCATCCCAAGTATGTTTGGGATGAGACATCCCTCCAGCTGTACTGGGAGCCCTGGGAGGTTACTCCTCATTGCCACAATGGGAGCTTTGGGAAGAGGAAGCTTTATTTCATTTTCTGTGAAATACCTGAATTCTAAGATATAATCTATATAGCTGTATTCCAATACATGCTATATTCTAGCCTTTCTTGTTGTAATGATGTGAAGGTGGGTCTTAGTTTCTGATAATGTATTGAGAACCAAATCTATGATATTTGCCTGACTGTCCTGTATATGCCTTTCTGGTTGACAGCTGTGAAGAGGAAGGCTCCCATAGATGTGTTTCCTTAAAGTTACTGTAGAAATGTTCTTGTGTGTCAGGTGCTCATGGTGAGAAGTCAAGACTCCTCATGGTATGGAGAGGTTTTCTGTGCAATTTTCCTTTCCTTTGAGTCTGTCTGCAAATGGTGAAGATCATGACAAGCATGAGAACCTCTGAAGTTTTGAGGAGTGTCTTGGGAAAACTGTGTGAGGAGGTACTCGATAAAAGGCCTGTGTTTGTTGACTTCGCTGGATTCATGGCTGTGCTACATCCAATGAGTCTGAAGGTTCCTTATTTTTGAATGTTTGAATTCATCCATTTGCTTTCTTATTGCATAATGTTCCTGTGATGTGTAGTCAATGTCGTGCCATTCTTGCCACAGTAGGCAAATGTCAGCAACTTTGTGTCTGATACTGTGTCTGGAAATGGAAGAAATGCTCTTGCTTGTCCCATACACCCAGTGACTTTTGTCATGGTATGTACTGTCATGTCCTATGCAGCCTTTTAGTGAGATTGTTAGCTGTTGGTTGTAGATCTAAAGGTTGCATTACCAGCGGTGGAGTCACATATCTTCCAAATTGCCCATGTGTGTGATGATATCTTTGAGCTGCCTATCACTTCTGCCATTCAAAACATTTTCCCATTTCTTTACATGACTGTGATGAGCAGAGACTTTTCTAGGTGTTCATTCATGTTGTGATCCTTGTTTTCTGTAAGAACAAGTTGTGTTTGCAATATGTCTTTGACGAATGTCTGCTGGAAAAGTTAGCACTCCCGTTGTGTGATGTTTGGGTGAGGTGGAGTGTTCTGTTTGCTCAGAGGGAGGGCAGGTGGAAGACTTTGTTGTAGTAGTCTGACATGTCCAGAGAAATGACTCTGAGAACTGTGTCTATGAATCTTGGTGGAAATTCCTGTGTGATCTTCACGGGTACTCTTCACCAACTAGATATTCTTCTTGTGTAGCTACAACATTTGAGATAATCCAAAACAGTAAGCTATGATACCCTCACTTCTGCAGGTTTTCAAAACCTGGGCCTCAGTTTGACTGATCACCCTTAAAAGTATAGATGGGTTAAAATGATCCAGAGCAGTTTCTATCCATACCTGGAAGGTGTACAGCTTCAAAGACAAAGGCTCTGATACGCTTCTGTTTCCCTAAAATTACTCCTGTGGCTGATGCATGGCCAAAAGTTGAGTGTTACCTGTTCTTCAGCTGAAGGCTGTGAATGCCGAGCAAGGAGTGGGAGAGGCTGGCTTCCAACCAGGAAAATTGGTGGGTCAATGTGGTTTTGGCTGTGCAATGGCTGGATGTCATGCCTGATGCCAAGGCCTGGGCCATTTATATTGGACAGTGAAGCAAGGATGATAATGAGGCAATGGTAATCTTCTTATAATGAAGTATGGGATCATAAGTGTGTACCTAGAAGGAAGATGCATGGGTAGAAGTGCTTAAAATTCTTGTATGAAACATCTGTTACTCATCTCTATATGGATTGTTTGGATCTAGAGTTTCTTGACTATTGTGTTACATTCATCAAGAGGCACTTGATGAATATTTAATCTGTTAGGAGGGTAATGAGACTCAGAATAGAAGAAGCAGGGGGAGATGATCCCTCCCCCGATTACATTTTTTTTTGACAATAATGAGACTGTGAGAAGCAAACTAGCCTGTTGTGTAGGGTTGGAGAGCTGAGTGGTGCAGTTGATTCACTAGAGGGAAGAGTTGCCCCCCAGAGGGACCCTGACAGTCTGGAGCAGTGGCCCATGCAAATCTTGAAAGATCAACATGGCCAATGGCAAGGTTTGCTCCTGGACTGGGGCAATCTCCAGTTTCATTACAGGCCATGGGACGAACGGATTGAGAGCAGCCTTGTGGAGAAGGACTAGCGGGTACTGATGGGTAACAAATGGGACGTGAGCTGGCAATGTTCACTGGCTACCCAAAACTGCAGCTGTATCGCAGGCTATGTAACAAGAAATGTGACCAGCTGTTGAAGGGAGGTCCAGACATGGACCTGTTAGAGCTGGTCGAGAGGAGAGCCCCAAAACTTTCCAAGAGCTGGAATGTCCCTGCTCTGAAGAAGGGCTGAGAGGGTTCAGGTTCATCAATTTACAGAAGACAAGGCTCTGAGAGGACCTTAATGCACCTTTTGGAATATATTAAAAAAAGACTGAAAAAAAAGTTTGAGATTTTCTACCATAGAATGCTGTGACAGGATAAGGGGCAAAGGTTTAAGCTGAAAGAGGATAGATTTTGATTGGCCATAAGGCAGAAATATTTTAGAATGAGGGTGGTGAGACACTGGAACAGGCTGTAGATACACCATTGTTGGAATCGCTCAAGGTTAGTTTGGACGGAGCTTTGAGCAATGTGGGCATTTATTTTAAGGGTGTCCCTGCCCAGGGTAGAGGGATGGATGACATGGGTTTAAAGGTCCCATCGAATCCTACCCATTCTGTGATCTTTAGGATATGCACTTTCTATTGTCATCCCCTTGAGTATAGAGATTGAAAGGACACTCTCTGAATAAGAGAATATAAAGCTGACTCAGCTGTCTTAACACAGAGCTATACAGACTTTAAATTTGTGGGGTATAAGTTCTAGTGTAATGGCTCCTTATCCAAAAAGAAAAAATAATCATGGGGATAGGATCAGAGACTTACCAGAGAAGAAAGAAAAAACGACATTGAAATATAAACCTATTGCAGGTCTGGCATGCAAGGCTTGAAATCACTTTTGCTTCCTTCTGTTTATGAGTACCTATTGAATTCCACAGCACGAATATTTCTTTCTTGGTATTAGCGAGTAGGTAAGGAAAGTAGAATTTAAATAACTGTCAAAATACTAGAAAGCTCTGAAAGACTTCTCCAGGGAGGCTATCGTTTCTTCCTCTTCTAGTTCCGTCCTGATACAAATAAGGGCAGTCGAGTTCTTTACTCATATCTCTGCCTGGGTATTTTCTTCTGACTACTCATTACGACTTAAGGGAAAAACCTGAATATACCTGTCAAGGCCTCGGGGTTGCAAACGCCGTTGGAGTTGCAGGAAGCGAGTGTTACTGACGGCAGGATCGCAATAAAACGGAGACCCGGTGCCGCACCTAAACCGCGACCGCAAGCACAGGCCCCCGGGAGCGCGGCCATCAGCCGGCTGCGGTGTCGCGGCAGCGCCTCCGGGTGCCGCTGTTGTCCGACGAGGAGTGGCGCTGGAGCCGACGCCGCAGCCGCAGCCGCCGCCGCCGCAGCGTCCGGCCCCCGCAGGCTGCTCGCTCGCACGGCGCCGGCCGGAGCCGCAGCGGCTCGGGCAGCAGCGGCGAGAGGCGGCGCGGAGCGGGGAGCAGCGGCGTCCGAGCCGGCGACGAGATCGCGGCCCTTGGGGCTGGACGTGCGCTCGCTGCGGAGAGCGC
The DNA here is from genome assembly GCA_020800305.1 of Porphyrio hochstetteri. Lineage (NCBI taxonomy): Eukaryota > Metazoa > Chordata > Aves > Gruiformes > Rallidae > Porphyrio > Porphyrio hochstetteri. The sequence goes on from CM036919.1 coordinate 14,027,833, forward strand.
CCGGGAGAGAGGAGAGCGCGGCGAGCGCTGCCGAGAATGGCGGGCGTGCAGGGGCCGAGGCGCGGGCGAGCAGCCGGGCGAGTGCTGCTGTCCGCTCTGCTGCTGGGCTGGTGCTGCCGGGCGGCGCCGGAGCGGATCCGCTACGCCATCCCCGAGGAGCTGGGCAGAGGCTCGCTGGTGGGGCCGCTGGCGCGGGACCTGGGGCTGAGCCCGGCCGACCTGCCGGCACGCAAGCTGCGAGTGGCGTCCGCGGCGAAAAGGCAGCTGAAATACTTCACCGTGAGCGAGGAGACGGGGAACCTGTACGTGAGCGAGCGCCTGGACCGGGAGGAGCTGTGCGGCGAGGCGGCGTCCTGCTCCGTCAGCTTCGAGGCGCTGGTGCAGAACCCGCTGAACGTTTTCCACGTCGAGGTGGCCATCCAGGACGTCAACGACAACGCGCCGCGCTTCCTGCAAGATAATATCCATCTCGAGATCAACGAGTTGACTTCTCCCGGCGCCCGGTTTTACTTGGGTGTCGCCGAGGACGCGGACGTGGGCAGCAACGCGCTGCAGGGCTACGAGCTGGAGGCCAACGGGTACTTCGCGGTGGAGGTGAAGCAGAGCCAGGACGGCAGCAAGTTCGCGGAGCTGGTGCTGCAGCGCGCGCTGGACCGGGAGAGCGAGCAGAGCCTGCGGCTGGTGCTGACGGCGCTGGACGGCGGCGAGCCGCCCCGCAGCGGCACCGCCCAGCTCTGCATCAACGTCACCGACGCCAACGACAACGCGCCCGTGTTCGCGCAGGACTGGTACCGAGCGAGCCTGCGGGAGGACGCGCCGCCGGGATCGACGGTGCTGAACGTCTCGGCCTCCGACGCCGACGCCGGCACCAACGCCCGCATCTCCTACGGCTTCGGGAAAATGTCGGCCAAGGTGCTCCAGACGTTCGCGGTGGATGCAGAGAGCGGGACGATCACGCTGCGGAACGCACTGGACTTCGAGGACACACGGGCGTTCACCCTGGCCGTAGAGGCACGGGATGGGGCCGGTCTGGTGGCGCAGTGCAAGGTGGAGGTGGAGGTGCTGGACGTGAACGACAACGTGCCCGAGATCACGATGCTGTCGGTGTCGAGCCCGGTGCCCGAGGACACGCCGGCCGGCACGGTGGTGGCCCTCCTGAACGTGAAGGACGCGGACTCCGGGGAGAACGGTCAGGTGTCGTGCGAGCTGTCGGGCGAGGCGCCGCTGTCGATCGTGGCGTCGTCGGGCGGCTTGTACAAGGTGGTGACGTCGGGCGCGCTGGACCGGGAGCAGGCGGCCGAGCACCGGGTGACGGTGGTGGCCCGGGACCGGGGCGGCCCGGCGCTGTGGAGCCGCGCGGCGCTGGTGCTGGAGGTGTCGGACGTGAACGACAACGCGCCGGTGTTCGAGGAGGCCGCCTACAGCGCCTACGTGTGGGAGAACAACGCGGCGGGCGCGCTGGTGCTGCGCGTGAGCGCGCGGGACGCGGACGCGGGCGCCAACGGGCGCGTGAGCTACTGGCTGGCGGGCGGCAGCGCGGGCGCGGCGCCGTCCGTGTCGGTGGAGGCGCGGAGCGGCGCGGTGTACGCGCAGCGCTCCTTCGACTATGAGCAGTGCCGCGAGTTCGCCGTGGCGGTGCGGGCGCAGGACGGCGGGGCGCCGGCGCGCAGCTCGACGGCGACGGTGCGCGTCTTCGTGCTGGACCGCAACGACAACGCGCCGCGGGTGCTGTGGCCGGCGGCGGGGGAGGGGTCCGTGGCGGCGCCGTTCGAGGTGGTGCCGCGCTCGGCCGAGGCCGGCTACCTGGTGGCCAAGGTGGTGGCGGTGGACGCGGACGCGGGGCGCAACGCGTGGCTGTCGTACGAGCTGGTGCAGGCGCCGGAGCCGGCGCTGTTCCGCGTGGGGCTGCACAGCGGCGAGGTGCGCACGGCGCGGGCCGTGTCGGAGAGGGACGCGGCGAAGCAGCGGCTGGTGGCCGTGGTGAAGGACCACGGGCAGCCGGCGCTGTCGGCCACGGCCACGCTGCACGTGGTGCTGGCCGAGAGCTTGCAGGAGGCGCTGCCGGAGCTGAGCGAGCGGGCGGTGGGCGCCGACTCGCCGGCGGAGCTGCAGTTCTACCTGGTGCTGGCGCTGGCGCTCCTGTCCGCCCTCTTCGTGCTGAGCGTGGCGCTGGCCGTGCTGGCGCGGCTGCGCCGGGCCGGGCCGCCCGCCGTCCTGCGCTGCCTGGGCGCGCAGCGCTTCTCCGTGGCCGGCGCCGCCTTCCCGGCCGACTTCTGCGAGGGCACCTTGCCCTACTCCTACAACCTGTGCGTGGCGCCGGGCCGCACCGTGACCGAGGCCGCTTGGCTGCCGCCGCCGCCGCCGCCGCCCAGCCTGCCGGCGGAGGAGCTGCTTCTCGTCAGGGAGCCCTGCGGTAAGACGAACCCCAGCAGCAGCACCATTGCCGGCACGGGAGAGCCGCCGGCCGATCCCGACGGACTCCAGGTTTGTAAATCCGCGCGGTCCTTGTGTCGGCGCCTTAGCGAGCCTCCCGTCGAGGGTGCTGAGTCGGGGGAAACGTGGAAATAACCGTGTTTGCGCAGAGATGGTTTTTGGATGCTTATTCTTCAAAGCCAGCAGAGCACACACAGGAGCTAAACCGTACTGATTTTGTTACGGGATTACCCGCCTGCATTTACCAAAATGAGTTATTAATTGCCGCTTCTAGTATTTGTCAAGCATGTTCAACTTAGTCCACAGGCTCCTTGAAGTTGTGTATGTGTGTTAATTTGGATAGTCCTTGGGCAGGATGTTTCGTCTTTATCGGTCCTTTCGCTCTTCTCCAAAGGAAGAGTTGTTAGCCAGACAAGGTGGTTCACTGACTACTAAACACAAACACATTTGTGTCTCTGCGGAAAAAGTTCTACTTGAGCGATATCAGGTCTTGTTTTGGTTCATGGTAGTTCAGGATGATCTCAGTGGTTGGCGAGCCTTCCGCCGAGGGTTCTGAGGTGTGCGCTCTTTCCTTGGCGGCGGGGTCGGGGGCTGTCAGATCTACTTCCGCGAACCATGCAAATAACGATATTCGCTCAGAGATGGTTGTGTAGTATTTCGGCAGGATGTTTCATTTTTATCAGTTTTTCGGCTCTACTCTAAAGGAAGAGTTGTCCTTGCCAAGCAAGGTGGTACTCTGACAACTAAACCCAAACACATCTCTGTCCCTGCGGAAAAAGTATACTTGATTGATACCAATTCTTGTTTTGGTTCATGGTAGTTCAGGATGATCTCAGTGGTATTGTCTATAAATCTTGTGGAGTCCTAAACGGTTGGACACGGGACGGGCAGATTCTTGCTGTGCAGAATGAGATATTCCAAATCAGTTGTGAACAGCAATTAATTGGGGAAGGCTGTTTCGCTATTGGTTTCCCAGATGAAACGCGCTTGAGAATCATGAATGGAAAAGTTATACATTGTTTCTTTGAGTCCAGAAATGGGAGAATTAATGAGGCTGTCTCGACTTTACCTTCCGAGTTCCTTGTGCACTTATACATTTTTTAAAATCTCTTTTATGTTTTTAACATATTTCTACAGCGATTAACCCGTAGAATGAAAATATCCAGAACAAAATACTCTCGCTTTCCCTATTTCTTCTTAACCCATTTCTCCAAGTGTTGTATTTCATATCCCGTGGAGAAATGGCTTCATGGTGTTTGGTTTGGGTTTTATTTATTTTCGATTGCAATGACGTCTCCGAGGGAGCGCGTATGTGCATCGCTGACTGCTGCCGAGGCGCTGCCTACGGGAGGGTTCTAAACCACAATTTTGCAGTGATGGCTGGAGAAGGGAGAGATCTGAAAATTGATTCCGAGCAGTGGAGGTGCAAAGCAGCAAGACGCGAGGGCAGGGCAGTCCCTGAGCAGGACTCCTTCTGATGGGGGGGTCTCCATTGGTGCCTTGTTCTGCGGGACGGGGTTGGGTCAAAGCGATGTAGATGGTAGGATTCCGGGATGAGGCTGTTCTGCCGTGCAGATCGGGGGACTGCCGTGCTATCACGAATATACGAAGTCGCCCTTATAAAGCCGTTAGTTAGAGAGTGCAGCGTTCAGTGTCTGCACTGCCAGGAGGAGGCTGCGGGCGCCGCTGTTGACCGAGGAGGAGCGAGAGGAAGACCGGAGCGCTGCAGGCAGCCCCGCCCGCTGCCGCCCGGCTCGCTCGCTCGCTCGCTGGCTGTGTCGGCTCGGCGGCCGGCCGGTCTCCGAGAGTCTCCGCGGTCCGGGACCGTGCTGCAGCGAGGCGGAGGGGACCGAGGAGCGGCGAACCGGGAGGCGGATCGTGGTTCGACTGCGGTGCGGTGCTTGAGTAAACGCGGCGGAGATGTGTCGGGCGGGGAGTCGGTGGGGCCGGCGGGAGCGAGCCCTGCTGTGGTGCGTGCTGGTGGCGGCGTGGGAGGCGGCGCGGGGGCAGCTGCGCTACTCGCTTCCCGAGGAGATGCCGAAGGGCTCGTTCGTGGGCGATGTGGCCAAGGACCTGGGCCTCGAACTCACCGCGCTGTATCAACGCGGTGTTAGCTTTGTCTGCGGAAGAGGGACGCAGTATTTCGCTCTGCACGAGCAGACGGGACATTTAGTGACGGCGGAGAGGATTGACAGAGAGCAGCTGTGCCGGCTGGCGGAGAAATGCGTGCTGCGCTGTGAGGTGATAGTGGAGGGGGAAATGCAGGTTCACTGCATCGAGGTGGAAATCACGGACATTAACGACAATGCACCCAGCTTCCGAGAGACAGAAACGGAGCTGAGGATGAGCGAGACGACGGCGCCGGGCTCGCGGTTTCCCCTGGCCGAGGCTCACGACCCGGACATGGGAGCGAATTCGCTGCAGAGCTACGAGCTGAGCGGCGACGAGCACTTCTCGCTGGCCGTGCAGGCGGGCCCCGGCGAGCATCAGCGTCCCGAGCTGGTGCTGGCCAAGGCGCTGGACCGGGAGCAGGCGGCGTTTCACGAGCTGGTGCTGAGGGCGAGCGACGGCGGAGAGCCGGCACGGACGGGCACGGCGCGGATCCGCGTGGCCGTGCTGGACGCCAACGACAACGCGCCCGTGTTCAGCCAGGCGGAGTACACGGTGCGAGTGCCGGAGGACGTGCCCGTGGGCTCCACCCTCGTCACCCTCACGGCCACCGACGCCGACGAGGGCGTGAACGGGCACGTGAAATATGCACTTAAGAAAGTGTCGGACATGCAATCGGAGTTTTTCCAGCTGGACTCGGAGACGGGAGCGGTGACTCTAATGCGTCCCTTGGACTTCGAGGAAGCGACACTCTACGAACTAAAGGTGCAGGCAGACGACGGCGGAGCGCTTTTTGACTCGGCGAAAGTGTCGATCACGGTGACGGACGTCAACGACAACGCACCCGAGATTTCGGTGCGGTCGGCGCTGAGCGCGATCTCCGAGGACGCGCCGGCGGGGACGGTGGTGGCCCTGCTGCACGTGCAGGACCGCGACTCGGGTCCGAACGGCGAGGTGCGCTGCAGCATCGCGGAGCGGCTGCCGTTCCGCCTGGAGAAGAGCTTCGAGGACTACTACCGCGTGGTGACGGCGAGGGAGCTGGACCGGGAGGAGGTGTCGGAGTACAACGTGACGGTGCGGGCGGCGGACGGCGGGTCGCCGGCGCTGCGGAGCGGCGCGGTGCTGGCGCTGCGGGTGCTGGACGTGAACGACAACGCGCCGGTGTTCGCCGAGGCGCGCTACAGCGCCCGAGTGCCCGAGAACAACGCGGCGGGCGCGCTGGTGCTGACGGTGCGGGCGCGGGACGCGGACTGGGGGCAGAACGCGCGCGTGCGGTACCGGCTGTGGGAGGGGCGGGTGCGGGGCGCGCCGCTGTCGTCCTACGTGTCGGTGCAGGCGGAGACGGGCGCGCTGTACGCGCTGCGCTCCTTCGACTACGAGGAGGTGCGCGAGGTGGGGCTGTGGGTGCTGGCGGAGGACGGCGGCGCGCCGGCGCTGAGCAGCAACGTGTCGGTGCGGCTCGTGATCGTGGACGAGAACGACAACGCGCCGCAGGTGCTGTACCCGCCGGCGGCGCCGGGCGCGGGCTGGGCGGGCGTGGAGCTGGCGCCGCGCTCGGCCGAGCCCGGCGCGCTGGTGGCCAAGGTGGTGGCGGTGGACGCGGACGCGGGGCAGAACGCGTGGCTGTCGTACGAGCTGGCCAAGGCGACGGAGCCGGGGCTGTTCCGCGTGGGGCTGCACAGCGGCGAGGTGCGCACGGCGCGCTTCCCGCTGGCCCGCGACGCGGCGCGGCAGAGCCTGGTGGTGCTGGTGAAGGACCACGGGCGGCCGGCGCTGTCGGCCACGGCCACGCTGACGGTGGTGCTGGCCGAGAGCGTGGCCGAGCTGCTGGCGGAGCTGGGCAGCGCGGCGGCGGCGGCGGCGGGGCCGGGCGAGGCGGCCGGCAGCCTGACGCGCTGGCTGGTGGTGGCCGTGGCCGCCGTGTCGTGCCTCTTCCTCGCCTTCCTGCTGCTGCTGCTGGCGCTGCGCCTGCGGCGCTGGCGCCGCTCGCAGCTGCTGCCGCCGGCGGGCAGCGGCGCCTTGCGCGGCGTCCCGGCCTCGCACTTCGTGGGCATCGACGGCGTCCGCGCCTTCCTGCACTCCTACTCGCACGAGGTGTCGCTCACGGCCGACTCGCGCAAGAGCCAGCTCCGCTTGTCGGGCGGCAGCTGCTGCGACACCCTCCCGGCCCGCCCGGCGCCCGACGAGCCCGCGCCGCTGCTCGGGGAGGGCCCCGCCGCTGCCCCGGTGAGTTCCTCCGGCCGTGCTTGCTCCGCGACGCCTCCCGCTGCTCCTCTGCCCTCGCCCCTCTGCCCCTTTTCGCTGCGGGGAGGGGGAAGCTTCGTCGGGGTGGTAGGGGCGGTTCAAGGCGCGAATGGGAGAAATGAGGAGGGGAAATTTGATTTTTCGTGGGGGTCCGGGCAGCTGGGCGTGAGGAGCTGCTGAAGGGCCCCGCAGAGACCTCCTGTCCCTGCTGGGTGTCCAGCGGTCGCTTCGTGCAATGCGATCGCTTCTTCCTCCAGAGGTCTGGCTCGAATACGTGTTCTTGCTGCTGGGCTGGGAGCCCTGGGGTGTCCTTTCGCTGTGTGTGCAGGCTGTCGACGATGCTTAACAAATAAAGAGCTGAATTGCTTACTTAGCACAAAGGACCTTCTGGGGGCTTTGTGAAGAAGAAAGTCTCTACCTGCCAATCAGCCTAATCACTTAATTACCGCTGAAGTTCCGCCTCAGCACCTGAATCGTGTGCCTTCTCTCTAAGCTCCTCTATGTAGAAGACAACGTCTTGATTCCTTTCTTTCTTGGTCTTTATCATCTTCCCAAGGTAAGTTTGGACTAAGTGCTGATGTAGGATGACGGTGACTTTGAGTTAATACTTTTAGCTCTGGGCCTTGTCGTGTGATGTTTGTGCAGGGTGGCACATTCCGTCTGTCCAGGCAGGTCAGGTGGAGAGATTTGCCGAGGTTGGACTTGTTTGATAGATGGAAAGAGGATGCAGAGGTTGCTGTGTTTCTGTGGCTTTGGTCTGTGGTGTGAGATTCTGTTCGAGGCTGCTGTGGACTTGTAACCAACTTGATATCCTTGTTGCGTTTGTACTGAGCTGACATGATCTGAAGTGTTAATCAGTGATTCCTTCCCTTCTGCAGGGTTCCCACTCTTGCCTTGTGGTTTGATGTAGATTTTGTTTTGATTTTTGTTTGTTTGTCTGGTTGGTGTTTTTTGCTTGGAATTTATTTTTATTCTACTCATACGCTGTGTCACTTTCTGGTTGGTAACTTTTGAAACATAAAAATATCTTTTAGCATTTTGGGGCTGTGGAATAATTTCTTTCTGCAGTGATTGGTCAATGTTTTGTACTTTCTATGTTGCCTGACTCTGTTAATCTAATGTTATGTTCATGTGTTTATTAGCACTTAATTGTGTGCCTGCTCTCAGCGCTGCTATGAAGAGGACAGCGTCCTCATTCTTTTCCTTCTGGGGTTTTAACATCTTCGCAAGTAAATTTGGGCTAAGCAGTGTCCCCCTCTCTGTACGGGGAGTCCGGGGAATTTCCTCCTCAGCGCCATCATGGGAAATGTAGGAGGCGGCAGCTGTTGATAAGGTTCCTCCTTTCCTGCTGCATGGTATTTTCCGTGAATGGCAGTTGTTGCGCACAGAGCTACCCTTTGCAGTTACATTTAAGCGTGATGTGTCTGCCAAGTTGGCAATCTGCTAATGGAGGATGACGGTGTCTTTGAGTTGATACTTTTAGCACTGGGTGTTTCTCGGGGCTGCACGTGTCATGTGCCCTTGTGAACATGTCACACTTCTTCAAACTTGTGCTGGGAAAACTTTGTGATGAGCAGAGAAATCCCTTTGGCTGTGCCCGTGTTGTGATCCTTGCTGTGAGCTAGGGAGCAGTTGTGTGTGCAAGGTTTCCTTCAGTGGTGTCTGTCTGCAGAGGTCAGTTTCCTGTCGTGTGGTGTTTGTGCAGGGTGACACATTCTGTCTGTCCAGGCAGGTCAGGTGAAGTTTGGCGAAGTTGAAGTTTGAAAGATGGAAGGAGGCTGCAGAGGTTACTGTGTTTCTGTGGCTTTGATCTGTGGTATGATCTTCTGTGCGAGGCTGCTGTGGACTTGTTACCAACTTGATACCCTTGTTGTTTTCCTTCCCTTCTGCAGATTTCCCACTCTTGCCCATGGCTTGATATGTGGGTTTCATTTTGGTTTTGGGGTGGGGTTTTTTTGTTTGTCTGGTTGGAGTTTGTTTTTGTTCTACTCTAATATTGGGCCTCTATCAGCCTGGTTACTCTTAAACATAAAAATATCGTTTATAATTTTCGGGCTGTGGAATAATTTGTTTTTGCTGTGTTTGGTCAATATTTTTTTCTTTCTCCGTGGCCTTACTCTTGATTTGTCTAATATTATGTTTGTGTATTTAGTAAGCACTTGAATCCAGGCACAGTAGTCTTCCACAGAGTGATCTCTTGTTTCAGAGCAATAGTTTCAGGAAAGTAAAGCAAGTACTTCGTGTTTTGTGAAGCAATTGATGGTCATGATGTGCCCTTCCCTCTCATGGCTGTGAACCGAGTCTTGTTAGTTTGCATTCTGATGTTCCCATTGAGTTCAGCTAGGTGTTGGTGTTACTGTAGAAACTGAGGAGGATCGAATACTTTTCCATAGGCGTTGCACTCAGGAAGCTTTTATTCCTTTCCATTTTAAGACCAGTCCACCCTGTGTGTTCTGGGTGGAAATTAGTATTTGAGTTCTGGAAAAAACGCTTTCTCTAATGTAATACTTCTGACTTTACTTCTCCAGACTCTTGTAGAGAAAAAAGGGCACCAAAAAAAGACTTTGACGCTCCTGGGAAAGGTAGCTGTCATGTCACATACGTCTCGGGCAGCCCCACGGAGGAGTATGCCACTCTGCCACAATTCTTGGAATAATGCATTGCTCCTTGAAGAGCCCTGGGGGCGTGGGTGCCTTTTTTTTTTTTTTATGACCGCCCATATTCTTAGATATACATACTTACCCCATTCACTGAAAGAAGAAAATTAGTTTTTTGGGGGGAAGGGGAATCAGGTTGTGTTCCCAGTTCCAGAGCTAGAAGCTTTGTAAAACTGGAAGCATGTACCGATACTAGTATAGCACAGGGATCGCCACGATCTACAAGTATCAGTCGCTCTCAGAGGTATAGAAAAGGGAGATAAAGAAGCTCATTAATGAAAACGGCGGATCCTGTGCTTCTATGGTACAATAGCTTCTCTTCGTAGGCGGCTTTGTATTTGTTGATTCTCATTGCACATATAAATAAAATAAAACAGCCGAGGAAAGATAATCCATGGCAACAGTAGAAACTCTAGAGTATATCCGACATTTCCTGCGCAGGGAACTTGTACTTACCTGTGCTCTCCTGTACGAGATCCGAACGCTCCTGCACCGCTCGGTAACACGTTTCACAGCTAGAATCTTAATTTCCACGTCAGAACAGGGCTCCTTGGTTCGCCTGTCGGCGGCTGTGACGCAACTCGCCAAACGGGAAGATGAATCGCGCTTTTCCGTAGCCGATGCCGCCGACGCCCGTCGGCTGCTGCAGCGCGGCTCGGGGCGCAGAGACCGAAGCGCTGGTGTCGCGGCCGGCTGCGGTGTCGTGGCGGCGCCTCCGGGTGCCGCTGTTGTCCGACGAGGAGCGGCGCTGAAGCTGCTGCAGCCGGAGCCGCCGCAGCGTCCGGCCTCCGCAGGCTGCTCGCTCGCACGGCGCCGGTCGGAGCGGCAGCGGCTCGGGCAGCAGCGGCGAGAGGCGGCGCGGAGCGGGGAGCAGCGGCGTCCGAGCCGGCTCCGAGATCGCGGCCCTTGGGCAGGACGGGCGCTCGCTGCGGAGAGCGTCCGGGAGAGAGGAGAGCGCGGCGAGCGCTGCCGAGAATGGCGGGCGTGCAGGGGCCGAGGCGCGGGCGAGCAGCCGGGCGAGTGCTGCTGTCCGCTCTGCTGCTGGGCTGGTGCTGCCGGGCGGCGCCGGAGCGGATCCGCTACGCCATCCCCGAGGAGCTGGGCAGAGGCTCGCTGGTGGGGCCGCTGGCGCGGGACCTGGGGCTGAGCCCGGCCGACCTGCCGGCACGCAAGCTGCGTCTCAGCGCGGAGAAGCAATACTTCGGCGTGAGCGAGGAGACGGGGAACCTGTACGTGAGCGAGCGTCTGGACCGGGAGGAGCTGTGCGGCGAGGCGGCGTCCTGCTCCGTCAGCTTCGAGGCGCTGGTGCAGAACCCGCTGAACGTTTTCCACGTCGAGGTGGCCATCCAGGACGTCAACGACAACGCACCGCGCTTCTTGCGGGACAGTTTCCATCTCGAGATCAACGAGTTCACTTCTCCCGGCGCCCGGTTTTACTTGGGTGTCGCCGAGGACGCGGACGTGGGCAGCAACGCGCTGCAGGGCTACGAGCTGGAGGCCAACGGGTACTTCGCGGTGGAGGTGAAGCAGAGCCAAGACGGCAGCAAGTTCGCGGAGCTGGTGCTGCAGCGCGCGCTGGACCGGGAGAGCGAGCAGAGCCTGCGGCTGGTGCTGAGGGCGTTGGACGGCGGCGAGCCGCCCCGCAGCGGCACCGCCCAGCTCTGCATTAACGTCACCGACGCCAACGACAACGCGCCCGTGTTCGCGCAGGACCGGTACCGCGCGAGCCTGCGCGAGGACGCGCCGCCGGGATCGACGGTGCTGAACGTCTCGGCCTCCGACGCCGACGCCGGCACCAACGCCCGCATCTCCTACGGCTTCGGGGAAATGCCTGCCAAGGTGCTCCAGACGTTCGCGGTGGACGCGGAGAGCGGGACGATCAAGCTGCGGGAGGCGCTGGACTTCGAGGACACACGGGCGTTCAGGCTTGCCGTAGAGGCGAGAGATGGTGGCGGTCTGGTGGCGCACTGCAAGGTGGAAGTGGAGGTGCTGGACGTGAACGACAACGCACCCGAGGTGACGGTGACGTCGGTGTCGAGCCCGGTGCCCGAGGACGCGCCGGTCGGCACGGTGGTGGCGCTGGTGAAAGTGCGGGACCGGGACTCCGGGGAGAACGGTCAGGTGTCGTGCGAGCTGTCGGGCGAGGCGCCGCTGTCGATCGTGGCGTCATCGGGCGGCTCGTACAAGGTGGTGACGTCGGGCGCGCTGGACCGGGAGCAGGCGGCCGAGCACCGGGTGACGGTGGTGGCACGGGACCGGGGCAGCCCGGCGCTGTGGAGCCGCGCGGCGCTGGTGCTGGAGGTGTCGGACGTGAACGACAACGCGCCGGTGTTCGAGGAGGCCGCCTACAGCGCCTACGTGTGGGAGAACAACGCGGCGGGCGCGCTGGTGCTGCGCGTGAGCGCGCGGGACGCGGACGCGGGCGCCAACGGGCGCGTGAGCTACTGGCTGGCGGGCGGCAGCGCGGGCGCGGCGCCGTCCGTGTCGGTGGAGGCGCGGAGCGGCGCGGTGTACGCGCAGCGCTCCTTCGACTACGAGCAGTGCCGCGAGTTCGCCGTGGCGGTGCGGGCGCAGGACGGCGGGGCGCCGGCGCGCAGCTCGACGGCGACGGTGCGCGTCTTCGTGCTGGACCGCAACGACAACGCGCCGCGGGTGCTGTGGCCGGCGGCGGGGGAGGGGTCCGTGGCGGCGCCGTTCGAGGTGGTGCCGCGCTCGGCCGAGGCCGGCTACCTGGTGGCCAAGGTGGTGGCGGTGGACGCGGACGCGGGGCGCAACGCGTGGCTGTCGTACGAGCTGGTGCAGGCGCCGGAGCCGGCGCTGTTCCGCGTGGGGCTGCACAGCGGCGAGGTGCGCACGGCGCGGGCCGTGTCGGAGAGGGACGCGGCGAAGCAGCGGCTGGTGGCCGTGGTGAAGGACCACGGGCAGCCGGCGCTGTCGGCCACGGCCACGCTGCACGTGGTGCTGGCCGAGAGCTTGCAGGAGGCGCTGCCGGAGCTGAGCGAGCGGGCGGCGGGCGCCGACTCGCCGGCGGAGCTGCAGTTCTACCTGGTGCTGGCGCTGGCGCTCCTGTCCGCCCTCTTCGTGCTGAGCGTGGCGCTGGCCGTGCTGGCGCGGCTGCGCCGGGCCGGGCCGCCCGCCGTCCTGCGCTGCCTGGGCGCGCAGCGCTTCTCCGTGGCCGGCGCCGCCTTCCCGGCCGACTTCTGCGAGGGCACCTTGCCCTACTCCTACAACCTGTGCGTCGCGCCGGGCCGCGCCGGGACCGAGGCCGCTTGGCCGCCGCCGCCGCCCAGCCTGCCGGCGGAGGAGCTGCTTCTCGTCGGGGAGCCCTGCGACAAGACGAGCCCCAGCAGCAGCAGCAGCGTTGCCGGCGCGGGAGAGCCGCCCGCCGAGCCCGACGCACCACAGGTCTGTAAGCCTTGTCTCTTCCCTTGGTGGCGGGGTCAGGGTTGCCCAGCGAACGAGCGGAATAATCTTGTGCAGCGGTCGAGGGTCAGGGGAGAAGTTGTTGGCCTTCTACTTGTGCTACAGAAAACGGTAAAAGTGTGTTGCAGCTGTGTTGTCGTCAAATTGGCATCGTGACCCTGTGCGCAGTGTACCGCAATATACCCATAGAGCACACGTATTCCATATCCCCGCAGAGATATTATTGATCATATTACAGAATTACCCACCCACATCTACTCTAATTTGGTATTAATTACCTGATCTAACCCTGTTCAAACATATTGAACTTGTGTGTCACTTGTGTGACACTGCAGATCTGTATATCCACGCTGTTCTTGTCCCGGCGCCTTAGCGAGCTTCCCGCCGAGGGTCTGGGGAAACGTGGAAATAACCGTGTTTGCATAGAGATGGTTGCTGGGTGCTCATTCCTCAAAGCCAGCAGAGCACACACAGGAGCTAAACCGTACTGATCTTGTTACGGGATTACCTGCCTGCATTTACCATGAGTTCGTAACTGCCGCATCATCTAGTATTGGTCAAACATATTCAACTTAGTATAAGGGCTCCTTGAAGGTGTGTATGTGTGTTAATTTGCATATTCCTTGGGCAGGATGTTTCTTCTTTATCTGTCCTTCGGCTCTTCTCCAAAGGAAGAGTTGTTAGCCAGGCATGGTGGTTCACTCACTACTAAACCCAAACACATTTCTTTCTCGGAGGAAAAAATTCTACCAGATCGATATCCCGTCTTGTTTTTTCTCATGACACGTTCGGGATTAGCTGAGTAGTTCTGTCTACAATGCTTGTGGGGTCCTAAATGGTGTGTGTTTGTCACGAGAAATGCAGATCCTTGCTGTGTAGAATGTGATCTTCTAAGTCTATATCGCAGGGCCATACATTTGACACAAGACCGTCAAAAGACATTTTTCCTTCCAAGCAGGCGTTTAGTGATGATTTATGTGTATATGGTTCCTCTCCGTGCCGAATGAGTTTCTGAACCTCCATTCTTTTTTCCTCGGTGTTTCTCTGGTGCTTAGGATGCCGCGTGTGTCCGCAGATCAATGAGAGACAGAACAGGCTCACAATGATCCATTCATAGCAGGATGAATGCCTTTGGACTTCTTGGGAAAATGACGGTCGCCGGTTCAGGTTCAGCTGAGACGTTCTGACTATGAAGCTTGGGTATTCTGAAACGTTATTAACGGTTAAGGCGGGTCTTTGCTGTCTGCATTGAGACCCACTAACTCTCCGTGGCGGGGTCGGGAAAATGGGGTTATCGCTCGACGCTTCGCATTTTGTCTTTGCCGATCTCTTCTTCCCGAAGCACCTGGAAAAGTCGTTGGGTAATGCTGCTTTAGGGTTGGGTTCCTAAAGGAACCGTGTGTGAATCTATAGGTTGTTCCTGCTGCCCTGTGCTCTCCCATCTGTGGAGCGAAGAGTGCTGCAAGAATGGGAGCAGTATTGAGGTTGAGCGATTCATCCATTTCTTTCGCACTTTTCGTTCCTTTTTTTTTAATGTGATCCCGACTGTTCACTCAGTGATTGAGCTTTAGAATGGGAAGGCGGGTGGGAAACCGCAAAATACAACCAAACAAAAAACCTACAAACTAAAAGCAAAGCACGATCTACCAAGGATTTTAAATTTTAAAGCCTTTTTTTTCTCTTGTGCATCCCCCTTTGCTTCAAGAATTCTAATGCTTTTCATGTGAAGAGTTTGCTGAATTTTTTTTTTTATTTGGGGTGGTTTTGATTTAATCACGCAAAGTAATCTCAAAACCGAGAAAGCTGGTTTTGCATGTTTTAATCACCAGATTTCGCAAGAGTTATTCTGTGTTTAACATGAAGAACTGGCTTTCCGGTATTCGTTTCGTGGGCCTATTTATTATTATTATTAAAGAGGTGCTTCCAAGCAGCCCTCGGGGTGGAGGTGCCAAGCAGAAAGTCGTGAGGGCAGGGCAGTCCCTGAGCAGGACTCCTTCTGACGGGGCGTCTCCATTGCTGCCTTGTGCTGCGGGTCGGGTTTGGTGAAATAGATGTGGCTGGTGGGATTCCGAGATCAGGATGTTCAGACGAGCAGATTGGGAGAGGGCGATGTCATTCAAGACCGCCCAAATCTCTGCAATTCGGGGTGGGGTCTGTGCTTTTGGGAAGGTGGGAAACAGGAAAAATTCAATGCGGCACGAAAAAATAAGAAATGATATCGTCCTTCAAAAGGCGCCGAGCCGCTCTCGGTGTCTGCAGTGCCAGGAGGAGGCTGCGGGCGCCGCTGTTGACCGAGGAGGAGCGAGAGGAAGACCGGAGCGCTGCAGGCAGCCCCGCCCGCTGCCGCCCGGCTCGCTCGCTCGCTCGCTGGCTGTGTCGGCTCGGCGGCCGGGCGGTCTCCGAGAGTCTCCGCGGTCCGGGACCGTGCTGCAGCGAGGCGGAGGGGACGGCATCGGAAAGCCACAACGGAAGACGGATCGTCGTTCCGCGGAGCTGTGGCAGTGATGTTCGCGGCGGGGAGGCGGTTGGGCCGGCGGGAGCGAGCCCTGCTGTGGTGCGTGCTGGTGGCGGTGTGGGGGGCGGCGCGGGGGCAGCTGCGCTACTCGCTTCTCGAGGAGATGCCGAAGGGCTCGTTCGTGGGTGACGTGGCCAAGGACCTGGGGCTCGACCTCACCGCGCTCCGACAACGCGGCGTCCGCATCATAGACAGATCTGGGACGCAGTATTTCGATATACATGGACAGACGGGACATTTAGTGACGGCGGGGAGGATTGACAGGGAGCAGCTGTGCGACAGTGTGCAGCAATGCGTGCTGCGCTGTGAGGTGTTAGTGGAGGGGGAAATGCAGGTTCACGGCATTGAAGTGGAAATCACGGACATTAACGACAACGCCCCCAGCTTCCAAGATGCAGAAACGGAGCTGAGGATGAGCGAGACGACGGCGCCGGGCTCGCGGTTTCCCCTGCGAGACGCGCAGGATCCGGACGTGGGAGCGAATTCGCTGCAGAGCTACGAGCTGAGCGGCGACGAGCACTTCTCGCTGGCCGTGCAGGCGGGCCCCGGCGGGCATCAGCGTCCCGAGCTGGTGCTGGCCAAGGCGCTGGACCGGGAGCAGGCGGCGTTTCACGAGCTGGTGCTGAGGGCGAGCGACGGCGGAGAGCCGGCACGGACGGGCACGGCGCGGATCCGCGTGGCCGTGCTGGACGCCAACGACAACGCGCCCGTGTTCAGCCAGGCGGAGTACACGGTGCGAGTGCCGGAGGACGTGCCCGTGGGCTCCACCCTCGTCACCCTCACAGCCACCGACGCCGACGAGGGCCTGAACGGGCACGTACAGTACTCTTTCAAGAAAATAACAAAGAAAGCCTCGCAGATTTTCCAGCTGGAATCGGAGACGGGAGCTGTGATGCTGATGCGTCCACTGGACTTCGAGGAAGCGGCTCTGCACGAACTCGAGGTGCAGGCACACGACGGCGGCGGACTGTCCGACACGACGAAAGTGTCGATCACGGTGACAGACGTAAACGACAACGCGCCCGAAGTGACAGTGACTTCCCATCTGAACGCGATCTCCGAGGACGCGCCGGCGGGGACGGTGGTGGCCCTGCTGCACGTGCAGGACCGCGACTCGGGTCCGAACGGCGAGGTGCGCTGCAGCATCGCGGAGCGGCTGCCGTTCCGCCTGGAGAAGAGCTTCGAGGACTACTACCGCGTGGTGACGGCGAGGGAGCTGGACCGGGAGGAGGTGTCGGAGTACAACGTGACGGTGCGGGCGGCGGACGGCGGGTCGCCGGCGCTGCGGAGCGGCGCGGTGCTGGCGCTGCGGGTGCTGGACGTGAACGACAACGCGCCGGTGTTCGCCGAGGCGCGCTACAGCGCCCGTGTGCCCGAGAACAACGCGGCGGGCGCGCTGGTGCTGACGGTGCGGGCGCGGGACGCGGACTGGGGGCAGAACGCGCGCGTGCGGTACCGGCTGTGGGAGGGGCGGGTGCGGGGCGCGCCGCTGTCGTCCTACGTGTCGGTGCAGGCGGAGACGGGCGCGCTGTACGCGCTGCGCTCCTTCGACTACGAGGAGGTGCGCGAGGTGGGGCTGTGGGTGCTGGCGGAGGACGGCGGCGCGCCGGCGCTGAGCAGCAACGTGTCGGTGCGGCTCGTGATCGTGGACGAGAACGACAACGCGCCGCAGGTGCTGTACCCGCCGGCGGCGCCGGGCGCGGGCTGGGCGGGCGTGGAGCTGGCGCCGCGCTCGGCCGAGCCCGGCGCGCTGGTGGCCAAGGTGGTGGCGGTGGACGCGGACGCGGGGCAGAACGCGTGGCTGTCGTACGAGCTGGCCAAGGCGACGGAGCCGGGGCTGTTCCGCGTGGGGCTGCACAGCGGCGAGGTGCGCACGGCGCGCTTCCCGCTGGCCCGCGACGCGGCGCGGCAGAGCCTGGTGGTGCTGGTGAAGGACCGCGGGCGGCCGGCACTGTCGGCCACGGCCACGCTGACGGTGGTGCTGGCCGAGAGCGTGGCCGAGCTGCTGGCGGAGCTGGGCAGCGCGGCGGCGGCGGCGGCGGGGCCGGGCGAGGCGGCCGGCAGCCTGACGCGCTGGCTGGTGGTGGCAGTGGCCGCCGTGTCGTGCCTCTTCCTCGCCTTCCTGCTGCTGCTGCTGGCGCTGCGCCTGCGGCGCTGGCGCCGCTCGCAGCTGCTGCCGCCGGCGGGCAGCGGCGCCTTGCGCGGCGTCCCGGCCTCGCACTTCGTGGGCATCGACGGCGTCCGCGCCTTCCTGCACTCCTACTCGCACGAGGTGTCACTCACGGCCGACTCGCGCAAGAGCCAGCTCCGCTTGTCGGGCGGCAGCTGCTGCGACACCCTCCCGGCCCGCCCGGCGCCCGACGAGCCCGCGCCGCTGCTCGGGGAGGACCCCGCCGCTGCCCCGGTGAGTTCCTCCGGCCGCGCTTGCTCCACGACGGCCCTCGCCGCTCCTCAGCCCTTATTCCCTGGGGGGAGGGGGAAGCTTCGTCGGGGCGGGCGGGGCGGATCGAGGCACGGAGGGAGACGTGAAGAGGAGGAGTTTGATTTTTCGTGGGAGTCCGGGCAGCTGGGCGTGAGGAGCTGCTGACGGGCCCCGCAGAGACGCTCTGCTCCTGTCCCTGCTGAGTGTCCAGCGGCCGCGTCTTGCAACACGAGTTGCTTCTTCCCCTAGAAGAGGTGTTCTTGCTGCTGCGCTGGGTGTCCTGTGGTGTCCTTCCTCTGTGTGTGCAGGCTGTCGACGATGCTTAACAAACAAAGAGCTGAATTGGGTACTTAGCACAAAGGCCCTTCTGGGGCTTTGTGAAGAACAAAGTCGCTACCTGCCAATCAGCTTAATCACTTAATTACCGGTGAATTTCCGCCTAATCACCTGAATTGTGTACCTACTCTAAGCGCAACTTTCATCTTCCCAAGGTAAGTTTGGACTAAGCGCTGATGTAGGATGACGGTGACTTTGAGTTGATACTTTTAGCTCTGGGTGGTGTTTGTACAAGGTTGCACATTCTGTCTGTCCAGGCAGGTCAGGTGAAGAGGTTTGCCGATGTTGGGCTTCAAATGTTGGAAAGATGGAAAGAGGCTACAGATGTTACTGTGTGTCTGTGGCTTTGGTATGTGGTGTGAGCTGTGCGAGGCTGCTGTGGACTTGTTACCAACTTGATACCCTTTTTGTGTTTATACTGAGCTGACATGATCTGAAGTGTTAAGCTGCGATTCCTTCCCTTCTGCAGGGTTCCCACTCTTGCCTTGTTTTTTGATGTGGATTTTGGTTTGATTTTTGTTTGTTTGTTTGTCTGGTTGGGGTTTTTTTGCTTGGAGTTTATTTTTTATTCTACTCATACGCTGGGTCGCTTTCTGGTTGGTAACTCTTAAAACATAAAAATATCTTTTATCATTTTGGGGCTGTGGAATAATTTCTTTCTGCATTGATTGGTCAGTATTTTGTACTTTGTAAGTAGCCTGACTCTTTGTTAATCTAATGTTATGTTCATAAGTTTATTAGCACTTAATATTTTTAAAATATTTTATTATTGCTGAAAACAGAGTGTGAGGAAAAGACTTAACAATGGGATTTTTATTAGAAAGATGGTGCCATTAGAAATACACAACTTTGTTTTTTCATGAATGAGACGTTAATTTAGATTTACTTTTAAATATTTTTTTGCTTCACCCGGTTATCACTCTCCCCTTTTAACACAGCTTTGTCGCTCATCCATTAAGCCATGGTTGGAAAGTGGAGCTGGCTTTGCCTGCTTCCTGGCGAGTCTTTTACTGGCCTCACGTGTGCAAGCTCTTCACCCAGCCAGTAGTGACAGCAGTGTCAGCTTTGTGTACCCGAATGCAGTGTGGGTTTTCCACGCTGGAGGCACTTCTTCCTTAACCAGAGAGCATCCCCAGGCATTCCTGCCAATTCCTTGTTGCTTGTGGGCATTTCCTTGGTTGGGTCAAAAGCGATCTCCAAGCTCTGGATTGAGGAATAGGGTGTGAGAGGATTGACAGGACTTGTCGGTAAGTGTTCAGTTCTAGAATACATGCGCATATGTGAGCACATCCTCAGCAGTGACCCAGCACTGTCATCTTCTGTAGATGGTTGTAGATGTAGTTGAAGAACTGCATGTTTCTAGACTTGTTAGGCATTCCAACGACAGGTGAAATGCTAGAAAGCAGAATATTGTGTCAGTTTCTGCCGGGCTGCTGTTGCAGGTAGCATGGCACTTCAAGAAATGTCAAGATACTGTTGATGTGAGGAGTTAATTTGTGGGGGGGTTGTGTCGCCTCACAGCTCGTTTCATCTTGTGTAGCCGTGCTTGATCTTTTGATGCAGAGTGCTTAGAATCCCGCAGTGTGTGAGAAGCAGAGCAGCATGCATTCTTTAACAACGTTACTGGTTAGAAATGCTGGTTTCTTCTTGCCTTGCTCGGTGCAATGATCTGAAGGTGGGCCTTAGTTTCCAATCGTTTATTGAGGACAAAATCTGTGATGTTTGCCTGACAGTCCCACATGTGCAATGTCCCACATTCTTGTTTACAACTATAATGAGGAAGAGTTGATGGACAGCTTTCCTATAACGTTCCTGGGAAACAGGCTCTTTCTTGTCACAGGCCCATGGTGAGAGTCAGGAATCCCCACGGTAAGGAGGAGATTTCTGTGCAGCGTTCCGTTCAATTCAGTCTGTCTTCCACAGATGAGGAGCACTGACAGCAATGCTGACTTTGAAAATTTGGAATGCAAGAAAGCTTCTTAACACTGGTTTAGTATTAGGAAGAAGGCAAAACCTTTATTACAGCACTGGATGAATGGCATCACTGCAACCTTATGTGCATACACATTCGGTGTGTTCCACTGCATAATAATGGTTCACTTTTGTGAATTTGGCTCACTTACAGATCCTGTATCAATGTGACCTGTGTAGTGTTAGAGGAGAGTCTCGGGTGTGCTGTATGTGAGGAGGTACCTGTGGAGTCACAGCATGAGTTTTGTGACTTCCCAGGGTTCATGGCTGGTCTACATCCAAGGTGTCTGAAGGTGTCTCGTTTTTGGAGATCCCACAGCTGAAATTCCAAGTGGCCAAGCTGTGGGTACATCAGGTTCCTCCTTTTCTGCTGTGTGGTGTTTCCTGTGAGTGGCAGTTATTGAGCATAGACCTACCCTTTGCATTGAGGTTGGAGCGTGATATATCTTCCAGGTGCCCATGTGCCAAGAGTGACAGTTTTCCACTCATAAAGTAGTTCTCCAATGTATGAGGAATGATGATACTTGTCTAGGTTGCTTCTCCTTCCTTTGTGAAACTTCCTTTATTCACCTTTATGTCCATGGAATCTTGTGATACAGAGTTTCTGGACAGTTGAAGTGGCATCTCCATGCTGGCTACTTGTATGCTATGGGGTCGTGATTCCTTTTGTGCAATTGAGACTCCGCGTGTTGTTTTGCATCAGTTACTTCAACCCCATGTGACAGGATTTGAGGTGTGAGGGAGAAGGAATCAACTTGGAAGGGAATCTGTTGCCATTTCTCGGAAGACTGAGCTTGAGAGGGAGGCCCATGACAAGGTGTTTGTGCTCTAGGGCTTCGTATCTGTGGCAGATGAGCAGGCCAGACATTAGAGTAATTGTGGGGACCTGTTGACCGTTTCTTCAAATGACCTCCCCTACTGCGTAGTCCAGTGTAAGACTTTGGGGCTGGGTGTGCAGTGTGGGAGAGGAGTGACTTCCAGGTGGTGGAAGGAGGCATGTCCACACCAGCAATGAAGGCCAAGAAGAAGTTCTGGTGAGTTTCTCTGACAACGCTTTCTCTTGCAATGCTTCTTGCCTTGCTTGACCGATGGACGCTTTGGGGTTTTCCTTTCCCTGGTCCCTGTAGGTTTTCATGTGACTCTCAGCATGGCTTTTGTTTAGCAGTGTGTTGTGTGATGGTGCCTCTTGCTTGTACTAGAGCAGGTGTGAAAGGCAGGAGATGTGAGGGTATTGTTGTGTTCTGATACGGTTGTGGGGGGCTAGGGTGGGGCAGATGTAACCATGACCTTGGCAGGAGTCGCATCTCTGTGGAACTGGGTGTGTAATAAAAGAGGAGGTTTCCCCTAAAGCCTGAGTTTTATGAAGCCATTCTCTTTTGGAACCTCTGTGTTTCTTCTTGGAAGTGCTGTGAGGAGATAATGTAGCTTTTTTTCCAATACAGAGCTGTCAAGAAATCTTATGTGAAGACCATGGGTGATTCTGATCAATGCTGATGGTCTTGGCCAGTGCCCCTTTGTTACCAAGTTCTTGTCAATTATATGGGTAAAAGAACATCATGGAAGTTGTGAGGGGTCAGTGACGTAAGTCCCAGCAGCTGTTTGTGAACAAGGAGTGGGAGAGGCTGGCTTCCAACCAGGAAAATTGGTAGGTCAGTGTGTTTTTGGCTGGGCAATGGCAGGATGTCATGCCCAATACCAAGGCCTGGGCCATTTCATAGAATCATAGAATGGTCTGAGTTGGAAGGGACCCCAAGGATCACAGAGCTCCAACCCCCCTGCCACAGGCAGGGCCACCAACCTCAGGCCTGGAGCTACACAAGGTTGCCCAGGGCCCCATCCAACCTGGCCTTGAACACTTCCAGGGAGGGGGCATCCACTACCTCTCTGGGCAGCCTGTTCCAGCCCCTCACCACTCTTTCTGTAAAAATCTTCCCCCTAATATCTAATCTAAACCTTCCTTCCTTTAGTTTTAATCCATTCCCCCTTGTCCTGTCATTGTCTACCCTTTTAAAAAGTTGAATCCCCTCCTGCTTATAAGCTCCCTTCAGGGACTGGAAGGCTGCAATGAGGTCCCCCCACAGCCTTCTCTTCTCCAGACTGAACCAGCCCAGCTCACTCAGCCTCTCTTCATAGGGCAGGTGCTCCAGCCCTCTAATCATCTTCGCGGCCCACCTCTGAACCCTCTCCAACAGTTCCACATCCTTCTTGTACTGGGGGCCCCAGCTCTGGACACAGGACTCCAGATGGGGCCTCACGAGGCCAGAGTAAAGAGGGACAATCCCCTCCCTGTCCCTGCTGGCCACCCCTCTTCTAATGGAGCCCAGGATACCATTGGCCTTGCGAGCTGCAAGAGCACACTGCTGGCTCATGTTAAGTTTCTCATCTACCAGAATCCCCAAGTCCTTCTCAGCACGGCTACTTTCAAGAAGCTCTTCTCCCAGTCTGTATCTATGTCTGGGATATTTATATTATTTATATTATCATAGATTCAGTGTCCAATACAACAATGGTAATCTTCTTATAATGAAGTATTGTATCATAACTGTGTACCTAGAAGGAAGATGCTTATAGTTCTTGTATGAAACATCTCTTACTCTTCTGTATCTCCACAGACTGTCACAAGCTAGAGTTTCTTGACAACAGGCTCCCCACAGAACTGGTCATAGCACTGATCTTGACTGAGATCAAGAAGCATCTGGACAATGCACTCGGTCCCATGCTCTGACTTGGCTGGTCCTGTGTGGAGCCAGGAGTTGGACTCAGTGATCCATATGGGTCCCTTCCATCTCAGGATATTCTATGATCCTATGAATTGTGCGCAGTGAAGAACAAGACATCTTCACACTGACTTGACAAATTATTATCCTTGGAAAGCTCTTGGGTTTCTTATCTACTTTTTGACTCATTTTTGGTTTGGGATTTTTTTGTGTGGCATTTTGTTCCTTATGTGGTCTCCCCTTTAGTTTTTCTTAGTTACAAGCAGGAGGTTATCTACCATTGTGCATTAGAGCCTCTTGCTGGTAGGAGAAAGTGGCAGGAGATGTGAGGCTATACTTGTGTATGTATGGAGGGTAGATGAAAGCATGACTCTAGTAGGAGTTGTATGTCTGTGGAATACTGTGTGTGTGATAGCGGGGAGGAGATTCCCTGTCAGGTGAAGGCTTAATGATACATTCATGTTGGAAGATGGCTCCTCTCTCATTTCAGCCATGAGCTTTAGAATTCTTTTTCTTCTGAGAACGTTGGTGTTCAGACAAATGTTCTCTATCTTGGTGTGACTATACTGTATTCGCCTCTCATGGCATGTTTTTGAGGAGGTCAGAAGCAAACTAGCCAGTAATGTAGGGTTGGAGAGAAGACCTGAGGGACACAGGCTGATGTTGGGACCATAGAAGAGCACATTTCCCTGCTTGTCTTAGTAACTTTATTATGCACACAGTTGTTGTGTCGTGCCACATGGAAAGTAATAACGTGGTGTTCCTCAAGGATGTGTACTGGGACCAGAACTATTTGTTCTCTTCATTGCTGACAGAGGCAGTGGGATTGAGTGCAGTCCCAGTGAGCTGAGACAGTTGACTTGTTGGAGGGAAGGGATGCCACCCAGAGGGACCCTGGCAGGCTGAGAGGAGTGGCCCATGCCAAACTCATGAAATCAACAAAGCCAAGGGCAAGGTTTTGCTCCTGGTTTGGGGCAATCCCCGTTGTCATTACTGGTGGTGAGATGAATGGATTGAAAGCAGCCCTGTGGGAAGAACTTTGTGGGCACTCGTGGTGACAAATAAGATATGAGGTGGTGACATACACTGGCTGCCCAGAAATACAGTTGTATTACAGGCTATGTTACAAGAGCTATACCGAGCTTACCTTTGCAGGCTACACGTCCCAGTGTAATGGCCCTTCATCCTAAAAGAAAAAGGGTGTGTGTGTGTGTGTGTGTGTGTGTGTGTGTGTGTGAAATATCGGAAACTTCCATGAACAAAAGGAAGAAATACAGAGAAACGCATACTATTTCCAGGTCTGGCATGCCAGGTTTGAAATAATTTTTCCATCCTCCTGCTTAGGAGTACTAATTAATTTGACACACGGATATCTCCTTCATGGTATTAGTGAATACATAAGGGAAGCAGAATTGAAAATACTTGTCAAAAGAACTCAAAAGCGCTAAAAATGCTCCCTGTCTAGGCTATCGTTTCTTCCTATTATAGTTTTGCCCTGTTTATATTAAGGGCAGCTGAGTTCCTTTCTTGATTGCTCTGTCCCGGATATCTGCCTCCGATTCCTCCTTGCGACTTAAGGAGAGGACCTGAATATATCCGATACGGTCCAAGGGTTGCCAAGGCCGTTGGAGTTGCAGGAAGCGCGAGTTTCTGACTGTCGCATCGCAATGAAAGTTCAACCCCGAGGCTGGGTAGAGACCATCAGCCGGCTGCGGTGTCGTGGCGGCGCCTCCGGGTGCCGCTGTTGTCCGACGCGGAGCAGCGCTGGAGCCGCAGCCGCAGCAGCGTCCGGCCCCCACAGGCTGCTCGCTCGCACGGCGCCGGTCGGAGCGGCAGCGGCTCGGGCAGCAGCGGCGAGAGGCGGCGCGGAGCGGGGAGCAGCGGCGTCCGAGCCGGCTCCGAGATCGCGGCCCTTGGGCAGGACGTGCGCTCGCAGCGCAGAGCGTCCGGGAGAGAGGAGAGCGCGGCGAGCGCTGCCGAGAATGGCGGGCGTGCAGGGGCCGAGGCGCGGGCGAGCAGCCGGGCGAGTGCTGCTGTCCGCTCTGCTGCTGGGCTGGTGCTGCCGGGCGGCGCCGGAGCGGATCCGCTACGCCATCCCCGAGGAGCTGGGCAGAGGCTCGCTGGTGGGGCCGCTGGCGCGGGACCTGGGGCTGAGCCCGGCCGACCTGCCGGCACGCAAGCTGCGTCTCAGCGCGGAGAAGCAATACTTCGGCGTGAGCGAGGAGACGGGGAACCTGTACGTGAGCGAGCGTCTGGACCGGGAGGAGCTGTGCGGCGAGGCGGCGTCCTGCTCCGTCAGCTTCGAGGCGCTGGTGCAGAACCCGCTGAACGTTTTCCACGTCGAGGTGGCCATCCAGGACGTCAACGACAACGCGCCGCACTTCCTGCAAGATAATTTCGTTCTCGAGATCAACGAGTTCGCTTCTCCCGGCGCTCGCTTTGCCGTGGGCGTCGCCGAGGACGCTGACGTGGGCAGCAACGCGCTGCAGGGCTACGAGCTGGAGGCCAACGGGTACTTCGTGGTGGAGGTGAAGCAGAGCCAGGACGGCAGCAAGTTCGCGGAGCTGGTGCTGCAGCGCGCGCTGGACCGGGAGAGCGAGCAGAGCCTGCGGCTGGTGCTGACGGCGCTGGACGGCGGCGAGCCGCCCCGCAGCGGCACCGCCCAGCTCTACATCGACGTCACCGACGCCAACGACAACGCGCCCGTGTTCGCGCAGGACCGGTACCGCGCGAGCCTGCGGGAGGACGCGACGCCGGGATCGACGGTGCTGAACGTCTCCGCCTCCGACGCCGACGCCGGCACCAACGCCCGCATCATCTACGGCTTCGGGAAAATGCCGGCCAAGGTGCTTCAGACGTTCGCGGTGGACGCAGAGAGCGGGACGATCACGCTGCGGGAGGCGCTGGACTTCGAGGACACGCGAGGCTACACGCTGCTGGTGGAGGCGCGGGACGGGGGCGGTCTGGTGGCGCACTGCAAGGTGGAGGTGGAGGTGCTGGACGTGAACGACAACGCGCCCGAGGTGACACTGACGTCGGTGTCGAGCCCGGTGCCCGAGGACGCGCCGGTCGGCACGGTGGTGGCGCTGGTGAAAGTGCGGGACCGGGACTCCGGGGAGAACGGTCAGGTGTCGTGCGAGCTGTCGGGCGAGGCGCCGCTGTCGATCGTGGCGTCGTCGGGCGGCTCGTACAAGGTGGTGACGTCGGGCGCGCTGGACCGGGAGCAGGCGGCCGAGCACCGGGTGACGGTGGTGGCACGGGACCGGGGCAGCCCGGCGCTGTGGAGCCGCGCGGCGCTGGTGCTGGAGGTGTCGGACGTGAACGACAACGCGCCGGTGTTCGAGGAGGCCGCCTACAGCGCCTACGTGTGGGAGAACAACGCGGCGGGCGCGCTGGTGCTGCGCGTGAGCGCGCGGGACGCGGACGCGGGCGCCAACGGGCGCGTGAGCTACTGGCTGGCGGGCGGCAGCGCGGGCGCGGCGCCGTCCGTGTCGGTGGAGGCGCGGAGCGGCGCGGTGTACGCGCAGCGCTCCTTCGACTACGAGCAGTGCCGCGAGTTCGCCGTGGCGGTGCGGGCGCAGGACGGCGGGGCGCCGGCGCGCAGCTCGACGGCGACGGTGCGCGTCTTCGTGCTGGACCGCAACGACAACGCGCCGCGGGTGCTGTGGCCGGCGGCGGGGGCGGCGGGGGAGGGGTCCGTGGCGGCGCCGTTCGAGGTGGTGCCGCGCTCGGCCGAGGCCGGCTACCTGGTGGCCAAGGTGGTGGCGGTGGACGCGGACGCGGGGCGCAACGCGTGGCTGTCGTACGAGCTGGTGCAGGCGCCGGAGCCGGCGCTGTTCCGCGTGGGGCTGCACAGCGGCGAGGTGCGCACGGCGCGGGCCGTGTCGGAGAGGGACGCGGCGAAGCAGCGGCTGGTGGCCGTGGTGAAGGACCACGGGCAGCCGGCGCTGTCGGCCACGGCCACGCTGCACGTGGTGCTGGCCGAGAGTTTGCAGGAGGCGCTGCCGGAGCTGAGCGAGCGGGCGGCGGGCGCCGACTCGTCGGCGGAGCTGCAGTTCTACCTGGTGCTGGCGCTGGCGCTGCTGTCCGCCCTCTTCGTGCTGAGCGTGGCGCTGGCCGTGCTGGCGCGGCTGCGCCGGGCCGGGCCGCCCGCCGTCCTGCGCTGCCTGGGCGCGCAGCGCTTCTCCGTGGCCGGCGCCGCCTTCCCGGCCGACTTCTGCGAGGGCACCTTGCCCTACTCCTACAACCTGTGCGTCGCGCCGGGCCGCGCCGGGACCGAGGCCGCTTGGCTGCCGCCGCCGCTCAGCCTGCCGGCGGAGGAGCTGCTTCTCGTCGGGGAGCCCTGCGACAAGACGAGCCCCAGCAGCAGCAGCAGCGTTGCCGGCGCGGGAGAGCCGCCCGCCGAGCCCGACGCACCGCAGGTCTGTAAGCCCACGCGGTCCTTTTGTCGGCGCCTTTGCCACCCTCCCGCCGAGGGTGCTGAGCTGCGGGCTATTTCCTTGGTGGCGGGTTCGGAGGCTGCCCAGCTCTGCTTCCACAATATGTGGAAATAACCGTGTTTGCGCAGAGATGGTTGCTGGGTGCTCATTCCTCAAAGCCAGCAGAGCACACACAGGAGCTAAACCGTACTGATCTTGTTACGGGATTACCCGCTTGCATTTACCATAATGAGTTATTAGTTGCCGCATCTACTTTTGGTCAATCACACAGGCTCATTGAAGGTGTATATATGTGTTAATTTGCGTAGTCCTTGGGCAGGATGTTTCTTCTTTATCAGTCCTTCGGATCTTCTCCAAATGAAGAGTTGTTAGCCAAGCAATGTGGTTCACTGACTACTAAACCCAAACTCATTTCTGTCTCGGAGGAAAAAATCTACTTGATGGATATCAGGTCTTGTTTTCGTTCATGACACGTTCGGGATGAGCTGAATAGTTTTGTGTACAAAAGCTTGTGGAGTCCTAAATGTGTTGGTGATCTTCTAAATCTATATGGCAGGGCCATAGATTTGTCCTAAGATCCTTCCTTCACATTTTGTCCTTGTCGGTCTCTTCTTCCCGAATCACCTGCGTGACAAGTGGACAAAAAGTTGTTGGGTAATGCTGTTTCAGGGTTGGGTTCCTAAAGGAAACGTGTGTAAATGTACAGGGTTTTCCTGCTGTCCTGTGCCCTCCTACAGGGAGACTGTTGCAGGAATGGGATCAGTACAGAGGCTGAGCGATTAGTTCATTTCTTTAGCACTTTTTGTTGCTCCCCCCCCTTCACGTGATCCCAAATTTTTACTCAGTGATTGAGCTGTAGAATGGCGAAAAATTCCCACCCAAATTAAAACTGAACAAAACAAGCCGCAACTCACCATCTAGCACGTCTTTTAAATTTTCGAGGCTTTATTCTCCTTTGCATTCTTCTTTCCTTCAATAATTCTACTTCTTTTTATGTGAAGAGTAGGCTTTAATTTTTTTTTTTTTGATTTGAGGTGGCTTTGTTTCAATCACACAATGTAATCTCAAAACCGAGAAAGTTGGGTGCTTTTTTCGTCACCGGATTTCGCAAATGTTTTTCTGTGTTTAACGTGAAGAACTGTCTTTACGGTGTTTGGGTTTTAGGTCTTTTTATTATTACTTTTTTTATAAATATGTGATTCCGAGTAACACCCGGGGTGGAGGTGCCAAGCAGAAAGTCGCGAGGGCAGGGTAGACCCTGAGCAGGACTCCTTCTAACTGGGGGTCTACTTTGCAACTCAGTTCTGCGGATTCGGGTTGGGCAAAGCAATGTATGTGTTGGGATGCCGGCATGAGGCTGTTCTGTGGTGCAGAAAAGAGGAGGCCGATGTCATTCAAGCCCGCCCAAATCTCTGCAATTAGGAGTGGGGTCTGTGATTTTGGGCTGGTGGAACAAAAGATAAACACTATACGGGCCGAAATATTAGGTGTATGATGTCACTCTTCCAAACGCGCCGGGCAGCGCTCGGTGTGTGCAGTGCCGGGAGGAGGCTGCGGGCGCCGCTGTTGACCGAGGAGGAGCGAGAGGAAGGCCGGAGCGCTGCAGGCAGCCCCGCCCGCTGCCGCCCGGCTCGCTCGCTCGCTCGCTGCCTGTGTCGGCTCGGCGGCCGGGCGGTTTGCGAGCGTTTCCTCGGTCCGGGACCGTGCTGCAGCGAAGCGGAGGGACCAGGAGCAGTGGCCCAGAAGGCGAATCATCAGCGGTGCGCTGCCGCCGTGACCACGGCGGAGATGTGTCGGGCCGGGAATCGGCGGAGCCGGCGGGAGCGAGCCCTGCTGTGGTGCGTGCTGGTGGCGGCGTGGGAGGCGGCGTGGGGGCAGCTGCGCTACTCGCTTCCCGAGGAGATGCCGAAGGGCTCGTTCGTGGGCGATGTGGCCAAGGACCTGGGGCTCGACCTCACCGCGCTCCGACAACACGGCGTCCGCGTCGTAGACAGATCTGGGATGCAGAATTTCGCTCTGCATGAGCAGACGGGACATTTAGTGATGGCGGGGAGGATTGACAGAGAGCAGCTGTGCCGGCTGGCGGAGAAATGCGTGCTGCGCTGTGAGGTGATAGTGGAGGGGGAAATGCAGGTACACGGCATCGAGGTGGAAATTACGGACATTAACGACAACGCCCCCAGCTTCCGCGAGACAGAAACGGAGCTGAGGATGAGCGAGACGACGGCGCCGGGGTCGCGGTTTCCCCTGGTCGAGGCTCACGACCCGGACGTGGGAGCGAATTCGCTGCAGAGCTACGAGCTGAGCGGCGACGAGCACTTCTCGCTGGCCGTGCAGGCGGGCCCCGGCGGGCGTCAGCGTCCCGAGCTGGTGCTGGCCAAGGCGCTGGACCGGGAGCAGGCGGCGTTTCACGAGCTGGTGCTGAGGGCGAGCGACGGCGGAGAGCCGGCACGGACGGGCACGGCGCGGATCCGCGTGGCCGTGCTGGACGCCAACGACAACGCGCCCGTGTTCAGCCAGGCGGAGTACACGGTGCGTGTGCCGGAGGACGTGCCCGTGGGCTCCACCCTCGTCACCCTCACGGCCACCGACGTCGACGAGGGCCTGAACGGGCACGTGAAATACTCGCTGAAGAAAAGGAAAGACACTGCATCGGATAATTTCCAGCTGGACGCGGAGACGGGAGCGGTGACGCTGATGCGTCCGCTGGACTTCGAGGAAGCGGCTCTGTACGAACTCGAGGTACAGGCACATGATGGCGGAGAGCTCTTTGACACGGCGAAAGTGTCGATCACGGTAACAGACGTCAACGACAACGCGCCCGAAGTGACAGTGACTTCTCATCTGCCCGCGATCTCGGAAGACGCGCCGGCGGGGACGGTGGTGGCCCTGCTGCACGTGCAGGACCGCGACTCGGGTCCGAACGGCGAGGTGCGCTGCAGCATCGCGGAGCGGCTGCCGTTCCGCCTGGAGAAGAGCTTCGAGGACTACTACCGCGTGGTGACGGCGAGGGAGCTGGACCGGGAGGAGGTGTCGGAGTACAACGTGACGGTGCGGGCGGCGGACGGCGGGTCGCCGGCGCTGCGGAGCGGCGCGGTGCTGGCGCTGCGGGTGCTGGACGTGAACGACAACGCGCCGGTGTTCGCCGAGGCGCGCTACAGCGCCCGAGTGCCCGAGAACAACGCGGCGGGCGCGCTGGTGCTGACGGTGCGGGCGCGGGACGCGGACTGGGGGCAGAACGCGCGCGTGCGGTACCGGCTGTGGGAGGGGCGGGTGCGGGGCGCGCCGCTGTCGTCCTACGTGTCGGTGCAGGCGGAGACGGGCGCGCTGTACGCGCTGCGCTCCTTCGACTACGAGGAGGTGCGCGAGGTGGGGCTGTGGGTGCTGGCGGAGGACGGCGGCGCGCCGGCGCTGAGCAGCAACGTGTCGGTGCGGCTCGTGATCGTGGACGAGAACGACAACGCGCCGCAGGTGCTGTACCCGCCGGCGGCGCCGGGCGCGGGCTGGGCGGGCGTGGAGCTGGCGCCGCGCTCGGCCGAGCCCGGCGCGCTGGTGGCCAAGGTGGTGGCGGTGGACGCGGACGCGGGGCAGAACGCGTGGCTGTCGTACGAGCTGGCCAAGGCGACGGAGCCGGGGCTGTTCCGCGTGGGGCTGCACAGCGGCGAGGTGCGCACGGCGCGCTTCCCGCTGGCCCGCGACGCGGCGCGGCAGAGCCTGGTGGTGCTGGTGAAGGACCACGGGCGGCCGGCGCTGTCGGCCACGGCCACGCTGACGGTGGTGCTGGCCGAGAGCGTGGCCGAGCTGCTGGCGGAGCTGGGCAGCGCGGCGGCGGCGGGGCCGGGCGAGGCGGCCGGCAGCCTGACGCGCTGGCTGGTGGTGGCCGTGGCCGCCGTGTCGTGCCTCTTCCTCGCCTTCCTGCTGCTGCTGCTGGCGCTGCGCCTGCGGCGCTGGCGCCGCTCGCAGCTGCTGCCGCCGGCGGGCAGCGGCGCCTTGCGCGGCGTCCCGGCCTCGCACTTCGTGGGCATCGACGGCGTCCGCGCCTTCCTGCACTCCTACTCGCACGAGGTGTCGCTCACAGCCGACTCGCGCAAGAGCCAGCTCCGTTTGTCGGGCGGCAGCTGCTGCGACACCCTCCCGGCCCGCCCGGCGCCCGACGAGCCCGCGCCGCTGCTCGGGGAGGACCCCGCCGCTGCCCCGGTGAGTTCCTCCGGCCGCGCTTACTCCGCGACGCCTCCCGCTGCCGCTGCTCCTCTGCCCTCGCCCCTCTGCCCCTTTTCGCTCTGGGGAGGGGGAAGCTTCGTCGGCGCGGGTGGGGCGGATCGTGGCGAAGGGTGAGTTTGATTGCTCGTGGGAGCCCGGGCAACTGGGCGTGAGGAGCTGCTGGGGGGTCTTTCCGCGGTGTCTGCAGGTTGTCGGCGATGCTTAACAAAGAGCTGAATTGGGTACTTAGCACGAAGGCCATAGTGGGGGCGTTGTGAAGAACAGAAGTCGCTACTTGCCAATCAGCCTAATCACTTAATTACCCCTAAAGTGCCGCTTAAGCACCTGAATTGTGTGCCTACGCTAAGCGGCGCTATGAAGAGTACAGAGTCCTGATCTCTTCCTTTTTGGGGTTTTAAGATTTTCCCAAGAAAGTTTGGGCTAAGCAGCGTCCCCCTATCTGTACGGGGAGTCCTGGGAATTTGCTCCTTAGCGCCATAATGGGAAATGTGGGAGGCGACAGCTGTTGATCAGGTTCCTCCTTTCCCCCTGAATGGTGTTTCCCGTGAATGGCACAGAGCTACCCTTTGCAGTTACATTTGAGCGTGACGTTTCTGCCAAGTTGGCAATCTGCTGATGTAGGGTGACGGTGTCTTTGAGTTGATCCTTTTAGCACTGTGTCTTTCTCGGGGTGCACGTGGCTTGTGCCCTTGAGAACATGTCACATTCTTCAAACTAATGCTGGGAAAATTGTGATGATCAGAGAAATCGCTTTGCCTGTGCCCGTGTTGTGACCCTTGCTGTCAGCTAGGGAGAAGTTGTGTGTCTAAGTTTTCCTTCAGTGGTGTCTGTCTGCAGAGGTCAGTTTCCTGTTGTATGATCTCTGTGCAGGGTGGCACAATCTGTCTGTCCAGACAGGTCAGGTGAAGAATTTTGCCGAGGTTGGACTTAACTGGTTGAAAGGTGGAAAGAGGCTGTAGAGGTTACTGTGTTTCTGTGGCATTGGTCTGTAGTGTGAGATTCTGTGTGAGGCTGCTGTGGACTTGTTACCAACTCGATACCCTTGTTGTGTTTCTACTAAATTGACATGATCTGAAGTGTTAATCTGTGATTCCTTCCCTTCTGCAGGTTTCCCGCTCTTGCCTTGTGGTTTGCTGTAATTTTTTGTTTGGTTGGTTGGTTTTTTTGCGTTTATTTTTTGTTGTGCTCTAAAGGTTGGCCTTTTCATAGCTGGTAATTCTAAAAACATAAAACTATCTTTCATTGTAATCAGGATTGTGGAATAATTTTGCTGTCAGTCAATATTTTGAACGTTCTAGGCGGCTCTAGTCTTCTTTAATATAATTTTATATTTGCGTATTTAGTAACACTTTATCTTACTTGGTTTGGTGTTTATTGTCACTGAAAACAGAATGTGATGAAAAAACTTCTTTTTCTGTGCTCCTCACCAGGCAGCGATCGATTTTATTCATAGGACTGTGCTATTAGAAATACATTATTGTGATTTTTCGTGGATGACGATGTAGTTCAGGTTCATTTCTATGTTTTGTCCTGGTTTCACTCAGATATCACTTTTCCCTTGTAACACAGCTTTGTCACTCATCAGTAGTTGTTTCGTATGAATTTAAGCCATGGTTAGGAAGGAAAGTGGAGCTGGCTGCCTGCTTCTGGGCTAATCTTGTACTGGCCTCACGTGTGCAAGCTCCTCACCCAGTAGTGACAGCAGTGTCAGCTTTGCGTACCCGAATGCAGTGTGCGTTTTCCATGCTGGAGGTACTTCTTGCTTAACCAGAGAGCATCCCCAGGCATTCCTGCCCATTCCTTGTTGCTTGTGGGCATTTCCTTGATTGAGTCAGAAATTAATTCCAAGCTCTGTATGGAGGAAAAGGGTATGAGAGGAGTGGCATCAATTCTTGATAAGTGTTCAGTTCTAGAACATGTCCATATGTGGTCTCTTCTGTCAAAGGAGGGTTAATTTGAGGCTTTGTTCCTGTCACGTAGGCTCTTGTTTTGGAGCAATAGACGTTTCAGGAAAGTAAAGCAAGTATCTTTAGTTTCTACACTCGTGGTCTGTGAAGAAGTTGAAATAATTCAGGTGGTCACGATGTGCCCTTCCCACTCCATGGCTGTGTTTTTTTTGGTTTTTTGAGGGTGCGAGGGGAATCAGATTGTGTTCCCAGTTCCAGAGCTAGAAGCTTTGTAAAACTGGAAGCATGGACTGGTACTACTTTTGTATAATAGAGGGATCGCCATGATCTACCAGTCTCAGTCACTCTCAGAGGTATAGAAAAGGGAGATGAAGACGCTCATTAATGAAAACGGTGGATCCTGTGTTTCTATACACGTACAATAGCTTCTCTTCGTGAAGGGTTTTGTAGTTGCTCATTCTCAATGCATATATAAATACAATAAAACAGCCGAGGAAAGATAATCCATGGCAACAGTAGAAACCGTTTAGAGTATATCCGACATTTGCTTTAAAGAGTAACAGATTTTACTTACCTGTGCTCTCCGGTACGAGGTCTGAGCGCTCCTGCACCGCTCGGTAACACGTTTCGCAGCCAGAATCTTAATTTCCACGTCAGAACAGGGCTGCTTGTTTCGACTGTCGGCGGCCGTGACGCAACTCGCCAAACGGGAAGATGAATCGCGCTTTTCTGTAGCCGATGTCGCCGGCACCCGACAGCTGCTGCAGCGCGGCTCGGGACGCAGTGACCGAAGCGCTGGAGTCCATCAGGCGGGTGCGGTGTGGTCGCGGCACCTCCGGGTGCCGCTGTTGTCCGACGCGGAGCGGCGCTGGAGCCGCCACCGCAGAGTCCGGCCCCCGCAGGCTGCTCGCTCGCACGGCGCCGGCCGGAGCGGCAGCGGCTCGGGCAGCAGCGGCGAGAGGCGGCGCGGAGCGGGGAGCAGCGGCGTTCCAGCCGGCGCCGAGATCGCGGCCCTTGGGCAGGACGTGCGCTCGCTGCGGAGAGCGTCCGGGAGAGAGGAGAGCGCGGCGAGCGCTGCCGAGAATGGCGGGCGTGCAGGGGCCGAGGCGCGGGCGAGCAGCCGGGCGAGTGCTGCTGTCCGCTCTGCTGCTGGGCTGGTGCTGCCGGGCGGCGCCGGAGCGGATCCGCTACGCCATCCCCGAGGAGCTGGGCAGAGGCTCGCTGGTGGGGCCGCTGGCGCGGGACCTGGGGCTGAGCCCGGCCAACCTGCCGGCACGCAAGCTGCGTCTCAGCGCGGAGAAGCAATACTTCGGCGTGAGCGAGGAGACGGGGAACCTGTACGTGAGCGAGCGTCTGGACCGGGAGGAGCTGTGCGGCGAGGCGGCGTCCTGCTCCGTCAGCTTCGAGGCGCTGGTGCAGAACCCGCTGAACGTTTTCCACGTCGAGGTGGCCATCCAGGACGTCAACGACAACGCGCCGGCCTTCAGCAAGGACGTTCTGGACCTCGAGGTCAACGAGTTAACGCTTCCCGGTGCTCGTTTTCCCATGCAGACGGCCAGAGACGCGGACACAGGTACAAACTCGGTGATTACTTACCAGCTCACTGACAACCCGTCCTTCAGTCTGGCCGTGTTGGAGATCTCGGTTGGAAATAATCGTCCGGAATTAGTGCTGGAAAGAGCGCTGGACCGGGAGAAACAGACCTCCTTTCAGCTGGTGCTGACGGCGGTGGACGGCGGGGACCCGGCGAGGTCTGGGACCATCCAGGTTCGCGTCAATGTGACTGACGCCAATGACAACGCGCCCGTATTTGGTAAACGGGTGTACAAGGCGCAAGTGCAGGAGAATGTGCCGCCGGGATCTCTGGTCCTAAGGGTAGGAGCCACTGATGCGGACGCCGGCTCCAACGGGCGGGTGTCCTACTACTTTGGCAACGTGCTGGATGACATCGGCACCGTGTTCAGTGTCGACACTGAGAGCGGCGAGGTCAGGACGGCAGGGCCGCTCGACTTCGAGGAGAAGAACACGTACACCTTCGGCCTGGAGGCGAGGGACGGCGGCGGACTCACGGCTCATTGCGAAGTGCACATAGAAATCACGGACGTGAACGACAATGCGCCCGAGATCACGATGCTGTCGGTGTCGAGCCCGGTGCCCGAGGACGCGCCGGTCGGCACGGTAGTGGCGCTGGTGAAAGTGCGGGACCGGGACTCCGGGGAGAACGGTCAGGTGTCGTGCGAGCTGTCGGGCGAGGCGCCGCTGTCGATCGTGGCGTCGTCGGGCGGCTCGTACAAGGTGGTGACGTCGGGCGCGCTGGACCGGGAGCAGGCGGCCGAGCACCGGGTGACGGTGGTGGCTCGGGACCGGGGCAGCCCGGCGCTGTGGAGCCGCGCGGCGCTGGTGCTGGAGGTGTCGGACGTGAACGACAACGCGCCGGTGTTCGAGGAGGCCGCCTACAGCGCCTACGTGTGGGAGAACAACGCGGCGGGCGCGCTGGTGCTGCGCGTGAGCGCGCGGGACGCGGACGCGGGCGCCAACGGGCGCGTGAGCTACTGGCTGGCGGGCGGCAGCGCGGGCGCGGCGCCGTCCGTGTCGGTGGAGGCGCGGAGCGGCGCGGTGTACGCGCAGCGCTCCTTCGACTACGAGCAGTGCCGCGAGTTCGCCGTGGCGGTGCGGGCGCAGGACGGCGGGGCGCCGGCGCGCAGCTCGACGGCGACGGTGCGCGTCTTCGTGCTGGACCGCAACGACAACGCGCCGCGGGTGCTGTGGCCGGCGGCGGGGGAGGGGTCCGTGGCGGCGCCGTTCGAGGTGGTGCCGCGCTCGGCCGAGGCCGGCTACCTGGTGGCCAAGGTGGTGGCGGTGGACGCGGACGCGGGGCGCAACGCGTGGCTGTCGTACGAGCTGGTGCAGGCGCCGGAGCTGTTCCGCGTGGGGCTGCACAGCGGCGAGGTGCGC
The DNA here is from genome assembly GCA_020800305.1 of Porphyrio hochstetteri. Lineage (NCBI taxonomy): Eukaryota > Metazoa > Chordata > Aves > Gruiformes > Rallidae > Porphyrio > Porphyrio hochstetteri. Next base: position 14,064,182 of record CM036919.1, read on the forward strand.
ACGGCGCGGGCCGTGTCGGAGAGGGACGCGGCGAAGCAGCGGCTGGTGGCCGTGGTGAAGGACCACGGGCAGCCGGCGCTGTCGGCCACGGCCACGCTGCACGTGGTGCTGGCCGAGAGTTTGCAGGAGGCGCTGCCGGAGCTGAGCGAGCGGGCGGCGGGCGCCGACTCGCCGGCGGAGCTGCAGTTCTACCTGGTGCTGGCGCTGGCGCTCCTGTCCGCCCTCTTCGTGCTGAGCGTGGCGCTGGCCGTGCTGGCGCGGCTGCGCCGGGCCGGGCCGCCCGCCGTCCTGCGCTGCCTGGGCGCGCAGCGCTTCTCCGTGGCCGGCGCCGCCTTCCCGGCCGACTTCTGCGAGGGCACCTTGCCCTACTCCTACAACCTGTGCGTGGCGCCGGGCCACGCCGGGACCGAGGCCGCTTGGCTGCCGCCGCCGCCGCCCAGCCTGCCGGCGGAGGAGCTGCTTCTCGTCGGGGAGCCCTGCGGCAAGACGAGCCCCAGCAGCAGCAGCAGCGTTGCCGGCGCGGGAGAGCCGCCCGCCGATCCCGACGCACCGCAGGTCTGTAAATCTGCGTGGTCCGTTTCTCGGCGCCTTTGCGAGCCTCCCGCCGAGGGTTCTGAGATACGGTCTCTTCCCTTGGCGGTGGGGTCGGGGGCTGCTTCCGCGAACCTTTGAAATAACTGTATTCGCGGAGAGATGGTTGCTGTGTGCTCACAGGAGCTAAACCGTACTGACCTTGTTACGGGATTACCCGCCTGCATTTACAATAATGAGTTCGTAACTACTGCATCGTCTAGTATTGGTGAAGCATATTCATTTAACACACAGGCTCTTTGAGGGTGTATATGTGTGTTAATTTGCATAGTCCTTGGGTAGGATATTTCCTCTTTATTGGTCTCTCGGCTCTTTTCCAAAGGAAGAGCTGTTAGCCGGGCGAGGTGGTTCAGTGACTACTAAAACCAAAGATATTTGTGTCCCTGCTGAAAAAATATACTTGATCGTTATCAGGTCTTATGTTGGTTTCTAACACTTTCAGGATCCGCTGAGTACTTTTATCTAAAAAGTTTGTGGAGTCCCAAATGCTGCGAATTGGGCACTAGCAAGGCAGATCCTAGCTGTGTAGAATTAGATCCTCTAAATCTACATGGCAGGGTCGGAAAATCGAAGTCGAAGCCCCTGGGTAAAAAGTGAACAAAAACTATTGACTGAGGCTGTTTCGGTGTTGGGTTCCCAAAGGAAACGCGCGTGAGAGTCCATGAGTGGAGAAGTTACAGATCATTAAGTTGCGTTCAGAAATCTGAGTTCCTCGTGCACTTATTTATCTTTATTTTCTACAACGATTACCCGTAGAATGTAAATATCCAGAACAAAAAAAAAGTCTCGCTTTCCCTTGTTTTCTCTCCCCGTTTATCCAAGTGTTGTAATTCATGTAACATGGAGAACTGGCTTCATGGTGTTTGGTTTAGGTTTTATTTATTTTCGATTGCAGTGACGTCCCCGAGGGAGCGGGTATGTGCATCGCTGCCTGCTGCCGAGGCGCTGCATAGGGGAGGGTTCTAATCCACAATTCCGCTGTGATGGCTGGAGAAGGGGGAGATCTGAACACTGATTCCGAGGAGCCTCTGGGGTGGCAGTGCCAAGCAGAGTCGCGAGAGCAGGGCAATCCCTGAGCAGGACTCCTTCTGACTGGGAGTCTCCATTGCGGCCTTGTGCTGCAGGTCGGTGTTGGGGCAAATCGATGTAGCTGGTGGGATTCCGGGATGAGGCTGTTCTGCCTTGCAGATTGGGAGATTGCCGTGCTATCACGAAGATACGATGCCGCCGTAACTCGTAGCGGGCAGCGCTCGGTGTCTGCAGTGCCGGGAGGAGGCTGCGGGCGCCGCTGCTGACCGAGGAGGAGCGAGAGGAAGACCGGAGCGCTGCAGGCAGCCCCGCCCGCTGCCGCCCGGCTCGCTCGCTCGCTCGCTGGCTGTGTCGGCTCGGCGGCCGGGCGGTTTGCGAGCGGGAGTCCCGGCGGTACGGAGCCGTGTTGCAGCGAGGCGGAGGGACAAGAGGCAGCGTCCGGGGGTGGAGAGACGGGAGCTCGGCGTTCGGCGGTAGTGCGCTACCGGCGCTCCCGCTGCGGATCCGTGCTGGTGCGACTCCGAGGGGCCGGCAGCGGCCAACCGGGAGCGGGAGGCGGATCGTCGTTCGGCGGCGGTGCAGTGCCGTCGGAGCTGTGCGGGGATGTGCGCGGCGGAGAGTCGGTGGGGCTGGAGGGAGCGAGCCCTGCTGTGGTGTGTGCTGGTGGCGGCGTGGGAGGCGGCGTGGGGGCAGCTGCGCTACTCGCTTCCCGAGGAGATGCCCAAGGGCTCGTTCGTGGGCGACGTGGCCAAGGACCTGGGGCTCGACCTCACCGCGCTCCAACAACACGGCGTCCACATAGTGGACAGAGGTGGGACGCAGTATTTCGCTCTGCATGAGCAGACGGGACATTTAGTGACGGAGGAGAGGATTGACAGAGAGCAGCTGTGCCGGCTGGCGGAGAAATGCGTGCTGCGCTGTGAGGTGATAGTGGAGGGGGATATGCAGGTTCACGGCATCGAGGTGGAAATCACGGACATTAACGACAACGCCCCCAGCTTCAAGGAGACTGAGCTGGAGGAGAGAATGAGCGAGACGACGGCGCCGGGGTCGAGATTTCCCCTGGCCGAGGCTCACGACCCGGACGTGGGAGCGAATTCGCTGCAGAGCTACGAGCTGAGCGGCGACGAGCACTTCTCGCTGGCCATGCAGGCGGGCCCCGGCGGGCGTCAGCGTCCCGAGCTGGTGCTGGCCAAGGCGCTGGACCGGGAGCAGGCGGCGTTTCACGAGCTGGTGCTGAGGGCGAGCGACGGCGGAGAGCCGGCACGGACGGGCACGGCGCGGATCCGCGTGGCCGTGCTGGACGCCAACGACAACGCGCCCGTGTTCAGCCAGGCGGAGTACACGGTGCGTGTGCCGGAGGACGTGCCCGTGGGCTCCACCCTCGTCACCCTCACGGCCACCGATGCCGACGAGGGCCTGAACAGGCACGTGAAATATTCGCTTAAGAAAGTGTCAGAGATGGCATCGGAGATTTTCCAGCTGGACTCAGAGTCGGGAGCGGTGACGCTCATGCATCCGCTGGACTTTGAAGAAGCGGCTCTGTACGAACTGGAGGTGCAGGCGAGGGACACCGGAGAGCTTTTTGACACGGCGAAAGTGTCGATCAAAGTAACAGACGTCAACGACAACGCGCCCGAACTGACAGTGACTTCTCATCTGAACGCGATCTCCGAGGACGCGCCGGCGGGGACGGTGGTGGCCCTGCTGCACGTGCAGGACCGCGACTCGGGTCCGAACGGCGAGGTGCGCTGCAGCATCGCGGAGCGGCTGCCGTTCCGCCTGGAGAAGAGCTTCGAGGACTACTACCGCGTGGTGACGGCGAGGGAGCTGGACCGGGAGGAGGTGTCGGAGTACAACGTGACGGTGCGGGCGGCGGACGGCGGGTCGCCGGCGCTGCGGAGCGGCGCGGTGCTGGCGCTGCGGGTGCTGGACGTGAACGACAACGCGCCGGTGTTCGCCGAGGCGCGCTACAGCGCCCGTGTGCCCGAGAACAACGCGGCGGGCGCGCTGGTGCTGACGGTGCGGGCGCGGGACGCGGACTGGGGGCAGAACGCGCGCGTGCGGTACCGGCTGTGGGAGGGGCGGGTGCGGGGCGCGCCGCTGTCGTCCTACGTGTCGGTGCAGGCGGAGACGGGCGCGCTGTACGCGCTGCGCTCCTTCGACTACGAGGAGGTGCGCGAGGTGGGGCTGTGGGTGCTGGCGGAGGACGGTGGCGCGCCGGCGCTGAGCAGCAACGTGTCGGTGCGGCTCGTGATCGTGGACCAGAACGACAACGCGCCGCAGGTGCTGTACCCGCCGGCGGCGCCGGGCGCGGGCTGGGCGGGCGTGGAGCTGGCGCCGCGCTCGGCCGAGCCCGGCGCGCTGGTGGCCAAGGTGGTGGCGGTGGACGCGGACGCGGGGCAGAACGCGTGGCTGTCGTACGAGCTGGCCAAGGCGACGGAGCCGGGGCTGTTCCGCGTGGGGCTGCACAGCGGCGAGGTGCGCACGGCGCGCTTCCCGCTGGCCCGCGACGCGGCGCGGCAGAGCCTGGTGGTGCTGGTGAAGGACCACGGGCGGCCGGCGCTGTCGGCCACGGCCACGCTGACGGTGGTGCTGGCCGAGAGCGTGGCCGAGCTGCTGGCGGAGCTGGGCAGCGCGGCGGCGGCGGCAGCGGCGGGGCCGGGCGAGACGGCCGGCAGCCTGACGCGCTGGCTGGTGGTGGCAGTGGCCGCCGTGTCGTGCCTCTTCCTCGCCTTCCTGCTGCTGCTGCTGGCGCTGCGCCTGCGGCGCTGGCGCCGCTCGCAGCTGCTGCCGCCGGCGGGCAGCGGCGCCTTGCGCGGCGTCCCGGCCTCGCACTTCGTGGGCATCGACGGCGTCCGCGCCTTCCTGCACTCCTACTCGCACGAGGTGTCGCTCACAGCTGACTCGCGCAAGAGCCGGCTCCGCTTGTCGGGCGGCAGCTGCTGCGACACCCTCCCGGCCCGCCCGGCGCCCGACGAGCCCGCGCCGCTGCTCGGGGAGGACCCCGCCGCTGCCCCGGTGAGTTCCTCCGGCCGCGCTTGCTCCGCGACGCCTCCCGCTGCCGCTGCTCCTCTGCTCTCGCCCCTCTGCCCCTTTTTGCTTGGAGGAGGGGGAAGCCTCGTCTGGGAGGGCGGGGCGGTTCGAGGCGCGGATGGGTGACGTGAGGAGGGGGAGTTTGATTGCGCGTGGGAGCCCGGGCAGCTGGGCGTGAGGACCTGCTGAAGGGCCCCGTAGAGACGCTCTGCTCCTGTCCCTGCTGGGTGTCGTGCAACGCGATTGCTTCTTCCCCCAGAGGTCTGGCTCGAAGACGTGTTCTTGCTGCTGGGCTGGGAGCCCTGGGGTGTCCTTTCGCTGTGTGTGTAGGCTGTCGGAGATGCGTAACAAACAGCTGATCAGGGTACTTAGCACAAAAGTTACCTGGGGCTTTGTGAAGAACAAAGTCGCTACCTGCCAATCAGCTTAATCCTTTAATTACCGGTGAAGGCCCGCCTTAGCACATGAATTGTGTGCCTATTCTAAGCGGCGCTATGTAGAAGATAATGTCCTTATCCCTTCCTTTGTGGGGCTTTAATATTTTCCGTAATAAGTTTGGGCTATGTAGTGTCCCTCCATCTGTACGAGGAGCCCTGGGAATTTCCTCCTCAGCGCCTTAATGGGAAATGTGGGAGGCGGCAGCTGTTGATCAGGTTCCTCCTTTCCTGCTGCATGGTGTTTCCCGTGAATGGCAGTTCTTGTGCACAGAGCTACCCTTTGCAGTTACATTTGAGTGTGACGTGTGTGCCAAGTTGGCAATCTGCTGATGTAGGATGACGGTGTCTTTGAGTTGATACTTTTAGCACTGGGTGTTTCTCGGGGCTACACGTGGCTTGTGCCCTTCAGAACATGTCATACTCTTCAAACTAGTGTTGTGAATACATTGTGATGAGCAGAGAAATCGCTTTGCCCGTGCCCGTTTTGTGACCCTTGCTGTCAGCTAGGGAGAAGTTGTGTGTCTAAGTTTTCCTTCAGTGGTGTCTGTCTGCAGAGGTCAGTTTCCTGTTGTATGATCTCTGTGCAGGGTGGCACAATCTGTCTGTCCAGACAGGTCAGGTGAAGAAGTATACCGAGGTTGGACTTAACTGAAAGATGGAAGGAGACTGCAGAGGTTACTGTGTTTGGTCTGTTGTGTGATCTTCTCTGCGAGGCTGCTGTGGACTTGTTACCAAGTGGATACCTTTGTTGTGTTCCTACTCAGTTGTCCCGATCTGAAGTGTTAATCTGTGATTCCTTCCATTCTGCAGGTTTCCCGCTCTTGGCTTGTGTTTTGATGTGGTTTTTCTTGTGGGTTTTTTGTTTGCCTGGTTGTTTTTTGTGGTTGAGTTTATTTTTCATTCTGCTCTAACACTGTGCCTCTTTCTGGCTGGTAATTCTAAAAACATAAAAATATATTTAGTCGTAATCAGGATTGTGGGATAATTTTGCTGTTGGTCAATATTTTGAGCGTTCAATGCGGCTCTACTCTTTTTTCATATATTTTTATGTTTGAGTATTTAGTAACACTTGATCTTACTTGGTTCGGTTTTTTATTATGGTTGTAAGCAGAATGTGATGAAAACACTTATTAGTGGTTCCCGTTAGAAAAGTTGTCTTCTTTTTCTGTGCTTCTCACCAGGCAACGATCGATTTTATTCATAGGATTGTGTTATTAGACATACACTATTGTGTTTTTTCGTGGATGACGATGTAGTTCAGGTTCATTTCTGTTTTGTTCTGGTTTCACGCAGATATCGCTGTTCCCTTGTAACACAGCTTTGCCACTCATAGTTATTTTGTATAAATTTAAACCATTGTTGGGAAGTCGACCTGCCTGTGCCTTCTTCCGGGCGAGTTTTGTACTTTTCTCACGTGTCTTGCTTTTTGTTAATTTCGTTGTTTGTGTCGCCTTTACAATTTGTTTCATCTTGTGTAGCCGTGCTCGATTTTATGATGCAAGTGTTTAGATTCCAGTGGTGTGTAGGAGCAAAGCAGCACACATTCTTTAATAGCATTCCTGCTTAGAAAGGTTGATTTCTGCGTCTCACCATCGATGACATCGAGAGTCTTACTGTGCCTGGAATGCTTTAGTGAGAATGACCTTTCTGACCCCAAGAAGCCTCTTCAGGCAGCGACCTTGTGGCCTCTTCTGTCAAAGGAGCGTTAATGTGAGGCATCGTTACTGTCACATGGGCAGGTTTCATGTGCTATACTGTTCGTCCTCGTGTCTCCTATGGAGAGGTGTAGTTGGAGGAAGCAGCTTCTTCTACTGAGTGAAAACACGCACAGTAGTCTTCCACAGAGCGATCTGTTGTTTGGAGCAATAGAAGTTTCAAGAATGTAAAGCAAGTATTCTACAATAGCTTCTCTTCTTGAGGGGCTTTGTAGCTGCTGCTTCTCAGTGCGCATATAAATAACATAAAACAGCCGAGGAAAGATAATCCATGGCAACAGTAGAAACTGTTTAGAGTATATCAGACATTTGCTGCAAAGGGTAACTTGTACTTACCTGGACTCACCTGTGCTCTGCTGTACGAGGTCTGAGCGCTCCTGCACCGCTCGGTAACACGTTTCGCGGACAGAATTTTAATCTCCACGTCAGAACAGGGCTGCTTTCGGCAGCTGTGACACAACCCCCAAACTCGCTTTTCCGTAGCCGATGGCGCCGACGCCCGTCGGCTGCTGCAGCGCGGCTCGGGACGCAGAGACCGATGCCCCGGATGGCATCAGGCGGCTGCGGTGTGGTCGCGGCGCCTCCGGGTGCCGCTGTTGTCCGACGAGGAGCGGCGCTGGAGCCCCCGCCGCAGCCGGAGCCGCCGCAGCGTCCGGCCCCCGCAGGCTGCTCGCTCGCACGGTGCCGGCCGGAGCGGCAGCGGCTCGGGCAGCAGTGGCGAGAGGCGGCGCGGAGCGGGGAGCAGCGGCGTCCGAGTGAGAGGCGTGCTCGCTGCGGAGAGCGTCCGGGAGAGAGGAGAGCGCGGCAAGCGCTGCCGAGAATGGCGGGCGTGCAGGGGCCGAGGCGCGGGCGAGCAGCCGGGCGAGTGCTGCTGTCCGCTCTGCTGCTGGGCTGGTGCTGCCGGGCGGCGCCGGAGCGGATCCGCTACGCCATCCCCGAGGAGCTGGGCAGAGGCTCGCTGGTGGGGCCGCTGGCGCGGGACCTGGGGCTGAGCCCGGCCGACCTGCCGGCACGCAAGCTGCGTCTCAGCGCGGAGAAGCAATACTTCGGCGTGAGCGAGGAGACGGGGAACCTGTACGTGAGCGAGCGTCTGGACCGGGAGGAGCTGTGCGGCGAGGCGGCGTCCTGCTCCGTCAGCTTCGAGGCGCTGGTGCAGAACCCGCTGAACGTTTTTCACGTCGAGGTGGCCATCCAGGACGTCAACGACAACGCGCCGCGCTTCCTGCAAGACATTTTCCAGCTGGAGATCAACGAGTTCACTTCTCCCGGCGCCCGGTTTTACTTGGGTGTCGCCGAGGACGCGGACGTGGGCAGCAACGCGCTGCAGGGCTACGAGCTGGAGGCCAACGGGTACTTCGCGGTAGAGGTGAAGCAGAGCCAGGACGGCAGCAAGTTCGCGGAGCTGGTGCTGCAGCGCGCGCTGGACCGGGAGAGCGAGCAGAGCCTGCGGCTGGTGCTGACGGCGCTGGACGGCGGCGAGCCGCCCCGCAGCGGCACCGCCCAGCTCTGCATCGACGTCACCGACGCCAACGACAACGCGCCCGTGTTCGCGCAGGACCGGTACCGCGCGAGCCTGCGCGAGGACACACCTCCAGGATCGACGGTGCTGAACGTCTCCGCCTCCGACGCCGACGCCGGCACCAACGCCCGCATCTCCTACGGCTTCGGGAAAATGCCGGCCAAGGTGCTCCAGACGTTCGCGGTGGATGCAGAGAGCGGGACGATCACGCTGCGGGAGGCGCTGGACTTCGAGGACACACGGGCGTTCACCCTGGCCGTGGAGGCGCGGGACGGGGGCGGTCTGGTGGCGCACTGCAAGGTGGAGGTGGAGGTGCTGGACGTGAACGACAACGCGCCCGAGGTGACGCTAACGTCGGTGTCGAGCCCGGTGCCCGAGGACGCGCCGGTCGGCACGGTAGTGGCGCTGGTGAAAGTGCGGGACCGGGACTCCGGGGAGAACGGTCAGGTGTCGTGCGAGCTGTCGGGCGAGGCGCCGCTGTCGATCGTGGCGTCGTCGGGCGGCTCGTACAAGGTGGTGACGTCGGGCGCGCTGGACCGGGAGCAGGCGGCCGAGCACCGGGTGACGGTGGTGGCTCGGGACCGGGGCAGCCCGGCGCTGTGGAGCCGCGCGGCGCTGGTGCTGGAGGTGTCGGACGTGAACGACAACGCGCCGGTGTTCGAGGAGGCCGCCTACAGCGCCTACGTGTGGGAGAACAACGCGGCGGGCGCGCTGGTGCTGCGCGTGAGCGCGCGGGACGCGGACGCGGGCGCCAACGGGCGCGTGAGCTACTGGCTGGCGGGCGGCAGCGCGGGCGCGGCGCCGTCCGTGTCGGTGGAGGCGCGGAGCGGCGCGGTGTACGCGCAGCGCTCCTTCGACTACGAGCAGTGCCGCGAGTTCGCCGTGGCGGTGCGGGCGCAGGACGGCGGGGCGCCGGCGCGCAGCTCGACGGCGACGGTGCGCGTCTTCGTGCTGGACCGCAACGACAACGCGCCGCGGGTGCTGTGGCCGGCGGCGGGGGAGGGGTCCGTGGCGGCGCCGTTCGAGGTGGTGCCGCGCTCGGCCGAGGCCGGCTACCTGGTGGCCAAGGTGGTGGCGGTGGACGCGGACGCGGGGCGCAACGCGTGGCTGTCGTACGAGCTGGTGCAGGCGCCGGAGCCGGCGCTGTTCCGCGTGGGGCTGCACAGCGGCGAGGTGCGCACGGCGCGGGCCGTGTCGGAGAGGGACGCGGCGAAGCAGCGGCTGGTGGCCGTGGTGAAGGACCACGGGCAGCCGGCGCTGTCGGCCACGGCCACGCTGCACGTGGTGCTGGCCGAGAGCTTGCAGGAGGCGCTGCCGGAGCTGAGCGACACAGATTCTGTTTCCCAGTTGACAGCGGATCTAAACCTCATTCTTGTAGGGGCGCTCGCTGTCGTGTCCCTGATGTTTGTTCTGACAGTCATTTTGACAGTATTCTTTAAATGCCGACGGTCGAGGAGTCCTCCCGTTTTTGTAACTTCTGACAAGGAACTGTATTCCAGTTTGGGTTCCAAAGCACCGTATAACTACTGCAGCAGCACGCTGCCCTTGCCCTACTCCTACGAGGTGTGTTTGGCTTCTGAGTCAGGGCAGAAGGACTTCACCCTTCTGAGACCAGGGGCGGCCGCGCGGTCTGACCGTCTCCTGACCGGGGAGTCGGGATCAGACACTCACTCTGGGAATGACCCTCCCAGCCCACGCACCTCGGCACAGGTGAGCTTCTGTCTTGGTTTCCCTCTTTGTGGACTTGCGTAAATCTTCTTCCCCCGTTCTACCGTTCAGGGATCGGTGGGAATATCATCTCTCTTCGCACTGTTCAATGGGTCCGGAGTGTCTGTGTTAGGGAGGGAGCACCGTGTCTGTGACCTTGAGTCTTCCTTTTACCATCCCACTCTCATTCGCGAATTTCCGGTTGTGTCCCGAGGAGCGACACTACGTTGTTAGTTCTGCTGTCTGTGCTACTCTGGGTGCTAGTTTCACCGAGCCGGGATTGTGGAGTGGGCGTAGCGTGTAGCGGGAGGAAAACTGTCAGGACAAACCTTTGTCTTGGTCCCGTGTCCATTGTCCCTGTTAGGTTTGAGTGCTTTCCTGTGATAACGATGTGTGATCTATCTCCGTTGGTCACTCAGTGGGACAGCGACTCTGTAGTTCTGTTTTCCCTTCCAGCTCGGTTCTTCTCATACTCCGAAGCCCTCCAAACGAAGATATTGTTTATATCAGTGACTTAAAATTTTCCGTCTGTCTGGGGAGCAAGGACTGACGTCTCACTGTACCTCCGAGCCCGGAGTCGAGCAGACAATGCGTTGAGTCTGGAGCTGCCACCAGCTCCACTAGAGCCCCGGCGGGAATAGCACCGCCGTGAGTGGTTCTGGCTGGGATTTGTGTTGAACTCATCTCCGAAGGAATTCCCAGTGCAGGGAAAAGGCTGCTTTCTCCTTACCTGTCACACATTTCCACTCCTCTCCTTCCAAATAGTGCTTTCAGGACTTCCAAAGTGTCTCCTTCAATATTCGGGTTTCCCATCAAAGTGAATAAGATGTAATGTTTCCAGATAACGGGAATACAGGGGATGCAAGTACTTAGTCTTCCATACCCTTCCCGAGATCTCTTTGCTTGGCTGTCCTAACTGCTGCTGGGCTATTGCAGACAAGGTGCTCTGAATATGGGTCATGTGTGCACTCGTATGAAGAGAAACTCCTTAATAGCTGCGACATGCGTATTAGAGAAACTGCTGAGTAAACAGAGTTTAGGGAAGACATGAAATGGGCAGTGGCTGGGGGAAAAAACCCAAACCAAACTTATTTCAGGGAAAATAAGTGGCTGAAGACTTCCAAGATTTATCTCGAAGAGAGCTGTGGATTTTCTTTTTTCTTGTGGGGGTGGTGTGGTGGTTTTACATGTAAGACAGAGAAGTAGTCGGGATTTGGTTGTGTAGGGGCATATGAGAAAAGAAACCTGCTCTCAGCACTGGGAGCCTGCAGACATGGTCTGTTACAGAAAGGCTCCAAAACGGAGTGGCATGAACATGTACTTACGTGCATAGTACAGCTGGGGTGGGTAAAGTTTTCCTTCTCAGTCTTTAATTGTCTCCAGAATTCTATTAAAATACACCTTTGGATGACTAACGGTGGATTTTATCGGTACTTTTATCCTATTATTTATCCTTGTACTTTTATCCTATTCTGTGGACTGGTGATAAGCACTTTGCATAGCGCTGAGACGGTTTATCTTTCATCAACGGTTATTCGGTAGGAAAGGAAGTAGCTGGGCATGCAGAGAGGAAAGTGTGTGCCGACCTGTTTGAGATCATCGACTTTTCCTGGGTGGATCCCATGTGCTCGCGGCAGTTGACAGGACTGTGCAAGGGTGAGGACGAGTAGTTGAGGTCCCTGTCACTCTAGGTGTGGGGTGGGGGTCTCCCACGTTGGTGTAGATGATATTCAGCCCTTTCACAACACGCTCAGACACGACAAACAGCAGGGTGACAGGTAACCAGCCGCAACAACTCCGTCGGAAAACCAACGTAACACGAGTTGTTTTCACGCCCATAGACAGACAAGCAGCCTATGAACTGGCTGTATCTTGCCCAGGCGCTACCGAGCCCGTGATCTACGCGGTACCCGCTGGGCTGTTGCTGCACGGGAACAGGAACGGCTCCCCCCCCGCCCCGTGATTTCCCTGCATCTGGTTGGAAACAGATACCGGGGAGCAAGTTGGGACGTGACAGAAGCAGGAAGGCGTGTTAAAACAGAGATTTTTATGATTTGTCGGGGAAGATTCCTGCTGGGACAGTGGTGACGGTGGGGAGCAGGAGGGGCGATACTCCTGGGGACCCTGCGGCAAGAGGTGCCCCGCAGGTTGACCGTGTGCTGCTGCGAGAGAAGCTGCTTTGTAACTCGGCAGCACGAAATACGTGTCGTTTTGCCGGCGACGTCTCTTTGGTGGCACACACGGCGACGCCGTGGGGTGGCAGAAAGGGGCTGACCAAGCACTCGGGTGTGAGGACCAGCATCCCAAAGGTCCCGGGTGACACTTGGAGTTGGTGCGTCGTGTCGGGGCTGGTTCTGCCCGGGGCCCTGCGTGCCCCAGCCGACCCTCTCTCCACCTCCTCCCCGCGGCCCCGCCCCCCCCCCCCCCCCCCCCCCCCAGCTCCATTTCCCCTTCTTGGTCCCTCTGCCTCTTCCCAAAGAAGTTTTCCCGGGGGACACCCTCTCCTATCTGCATATCGCCCCTTTTGGCGTCATCCTCTCGGCCAGCCTTCCTGCCACCACACGTAGTTCCCGTGCCCGATCTACGCTGCCTCTGCCCGGGCTCTCCTAGCCTGGCTGTCCTTCATAACTGGTTCCCTCGCAGGGCTGTGCTCTCCCTTCAGGGTCAGCTGGTTAGAGCCCCGCTGCCTTGGGACCGGGGACCCGGCGGTGCTCGGCGGGCAGCTGCCCCGCGGCGGGGCTCCGGTGATTCAGCTCTCCGTGCAGTTATTGGCCGGGACTCTGTGTGCCGCTGTCGGCCAATGATGTAGCGGGGGGGATCTGGCGGCCCGGCCCCGCTCGGAGCCGGGATGAGGCGCAGACTGTCTCAGAGAGAGCCTAGGAGTGAGTCACCGCCGAGCCCGCAAAGCAATGCCCGTCTGTTCGCCGGTCGCCGCTTCCCGGGGCTCGCTGGGCACCGGCATGACGGGGCGAACTGAGGATTTCTAGCCGGGACGGGCTGGGGGGGACGGCGAAGTGGAGAGCGCGGCCGTCCTGTGCGATGAACGGCGTTGCTGTGAGGAGCCGCGGGGTAACGACGGGGCAGGTACTGAGCCTCCTGCTTTTGTTCGGCGTTTCCCACTGTGTTTCCGCCGCGATTCGCTATGCGATTCCCGAGGAGGCGCGGAGAGGCTCTGTGGTGGGTAACGTGGTAGCAGATTTGGCGCTGGACCTCGGGCGGCTGCCGGGGCGCCGGTTGCGGGTGGTGTCCGGCGGCAACAAGAAGTACTTCGGGGTGGACCTGACGAGCGGCGCGCTGCTGGTGAGCGAGCGGATAGACCGGGAGGAGCTCTGCGGTGCGCTCTCTCCCTGCTCCCTCAGCTTTGAGATCGTGGTGGAAAACCCGCTGGAGCTGTACAGCGGCGCCGTTGAGATCCAGGACATCAATGACAACGACCCGGTTTTTCCCAGCAGCCAGGCGAGGTTGGAAATTAGCGAGTCGGTGGCGGCCGGAGCTCGCTTCCCGCTAGAGAGCGCGCAAGATCCCGATGTGGGGATTAACTCTTTGCAGACCTACCAGCTCAGCGCCAACTCGCACTTCGCGCTCGACGTGCAGACAAGAGTGGATGGCAGCAAGTACGCGGAGCTGGTGCTAGAGAAGGAGCTGGACAGGGAGGAGCAACGGGAGCTGAACTTGATCCTGACTGCGCTGGATGGAGGCAGCCCGCCACGGTCGGCCCAGGTCCAGATCCACATTGATGTTGTGGATGCAAATGATAATGTCCCGGTCTTCAACCAGTCCACCTACAAGGCAAGTGTGAGGGAGAACACACCCAGTGGTACCCTGGTGGCCAGGATCAATGCGTACGATCTGGATGATGGGCCCAATGGAGACATCGTCTATTCCTTCAGCAGCCACACTCCAGCCAAGGTACGAGAACTCTTTGCTCTGGACTCAGCCACAGGGGAGTTGAGGGTCAAGGGACAGCTGGACTATGAGGAAACGAAGCTGTATGAGATTTACTTACAGGCAAAAGACAAGGGTGTCGTTCCTGGTGTGGCTCATTGCAAAGTGCTGGTGGAAGTTGTGGATGTGAATGACAATACTCCAGAGGTGACAGTGACTTCTGTCTACAGCCCCGTGCCTGAAGATGCAGCCCCAGGGACTGTCGTAGCTCTGCTGAGTGTAACAGACTTGGACTCGCATGATAATGGCCTGGTGAACTGCTTCATTTCTCCTGGGATCCCATTCATGCTCAGCTCCTCCCTCAAAAATTACTACACCTTGAAAACGAAGGAAGCTCTGGACCGAGAAAAAACATCAGAGTATAACATCACTGTCACAGCCAGAGACTCAGGCTCACCACTGTTGTCTGCGGTAAAACAAATCCTGGTGCAGGTGTCAGATGTCAATGACAACACGCCCAAAACTTCCCAGGACTCCTATGATGTCTATGTGCTGGAGAATAACGTGCCTGGCATCCCCATCCTTAATGTGAGTGCCACAGATCCAGACCTTGGGCGCAATGCCCATCTCTCCTATACCCTCTTGCAGGGTGATCCCACTGTAGGCCACATCTTTTCCATCAACCGTGAGAATGGCACCCTCTACTTGCTCACCTCCCTGGACCATGAGGACCAGGTGGAGTTCAGCATGATGGTGCAGGTCCAGGACAGTGGCTCTCCGCCTCTGGCCACTAATGTCTCGGTCAGTGTGTTTGTCACTGACCTCAATGACAATGCCCCAACCGTGCTGTACCCTCACCCTAACACCACCACCACCACCTATACTGATGTGGTGGCACCAGGCACTCCTGCCGGGCACATGGTCACCAAGGTGGTGGCGGTGGATGCGGATGCAGGGTACAATGCCTGGATCTCCTATACCTTGTTGCAGGCCACTGACCCCAGCCTCTTCTCAGTTGGGCTGCACAATGGGGAGATCTTCACGGCCCGCCAGCTCCGGGAGGATGATGCTCCCCAGCACACGCTAGTCATCCTGCTGAAAGACCATGGGGAGCCTGTGCTGTCTGCTAGTGCCACTGTCTCTATTTCTGTGGCCGAGATGGTCAAGGAGGTTCTCACTGACCTCACGGACGTGGCACCTGCCAATGATCCCAGGAGGCATGTGACTTTCTATCTCATCCTGGCTGTTATTTTGGTGTCAGCAGCTTTCTTCATCACCATGTTGTCAGTGGGCATCTTCAAATGCTACAAGTGGAGGCAGTCAAAGGAACTGTTTAACAGCTCCAGGAGCACCCTGTACAGGACACCAGGGCCGTTCCACCACATTGATGCCGTGCGGGGTGGCCTCACGCCACCCAACTTCTACCACCAGGTCTATCTCACGACGGACTCTCGCCAGAGTGATCTCCTGTGTAAAAAGCCCTTCACTTCCAGCCCCCTGGGCAGCCGCCAGAGTACCATGAGGAATGGTGAGCCAGGGCCATACCACCAGATCACGGGCACCGCCAAACGGCTCCCTACACCTGCTGAGGTAACGTAGCTTCTTTCTTGGCATGTCCCAGTGCTGGGCAGAGCCGTGGTTTGTTCATGCCATATGCCTATGGTAGTGGAGTGAGGCTGGGAGGGAATATCCAGTTGCACCATGCTTCTAAAGAGTGGTTAGCTGTAGCTGACCAGGTCTTCTTCAAAGTGAGCTGTCCTGAGTGTTGATGATGCTTGCTCTGTGGTTAGCAGGATCAAATGAATCAGTTTGCTCAGGCTAGCAAATACATGTCTTTCCAAAGCAGATTTGGAGTATTCCATGCATGAGTGGCTGGTGGAGGCCGAGGTCAGCTTGCAATTGCTTGCAAATCCTTGGCAGAAAGTTTGCTACTAATGGTATTTCCTTCCCTTTGCAAAGCTGGGAGCTGAGGAGAGCACTTGTGGGGTCTGGCACTGGGAGGGAAACAAAGCTTCTCTGCGTCGTGCCCATATGGGCTGAGGAGGTGGTGCTGGATGTGGGGCTGGGAGCCACCAGCTACCAGTGGGGGATCCAGGTGTTGCTTCCCACAGTGTCATATGCAAAACTGAAGGATGATGCTGGTTCCTCTGTTTGTCAGGCCGTGGCCACAGAGCAGTTCCTCCTGTCCGTGTCTCACTTCATGTTTGTCTCCTGATGGTTCTGGGTTTGTTTCCGTGCAAGTTTTGCAAGGACATTAATTTCGGTGGGTGGGGGTGGGATTGCAGACTACCCCAGTTGCTTGCAGGGCTCCAGTGAGCCGGATGGTGTCTCTGAGCAGGATGGTGATTCCTCCACGCAGGTAGTGCTTTAACAGCCCTATTACAAGTCCAGTATGCTGTGTCCGGGTGATGTCTAATGTCCTGGCTGAACAAACTGCAGCCAGGAAGGTATTTGCGCATGGCAGGGAGCTTCCGTGCTCATTCCCCGGTGGGAATTGTGCAGCCTGATTTGAGAGCTTTTAATTACAGGAACGTTTGGATCCTCAGATGTAGAGCTGGGAAGTGGATCCAGGGGAAGGGAGGGCAGGATCTGTTGGGTTTCCAAGGTGGTTGGTGCCGGCAATGTGTCCCTGCCGGGGAGGCTGTGAATAGGAGCGACTGGTTCCTCGGAGCAGAAGGAAGTGAGGTGCAGCGGAAGCTGTGCATGGGTGTGGGGCTGTGTGTGCTGCCTGCTTGCTGAATCACAGGCAGAGGCAGAAACCTCCCAGAATTATTTTATGCCTTTTTTTTTTTTTCCCATCCGTCTTGCGTGGCTGCTCAGACTAAGCACTTGTGGGCTGTGGCAGGTGGAACGAGCGCAGCAGCTGCAGGAACAAGTGTTCCTCTGCATTGTGCTGGTCGTGCTGCAGATGGGGACAAGGATGTCCCCTCCATCAAAGCGTCCTGGAAAGATGCCTCTGAGGCGGGGGGGGGGAAGGGGGCAATAAATGATTTGTGAGTGGGGATGGGAGGAGGTGATAATGGGCAGGTAGTAAGCCTGAGCCCTAGCCATAGCTCCCCCCCCCCGCTCCCCGGTACTACACTGGAAAGGCACTGGCACTGAGAAACTAGCTGGGCTGGCACTGGGGCCTGTGGTCAAAGAAGATCCAGCCCAATGCCACAGACCATGTAAAGCCTGCAAAGGCTTTACACCTCTTTGCTCTGTGGGGCAACTGCCAGACCCCAAAACGGATGCACTGGGGATGGTGCTGGCCCTGTCTGTGGTTGGTGACATGCCTTGCTGTGAGGGATCCTACCCTGCAGGGTCTCCAGTGATTGCTCAGCTCCCTGGGTCATCTGGGTCAGAGTCTTTGCACAGGGAGAAATGTCCTTTTCCATCCTAGACACCCCATATCCGTCCTGCCTTGTCATTATTCCTATCACAGACTTTGGCAGATCCAATCAACAGCAGGATCCCCTCTGTGAAGCCCATCCCTTTCTCCTGTCCCTTAGTGACCAAGCCACCTTGGGATACTGAGTAGATTCTCCTGGACCATGTGGTCTTCACGGGGGAGCTTCTGCTGAGGTACCACAGCAGCATCAAACCCATCCCCAGGGGTGCAGCATCCTGTGTTATTGGTGTGTGCTGTCTGGGGCCCTGCCTGGGATGGAGACAGGGCATATCCTAGGGTGAAGGTTGCTGTGACATCTTGCTGGTGGCACTGTCGGAAGCCTTCGGGGAATGAGTACGTATCAGTTTCTGGGTGCTGAACACTTGTTCAGCGTTTTGCGGCGCTGGCCCTTTAAGAAGTCCTTCTCCACTGCCCGCAGCAGGCAGTAGGCGGGACCCCAGGTGCTCTGCACCAATCGCGAGGCTTCTTGTTCTGTCTCTCCATGACTGGCAGCAGGGTGGTTCCTCCCCGTGGCTCTTGCAATGGGTAGGGAGGGGCTGCAGAGCCTGGGGGCGGGGGAGTGGGGGGAGGGAGACCCCCTCGATGGCAGCACCGCACCGCCTCTGTTCTCGTCCAGAAGGATGGTGTCCCTGTCACCATCCGCCGCGCTGGGCACGGGTTCCCCCAGCCTCTCTCACCGGTTCCCCCAGGTCGCTGTGTTGCTCGTGTGGTGGTGATGGGCAGGGTCCCGGGCAGGAGCCGGCTCCCTGGCCTGCCTGCTCCGGGCTGCAGATCCCAGCCCCTCTGCCCCCCAGGGTCTGTGTGCACCCAAGGGACATCAGGCTGGTCTTGGGTACAGGGCGGACACGACTCCACGGCATGACTGTGGAGGCTTTTGCATGGACGTGACCTGAGCTAACACCCTGCAGCTCCTCACTGTCCTTTAGGTCAGGGAGAGGGGGAAATCGCTGCTCCACTCCCCCAGGGGAGGCTGAGACCCCTGCTTTTACCCTCCGGGAGATGACTTGTCCAAAAAGCTGTGTCTGCTGCAGGACTGCAGTATGTGTGTCTGCCAGGGGGGAGGCTCAGGCCTCCTGCCCAGTCTGACATCCTGACCTGGTGTTGCGATCCGGTGGTGGTGTAGTGGGCTTGTTGGCTGGCCCTGTGCGTTTGCAGTGTCTCTGGTACTGTAAATACTGACCCCTTCCTTGGCCCAGTGTGAGAAATGGGTGTCCAACCAAGCACAGGGGGGGAGTGGGGGGTGTGGGGGGGGGGTGATGGGGGGGGAGGAGCGGCAAACATGTTTCACCTTTGAATGGTTCACCCATCTCTGCCTCCTCACCTTCTGCCTCTGACACCCAGCAGGGGCTGGCAGGGGCGGGAGTCCCTGTCTCGGTGTGAGGTGTCCTGCCTGATGGTGGTACTGGTGGCAGTGGCCTTGCTTACAGGGACAATTGTGGGGTGCAGGCAGTGGCCAAAGAATTAGCTGAGGGGTAAGGGGGGGGGGGGGACTGGGGGGAGGAAAAGGGGTGGGAGAAGAGTCCCTGGCACCTCAGGGCTCTAACAAGTATCTTTTCATCAGTCATGAAAAGTCTTTTGGCCTGCGTTCATGACAGCTGCCCTTTGTCTGTGGGCGCGATGTGAAGCCACCATTGTGGAAGGGGGAGCACACAGGGAGGGCTTGTACCTAGCTTCCAGGCTTTCAGGACGTGCAGTTTCCCTGCGAACGGGAAGCGAGCTGTTGGAGCAAGTGACTCAGGCTGGCGGAGGGGAGGCCGGGGGTGGCAGCCCTGCTGATGCGGGCTTGGGTCCCTGCTTCCAGCACCTCAGGGGAGCCTTGGCTGGCCGAGAGGGGACGGAGCTCTCGGCCAATTGGGCGCTGATCTGAAGCAGGGAAGGGGGGGGGGGAATCTGCTTCTCCCCCCCCTTCCACCTCCGCGCTGGGGCTGTGATTCAGTTCCCCTCCCCCAGCCCACCCCCTCTGCTCTGAGGCTGACAGCCGGAGCTGCAGCCCGCTGGAGCCCTGGAGCTGTTTTTCAAGCTGTGGAAGAGAGACCCAGGGATTTTTTCACAGCTCCCCAGTGCCTGCTGCGTCCCAGGCCGGACGCGCACGGACATGGAGAGTGTCAGCCTCCAGCGACCCGCCTGGAAATGGCAAGTACTGAGTTTGTTTTTGCTCTGCGGCTGGGGCTGGGTCTCCGGGCAGATCCGCTACTCGGTGGTTGAGGAGTCGGAGGTGGGAACCATGGTGGGGAACGTGGCCCGGGACCTGGGCTTGAAGGTGGAGGAGCTGCCGGGTCGCAGGCTGCGCTTGGGCTCGGAGGAGAGCCTGCGCTACTTTGCCGTGCGCCTGGACAGCGGCGCGCTGGTGGTGAGCCAGCAGCTGGACCGGGAGCGTCTGTGTGGAGCGGCTGCCAGCTGTGTGCTGTCAGTGCAGGTGGTGACAGAGAACCCCCTGCAGCTTTTCCGTCTGGAAGTGGAGATCCTGGACCTGAATGACAACTCCCCGAGCTTCCCCACCTCTCACCGTACCCTGCGTGTCGCCGAGTCTGCCACAGTGGGTGCGCGCTTCCCCCTGGAGAGCGCACAGGACCCTGATGTGGGCACTAATGCTGTGGGCTCCTATCAGCTGAGCCCCAATTCCCACTTCTCCCTGGACGTCAAGCAGCAGCAGGATGGCAAACTCTTCCCGGAGCTAGTGCTGGAGCGTGCTCTGGACAGGGAAGAGCAGCCAGAACTGCAACTGGTGCTGACGGCCATGGATGGGGGAAGCCCAGCGCGCTCGGGCACAGCGCAGATAACAGTCCTAGTCCTGGATGTCAATGACAATGTGCCCACTTTTGACCGTGCCATGTACAAGGTGCAGGTCCCAGAAAACACACCCATGGGGTCCCTGCTCATCCAGCTCAATGCATCTGACCCCGATGAGGGCTCCAATGGGGAGATGCAGTACTCATTTGGGGTTCACACCTCTGACTCTGTCCGGAGGCTCTTTGCCCTGGATCCTCACAGTGGCAAGGTCAGGGTGAGCGGGGCCCTGGACTTTGAGGAATCACCTTTCTATGAAATCTACGTGCGAGCCCATGATGGTGGGGTCCCAGAGATGGAGGGCCACTGCATGCTACAGGTGGAAGTGGAGGATGCCAACGACAACCCCCCAGAGGTTCTGCTCACTTCCCTGCTGAACCCAGTGCCAGAAGACACCCCACTGGATACTGTTGTGGGGCTCTTTAACGTACGGGACCGAGACTCAGGGGCCAATGGGTATGTGAGCTTGGAGATCTCCCCCAATGTCCCTTTCACCATCAGGTCCCTTCAGAATCATTTCTCCCTGGTCACCCGGGAGAGCCTGGACCGAGAATCCACCCCACAGTACATAGTGGAGCTGATTGCCCAGGATGGTGGATTTCCTGCCCTCACCACAACGCTCACACTGCTCCTCAATATATCTGATGTGAATGACAACCCCCCACGCTTCCTGCAGCCCTCCTATGATGCCTTCCTCCCAGAGAACAACCCACCTGGCTCCCTGCTCTGCACTGTCTCTGCCTCAGACCCTGACGATGGGGATAATTCCCGTCTTGTTTACTCTATAGAAAGTGGCCAAGTGCAGGGTGCCCCCACCTCTTCCTTCGTTCACATCAACCCTGACAATGGCAACCTCTATGCTCAGCGCACCTTTGACTTCGAACTGCTGCAGGTTCTGCCGGTCTCTGTGGCCGTGCGGGACTCGGGGTCCCCCCCACTGCATGCCAACGTTACTGTCTACATCTTTGTGCTGGACCAGAATGACCACCCCCCCACCATCCTGCACCCTGCCAGTGAAAGTGACATCCCAGCACCCCAGAGGGTGCCGCTCTCTGCCCCACTGGGGTACCTGGTCACAAAGGTGACAGCAGTGGATGCAGATGCCGGGCACAATGCCTGGCTCTCGTACCAGCTGTTGCCACAGTCCACTGACCCCTCCTTGTTCCATGTGTCACTGTACACCGGGGAGGTGCGGACAGCACGTGCTCTCCGGGACACTGACGCAGAATCACAGCAGCTCATCATTCAGGTTTCAGACAACGGTGACCCACCGCTCTCCACCACTGTCACCATCACCGTGACCCTGGAGGAGACAGCCCTGGAGGAGAGCTACAAGCCTCGGGATTTCCTGGCTGGTGCCAAGGAGAAGCCAGACCTGACCCTCTACCTGATCATCGCGCTGGCAGCTGTTAGCACTGTGGCACTTGCCACTGTCACCCTCTTGGCTGCCCGGTGTCTCCGTCGCAGAGGCCGTGTTGCCACCTCACCGTACTGCTGCTGCTGGCTTAGCGAGTCACCGTCCCGGGACTTCTTCAAGCACTCCAGCCCCAAGCTCCAGCTCAGCTCCGACGGCACCCTTAAGTACATGGAGGTCACCCTGCGACCCACCGACTCCCAGTCCCAGTGCTACAGCACCTGCTTCTCCCCCGGTTCTGACCGGAGCGACTTCACTTTCCTACGGCCTTGCCCACCCCCTGCGACCCTACCGAGGGAAACGGGGACTTTCCTCTCCGCTACCGGTACGCTGCGGGACGCCGGCCAGGTGAGAGCCGAAGGGCGGGGGAAGGCGGTGCCGGAGCGGGGCTCGCCGGGCGGACGGACCGCGCTTTCCCCCGGGGCTTCCCTGGCTCCCCGGTCCGGCGGTGGTGAGGGACAGGCGGGGGGACGGGGCGGCGGGGGGAGGTGGGTGGGTGGGGACGGACACGGAGCCGCCGCCGCCGCCGCCGTTGCTCGGGAAAGCGCCGCAGGTTCGCGCCGCGCGGCAACCGGCGGCGGGTCGCGATTGGCGCCGGTGTTGCTGTCCTGGGAAAGGAGGGAGGCGATTGGAGGAGCGGCAGAGCGCTCGGAGCCAATGGCGAAGCGGCTGCGCGGAGCCCCGGCGTCCCCCGCCCCCGTCGAACCGTGTCCGCCCCAAACAATGAATGGGAGCGGCGAGCGCTGAGCGCGGCCCCGGAGCACGGAGGGCATCGCTCCCCGGCCGCCCACCCGGCAAGGATGCCGAGGGCAGGGAAGGCGGGTCGGTCCCTGGGGCTGCCGCGCGTCTTCTCTTTCTGTCTGTTCTTGCACAGCTCCTCTGCTCAGATCCGGTACAGCATCCCGGAGGAGCTCACCCGGGGCGCCTTCGTGGGCAATATCGCGAAGGACCTGGGCACCGATGTGGCCAAACTGGCGGCAGCTAACCTGCAGGTACTGTCTGATTCGGATTCCCAGTACTTCTCGGTCAATGTGAATACCGGCATTATAATGGTCAGCGAACGGATAGATCGGGAGCAGCTCTGTGGGCAGAACCCTCGTTGCTTCCTCCACCTGAAACTTGCCATCGAGAACCCAGTGGAGTTTTACCGCATCGAGGTGGAGATCCTGGATATCAATGACAACCCTCCAGAATTCCCCAGTGATGAGGTTTCCTTGCGCATCTACGAGCTGGCGTCCCTGGGTGCCCGCTTTCCCATCCAGCCTGCCCATGACCCTGATGTGGGCACCAACACCTTGCAGACCTATCACCTGAGTGCCAATGAGAACTTCAACCTCAACGTGAAGGCACGTACAGATGGGGGCAAGTTCCCTGAGCTGGTGCTTGAGAGGGCCCTGGACCGGGAACTGAGGGCTTTCCACCACCTGGTCCTGACTGCTGAAGATGGGGGCTCTCCCCCCCAGTCCAGCAAGACACACATCACCATTCAGGTCCTGGATGCCAATGACAACCACCCGGTCTTTGACAGACCATCGTATGGAGCCCGCTTGGTGGAGAACTCGCCACTGGGCACCCTTGTGGTGAAGTTAAATGCCACTGATGTGGACGAAGGGCCTAATGGAGACATCCGCTACTCCCTCAGCAGCCACAACTCAGCTGCCTTACGCCAGATCTTTGCCATTGATGAGCAAACCGGAGAAATCCGTGTCCAGGGCAACTTGGACTTCGAGGAGGCGACGGTGTATGAGATTGAAGTGGAGGCCAAGGACATGGGGTCACCCACGATGGAGGAGCACTGCAGCGTGGTGGTGGAAATCACTGATGTGAATGACAACGCCCCTGAGGTCATTCTTACCTCCTTCTCCAGCTCCCTGAGCGAGGACGCACCCCCGGGCACCGTGGTGGCCGTGATACACGTCAGAGACCGGGACTCTGGTGATCAGGGTAAAGTCCAGTGTCATGTATCTCCAGACCTTCCCTTCCAGCTGCGTAAGGACTATGAACACCAGTACTCGCTGCTAACCAGCACCCGCTTGGACCGGGAACACGTTGCCTACTACAACGTCACTGTCTCTGCCTCGGACCTGGGCAGTCCCCCGCTCTCCCGCCACACAGTCTTGCCAATTGCCCTGGCAGATGTCAATGACAACGCGCCCCAGTTTGAGCAAGCATCCTACGAAGTACTGGTGGCAGAAAACAACCCGGTGGGCAGCGTGCTGGTTACTGTCTCTGCTGCTGACCCCGACTCAGAGCAGAATTCCCGCCTCTCCTACTCCATCCTGCGAGCTGGTGGGACAGATCCAGGCCTGGATCCGACTCGCTACCTCTCCATACATCCCACAAACGGGCAGGTTTCAGCCAAACTCCCCTTTGACTATGAGCAAACCACCTATCTCCAGTTCCACGTGGAGGTATCTGATGGTGGCTCCCCGGCCCTGAGGAACAGGACGCTGGTTCATGTCTTTATAGTGGACCAGAACGACAATGCCCCACGGGTGCATTTCCCCAGGGCCGGGGAGGACTCTGCTGCTCAGTTCCGAATCTCCCCCTCCACTGCCCCACCTGCTCTCATCACCAAGGTGGTGGCAATAGATGCGGACTCAGGGCGCAATGCCTGGCTCTCCTACAACCTCGTGGAAGCCACAGACCCAGGGCTTTTCAGCGTGGCCCTGCGCTCTGGGGAGATCCGGATAACGCGGGCCCTGCAGGAGACGGATCCCTCTGCTCATGAACTGGTGGTGGTGGTCCGGGATGCTGGGGACCCCCCGCTCTCCACAGCCGTCACACTGGTGGTGCTGGTGGAGGAGAAGGGCCCAGAGGCTTTGCAGGGCTCTGAGGCTCGGGCCACCGATGGTGGGGGCTTACCCACGATTACGCTTTATCTGATTGTGTCCCTAGTACTCATCTCCACCGTCTCACTGGTGGGACTGGCAGCGCTGGGTGTGCGCTGCCTCCGGCGGGGCTCTGCGCCTGCCAACCAGGGCTGCTGCGTGGAGAGTGTGAACACGCTTCAGCCCCCACCCAGCCACATCTTTGGGCACTTGCACTATGAGCCTAAGCAAGGGGACACGGTGATGGGGGTCCAGGTGACAGCCACGGCACCCCCTGCCCCGCGTTACCGCTCCTGCTTCTCGCCCGTCTCGGACATCAGCGAGTTCATGTTTGTGAAACCCTCCGCGGGTCCAGCCGGTGCCTGCCCGCCGGATCCCACCCTGTGCAGCGAGGTGAGCTCGGGAGCGTGTCCCCAAGCCTGACCGCAGCTCCGGTGTCTGCCCGGGATGCGGCACACCCAGCCGGCTTTGGGGAGGGGTTACCCGCCGGTGCCCGCTACCAGCAGCTGGGTCGGATGGGGACGAGCGGGGGTTCCCGCTACCGGGAGTCCCCGGCGCCCTCCCGGCGTTGCGGGGGTGGAGCGGCGGCTGCGGGGCGGGGGGAGAGGGAGGGCTACGCTGTGCGTATTTTGGGGAAGGCGGTGGAGGAGGGAGAGAAAAAGGAGGAGGAGGGAGAGAAAAAGGAGGAGGAGGAGGAGGAGTGGGCTGTGGACAGACGTAAAACTGTCACTCGGTCCTTCCGCTCCGCTCGCCGACTTTGTGCGCCTTTGCGTGCCGAGGAGCTTCTCTGCCGGCCGGTTCGTGATCGCCCCCCCCTCCAGCCCCCTCCATCCCTCCCTGTCCGGCTCCGGCGGCGGCTTCCTCCCTGCGCAACCCACTCGGACTCCCCCCACCCGGGGCGCGGGGGGTTCCGGCGCGGCGGCGGCTGCTGCCGGGGGCGGGGAGGTGGGGGAGTCTGCGCGGAGCTGCCGCCGCTCCGCGCCTCTCCGCGCTGCTCCGCTCTCACACCGGACCCGGCACGGGATGCTCGGGGGACGGAGTTTGCTATGGCAGCTCCCGCTGCTGCTGCTCGCAGCCTTCTCCTGCCTGTCGTCTCTCGGCAGAGCTCAGCTCCGCTACTCCGTGCCCGAGGACCGGGAGCCGGGCTTCTCGGTGGGCGACTTAGCCAAGGACCTTGGGGTAGAGTTGCGGAGCTTGGCTGCCCGCAACCTGCGCCTGGTGAGCGAGGGTGGGCAGCGGCACTTCCAGGTGAACCTGGCAGCGGGCTTGTTGATCCTCGACAGCAGGCTGGACCGGGAGACACTGTGCGGGCAGAACCCTGCGTGCTCCTTGCACCTCCAGCTCGTCATGGAGAATCCCCTCCAGCTCCACCGTGTCGAGGTGGATGTCCTCGACGTTAATGACAACGCGCCCCAGTTCCCCAAGCCAGAGGTGGTCTTGGAGATCACCGAGGTAGCCAACCCTGGGACTCGGCTACCCCTGGAGGTAGCAGAAGACCCTGATATGGGCTCCAACTCTATTTCCACCTATGAGCTCAGCCCCAGTGAGCATTTCACCCTGAGTATCAACACGAGAGGAGATGGTGTTAAAATGCCAGAGATTGTGCTTGAAAAAGCCCTGGATAGAGAGAAAGTGGCTGTTCATTACCTGACCCTGACAGCCCTGGATGGAGGGAATCCAGTGAAATCTGGCACTGCCAAGGTTACCATCCACGTCCTGGATGCAAACGACAACCCTCCTGTCTGCGACCCACCCATATCCAAGGTACATTTGGAGGAGAATGTACCAGTGGGCACTCTGGTCACCAAGCTGAACGTCACCGACCTGGATGAAGGTCCCAACGGGGATGTGGAATATTCTTTCAAAACTAGCAATAATGCACCTGGTAAATTCACCAAGCTCTTCTCCTTAGATCCCCGGACAGGGGAGATCAGAACCAAAGCCCCGCTGGATTATGAGGAATCCAGTGCTTATGAGATTGCAGTTCGGGCCAGGGACAGGGGTTCCCCAGCCATGGAAGGACATTGTCACCTGCGAGTGGAATTAATCGATATCAATGATAACAGCCCAGAGATTGTGCTGACCTCTCTCTCCAGCCCAGTGCAGGAGGATGCAACTCCAGGCACTGTGATTGCCCTCATAGGTGTGAAGGACAGCGATTCAGGTGACAATGGGCAGGTCCACCTGCAGATAGCGAAAGACCTCCCATTTAAACTGGTGTCATCTTTTAAAGAGCATTTCTCACTGGTCACAAATGGTCCCCTTGATCGGGAGAAGGCCAGTGGATACAATATCACAGTAAAGGCTGTGGATTCAGGGTCCCCTCAGAGGGCCACACAAAAAACCTTTTACCTCCGAATTGCTGATGTGAATGATAATGCACCAAACTTCTCCAGCCCTTTCGATACAGCTCACGTTCAGGAAAACTCCCTTCCTGGAACTTCTGTTTTTTCAGTGTCAGCATTTGATCCTGATGAGGGTAGCAATGCCAAGCTGTCTTATTCCATCCTGGACAACGGGATGCAGGATATACCCATCTCAACCTACTTCCGGATAGACCAGGACAATGGCACCATCTACACTGTGCGGGCTCTGGACTACGAGCAGGACAAGGTGTTCCAGGTGCCTGTGGAGGTGAAGGATGCTGGGTCTCCCATGTTGAGTAGCACTGCTGTAGTCCATGTGTTCATCCTGGATGAGAATGACAATGCCCCCACTGTGGTCTACCCATCTGTCCCCAAGGGCTCTGCCTTCCACCAGACCGTCCCAGCCTTGGCAGAACCTGGCTATCTGGTCACCAAAATTGTAGCTGTTGATGCTGATAGTGGCCATAATGCCTGGTTGTCCTACCAGCTTCAGGAGACAGCTGAGGCTTTGCCTTTCCAAGTGGAACGTCGCTCTGGAGAGATAAGGGTTGCACAAGCTCTCAGAGAATCAGAAGATCCTTACAGGCTGGTGGTGGAAGTGAGGGACAATGGGACGCCATCCCTCTCAGCCTCTGTGGTAATAGTAATTTCTCCAGAGGAAAATAGCGTGCAGGACTTTGCCAAGTCCTTGGACGTACCCAAATCTTCTCCCAAGGATACCAACCTCACACTTTACCTCATCATCTCCTTGGTGTCCATTTCCCTTGTGTCTTGCGTGATGTTTGCTCTGGTGGCTGCTCGGTGTCTCAAAGCTGGTGCTGCCAGCTGGACCTTCACGGGTTGCTGCCGAGGGACTGGCCGTAAGCCTGCATCCCATTTCCGTGGGCAGATGAAGCCAGATGGTTTCATCAAGTACCTGGACGTGGGAGGAGCGGGCTTGACCTCCCAGGCACAGAATTACACCTCTTGTTTCTCACCCATGTCTGACCAGAGTGATTTCCTCTTTGTAAAACCTGTCAGCCATTCTAGCACTGCGGAGACCATGGCTGCTTATGAGCAGGTGACCAGCACCTTAGCGAGTCCCTGCGATGGGGTAAGAGATGGGTGTTTCTTACTGTCCTGTGTCTGCTAAGCGCAACGGTCCGTAATATCCAGGCCAGCTGGCTGTTCTCTGGCTGTCCTTCCACCTAAGAAGGTGGCTTCAGGGAATGTTTGTCACTGGCACCTCCTGGGTGGTGGCAGGTGGAAGCTTTGGCTGGGGAAGGGAAAGAGGCTGGGCAGCACTATCAAATCAAGGACTGTGGGGTTGTAGAAGTGGAGTGTTTTTTTCCTTTGGCTCCGTTCATACTCTTTTCTTTTAAAAGTGATTCTTAGCAGAGTCTGGGATGTATTTTTTTTTGGTGTTTAACTTCTCAGTTCTGTGTAACCTCTTTGTTCTGCACAGCGTAGGAGTCACGACACGGCTATCTGAAAGCAAAGTTCGCTGGTGTTCTCTTGTGCTCTCTTTTTGAGGGGCATTGTAGAAATTTCTCAACTCCCTGAGTATTATTAGTTACTATTATTAGTTATTATTCATTTTCCAGCTTGGTTGTTTCCAGCAAGGGGCTGAATTCCCTGCCCAGTACTGAATGTAGTGGTGTTTTTTGCAAAGATCTCGGTGACCTTATGTGCCCTTGGGCTAACAGGGACCCAGGCAGTGGTGTGCTTTGAAAACTTGTGTTCAGCTGTCTAAATACGGGTGTAGGTGACTGTATTTAGCTGTAGCTTTTATAACTTCAGGATATAAAAAGGAAAGTAATTTTGTGACATAAATGCCTGCCCTAAATTAGCAAGTGGTAATTACAAGAGGAATTAAAAAGGAAAAAGATGGGGAAGGGCTTATCTAGTGTGAGATGGTGTGGCAGCGTGTGCAAAAACGGGTATCTGAAATCTGGAGGGCGAGTATTTAATCAGCTTCGTTTGCATGCAGCATGGGCAGCAGTGGGACCTCTCTTTTAGGGGAGTAATTTATTCTAATATATTCTTTCATGAGGATCATCAAAGCTGTGGAGAAATTAGTGAAATCACATCTACTAAATAAAAATCTAGGTCAGCTGTACCCGTCTTCCCTTTGCCTTAGTAATTGCATGTACAGGCAGAATAATCCTATAAAATTGATGTTCCGCTGTGTGGAGGATGAAGTGCTGATTCCTAAGGTAACAGGGAGGAATGTCCTTCCCAGGTAGAGCACGTTGTCGTACAGGAGTTAATTAAGAAGATTAGGATTTTGGGAAGTATGTGTCTTCCTGAGAGAGAAAACAGCCCTGCTATTTAGTGCCCTTCACAAAGGCGTGATTCAAGCAGGAAGATGCAAGCCTGCTTCGTGTGCTTCCTTATGTACAACATGCCCATTGTCCGGTAGGAAAAGAACACAGAAGGCGATGCAGGGGCTTACTGATGGAGTTACAAAGGGTGCTGCTGTGTCTGAAGTTGACTGTGTCTCCTGAACAAATAATGCTCTTTGTTTTTCCTTGTGCTGTCGGAAGTTTATTCTTTTCTCTGTGGACAGAAAAAATATTGTAAAGCTCTGAAGCCACAGCATCTAGAAGTCACTCACACACAGTGTGTGAAGTCAAGATCTCAGGCAGGCCTTTCTCAGGACAGAATAAGGACAGATTAGGAAGCTCTGTTATCATTTTACATTCTGGCATTAAAAGCATCTTTCTCGGTGTCAATTAACGCTGCTGCCCCCACCCCCCTCGCTCCCCCCAGCTTGTTACTTTGGTACCATTGCTCTCACTGAATTGATGCCCTTATCAGTTTATTTCATGCTTCGTTTCTTTCACAGCCTGGTTTCCTGAGCAGCTTTGGAAGATTATTCCCTGAATGGGTTTTGTCATGCTTTTCAGTATTCATGCTGGTTCAGAAACACCAAGGAAAGGTGGGGGGAGGGAGGGGGGGGGGGCTTCCTTTTTGTTCTAATTGATTTTCTTTACTTGGAAAGAACAGGCTGATATTCCAGACTGAAATAATCCAGGATCAGATCACTTTCATTTTCAAAGGCAAGAACAGAGGTATTAAAACTCTTCTATTTTCTCTGCAGCAAGCTCAGCCTAACACAGACTGGCGCTTCTCTCAGACCCAGAGACCTGGAACGAGTGGGTAAGTGCCTCTTGCTCTGTGTATGTGTCCACCAAAGGTTTCTTTCCTTTATGTGCCACTTCCAGTGCTGGAAAGTCCTCAACTGGCAGCTCTGAGGATGGGTGTTCCCTGTCCCTGGTGGCATTGTCCAGCTGAGGAGTTAGAAATTGGGCTGTTTGTGTGTCAGCTCTGTTTGATGATGGTGTGACAGCTGCTGTTTGCAATGGTCTGCCTGGTTTTGGTGTCTACAGAGCAAGGGGGGTGGTCAGGAATCGAAAGGGTGGCTTCAAGTTGTGAGATGGTTAAAGGACTGGAAAACATGCTTCCTAGAGAGAGGTTTCTTCTCTAAAGCAGATTTGGGGCATTTAGGCTGGGTTCTGAGTTTAATTGATTTCTCCCCCTGCATGGAGGCCACTGGAAGTCACTGTGTGAGTCCCTTTACTGTCCACGGAGCCTCAAGCTGTGTGTTGCTGAAGTGTGTTCCAGCTCTGGCTTGAGCACCTAATGTCAAACACCTGTGTAAGCTCCTGTGGCAGCCAGCAGTTGAGTAGATGAGCCTTGAGTCCCTAAAGTTCCCTCTAGAGAAACATGTCCTAGCCACATCTAATGCAGCAGGAGCAGGTCCCTCATGAAATCACAGAATCACAGCACATTAGGAGTTGGAAGTGACCTCTGGAGATCATCCAGTCCATCCCTCTTTCCAGAGCAGGATCACGCAGACTAAATCCCACAGGAACGCATCCAGGTGGGTTTTGAATGTCTCCAGGGAAGGAGACTCCCCAACCTCTCTGGGCAGCCTGTCCCAGGGCTCTGCCACCCTCACAGTGAACAAGTTTCTCCTTATACTCACATGGAACTTCTGTGCTCCAGCTGCACCCATTGCCCCATGTCCTGTCATTGGCCATCCCTGAGCAGAGCCTGGCTCCATCCTCCTGACTGCACACATTCTGATAAATCTGTAATTATGATGTGTGGTTTGATGTCACTGTATGTGCTTTCTCCTGTGGGATAATCACAGAATCACAGATGCTTTGGGTTAGAAGGGACCTCAAGGATCATCTAGTTCCAACTCCCCTGCCATGGGCAGGGACACCCTCCACTAGATCAGGTTGCCCAAAGCCTCATCCAACCTGTCCTTAAACACTTACAGGGATGGGGCTTCCACAACCTCCCTGGGCAGCCTGTTCCAGGGTTGGGCACCTTGGATCCAGCTCCAGTTGTTGGTGAGTTTGGTGCCTTTCTTGCATTCCTTGGGAAGTGCCATCTCCAACATAGGGTGGTTCATTCAGGTGCAAACCCTCAGCATGCTTCCCAGTGGAGCTGGGTAATGGGACAGAGGGGGGCTAAGGAAGAAGAAATGAAACACAACAAGTCAGGACCCTGACAGAAGGAGGTCTCCTGAAGCCTGGTCTTGCTCTCAAAACCATGGATGAATTTTTGCCAATTTACATGTGATGCCAAAAAGACAATGAACAGCAGAGCAGAGCCCTGCTTCCCAGGAGGGTACCTCTCTCTGTGTGCCCTCTTGCCCCTGGCCCAGGGAGAAAGCATTGACAAGAAAATGTTGAGCAGGTGCCTTTTCTTCTCTCCCATCTTCCCTCCCAGTTCATAGGCAGGGCCAGGGATCCTCTTTGGAGGGGGAACTTTCTAAAGTACCATCAGGGTAAGAAAGGACCTGAGCTGGGAGTCTACTTCCCTCTGGAAATACCCCAAGAAGAGATTATTATGTGTGAGGAGACTGGCTCCAGGATAATTTATATGTGAGATAATTATCCCTGGGGGCACACCCAAGGATTATACCCTTGGAGATTCAGGGGTGAATTTGGATGCTGGGCATTCTGGGTCAGGCACTGTGCCCCTGGAGCTTGTGCCTGGGTGCTTTGAGGTTCCTGCCACTCTGGCAGCTCCTGTGGAGGTTTGAATTTGCCACAGGGAATGTCAGGTCCTGGGTTTCAGAGCCTGAGGATGCAGTTAAACATCTGCAGCAGCTGGTTGTGCCCAAGTCTTTCCCTGGGTCTGGTTTGATAATTAAGCATACCAGAAAATTAAGAGACTGTGATATCAAACTAGGTGCAGCAATTAAACTTTGTTCCTAGGCCCTTCCAGCTGACAAAGGCAAAATGAAGTGAGGGTTTGATGTAAAGCATATACTTGCTCCCACTAGAAAGCAGCCTGTGGGCTTTAAACCAGGGCTATTGCTGGAATGGTTTTCTCTGGGCTCAGTTGGTTTCCCCATCACTGACAACATTTTAATCAAGAAAAATCTTTCTAACCATTTCCGCTCCAGTTCATGTGACAATTAACTGGGAAGCCCTGTTAATACAGCAGCTGTAATGGTTTTGCTACAAGAAGTGAATAAATGAGCCCTATCAGAGCAAACTCTACTGCTCCTCTAGCATCGTGCCAGAGCTCTTCAAGACACGGTGCTGATGGGATGTAAACCTACTTAACTCAGAGACAGGAACCTTTCCTCAGGTCATGGCCCAGGGGCACTCACCCAGGCTCTGCCTGTAGCTCTTTCCAAACTCCAGTCCCTTCCCAGTGCTGAAACGGGAGCGGTAGCAGATGGGCTGGGAAGAGAGAAGGCAGGAGGAAAGGCAGCCTCAGGCTCTGTTCCCCCAGAGCTGAACTAACACAACATGCTGGTTCTGGGGCACGAGCTGGGATGTTATCCCTGATGGTCTGTGACCTGGGGGCCCTTCACTTGTGCCTAAAGCAGTTTGCTATGGTATAGGTGGGCTGCCTGGGCTGGCCCCTGGGCTTTGCCCAAACACCTTCTGGTACTGAAATAACTCAGAAGATTTGAATTCCACGTTTGCAGTGAAACAGCTCTTGCAGAGGATTTTTTTTTCCCCCTGTTTCTTTTATCCTGTTTGAAGTTAAATCAAGGGAGATGTTTTTATTCTAACCCTATGTTACGAGACTGAAGGAAATAGAAAGTGCTATCATATGTTCAGTGTCCAACCCTGACATCTTCCTGGTGATGAGACCTGGACAGGCTGGAGAGCTGGGCAGGGAGAAACCAGATGAGGTTTAATAAAAGCAAGTGGAGAGTCTTGCACCTGGGGAGGAATAACCATCTGTACCAGTACAGGCTGGGGGTGACCTGCTGGAAAAAAGCTCTGTGGAGAAGGACCTGGGGGTCCTGGTGGGTGACAGGGTGGCCATGAGCCAGCAGTGTGCCCTGGGGGCTGAGAGAGCCAATGGGATCCTGGGGGGCATCAGGAAGAGTGTGGCCAGCAGGTCAAAGGAGGGGATCCTCCCCCTCTGCTCTGCCCTGGTCAGGCCCCACCTGGAGTGTTGTGTCCAGTTCTGGGCTCCCTGGGATAAAAAAGCCAGGGATCTCCTGGAGAGAGTCCAGAGGAGGCTACGAAGATGTTGAAGGGCCTGGAGCATCTCCCCTGTGAGGAAAGGCTGAGTGAGCTGGGGCTGTTCAGCCTGGAGAAGAGAAGACTGAGGGGGGACCTAATTAATGTTTATAAATATCTTAAGTATGGGATGCAGGGGGAATTGGCCAACCCCTTTTCAGTGTCTGTGGAGACAGGACAAGGGGCAATGGCTGTAAATTGGAGCACAGGAAGTTCCACACCAACATGGGGAAGAACCTTTACCCAGTGAGGGTGACAGAGCCCTGGGACAGGCTGCCCAGGGGGTGTGGAGTCTCCTTCTCTGGAGATATTCCAGCCCTGTCTGGATGCAGACCTGTGTGACCTGTCCCAGGGACCCTGCTTTGGCAGGGGGTTGGACCCGATGATCTCTCAAGGTCCCTTCCAACCCCTGTGATTCTGTGTGATTCTGTGATCAAACAGCAGAGCAGTCTGCTCCCCACTGGGCTCTTCCCAGCGTTTTGATGCCTGGTGGGTGAATTCCCTGGGCACTGCTTGGTACTACAGGTAGTAAAGAGGGTGCAAGGGCAGTTGCACGAGCCCTGCCTGCTGTTACTCTCTCCTGTGTTGGCTCACACACAACCGTGCCTCGTACTGATGAGCACTGTGAGCTGCCTGAAGTGTCTGGGGCAGCTTGGTGCCTGGGGAACACATTCCACCTCTTCACTGAAAAGGAATAATAAAAAAAGGATGTTTCCTTAACTGCATTTGCCTGACCCAAATTAAATAGCCATAAAGGCAAGGCAGCTTAGGGTTGTGGTTTGAGTGGATGCCGGAGGGAGTCCGGCATGGATCCAGAGCCAGACAGCAGTCTTAAACCTGTGCTGTGATTTCCCCTTTGCTGTCTTCATGGGAGTGGGAGAAGGGAACAATCCTGTCTTTTTCTCAGCCTAGCTCTGCCCCCTAAAACAAACCCCACAGGTTTCTGAGCACCTGGAACCAGGCAGACCTCAGAGTAAGCTCAATAAGGCGGGGACCATCTCTTGATCTCCTGCGTGGCTGCATTCAGAGGGCTGGTATGGGACAACAAAGAGAATTTGTTCTTTGTTCTGAAACACAGGAGAGCACGTGCTCAGGAGATAAGAGCTCAGACAATATCCTTTGAAAATGTGGTAGGGAGTCAGACCTGAGTGGAGCAATTCTCAATTAATCTTGTTTGGTAAAACCAGGAGGAGAGATTAATTCATGTACTGATGTTTGTATTTTGTTTTCTCGGGGGGGGGGGGGGGGGGAGGAAAAGCAGCACTCAGGCTGTCTCTGGGCAAATGTTAATGAATACAGAATGCTACTGAGCAGCAGATGCTGCTCCCAGACAAATCAGATCAGTGGCTGTAGAGGAGATTACAGTGATGAATTGTCCATCACACAGTCCAGCAGCATCTCAGGGCATCCCTGTGGGATCATCAGCATGGTGTTTCCCTGGGGAGGGGGGGGGAGTGTATGGGGGGAGAACACAGAGATTGGGACCGGTATGAGGGACCCACCTTGCTGCTTTTTTCACTAGTTGCCAGAGGAACAGAGATTTGGCTTGTGCCCTGGGTGTTGGTGGTACTTGCCTGACCAGTGGCTCTTTGTGCTGCTCTCTGTGTGATGGTATATTGAGGAAAACACCAGGCTCAGGTCAGGATTCCCTTCCTGGATGAGAGGGGAGGGTTCTGTGTTGCTCACAGGTGGACACAGAAGAGTGAGGCATCCCTAGCTGGGAAGAGCTGGTATGTTCCGTGCAGCTTGTGGGACGACTGGGGACAATCTCAGGCCATGTGGGTAGGCTGGAAGGAGCTCCCAGGCAGGAGGGACCCCATGGAGCAGCAGGGCACATGCACAAGGAGGTGGGGAGCAGTGTGGGAAACTGGTCACTCCAGGGGAGGAACAAAGCATGCAAAGAAGATAGAGACTGTCATTTCCTCTCCCCCACAATTTATTTGCTTTAATGCTCAGTCTCCCAGTGTTACTGGTTTCCAACTGGTTGTGAGCCAGGCTCCCCCTCCCGGGCTGGATGCAGCTGATGCTTGCTTCACTTGCCTACTAAACAGCATCACAGCTGTGCTGTCTGACCCCAGCCATCATCCCCTAGGCAGTGCAGAGGGAGACTGCAGCGGCAGGATTCGGGGCTGTCAGTGGAGATACCACAGCAGTGCCCCCAGGAGAGCTGGGAAGGAAAGGAGGGGGGGAGGTGTTAATTATTTAAAACATTTATTTCCATGCCTGAACTCCAAGAGTTGGGTTTGTGGGACTGACAGCAGCCTACCTGTGGGTGGTGGGGGACAAGGATGGGAAGAAAGGCGTTGGGAGCATAGTCCTTAAAGTTGTGCCACATGCCAGCAGCATCCCACCGTAGCAGGACACGCTCCCACCAAGGGAGCCCCTTGTGTTACATATCTGGGTGGGACATCCCCGAGCACGCAGCAGCTGGAGGCAGCAGGAGACAGGGACATTCCTGGGCTTACACAGCAGAAAGACAAGTGGCCACAGATGCAGGCTTTAGCATGTCCTTAAAAAAACCCAAACAAAGCAAACCCGAGCTAACCCAGCAGCCACAAGTGTGTCTGTGGGTGTCGGAACCCCACAGGAATTTACGGGGCAGGTTGGTGTAACCTTATAGTGGATGCAGTAACAAGTGCTGGAGAGCCCAGGAGGGGCTGTGCCAGTGGGGATGTGCTGGTAGACACTGATGGATTTACCTTCTGTCCACTCTCTGACTGGACATGTTGTGAAAACCAGCACGTGCTGAGCTGCATCCCTGTGACTGTGACCCACCCTTGTCTCTCTTGTGCCCCAGCATGGCTCTTCTAGCATCTTTTGATAGAACCCCAGACTGGTTTGGGTGGGAAGGGACCTCAAAGCTCCCCCAGTCATGGGCAGGGACACCCCCCCACCAGCCCAGGGTGCCCCAAGCCCCATCCAACCTGGCCTTGAACCATGCCAGGGATGCAGGGGCCACCCCAGCTTCTCTGGGCACCCTGTACCAGGGCCTCACCACCCTCTTTGTGAAACATTTCTTCCTCATGACTAGTCTAACCTTGCCCTCTTGCAGTTTAAAGCCCTTGTCCTGTCACAACAGGCCCTGGTAGAAAATTTTACCTTTCCTATAAGCCCCCTTCAAGTACTGAAAGGCCATGGGAAGGTCTTTCCAGAGCCTTCGCTTCTCCAGGTAGCACAACCCCAGTGCCCAGCCTCTCTCCATAGTAGGGATGTTCCAGCCCCTCTGTGGCCTTTTCTGGACCTGCTCTTTCAGCTCCACATCTGTTGTGCTGGGAACCCCAGAGGTGGGCACTGTGCTCCTGGCAAAGGGGTGTCTCAGGAAAGTGGAGCAGCAGGAGAGCATCCTCTCCCTCGAGCTGCTGGGCAGGCTGCTGGGAATGTAGCCCAGAATATGACTGGACTTCTGGGTTGTGAGCACACATTGCTGGCTCATGTGCCATCTGTCATGCACCAGTACCCCCAAGTCCTTCTCTGCAGGGCTGCTCTGCATCCATTCATCCATGCATACCGATCCCAGGGGGTGCCCCAGTGCAGGGCTTTGCCCTTGGCTTTGTTGAACCTCATGAGGTTCACATGGGCCACTCCTCCAGCCCCTCAGGGTCCCTGGTGTTCCCATCACATCTGCTATTGCTGCCCATGCAGTGAGGGTCTCCCTATGGTCCTCTTCTCCTGTGCAATTCCAGCCTCCTGCTTTCTCTGAGCCCCTCCCCAGGACCACCATCATCCCACACAGCATCCCAGTCTGAGCCCAGCTCTGAACCAGCAGCAGAACAAGCAGCTTTTTCAATTTCCAGCCACTCATGTGATGATAGGAAGTGACAGGTGAGCTCATGGTTGGTAACTGAATCTTTCCCTAGCAGGAGGCACCAATTCAGGTCTTTCCCTATTGATTTTCATGGAAATCGTGGGAGAGTAACATCTCTGAAATGTCCACCTGGCCTTGGATCTGGTTGAAACCCCTCAGCAGCTTCCAGAAGCTGGGGGTAGCTGAAGGAGTGGATGGGCAGCATGGAAGAAATAGGTTGAAAAGGAGAAAAGGAGACAGTTGTCAGGAGAAGTGTTGCCTGGAGAACGTGCAAGTAGTGGGATGCACAGCAGCTGGTGTCACCACGGTTCCTGGGAAGAATCATAGAATTCCAGACAGGTCTGGGTTGGAAGGGACCCCAAGGATCACAGAGCTCCAACCCCCCTGCCACAGGCAGGGCCACCAACCTCCAGGCCTGGAGCTACACAAGGTTGCCCAGGGCCCCATCCAACCTGGCCTTGAACACCCCCAGGGATGGGGCACCCACCCCCTCTCTGGGCAGCCTGTTCCAGCCCCTCACCACTCTCTCTGGAAAGGACTTCCCCCTAATATCTCATCTAACCCTTCCCTCCTCCAGCTTCACTCCATCCCCCTTGTCCTGCCAGTCTCTGCCCTTTAACAAGCTGATTCCCCTCCTGTTCCTCTGCTCCCTTCAGGGACTGGAAGGCTGCAATGATGGCCCCCTGCAGCCTTCTCTTCTCCAGGCTGACCCAGCCCAGCAGGTCAGGAGCCTTGGGAGCAGTTACTCAGGCTTCCCCCCCTCAGCTCCTTGGTGACAGGGGGGAGAGGAGCAGCATCAGAACTGACACTCTGGAGAGTTTAGGAAATCACTAATCCTTGGCTTTCCATCCCACATGCACTCAAGGGTTGAAGCCAACAGAGATATTTGCTTTGCCAGGTCAGGTTCTACGTGTTTTGCTGGTGAATCAAAAAAGACTTACCAGTCCTTGGGCCAAACTTCCTGCTTGTTCTGGCTGGTTTGCGTTCGTCTGCCTTTGCAGGTGCTTGGGTGTTGAGTGGTTCCTCCAGGACTGCTCCCAGCTGCCAGCTTGGGGCCTCAGGAAGGTGTGAGCAGGGCCCAGCAGCCTGAAAAAAAAATCACAGCACCCTCTGGGATCCCTTTGGGGTCATCACTTTGCAAAACAAGCCATAACATGAGTGGGACAGTGCTCTCCTCAGATTGAGAGCCACTGCACTGCAATGTGGGTTGCAGACCCCTGAGCAGAGGAGGTGCTGTGGTGGTAGAAGTGTCTCTGCTCTGAAGGGAAGGTTGAAGTCTCTGGGTCTGCAGAGCTCAAATCACCAGCTTCTGCCAGATCCTGGGGAGCCTGGCAGGGAGGTTGTTTGAGGTGTTTGTTCATGCCTGATGATGCAACCTACACCATCCCCCAGCCTGTTTGTGTGTCTTGGAGAAACCCATGAAAGCCCAGCAAGGGCCAGATGGTCCTATCTGCCAGGTTTGGGGTTACCCTGGTGGGTCTTGAACCAGGAAAGGTTGAAGATCCCTCAGAGGCTCATGGCTTTGAGGTGCTGCAGCAGGTCCAGAGAAGGACAATGAAGGTGGTGGAGGGTCAGGAGCATGAGTCTGATGGGGAGCAGCTGAGGGAACATGAAGGGGGGGGATTTAGTCTGGAGGAGGCTGAGGGGAGACCTGATGACTCTCTACAACAACCTGGAAAGAGGGTGTAGCCAGGTGGGTGCTGGTCTCTTCTCCCAAGTAACCAGTGATAGGACCAGGAAATGGCCTCAGGCTGTGCCAGGGGAGGTTTAGATTGGATATTAGGAAACATTTCTCCATTGAAAAGGTTGTCAGGAAGAGGCTGCCCAGGGCAGTGATGGAGTCACCATCCCTGGAGGGATTTAGAGAGTTATGTAGATGTGGCACTTAGGGACGTGGTTGGACTTGATGATCTTCAAGGTCTTTTCCAACTTCAGTGATTTTATGATTCTGTGATGGGGGTTTCCTTTCAAACACCACTTCAGAGTGTGATGAGGCTGCTCGTTGCCTGGCTCTGCTCCGAGCCAGCCCCCTGCTACAGTTCTGGAGAGGATTTGGAGTGCTGGGACAGGCAGGAGCTGTTTTGACACTGGGAGCAGGAGCTGTCCCTGGATAACTGCTTTCCTTGCCTGCCCCCCCCCGCCCCACTAGAGGACTAGAGGACAAGTAGCTGAAGGTTTTGTAGTGAGGTGTCCACCTCACCTCCCCTTGCACAAGCAGGAGAGCACAGAGCCAGTCCCCCATGCTGTGTGTGATGCCCCAGAGCACTGCTGCTTGTGGGCTTCACCCCAATAACAGCCCAAATCTCAGCAGTTTCAGTCTATTTTCTCCTTTCTAGGTCACATAGTCCTCTTCAGCTGAATGTTTCCTTCCCTCACTGACCATCCTGGGCCAATAATGTCTTCATCTGCATCTGTCATGAATCCTTGGAGCCTGAGCCATCCAGACCCTGCCAGGCAGGACAAAAGCTGAAGAGTCTTTAGCAGAGGGAGGGAAACATCCCAGGGATGGGATGCAGCTCTCATTCTGGAGACCCCCGTAATACTGGGATGTTCAGCATCACAGTGTTATCTATAGAAATGCTATTTTAGGGGATTTAGCAGGTGCTCTGTGTATTAGTTTAATTTTTCTTTCTCCATCTGCTTCCTGCACAGCTGAGCACATGCCAGGGCTGGCTGCAGAAGCACAGGGATCTGATAAATAAGCACAAGAACCTTTCCAAAGAATTTCTTAAAATATCCATCCCGGCGTGTTTGGGGCAGCAGGACGGGCTGGGTGAAATAACCCTGGTCTCAGCTCTGTCTCACTCGGGAGGACAAGGAGGGGGACACACACAACACTGCCCCCAGCCCCCATTTTAGAGTGGTCTTTTGTTCTCCTTCTGCCTGGCAGAGCAGAGCAGCATCCCAGCATCTCCTCTGCCTGGAAGGAAAACTCACCGGTGCTTTGGGAGGCTGCAAATCTTCATCTTCCCCCCTCCTCCTCCTCCTCCTCCCTGCTTGCCTGCTAACAGTTTTCAATGCTGTCTTTGCAAAGTCACGATCTTCAAGCTGGTTCTCCTCCCGGCCCCTCTCCAGCCCCTGGAATTGCATTACAGCAGCGGCAGGGAATGTGTGGAGCTGGGGGGGGCGTGGGGGGAAGGGCCGGCGGCAGCATCCTCTGTGAGGAAGGGGGGGAAAGCAGCAAATTGTGGCGATTTTGGAGCTCTTCCCAGTTTGGGGTTGGGTTGTTTTTTGTGGGGGGGGAGGCAGGAGGGTGCTGGGCTGAGGGTTGGAGCTGCAGGAGGCTGGCGGTGGGACACAGGGCTGCTGGTCCCAGCGCTGGATCACCAGGCATGGGGACTTGTGTCCCCACTTTGCCTCGAGCGTGGTGGGGGCTCAGCACCGGTTGGGACCCATCCGTGTGTGTGTCCCGTCCCCCCCTCCTTTGTCACTTTGCCAGCCTGGAAAGGCACAGGCTGAGATTTCACGTCTGCTGCTGCCTCTGGTTGGAGCTGCGTGTGGGAGGTGGCAGAGGGGGCAGGGAGGGCTTGGAGGAAGCTGGGAGAGAGGAAACCGAAGTGCAGGGGGGATGGGCTGGCCTTGGGGGGAAGCCTGGGGGATTCTAAGGGGTGCCCGGGAATGGGGCTGAAGCTGCCATCTAGCCCTGAGTGCTGGCTGAGGAGAGCAGGGTGCTGCCCTAGCCAGGCTGCTGGGGGAGGTGATGGGGGGTGGGAGCAGCAGCTGAATCTGGGGAGCAAATGGGATCAAAAGGGAAAGAGGCTGGGAAGAGAAACAAACCCCAGCTCCATCCCTCTCCCTGGAGTGGGGAAGCCTGGGAGCAGCCGGGGCTGTGAGGTGGGAGGGGAGAAGGGAGAGGGGGAGAGGGAAGGAGGGTGGCAGAAACTGCTGTGGGAGCCAGAAAGCCCTGAATGAGGAGTGAGGATGCTGAAGGTGTCCTGGGAAAATCCACAGACCAAGCGCTGCCCACAGCCCCTCCAAGCTCCCCATGGGTTCCAAGGTCTCATCTGCAGGGTGCTGGGCTGTCCCCTCCAGCCCCTGGGCTCTGACACCGCTGCTCTGGCAGGAATGAACTCGTCCAGTTTGTTGTGGTGCTGCTCCAGCTCAGGTTTCCAGCTGCAGAGGGAGGAAACCGGGTTGATTCTTTTTCAGGAATCCACCGGGCAGTTGTGCAAATAAATGTTTGCAAGGCCTTTGGCTGCCATAGCAACCAGCTCCATAGCAGCCCACGAGGAAATGAATAATTCTGTGCTGTGGAGTTAAAAAGGGATGAAGTGACTGGGGGGGTGGGGGGGGTGGCGTGTGTGTGATGCAGAATAGCTAGTCAGAAAGACACCCAGGTTCCACCCTGCTTGTGGAAGCCCTTGGTAATAGGGTGCTGTGTCTGTGCTGCAGGACAACCCTTTTGTTCTGGCATTCCCTGCTTGCCAGGTTTGATGGAGATGTTTGCATGTCATGTGCTGGCTGTACGTGGCTCTGCTGGCACAGCACCTGTCCTGCATCCATCCTGCTCTGAGCCCCCTGAGATGCTGCATCCCTGGGTTTCTCTCAAATGTGCATTTGCTTCTTTCTCTCCAGACCTAGCTGTGCTGGAAATGTTCCCAAAAATGCAAGCCAGCTCTTTGCTGAGCTTTGAAGTGTAGAATTGAACAGGGGGGGAAAAAAAAAAAAACCCAACTCTATCCTATGGGGGATGGGTTTTTAGGAAGGAAAAAAATCCCTCTATTGAGTTAATGACATTTGTATTAAAACCAGTGAGTCCTCAGAGTCATTTCCATAGGAACCAGCCCCCTGTTCCAGGCAGCACCCAAGGCTGTGGCTGAGGGGAGGTGGGGGGAGCTCTGTGGTCTGCCCACCCCAGGCAGGGAGAGCAGGGCAGGGCAGGCTGCTCGCTGTTGGCACAGTGATTCACAGCTCTGATTCATAACTCCATCCTATAGCCATGGAAGGCAGCCAGATCTGGTCATCAGCTGTGTTTCTTTTTTCCAATGTGAGGAGTTATTTTTGGTCATTTTAAGATGACAGCACTTGTTTGGTTGGGTTGGGTTTTGTGGGGTGGGGTTTTTTTTTTTCATGTGCCTCTGAATTCTGGGTGATTGCACTGCAAGTAATTGAGGCACTTGAATTTCCTGCTTGGAGAAGGAATCTCAAAAGCAGTTTTTGCAGCTCTAAGGCATTTCTAAAATAGCTTTTCTGCCTGATGTCATGGGGAGCAGGCACACAGCTCTAGGGCTGCTTGGGCAGCAGTTGGGAACGCTAGGTGCAGTAGGTTTGTAGAAAAAGATGGGGGGGAGGGTCCTCAGGTTGAATGTGAGTCACCAGTGCACCCTTGGTGTGGTGGAGACCCACTGTGTACTGGGTTTTACTGAGCAGGTTGTAGCCAGAAGCTCAAGAGAAGAGATGGTTGCCCTCAACTGAGCACTTAGGGGATCAGTGTGCCTGGTTTTGGGCTCCCCATGTCCTGACACAGCCATATGGGAGCCACCACAATGAGCAGAGGTCTGGAGCTCCTGGCAGGGGAGGAGAGGGGTCTCTTTGCTGGCTTCAGAGTTGCACGGTGAAAGGATGAAGGATGAATTTGGAGTAGGTGGCAGGAAATGTTTTTCACCTGAGGGTGGGCAAATCTCACACTCAAAATGTGGCTGCTCAGAGGCCTGAGCATCTGGTACAGAGTTGGATCCAGCTGGAGGCTTGGCCCTGTTTTGAACGGGCTCTTGGACCTTCCTGCCTCCAGTAGGCTGGGTGCTTCATGTCCCATCTGAATCAGTCTGGGATTCTGTGACCCCACAGGGTGTTAAGGGGGATGTAGGGCTTTGGCTGTGACACTGGCATATACCTGTGACACAGGGTCACACTCACCACGTGAGTTCATGTATGTTTACTGCTCCCTCTGTCAGACCAGAGGAAAGGACTGGGGGCTCACACCCCTAAAACATGAGGTCAGAGTAACCTGGATGAGATCCAAGTGTTTCTTGGTCCAGCTGCTCCTCTGGAGGGGTCTGGCTGTGTCACTCAAACCCCTCCTAAGCCTGCAGGCACCAACCACAGCCTTTCTTCCCTCCCATTTCCAGCCCAACCCTGGGCACATCCAATGCTCTGAGTGAGTCAGCTCTCCTGTCTCTGCCTCTGTGCAGCCGTGGGGCCAAGGGTTGTTGGGGTGGAGAGGGAGGACCACTTGGTTAGGGAGCTCAGGTGAGGTTGGGGTCCTGGTGGTACCTCCCATGCCCACAGGGTGAGCCTTTCCCACTGTCCCAGGGCTTTGGAGGACTTTGTTATGAGGCAGGATGAGCTTCTGTCAAGTGCAGCCCCCTTCCCCAAAGGAGAGGTGGGTGAGGATGAAAGGGTCTTTTTGGGAGGTGGAAGATGTGATGCTGGCACTGCTGTGTCAAAGGTGAGTTGAACCTGGGCCTTACATTTCAAAACAGTTCAAACCACTGGAAGGGAGAGTCCCCATCCCTGGAGGTGTTTAAAAGACAGTTAGATGTGGTGCTGAGGGACTGGTTTAGTAGTGGATGGCAGGTTGGGGTGATGGTTGGACTCGATGATCTGAAGTGTCCCTTCCAACCAAGACAACTCTATGATTCTATGAATATTAAAATAAAAATCAATAACTTTAATAACTTTAATAACTTTAATAATAATAATAATAATAGATGTAGCACTTGCTTGTGCTTTCCCTTTCACCATCCCTGGATCCCATCAGCATGCTGGGGCAGCCCCCAGAGCCAGGAGCAGTTGCTGGGAGGCACTGGGCTGTTTCTGGGCAGCTTTCCTGCAGCCCTGAAAACCCGTGAACCTCAGCTGCCAGGCAGTGGGGCAGGAGCTGCTGGGGTTAACTGGTGTCTGAATGGGCTGTGGTTTGCCATGGGGTTTAGATTGCTAAATCCATTATTGGATGGAGCCTGGGGCTCTATTCCCAGCCTTGCTGGTGACATTAAGAGGTCACTGTGTCCCTCATCCTGTGCTGCCTGGGTGCTGCTCGCTGGTGCATGCTGAGTGCAGGGCAGTGGTACCCAGGTCCAAGGGGGTCTCAGCATCATGCAGATACTGAAATCAATTTGTGAGCCTAGCTTCTGGCCTTCTTGAAACCATGCCACCACACACACCAGGGGGAGTGGTTATAAACAGCTTTGGGGATGCCCTGGGTTGCAGCAGATGGTGGGTGTTACAGAAGTGGTGATGTCGGTGGTGTCATTATGGGCTGGACTCTGCCACACTGTTATCTCCTCCACAGGTAAACCAGTGTGAGAGCAGTGCCCTGTGCCTGGCTGGGCATGGATCAGGCAGGCAGTGCAGAAGGGGATGGGGTGGATGGCTGTGTGGCCCTGGCACAGGTCCTGCGTGTCTTTGGACAGCTTGCTTAAGATTTTCTGCAGAGTACCTGGGAGCATCCACACACCCAGAGCCCGTGCTTCCAAGGGAGTTTGCCCCTAGGTACCCCTCACTGGGGCTGTACCAACCTGTGTGGGGCTCAGGGACAC
The DNA here is from genome assembly GCA_020800305.1 of Porphyrio hochstetteri. Lineage (NCBI taxonomy): Eukaryota > Metazoa > Chordata > Aves > Gruiformes > Rallidae > Porphyrio > Porphyrio hochstetteri. The sequence goes on from CM036919.1 coordinate 14,108,661, forward strand.
TCTTACCCATCCTGTGCATCTCTGGTTTTGCTTCCTGTGTGCAGGACATTTGCACAGGGAGGATGGTGAAAGCTCTTGTGCATTCAGGGCTTCCTTCTTTGCAGAGCTTTGATGCAGCTGGGGCAGTAGCTACCTGCACTGCAAGGTCACTGTGGCAGATACAGCCCTCAAGAGACCATCCCATTTTGGAAATGGCTGTACTGGGCTTGTCCTGTGTGTGCAGACTGCAGCAGGAGCAGGGGCAGCACTTGGGCAGCGGGATGCTCGGTGTCGGTGGTGAAGAGCCCATCTGCTGCCCAGCACGTGATGCTGCGTTGGCACCAGCACTGCCCCTGCTGGCATTTGGAAGCTGCAGGATGCTGAGTGATCAAGCACAGACCTGCTGACAGGAGACCCCAGAGCTGGGAGAGATTTTGGCTGCTTGAGCATGGCTGAGCAGAGCTCTGGGGGCTGAGGAGGGCTCTGGGGGCTGAGTAGGGCTCTGAGGTTGAGCAGGGTTCTGGGGGCTGAGCAGGGCTCTGGGGCTGAGCAGGGCTCTGGGGGCTGAGCAGGGCTCTGGGGCTGAGCAGGGTTTTGGGGGCTGAGCAGGGCTCTGGGGGCTGAGCAGGGCTCTGGGGCTGAGCAGGGTTTTGGGGGCTGAGCAGGGCTCTGGGGCTGAGCAGGGCTCTGGGGGCTGAGCAGGGCTCTGGGGCTGAGCAGGGTTTTGGGGGCTGAGCAGGGCTCTGGGGCTGAGCAGGGCTCTGGGGCTGAGGAGGGCTCTGGGGCTGAGCAGGGTTTTGGGGGCTGAGCAGGGCTCTGGGGCTGAGGAGGGCTCTGGGGCTGAGCAGGGCTCTGGGGCTGAGCAGGGCTCTGGGGCTGAGGAGGGCTCTGGGGCTGAGCAGGGTTTTGGGGGCTGAGCAGGGCTCTGGGGCTGAGGAGGGCTCTGGGGCTGAGCAGGGCTCTGGGGCTGAGCAGGGTTTTGGGGGCTGAGCAGGGCTCTGGGGGCTGAGCAGGGCTCTGGGGCTGAGGAGGGCTCTGGGGCTGAGCAGGGTTTTGGGGGCTGAGCAGGGCTCTGGGGGCTGAGCAGGGCTCTGGGGCTGAGCAGGGCTCTGGGGGCTGAGCAGGGTTCTGGGGGCTGAGCAGGGCTCTGGGGGCTGAGCAGGGCGCTGGGGCTGAGCAGGGCTCTGGGGGCTGAGCAGGGTTTTGGGGGCTGAGCAGGGTTCTGGGGGCTGAGCAGGGCTCTGGGGGCTGAGCAGGGCTCTGGGGCTGAGCAGGGTTTTGGGGGCTGAGCAGGGCTCTGGGGGCTGAGCAGGGCTCTGGGGGCTGAGCAGGGCTCTGGAGCTGAGCAGGGCTCTGGGGCTGAGCAGGGCTCTGGGGGCTGAGCAGGGCTCTGGGGGCTGAGTAGGGTTTTGGGGGCTGAGCAGGGCGCTGGGGCTGAGCAGGGCTCTGGGGGCTGAGCAGGGTTTTGGGGGCTGAGCAGGGTTTTGGGGGCTGAGCAGGGCTCTGGGGCTGAGCAGGGTTTTGGGGGCTGAGCAGGGCTCTGGGGGCTGAGCAGGGCTCTGGAGCTGAGCAGGGCTCTGGGGCTGAGCAGGGTTTTGGGGGCTGAGCAGGGCTCTGGGGGCTGAGCAGGGCTCTGGGGGCTGAGCAGGGTTTCGGGGGCTGAGCAGGGCTCTGGGGGCTGAGCAGGGCTCTGGGGGCTGAGCAGGGCTCTGGGGGCTGAGCAGGGCTCAGGGGCTGAGCAGGGCTCTGGGGCTGAGCAGGGCTCTGGAGCTGAGCAGGGCTCTGGGGCTGAGCAGGGCGCTGGGGCTGAGCAGGGTTTTGGGGGCTGAGCAGGGCTCTGGGGGCTGAGCAGGGTTCTGGGGGCTGAGCAGGGCTCTGGGGGCTGAGCAGGGTTTCAGGGGCTGAGCAGGGTTTTGGGGGCTGAGCAGGGCTCTGGGGGCTGAGCAGGGCTCTGGGGCTGAGCAGGGTTTTGGGGGCTGAGCAGGGCTCTGGGGGCTGAGCAGGGTTTCAGGGTTGGCAGCTCCTGGGTGTAAGGGTTGGGACCATGAAGGTGGAGGAAGAGGAAGCCACCTCTGTGCCTTGCAGCCTGGTGGTTTGAAGATTTGCCTGGGAAAGAGGATCAGGTCTCTCCAAGGGGAAGGGCTTTGAAATGCCCCCCACCTGTCTCATTTCTGGAGAGCAACCTTGTCCCAGGCAAGCCAGCACACAGGCAAGAGCTGTGGGGGGGCCAGAGCACTCAGCTGGGGCAGGAGACCCACGGTCAGGGTCAGAGCAGAGGAGGACCCAGGAAGCTGGTGAGATGTTTAGGCCTCTGGATGCAGTGAGGGTCTGGGGGGGGCTCTGGGAACCTGACCCCTCCGGAGGGGAAGTGCCACCGCCAGTGAGGGGTGGCTGAGCACAGCTGGCACCTGGCAAAGATGAAAGCAGGGCTTGTTGGCTGCACACAGGGTGCTGATTGTAACCTCGGTCACAAAACCTCCTTAGCTGAAGTCTGATAGAGTCCCCAGAGGTTTCCTGAGTGTATCTGTGGTGCTCAGCCCCTCTGTCAGCAGGTGCTGGGCAATGATGGCAGGTGCCACCTCCCTGTAGCTCCAGCCCTCCCAGTACTCTGTGCTGCTGGCTCTGCAGAGCTGCCAGCTGCTCCTGGACTCCCTTCAGAGCAAGTTTCCTGGTGCTGGGTGGGCAGCTGGCTCCATGCTGATCCCAAAGCCCACCAGCGTTTTCTCACCTCTGTCTTACAAATGAAGCTGCAGAACAGGGTTATAGCCTGAAATAGAATCATAGAATCCCAGACTGGTCTGGGTTGGAAGGGACCCCAAGGGTCACAGAGCTCCAACCCCCTGCCACAGGCAGGGCCACCAACCTCCAGGCCTGGAGCTACACAAGGTTGCCCAGGGCCCCATCCAACCTGGCCTTGAACACCCCCAGGGATGGGGCATCCACCACCTCTCTGGGCAGCCTGTTCCAGCACCAACAGTTTGAAAGGTTCATCCTCTCATGTGGCCTGCAAAGGTACAGAGGGCCTGGGATTCACCTCTGGGGCTTTAAGGCCAGAATTGCTGGTGGTATTACATTGCACTGGTGGGAATTTTAGGTGCTGGCTGTCCCTGAAGCCACCAGGAGCTAGGTAGGTGTTTGTGGAAGCACTGCTGAGCCCCTAAGTGCTTTTGGTATGGGTGTTTCTTCAAAAGCCCAGTGAGGATGGAGACCTCTGAAAGTGTCTTGACTCCTGAGTGTTATTCAATAGAAGGATTTAAAGCACATGAATGAGCCTGCAGCCATGGCTTCTCATGCTCTCTGACATGCCTGCTCCTCCTTCCCGAGCTGCAGTAACTTGCTCTTTCTTTTCTTTTCCTGTAGCTCCCAGAATGGAGAGGAAGGAGGAGCCTGGCCCAACAACCAGTTTGACACGGAGATGCTCCAGGCCATGATCCTGGCTTCAGCAAACGGTTGGTCTCCATCGTGCATGGGAAGAGCCCTGGGGCTTGTCCTCACATGGGCATCTCAGATGCATGCTGCTAGATAAGATGCTGGTGGGATTGGTGGGTTAACTGGGATGGCTGCTCAGCATCAGACATGCTGTAGGCAGGGGGGGCTTCTTCCACCTGAACTATATTATCTCTGCACTGGACACAGCATTCATTGTCTGGCTCCTGCTGTGGTTGTGTCACATGAAGGAGCCACTCTTGGGATGATGCTTTATGGAGTATTTGCTTCCAGAAGGTCACAGTAAATGAAGTTATCTGCTGTGTTGCAACTTGCTGTAAGGTGAGGAGGCAGGAAGCCTGGAAGATTTGCTCAAGGCTGGGCCAGGAACACAGTAAATTACATGATATCCCAACAATCCTTATGTCTGGGGACACTGCTGTGTGCTCCCCACTCCCACTGGGTCCCTCCACCAAGCTGTGGGCTCCCCAAGGTTAACCAAGGCTGCTGAGCTGGTTGCCATAGTGTCAGGGGCTCAATTTGGGGTTGTTTTGGGTCGGGTGGTTCTGATTTACAGCTGTGGGGGATGTTTCCATGGCATAGTCTCCGTGCCTTTATACAAAATAAGTGCTATTATCACTCTGAGCAGCACTGAGGATGAAGACACTGGGCTTTGTACAGCCTTTATTTATAAATACCTCCAAGTCTTTCCCCCCCACCACCCTTGATTTAAAAATAGAAGCAACAGCACAGCCATAAAACCCCTCACAAGATGCTTGGGATGCTTCCTCTGGGAGAAGGGATCTGTGGGAGGAGGGGGTGGCTTTGGTGTTGCTTTCTTGGAAAGCTGCTGCTGCTGAACTTCGCTGCTCTGCAGACATCAGGGAGCCTGGAGACACAGTGGGCCTGGCCAGGGAAGGGGATGAAGGTCTTGGGCAAGGGAGTTGTTTACACTCAAGGGAAGGAAACAATGTGAAAATATGTCTTTGGTCTGGAAAAATAGCTTCAGGGGGGGCATGTGGCTCTCATCACATGGTGCCTCCCTCCAGATCCAGCTTCATTGCTCACAAAGAAAGATGTTTGTCTGGCTGCCACTCCAGCAGTCCCTGGGATGTGAGGGATAAGCAGGTCCCTTCCTGGTTAAGCACCGACTTCCACATAGCCCCAGGTCCTACTGCAGCAAATCTCCCCCAGTGCACAAGTCTGGGGACAGTCCTGCCCTCTGCCACCCTCTGCTGTGCCCGGTGGGGGGTGGTTTAAATCAGATTCATCCCCTCGGTAAGGGCTGTTCCACCCCTTCCCTGCCCGTGGGGTGGGTGGGGGGGTGGATGGAATGGATGGATGGAGGGATGGATGGATGGAGGGATGGATGGATGGATGGAGGGATGGAGGGATGGATGGATGGATAGGGGGATGGATGGATGGAATGGATGGAGGGATGGAATGGATGGATGGATAGGAGAATGGATGGAGGGATGGATGGATGGATGGATGGATGGATGGATGGATGGGGGGATGGATGGATGGATGGATGGATGGATGGATGGAGACACAGCACAAGTTTTTCCCACCATCACTGTACTCTCATCTCTCCCCTGCTGTCTGACCCTTGCCTTTTCTGCTCACCCTCATTAAGCTAATAGTGTTGACTGGAGCAGGCTTTGGTTAGGGGCCGTGCTAATTGCCCATTAAGCTTTGTGCTGCCCATCCTTTGATCATGTTTCCTGGCCATTTCAATGATCCTTATCTCTTACTGTCACCTGCTGAGCTCAGGGGGTGACACAGTGACTGTGGTCCATGCTGACCAGTCTGCACTGAGCAGAGACTGCCCAGGAGGTAGAAACTCCTTTGCTGCTGCTCTGCTCCACAAGCATCAGGAAGGGACTGGTGATGCCCTGCCTGCATCCCTGCCCCTTCCCTCTCCCTTTCCCAGCACCCATCCTCTGGATGTTCCTCTGGGAACATGAAAGGCCAGTGTTTTGAGCTGTCTGAAGGGGCAGAGGCAGCTGCTAAAGCAGACAGAGGAATGCAGATGCTCCAGGACACCATCCTGCCCTTAAAATACTCTGTCTCCCAGTGAGAATTTATAGGGGTGCCATGAGGTGATGGAAGAGCAGACAGAAAGGCAGCCTGAGGAGATCCTTCTCCCCAGCTCTGCTGCCTGCAGGCAGGGGCAGACACGTTATATTGGGTTCTCCTGAAAACCCCACCAGCAGCTGCAGCAACATGTGTTCTGGGGCTGCCTTATCCGGCCTCTCCCCCCTCTGCTCAGGAGGGTGATGGAGCCACCAGTTGGTTATTTTTGCCAAAGCCCAGAGTCTTATTTTCCTCCCAAGGACCGGGTGGGATAAAGGCTGGCTGCTGGCAAAGGAGTGTAACCTTTCCAGCAGCAAGAGATGAAGTGCCCTGCTTGGCAGGAGCAGCTCGGTGCCCGTTTATAAACCTCTATTGTCCCTCTCCTCTCCTCTTTTCAGCCTTAATGTCAGTGTTACCTAGAAACAGCCCTTTGCTCTTACCCTGCACCAACTGGCAGGCTGGGAACTACATGGGCACCTTTTTCTCCCCCCTTGAAAGCTGTGCTGTGACTGCAAACTACTTCATGGAGACCAGTTGTCCTGGATGCTGCTGGGACCATCCCCTCGTGCTGCTGTGGTGCAGCTGAGCGGGTCCAGGGTGGGAAAGTAGTACCTAGTGAGGAGGGCACAGGAGGAGGGGCCCAAGCCCACCAAACCCCCAACTGGGTCGGGCTTTTTCTAGGGAGCACAGAAAAAAGTATCTCCCCCACTGCTAGAGGCCATAGTCCTGCAAGCTGGTCCCTAGCTGCATCTCCAGCCACCCTGTCCTCGCTCATGACACCCCAGTGGGTGTAGGGTTGAGTTGGTTGGTAATGAAACAAGCTGCTGGTGGGGTGAGTGAGGATTAGAGATACATATTGCTGACTGTACATGCACATCTCCTCCAGCCCAAGGTCCTCAAAGCCCCACCAGGACCAGGACCCCTTTAACAGAGCATGTGGAAAAGTTCTGCTGGTGGATGCTTCCACAGCAGAAAGCAAACTGGCATTTCCCAGGCTGTGTGGCTGTGCCTGTACACCACCCTGCACGTCCCCCCCACCCTCCTCAGTGCTCAATATCCTGCCTGGTTTTGGACTTGCTGTGTGTTTCCCTCTGGCTGCTCCGCTGCAGCAGCTGGAACTGTTCAAACTGCAGTCGCTTCATGTTTCCAGCCTCTGTGAGGGGATGTGTACAGGGCAAGATTTCAGGGGGCTGGTGGGATGGGGCCCAGCTTTTTGTCTAGCTTTCTGGCTGGCTTAGCCACCTCCATCTGCTCCAGGGGAAACAAAGGCAGCAGGGAGGCATGTGCAGAGCAGTCTGGAGAGAGGAGAAACGTGAGGGGACCAGCCCACGAGCTCTGCTCCATGTTTGTCCTTGTCCCTGTGGTCTCTCTGCCAGCAAAAGGAGGGAGTAGCATCCTGGGCTCTGTCTTGAGACCTTTGGGTGCCCTTGCTGGGTGTCTCCAGCCTCTCAGGAGAGCATGGCCTCAGCCACATGCATGGAGAGGTTAAAAGGCTGAAGTGGGAGCCAGAGTATGGAACACAGAGGAAGGGGTCTAGCAAAAGACCCTCACTTTTCCCCAGTGAGGGTGAGGGAGCCCTGGGACAGGCTGCCCAGGGGGGTGGTGGAGTCTCCATCTCTGGAGATATTCCAGACCCGTCTGGACGCCTATCTGTGCAATATGAGCTGGGGAGCTGCTTTGGCAGGGGGGTTGGACCCGATGATCTCTCAAGGTCCCTTCCAACCCCTGGGATTCTGTGATTCTGTGACCAGCATTTCTGAGCAGGGCCATGCAAGGATCCCACCCTGGGCTGGGCAGGGGCAGGCACTGGGGGGCTGCTGGGGGCGGGGGGGGGCAGGCAATGAGTTGTTCATGCTCATTCCTCCCCCTGCCTCTCCACATCCCCCCCATCTCCATCTGGTCTCTGCCTTCCAGCAGTGGCCCAGCATCCCAGGAGAGGGGCTCAGCGCCCTTCCCCCCCCCCCCGCCCCCTCCCCTCCCTCTGCGCTTGCTCTCTCCATGCCGGGGCTTTGCAGCGCAGCAGGAATGAATTCCCCTTCCCTTCCCCCCAGCTCCCAGATCCGGACCATGGGACCCGCTTGAGCACTGATTTGCTTTGTGCTCGGCTTCCTAGAGCCATTCTGTGGTATTGCAGGGGAGGGGTTTTCTGTCTCCGGCTCCCGGAATAAACCTGGCTGGAGAGAGACTGGGGGCAGGGTGATGAATGCAGTGTGTGTCTGTGTGTGTGTGTGTATGGGGGGAATAAATAACGAATATCAGATTTCCCTTAATGCATTGCTAATCGTGGCTGTACAACGTGTTTGTAACGGGCTGATTTAGGGGGAGGATGGGGGATGTTTTTCTCTGGATGCAGCAGCCAGGGATGGTGGGGGGCAGAGCAGATAGCGTCAGGCAGGGAGGCAGGGACAGGCAGCCCCATCGCTGCTGAGGGCAGAGGGGAGGTTTCCCTACCCCAGCCCCAAAGCCCAAACCTTGAGCAAATGATATGGGATGGGAAGAAAGGATTTGGGTGGGGGGCTGTGCTGTGCTCCCCAGCAGGGATGCTGCTGCTTTCCAATGGAGCAATAGCACTGAGGGGCGATGGGGGTGGGGTGGTGGGGGGGAAGGTTGGTGGGACTGAAGGTTGGGTTTGACACCCTGTGAGAAAATAGGGTTGCTGGGGCTTGGGCTGGGCTCTGACTGGCATTAACAACCTGCCCTTCTCTCCCCCTCACCCCCCACCCCCAAACCCCGCTGCCTCTGGCATCCCCCACAGAAGCTGCTGACGGCAACTCGACCCTGGGTGGTGGGACGGGCACCATGGGGCTGAGCGCCCGCTACGGCCCCCAGTTCACCCTGCAACACGTCCCCGACTACCGGCAAAACGTCTACATCCCGGGCAGCACCGCCACCCTCACCAACGCTGCCAACAAGCGCGATGCCAAGAGCGCCGGCTCCTCCGGGGGCAACAAGAAGAAAGCCGGGAAGAAGGAGAAGAAATAGAGGAGAAGGAGAAGAAGAAGGAGACCTTAGAGCTACAGGGCAGCCGGCTCCAGCACTTCCCCCCCCCCCCCCCCCGCCCCAAAACCACAGCCCAGGCCGGAGGAGGAATGTGATTTATTATTACTATTATTAATGTTATTTCTTCATTTCTGTGATGCAAAAAGTAGGAATCGCTGCGAATGTATCTCCTCATCACCAGAGCTAGGAGCAGGGGCTCGCTGCTCTTAGGTCTGGTGATGAAAACCAATCTGGAAAGCTCAAGTGAACACAAACAAGTGCCCTGTGAATATTTGCTGGTGTTTTCTACAATCCCTCGGGTACTGGAATATGCAAGGGCGGAAGGGAAGGTCTTCTGCCACGTTTCTGGATCCGATTTGTTCCCAGATAGTCTGGTAAAGGCACAAGGCTTGTGCTTGGCTTTGCCCAGTGTAAATAATTTTAATGTGGATCTTTTAATTTATAGAGCTTTGATCTATTTTTTTTTTTTTGGGGGGAGGGGATGGAAAAGGAGGTTCCTAGCTTAGAGCCCTCCCTCCAGATCTTTGCTCTTAAACTTGCCATGAATAAAATTCACCCCCGGTTCATGACAGTGATGGGTTTGTTGCTGAGGAGTTGGTAGGGAGTGCTTCAGTTCCTGCTTCGCTGTTTCCTGGAATCATAAACAACAAGTGCTTTCCATTGCATGAATCCAAGGGGAAGCTGCATTCCGAACCCTTTCTTCTTTTTTCTTTTTCAAAACCACAACCACCAATGGCCTGAAAATATGAGCCAAGCCCACAACCTGTCCCCCCCACCCCTCCCCTCCCCAATGCCTGAGAGGTATAGGGAAGTCAATGAGGAGCGTTTTGAGGTGTGCAGCAGCTGCCCCCCGTGGTTCTAGGGGTCTCCAAGGAGCAGACACATCTCACCCCTTCTTCACGGTAAATATTTATATGTACAGTCAATGTTCTTCTGGAATTCAAGCTAAGAGAGGCTCACACCCCTGCAGCCAGGCAGCTGTCTGGCTGAGTCCCCCCCCCAAAAGGGGACCAGGGGATGATGCTTCCCATCCCTGCACACCACGCCTGCATGCCCACCCTTCGCCTCACTGCAGCCTCGCATGCCCACGCAGCGTGGTGTGAATGCACCGGCAGCCACCCCAGCTGGGGCTGCCTGGGGAAGGGGATGGGGAGGGGGGGAGGGATCGGTTTAAGTGGGATGGGGAGACTTGTTGCTTCTTATCTGGGGGTCTGCACTCTAAATAAGGGGTCTTGCCCAAAGGGATGGGATCTGCAGAGCTGTCGGTGAGGTGGCTTTGGTGCAGAGCTGGTGACTGAGTAAGTGATGGTTGGTTGGGTGATGCTTGGGGACCAGACATGAAGGAGGGACCTGGGAGCTGGGGCTGAGTGTGGGGTGATGCTGCGAAGCCAGCGGACTGGGGTGACAAGTGGGTGTCACCTGGAGGGGGTGATGCTCCCGCTGGCGTTGGGCTTTCCACCCCATGGAGGGAATGGAAGGATGAGGAACAGTTTCTCCACGTGCCCATCACCCTTGCACCAGGCCAGCTCCCCATATCAAAGCAGCTCTTGACACCCCCAGGAATCAGGGGGGAGCATGGAGGGGGGGGTGGGCCTTTGTGCAGCCAGAGGGAGGAGCAGGGCTGTGGATGACCAGGAAGGGCCAGCACTGGGTTTCCCAAGCCAGGGGTGGGAAGGGGGAGGTGGGGAGTGGGATAGAGGGGGAGAAGGTGTGTTGTTTTTTTACCTTTTTTACTCACTAACCCCTAACTCACCAAGCAGATCCAGCCCTCTCAGCCAGGCTCACCCCTACCACCCACCCCTCCCCATTCCCCAAACCCAGGGCAGCAGGAGCACCCACCATATTTCATCCAGATCTGCCCACCTCCAGCACTGGCTGCACTGGGAGCTGTTCCCACCCTGTCCCCCGCAGCTGCCACCTGCCCCCCCCCCACCCCCATCCCACCCCAAAATGCTGTAGCTGGATAGTTGTCTTTATATTTCTTTTTAACCTGCACCCTGAGGTAGCGTAGCGAGTGTTGTGTATTTAGTGGCGTGTTATTTTTAACCCCAGTAACTAACTTGTGGACACCAGTACTCTCAGTTTTTTGGCTGTATCCTATTTCCCTGTGGTCTGTGCTCCGCGTGTCCGTGAAATGAGATGCACCACGTTTGCCCTTTCCACATGTCTAATATTGGATTATACTTATATATTATATATATGCTTATATCCTTCTTATACCCGTATAGACTGACGTCCATGTGTTACACGCAAGTTTTATACTCTAATATTTATATTGCTTTTTTTGGTTGGTTGGTTTTTGGGTTTTGGTTTTTGTTTTTTGGTTTTTTTTTTTTCATTGGGAAAAAAAAAATAATAAAATGGTTTCTTCTGAATAAATGGTGGTTTGTTCCCAGGGGAAGGAGAGAGGGGTGGGGGGCATCGTGGTGCTGCCGCTGAGCTGAGGGTGCTGGTGGGGGGGGGTGGTTCACACAATCACAGAAGCAGAGAATCACAGAATCACAGCGGTTGGAAGGGACCTTGAGAGATCATCGGGTCCAACCCCCCTGCCAAAGCAGCTCCCCAGCTCATATTGCACAGGGCGGCGTCCAGACGGGGCTGGAATCTCTCCAGAGATGGAGACTCCACCACCCCCCTGGGCAGCCTGTCCCAGGGCTCTGTCACCCTCACTGGGAAGAAGTTCTTCCCCAGATTGGGGTGGAACTTCCTGTGCTCCAACTTGAGGCCATCGCCCCTTGTCCTGTCTCCACAGACACTGAAAAGGGGTTGGCCAATTCCCCCTGCATCCCATACTTAAGATATTTATAAACATTAATTAGTTCCCCCCTTAATCTTCTTTTCTCCAGGCTGAACAGCCCCAGCTCACTCAGCCTTTCCTCACAGGGGAGATGCTCCAGGCCCTTAACCATCCCTGTAGCCTCCTCTGGACTCTCTCCAGGAGATCCCTGGCTTTTTTATCCCAGGGAGCCCAGAACTGGACACAACACTCCAGGTGGGGCCTGACCAGGGCAGAGCAGAGGGGGAGGATCCCCTCCTTAGACCTGCTGGCCACACTCCTCCTGATGCCCCCCAGGATCCCATTGGCTCTCTTGGCCACCGAGGCACACTGCGGGCTCATAGCCAACCTGTCACCCACCAGGACCCCCAGGTCCTTCTCCGCAGAGCTCTTCTCCAGCAGGTCACCCCCAGCCTGTACTGATACAGACATTTATTCCTCCCCAGGTGCAAGACTCTCCACTTGCTTTTATTAAACCTCATCTGGTCTCTCCCTGCCCAGCTCTCCAGCCTGTCCAGGTCTCTGGATGGCAGCGCAGTGTCCTGCGTGTCAGCCACCCCTCCCAGCTTTGTATCATCAGCACTTGCTGAGGGGGGATGCTGTTCCCTCATCAAGGTCGTCGATGAAGGTTTGGCATCAGCTGGGCTCTGGCAGCAGGGATGCTCTTGGGACATCCCTGTCCCCAAGGCCTTAGGACTGAGAGTGCCACGGCCACTGCTCCAGCCCCTTCTCCAGCCCCGAGGGGATCCCATCACCCTTCCCATCATTGGCAGGGATTTCTCTTCCCTTCCCCAGTCCCAGGGGAGTGTGGTCACCCAACCCCATCAACACTACTCTCCTCCAACCCCACTTTTCACAGCTCCCTGCTCTGTGCAGGAGGAGGAGCAGATGGGGTGGGGGGGTGGTGGTGTGGGGGTCAGGCACTTTGGTTGGGGTGCCCCAGCCAAGACACCCCCCCCCCACCCTGAGAGGGGGAGGGGGGCTGACACAAGCTGAGCTAAAAACGGTCTCGTGGCTCAGGGTGTCGTAATCACTGAGGGGAAAAATAAGCTGCTGCTGGCCAGATGTGAGGGGGAGGGGGCAGAGGAGCTGTGGAGACAGACAGACAGACAGACACACAGCCTGTGGGGCGTGGCCTGAGCCTTTTCCCCCATTAACAAAGCACAGGGCATAGCTCCTCTCCCCATATTCCCACCCTGTGTCCCCCCCACCCACCCAGGGCTGCAGCTCTGTGGCCTCCACCCCTCCAGGAGCCCCCCAAGATTGCCCTCCCACCCAGAGCCCACCCCTTGAAACCCCCTCACAGACTGACAGACACTGCCCAGCCCCCCCTGCACCCCACAGAGCCAACCCCCCTCCCCTCTGTGTGGGGGGACATGTGCTCACACACACACACACACACACACACACGTGTGGTCACACTCCCCCGTGCACACACATGGGAGGGGATTCCCACCAGAGCATCCTCCTTTGGGGCAAGTGGTCCCAGAGCACAGGGGAGGGTGGAGGGGTTGGGGGGTGGGTGAGGGGGGTGGGAGGGGGGTGGGGGAGTGGGGGTGGGGTCAGGGTGCTGACAGGGACCCCTGTACCCTGCACTCCTCACCAGCACACCTGGAGCACACTGGGCATGATGATGGGGATCAAACACATCAACCCACCACTAATGGGGGGCAGGGCTGAGCACTTCCAGGTGACACCCACAGGCTGTCCCCAACTCCTGCCCCATGTAGGGTGACATCACAGAATCCCCAACTGGTCTGGGTTGGAAGGGACCCCAAGGATCACAGAGCTCCAACCCCCTGCCACAGGCAGGGCCACCAACCTCCAGGCCTGGAGCTACACAAGGTTGCCCAGGGCCCCATCCAACCTGGCCTTGAACACCCCCAGGGATGGGGCACCCACCCCCTCTCTGGGCAGCCTGTTCCAGCCCCTCACCACTCTCTCTGCAAAGAACTTCCCCCTAATATCTCCTCTAACCCTTCCCTCCTCCAGCTTCACTCCATCCCCCTTGTCCTGCCAGTCTCTGCCCTTTAACAAGCTGATTCCCCTCCTGTTCCTCTGCTCCCTTCAGGGACTGGAAGGCTGCAATGAGGTCCCCCCACAGCCTTCTCTTCTCCAGGCTGACCCAGCCCAGCTCCCTCAGCCTCTCTTCATAGGGGAGCTGCTCCAGCACCCTGATCATCTTCGTGGCTCCTCTGACCCCTCTATCATCCCAGGGCATTGCTGTTCCCTTTGCCCGTGATACCCCTGAGGGGGGTGATGGGGCTGTGGGAGGAGGGGATGGCCAAACCAGCCAGTCCCCACCTGGGTGACATGCCCCACTCACTGGTGGGGAGCAAAGAGGCTCTGCAGAGCTGGTGCAGTGTGAGGAGGGTGTGTGGGCTCGTTTGAGTTCTCAGGCTCATTTTATGTCTCTTCTCTGTCACACTAACCCCACCCAAGGGCACTGGGGAAACTGGGAAGGGGAACACACAGAGACATGAACAGGGTTAATTAGCACTGATGAAGGGCACCCAGTCAGCCATGCTAATTAACAGGGACACGTGGGTGTGGGTTAGGGGGCTTCCTGAGCTGAGGTGGTGAGAGAAGGGAGGCCCACAGAAACAGAGCCCATGTCCCAGCCCTGACACAAGGGACACAAAGAGGGTGACAAGACTGAGCCCCCTTGGAGAGGGGGGGATCTGTGGGATGTAGGGGGGTGGTGGGGGTGTCTTTCACCTCCAGCCATGGTGGGGACTGAGGGTCACAGCTTGCATGCCTGGTGCTGGCTGCTGGAGGGCTGAGCAGCATTATCCCCTCTGCCCTCCCCACCCCAGTGTCTGTGGGGTGTGTACATCCACCAACAAACTTCAAGCTGGCCTGGATGGTGAGCAGAGGGGACCTTGGGGCTGGGGCAGGGCATCAGACAGGGGAGGGTCTTTGCTGGGGTGCCCTGAACATCCCTCAATGGCCAGGAAGGGCTGTGTCCTCCTTCACCACCCCCCATGCCCTCTGGCTGCTGCTTCACTTGGCTTCTCCTCTTCCAGCAGCTCCTTTTCCTCACTTTGGGAACAGCTCAGCACCTCTTCCCCACCCCCTGCCCTTCCCCATCACCCTCCCAGTGGTACATCCACTGTATGGGACTGGGAGGAGGGGTGTGGGGGGCAGGCTGCTCTGCAGGCAGCTGAGCTGGAAGCCCTTGGTAGTACAGGAAGGGGTCACACAGTGCTGGAGAGCCTGTTGTCCTTCCTGGGGGATTGTCACCAACTCACTGCCAGCTCCTGGTGGGGCTGGAGCCTGGAGATGCTGTGGGCAGTGATGGCCCCGTATCCGCAGCTGGTGGGACCCTTGTTCTCAGCAGCCACTTCTTTTGGCCAGTTGACCTCCAAAGTCAAACCAAAACAACAGGAAAAAAAAAAATCCAACCCATTGAGCAAGCTCTGTGTTCCACTGGATTGATGAGCTGAGCTGCCCCGTGGCTGCGTGGCCCTGGGGAGGGCTGGGTGGGGAGCTGGCATCCAGCCCACTGACGTGGCCCTTGGCATCAGGCTGTGGTCACAGGCTGAGTCCTGCTGGGCAGCTCCTCCAGCTGTGAGCTCACCCAGCAAAGAGAGGACAGGGGGAGGAGGGGGGAATCACCAAAAAAACCATCTGATTCCTGCCCAGTTCCATCCCGTTTGCTCCTTCAGGGTCCCCAGAGGGAGTTGGGAAGTTGGTCCAGGTCTGAAATGGAGACCAGGAGCTGCAGGGTTAACCCAGGCTCTGTGCCAAGAGCCTGGCCTGAGCAGAAACCCCGGGGAGCTGGGGCATGGGAGGGCTTCTCCTCCCATAAACACACAGCTGGGGAGGGCAGCCCATGCTGTCAGAAAGGACTGAAGAACTCTCAGTGCTTGGGGGGGGGGGGGGGGGTAGAAAAGGTCTGAAAGGGGCTCGCTGGGGCAGCGGGTGCAAATGGGTGAGGAGAGCCCTGTGCACAGCAGGGTGGTGTGGTGGGACAGCCCCCCCACCCAGGCCAGCCCCCCCCTAACATCCCCATGGATTTTATTTCCTCCTGCCCCAGCTGGCTCCTCTCACAGCCTGACACTCCCCAGTGGCACTGAGAGGTGTTTCGTCAGCCTCCGCGTCCCTTCCTGCTCTCTAACCCCAATTCCCGAGGCTTGGAGTTATTTTATTGTTCTTTTTAACAGCTTAAGCACAGCTGTGGAGGAAAATTTGCCTCCTGCTGGCTGTAGCCCCGTGATGGAGAGGGTGGAGGGTGTGCACTGCCTGCCCTGTGACACCTTGCCGGGTCACGGTGGCTGCCAAGAGCTCATCCATCCATCCATCCCTCCATCCACAGAATCCCAGACTGGTCTGGGTTGGAAGGGACCCCAAGGATCACAGAGCTCCAAACCCCCTGCCACAGGCAGGGCCACCAACCTCCAGGCCTGAAGCTACACAAGGTTGCCCAGGGCCCCATCCAACCTGGCCTTGAACACCCCCAGGGATGGGGCACCCACCCCCTCTCTGGGCAGCCTGTTCCAGCCCCTCACCACTCTCTCTGCAAAGAACTTCCCCCTAATATCTCCTCTAACCCTTCCCTCCTCCAGCTTCACTCCATCCCCCTTGTCCTGCCAGTCTCTGCCCTTTAACAAGCTGATTCCCCTCCTGTTCCTCTGCTCCCTTCAGGGACTGGAAGGCTGCAATGAGGTCCCCCCACAGCCTTCTCTTCTCCAGGCTGACCCAGCCCAGCTCCCTCAGCCTCTCTTCATAGGGCAGGTGCTCCAGCCCTTTGATCATCTCCATGGCTCCTCTGAACCCTCTCCAACTGGGTTCATCCATCCATCCATCCATCCATCCATCCCTCCCTCCCTCCCACCAAGGAGCAGGGCCAGCCTTCAGCTGCTCTCTGGGCTGCAGACCAGGACGTGGGGGGAATTCACCCTTTCACAGCCACCGTGACCTCATGGCAGTCTCTGCTGTGCCCTGGCGTGGGCTGCTTGGAGCCTGCTCTGTCTGTCTGTCTGTCCTTCCTCACAGGACAGTGTCCTCGCCCCAGCTGGGTGTCAGAGGAGATCAGACAGCAGCCAAGACCTGACGTCATGGAGCAGAGGAGGGGGAGGCAGGGGAAGGAGAGGGATGACAGGCGGGGTGAAGGCAGATCAAGCAGAGTGGGGAGATGCTGCTGTGGGGCCACAGTGTGGCTGGAGGGGCTCAGCTCCAAGGGGACACTGCTGTCCCCCTCCCACCCACCCCAGAGCCCACATGCTGTGCTGGCACTAGTTTGGCCCCTGCAATGCTGAGGGTGGGACCTGCCAAAGTCACTGTCACCGAGCTGCTGGTGGAGGAACCAGCCCATGTGCTTGGTCCCTGGGCTGGATGCTGCCTCTCCAGTCAGGAACACCCCTCTGCTCCCCCAGTGCTGCCCCCACCTCACCCCCTCAGTCCATCCCTGGGGCATCCTTGGAGGTACACAGCTGGGCAGGGCTAATTCCCTCATGGATGCCCCCAGCCCCCATCACCCCCCTATCTCCAGGGACTTTGGACAGTGTTTTGGGAACCCCCAGCCAAAAGAAGGTCCTCCCAGAGGAGCCCTGAGTGACAGAGCCCTGTTAGCCCAGGGAAGGGAAAGCAGGTGGTGAAGCTGTGGCAGAGGGACGTGCCCCTCGGTGTCACCCTGGGTGAAGGGCTTTGGGGAGCAGGGCACAGCCAGGGGGACAACACATGGGGGGCTTGGACCCCCTCCCTGGAGATAAACAGAGGGTGGTGGGATGGGTGCCAGGGAGGGAGAGCAGCCAGACAGGAGGGGAGGAAGAGGAAAAGGCAGACAAAGCTGCTTTGTGTGGGGCAGCAGCTGGGGGGGTGGGGAGGAGGGGGAAGGGGGGGGCCCTGTGGGTGTCAGATGAGGGATGCTGGGCTGGCTCCCTCCAAGCCCATGGTCCCCAAAGTGGGGTGCAGGGAGAAAACATGTTTTGCCCTGTTAATAAGTTGAAAAGCCACACAATTTTTAAGCTGGTGCTTTCTCAGCTCCATCCCACCCCTGAGCCTCTGGCTGTGCTTTACAACACACACAGTAGCCCATCAGGACATGGAGGGAATTCATCAATCAATAAATACATCTCGGGGGGGGGGGGGAATGCAATCAAAGGCTGCCCCAGCCCAGCTTCCCTCCATCCCCCCAGTCCCTCTGGTCGGGCCCAGTGCCAGGCTTAGACAGTTATTTTATCCCAGTTCTCTTTATTTTCCATGTTTTCATAGGCCAATCCGGGCACCTTGAGCTGTAGGGCACCCCAGGAGACCCTCCTTCCTGCCCCACTACCCCAATTCAGGGCCTCCTGCTCCCCAATTAGCAACTTGTCATTGACAAGGTCATCCAAAGGCTGCTAAAAAACCAACCCCCCCCCCAACCCCAAAGTGAGATTTGACACAAAGTAGGGCAATAACCAGCTCTCTGCCCTCATTTTGAAATGATCCCAGCAGCTCCCTGTGTGTCCATGTGCACAGGGAGCAGCTCCCCAAAGCCCTGTGGAGCCAGTGCCAGCTGGCCCCGTCCCACCTCCTGTGTCCCCCTCTCCTGCTGGAGCAAGGGAGCCAGGGAAAAGGTAGGGACATTTTGGGACATAGATCTGCCTGATGGCCATGTCACCCCAAGGCTGTGCCTCTGGGGGACAGGGAAGGCACACAGGACTGCAGATGAGGAGATGCTGGTGGCAGCTCCCTGCAGCAGAAGGGGCTGGAGCAGCTCCAGGGGATACTGAGGACCCCTTGGTCTAAACCCAGGGAGGGGGGCAGGGGCCACTCCCCACTGCAGGCAGGGGGTAAGGGCAGTGCTGCCCTGGGCAGGAGGGGCAGCAGCTGACCAGAGGGGGATCTGGACACCCCATGGAGCACCTACCATGAGATGCCAGCAGCATGAGGGACGCTGCCCAGGCTCAGGTGTCCGTGTGTGAAGGACTCAGCCTTTCACAGAGTCACAGAGTCACAAGGTTGGAAAAGATCTTTGGAGATCATGAAGTCCAACCATTCTCATCCTAAACTAAACCAGATCCCTAAGTACTTCATCTACCCTTGAACACATCCAGGGAAGGTGACTCAGCCCCTCCCTGGGCAGCCTGTTCCAGGCCCTGACAACTCTTTCAGTAACAGATTTTTTCCTAACATCCAATCTAAACCTGCCCTGGCAGCTTCATGCCATTCCCCCTTGTCCTGTCACCTGTCACCTGGCTGAAGAGACCATCACCTACCTCTCTATAACCTCCCTTCAGGTAGTTGTAGGCGGTGATAAGGTCTCCCCTCAGCCTCCTCTTCTCCAAGCTAAACAGCCCCAGCTCCCTCAGCTGCTCCTCAGAGGATTTGCCCTCCAGCCCCTTCCCCAGCCTGGTTGCCCTTCTCTGGACTCGCTCCAGGACCTCAGTGTCCTTCTGATGGTGAGGAGCCCAGAACTGGACCCAGCACTCGAGGTGCAGCCTCCCCAGTGCCCAGCCCAGGGGCACAATCCCCTCCCCAGACCTACTGGCCACGGCATTTTTGATACAAGCCAAGATGCCATTGGTCTTCTTGGCTGCCTGGGCACACTGCTGGCTCATGGTCAGTCACCCAACACCCCCAGGTCCTTCTCTGCCTGACAGCTCTCCAGCCAGTCTCCCCCAGCCTGTAGCGCTGCAGGGGGTTGTTATGTCCCATGTGCAGGACTCTACACTTGGCCTTGTTAAACTTCATCCCATTGGACTCAGCCCATGGGTCCAGTCTGTTCAGATCCCTCTGAAGAGCCTCCCTACCCTCAGGCAGATCAACACTTCCTCCTAGTTTAGTGTCATCTGCAAACTTAGTGAGGGAGCATTCAATCCCTTCATCCAGGTCATTGATAAAGATGTTGAACAAGACTGGACCCAGGACTGAGCCCTGGGGGACGCCACTCGTGACCGGCCTCCAGCTGGATTTTGTTCCATTCACCCTTTGGGCTCGGCCATCCAGCCAGTTTTTAACCCAGCTGAGGGCCCCCCTGTCCAGGCCAGTGGCAGCCAGTTTCTCAGTCAGAATGCCCTCAGCTCCAGCCCCACACACAGAACCAGAGTCCCAAGGACAAACCCCTCCTGTGCCACCAAGCCAGGGCCACCAGCACAGCGTTTGTCCCTTGGAAGTGGCCATCTGGGAGAAAGCATCCTTCCCCTCCATGGGGCAGCAGGGAGCTGCAGCCCAGCCAGTTTCTGGCTGGCTGGACCTCTAACCTCAGCCATCAGCCAGGTCAGTGCTGCTCATAGGAGAGACCAAGGGTAGAAGGGTCCCTCTGTGGGGTCACAAAGAGGGATGCTGCTGTCACAGAGCTGCCACATCCCTAGGGACACATTTGGGGGGCAATTGGAGCTCAAGCAGTGTGACCAGGGCTCTGCTGAGTGTTTGATCCCTGGGGAATATCCATCACACTCGTATTAGGATGGTGAAGGTGGCTCCTGTCCTGTGGTTTCAGCCAGGGGGATGTTTGAGCAGGGGGGACACCTCCATTTGCTCCACATCTGGGCTCTCAGGCACCAGAGCAGGTTTTCCAAGGGAGATGTTTCTGTGCAGTGAAGGGGACTTGCAGCCTCCTCCTGGGAAGTGCTGGCAGCCCCCAGCCCACCACAGGCAGCCACGAGGCCACTTCACCACCCCAGCAGCCCACCCCAACCCAGATGAGCTCCCTGCTCAGTGTCACAGCACTCCAGGCTCACCTCCCTACCCCCAAAGTCACCATACAGAGGCCAGGAAAGTCAGGATCATGGGTTTTTATTAAAACTAATGCTGATTTCTCAATTTTTTTTTGGTTTATTCAAGCTGCCACAATCACACAGTGCTACCAGAGCATCACTTCCCCCAGCTGGGGATCCATGAAAAAGGCTTTATACAGAGGGAGCAGCCACAGGAAAAGCAGAGCTCCCAGGCAGAGCTCCAGGCTGCTCTGGGTGCAGCTCACGTAGCTCAGTTCTCTTTCATCTTGCAGCTTTCTGGGGCTGCTGAATGTGCCCCTGGGCATTGGGCTGTGTGAAGGCAGCTCCTCCCTCTGCACACAGCTGTGGGGCCAGCACCATCCTGTCACAGGAGGGACACAGCTCCCAGCTCTGCAAGGAGCCCTGTGATGCCCCAGGCACTGGAGGGGCAGAAGGGTTGATGTTTGGATTGTGCTACCTGCCCTTTCTGACCCCCTGCAAAGGGATGAGGGAGTCAGAAAGGGCAGGTAGCACAATCCAGGAAAGGGATTCCCTGCAAAGGGATCCTGGAAAGGGATGAGGGGCTGATGGATGCCCAGGGAAGAGCTCAAGCTTTCCTTCTAGTGGGCTCCTGGTTGAGCCAGGTTTGAGTGCAGGGGAGTCCCTGGACCACAAGCCAGCACCAGCCTGCCTGAGGCTGACCCAGTCCCTCCTACAATCAGTGTTTTTCTCTTTCAAGCCCAAATCTCTTGTGCTCAGCCACGTACCCACCTCCTCCTAAGGGCCCCTCTGCAGCCCCTCACATGCTGCTGCTCTCTCTCTGGTTCACACACCACAAGCACCTGGGCTGGGAGAGACACAACAGACACAGGGGGGATGTGAAGTGGGGAGCAGGCAGTGTACCCCACACAGAGGGCACACCCTGGGTACACTGAGCAGGGTGCACCCTCTGTACCCCACACAGAGGGTCCTGCTGAGTGCAGATGCTGCTGTGAGAGGACTGGTGGCTGTGCCATGTGTGGCATGGGGCTGCCCTGGCATGGGGACACGTGCTCTCCTTGGCTCTGCCAGGTTTCTCTGTTTCCAACCTGTGATGGGAGAAGCAGCCCCAGGAAGAGGCAAAATGCTGAGAAAAAGAGAGATGCATTGTTGTTGAACATAAAAGTGCATTAAAACTGGAAGCTGCAAGGGCTCTGTATCTTCCATCAGCAGAGGGGGGGCAGCAGGGACAGGGAGGGGATTGTCCCTCTCTGCTCTGCCCTTAGAGGCCCCAGCTGGAGTCCTGTGTCCAGAGCTGGGGCCCCCAATACAAGAAAGATGTGGGACTGTTGGAGAGGGGTCAGAGGAGCCACGGAGATGCTCAGAGGGCTGGAGCAGCTCCCCTATGGAGAGAGGCTGAGGGAGCTGGGCTGGGTCAGCCTGGAGAAGAGAAGGCTGTGGGGGGACCTCATTGCAGCCTTCCTGTCCCTGAAGGGAGCAGAGGAACAGGAGGGGAATCAGCTTGTTAAAGGGCAGAGACTGGCAGGACAAGGGGGATGGAGTGAAGCTGGAGGAGGGAAGGGTTAGATGAGATATTGGGGGGGAAGTTCTTTGCAGAGAGAGTGGTGAGGGGCTGGAACAGGCTGCCCAGAGAGGGGGTGGGTGCCCCATCCCTGGGGGTGTTCAAGGCCAGGTTGGCTGGGGCCCTGGGCAACCTTGTGTAGCTCCAGGCCTGGAGGTTGGTGGCCCTGCCTGTGGCAGGGGGTTGGAGCTCTGTGACCCTTGGGGTCCCTTCCAACCCAGCCCAGTCTGGGATTCAATGATTCTGTCTGACCCCAGGAGGGACCAGTGCTCCCAGCAGCGCTCAGGCAGGCACAGAAGAACCTGCACTGTGTTGGGTGACCCCAGCTGTGCCGAAAGACACCCCCCCCCAACCCCTGAGCTGGCTCATCTCTCTCTGGGTGGCTCTCTCAGATCAGAGGGTGCCACCCTGCCTTCTCTCTAGGAGCATTCCCAGCCACTCCAGTGACTCCTCTACCCTCCCAGTACCCCAGCTCCTACCTGGGCTGGCATCAGCCTGCCTCCTCCTGCAGGGATGCCACAGCAGCCAAGCTGCATGCCAGTCCCAGGAGATGCTGGGCTGTCACGTGTCACTCTCCTGCTTAAACATTACAAACACATGACATTAGACCATGAAAACAACTCCTGGCAGCTGCAAACTGGGGCAGAACCATTCCCACTGGAAACTATCACACCAAGAGCCAACACCTAACAAGACCTGGGAGGGAGGGAGGGATGTTTTGACCCCCCAGCACTGAGCTGTGTGTAGGGAGGGCTGTGGCTTTGCCCTCTGTCCCTGCCTTCACTGCTCAGTCTGCTCCAGCATGAGAACTGCAGCCCATGTCCTTCCCCTTGGTTGAAGCCTTTGACCCTTCAGTTCTCTACAGGGACAGGCCAAGGATGGGACAGGAAGAGCAGGAATGGCACAAAGAGCCCCAAAAAGAAGTAGGAAAATTAATTACCCTTCATAGTCATGCCCAGATCCCAGAGTGAACTGTCTGACTTACTGGAAGCTCTGGCAGGTCCAGCAGCAAGGTCTGGCTCGAGCACCAGGCAGTCTCTGTGGTCTCCTCAAGGATGCTTGAGGATGCTCTTGTCTTCTCACTGCCTTTCTCACAGGTCTGGCTTGGTTCTGAAAACAAGATGCTGATAGAAATAAGGGAGGGAGAGTAGCCCCTCCAGGCCAGCTCTGGTACAGACCACCTTTGGGGGAGGGGTGCAGAGGGCAGCTGGTCTGGAGGGGCTGCCTGGCCTCAGGACACTGGAGAGTTGAGAAGTTCCCACTGTGGGGGCCCCAGGGTGGCCAAATGCATCACGGGGCGGGGGGGCTGTACCCTGTCTTCACCCCGATGTCAGGGAGGGTGATGGACAACCCCATGACATGAAGAGTCACAGAATCACAAGGTTGGAAAAGACCTTTAAGATCATCAAGTCCAACCATTCTCATCCTAAACTAAACCAGATCCCTGAGCACCTCATCTACCCTTTTTTTGAACACACCCAGGGAAGGTGACTCAGCCCCTCCCTGGGCAGCCTGTTCCAGGCCCTCACAACTCTTTCAGTAACAAATTTTTTCCTAACATCCAATCTAAACCTGCCCTGGCAGCTTCATGCCATTCCCCCTTGTCCTATCACCTGTCACCTGGCTGAAGAGACCATCACCTACCTCTCTATAACCTCCCTTCAGGTAGTTGTAGGTGGTGATAAGGTCTCCCCTCAGCCTCCTCTTCTCCAGGCTCAACACCCCCAGCTCCCTCAGCTGCTCCTCAGAGGATTTGCCCTCCAGCCCCTTCCCCAGCCTGGTTGCCCTTCTCTGGACTCGCTCCAGGACCTCAGTGTCCTTCTGATGGTGAGGAGCCCAGAACTGGACCCAGCACTCGAGGTGCAGCCTCCCCAGTGCCCAGCACAGGGGCACAATCCCCTCCCCAGACCTACTGGCCACACTGGTTTTGATACAAACCAGGATGCCATTGGAGGACTCCAGAAGTCAGGACACCACCTCCCAGGAGACCCCCACAGCTCCTGGGAGGGGACAGCAGCAGTGTAACAGGAATACTGCCCACCAGAGGATTACACCCCCAAACTCCCCCACTCCCTGTGCTTTGGCTTTAAACCAGGCATGGGGAGTGCTGGCATCCCAGCAACGAGCCCAGGAAGCCCCTACCCTTAAGAAGCCTTTATATATTAAAGCCTGAGCTCATCCAGCTCATGATGCCACGCTCAAGGCAGCAGCCCTGAACCAGAGCACAGGAAGAGGGCAGGGGGTAAGTGTGGCCAGCTGAGCACCAGCACAGCCAGGCAGCCCTGCCTGCCCAAGCTCCTGCCTCCCCTGACTCAGAAGATGGGTTTTTATGATTGGGAGGGGATGGCAGAAGGGAGGAGACACGCTCAGGAATATAAAGCAGCAGCTGAATTGCTGCCTGGATGCTGCTGGCAGGAGAAATTAACTCCTTCAGGACTGAAACCCTTTCATGCTATCACCCCAGCTCCTGAAATAGGAGGGCAGGGATGGGAAACCACACAGAGGAGACCCTGCTAAATACCTACAACGAACCCAGCACCCCTAAACCACCCTCTCTGTACCCTGAGAGTACCCCTCGCCCTGCCTGCACCCCCTCTGCCCTGCTCCCTGGCCACAGCCCCACGCAGCACCCCTTTCACCAGTGGTGCAGGGGGCAGAGGGCATCACTCCTGGGTCTGTGCCTCAGCCCCAGCACCAGGAAAGCAAGAGAAAAAGGGGGGGCTGTGTGTGGGAGACAGTGGGGATGGCATCTGCCCTGTGCACAGGGGGTCTGACACACGGAGGTCACACATGGAGCCTGGCTGGGAAGGGACCAACAGCCTCCAGACCCAGACATGGCCCATCTCCCAGGACATCCCCTGTGCAGGGTGGGCATTTCTCAGTGCCAGAGCCTGGTGTGAGGCCCCTGTGTGGGTCAGCCCCTCTGGGTGGTCTCAGTTTGCTGCTGCAGGGCTGCACAAGAGCTGCTCTCCCATCTCGCCCCAGCAGGGATGAAGCATTTGGGTTGTGCAGACAACACTGGGAGCATTCAGAGCTTCCAGGCTTTGTGCATGGATCCCCTTGGGGCTATGCAGAAAGGAGGGAGGATGAGGGGTGTCCTGTCCCCCCCCCTCTCCCCCAGCTGCCAGCTGGACTGTAGCTTAGAGCTGAAAGCAAGCTGGAGCCTGCACTCAATGCACGTCTTGTCCTCCTCCTTCCTCTGCAAACCTTCCTCTGATCCAGCAGCCCCTCCTTCCCCCAGGCCCTGCACCCAGGCTCTCCCCTGTCCCCACTGACCCCTCTCCAGTTTCATGTCCTGGCCAAACCCCTTCCCATCCCAGGGAGCAGACTGCTCCCTCCTGCCACCTCTGCTCCTTCTGAGTCCCAAATATTCCCTCCCGCCCCCACTGACACTCTCTCAGCTTTCTCAACCAGTGAATTTCCTCACATCCTCCCACCTTTTCCTTCCATAAATGCATCCACGTGCTTTTTTTTGTTTTAATCCCTGGAAGCTGTAAGCATCCCTGTAAAGAGGAGGGCTGTGAAACTGGAGCTTGGCATTTCAGCCTGCCCCTCCCAGCTCCATTCAGGCTCTTTGTGGAGGAGACACAAACATCTCCAGTTTGTAATTGCACATGTCTCCTTCTCCTCCTTTCTCTGAATGAAGCAGCCCCCCAGGCTACCCCAGCATCCTCAGCCCCTCCTTTGTGATGTCCCTCTCCAGGCAGGGGAACCAGAACCACAGGCACCACATGACATTTAAAACAATTTTTTTTTAAAGAAAAGAGCAGCTACTGCTGTGGTTGGTTTTCTTTCCTCTCCCTTCCTTGCCCAGGGGTTTGTCCATCCCTGAGGGGGCTGCCATGGACACCCCACGGAGCCTGTGTTTTGCTCCAAGTGGCAGCAGTCAGGTCAGAGCAGCCTTTTGCCTGCAGAGTTAAAAGGGAAAGGCACAGAGAGGCTGTGAGCTGCCACGAGCCACTGAGCACCTCGGTGAGGTCACAGAGTCACAGGGGTTGGAAGGGACCCCCAGAGCCCATGGGGTCCAACCCCCTGCCAAAGCAGGGTCCCTGGGACAGGTCACACAGGTCGGTGTCCAGATGGGGCTGGAATCTCTCCAGAGAAGGAGACTCCACACCCCCTGGGCAGCCTGTCCCAGGGCTCCCTCACCCTCACTGGGAAGAAGTTCTTCCCCAGATTGGGGGGGAACTCCCTGTGCTCCAACTTGAGGCCATCACCCCTTGTCCTGTCCCCACAGACACTGAGAAGAGGCTGCCCATGTCCCCCTGTGTCCCACCCTTCAGCTATTGATCCCCACTGATCAGATCCCCTCTCAGGCTTCTTCTCTCCAGGCTGAACAGCCCCAGCTCACTCAGCCTTTCCTCACAGGGGAGATGCTCCAGGCCCTTCAGCATCTCTGTGTCCCTTCTCTGGACTCTCTCCAGGAGATCCCTGGCTGTTTGATCCCAGGGAGCCCAGCACTGGACACAACACTCCAGGTGGGGCCTGACCAGGGCAGAGCAGAGGGGGAGGATCACCTCCTGTGACCTGCTGGCCACACTCCTCTTGATGCCCCCAGGATCCCATTGGCCCTCTTAGCCCCCAGTGCACACTGCTGGCTCATGGCCACCCTGTCACCCACCAGAACCCCCAGGTCCTTCTCCACAGAGCTCCTCTCCAGCAGGTCACCCCCCAGGTCCTTGTGCAGCCCTTCACACTTCGCCTTGGTTCCTGCTGAAACATTCTCAGAGATCTTCCTGCTATTCACCATCTTCCCACTGTATTTGGTTTCCTGCCTTTTAGCTGCCTAAACAGTGGGTTAACAGTCAGGCAGGGACCTCCTGTCCCACCACCCAGGAGCTTAGCTTCTTGGGGGGACCCCACAGAACTGCAAGAGACCCCTTTGGAACTGCAGGTGGGCTTTATCAGCTTGCTCCCCAAGCCCCCTGAACATTAACAGTGTTTTGGGCAACGAGTATTTCTGGTTCAGCTGAGGGATCACTGGGCTGGAAACCCATGGATAAAGACTTGGTCATCCCCAGTAGATCTGCTCTGAGACTGCAGTGGCTCTGCAAAGGAATCACAGGTTGGAAAAGAGCTTTGAGATCACTGAGTCCAACCATACCTGTCCTCTGCTAAACCAGATCCCTGAGCACCTCACCTACCCCTCTGTTAAATACATCCAGGGGTGGTGGCTCAACCCCCTCCCTGGTGGAGGCTGGACTGGCAAAATATATCAGACAGACTCAGAAATCACTTCTTTCTTCCACAGGATACACGGATTTTCTGCTGTGGCAAAAGGCTGTGACCCAATCACCCCTGCTCAATTTGGGGTTCACACCACCCAGGTCAAACATGAGCATCTTCCTCCCTCCCACAAACCAGGTAAATGCCTGAGCAATGGGGCAATGGGTCTGCTCTGTGGACCACAGCTTCCTCCTCTTTGAGGAAGAAGAGTCCCCTTGCACCCAGCTAAACCCTCACTCTCCTTCCTTTGGGTGCCTGGGCTGGCAGTGATGGATTTGTGATCGATTCACTTTGCTGTGGGAGCAGATGGCACATGGGTGACGTCAAGGCCACATTAAAAAGGACACAGGGTGAGTCACTTCAGCCACAACCCAATTCCAAATCATCTGGTTGAAGCTCTGAGGGCAGGACAAGCACTGAGCCAGCCAGAGGACACTGGGTTATTGTGTGTGTGCCCTGCCAGGGTCTGCTGCTGTGGCACTCCCCTTTCACTGACCCTGCTCCCCCACAAAGATGGGGGGTTTAAGTTATTAACCAGAAGCCCAGTGGCTTTTCCTATTCCTCTCCTGGCAAGGGACAGGGCTGCTGGTGGCTAAACAGCTACAGCTGCCCAGGTGGGGTGGGAGCTGGAGATCAGAGCTGACAGGACTCACATGCTGAGCTCCTGTCTCAGCAGCTGTGATGGGGCATGGGGAAACATCCTGCCAGCTGGAGATGGAGAAGGACAAGGAGTCCCACTGGGAGAGCTCCTGGGGACTGCAGAGCATCAGGCAGGAGGTTCATGGGGAGGAGGAGTGGCTCCTGTGGGATGCTCTGCAAACACAGGCTCTTGGAGTACCACGTGGCAATGGCAAAAGCAGTACAGGTCCCAAGCCTGGTTACTCCCAGTAGGCAGCTCAGCCCCACAGAGCCTCTCAGCCTCCCCACAGTGGGATGGGAGGGAAGAATTAGGAGGGTAAAGGTGGAAATAAAGGCAGTTTGGGAAGTAAAACAACAGCTGAGGGTGGAAACAAAGGAAAATAAATCAATTCAATGACCACTTCCCCTCAGCAGGCAGATGTGTGGCCATTTAGCTGCCCCCCAGCACTGAACCAGGACAGGACATGAAGACACCTTCTGAAAAGAGCAAAAGAGGGGAAATCCCAGAGAGCAGGGGAAGGAAATCCCTGGGTGAGAGGCAGAGTGCCTGGGATGCACACCCCCCCCTACCTTTTACCCTCCCCCCAAAGAGCAGCACCCCACAGGTGGTGAGTCAGGGCCCCTTGTGTTTGCAGGTGTGGAAGGGGAAATCCTCCCCCTCTGAGGAAGCTGGGGCTGGGTCTGACACGGCTGCAGGGGTGGTGGGTGTCCCTGGGGCTGCTGGTCAGAGCAGGGTGGCTCCCTGCAGCCAGAGCACTCAGCACTGCCCCTGAGCCAGGGAGATGCCAGTGGACACAGGGCACACTGGCACTGACACCAAGGTGGGAGCACGTGTGGTGCCACGGTCATATACGTGTATGGGTCTCGTGCTGCAGCCACCCACAGCCCCCAGCGCTGGGGCAGGGGCACAGGCCCCCCCAGACACCACAATGAGGGGCTGATGGGGCAGTGGGGCCAAGCTGAGCCCCACTAGGACAACTGGCAGAGCCCTCCCCTACTTCAAATCCTGGCAGGGTGCTCAAACAGGGTTGGAGGTTTCTCTCCAGGCTTCTCCTCACCCTCCTCCTCTACATGAAACAGAGAGTCGCAGCTTTTTCTCTTCTCCATCTCTACTCTTGTTTTCTCTGTCCTAATTCCTGGCTGAGAGATCTTCCTCCTGACTCTTCTGGGCTGGTCACCAGCTTGTGGTCACTTCTGGGGCACTGCTCAGCACCACATGTCCTCACTCCCACTTTGGGTGCTGTTTACTTTCTTCCCTACCCTGAGTCTCCCATACAGGGAGCACCTTCACAAGCACACACACTGCTCTAACACCCTCCCACTGTTCTCCTCAAACCCTCTCATTTCTAACCCTGCTTCCAAGCTGTCTCCTTTTCCAAACCCTCTTGATGATCTCTCTCCCTTCAGCCCCTAGCATGGCATGAGCCCCTTCTCTCTCTTTCCCTGTAGCTTCTGGCACCTGGGGGTACCCTCCATGTCTCTCAGCACCACCCTGACTCTTTCCATCTCCCCCTAGCCCCTCCAGCAGAAAAGTAACAGCCCTGCCTTGACCACAGCTCATGCATGTCAAGGGGACAATTCTGCTTCCCCAGCCTGGAAGAAGGAAGTTCAACAAGGACATGAAGTTCAACTAGGCCAAGTGCAAGGGCCTGCACTTGGGATGGGACAGTCCTCACTACCAGTACAGGCTGGGGGATGGTGTGATAGAGGACAGATCAAGAGAGGGGATTCTCCCCCTCTGCTCTGCTCTGGTAGGACCCCCCTGCAGTGCTGTGTCCAGCTCTGGAGCCCTCAGCACAATAAGGACATGGACTTTTTGGAGCAGGCCCAGAGGAGGCCATGAGGATGATCAAGGGCTGGAGCAGCTCTCCTACAAAGGCTGAGAGAGTTGGGCTGGTTCAGCCTGGAGAAGAGAAGGCTCTGGTGGGACCTCAGAGCCCCTTCCAGTCCCTGAAGGACCTACAGGAAAGCTGGGCAGGGCTGTTTGTAAGGGCAGGGAGCGATAGGACAAGGGGTGATGGTCTAAACTACAGCAGGGCAGGGTTAGATGAGACCTTAGGAAGAAGTTCTTCCCTCTGAGGGTGGTGAGACCCTGGCACAGGTTGCCCAGAGAGGTGGTGGAGGCCCCATCCCTGGAGACATTCAATGCCAAGCTGGATGGGGCTCTGAGTGACCTGATCTAGTGAAGGTGTCCCTGCTCACTGCAGGGTAGTTGGACTAGATGGTCTTGAAAGATCACTTTCAAGCCCCCCAAAAAATGTGTGACTCTAAGAGAAAGTCCACAGGAATGGAGAAGCTGCTTTGGATGTGGATTAAAAGGACACAACACATCAGGAACTGCAGGGATACCAGCTGGGTATGTGACCTGTGCCAGGCTTTCCTCACCAGCTGAGGGGAAGGGACAGACACAAAGCAGTGACAGGAGACACCCTTCTTCTTCCTTCCCTTCCCTGGGGGAAGCAGCTCAGAGGCAGCTCAGCCCAGTAAGCAGCACTTACCCTGCCACACTCCCCTGCTCCAGTGGGACAGCCCAGCAGCCTGCCAGGCTTCCTATGAAACATCCAGCACTCCAGACCTGTTTGTCACCTGCAAAGCAAACACAGGTCCCTGTGAGGCCCATGTGGCAGGAATGGGGGACAGATCCCAGCATCCAGACTCCTCCATGGAGCCTTTGTGAGGATCAGCCTCACACCCTCCTCTACTACCCCAAAACAGCATCTTCTGTATCATGGGAAGTGGCAATAAATAGTTCCACATCCACATTCCTCCACGTGTCTCAGGGGTGGGGTAGAGTCCAGTGGGATTCTCTTCCCTCTCTGGATGCTTCCAGGTGATATTTTCATGCCCCATGGGTATGACAGGGTGGGTGGGAAGGCATCCACCTCCCTTCCCTGAGTGGGAGGAATGGATTAGGACCCAGACTGCCTGGCAACACCTTCCTTCTGGGAAGGAGGGGGTGGGGGTGGCTCTGCTGGGATTTTTAGGCATGTTGCCTAAAGCCTTTCACTTCCAGAGACCCCAGCTGTTGGGGTATTTGCTGCTGATGGACCCCTCCACCCCACCCCCCTGTCTCCTCTGCTGATCTCCCCCAGGGTCTTCTCCTCTCTGCTTGGCTCAGTTGTCTCCTTGCTCCTCTCCAATGAGCATCCTGGGTTGCTAATGCCACCCTGTCCTCTAATCTCCCTTTCACTCTTCCTGATGGCACTCAGGCCACTAAGGAGATTAGCCTGGCCTCATCTGCCCTGCCTCCCTGGCAACAGGGATGTCACCCCTCGGGGAGCCATGTGCAGGGGTGACACATGTGCTGCCACCACCCCGGGGTGGGGGGGGAATGCAGCTCCTGTGCCCTCTCCTGTCCAGCCACAGCCCCAGAAGTGCCCAGGTAGGGTGAGATATGCTGGGACCAGGTGTTGGTAGGACACTTCCCACCCTCCTTCCCCCTACCCCCAAGCTGGGAACCCAAGAGACCTCCACCCATCCTCACTCCCTGTCCCTTCTGTGGGTGTGAGGCTCGAAAACAAGAGCTCCCAGACACCTGAGCAGAGCTCAGACACCCCTGCACCTCCTCCTGGAGCCCAAGAAGAGATTTTAGGAGGCCACTAACCCTCACCCCAGACCCAAACAAAGCAGCACATTCCCACAGCCCCTGCAAAGCCAGGCAGACACCCTGAGCTTCAGGCACAGATCACTCCTGGCAGCCTTGAAAGGAGGAGCCTGGTGCTGCTCCTCGCCCTGCGCATCCTCCCGCGGCGCCGAGGCGGTTAACAGCCGGTGCTGGGGCTCCCTGCAGCTCTCCTGTTTCCCTGGCAACAGCTGGGGATGAAACCCAGAGCTATAAAATCCCATTAAGCATCTGTGAGAGCTGCTCCTGCCTGCGCTGCCTGCACAGGTTTGCCACCTGCTGGCAACCCAACCCCAGGCAGGGTGACCCACATTGCCCACCCTGCACCCCAGAAACACGGCTTGGGGCCACCCTGCACCCCAGAAACACGGCTTGGGGGGGAACAGGGACAGCACCAGGATGCTGGGGGAAGCCCAGGGTATGAAACGTGGCTAGCAGACATGGCTTTTGGGCTAGTGAAAGGAGCCTGTGAGGATTGAGAGGCTTGGAGTAGGGGGGGCTCCCAGGATGGACACAACACCCATCGCTGTGACCTTCTCCTCACACCAAAGCAGTCCAGATTCACCCAGGGAGGGGCTCTCAAAGCTTTGGGGGGGCTGGTTTGAACCACAACATCTATTACAGCTTTCTGATTTCTTACACACCCATCTGGTTGTGCTAAGCCTGAAGGGAAGGATCTGGGCTGTGGTGAAAGGTCTCTGAGGCTGAGCCAGGGAGGTGGGTGTCAGACTGAACCCAGCCTGACAACGGGACCAAAAGGTTGAGGAAGGATGCTGTGATGCTGGTTGGTGGGCTCCCTGCCTCACTTCTGTGCTTCATTTAACCCCCCTCAGCTTTAGCATACTCCAGGACTTCTAAACACCCTTTAGATTTCACCTGATCCAAGAAGTTTGGGCTTTTCCCTCCCCGTGCTTCCAGCGTGGCCTGCAATAGGAAGAGGCAAGGAGAAGGCATGTAGGAAGTTAGGGAGGGGCCACAGAGTTAAGGTGATGCTCTTGATGGTACTCAGGAGATCCTAAAGAGTTACTACATCTCGTGGGGAAGGTGGTCCAGGAGAGAACAGGCACCATCCCTCCAAGGGGATGCTCAACAGCCACAGGGACAACCCATTCCTGTGTGCCTGCTGCTGGGGCTCAGCATCCTCAGGTGAGAGAACACAGAGTGCCCAGTGCATTATACAATCTATAATGCATAAGCTGTGTATAGGTATTACACTGAGGCTCCCACATCTGAGGCCAAGTGCAGGGCTGCTCAGCTGCAGGTGTTTATTTGTGGGTTCTTCTGCCCCTGAGCTGCCCCCAGCATCGCTCCCCTGCGCTCTTGGATTCAGAGGTGGGGAAGCTACAGCTTTCCCTTCCACTTGCAACTGCTGCTGTGTCACTCTGATCCTGGGGAAAAGGCTCTCCTCTGCCTGGGAAGGGATGGGGCAGGGAGCAAACAGTGCTGCCTTCATCCCCCAATCCCCCCCCCCCAACTCCCCCATCATCATCATCATCTAACTCCATCGCTGGCTACAGGAGGGAAAACAGTGGCAGGGACTCAGAGGAGCCCTGGAAACTCCAGCATCCACAGGAGCCTGGGGAATCCAAAGGGGCCATGGATGAGAGCTGACAGAGAAAGAAAACACTGTTTTAGAGCTACAATTGCTGGCCCAGCTGCTGGCCAGGCCCCCCCTCCTGAAGAGCAAAACACGCCAGCAAGGGGCTGGAAATCATTAGCTTGTTTGGTTGTGTGAGTTAACCCTTCCCACCTCCCCACACCCCCCCTTGATTAAGCTCAGATTTCACAGGATTTCCAAGCACCCTGATGCTGCAGTGCCTGGGGGTCCCTCAGCACAGTGGGCAGGGTGTTGGGGGAAGCACTGCTGGAGAAGACAGGGCTCCTTCTCCCCTCATCTCCTCCCCTTCCAATGCTTTTAAGAGCAGAACCCACGGGCACGTTGCTCCTCTGCAGGGGTAAGTGGCCAGGAAAGAAGCCAAACAGCACCCAGGAGTCACCCAGAGCAATCTGATGCTCCACTCAAAGCACAGAGGCTCAGAATGGCCACAGAGAAATGGGAGGGGGGAAGTGAACACCCCCAAAACCAACTCTGAGTCTTGCAAATAAAGCAGTTGGCTGAAAACTAGGGGGTGATCTAGGAATAGCAGGGTGTGGGGACCTCTGTCCAGAGGAGCTGGGACACAGCCCTGCCAGACACTGGGCACACATTTAGGGGGCTGGTTAGTCTTGCTGTGGGCAAGCCAAGCCCTTGGGGTCGCTGGGCTCAGCCACAGCATCAGTGGGGGTCTGCAGCCTTATCTGTGCGTGCTCTGGATCAGGACCACCTCCTCAGAGGCAGGAAAGCAGCAGGAGGGACGGAGGGAGGAATGTGAGAGCTTGCAAAGCATCTCACTGCAGGAGCTGGAGCTGCCAGGAGAAGGGGATGTGTTTCAGGAAACCCAGAAAGGCAGGAAATGGAGGGAGAGGGACAGTAATTGAGGCCATATGTTGGAAGCAAAGAATGCATCTGGTAGCAGGGAGCGGGCTGAAGGAGAAAGCCCATGCTGTGAGGAGAGCAAGGGGTGCTTGTGGAGTCAGGTTAACCTCCTGGGCCAAGCAGAAGGTTGAATTCAGATTAACCATGACTGCTGAGACAGGTCACTTACCACTTGTGTGGGCTTTCAGGTCTGTGTCTGGAGTAGCTGCAGGTTTAGGAGCTTTCCAGCCTTAAACTCATTGACATCCTAATCTAACAGATAATGTGGCAAAACCTGGCAGTGCTGGTGGACAACAGGGTGACCATGACCAGCAAGGTGGCCTTGTGGCCAAGAAAGCCAACAGCATCCTGGGGGGTATCAAGAGAAGTGTGATCAGCAGGTCATGGGAGGGTGTCCTCCCCCTCTGCTCTGCCCTGGGAAGCCTCATTGGGAACAGTGTGTGGGGTGCTGAGCTCCCTGGGTCAAGAAGGACAGGGAGCTGCTGGAGAGGGGACAGAAAGGGGCTATGGAGATGCTGAGGGGACAAGAACATCTCTCTGATGCAGAGAGGCTGAGGGACTTGGGACTTGTTACCCTGGAGAAGAGAAGACTGAGGGGGGATCTTATCAATGCTGATAAACCCTTGAGGGGTGGGGGCAGGAGGATGGGTCAGTCTGTGTCCAGTGGTGCCCAGGGACAGGACAAGAGGCCATGGGCACAAACTGGAACAGAGGAAGTCCCACCTAACCATGAGGAGGAACTTCTTCACTGTGAGGGTGGCAGAGCCCTGGCCCAGGCTGCCCAGAGAGGTTGGGGAGTCTCCATCTCTGGAGACATTCAAACCCCATGATCCTGGATGCTGCCCTGTGCAGCCTGCTCTGTGTGATCCTGCTCTGGATCACAGGGGGTTGGACTGGGTGATCTCCAGAGGTCCCTGCTGACCCCCCATCATTCTGGGATTCTGTGAAATCAGTGAAGGGAAAAGCTGTTTTACTACAAAACAACAGGGTTACATCTACACCCACATCCCCCAGCACACCCAGAGCTGGGGAGGAGAGCAGGCAGCAGTAACATCAGACCATGGCTTTGCTGTTCACCAGCAGTGCCAGGAGGGACATCAGGTCTGCTCTACTCCCAGAGAACAGGACAGCTTGATGCCCAAGCACCTGCTGTTGTAGTATCCACTCACTCCAAGGTAAGGGCACAGCTGGGTGATGAAGGAGGAACCCAGGTCCACACAAGGCTGTCCCACCCTCCCAGGGACTCCCAGGCTTCAGGCTACTGCACTGGGGAATCTCTAAGGCTCTTTGTGGACTCACATTGGCAAAGAAGATGGAACTGTGTGTGGTTGGAGGAGCAGAGCCTCGTGCCAGACTCTGGCTCTGGGTTGAGCACAGCATCCAGGAAGAGGGGAGAAGAGCCCTGACACCAACACCTGCTGGGTCTCACCAGAAAACAAGGGAGGGGATGGAGCCTGGGATGATGGTGCTGAACGGCCAGACAGGCCTTACGTGTGTCATGCCACTGCTGCATCCTGTACCAGCAAAAAGCCTCTTGAGCAGGCCCTCCAGTTTGGCAAGGCTTTGCCCTCTAGGCTTTTGTCACAGTTTTGTGTAGCTGGGTGCCCCTGGAGAGGCTCCAGGCTGGAGCAGGGGGAGACAGCCAGGAGATGCTGTGACCCATGTTGGAGCAAGCCCCTGCCAGCACTTGCAGCCCGTGGAGAGAGACAGAGACACAGAGATGAGAGAGAGAGGCCCACAGCAGAGCAGGTTTGCTGGGGGGCTGGTGACCCCGTGGGGGGCCAGGCTGGAGCAGTCTGGGCCTGAGGGACTGAGAGCCATTCTGTGATCTGTGACTGCACCCATGGCAGTGACCCATGCTGGGGCAGCTGGGGAAGAACTGAAGCCCCGTGGGGAAGGACTCAGGTTGGAGAAGTTCATGAGGGACTGTCTGCCGTGGGTGGGACCCCACGGTGCAGCAGGGGAAGGGGGTGAGGAATGACCCCCCACCCCAGCCAAGAAGGAAACCAACTCATGAGGAACTGACCCAACCCCCCATTCCCCCAGCCCCTGCCCCTCCCTGTGCCACAGTGGGGGGCAGAAGGGAGCCAAATCCTGCCTGAAGTGCAGCCTGCTGAGCAGGGAGGGGTGGGGGAAGGTGCTTTAAGATCTGGTCACACTTCTCATTATCTGACTGGTGTCACTGGGGGTGCAGGGCAGGGCCAGCAATGAGAGGTTTCTGTCCTTTGCTCTGTGCTGAGTCTGTTCTGCCCGTGACACTGATTGTGGGATGATCTCTCCCTGGCCTTATCTCCACTCCTGAGCCTCTCAGTAGAGATCTTCTCCCCTGTCCAGCTGAAAAGGGGAGTGATAGAGTGACTTTAGTGGGCATCTGGCCTCCAGCCAGGGCTAAACCACCACAGCAGGCTTTGCACCTCTCTGAAGAGTGGGCTTGTCCAACACCCAAGTTTAAAGCTCTCCAGGCAAACCTGCTATTGCTGCTCTCAGGTCTTGTCCTCTCAGTGAAGAGCAGAGTGCTCCCACCCAAAACCTCCACCCCTGGGGATCCATCTCCAGAGCATTTCTCTCTTCACCTCCAGCTCCCTGCACAAGTTATTAGTGGTGCTTTATACCCAGCCCAAAACTCCTGTCCCAAACACCCACATGCATCTCATTCCTGCTCCTGTGTTAGGACCTGCTGGCTGCTCTCTGAGCTGCTCTCACTCCTGGGCTTCCTGCTCTGCTTCTCCCTCACCAGCTCTGCATGGTGTTATCATCTGCCCCACGCTGCTCCTGTCTCCTGGATAGCTTGCTGCAGCACAGGAGAAACAGGAGTGGGGGCTGCAGGATGTGTGGGTGGGGGGAAAAATAATGCACAGGAGCAATTAACATCCCTTGATGGACAAGGGGGAGGGAGGAGCATGGCAGATCTGGGCTGGAGCACTGCTGATCTGGAGACAGGTTGAGAGTTGGGGTGGTTCAGCCTGGAGAAGAGAAGGTTGTGGGGAGACTTCCCAGTTCCTTCCAGTCCCTTGAGGGGCTCCAAGGAAGCAGGAGAGGGGCTGGTTATCAGGGACTGTGGTGATAGGACAAGGGGTAACAGGCTTAAACTAAGATATTGGGAAGAAATCCTTCCTGGAAAGGGGGGAGGCCTTGGCACTGGGTGCCCAGAGGAGCTGGGGCAGCCCCTGGATCCCTGGCAGGGTTCAAGAGTGGTTGGATGGGGCACCCTGGGCTGGGGGGATCCCTGCCCATGGCAGGGGGGCACTGGGGAGGGCTCTGAAGTCCCTTCCCACCCAAACCAGTCCCTGATCTGGGTGATGAAGGAAACACAGAAGGATTTCAAGGAGGAAAGGGCACCTTGCTCACACAAACCCTGTTTCTAAAGTTACTCAGTTTGTCTGGGAGTCAAACAGAAAGTCCTGGCCCAGCACTGTCCAGAGGTCCCCTGTGTCTGAGTACATCACCTGCAACTGTGTGCTGGGACCCTTAACAGAGCTGTGAAGCCCAGAAGTCAAGGACCATGAACCAAACATCAGCTGGCAAACAGTGAGCAACAGACCCCCCCCCCAGAGAACAGCAACATCCCACCTCAGCTGCAGCTCCTCACTCCCAGGATTCAGCCCCAGCACAGGTCTCACCAGCACCTGATGCTGAGAGGAGCCCAGCCTGCTCTGCTCAGTGCCTGGGTGATGCTGGCACCCATGTCAGAGGCTGGCAGCCCCATGGCACCCATCCACAACACCTCCTGAGAGAGCAAGGCTTCATGGCACAGCCCCAACTGCTCCAGGTCCACCACAGCCCTGCAGCACCCAGGAACTCAGAGGGACCCATAGCAAGCAGGCAGCACCCTCAGCAACCTCCCAACCCTCAAATCAGCCCAGAACCTCTAGGAACACAGCCAGGTAACTCATTTTAAACCATCAACTGAACAGAGCAGTAATCCCTTTGCCCAGAGCTGTCAAGGAGACTCAGAATGACAGACATCCCCTGCTGATAGCAAAGAGCATCCCTGCAGCACTGCAAGATCCCTGCCCACAATCTGTGGAGCAACACTCCATGGTCCCAGAAATCCCAGACCCTTCTGCTCTCTCCCTCTCCAATTTTTGCTGAGAGGCATGAATCTCACCTGCTGTATCTCACACCCACTTGGAAACATTTTTTTCTTCCTAAAAGCAAAAAGATTTTGTCATTTTCTTCTCCCCACAAAGGTGTGGGTCTCACCTGGGTCAGCTGGAGAGCTCAGAGTGTCACACTGCACCTTCCAAACCTGTCCTGCTGTTCTGTTTAAGCTTTTCATGTCCTCAGCAGGCACTGAGGGGGGGGGGAGGCTGAGGGGTGGAAAGACATTAAAACCAGAGAAGGACATTCCTAAGATATTTGCTTCCAGCAGGAGCATAGTTTCTACCCTGCAACTGTCATCAGGACTCCATCCCTTGAAGATGCCTGTGACCCCAGTGCCAGAAGTGTGGCTCAACCCCCTGCTTCAGTGCAGGCAAATCACTGCCCCCCCACTGATAATTACTGGTTTCAGGGCTCCCTCAGCAGCAGATCTCCTGGGAAACACAGCCCTTTCTGCCCCTGGATGGTGTGTGTGCTTGGACTGAGGGCAAAGCTCCCTCACACACACACTCACAGGGATTTCTCAGGCAGGTGAGAGCGCTCAGCAGTGCAAATACAAACCAAACCAGCTCCAAGGCTGCCCCCCACCCCCCTTTTTTAATTATTTTTTGGGGATGGGACACACACAAAACACACACACGCTGCTGTGGCCAGCAGGTCACAGGAGGAGATCCTCCCCCTCTGCTCTGCCCTGGTCAGGCCCCACCTGGAGTGTTGTGTCCAGTGCTGGGCTCCCTGGGATCAAACAGCCAGGGATCTCCTGGAGAGAGTCCAGAGAAGGGACACAGAGATGCTGAAGGGCCTGGAGCATCTCCCCTGTGAGGAAAGGCTGAGTGAGCTGGGGCTGTTCAGCCTGGAGAAAAGAAGATTAAGGGGGGACCTTATTAATGTTTATAAATATCTTAATTATGGGATGCAGGGGGACATGGCCAGCCCCTTTTCAGTGTCTGTGGAGACAGGACAAGGGGCGATGGCCTCAAGTTGGAGCACAGGGAGTTCCACCCCAATCTGGGGAAGAACTTCTTCCCAGTGAGGGTGAGGGAGCCCTGGGACAGGCTGCCCAGGGGGTGTGGAGTCTCCTTCTCTGGAGATATTCCAGCCCCGTCTGGACACCGACCTGTGTGACCTGTCCTAGGGACCCTGCTTTGGCAGGGGGTTGGACCCCATGGGCTCTGGAGGCCCCTTCCAACCCCTGGGATTCTGTCATTCAGCAGCCTCCATCTTCCATCCTGCATCTGAGGGACGGATACATCTGCAGCCAGCATCCTGCTGCTGCCTCTTGTTTTCCTTCCTCCCCACACACTGACTCAGCCCCACCAGCCTTTTATCACAGGGCAGAACAATAGGTATCCTTCCTTCCAGGCATCACATCCGCTGGGTCCCATCACTGTTTCTTTCCCTCACCACCCTGTGCAGCACAGCACAGCCACAGCTCTGGTAGGAAAAGGGTTTCTCCTACAGCCACACAAATAAAGCATCTGTGGGATGCTTCACAGCCACAGCAAGGAGCCAAAAGTGTCTTTGCTCAGGGCAGCTGAGATCCAAAGCCCCATTCCTGTCCCTGTTCCCCCCCAGCAAACATCTCACCTTCACTCAGGTGGTTTCTGGTCCCAGGACTTTGTGTCTTGGAGCTGATCATGAGAAAACCAGGTCAGGGAAACAGGACTGCACAGAAGGCACTGCCACCCTGGCAGTGGGTACTTCCAGGTGCCTGACCCACCCCCCCAGGAGTATTTCCTCACCACCCACATGGAGAGGGCTGGGAAACCAACTCAGAGGGTACAAACCAGTTCCCCAAGCTGCCCCAGCAAAGCACTCACCTTGCAGAGAGATGATTTCTCTTTAGGGCCCTACAGACCCCAGGCTGTCCCAGAGCCACCCCTCCTCAGAGACCCACACAGTAGGTCCTGCTTTTAACTGGAACACACCTCATCACACTCAGCCCTGCCCCCCCCCCCCCCCAAAATTAACACATCAGCAGGAGGATCAGGCAGAGAGTGAAGGATGCTTCCCAAGAGCAGCAACAAACCGACCCCGTCTCAAGGGACCATCACCAGCTACATCCGTGCCACAGGGTCCAGCAGCAGCACAGCCCTGTCCCTGAAGCAGCTCTCTAGGTGAGACCTTCTGCTTTTTGGGCTCCCACACAACTGAAGAGACACTGCTTGTTACCTGTGCTGCTTCCCAACTTGTTAGAGCAACCTGAGCTGTTTTCTGAATAGGCAGGTTCTGTCTCCAGAGCAGTTTTGCACCCAGATCCCATCCTGGGAAAGAGAATCCCAGACTGGTTTGGGTGGGAAGGGACTTCAGAACCCCCCCAGTGACATTCCCTGCCATGGGCAGGGACACCCCTCACCAGCCCAGGGTGCCCAAAGCCCCATCCAACCTGGCCCTGAACCCTGCCAGGGATCCAGGGGCACCCCCAGCTTCTCTGGGCACCCTGTGCCAGGGCCTCCCCCCTCCCTGGGAAGGATTTCTTCCTAATACCTAACCTAAATCTCCCCTCTTTAGAAGATCTCTGACCAGATGTGTGTTATCATGGCCAGGAACAGGCTTATAAGGTCACCCAGGAGTTCAGAAGGAAGGAGGAGACCAAGTTCAAGCTGCAGACAGTAGACAGGTTACACACAGCTGGGCACAGGAGATGCCTCCAGGATGAGCATCAGCAAGGACTGAGGGATGGCAGAATCACCATCCTTCCCAGGGAGGCTCCTCCAGAGCTCTGAGTGTATCTTAGCTGTAAAAAGGGTGCTCTGAGCAATGAAAGTACAAACTAATCCTACAGGAACAGGCACTCCTGAGGCATGGCACCCCCCCTGTACTTCTCAAACTCTAAATGGTCCAGCACTGGGAGCAGGAGGAGATTGATTTTCCATCCCACTGTTTCCAACAGCACTCTCACTGGAAGTCACAGCCTGAACTCCTGGAGAGACCATCCTCCTTGGGGCAGGATCCATCAGATCCAGGGTCCTGCTCTCCCCACTCCCCACCTCACTTCTCTTCTTGCCCCTTGTCCCACAGCAAGGGGAAAGGGGACCCTGGAAACATTCTGGATCTGACAACTCCAAAGCTTCTTCCACTGAAGAAAAGGGGGAAAAAGAATTGTGATGGGAGTTTCCTGCTGGAATTGCACAGCCAAATTTGTATTCCTTTGGAATAAATGCTGCAGGAGAGAATGACCTATTCTCTTGGAGAGTTACCAGATGCTTTTGCATTTCCAAACATCAGATTCCTCCTACGTGGACAGCCCAGGGTTCTGGGGCTTAAAAACCAGGACAACTGAGACCTTCTCAAGATGTTTTGGGAAGACAAACAGGGAGCTCCTAACTCTTTATTTTTCCTGCCTTTGGAAAAGATAAAAGAGGTGGGGGTGTGAAGCCAGGCAACCACTCACTGCATGAGAGCTCATGCACAGTGAGCAAGGATGGAGAACAGACTTGCTGGAACACAATGTAAGGACAGATATAGTTTGGATCTTAAAAATCCATCAGATTCAAAAATCCCACATCAAAGTGAGATGATAAAGCTGCTTCCTCTACAGGACTCAGTCTATTTGGAATGTAGGTAATAAAGCTGGCACTGAGCTAGCAGCCCAAAAGGAACTGCTGCTGCCCAAGCAGGGTAAAGACCTTGGGAATGTTACTGTTGTTTCAAGAAAGGAAGCACAGAAGTTAAATCCATCACTGGTGGGTGGTAAGGATGCCCAAACCCTTATCAGGAAGCAGGATGAGGGAGAAAAGGAGCACACACAAATAAAAACCCCATTGTAAGTCAGGGTGTGTAGCAGGCAGAAGGGACCTGGGGGTCCTGGTGGGTGACAGGTTGGCCATGAGCCAGCAGTGTGCCCTGGGGGCTGAGAGAGACAATGGGATCCTGGGGGCATCAAGAGGAGTGTGGCCAGCAGGTCACAGGAGGGGATCCTCCCCCTCTGCTCTGCCCTGGTCAGGTCCCACCTGGAGTGTTGTGTCCAGTTCTGGGCTCCCTGGGATAAAAAAGACAGGGATCTCCTGGAGAGAGTCCAGAGGAGGCTACAGAGATGATGAAAGGCCTGGAGCATCTCCCCTGTGAGGAAAGGCTGAGTGAGCTGGGGCTGTTCAGCCTGGAGAAGAGAAGCCTGAGAGGGGATCTGATCAATGGGGATCAATATCTGAAGGGTGGGACACAGGGGACATGGGCAGCCTCTTCTCAGTGTCTGTGGGGACAGGACAAGGGGCAATGGCCTCAAGTTGGAGCACAGGAAGTTCCACACCAATCTGTGGAAGAACTTCTTCCCAGTGAGGGTGAGGGAGCCCTGGGACAGGCTGCCCAGGGGGTGTGGACTCTCCATCTCTGGAGAGATTCCAGCCCTGTCTGGACACCGACCTGTGTGACCTGTCCTAGGGACCCTGCTTTGGCAGGGGGTTGGACCCCATGGGCTCTGGAGGGCCCTTCCAACCCCTGTGACTTCTCAGAGTTATCTTCCTTAAGAGTGGGTCAAGATCTACCTGCTCTCAGGGACACCTAAAACCAACCCTGAGCCCACAGTGCTGTAACCTCCAAAGCCTCTTCCCCCCTAAATCAGCCCAGGTCTGGTGTGTTGCAGCAATTAGACTAAGAAGAGCTAATTACCACTGATGGGAGAGCTGCTCTTCCTTTTCCTGCCCTTGCTTGGTGCTGGGGTCTGTAACCCCTGGCAGGTGACTCTAGGAGATGAAGGTCATTAAAGCAATCACCAAACATCACCCAAGGATGGGCAGGATTAAGCTTAATGGGCAATTAGCAATTCAGTGTCTGCACCTCATCAAAGCCAGCTCCAATCAACACCCTGGGCCAAAGGATTGACAATGGGGAGACATTTACAGGAGGAAAAGTACTTGGGGGACTTTTTGCTGCACAGGAGAAAGTGTTTATCAGGGAGACTTCCTTTTTCTCCTCCCAGGTGGCCACTGAGGAGAGTTTTTACTTTCCCTTTTCTCTCTTCTTCCTTTTCTTACCCTCTCACCCACCCAAAAAGAAATTTTTGCTGCTGTAATTGATGTTTGCCACCAGCATCAGATCCTGAGAATAACCTGATGAGCATGTCAACCTGTCCCATCATCTTTTGTGTGATGCCAGACAGAGAAAACACAGAGAGATTGCAAAGAGCCTGGAGTGGAGCATCACAAGAGAGTGAAAAAGGCAGTTCTTCTGTAAGGGTAGGTGCTAGTTTGATCTCTATTTGTCTGACTAGAGAAAAAGTCACTTACCAGAACCCCAAACTGCTCTTCCAGACCTGCATTTTTCTGAGCTTCATCAGTCCTGGTAGCAGCTTGAGCAAGTTCTGCAAGAGAAGAGTACAAGTGAGCAGGATGGAGCTGCCTGGACCAGCACCAGGGCAAAGCCCAGGAGATGCAGAGTACAAGTAACTCCCTGACTATATTCCTCTCCCACCCTCACCTGACAGGGCAGGCACAGAAACCCACCTGCACCACACACTCAGCACAGTCTTGGTAAGGCAGGTAAAGCCAGTGGGGGAAATGAAAACATCTGCCAGGGCCCAGAGAGCAGCAGAGGCCAAGTTTTAGGAACAACCCCCCCCTCCAACTACCAAAGGAAAGCAGTTTCTGACTTGGCCCTACTCACCCAACCACAGACTGGTGGGGGCTGGCAGGGCCCTCTGGAAATCACCAGTCCAACCCCCTGTGATCCAGAGCAGGATCACACAGAGCAGGCTGCACAGGGCAGTGTCCAGGGGGGTTTGAATGTCTCCAGAGATGGAGACTCCCCAACCTCTCTGGGCAGCCTGGCCCAGGGCTTGGGCACTTGCAGAGCAAAGTATTTTTTCTTCATGCTGGGATGAACCTTCCTGAGCTCCAGTTTGTGCCCATTGCCCCTTGTCCTGTCACTGGGCACCACTGAGAACAGTCTGTCCCTGTCCTGTCCCCTTGACACCCCACATTAGATAGTGATCAGTGGTGAGATCCCCTCATGGTCTCTTCTCCAGCCTAACCAGCTCCAGCTCTCTCTTTTTTCCCTTTTTCTTCTCTCCACCCTCCTGGTCTGTGTTTGTTGTGTACAGAAAACTCAGGTAAACCATGAGCTGCTGGAGGACTCATCAGATGGGTAACCAACCACAAGTTCCTCACCCAAGGGCTGACCAGAACTGCTCTCCTAAGAGCCACCAAAGCTCTGGCTGCCCCGTGCCACAAGCATGCTTCCAGTGGGGCAGGAAAAGCTCAGATGGTGGCTCTCCCTGTTGTTTGTGGATATGGACATGGGTGAGTCGCCCACAACGAGCAAAACAACCTGGTGAAAGACATCTATTGCCTCAAATTAAAGCAGGAACTTCAGGGCAAGGTGAGCATACCCAAGCTCTGCATCAGAGCCCAGCACGAGGCACCGAGTGCCACAGGCTTTGTGGGGTGGGCGTGAGGGGAAGAGTTTCAGGGGATGTGTTAGCAGGCTAGGTGCTAGAAGAGCAGCTGAAAGATGCCCATCTAATGACCCTGTGCTGCCTGGGAGTCAGCCCATCCCAGACATCCCCTCCTCTGGGAGCACAAACACTCCCACCCAGGCTCCTTGGGCTCACACAGAAGGTGGAAAGGGCTCCTGCCCTGTCCTGTGGCTCTGATGGCTTCACCAGCTCCACATCACCAAGGGACCCCGCTGCTGTGATGCTCACTGCTTCTCAGGGGGGCTGCACCCACCCCAGGGGGGACTACAAAAACCCAGGACACCCCTTCCTGCAGCACCCCAACAGCAGAGAGGGGCAGAAGCCCTGCAGGGACCCATCCCTGACCTGCTCTGCAGGGCGCTCACCCTGCAGTGAGGGGGCTGCAGGAGCCTGTGGCACCTCCAGCGCTGCCCCCAACCCTGCTCACCAGTCCCTGAAGCAGCACACTGCCCAGTAACAAGGTGGGGGGTGAGGAGCACCCCTCCCTCAGAGGTGACCTATGGCTGTGCTGCTCCATGCCTCCTCCTGCTGATGCCCCAGGCCAGCGAGCAGCCAGCCTGGCTCCTGCCAGCCCAGAATCACTGACCTATTTTCGTACAGGCACAAGATCACAAACAAAGGCTGCTTTAGCTTAGGATATTTAAAGGAAAAGATACTCATCTAACTACCCCTCAGAAACCACAGCAGCTCTCAGGACGTTGATTATCT
The DNA here is from genome assembly GCA_020800305.1 of Porphyrio hochstetteri. NCBI lineage: Eukaryota > Metazoa > Chordata > Aves > Gruiformes > Rallidae > Porphyrio > Porphyrio hochstetteri. The sequence goes on from CM036919.1 coordinate 14,153,305, forward strand.
GCCTGGGAAGCATCCCCTTGTGTAGGGCTGTGGGAAGGAGGAAAGGAACATAGGAAAAAATACCAGAGAGCAGCTGGGGGAAAGCAACACCAAGAGCTGCAGCTCAGCAGAAGGTCATGTTTCTAGGAAAGCAAAAGAAAAAACCACCCCAGGGTAAAACCTTGAGAATAAACTGGGCCTTGATAAGCGTGAGAGCAACCAGGACTCACCTACGTGGAAGGAATAAATGCTTGTAAAAAGGAGTGAGTGATGCTCCCCGCTGCCCCAGCTCCTGTCACGGATGGAGGCTTGTGCAGACTCATCTAAACAGACTTTGAACAAGTCAGCTTTCCCAGGGATTGCTTTGTTTGGGATTGCTGACAGACTCAGCTGAAACAGCAAGGTATTCAGTCCTCACGTCAGGTTTTGGAGCTGGCAGCTTCAGCTGGTTTGGTTGCTTAAATCCATTTGCAGCAGCTACTGCCCCTGTGCACACACCTGTGAGGGTGAGGACTGAGCAATTCGGGTCTCAGGCACTGAAGCAACAGATGCCCCAAAAGAAAACCCCTTAAACTGCACTCCTTAGCCTGAAAAACACCCCCCAAAACACCCCCAGAGCCCTCCAGAGGGTCACAAAGCCACCTCCTCTCCTAGAGAGATGTGCTGTGCTCCTCGCAGAGCAAGAGGCAGCGACTGGGCGCAGCCTGTGGTTGCCATCCCCCACCCATCTCTGAGCCTTGTTTTGGGTTGGTTTAGTGAAGTTCAGCACTGGAGAAGCTTCCAGCAGTTTGCACTGAGGGTTTGCTCCATAGCCTGGGTTGGGAAATGCCTGCTCAGCCCAGGGCCTGTCATTGCACAACCCCAAGGGGATGAACCCTGGAAAACTGGGCACTGCAAACAGAGCTGCTGCTGATCGTTGCTCAAGAGCAGCTGCTGGCAGCTCTCCTGGGGCTCCTCACGCAGCTGGGAGAGGTGCTGCTGCCAGGGGTTGTTGGGAATGAACCCAGGGCAACAACCCACCCTGCCAACGTGCTGGGGCAGGAAGGAAAGGGGGGGAAATGAGCAAAGAGGGAAGAAAGAGAAAGAGAGAAAGAGATAGAGGTGGGGAGAAGGAGAGAGATAGAGGGGGGGAGAAGGAGGTGGAGGGGGGGAGAAGGAGAGAGATAGAGGTGGGAGAAGGAGGTGGAGGGGGGGAGAAGGAGGTGGAGGGGGGGAGAAGGAGGTGGAGGGGGGGAGAAGGAGGTGGAGGGGGGGAGAAGGAGGTGGAGGGGGGGAGAAGGAGGTGGAGGGGGGGAGAAGGAGGTGGAGGGGGGGAGAAGGAGGTGGAGGAGGGGAGAAGGAGGTGGAGGAGGGGAGAAGGAGGTGGAGGGGGAGAGAAAGGGGACAAGAAAAAGAAAGCAAGCAAAGAAAGAAAGGAAAAAAAAGAGACAGCAAAGCAAGCAAGAGCAAAAATAGATCTCAGGGTCCTGAACAAGGAAAACAGGAAAGTCTCTGTCAGCTGGGGAGCTGGGACAGGAGGAGCTCTGCAGGGAAAGAAACCTTGGCTCCATCCTGCTTCCAGGAGTTTGGGGGGGGTCTGCTCAGCCCCCCGCAGAGAGGGGGTCAGGAAAAGCGGTGTTGCAGCATCCTGTGCCAGGGAGGGCTGGAGAGGGGAGGGGGGGCCATCGCCCAGCCTCGGGGGCTGGCAGGGGGTTCTCCAAGCAGCATTTCATCTGAAATACCAGCTCTCTCTGCAAGGCACCCCCTCCCCAATTCTGGCATCTACACCCCCCACACCCACCCCCTCCCGCCCTGAATGCCCCTTACTCTGCATCCCCCTGGGTACCAGTCGGGGCTCGCTGCCTCTCCAAGCTTTGGCTCGGCACATCCCTGCTCCCCCTTCCATCCTCCCCTCCTTTCCCAAGCCTTTTCTTTCTGCGTCAGCACCATAAAATGGAGCCCGCGGGGCTGGGGCCGGCGCGGCCTAAGATGGCTGCGGGAGAGGCCTGCACAGCAGTGCGTGAGCTCCCTCTGCTGCTGGCGGAGCCGCCCGGGGGTGGAGGGGGGGGGAGCATATCTCCAGCCCCACAGACAGAAAAAGAGACTCCAACCAGCCCCAACTGGGTCATTTACATTTTCATTATAGCCAAAATATTTGCTTAAAAAGCTTCAGCAGCTTTGGCAGCCCCTGAGCACCCCCGGTTGCCTCTTCCCCCCCCCGCCTCCTCCCCATATTCCCCATTTGCATTCTGCTTTTCCTCACTGTTACACTCACAATCCTGAGGAAAAGAATAAGTTTAATGCATCAAAACCAACATGTTCTGTATGTATAACTCCCAAAAAACTAATGCCATCCCCCTCCTTCCATATTTCTGTATTTTCAGGTTTGGGAAAAGCCACCCCTTTCATCTGTATTAAGCTCCACATCAGGGTGAATGTCCCAAGCCTGGTGTTACCTCTCACAGGAACACAATCCCAGCCCAAGGATGGTGAAAAGGGCTGAAACCAGACATGGGGGGAGACCCAGCACCCCCCTGAATTGAGGTGACCGGATCCTGTCCCTTGGAAAGGTTTGGAGACCCAAGGGTGCATACAAAACTAGCCCAAGGTTACCTTGAAAGCTGTTCCCTGAGCATCTAAATTTCAAGCCAGGAGTATGGCAGGGTAGGGCCAAATCCAGCTGAATCTGGGGCTTAAATTCCCATGGGAATTTCTCAGGAAGTTTTCCCAGAATTGGTTCAAAAAGGACCAAAAAGCAGCCCTCAGCTACGGGACAAAAGCCACAAATAGATGTGGGGTCCCAAGGCCTCTGCAGAGAATTTCAACACTGAGGAGGATGAGGAAGAAAAGCAAGTTTTAAACCCATGAAAGAGACAAGGCAGTGAGGAAGCATGTGTACAGGTGACAGCAGGTCACTAAGGACTACACCTGGGGAGAAACAGGGTGCCCAGTTCACACTGTAGCAGCACCCATCCACTCTGCAAGGACAGAGCCTGGCAAGTGCTGGTTCTGGGGTACCAGCACTGAAGATGCCACAAAGCTGCACACAAAGAATCCCAAGAAAGTCCCACTGGCTATATAAGTAATGACAGAAATACCCTTAAAGGCCTTTTCTGGGAGAGAAAAGTCCTTTCTGTGGGATCAGGGTGATGCTGACCCAGAGCTGGAGCTCTGCAGTGATGCTCCTGCCACAGCAGCACGTGTGGGGGTGCAGATGGAGGGTAGGATGCCCAGGATGGGACACCCAGGGAGGTTTGACTTTATATTAACTGTCATTTTTGTGGCTGCCAAAAATGATGGGCACATCCCCTTGCGTGGCAGGAGACAAGCAAGGGGCAGCAGGGAGCTTGGTGGGTGAGAGCTGGCTGTTGGGGAGGGGGAACAGCACCATGAGGGACTGAGGAACAGGCATTTCTGCAGCATGAGCAATGGGGGGACTGGGAAAAAGAAATTTAAGTAATTGCAAAATGTAGCTTTGGGGATCTTAAAGATGGGTGTTTTCCCAGCACACCCTGAGTGACTCAGCCTGGGAGTGCTGGGAGAGACATCAGGGTGGACCCCAGCCTGTGGTGCCGTAGGGCAGGAGCGATGGGCTGTGGGAGCCTGGAACTGGGGTGTGCTGGTGCTGCTGGGCAGCTGCCCCAGCCTGCAGTATCAGCAGGGAAAGGGGGTTTTGGGGGGGGGTGTGTGCAGGAACAGAAGAGAATGAGACCAGTACAACAGCAGAGGCTGGGAGCACAGGGAATGGGGTGCACTGGGAAGGCTGCAAGAGGGGTGCAGAGAGGGGCTTGCACAATGTCCCTGCTTCACGTACTGGCACAAAACACAGCTAATCACTGCTCCTGCTCTCAAACTACCCAACAATCAAGCACCCAAAAGGCTGAGGAGGGGGGGTAATGCTGCCTTTGTGTGCCAGGGCAGGTGATTTCTCCCTGTCATCCCCCCCTGCCCCCTATTTCCCCCCAGCAGCAGATGGAGACCCCCCTTCTCAATGATGGTCCTGTCACAGGCAGCGAAAAGAAAGACAAATCTCCTGAAGGCAGCTGCCTGGCAGGACAAAGGCTCCTTGAAAGGGAAGCTGAGCTGTTCTTTCCAGGTTCAGAATGGGGACAAGGAGGGGGAAGGAGGCGGGGGGGGGGGGGATGCTGCACAGCAGAAGAAGGGGGGGGGGGGGGCTGGGGCTGCACAGCAGCGCAGGACAGGATGCGTGCTCCAGCATCACTTCCTTTCTTTGTCTGGAAAAGGAGGTCAGGGGGAGGGGGGGTGCGGGGGCTGCAGGGGAGGATGCGGGAGCGCGTCATCCATCGTCAGGAAAGCAGCTGATCCCAGCGCCCAATCCCGGCCCGCTGAGCTCAGCCCCGGGCGCGGAGCCAACGCGGCTCAACTGCGCTCCCCTGGCGGATGAACGCGGCACTGCAAGGGACCGGGAACTGGGAGCGCTCGGCTTGGGGAGCGCGCAGAAATCCCCCCAGTTTTCTAAGCTGGAACCCCCCAACCCCCGCATGAGGGCACAAATCCCTAGGGCACCCCTGGCCCTAATAGGGGGGCTCAGCCTGGGGCCTCTCGAATCTCAAACCGCAAAGAAAAATCACGGCCCAGCACTGCTGTCCCAGCACAAACGTGCTGGATGAGCACAGCGGGCACTACAGGCACAGCCTGCCCCCCAGTATCCCCCAGTAAGCACCACATACCCCCCCCCCAGCCCACCAGTAACACCTAAAGTGCTTTGTGCAAGCAGCAGCCTAGGACAGGCAGGAGCTGCACCCCAGAGCGGGCTCACCTGGCACCTGCAGCACCCCAAGAAGTGAGCACAAGCAGCCAAAAGGGAAGGCACCAGCAGCACCAGCACCCCCAGGGCAGCAGCAGCTCCTCACTCCTCAGGGGTCACAGCTGGATTTGGCTCCCCTGTTTACTTCTTTTTACACACCCTCTGCTACAAACACCACCTTCATCTGGGGCACCTCTGTACCTGCAGCTGAGCAAGGCTGTGTGTCCCAGGGATGGTGCTGCCGTGGCAGGGAACATGCTGCTCGCCCTAAAGCATAAGGAAGGGTCAGTCCTGGGAGCACAGGCAGCACCAGGGCTGCTGTGAGGTGCTAAAAAGTACAGCTGTGCTAGGGAAAGTTCCTGAGCTGGTTGTGGTTCTTCTTGCCCAAGGTAAGGCAGACAGCTCCACGTTTGAAGACTGCTTCCTCCAGGAAAGAAAGGAGGGTGATAGTTGTGGGCGACTCTCTTCTGAGAGGAACAGAGGGCCCAATATGTCGGCCTGACCCTACCCATAGGGAGGTGTGTTGCCTTCCCGGGGCACGGATCAGGGATATTTCTAGAAAACTCCTCAGCCTTATCCGCCCCTCCGATTACTACCCTTTATTGGTAGTTCAGACTGGCAGTGATGGGTTTGCTGATAGAAGCCTGAGGATTATAAAAAATGATTTTAGGAGGCTGGGGAAGTTAGTCGATGGAGCGGGCATACAAGTTGTGTTTGCCAGTATTCCTTTGGTGGCAGGGGCAAACACTGAGATAAGCAGAAAAGGCCATCTTATAAATGCATGGCTGAGAGGCTGGTGCAAACACAAAAATTTTGGATTCTTTGATCACGGGGCGGTCTACTCAGCACCTGGCCTGAGGACAGCTGATGGGAATTGCCTGTCTCCGAAAGGGAAACGGATACTTGCCCAGGAGCTGGCAGGACTTGTAGAAAGGGCTTTAAACTAGATAGGAAGGGGGAAGGGGATAAAGCCAGGTCTGCTAGAGATCGGCCTGGGGAAGTGGTATTGGGATTAGGAGAGAGGCAAGGGGCTCAGCTGAGGTGCGTCTACACTAACGCACGCAGCATGGGCAACAAGCAAGAAGAGTTGGAAGCCATAATGCGGCAGGCAAACTATGACCTGGTTGCCATAACAGAAACATGGTGGGATTGCTCCCATGACTGGAGTGCTGCAATGGATGGCTACAAACTCTTCAGGAGAGACAGGCAAGGAAGGAGGGGTGGTGGTGTGGCTCTATACGTTAGGGAATCCTTTTCTGCCACTGAGATTGTGACTAGGGATGATAACATTGAATCCCTATGGGTAAAGATCAGAGGAAGGGCTGACAAGGCAGACATCCTGGTGGGCGTCTGTTATAGACCGCCAAACCAGGATGAAGAGACAGATGAGGTGTTCTACAAGCAGCTGGCACGAGCTGCACGGTCATCAGCCCTTGTGCTCATGGGGGACTTCAACTTCCCTGACATATGCTGGGAGTACAGCACAGCACAGAAGAAGCAGTCTAGGAGGTTTTTGGAGTGCACAGAGGATGCATTCCTGATGCAGCTGGTCAGAGAGCCCACAAGAGGAACTGCCCCGCTAGACCTGCTGTTCGTGAACAGGGAAGGTCTGGTAGGAGATGTGAAGGTTGGGGGCTGCCTTGGACAGAGTGACCATGAAATGATACATTTCTCAATTCATGGTGGAGCTTGGAGGGGGAATAGTAAAACTGCTACCTTGGACTTTCAGAGGGCAGACTTTGATTTGTTTGAGACTGGTAGGGGGAGTCCCTTGGCATTCAGTCTTAGCGAACAAAGGGGTACAAGAGAGCTGGTTGCTCTTCAAGAAGGAAGTCTTAAGGGCGCAGGAGCAGGCGGTCCCCCTGAGCCGCAAAATGAGCCGGCGGGGAAGAAGACCAGCGTGGATGAATAGGGAGTTACTCTTGAGGCTCCGTGAGAAAAAGAGAATCTACCGCCTGTGGAAGGAGGGACGGGTAACTGAGAATGAATTCAAGGAAGTTGTCAGGATGTGTAGAGGTGAAATCAGAAAGGCAAAAGCCCAGCTTGAATTTAACCTGGCCGCTGGGGTGAAAAAGAATAATAAACTCTTTTATAAGTACATTAACAGTAAGAGGAGGACAAAGGAGAATATCCACTCTTTACTGGATGAGGCTGGGAATGTGATCACTGAGGATAAGGAAAAGGCGGAGGTTCTGAATGCCTTCTTTACGTCTGTCTTTAAAGGTCAAACAGATCCTCAGGGTACCCCTCTCTCTGACCTGGTAGTCTCAGCTGGGGAGCATGCTAACTCCCCTGTGATTCTGGAAGAAACAGTCAGAGACTTCCTACTCCAACTGGACTGCCACAAGTCCATGGGGCCGGATGAGATCCACCCGAGAGTGCTGAGGGAACTGGCAGAGGTGGTAGCCGAGCCGCTTTCCATTATCTATCAGTCCTCCTTGCTGACTGGTGAGGTCCCAGAAGACTGGAGGCTTGCCAATGTGACTCCCATTTACAAGAAAGGTTGTAAGGAGGATCCGGGGAACTACAGGCCTGTTAGCCTGACCTCGGTTCCAGGGAAGGTTATGGAACAGATAGTCTTGAGGGAGATCATGCGGTATGTGCGGGATGGCCGGGGGATCAGGCCTAGCCAGCATGGGTTCATGAAGGGCAGGTCCTGTTTGACCAACCTGATCTCCTTCTATGATCTAGTGACCCATCTGCTGGATGAGGGAAAGGCTGTTGATGTGGTCTACCTAGACTTCAGCAAGGCCTTTGACACTGTCTCCCACAGTATTCTCCTGCAGAAGCTGGCAGCCCGTGGCTTGGATGGGTACACCCTCGGCTGGGTAAGGAGCTGGCTGGAGGGCCGGTCTCAGAGAGTGGTAGTAAATGGAGTTAAATCCAGCTGGCGACCGGTCACGAGTGGTGTTCCCCAGGGGTCGGTGCTGGGGCCTGTCCTCTTCAATATCTTTATTGATGACCTAGATGAGGGCATTGAGTGCACCCTCAGTAAGTTTGCAGATGACACTAAATTGGCTGGGAGTGTGGATCTGCCTGGGGGTAGCGAGGCCCTACAGAGGGATCTGGACAGGCTGGAGAGCTGGGCTGAAGCCAATGGCATGAGGTTCAACAAGAGCAAATGCCGAGTCCTGCACTTTGGCCACAACAACCCCAGGCAGCGCTATAGGCTTGGGGCAGAGTGGCTGGAGGACTGTGTGGAGGAAATGGACCTGGGGGTACTGATTGATGCACGGCTGAACATGAGCCGACAGTGTGCGCGGGTGGCCAAGAAGGCCAACGGCATCCTGGCTTGCATCAAAAATAGTGTTACTAGTAGGAGCAGGGAGGTAATTGTCCCCCTGTACTCAGCACTTGTGAGGCCGCATCTCGAGTACTGTGTTCAGTTTTGGGCCCCTCACTACAGGAAAGACATTGAGGCTCTGGAACGCGTTCAGAGGAGGGCTACTAAGCTGGTGAGGGGTCTGGAACACAGGCCTTACGAGGAGCGTCTGAGGAAGCTGGGATTGTTCAGCCTGGAGAAGAGGAGGCTAAGGGGAGACCTTATAGCTCTCTATAACTTCCTGAAGGGAGGTTGTAGTGAGCTGGGGGTCGGCCTCTTCTCCCGTGTAGGCAGTGACAGAACTAGAGGGAATGGTAGCAAGCTGCGCCAGGGGAGATTCAGGCTCGACATTAGGAAGCACTACTTCTCAGAAAGGGTAGTCAGGCACTGGAATGCACTGCCCAGGGAGGTGGTGGAGTCACCAACCCTGGGGGTGTTCAAGGAAAGACTGGATGTTGTATTGAGGGATATGGTTTAGTGGGAGCTAGTAGTAATAGGTGAATGGTTGGACTGGATGATCTTCTAGGTCTTTTCCAACCTTGATAATTCTGTGATTCTGTGATTCTCTCCAGACTCCAGTACACGTGTGTGGGGAACACTGGGAATGTACAAACACACCCCAGACCACTGGACCTGTACTTAGAGGTGGCATATGTGTGATGAGGAGGGTTCTCAGCTTCTAGAAGCTCCTGGCTATGCACTCAAACCTCTCTTAGGGCACGATTCAGGGAGCAGACACCTCCTGTGTTCTGCAGAGAGGAAAAAGATCTGGGGACAAAGCTCCCCAAACAGCTCCTGCCTCCTCTGACAAGCAAACACACCTTCCATCTCCCCCCTGCACCGTGCCCACAGCCCCATCACAACATGCTGGTGATGTTTGGGCACGTTCCCCAACACCACAGCAAGAGAAACAAGGAAGCAGGAGCAGAGAGAAAATGAAGGGGTAAGAGCCACCAGGTCCAACAAGGGAATGCGTAAGGAAAATGTCTTCACAAAGGTGGCACAACACCACAGCCCAGTTATGGCCAGAGACCTGGGACGATTTCTGTCCTTGCAGAGACTCAAACTCAACAGCAAACTGTCCTGATCAGTCTCTAGCTTTTGGGTTAGCCTTACTTGGAGCAGGATGGATGGACCCACGACCTCCAGAGGACCTTTGCAATCTGTGATTCCTCCTGAGTTACCCCCTGCTTGTTCCTTTGAACCAGCTTTTACCAGCTCTCAGGTGTGCAGACAGCCTGAGAATATTCCTGAGCAAGAGAGGGAAAGAGAAGCTTCTGCCCAGTGAACAGAGGCCCAACTCACATGGATGCTCGAGGAAGAGGGTAGATAGAGCTTCCCAAGAGCCTCCACCTCACCAGAGAGGGGACAGAGCTGGGGACACTGGGGAGGGAAAGGGACAGGTAGGAGGTGCTGGCTACAGGAGTGTCGTGGGTTTGTGCAGTGAACATCTGCAAGAAGCTGCTAGAAGCTTCCCACAGGTCTGACAGAGCCAACACCAGCTGGCTCAAGGGTGGACCCACCACAGACCAAGTCTGAGCCAATCGGTGGTGGTGGCAGCACCTCTGGGCTAACAGAGTTTGGAGGGAAAAGAAAAGGAGTGGCAGCTTTTAGCTGCCAGACAGAGGGGTGAGAGGATGTAAGAAACTCTGCAGACCCCAAGGCCAGTGAAGAAGCAGGGGGAAGGGGGGTTGGGAGGTGGGGAGGAGGCATTCCAGGTGCTGCAAAGATTCTCCTGCAGCCCATGGAGAAGACCATGATGGATCAAGGCTGTCCCCCTGCAGCCCATGGAAGATGATGGGGAGCAGAGACCCCACCTGCAGCCCATGGAGAGACCCCACACTGGAGAGGGGGGAGATACATGAAGGATGCTGTGACCTGCACTGGGGCAAGCTCCTGGCAGGACCTGCAGCCTGTGGAGAGAGGAACCCACACCAGAGCAGGTTTGCTGGGGTGAATTGTGACTCTGTAGGGGACCAGGCTGGAGCAGTCTGGGCCTGAAGGTCTGTACCCTGTGGAAGGGACCCCACACTGGAGCACGGCAAGAGTGTGAAAGAGTCCTCCCCTGAGAATGCAGGAGTGGCAGAGACAACATGTGATGGACTGATCCCAGTTCCCATTCCCCACCTCCTGTGCTGCTCAGGGAAGAGAAATCCAGAATTAAGCCCAGCACAGGAGGAAGGTGTGTGTGGGGGGTGAGATTTGGGTTTGTGTTGTTACTCTGCTTTGGTTGCTAATAAATTAGATGAGGTTTTACTTTTTTTGTTGAGCCTGTTCTGCCTGTGACACAGATTGGGGAATGATCTCTCCCTGCCCTTATCTCCACTCCTCAGCCTCTCATCATGTATTTTCTCCCCTTCCCAGCTGAGGAGAGCAGTTGTAGAGCCACTTTGGTGGGCATCTGACCTCCATACAGGGTTGACCCACTGCAGGAGACACTTGTGCCAAGGATCTGGAGCAAGAACCCACGAGCAAGGGGCAGTGATGCCTCCCAGGACACCTGAAGAGCACTCAGGGATGTTTAAATGTATTTGCAAAGGCCTGGAGAGCCCAGGGAACCAGCAACACACATGTTGCAAGCCAGCCCACAGCGCTGGGCAGTGCTTCCAGAAAACCCCAAAGCAAGTGTAAAGTCTAGCACCTGGGGAGGAATAACTGTCTGTATCAGTACAGGCTGGGGGTGAGCTGCTGGAGAAGAGCTCAGTGGAGAAGGACCTGGGGGTCCTGGTTGATGACAGGTTGGCTATGAGCCAGCAGTGTGCCCTGGTGGCTAAGAGGGCCAATGGGATCCTGGGGGGCATCAGGAAGAGTGTGGCCAGCAGGTCTAAGGAGGTGATCCTCCCCCTCTGCTCTGCCCTGGTCAGGCCCCACCTGGAGTGTTGTGTCCAGTTCTGGGCTCCCTGGGATAAAAGGGACAGGGATCTCCTGGAGAGAGTCCAGAGGAGGCTACGAAGATGATTAAGGGCCTGGAGCATCTTCCCTGTGAGGAAAGGCTGAGTGAGCTGGGGCTGTTCAGCCTGGAGAGAAGAAGACTGAGGGGGGACCTAATTAATGTTTATAAATATCTTAAGTATGGGATGCAGGGGGAATTGGCCAGCCCCTTTTCAGTCATCTGTGGAGACAGGACAAGGGGCAATGGCTGTAAATTGGAGCACAGGAAGTTCCACACCAACATGGGGAAGAACTTTTCCCCAGTGAGGGTGACAGAGCCCTGGGCCAGGCTGCCCAGGGGGTGTGGAGTCTCCTTCTCTGGAGAGATTCCAGCCCCGTCTGGACGCCGCCCTGTGCAATATGAGCTGGGGAGCTGCTTTGGCAGGGGGGTTGGACCCGATGATCTCTCAAGGTCCCTTCCAACCCCTGTGATTCTGTGATTCACCCTTAAGAGACACTTTGGTTTGGGTCCACACAAGGTCTTCAAGGCCCTTGACCTGGGCACACAAAGCCCCCCTGTCTGCTGATGGCATCTTACATTTCCAGGTGTTAGGAGCTAAGTACTTTCTGGATCTGGCCTTCTGAAGCCAAGGAGTCACCAAGCCCCAGCAAAGCTCTGGATCTTAGTAGCAGGACAGGAACAGGCTGTGTGGCTGCATCTAAAGAGGTACCATCAGTGCTTTGATGTCCAGCTGGAAACCAGCAATGTGTGGTGTCCCTCAAGGGTCCACACCAAGACCTATACTACTTAATATCTTCACTGGTGACATAGGCAGCTTGGTCTCACATCTGCTGACTTGCTGGGGGGTGCAGCTGATTCAGGGGAGGGGATGCTGTTGGGGAAGACCTGCATGGGCAGGAGTGGGTTGTGCAAACCTCAAGAGGTTCAATGAGGGCAAGGTCCTGCCCTATAGCAGCCCCCAGGATCGATGCAGGCTGGGGGTGAGTGGATGGAGTGCAGCCCCAAAAAGAAGGACTTGGAGGTACTGGTGGGTGATAACTGGGACATGAGCCAGCAATGTGTGCTCACAGCTCAGAAAGCCAACCATGTCCTGGGCTGCAGCCCCAGCAGTGTGAGCAGCAGGCCAAGGGAGGGGATTCTGCCTCTCTGCTCTGCTGAGACACCCCTGGAGCACTGTGTCCAGCTCTGGGGTCCTCAGCACAAGCACAGGAGCTGTGAGAGCAGGGCCAGAGATGGTACCTGAGGGCTGGAACATCCCTGCTATGGAGAGAGGCTGAGAGGTTCTGCCTGGAGAAAAGGGAGACCTTACTGTGGCCCTTCAATATATAGAACAGGGCTTATAGAGGAGATGGAGAAAGGCTTCTTAGCAGGGCCTGTCGTGACAGGACAATGAGCAAGGGGTTTAACCCAAAATGGGGTGGCTTTAGCCTGGTTGGAATGAAGAAATGTCTTACTTCCAGAGGGTGGGGAGGCCCTGGCACAGGGTGCTGCTGTAGTTCTGCATGGCTGGGTTCTGGTGGAGCAGGGGGGCTGCAGAGGTGGCTTCTGCAAGGAGCACCAGCAGCTCTCTGCAGCCCCACAGAGCAAACACCAGCCGGCTCCAGGCTGGATTGCTGCTGACCAAGGCGAGCCCATCAGTGATGGTCACAGCGCCTCTGGGAGTCACAGTGAGGAGAAAAACCCACCAGCAGCTGCTTTGTGCCCCAGAGAAGGGAGTGAGAATGCGTGAGGAGCTGTGCAGGCACCAAGGGCCTGGAAAGGGGGGAGGAGGTGCCCCAGGTGCCGCAGAGAAAGATGCCCCTGAGCCCCTGGAGAAACCCATGGGGGGGCGGGTGTCCCCCCACAGCCCATGGACAAGGCCCAGACCCCACCTGCAGCCCCTGGAGAGGCCCCAGGCTGGAGCAGGGGGAGACAGGCAGGAGATGCTGTGACCTGTGTTGGAGCAAGGCCCTGGCAAGACCTGCAGCCCGTGGGGAGAGACAGAGACACAGAGATGAGAGAGAGAGGCCCACAGCAGAGCACGCTTGCTGGGGTTCTGGTGACCCCGTGGGGGGCCAGGCTGGAGCAGTCTGGGCCTGAGGGACTGAGAGCCATTCTGTGATCTGTGACTGCACCCACAGCACTGACCCACGCTGGGGCAGCTGGGGAAGAGCTGAAGCCCTGTGGGGAAGGACTCAGGTTGGAGAAGTTCATGAGGGACTGTCTGCCATGGGTGGGACCCCACAGTGCAGCAGGGGAAGGGGGTGAGGAATGACCCCCCACCCCAGCCAAGAAGGAAACCAACTCATGAGGAACTGACCCAACCCCCCATTCCCCAGTCCCTGCCCCTCCCTGTGCCACAGTGGGGGGCAGAAGGGAGCCAAATCCTGCCTGAAGTGCAGCCTGCTGAGCAGGGAGGGGTGGGGGAAGGTGCTTTAAGATCTGGTCACACTTCTCATTATCTGACTGGTGTCACTGGGGGTGCAGGGCAGGGCCAGCAATGAGAGGTTTCTGTCCTTTGCTCTGTGCTGAGTCTGTTCTGCCCGTGACACTGATCGTGGGATGATCTCTCCCTGGCCTTATCTCCCCTCCTGAGCCTCTCAGTAGAGATCTTCTCCCCTGTCCAGCTGCAAAGAGAAGCGATGGACCAACTGTGGTGGGCATCTGGCCTCCAGCCAGGGCTAAACCACCACAGTCACCCTGAGAAGCTGGGGCTGCCCCTGGAGCCCTGGCAGGCCTCAAGACCAGGTTGGATGGGACTTTGGGCACCCTGGGCTGGTGGGGGGGGCTGTCCCTGCCCATGGCAGGGGTGTCACTCGGAGGGCTCTGAGGGTTCCCAACCCAAACCACCCTAGGGTCTCTCAGTGTTACAACCTCCTGCCTCACTATATCACACCTCCCTGGAAAGAAAAGAGAGAAACACAGAAGGAACTTTGTCCACAGGCTGTTTAACAGGGAAAATCACCCAGCATGGCAAACCTGGGACACTCTTGGACAAGTTCTGTGGAGCAGCAAACCCATGGCTGAGGCACAGAGAGGCTGGAGCACACAGGGTGTCAAAGCATGAAAGGAAAAAGGACAGGCTGGGCCCCGACAGAGGGGATCTCGGGGGGACAGGGCCCTTCTGGGCCCCCATGGGGGGATCTCGGGGTGCCAGGGCCACTCTGGGCACCCACAGAGGGGATCTCGGGGTGCCAGGGCCGCTCTGGGCACCCACAGAGGGGATCTCGGGGTGCCAGGGCCGCTCCGGGCACCCACAGAGGGGATCTCGGGGTGCCAGGGCCGCTCCGGGCACCCACAGAGGGGATCTCGGGGTGCCAGGGCCGCTCCGGGCACCCACAGAGGGGATCTCGGGGTGCCAGGGCCGCTCCGGGCACCCACAGAGGGGGTCTCGGGGTGCCAGGGCCGCTCCGGGCCCCCACAGAGGGGATCTCGGGGTGCCAGGGCCGCTCCGGGCCCCCACAGAGGGGATCTCGGGGTGCCAGGGCCACTCCGGGCCCCCACAGAGGGGATCTCGGGGTGCCAGAGCCGCTCCGGGCCCCCACAGAGGGGATCTCGGGGTGCCAGAGCCGCTCCGGGCCCCCACAGAGGGGATCTCGGGGTGCCAGAGCCGCTCCGGGCCCCCACAGAGGGGATCTCGGGGTGCCAGAGCCGCTCCGGGCCCCCACAGAGGGGATCTCGGGGTGCCAGGGCCCTTCTGGGTCCCCACAGAGGGGATCTCGGGGTGCCAGGGCCCTTCTGGGTCCCCACAGAGGGGATCTCGGGGTGCCAGGGCCCTTCTGGGCCCCCACAGAGGGGATCTCGGGGTGCCAGGGCCGTTGTGGGCACCCACAGAGGGGATCTCGGGGTGCCAGGGCCCTTCTGGACCCCCACAGAGGGGATCTCGGGGTGCCAGGGCCCTTCTGGACCCCCACAGAGGGGATCTCGGGGTGCCAGGGCCACTCTGGGCACCCACAAAGGGGATCTCGGGGTGCCAGGGCCCTTCTGGGTCCCCACAGAGGGGATCTCGGGGTGCCAGGGCCCTTCTGGGTCCCCACAGAGGGGATCTCGGGGTGCCAGGGCCCTTCTGGACCCCCACAGAGGGGATCTCGGGGTGCCAGGGCCACTCTGGGCACCCACAAAGGGGATCTCGGGGTGCCAGGGCCCTTCTGGGTCCCCACAGAGGGGATCTCGGGGTGCCAGGGCCCTTCTGGGTCCCCACAGAGGGGATCTCGGGGTGCCAGGGCCCTTCTGGGCCCCCACAGAGGGGATCTCGGGGTGCCAGGGCCACTCTGGGCACCCACGGGGAGGATCTCGGGGTGCCAGGGCCACTCTGGGCACCCACGGGGAGGATCTCGGGGTGCCAGGGCCGTTGTGGGCACCCACAGAGGGGATCTCGGGGTGCCAGGGCCGTTGTGGGCACCCACAGAGGGGATCTCGGGGTGCCAGGGCCCTTCTGGACCCCCACAGAGGGGATCTCGGGGTGCCAGGGCCCTTCTGGACCCCCACAGAGGGGATCTCGGGGTGCCAGGGCCCTTCTGGACCCCCACAGAGGGGATCTCGGGGTGCCAGGGCCACTCTGGGCACCCACAAAGGGGATCTCGGGGTGCCAGGGCCCTTCTGGGCCCTCAGAAAGGGGATCTCGGGGTGCCAGGGCCCTTCTGGGCCCCCACAGAGGGGATCTCGGGGTGCCAGGGCCACTCTGGGCACCCACGGGGAGGATCTCGGGGTGCCAGGGCTGTTGTGGGCACCCACAGAGGGGATCTCGGGGTGCCAGGGCTGTTGTGGGCCCCCACAGAGGGGATCTCGGGGTGCCAGGGCTGTTGTGGGCCCCCACAGAGGGGATCTCGGGGTGCCAGGGCTGTTGTGGGCCCCCACAGAGGGGATCTCGGGGTGCCAGGGCTGTTGTGGGCCCCCACAGAGGGGATCTCGGGGTGCCAGGGCCACTCTGGGCCCCCACAGAGGGGATCTCGGGGTGCCAGGGCCACTCTGGGCCCCCACAGAGGGGATCTCGGGGTGCCAGGGCCACTCTGGGCCCCCACAGAGGGAATCTCGGGGTGCCAGGGCCACTCTGGGCCCCCACGGGGGGGATCTCGGGGTGCCAGGGCCACTCTGGGCCCCCACGGGGGGGATCTCGGGGTGCCAGGGCCACTCTGGGCCCCCACGGGGAGGATCTCGGGGTGCCAGGGCTGTTGTGGGCCCCCACGGGGAGGATCTCGGGGTGCCAGGGCTGTTGTGGGCACCCACAGAGGGGATCTCGGGGTGCCAGGGCTGTTGTGGGCACCCACAGAGGGGATCTCGGGGTGCCAGGGCTGTTGTGGGCACCCACAGAGGGGATCTCGGGGTGCCAGGGCCACTCTGGGCCCCCACAGAGGGGATCTCGGGGTGCCAGGGCCACTCTGGGCCCCCACAGAGGGGATCTCGGGGTGCCAAGGCCTAGAGACAGCTCCAGCCAGGAGCCACAGGTCAGGGGCCACAGGTCAGGAGCCACAGGTCAGGAGCCACAGGTCAGGAGCCACAGGTCAGGGCACCCTGAGCAGCAGCTTTCTGCTTAGAAACCAAAGGGAGAGGGGAAGCACAAGGACAATGCTCCCTGTCCCTGCAGCAGAGCAAGGAGCTGCTGATAAAAGAGCAGCTGAAATGGGCTGGAAAGGGCAATTTTGGTGTCCCCCTGCAGCTCTGACACTGCCCAGAGCTGGAGCAGGAAGCAGAACATGCTCCATGGTCGCTGCCTGCTGAAGGTTCCTGCTCAGGAGTGTCAAGGAAGGAGAGGGAGAAGCACCGACCAAGAGCCACGTGTTTGGGTGAGGAAGAGATTCCTCTGAGGAGCACAAGGTTCCCTTTCCCCAGCCAAGAAGGAAAGCTCAAAGGGTCAAGAATTCTCTCCCCTTCCACCAGTTTAAGGAATATCAATTTGGGGGTGTCTGCTGACGTCACCTTGGAGCCCCCCTCTCCTCACACCCCCCCTGTACTGCACATCCACAGGGCTGGCCCTAAGCTCTGGGACATGAGGGAGTCCCCAAGCCTGTCCTCAGGGCAGGGAGAAGTGTCCTCCAAAGCACACCTGGAGGTACAGGCAGAGGGCAGTGAGTGTGCAGGCAGGAGAGCATCCTCTCCCCAGGCCACACACACAGCACCTGGATCCTGCTCCTGCCCTGCCTGGGCTGCAAAGGTGGGGAGATGGCTCCAGAAGTGCTCAAGGGATGGAGATGGTACAGGGAGTGCTCAGAGAGAGGGGCTGAGAGCCCTGCCATCCCCACCTGGTGTCACAGGAGGGAGGAAAAGAGAGAAAACCAGTGAGAAATGGCCTGACTGGTGGTGTGTGGTGCTGAGCAGCCATGTCTGCCAGGCAGCCTGCTCCTAAACACAGCTCCTTGGGACAGGGAACCAAGCAGAAGCACAAGGGATGGTGCAGAAAGCAAGCACAACATCCCCACACAGAAGGGTGCACAGGCAGTGGAGCCATCCATCCAGCCAGCCAGCCAGCCAGCCAGCCAGCCAGCCAGCCATCCATCCATCCATCCATCCATCCATCCCCTAATGAGGATCTCAGCACCTGGAAGAGCATCCCCACCTCCCCCAGACCTTGCTCAGGAGTGCCAGCTCATGAGGCCAGTTAAACTAGGAGACACTTCTGGTCAGTGATGGAGACCACCCAGTCTGCCAGTGTTCAGAGGTGCCAGCAGGTCCCTGGGTGCCCTGCCCTGCCCTCTCTGCACACAAAAGCAAAGGTGAGGTCTGCTCCTCCTGCAGCAAACTGGCTTTTCTATGGACAGCAGCAAGAACAAAACATTCTCCCCGGGGCAAGGAGGACAGGGAGCTGCTGAAGAGGGGACACAGAAGAGCTACAAAGGTGCTGAGGGGACTAGAACATCTCTGAGGGACTTGGGACTGTTTAGCCCAGAGAAGAGAAGACTGAGGGGGGATCTCATCAATGCTGATCAATCCTTGAGGGGTGGGGGCAGGAGGATGGGTCAGTCTGTGTTCAGTGGTGCCCAGGGACAGGACAAGAGGCCATGGGCACAAACTGGAACAGAGGAAGTTCTACTTAACCATGAGGAGGAACTTCTTCACTGGGAGGGTGGCAGAGCCCTGGCCCAGGCTGCCCAGAGAGGTTGGGGAGTCTCCATCTCTGGAGACATTCAAACCCCGTGATCCTGGATGCTGCCCTGTGCAGCCTGCTCTGTGTGATCCTGCTCTGGATCACAGGGGGTTGGGCTGGGTGATCTCCAGGGGTCCCTGGTGACCCCCCATCATTCTGTGATGCTGTGAAGTGGCCTTTAATGTGCATGTCCTACCTTAGCCCAATATGGTCTCCACAGTTGCACAGCCAGCTGGGAAGCTTCTTTGGAGAGGATGGAAGCAGTGGAGGTGCATAGGCTGCTCCAGATCTGAAGCCAAGGGCAGGATGGGGAGTACCCATTACTGGTGGAGATGGTGGGGTCCCAGAACCCTTCAGAAGCAGAGGAACTGGTATGGTGACTCCAGAAACAGTCCACAAGAGGGCTGGGTGGGGAGTTCCCTGCAGTGCCTGGAAGTGAAGCTGCAGACAGGAAAGGAGAGCCTGAAGCTTTGTTCTCTGGCCATCTTCAGGCTCTTCTTTCAGCCTCTCCATCTGAAGCAGAGACAAGAGATGCTCCAGGTCAGTTGATGTTCAGTCTCCCAGAGCAAACAGGCTGCTGCCCAGAAGCACAACCCAGGTGACCAGGCCTGTCTCAGATCCCACCCTTCCCCTCACATTGTCCTCCTCTCTCTATCTGTGTAAGCAAAGGGGGCTCAGAGCCTCCCAAGGGCCCCAAATCTCTGCCCAGGGGAGCCTCTCTGCATGGTCTCTCCTCCTGCTGATGGTACCTCTCCCCAGAGAGAGACATGCACATTAAAGGCCACTTTACAGCATCTCAGAATGATGGGGGGTCAGCAGGGATCTCTGGAGATCACCCAGCCCAACCCCCTGTGATCCAGAGCAGGATCACACAGAGCAGGCTGCACAGGGCAGTGTACAGGATCATGGGGTTTGAGTGTCTCCAGAGATGGAGACTCCCCAACCTCTCTGGGCAGCCTGGCCCAGGAGAATGCAGCCACTGACCTGCCATACCCCATCCCCAACTCATCAGCCCACATCTCAGCCCAGGAAGGGCCTCCTCACTCCCATGGGAGACTTGGCTTGCCAGCTCCTGCTCCTCCACTGTCATTTGCTGCTTCTCCACCTCCTTCCAGCATCTCCCACCATGTGCACCAGGTAGTTTCACCTTCAAGTCCCTTTCCATGCTCTTCATTTCGAGGTGCAGCTCTTCCCTGAGCCAGTTCTGAGTCCAGCTGCAGGACAACAAACACATGAGCAAGGACATGCAGGGTGTGGGTACAAATAGGGATGGGGGCTCCTTTCCTGGACAGGCAGGGGTGACAAGGTGGGGGTGTCACCTCTATGTCAGTGACCATCTGGAGTGCATGAAGCTCCATCTGGGGATGGATGAGGAGCCCACCCAGAGTTTATGGGTCAGGATTAAAGGGAGAGAGAGAGAGGTGCCATGCTGGACCTTGTTCTCACCATCAAGGAGGGGTTGGTAGGGGATGTGAAGCTCAAGGGCAGCCTTGGCTGCAGTGACCATGAAATGTGGAGTTGAAGACCCTCAGGGCAGCACGAAGGGACACACAACATCACTGCCTGGACTTCAGGAGAGCAGGCTTTGGCCTCTTCAGGGACCTGCTTGGTAGAGTCCCATGGAACAAAGCCCTGCAGGGAAGAGGGGCCCAAGGCAGCTGGGTAGCATTCAAGGATCCCCACCTCCAAGCTCAGGAGTGATGATGCATCCCAACTGGGAAGTCAGACAGTAATGCCTGGAGACCTGCATGGGTGGACAAGGAGCTCCTGGGCAAACTCCAATGCAAGAGGAAAGCCTGTGGAGGGTGGAGGCAAGGTCAGGTACCTGGAGAGGATACAGAGAAACAGTCTGAGCAGCCAGGGATCAGGTGAGGAAAACTAAAGCCTTGATAGAATGAAATCTGGCCAGGGATGCCAAGGCCAAGTGTCTGTAAGTGTGTCAGTGATGAGAGAAAGACAAAGGAAAATGTGGGGCCCCTCTGGCATGAAATGGGAGACCTGGTTACCTGGGCTATGGAGAAAGCTGAGGCACTCAGTGAGTATTTTGCCTCAGTCTTCACCAGCAAAGGGCTCTGGCCACACTGCCCAGGTCACAGGAGGCAAAGACAGGGCCTGGGGGAATGAAGAACTGCCCACTGCAGGAGAACACCAACCAAGGAGAGACAAACCAGCTGTGAAAGCCAGAGAGTGAGGATGTGATTCTGCAAAGAGCCTTTGGCCAGGCAGCACTGGCCAGCCCAGTGTCCAGCAGTAGCCTCATCCCACAAACCTGGGGTTACTGTTTGGATGTCAGCAGCTCCTCAGTTACACCACACTGACTCTCCACCAGTTTTCTCTCCTACAAAGAGACTGTTTTAAACATGTAACACCCAAACCATTCCTCACCCATCAAGGTTTTCTGAACAGTAAAAAATACCCCTTCAGCCTGAAGAACAAGAAGTGTTTTGAGGAACTTCCAAGGAGTTAAATTAGAAGACAAGATGCTATCAAAAGGCACCACAACTCCACAGGTCCCCCTGTTCTTATACACCCACACTCATGGGGGGGTAAGTTCAGCAAGCACAGCACCTTTCCCACCATGAGCTGTTACACAAGTGTGGGGTAAATACAACTGCTATGAAGTGTATCAAAATACTCATCAGCTTTTATCTCCATAGAAAGATAAAATCCACCCTGATGGGAAAGAGAGATGTGGCTCTACCCAAAACCTGCTGTCAGCCCACTGATTTATTTTCCCTTGTTCCCTAAACTCCATCCTAAGCAAATCCCAGAATCCCAGGGGTTGGAAGGGACCTCCAGAGCCCATGGGGTCCAACCCCCTGCCAAATCAGGGTCCCTGGGACAGGTCACACAGGTCGGTGTCCAGATGGGGTTGGAATCTCTCCAGAGAAGGAGACTCCACACCCCCTGGGCAGCCTGTCCCAGGGCTCCCTCACCCTCACTGGGGAAAAGTTCTTCCACAGGTTGGTGCAGAACTTCCTGTGCTCCAACTTGAGGCCATTGCCCCTTGTCCTGTCTCCACAGGCACTGAGAAGGGGCTGGCCATTTCCCCCCTTCAGATATTTATAAACATTAATTAGGTCCCCCCTCAGTCTTCTTCTCTCCAGGCTGAACAGCCCCAGCTCACTCAGCCTTTCCTCACAGGGGAGATGCTCCAGGCCCTTCATCTCTGTAGCCTCCTCTGGACTCTGGCTCTGGTTGAGCCTCCCCAGGAGGAGCCATCGCTCACACTGGGGCTTCTGGATGAGGGGAGAACCAAGGCAGCATCGTGTGCTCATCCCAAGGGTACTGGGAAGGGGGACTGAGATTTGATTATGTCAGTCATGCAGCTTAGATTCCAAATCCTGCAGATGCAGGAATTCTTCAGGAATTAGGACCTGGGGGTGTGTGTGATAATAAATAGATAATAAATAACAGCAGCACAGGGAAAACTCCGGCAAGACAGAGCTTTCCTCACTAATTAACAGGCCAAGCCAGAGGCTAATCATAGAATCACAGAATGGTATGAGTTGGAAGGGACCCCAAGGATCACAGAGCTCCAACCCCCCTGCCACAGGCAGGGCCACCAACCTCAGGCCTGGAGCTACACGAGGTTGCCCAGGGCCCCATCCAACCTGGCCTTGAACACCCCCAGGGATGGGGCACCCACCCCCTCTCTGGGCAGCCTGTTCCAGCCCCTCACCACTCTTTCTGTAAAAAGCTTCCCCCTAATATCTAATCTAAACCTTCCTTCCTTTAGTTTTAATCCATTCCCCCTTGTCCTGTCATTGTCTATCCTTTTAAAAAGTTGAATCCCCTCCTGCTTATAAGCTCCCTTCAGGCTGCAATGAGGTCCCCCCACAGCCTTCTCTTCTCCTCCTAATGAAGGAGAGGAGACATTTCTGCCCCCCTCAGAGGGGGTAAGGCTTTAACAATCAGTTCTACTTGATAAACCAGTAGCTTCCAGCCAGGCTCATTAACTGCCAAAGCCCAATCCCCCACCCTCCCCGGGCAGTGTGAAGCACAAAGACACCAGAGCCCATCACGGGGTCCCTGTTAACCCCACCGAGCCTGGCTCTGCCTCCGCTCCCCGCGGCAGAGGAGCTCCAGAAAGGCTTTGAATTACACACCCGGGGTGTCCGTGGGCTAAAACCCTAAAATACAGAGTTATCAAAGCTCGACTTCACTCACCACAGGCGCTCCCGGCATCGATCTGGGGGGTTACGGGCTCCGAGGGGCAGGTTTCCACCCCGGCAAGGAGCACGACCAGCTCCGGCTCTGGGGTGCGAGGGGCTGGGGCAGGAACCCAGAGCAGGCAGCGCCGGGGGCCAGGCTCGGTTATCTCTGGAGTCTCCTGAAAATGCAAAAGGAAAGGGGGGGGGAATGAAAACATTGAGTGGAAACAGACTTTTTACACACTTAAAAAAATAATAATTGGGTTTTTTTTTTTTAAAGAAAGCCAAACCCCAGGGCCGGCCCCAAGCACCCTGACAGCAAACTGAACCCAAACCAACCCCCCAATCACACAGTAAGTGGTTTCAAACCGAGCGGCAGCGATTTAGGGGGGGGAAACCCCCACAAACCCAAGTCTCGTTACCTCCTCTGAAAGCTGGGAGAAGCCGGTGGGACCCTCCGCGCCGAACCGGGACCCTGCGGGGGAGGAATGGGGGCTCCAGACCCCCTCCGGACCCCCCAGCTACCCCAGTTCCCGCCGCTCCAAACGGCTCCGAGCAGCATCCCGCCGGACATGAATATTCATGAGCTGCCCGCCCAGGATTCACCCCCGGGGCGGGGAAGCGCATCATAGAATGGTCTGAGTTGGGAGGGACCCCAAGGATCATAGAGTTCCAACCCCCTGCCACAGGCAGGGCCACCAACCTCCAGGCCTGGAGCTACACAAGGTTGCCCAGGGCCCCATCCAACCTGGCCTTGAACAGCCCCAGGGATGGGGCACCCACCCCCTCTCTGGGCAGCCTGTTCCAGCCCCTCACCACTCTCTCTGTAAAAAACTTCCCCCTAATATCTAACCTAAACCTTCCCTCCTTTAGTTTTAATCCATCCCCCTTGTCCTGTCATTGTCTATCCTTCTAAAAAGTTGAATCCCCTCCTGCTTATAAGCTCCCTTCAGCGACAGGAAGGCTGCAATGAGGTCCCCCCACAGCCTTCTCTTCTCCAGACTGACCCAGCCCAGCTCCCTCAGCCTCTCTCTGTAGGGGAGCTGCTCCAGCCCTCTAATCATCTTCATGGCTCCTCTGAACCCTCTCCAACAGTTCCACATCCTTCTTGTATTGGGGGCCCCAGCTCTGGACACAGGACTCCAGATGGGGCCTCACGAGGGCAGAGCAGAGAGGGACAATCCCCTCCCTGTCCCTGCTGCCACCCCTCTGCTGATGGAGCCCATTGGCCTTGTGAGCTGCAAGAGCACACTGCTGGCTCATGTTAAGTTTCCCCAGCGCCTCTGGGGCTGGGGAGGGGTCGGGGTAGGAAAGAAGCAGGGGAGAAACAGCAAGAGAGGAACCCCCACCCTCTGGCACCCAAAAAACCCCCCTTCTTGGGCTCCCCTGGCCTGTCCCGCAGCCCAGCCCCGCACGCTGCAGGGGGCTGTGTGAGCCCATGATCTCAACCGCCTCCCACAGTTAATTAATGAGGCCTCGTTTAATTTCAGTCAGTGCCAGCCCAGCCTCTGGTTTAGGAAGCAGCCTACCAGTTAGTTGACATCATCTACTGGTCACAACCCAGAAGCTTCTGAGATAGCCAGGGCGGTGATGGGGGTGGTGGGAGTCCCAGCTTCCCAGGGAAGGGAAGTATAAGGGGAGGGATTCCCTTGTTTTCCCCCAAAAAAGGCCATGTGGGAGCTCAGCCCCCACCTGTAGATGAGCTTTGGCTCAGGGGGTGATGAGAGCAGGAGCTGAGACACAACAGAATGAGTTAATTTTCTATTCAGCCACAGCCATTCCTTCAAACAAGCCACCTGAGCAGCAGTTTGTGTCCTCTGATGTGCCAGGAACAGCATCTGGGCTGGGGAATGCTAGAGACAAACACAACTGAGCACAGAGGGGTCAGACCAAGCACCTATCCCAGTGCCCAGGCTTCACACCCAGAAGCATCTTTGCATTAGGAACCTTGATCCCCCCACTCCCCTTCTGAAGCCAGGCTCACAGCACCTTGTGACAAAAGCCAAGGTGTCTGCAAAGTGACCTCTTCACCCCCAATTTCCTTCCATGCTCCTCTAATATCTAATATTTGGGGAAACCCTCCCCAGTACTCATGGTTTTACAGACCTCAGGGCTCCCTTCCCAGCTCAGTCCTCTCCCCACAGCTGGTGGATCCTCAGCTCCAAGCTCTGCTCTACCTTCAATCCTCCTTCTCCACACCTAGTTTAATTTATAGAATCAGAACATGTTAGAGGTTGGAAGGGATCTTTAAAGGTCACCTAGTCCAACCCCAAATTCTCTGGGCAGCTAGTGGAAGTACCCAGTGACTTGTCACCTGCTTCTTGCTTTAGGGAAGAGGAGACTCATGGAAACTGCAGCCCACAGAAGCTGTGGTATGTAAACAGATTACAGGAAAAGTTTCTTCAATCATCCCTGCAGCTTCCTGCAAAGGTTCTACTGGACTTGGACATGTAAGGAGGAGCATCCACCAACCCACTTGTCCACCTGTAAGGGAATTCTCATCACACACTGATGCTGAACACTCACATGCTCTGAGGGGCTCAAACACTCTCCTTTCAGTCAGACTGCCCTGCCCAGACCATACCTGTGTTCCTTGGGAGGCCAGGAACCAAAGAGGTGTGAGCATTGAACAGGCAAACAACAGGTCAGGTAAGAAAATACTGCCTCTTCTTTTAATGTTTAAAGACATCAGTAAACAAACAGAACAGCACAGACAGTCAGAGGTTAAACCCCTCTCACCTCCCCTCACCTAGCCCTCCAAACCACCACAGGGACCAGGTGATGACTCAGGAGAAGGAGCAGCAGAGTTTGGGATTGGAGGGATGGCCAAGAGAAACCTCTGCTGTGTGAGGGCAACACGATGGGGCTTGGAGGAAGGAAGCAGCTTCCCCCAGCCATGAGCAGAGCGACATCTGCTGGGTACAGGCAGGAGGGAACCGTTTCCCCTCTGAGTGAGCAGCCCCAGGCTCTTGCTGACACACCAAAGGGCCACCTGTGAATTTGGAAAGCACAGCTGGAAGGTACAGGAGAGGTGCAAGAGACACTAGGTACTGACCTTGGCAGCCAAACCTCTGCTCCACAGTGATTTCAGCCTCTCCAAGAGTAAAGCAAGCAGGGAAGTTGGGTCCAACGTGGCTGAGTGTTGCAGAGCTCATTTGTGAGCACAAAACTGAGCATGGGGAAAACAAACAGGACTCTGCTCTGCATACATACATCCTCCCACCCCACTCCATCCCTGCGCCAGGGACGCTCCCGATCCCTACCCCACAACTGGCCTTGTCCTCTCCAATAGCTTTCCTTGAGCTGTGGGTGGTTAGAAGGGACACCAGGAAGCAGCTCTCAGTGCAGGCTTCAGAGGATGATTGGCTGCATACCTGAGCTCAGAGCTGGGGAGAGCAGGATCTATGGGGTGCTGCTGCTGAAGAGAGGCAGAGATGGCAGCACGGCTGCTCCACCTCCCACCTTGCTGGCAGAAGCCCACATGGGAGTTCCAGGAGGTGAGGCACGGGCACAGGACAGGCTCTGAGGGCAGGCACACAGATGTGAGCCAGCACAGCACAGATCTGATCGTGCACATCAATTTCCATTTCCCAGAGCGGTGACAGATGGAGCTGTGACACATGGTGGAAGAGTCAGGAGTCTATTTCACTGCTCTCAGCCTCTCCAGGTAGCAGAAGCCCACAGTGGAGGTGCTGCTGCTGCCACCGTGTGTGATGGAATAGGAAGGGAAGGCTAACTGGCTCCTCTGCAGCCCAGTGATCTGCTCCAAGCACCCATGTCCAGTGTGGGACCCCCCACAGTCCAGAGCCCCGTGCCAGAGCCCTCAGATCTCAACGTCGCTCTCTTTGTCGTTGTCGTGGTCACCGTCATAAAACTCGTTGGCAGCTTCAGGCCTGGGGGGGAAAGACAAGTCCCCATCAGTGAGGGGAGTCTGAGCACCCCCAGGGCCAGAGAGGAACACCCAGGTCAAGCTGTTGACAGTCAGAAGGTGCCCCACACCCAGATATCCCCTGAAACGTGATGTGAGGAGACCACACGTTTCTAGAGGGGAGCTCCCTGGATAAAACCAGACTCAAAAGGTGACTTGGCATCTGTCCCAGGAAGCAGAGCCTCTCCACTATGCCCATCCAAGCAAGGACAGAAAGGGAAGCCCACTTCTCCAAAGCAAGATCTGGTACCTGCTGTAGTTTTCCTCAGATCCCCTCTCCTCTGGATCAGGCTCATCCGTGCGATCGTAGCTGAGCAAGTCGGAAGGGACATCGTGGATCTGCACGCTGGGGGCATGGTTCAGCATCTTCAGGTTCTCAAATATCGTCTGCCTGATCTGATCCAAGTACTGCAGAGCAAAAACCAAACAGAGAGAGCTGGGAGCCACACTGAGCCACGACCCTGAGCACTGCTTCCTGCCTGGGATATTTATGTGGCTAGCCATGAGGCATAGAATCATAGAATGGTATGAGTTGCAAGGGACCCCAAGGATCACAGAGCTCCAACCCCCCTGCCACA
This sequence comes from Porphyrio hochstetteri, assembly GCA_020800305.1. Classification (NCBI taxonomy): domain Eukaryota; kingdom Metazoa; phylum Chordata; class Aves; order Gruiformes; family Rallidae; genus Porphyrio; species Porphyrio hochstetteri. The sequence goes on from CM036919.1 coordinate 14,179,966, forward strand.
GGCAGGGCCACCAACCTCAGGCCTGGAGCTACACAAGGTTGCCCAGGGCCCCAGCCAACCTGGCCTTGAACACCCCCAGGGATGGGGCACCCACCCCCTCTCTGGGCAGCCTGTTCCAGCACCTCACCACTCTCTCTGCAAAGAACTTCCCCCTAATATCTATTTGCATGCATGCAAAGAGCTCTTTATCAGAGCAGAGGAGCTGGAAGAGTTAACTCCATCACTGATACTCAAGGACACAGGAAACAGTGAGACAACCCAGAGAGGTTCTCAAGCGCTGTGAGACTTTCTGACACTCCAGAGGATGAGGTTCTGCTCAGTTTCTGTCTGTTTTCTACCCCATGAGAAGTCCTTGCCTGGGCTCTACCTTGTTCACAGGGTGGAACATCAACCACAGGGCTCTGGGAGTACCCAGCAGACACTGCAGGAAGGCTGCAAGCACCCACCTGCCTGGAGTTCTGATTCTCAATCCTCGTGCTGACGTCAGGATGAAGGGTGAAGTCTGGAGCAAAGTACTCGAAGTATTCTGCCATGGAACAGGCAAGAGGGTTACAGCACAGCCCAGGGAGCAGCACAGCACAGAGCTCACCCACCCCCTGTGCCAGGAGGGACCAGACCCTGAAAAGCAGAGTGATGTACAGCTCTGCAACCCTAAGGAATTACACAGGGGAGAGCGAGCAGAGGGATGCCCAGGCCACTGAATGGGAATGCTCCTGATTTAGTGACACCTGGACACAATGTCTGCCCAGCAGAGCCTGTGAGAGGGTGGCAGGAGACAGCTACGGTCATCTCTAAGGTCAGAAGATGCTGTGGCCTTGGCCCTGCACTTACCTTTGGTCAATGCAGACTAGAAGTGTTAATTCTTTGGTTGATCATAGAAGAATCATAGAAGGTGTAAGGTTGGAAGGGACCTTTAGAGGCCATCTAGTGTAACCCCCCTGCAGTCAGCAGGGGCATCTTCACGAGATCAGGTCGCTCAGAGCCCCATCAAGCCTGACCTTGAATATCTCCAGGGATGGGGCCTCCAGAGCTTCTCTGGGCAACCTGTACTAGTGATCTACCACCCTCATACTGAAGAATATTTTCCTAATATCCAACTCCCCTTTTGCAGTAGTGCTCCATGCCCTTGTGAACAGTTCTTCCCCAGCTTTCTTATAGGCACCTTTTGAGCTATTGGAAGGCCACTAGAAGGTCTGACCAGAGCCTCCTCTTCTCCAAGCTGAACAAGCCCAACTGTCTCAGCCTGTCCTCACAGGATATAACAAACAATTTGATTCAGGTCATGAGGAAAAAAACCTGGAACTCCAACTTACCACTGTAGGGGAGCTCTTCACTGATTGCTTCATCTACAAGCAATGATGTTTCATAAGTCCTGAAAACAAGGAGTAAGATGAGCTCAGTCCATAAAAACCTACAGGGCTTGTGCAGGGACAAAGCCCACAGCAACTGCTTAACTGCTCCACAAGCAGAGAAAAGACTCACCAGCACCGTGCCACGTTGCGGACTGTGTAACCGCCTCCTCCCAGTACCAGCAAGGGGATGTTGAAGCTCTTTACATACTCCACACACTCCCTAAAAACCCCAAATAAAACAAACAACCCTCCAAATGCCAGAGCTGTTGAGTGCAGCAATGCTGCCACACACTCAAACACCACCATGGCTGGTGGGATGCACTCAAGAGTTGAGGGCTTCCACCCAGGGAGCCTGACCCACGAGCAACTCTGAATCACTGCTCTGCAGCACCTCACACACAGCCTGACTCCAACATCCCCCTCCTACCATACAGGAGTTCCAAAAAACCCACCCAAAACCCTGCTGGTGCTGCTGGCAGGGCAAAGACACAGCTCACAGCAGAGGCTGTACTCACCCATGTCCTCTTATACTGAGGTTAAAACAACCCAAACGGTCACAGCCCAGAGAGTCAGCACCACACTGGGGAAAGAGGCAAATAAACAACACCACAACTTAATTTTGGCTATGGAGGTGTTGCTTTCCAGGCATAGATCAGCATCTCCACCTCCTGAGCACTCTCCTTCACCAGAGGGTACAGATGGAAGCTCAGCTAGGTCACAATAAACCCAAATCCATCCCTGGGGAATCCTCCAGCCTGGGCAAGGGAGGGGTGTGCACACAGAGGCTTGTTTTCTCACCTGAAGTACTATGCAGGTGGGCTGATAGTAATCTACAACCTGGTTAATGACTGGCTGGAAGAGGTGTTTGTAACCTGTGGAGAGAGAGATCTGTCACAGCTCTGGAGCAGCAGGAGCAGCAGGCACCTGAGCAAGGGGAAGCACCAGGGAGCACCTACTTTGGTCATCGATGCCGTCTCGTAGCGGCACGTTGAGGCAGTAGTACCGCCCGCTCTCTGCACCGACCTCATACATGTCACCTGGTCAGGGCAAGGCAGGAGAGTCACACAACCACAGAATCCCCAGGATGGAAAAGACCTTTGAGATCAAGTCCAACTGTTCCCATCCTGTGCTGACCCACATCCCCGAGCACCTCATCTGCCCATCTGTTAAACACACCCAAGGGGGGTGACTCAACCCCCTCCCTGGGCAGCCTGTGCCAGTGCCCCATAACCCTTTTGGGGGAGAACTCTTTCCTAATATCTGCTCTGACCCTGCCCTGGGGCAGCTTGAGCCCATTGCCCCTTGTCCCATCTCCTGTCCCCTGGCTGAAGAGACCATCACCCACCTCTCTGCACCCTCCTGTCAAGTCATTGTAGGCAGTGATAAGGTCTCCCCTCAGCCTCCTCTTCTCCAGGCTGAACCCCCCCAGCTCCCTCAGCTGCTCCTCAGAGGATTTGCCCTCCAGCCCCTTCCCCAGCCTGGTTGCCCTTCTCTGGACTCGCTCCAGGACCTCCATGTCCTTCTTGTGGTGAGGAGCCCAGAACTGGACCCAGCACTTGAGGTGCAGCCTTCCCAGTGCCCAGTCCAGGGGCACAACCACTTCCCTGGCCCTGTGGCCATGCTGGGTCTGACACAAGCCAGGATGCTGCTGGCCTTCTTGGCCACCCAGGCACACTGCTGGCTCATGATCAGTCGCAGTCACCCAACACCCCCAGGTCCTTCTCTGCCAGGCAGCTTTGCAGCCACCCCTAAGCCTGCACTGCTGCTCAGGGTTGTTATGTCCCAGATGCAGGGCAACAACAGCTCTGAGACTTCAGGGGTGTGAACAGGGGTGGGTTTAGCTCTCTGAACCCAGCTGAGACTTGAGATCACTACACTGGTGTTCCTCCCTACTTGCTTTTCCACGCTCTTGCTCCCATCATTTCTCCCTGCAGCTTTCCCTCTGTGATTTCACACCACACTAAAGCCAGTCCCAGCTCAGACTATAAGGGAACCACATACCTGTACCAGGGAAGAAATAGTTCCCATATTTATGGAATGACACAGTCATGACACGGTCTGTCAAGTAGAAAGCCTCCTGCACACCATCTCCATGGTGGATATCGATGTCGATGTACAGAACACGTGGGTGATACCTAGTGAAGAGAGGAAAAGCCACCACTGTGAGCCTGCACCACACTCAACCTCACAATTCCCTGCATGAGTCTGCAGCCCTACAGCTCTGAAAGCCCCCACTGCCATCTCCTTGCCAAAAGGATTCCCCTGAGGCACAGCAAATGGTTTGGCTATGGGACATTTGTACACAAACACACCCACCACGGGACAGATATTGGCATAAAAGGTTCTCAGGTGGGGCCTGACATGGCTTGAAAAGCATGTGGTGAAGAGAACTTGTTTGAACAAGGTGTTGAGGGGGTGGTTCCACTACAAACAAGCAGCCCTTCATTCATATTTAGGAGCTCCAACACTTCTTGTATCATTTTGGGAGAAGAAAGGTAAGCTAGCCAAGGAGGAGTTAGGAACACGTACTGCCTCCACGTGCCAGAGCACTGCCAGGTCTGTGTCCCAGCCAACACTGACACCACCAGCCTGGACTCAATTTACAGGAGCAGCAGGCTGCAGGGTCACAGAGGCAGAGGAAGGGGGGATTTGCACAAGTAAATACATTGGGGTGATGGTCAGTGCTGCTGGAGATACGTCCCTGAGCATCCCCTGGCTGCCAGCTCCACAGCTCCTGCTTGGCTGGAGGGAACTCCTCCAGCTTCTCAGGAGGAAATACTGGTCAAACCCCAAAGAATGGGGGAGCTGGTATCCCCAAAGCCCTAAGGCACTGGGGAGGGACCTGAAAACACATCACAGCATCAAAACAAGAGAGGAGGAGCACATGGTTCATGTCACCTGCCTTGGAACTACAGCTTTAAGGTGATCAGCAGAGCCTCAGTCCCCCAAGAGAGACAAAGCATTTGAGAGAGCCTGGGTCATTTATCCTGGAGACAAACGATGGCAAGGAGAAAAAGGAGATGGAAACACACAGCCCATGTGGGCAGGAAAAGGGAGAAAAGGACCTTCTAAGAGCAGAGGCACCACAGCACTTCCATGGTGGGAAGCAAACTCAAGCACACAGTCACCTGCTGCAGAAATTGTTCCTGAAACCATGGGATGAAAGGACAGGAGCCTTGTAATAACATCCCAGGAGGGGCTGCTGGGCTGTGGTTGGAGCCTCTGGCATATGGGACTCATGTGAGACTAGAAAAGGGGTGTGCAGAGGTACACAGGGAAGACCTGAGGTTCCAAACAGAGCAGGGCAGAGAGGGAGGAGATAGCAGAAACCCCAGTACATCCCAGAAATCTAAGTGAGAGAAGATGCCAATGTCATGCAACTATTGTCTGGTGAACCCCAAATCCTTTTTAATACCATAACATCTTGTCTCAGATTCAATGACAGGAGGGCATTTAAGGAAGAACAGTAATTAAAAAAAATGATCACAGATTAATCCAAGAAACAGAAGGTATTTCTGCAACTCTTCCTCCCATTCTGAATTTATTTTTCATTTTCTAAAAAGAAAAAAGCAGTATCTGACTTTGCCACCCAAAGCAAGTGTCCTTTGATCATCCAGGTGTTGCTCAAGTCCTGTTCTTAAGCCACTCAAGCAAATCCAGAAAGATTTAAGCCATGTAACTGGCTCCAGTGAGCCACAATTTCTGTTCACCTACAAGAGGCAAAACCCCTGAGAGTCAAGAGACCCTGAAATGAGCATTTCACAGATGGGTGAGAAGAGGAATTGAAGAACTCTTGTGTAGCCCTTAAGCTGCACGCAGCAAAACCAGGCAGATATTCCAGTTCTTGAAATGCCCAAGAAAGGGATCAGGACAAAAATGAAGTTCATAGAATCATAGAATGCTATGAGTTGCAAGGGACCCCAAGGATCACAGAACTCCAACCCCCTGCCACAGGCAGGGCCACCAACCTCAGGCCTGGAGCTACACTAGGTTGCCCAGAGCCCCATCCAACCTGGCCTTGAACACCCCCAGGGATGGGGCACCCACCCCCTCTCTGGGCAGCCTGTTCCAGCCCCTCACCACTCTCTCTGTAAAAAACTTCCCTCTAATATCTAATCTAACCCTTCCCTCCTTTAGTTTTAATCCATTCCCCCTTGTCCTGTCATTGTCTATCCTTTTAAAAAGTTGAATCCCCTCCTGCTTATAAGCTCCCTTCAGGGACTGGAAGGCTGCAGTGAGGTCCCCCCACAGCCTTCTCTTCTCCAGACTGAACCAGCCCAGCTCCCTCAGCCTCTCTCCATAGGGGAGCTGCTCCAGCCCTCTAATCATCTTCATGGCTCCTCTGACCCCTCTCCAACAGTTCCACATCTTTCTTGTATTGGGGTCCCAGCTCTGGACACAGGACTCCAGATGGGGCCTCGAGGGCAGAGCAGAGAGGGACAATCCCCTCCCTGTCCCTGCTGGCCACCCCTCTTCTAATGGTTCCCAGTTGTTGGCCTTCCTCTACTCTAGAAAGACAGATGAGAGGGGGGAAACAGAGAGAGAGAGCAGAGCAGCAAAGGGAAAGCACACAGCAGCCAGGACAGCACCCCACTTGCCCCATGTCCTTACTTGAGCAGCTCCAGGATGCCGATGACGATGTCGTTGACGTAACAGAACCCAGAAGCCTGCAAGGCAAAGGGAAGCAAACAGCCTCAGAACAGGGTGGACACAGGGCCCAGGCCTCAGAATGTCAGAGGAATACACAGATTTGCCTCATTACCTCAAATTTTTTGGCGTGATGCAGGCCCCCTGCCCAGTTTATCGCGATGTCACAGATCTAAGAAAGGAAAGAGAAAATCAGTTTAAGGTGATGATGTGGTAACATGTTTGCACTTACTTCACAACCCTGCAGCCCACAAACACCCTTCTGGGGTGCCCTTCCCCTGCACAGACCTTTCCAAAGCTCCATCATGGATGCTAGCCCAAGTTCTGGTTATATCATGTCCATGGTGGGTTAGTCCTGTGCTCTACATTACCTGTTAGACTGGAAAAGATCATCTCCCACCACCACTGCTGCCCCCAGCCAGCAGCAGGCAGAGACCCTGCTGGGTACAGTTTGTTTCCACACTTGCTCTGTACTCTTTGTTACACCTTTTCAGGCCTCTCCCTAAACTGAAACCAGCTGGTTTATGCCCATGTTTCCAAAGATAAGCACATCAGCTCAGTTACCTTGTTGTTCAGCTGTGTTGCTCCCTGCAGCGAGGCCCCAGTATAGCGAGAGCAGAATTCAAACAGGCCTGGGAACACTGGGCTGAAAAGAACCCAAACACAACAACAAACCCATCAGGATTCCAACACAGAACAACTTCTCATTCCTCTCTACTTCTCCACAGCAAAGCCAGGGATAAAACTGCCCAGGGATAGGACCTGAGCAGGCTCAAAACTCATTCTCTGTGAGAATCAGTTTGAGATGGCTCTGACCCTGCTTGTAACGCAGCAGGTACCAGCAGGCAGGGAATCAGCTGCCAACACAGAGGGAAACTCGTTATTACCAGGCCTTCCTGAAAAGATTCCTCTGCTGCCACGTGCCCAGAGCTAGGATGTGGGGTGAGACACTGCATCAGAAGTGATGGCAGGTCTGCTCCCACAGTACCTCCTCTCCAGCTCCATCTCAAAGCTCCTGCCCTCTCCCTGCTCCCAAGTGCTGGGGGAAACCACAACTGGAGCCAAAGTCTGCTCTCAAAGACAGCACTGAGGCCTGACAGCTCTGCCACCATGCAGAGCCAGCCGGGGCAGGGTACAGACACACAGCACTCAGTCCCCGTGTCACACATTCAGGGACACACAACAGCTTCAAGACTGTGGTGTTTTATCTCCCCTTTCCCTCCTGATAGATAGATAGATAGATAGATAGATGAGTGGACAGTGAGGTGGGTTGAGAACTGGGTGTCGGACCGGGCTCAGGGGGTTGTGATCAGTGGAGCAGAATCTGACTGGAGGCCTGTGACTGGCGGTGTTCCCCAGGGCTCAGTGTTGGGTCCAGTCCTGTTTAATATCTTCATCAACGACCTTGATGAGGGAATAGCATCCACCCTCAGCAAGTGCTGATGATACAGAGCTGGGAGGGGTGGCTGACACGCAGGACACTGCACTGCCATCCAGAGACCTGGACAGGCTGGAGAGCTGGGCAGGGAGAGACCAGATGAGGTTTAATAAAAGCAAGTGTAAAGTCTTGCACCTGGGGAGGAATAACCGTGTGTATCAGTACAGGCTGGGGGATGACCTGCTGGAGAAGAGCTCTGCGGAGAAGGACCTGGGGGTCCTGGTTGATGACAGGTTGGCCATGAGCCAGCAGTGTGCCCTGGTGGCTAAGAGGGCCAATGGGATCCTGGGGGGCATCAGGAAGAGTGTGGCCAGCAGGTCTAAGGAGGTGATCCTCCCCCTCTACTCTGCCCTGCTCAGGCCCCACCTGGAGTGTTGTGTCCAGTTCTGGGCTCCCTGGGATAAAAAAGCCAGGGATCTCCTGGAGAGAGTCCAGAGGAGGCTACAGAGATGATGAAGGGCCTGGAGCATCTCCCCTGTGAGGAAAGGCTGAGTGAGCTGGGGCTGTTCAGCCTGGAGAAAAGAAGACTAAGGGGGGAACTAATTAATGTTTATAAATATCTTAAGTATGGGATGCAGGGGGAAATGGCCAGCCCCTTTTCAGTGTCTGTGGAGACAGGACAAGGGGCAATGGCTGTAAATTGGAGCACAGGAAGTTCCACACCAACATGGGGAAGAACTTTTTCCCCAGTGAGGGTGAGGGAGCCCTGGGACAGGCTGCCCAGGGGGGTGTGGAGTCTCCTTCTCTGGAGATATTCAAGACTCCTCTGGACGCCGACCTGTGCAATATGAGCTGGGGAGCTGCTTTGGCAGGGGGGTTGGACCCGATGATCTCTTGAGGTCCCTTCCAACCCCTGTGATTCTGTGATTCTGATAAGAAGATGGTTTCTGATCAGCAGAGCAGCAAGGTTACAGCAGAGTCTTCAGCTCCTCAGCGTTACTATTAAAGCCCAGGCTGTACCAGTACCTCCTGGGGTAACCCTGTTGTCTAGCCAAACACTGCTCCCCCTGCACCAGCACTTACAGCACCCAGAACACTCCAGACCAACCTTACTCTGACAGCCCTTATAATCCTCATCCAGACAAGGCAAACTGCCATTCCCTCAGCCACACAGAGCCCTTCTCAAGAGCATTAAAGGTGGGAACTGACCCTCCTCAACAAGATCTCAGGTAATTTGGTACAGAAACAAGAATATCTCCTTAGTTCCACCTGAAAACCAGGCTCTCAAAAGCTGTCTTGAATTTAATACACACATGCTAAGGTAGCTGAAATGACAGGCAATTATTTTAAGTAGAAATAGTTGGCATGTTCAGAAAGAACCTGAGGCTCTGCAAGGAGGAGAGACACAGTCTCTAACCCAGCAAGCCTACAGCTTAAATACAACTCTGAAAAGGACAACTGAGAGGATCTGAAGAGAAGAGAAAGGCATCAGATATACACAGGAGGGACTCGCTGCTCGTTCTGGTGATCAAGTCAGAAATGGGACATTTTCCCCCAGTTCAAGAAAGATGTGGAACTGTTGGAGAGGGTTCAGAGGAGGACATGGAGATGATTAGAGGGCTGGAGCACCTGCCCTATGAAGAGAGGCTGAGGGAGCTGGGCTTGTTCAGCCTGGAGAAGAGAAGGCTGTGGGGGGACCTCATTGCAGCCTTCCAGTCCCTGAAGGGAGCTTATAAGCAGGAGGGGATTCAACTTTTTAAAAGGATAGACAATGACAGGACAAGGGGGAATGGATTAAAACTAAAGGAAGGAAGGTTTAGATTAGATATTAGGGGGAAGTTTTTTACAGAAAGAGTGGTGAGGTGCTGGAACAGGCTGCCCAGAGAGGGGGTGGGTGCCCCATCCCTGGGGGTGTTCAAGGCCAGGTTGGATGGGGCCCTGGGCAACCTTGTGTAGCTCCAGGCCTGGAGGTTGGTGGCCCTGCCTGTGGCAGAGGGGTTGGAACTCTGTGATCCTTGGGGTCCCTTCCAACTCAAATCATTCTATGATTCTAAGGGAGCTCTTGGGGTTCACAGGAGGCACAGAGCACCCACCAGTCGTCGCCCACGTTGAAGGCATTGAGGCTCTTGGTGAAGCCCTGCATGTTGTTGGGGCTCACTCTCTGCAGGAAGTCGATGTAGTCCTCGGAGTGGAACCGGCACATGTCATGCTGGGACGCCTGGTAGGGCTTGAAAACCTGCAAGAGAGAAAGGCAAGATTATTCCCCATCCAAATGCATCTTGGTTTTTGGCTGTAAGGAGTATCAAAGCTCACTGACAAGCAACCTGCATGAGGCAATTCAAAACCAAGTTCTAATCCATGGGGCTCCTGACAGTCCTGGCCATTTACATACAACAAGCTGCTCCACAGCAGCTCCTTTCCTGCTGATGTTTCTCTTTTGGCCATAAACCCATCTCCCACCTCTACAAAGAGCTGCAGCTCTTGTCACATCCTCTCCAATACCTTCCTTCCCCCACTGCACACTCCCTCTTCCTTGGGGAAGCCAGTGATACCAGACAGCTGAGTTCAATCCCAGAGTGATGAGGGTTGGCAGGGACCTCTGGAGATCACCCAGTCCAACCCCCTGTGATCCAGAGCAGGATCACACAGAGCAGGCTGCACAGGGCAGTGTCCAGGATCATGGGGTTTGAATGTCTCCAGAGATGGAGACTCCCCAACCTCTCTGGGCAGCCTGGGCCAGGGCTCTGCCACCCTCACAGTGAGGAAGTTCCTCCTCATGGTTAGTGAACTTCCTCTGTTCCAGTTTGTGCCCATGGCCTCTTGTCCTGTCCCTGGGCACCACTGAACACAGACTGACCCATCCTCCTGCCCCCACCCCTCAAGGGTTTATCAGCATTGATGAGATGGCCCCAAACTACAGCTTTTCCTATTCCCTTATCAGTCACCAGCTCTTGTACAATTTTAAGACCTGGATACAGGGGCAGTTTTGGCCTCGTTGCCTGTAAGGGGTTCAAGAATTATTTGGAGAAAGCTCACATGCAGACAGCAGAGCTGTGTGAGCTTTGTTTCCTTTGGAAAGCTGGCAAAAAGAAAAAAGGGGAAAAAAATAAGGTTAGGAAACTGGATGGACACAAATGAAAGACCTGGTGACAATACCAGCCTGCCAGCCCAGCACGTGATGCACCCACTGGGAGTTAAAAGTGAACACCACACACCTGATGAGAGGAAATCAGAGCTGCACTGAGACCACTGAGCTTGTTTGTTAATTAAAGCCTGTGCTTTATAGAAAAAGTGGAAGAAGGGTGCTTATCCACCTACACTAACTCCACAGAAAACTCTCCTGGCTTTGCTGACCCATCGGTTCACACAGGGACCTGACAGCACCCAGGCACAGCAGAGCAGCAGGGAAGGTTTAGCAGCAGGACAAACCTCCCTCCTTCAGCCATGCTGAGCTTTGGTTTGCCACATTCTTGTGTGCTGTGGCCACAGATCAGCTGGGAAAGTTGGGGAGAGGTGACCCCAGCTTGACAGGAGAGCAGCCTTTTGTTTGGAGGAGGAGGAGGTGCAGAGGGTGGATCACAGCGTAACCACCACACAAAGTTAACAGGAGCTTTTATAGCCTCAACCAACCTGTAACCCCCCTGCTCTTACTTGCTCATCACTTTGCCACTCACCAACTGCTCAGGATGAAGTTTCCAGCTACAAGAGGAAAATAAAACCCACCAAAAAAAAGGCTTTGAGACTAAAACCACAGTGGAGCACATGGCTCTGCCTGCTGCCTTGCTTGGCCATTTAGATGTTGCAGCAGAAAAGCTTTTTGCTGTTTCTGCAGGGAAAATCCCCACTCTCAGGAAAGGAATTTACTCCCAGAGGTTCCCAGCAAAAACCTGAAAGAGAAATCCTGCCAAGATTCCACATGCCCCCAGCATACTCCAGCTGCATCCCCCTGTGAGCACCACAGCAGGTCATTGTGGCTGGATGTGATTTCATATTAGTTAATTAATTACACAGGGCAGCTTTCCTAATGTTTAAACCAAATTAACACTCTACACTGCATCACAAGACTGTTCCACTGCTCCATTTCAGCACCTGCCTTTCAAAGCTGGTGGTGTGCTTTCCTTCTGGGGCAGCTCCTTCTGTCTTTGCCTTTGTGGGTCTCTCCCAAGAGAGGAAGAGCTGGAAGCTGAGCCCACACCAAACACCAGGGACTGGGACCCTGCTAGAGATAACAACAAAGCCATGCAGCTCAGGCAGGTACAAACCAGAGGTCTAAGATCTGGCTTCTCCCTCCACCCCACTTCAGCTGTTTAGAAGCCACCCTAAAAAATAAGAAGTGGGGAAGCTGTATTGTGATGATGAATTCTGTGTCTTGCCCTGTCCACACAGTGGAAAACACACTGCAGATGTGTGGACTAATCCCACTGGGTGACAGGGCACTCATGGTCCAGCTCCCAGGTGCTGGAGAAGTGCCTCTCACAGACAGGGTTTCTCTTTTTGCTATCACAACTAGATATTTAGGCAGGGATTTGAGGGTGCAGTCAGAACTGGTTATAGTTTTGCTTATCACAGAGCTGTAGGGGTTGGAAAGGACCTCCAGAGCCCATGGGGTCCAACCCCCTGCCAAAGCAGGGTCCCTAGGACAGGTCACACAGGTCGGTGTCCAGACAGGGCTGGAATCTCTCCAGAGAAGGAGACTCCACACCCCCTGGGCAGCCTGTCCCAGGGCTCTGGTACCCTCACTGGGGAAAAGTTCTTCCCCAGATTGGTGTGGAACTTCCCGTGCTCCAACTTGAGGCCATCACCCCTTGTCCTGTCCCCACAGACACTGAGAAGAGGCTGCCCATGTCCCCCTGTGTCCCACCCTTCAGATATTGATAACCATTGATCAGATCCCCTCTCAGGCTTCTCTTCTCCAGGCTGAACAGCCCCAGCTCACTCAGCCTTTCCTCACAGGGGAGATGCTCCAGTCCTTTAATCATCTCCGTAGCCTCCTCTGGACTCTCTCCAGGAGATCCCTGGCTTTTTTATCCCAGGGAGCCCAGAACTGGACACAACACTCCAGGTGGGGCCTGACCAGGGCAGAGCAGAGGGGAGGATCACCTCCTTTGACCTGCTGGCCACACTCCTCTTGATGCCCCCAGGATTCCATTGTCTCTCTCAGCCCCCAGGGCACACTGCTGGCTCATGGCCAACCTGTCACCCACCAGGACCCCCAGGTCCTTCTCCACAGAGCTCCTCTCCAGCAGGTCATCCCCCAGCCTGTACTGATACAGACAGTTATTCCTCCCCAGGTGCAAGACTTTACACTTGCTTTAATTAAACCTCATCTGGTTTCTCCCTGCCCAGCTCTCCAGCCTGTCCAGGTCTCACTGGATGGCAGCGCAGTGTCCTGCGTGTCAGCCACCAATGTCCTACCAGTGGGGATGAGGGAACCTGGGAAGGTCACCCAAGCCTGGAGAAGCAGCTGGTCTGGCTCCAGAGGGACTGGAACTCGCATGTTTCTGTCCACCAGCTCTGCACCATCACCGTGTTTTCATGGTGGGTCACGATTTACCCCTAAAGCTGCAACATGAAAACATGTACCTGAGGCAAACCCACCATGCAGGGACCTCTGGAGATGACCCAGAGCTCCACAGCTCCCAAAAATCTGACTATTGCTCCTCTGCAACTGCAAGCAACAACCTACACTCGAGTTTACAACCAGTCTGAGAGCCTCTGTGTCACCTCTGGGGTCACCCAGTTCAGGCTCACAAGGAACAGGGGAAGTGGCTGGTTGGCACAGCCTGACCACAGATGGGTGAGGAGCATGTGTGGGATGCATGAGGAGAAAGAGGAAGGATAGGGGGAAAGTCCTCACACATCAGAGGAACCATGGTCTTGCCCTTCTTTCACCTCCCCATCTGTGAGCTGTGCATGACGATGCCTGTGACAGAAGTGCCCCTCACCTCTTTTCATGAGGCAAATCCAGGACAAGACACCAGAAATGGATATATAAATATATATAGATGTATATTGATATACATATATAAATACAGGTTGTACATAGCCCCTTAAGTGCCTGGAGCTGCAAGCTGTGACATCTGAAATAACATTTTGGGTCAGGGCCTTTCCCCATCAGGCAGGTCACAGGCTCTGGAGACAACAGGCAACAGCTACACCAGGCCCCCAGCACAACCAGGCAGCCCAGGAGTTACATCATTCGATGGTCCACATGGGCTCTGAGGCCACCCCACTGCACTGAAAGAGAGCAGAACCCAACAGGAGACAAAATAAGTTGCCCCCAGATGATCAGCAGCTGCAGGAGGTGTGTTCTGCACCTCAGAACAGGCAAGAAGGCCTCTCAGGGGAAGAATGGTGGAGGCCTTTTCCATTCCTACCACAGTTGTGTAGCACAATGCATGAAGGTGCACACCCTGTACCCCTGAGAGCTGCTCCTTTCACAGAATCCCAGACTGGGCTGGACTGGGAGGGACCCCAAGGGTCACAGAGCTCAACCCCCCTGCCACAGGCAGGGCCACCAACCTCAGGCCTGGAGCTACACAAGGTTGCCCAGGGCCCCATCCAACCTGGCCTTGAACACCCCCAGGGATGGGGCACCCACCCCCTCTCTGGGCAGCCTGTTCCAGCCCCTCACCACTCTCTCTGCAAAGAACTTCCCCCTAATATCTCATCTAACCCTTCCCTCCTCCAGCTTCACTCCATCCCCCTTGTCCTGCCAGTCTCTGCCCTTTAACAAGCTGATTCCCCTCCTGTTCCTCTGCTCCCTTCAGGCACTGGAAGGCTGCAATGAGGTCCCCCCACAGCCTTCTCTTCTGCAGGCTGACCCAGCCCAGCTCCTTTGCTCTGTGCTGCAAGAACAGGCAGAAGAGGTGACCAAGGACTCCAGGGAATGGAGCCTGGTTCAAACCCTCTTGCACCAAACAAAATAAAATGTTCCCAAGAGGGGTACCACACCCCATGGTGATAGTCCCTCACCCCAAAACTAAGAGATTTCTTAAAAGATGAAAGGTTAGCTTTTCTTTCTGATTATCCCTACGTGCTGGGGATTGCACAGGATGCCAGGAACAGAGAATTCTAACACAGGGAGTGCACTGAACTAAACTGTTTGAGCTGGCTGGGCATCAGAGGCTTTGAGGAGCTGGCTGGACAATCATTTATCAGGTATGAGAGGGGATTAATGAACCCCATCAAGGTGAATTAGCAAGCCTCTTGGGTTTTTTTTCCTCCAGCATTACTACTCTACGATCACACAGTGGTCACTGGGTCCTTCCTAGAAGGGGCCACAGACACAGAGAATTCACACATGGTGCCCAGTGGTTCTGCTGCACCTCCAGGGATGGCACTGCAAGCCCAAGTCTGAACCAGATGCTGACCACTAAGGTCAGTGCCTTTCCCTTTGGCTTCACATAAGCTCTGGAAGTTACAGGGGGGAGCTCAGGTCAGCCCAAAGCCTTGAGGAAGCTGTGAAAGACCTACCACCACTGGCTCAGCCTTACCACAGAGGCTGTGACCGGAGTCAGCAGCACAGTGCACAGCTCTCCAGCACCTCTCCTGCATGACAAAGCCTAAACCACCGGCTCTGAGGGCTGCCTGCCTGGAACCACCCCTGCAGCCCCCTCCTCCTTGGAGCAGGGTGTGTGTGTGTGTGTGTGTGGGGGGGGTGTCACTCCCCCGTGGGGCCGCGGGAGAAGAACCACTTACAATCATCTTCTTGTAGAGCCCGTAGTGCAGGACCAGGCTGTGGGTCAGCGCCAGGCGGTGGGGCTTCATGGGGTGTCCCGCTCCTGGGGGGGGAACCACACGGGGAGTCACCGCGGGGGCGGACACACAGCACCCCCCCCCTCCCCTTCCATACCCTCCCCTTCCATCCCATTCCCTTCCATCCCATTCCCTTCCATCCCCTCCCCTTCCATCCCCTCCCCTTCCATCCCATTCCCTTCCACACCCTCCCCTTCCATCCCATTCCCTTCCATCCCATTCCCTTCCATACCCTCCCCTTCCATCCCATTCCCTTCCATCCCATTCCCTTCCATCCCATTCCCTTCCATCCCATTCCCTTCCACACCCTCCCCTTCCACACCCTCCCCTTCCACACCCTCCCCTTCCACACCCTCCCCTTCCATCCCCTCCCCTTCCATCCCCTCCCCTTCCATCCCCTCCCCTTCCATCCCATTCCCTTCCATCCCCTCCCCTTCCATCCCCTCCCCTTCCATCCCCTCCCCTTCCATCCCATTCCCTTCCACACCCTCCCCTTCCATCCCATTCCCTTCCAGCCCATTCCCTTCCAGCCCATTCCCTTCCAGCCCCTCCCCTTCCAGCCCATTCCCTTCCATCCCCTCCCCTTCCATCCCATTCCCTTCCATCCCCTCCCCTTCCATCCCATTCCCTTCCATCCCCTCCCCTTCCATCCCATTCCCTTCCATCCCCTCCCCTTCCATCCCATTCCCTTCCATCCCCTCCCCTTCCATCCCCTCCCCTTCCATCCCATTCCCTTCCATCCCATTCCCTTCCATCCCCTCCCCTTCCATCCCATTCCCTTCCATCCCATTCCCTTCCATCCCCTCCCCTTCCATCCCATTCCCTTCCATCCCCTCCCCTTCCATCCCATTCCCTTCCATCCCCTCCCCTTCCATCCCATTCCCTTCCATCCCCTCCCCTTCCATCCCATTCCCTTCCATCCCCTCCCCTTCCATCCCATTCCCTTCCACACCCTCCCCTTCCATCCCATTCCCTTCCATCCCCTCCCCTTCCATCCCATTCCCTTCCACACCCTCCCCTTCCATCCCATTCCCTTCCATCCCATTCCCTTCCATCCCATTCCCTTCCATCCCATCCCAGCCCCGGGGCCGAGGCCAGGCCCGACGCGGGGCCGTGCCCGGGGGACCCGCCCAGCCACCCCCAGCAGGCCCGCTCAGCACCGGGCCGCAGCGAGGGGCCCAGCCCCGGGCCGCCCCGCTTCTCCCCAGGCCCCGGCCCGGCCCGCACCGTAGTGGAAGTTGCCCACGTCCGGGTCGTAGAAATAGGCCACGGTCTTGGCCATGGCGGAGAGTCCGGGCCGCCCCGCCGCCGCCGCCGCCGCCGAGCCCTTTCGTCATCACACCGCGACGGCGCCGCGAACACACTCCCGCCCGAGCGCCGGCGGCGAGTGATGGGCGGCCCGGGGGGGGCGGCCCCGGGGGCGGGGACGGCGCCCCCGCGGTCCTACCGCCGGCCCCGCCTCGCCGCTGGGCCCAGCCCCCCCCCGTAGCCCCTCGAATCGCATCCCCGCCGCTGCTTGCTGCCTGCCGCCTACCCCCAGCTGCCCCCCCCCCCCCAAATCAGTCACCCCCGGGTGTCCCCAGTCACCCCCAGCCGATGCCAGTTACTCCCAGTTGCCCCATAGCTGCTGCCCCCCAGTTGGTCACCAGTTCCCCCCACCTTCCTCCCAGTCACCCTCAGTTATCCCCAGCGCTCCTGAGCACCCCCAGCTGCCCTCGCCACACCCAGTTACCCCCAGTTGCCCCCAGTTGCCCCCAGTTGCCCCCAGCAGCCCCCACCTGCGCCTGGTTGCCCCCCACATCCTATCCCCACCATGTGGGTGCAGCCCCCCCCCGCCCCACACCCCAGCTGTGGGTGCTGTTGGAATTAGGGTGCAGTGAGCATGGAGGTGCAGCCACAGGACACCCCCACCCTGATAGGACTCTCTGCCCACCTCAAAGCTGTGAGGGACAGGGACAGCCACTGCTGGCTGTTACCTGGCCAAAGAGCACCCCCCAGTCCCACCCTGCCAGGGTGCAGGTCATCCCGACCTCAGGCACCCTCCAAATATACCTGGCTGGGGTCTGCAGGCAGCAGGGACAGGGGGGAGAACAAAAGCTGGATGGAAAATCGCCCTGTACAAATAAACAGCCATGGGGAACAGGGGAGAACCCTGGACATGGTGAGGGGTGGGACAAGGGCTGTGCCACTGTGGATGTGTGGGCACAGATCTGCTCCCCGTGGACTGGAAAGAAGGAAGGATGGAAGGAGCAGGGAGCCTTGCCCAAAGGTTTGGGAAACAAACGTGCCAAAACAAGTGCTTGGCAAGGTCTGGGTCCTGCTGGTCTCCTGCCTGACTGCTCCCCGGGGGCAGGAGGTTGGGGGTGAAGCAGGTAGGTTGCCCACACCCCCTGCAACAAAACAGGGTGCCAGGGAGGAGCAGGCAAAGAGTGAGGACTCCCCCAATGGAGGATGGAGACCATGGCATCCATCCCTGGGGGTGTTCAAGGCCAGGTTGGATGGGGCCCTGGGCAACCTTGTGTAGCTCCAGGCCTGGAGGTTGGTGGCCCTGCCTGTGGCAGGGGGTTGGAACTCTGTGATCCTTGGGGTCCCTTCCAACCCAGCCCAGTCTGGGATTCTATGAAGGAAAGCCCTTGGTGTGCAGCAAAGGCAGCTTCACACATGCACAGCCTGAGGTGCAAGAGATGAGGCTGGGGGGGGGGTGGTGGTGTGTGGAACAGGATTTTGGGTGAGAGAACTTTTGTCAACTCATGATTAGATCATGGGATTATTCAAAGATGCTTTTGGCTGACGCTACCACTTACTGCAGGGACACTGCTCCCTCCACACTGCTCCTTGTGCCCTCCAGAGGTATTTCCCATCACAGCAAGGATGCTCCAGGGAACACCAGGACCCTCTGACCACGACCCTGAAGGTCACAGCTGTGGTCGTGGCCATCTAGACCAGTTGACCGCTGTCACAGTGAGCACTGAGCCCAGCACCCATCATCACAAATCAACAGGGTTTTAAGGTGCTGAACAACAAGGGTGTAGCAGCAAACACGAGGAGCGTTGCTGACGTCTTGGCTGGGGCTGCTCGCTCAGCCTGACGATCACCCAGCCACCACTGGCAAGGTGCTGCCACCAGATAGTGTCCAGCTGGGGCCACTGAGCCACCCAGGCAGCAGAGCTGGGGTGTCTGGCTGTGGGAAAAGGGTGAGGAGTGGGAGGAAACACATCCCTGCTTCTAGCAGGGATCACTTTGCCAGCTGAGCTCTGTTTCTGGAAGCTGGTTGCTGCTCTGGACATCTCCATGGGTCTTGGAGCAGTGCAAAGATAGTGTTGGGGAGGGATATTTTTAGATGCTTTTTGTGCTCAGAGAGCAGAGCCCGCTGTGGTTTAAAGGCCATTAGCTTACTGGGCATGTTTGAGAAACTTAAATGAGGGCTTGAGACTCAGGGAGATGTTTGATGTGGTGGGATGGAGCAGTTTTGCAGGGATGGTGGCATGTCTTGGGCTGAGCGTTGTGGTGGAGCCCCCAGGAGGTGTTGTGGTAGATTGGAGACCCTGTGGGTTTGCTGGAGCAGGGTGATCTGGCCTGTTGAGCTGCCACGTGGCTGACCAGCAGGACTGGGGTGGGTGATTTCCAGAGCAGGCACCTTTGTGGGTTGATGCCCGTTGTGATGGCTGGGGAGGGAGCGAGCAGATGAGAGGTAACATGGCAATACACTGGGACTGGAGCCAGCTGTGGGATGGAGCGATGTGGGATGGTGCTGCCCCTTCACCCTCTGTCCTCTCCATCCCTGGCCACCTTGGGATCTGGTGGCTTAAAATTCAAGGGCTTCTGGGCAACATCCCGAGAGTATTTGAAGCCTCCAAGGACTCCAAGGATGGGGTCAGGAGTGGTGACAGAGGATGCAAAGCCCAGCCTCTGGGAAGCCACGAGCATCCAGCTGTGTTTGCACCAGGCAGGGACAGTCCCTCTGGCTGGGATGGACACAGCCAGGCTGGGATGGAGAGTGTGGGCTCAGCCCTGCTGTGCTGGCTGGCCTCAGGGCAGAGGGGAGATGTGGTGTCATCTTTTGGGTGGGATAAGGCTCCTGCTCTGCCAGTAAAAGTGCACACATGTCCCATGGCAGGGCAAGATCAGAGGGCTGGAGCAGCTCCCCTATGAAGAGAGGCTGAGGGAGCTGGGCTGGGTCAGCCTGGAGAAGAGAAGGCTGTGGGGGGACCTCATTGCAGCCTTCCAGTCCCTGAAGGGAGCAGAGGAACAGGAGGGGAATCAGCTTGTTAAAGGGCAGAGACTGGCAGGACAAGGGGGATGGAGTGAAGCTGGAGGAGGGAAGGGTTAGCTGAGATATTGGGGGGAAGTTCTTTGCAGAGAGAGTGGTGAGGGGCTGGAACAGGCTGCCCAGAGAGGGGGTGGGTGCCCCATCCCTGGGGGTGTTCAAGGCCAGGTTGGATGGGGCCCTGGGCAACCTTGTGTAGCTCCAGGCCTGGAGGTTGGTGGCCCTGCCTGTGGCAGGGGGTTTGAGCTCTGTGACCCTTGGGGTCCCTTCCAACCCAGACCAGTCTGGGATTCTGTGATTCTATGACAAGGACTGAGCTGCCTGGAGGGATGCTGAGGTGATGGAAGCAAGGTGGGCACTGGGTGCACGTGATGCCCCAGGAGGAGTGTCAGGAGGAGAAACATGATCAGCTGCTGCAGCTGGGTTGTCCCTGATGTTCCTCCCAGCTGCAAAGCTGGGTGGGGTGGGAGCAGCTTGACAGCATTAGAGCCCCCTCCTCATCCTGGTTCATCCGACCTAGGAGCAGGATTTAGCACCATCTTCCCTCCCCCCATCCTGCTGCTCCCCCTCCTCAGTGTTGTGAAAATGCTTCCACACCAGAGGCCATGGAACAGTGAGACTCTTCCCTGGGAGCAGGGAGGGCTGAGCAACCCCGGGCTGGTTTCTCCTTGGCACGGGTGAAGGCTGCAAGGGGGGTGGGGTGCAGCAATGTGTCGGGTGGGTGGGAATGCCTGGGAGGAGAAGAGAGGGATTTATTGTGCAGGGCAGCGTGCGTGGGCACGAGGGAAATGGGGAGAAGCTCACCATGAGTGCATCCCCTCAGGGCTCTGCAGGAACCCAGACCTGTGAGGTGCCCCTGCTTGGAAGAAACAGGGGCAAGGAATAAACTGCCTTTAAGATCTTCATGGGGTGATGTTGCTGCTTGTTGATCCAGCAGCAGGAGACCTCTCCTCTCCTGCAGCCTTAGCAATGTAGGGCAGGAAGTCTTGCAGCCCGTGGGCTTTTCTTGGTCCATCTTAGGGCCTGTTTCCCTGCCAGGACAGCGGGTGGCACCTGCGATGCTGTGACCTCCTGAAGGGGTGAGGGGAGGGGGCTGAGTCACCTTCCTTGGGTGTGTTTAACAAAAGGGGAGATGAGGTGCTTAGGGGTATGGTTTAGCTTAGGATGGGATTGGTTGGACTTGATGAGCTTAAAGGTCTTTTCCAACCTGGTGATTCTGTGACTCTGTGGTGAGGAGGATCCTGGTGCCCTGAGAGCTGACTCTGGGCCGGTTGCAGAGAGGGGCAGGAACCCTCATCACTGTGTAGCTGAGAGCCTGGAGGAGTTGCAGGTTGCCTGTGGGATAATTCCCACAAGTGACCATGTATCTAGAAGGACACTTGGTTTGGTAGGAGGGGGGTAGGAGGGATTTTTAAGGGTTGCCTTCAAGGTCTGGCTGGGGAAAGGGTGAAGGACTGAGGGGAGCAAGTCTAATCTGCAGCAGCAAAAGAGATTTTGGGTGAAGCCTCCCAGAGCGAGGTGGAGATGGGGGACCACCACCACCGCTGGGGATGGCAAACAGCTCAGCTGTCCCTTCCTTAAGGAGGGAGAGACAGGCAGGGGCAGGCTGTTGGGCTGCGGGGTTTCTCGGGTCTCCTTGGTGCTGTGACCCCAGCGTGGGTGCCTGCACCCTTCTCCCCCTGCCCACGCTGACACGGGACCAGTCCCGGTTCTACCCAACCCCACTTCCAGCCCTCTGCCCTCCCATCCCCACGGCTCATCCCGCTCAAAAACCCTGCTGAGAGCTTCAGAAAGGAGGGTTCCCCGGGGAAGGGGAGGGGGGGGGCGGGGGGGAGGGAAGGAAATTCGGGGCTTGGCTTGCGTGCGGGCGAGGTTATTGGCCCCGGGGCGGGCGGCAGCAGCTCGCCAGCGCTGGCTCCCTGAGCGGCATTCCTGTCCGCTCCCCACTGCAGCTGCCGGCCTGAACTTCTCTCCCGCACCTCCCGCCACTCAAACCGCACCGGAGAGGTTGTTTTTTTTTTATCCCCAGGGTCGGGACAGGCGGGTGCTGCCTCCAGCAGATAGCGACGGGCTGTCGCGACAGCCAGAAGCCGGCTCGGCTCCTTCTTGGGGAAGGAAAACAGCTGGGAGCCGGGAAGGAGCTGTGTGTGTGTGGGGGGGGGGGGGGTGAGGGGCTGGAGGATGCTCGCCGCGGTCCCCAGCCGCGGGGATGCGGGGTTGCTAGGAGGCAGGTGAAGGTGAAGAGGAGAGCGCTGCGGAGGACCGCAGGCCCAGGTACGGCCGCAGCGGCGGGGGCGAGGGACGGTCGGGGCGGGGGGGGGGGACACAGACACTCCGGCCGTGCCGGGGAAGCCGAGGCGGCGAGCGGGCGGTCAAAGCTCCGAGGCCCCGGGAAGGGAGCCGGGGGAAGCCCGGGGAGGAGAGAGGGAGCTCGGTTCTGCGGGACGCCGATGCGGGAGCCGCCGGCCCTCCGCCAGCCCGGCTGCCGCGGCTCCTTTGCCTTTGGCGGCGGAGGCCCGCGGCCGGGAGTAGCGAGGGATGCGGGGGGAAACGGGCTGGCACGGCGCGGGGAGGATGCTCAGCCCCCGGCAAGGGCGAGCAGCGGGATGCCGCCCGCCGCAGAGCCCGCGGGAGGACGGGGGACCGGTGCCCTTGGGAAGATGCCTGCAAGGGATGGGGGAGCGCCGCAGCCCGGGGCCGGGCTGGCCTGCGGGGATGCTGCCGCCGCTGCCCTTGGGATGCCTCTTGCCGGTGCGTGTGGGGTGGCGGTGTCCTTGTCACCGAGCTGCCTCCAGCCTGCCCATTCCTCCGCGGGGCTCCTGCCATGATGGACCTGTCAGGGGGAAAGATGAGCCCTTGGCAGACCTCCCGGAGCCAGGAGCAGGCTCTTGCCCTAGGTAGATGGGAGAAGAGGAGGATAGGCACAGGGAGGCTGGCAGGGGGTGAACACCGGCCTCTCTGATCCACCTTCCCCCTTTCTCCTAGATCCGCATGTCAGACCAGAACAGCACCAACAATGGGGAGTCAGACCCCCAGCACAGCCTGTCTATGGTCTTCCTCCTCGTCCTTGTCTTCTTCATCATGGGGCTGGTGGGTTTCCTGATCTGCCATGTCCTGAAGAAGAAGGGTTACCGGTGCCGGACGTTCCGGGACGAGCTCGACCCAGATAACAAGGATGTGCTGGCAGAGCTCCAGGCTGGTGAGTGCTGGGGCGGTGGGTGCTCAGAGGGGCTTGGGTGCTGCCTTTTGCTCTTGTGGACTGATGCTCCTTAAACACGCTTCTGGCAGGTGGGCTGGGGTGGGAGGGTTACCTGTCATGGGTTGGCATGGGGTGTTCCCAGAAGATCAGAGGACTCTCCCAGGGGGGAGAGTCCTCTGATCTTCTGGCTCTGTGGGCTGGCAAATGCTGGTGGTGCCAGGGAGGTGGGAGCCAGTGTCTGCCCCTTCCCAAAGCGGTATCATCACCAAAAGATCATTGTGATCAGCAGCCAGGACCTGCTCAATCCCCAGCACCTGGACCCTACAAGGAAAGCATCTCTATCCAGGACACGAGCTGTCCCTCCACCCCTTTGGCATTAGGAGGTCCCACATGGGGCCAGCCTGGTGTTTGCTACCAGTCCTACAGGCCAGAGGAACTGGGGTGTTTCCTTGAGATCCATGCTGGAAGGAGGCCTTTAGTGTTTCTTCCTTCACTTCAGACCAGTGTAAGCAGCTCTTGGGTAGTAGGATTGGGAAGTCACTGCAGCATTGACCGTGGCTGCAAGGCAGAGCTCAGCCCAAGCAAGCTCCATCATTTAGTGTTTTCATGAGTCTGAAGTGGAAAAGACATGTTCCTCCAGCTGCTTCCTTGCCTGAAAATGGCCAAATGGTGCTACATAACTCCTCTGGATCCTCTGTGTCATTGGCAGCGCTCCGGAGGGTCAGCATCTCCTGCTGCCACTCCTCATGCATGGGAGGGAAACATGGCTCCCCCATGGATGCAGTTGGAGCTTCCAGGCGTCCTTGGATATGCTCCTCTGGCTTTGACAACTTGGGTGCATGTCACATGGAGACAGTGTCTGAATCTTCCAGGATTGAATTTGCCCACTGGAGCCACCAGAGCTCAGGAAAACATCTCTGTGGGCTTCCAGGAGCACGGCGACTGCCCCTGAACATGCTTTTTGAGGGAGCTGCCTACCAGACCACAGCTCTAACCCACTCCCATGAGCACATTACACTGCAGACTGGGCTGAAGGTCCAGCCAGCCAAGGTTCTTGCCTCCAACAGTGGCCAGAAGCAGGCTGTGATGAACACTAGGGATGAACACCACAACAGAGCAGACACCAAGCCAAGTTTGCTCAGGATACTCTTTTCAGCTTCTAATAGTGTGTAGCTCTGGAGCTTTCTCCATCAGAGATGGTTTCTGTATTTAACAGTGGGGTTCTTTTTTGTGCACTTGTCCCATTTACCCTTGGAGACTTTTAGGACCCACAGCACCCTGTGGCTGGGGGCTCTGGGCCTGGACTGTCCCCACAAGGACCCTTCTCTTGTTTCCCTCCTGCTTCCTACCCATTTCATGTAATTCTCCCCAATTCTGAAGGAGCAGCACAACCCCCCTCTCCCTGCATGTACAGCTGCTGCTTTGTCTATTTCCAGGGTGAGGGACCTGGTGCTCCCCAGGGGCTGCCCGGTGTGATGTGGCCCCACAGTGCTTCTCCAACCTCTCCATTGATGGGATTGCTCCTGGGGAGGGGACAGGTGAGCTGAGTGTCTGAATGCCAGCCCTCAGCACCACATTTTCTCTTCTCAGATGAAGAGGAGGAGCTGAACGAGGACACGGTGGAGAAGATCGTGAGATGCATCATCCAAAACGAAGGTGAGCATTTCCTGGAGCTGGCCTGGAGACCAGCTGCCTGCTTTGGCTGACACATTCCCTTTTTCCTCTCTCCTCAGCAAACGCAGAGGCCCTCAAGGAGATGCTGGGGGACACTGATGGGGACATCCCAGTGCCAGTGCCCAGGTGAGAGAAGCCTATACCAGCTTGTGGCTCTTGCAGAGGAAGATCACTCTGCAGCCAGCTCTTATTCCAGCTTGTTATAAAGCATCTTCCCAACAAGAAGCCCTGCTCCCCTGGGGGCTGCAATGAGTGCTTCACCCCACTGTCAAGGGGAACAGCCCTTCTCATCCCTCTCCTCACAGGAGGTCCCCTCCAGAGCTGCTGATTCTCAGGGCTTGCTGCAGGTTGGGAAGACTCCTCCAGGCAACATGACCTGTCCTGTCTTTTCCCCATTGCAGCCTTTGTCCTCACCGTAACAGTCAGGACGGGGGCCCCCCACACCACCACACGGTGCACCTGGGCTCCACGCAGGCCCCCTGCATCCACTGCAGCAAGAGGAAGAGGCACCCGCTGCACCGGCAAGGCCGCTCCAAGGAGGGCAAGGGCAGGATGCATCCTGGAGAGACCACTGTCTTCTCAGTGGGCAGGTATTCCAATGAGCTTTGCCAGACATGGCCCGGCTGCTCTGATGGAGCACGCATTGCAGAGCATCTTCTCAGGTCCCCCACTCCTTTCCCTGTGCCAAGCACCTTCTGGCTCTTCCCCCTCTAGATGCCCCAGTTGTAGCTCTGCAGTTGGGAATCCCCAGGATCCAGGGGGCTCCTGCACCTGGAAATGCCTGTGGTATGTGGCAGGCCATGACACACCGGTGGCTTCTCTCCTCCTTCTCCGGGAAGGTGACTCAGGCTTGGCTTGTCCTGCTGACTCAGGGCTGGCACAGCCCCAGATCCCTGTCCTTTCAGAGCCTGCTGTCCCAGCTGCCTGTGAGCAGGGCCCAACATGGGCAGTGACCCCAGTTTTAGGGGTCTCATTAGGAGGGGGAGAAGGTAGCAGCAGGTCTGAGGTGGAAGTTACCAGCCACCACCTTCAGAGTGAAGGAGTGGCTACGCTCCTCCAGGTCATTGCCTCCAAGGATGCACTGTAATTAGGTGCCACAGGAGGAATCTAAGAACAGGGGAGTGTACCCAGCAGTGTGCCCAATGCTTCCCACAAACACCCTTCCAGTCCCCACTTGATCTCACCTCAAGGGACTTCCTGAGCTGCCTGTGGTCTGTGTAACCATCAGGCTTGCCCAGGTTGCTCCATTCCCCAGCAGAAAACATGCACAAGACCTTCAGCAGGATCTTCCAGGGCTCAGCTTTGTACCAGTGTGGTGACTGGGGCAGGGTGACAAGCAACTGCTGGTCCCTGGATGGCCACTCTGGTGAGACACAAAGCTTTGCTGTGCTCAGATCCTGCAGGAGGTCTTCATTCAGGGTCTAAGCCTTGATGAAGCTCCATGTAGTGGTCTAGATAGGTAGTCCTTCTGTGGTAATGTTGAGCTGGTGTGGGCATCTGGGGGTGTGTGTGTGTATTTTTCCACCACTGCAACTAGGGGGTTGAGTAGGGAGGTGAACTGGGGCTGGTTATGGGGAGCTGGAAAAGGGGGGAGACATGCCAGACCTCCCCATGCTGAACTCCACCTAAGATCAGACCTTCTGGGGACTGACAGCTTCAGGCATCCTCTTTGCCTGTTGCTGTCAGCTGTCCTTGGTTTCAGGGGTGGTGTTTGGTAAGACACATCTCTGCACCACTGCGTATTGATGGCTAATCTCATTCCCTGGCTCGTACCCAGCTCCAGCCACTCCTCTGTGTCCTTCATCCATGCTCTTCTCTGTCTCCTTTCCCTCACCACTGAGTGCTGGAGAAGGTGGTCTTCTTCCCTACAGATGCTTTCCCTCAAACCTTGGTTTCCTCTCTTGATACTTAATACTCCATGTCACATCAGCCTTCTCCATGGGAAGCCATGGCATTTCTCCAAGGTTATGCTTTAAAACTTCATGCTTCCTGAATCTCCTTGGTGTGAGGTCCAACTCCAAAGGCACCTGTGTGCCCATGAGCTACAAAACCACCTCCAAACCCTGGTTCTCATTTCCAAGCCTTTGCTCTTCTAGATCCAGGGTGACTGTGCTCTCTGTGTCTCCTTCACTGCCCACCTCCTCACTGCACAAAGCACCTTGATTTGTGACTGATCCTACCCACAGAATCTCCTTTAACCCAGCTCTTCTCTCACAATCCTTGAGGCTTGGTCCTCTCTTTGGATGCAGTGGTTGAGAGTCCATCCCCCTCTCCTGTCGTCATTGACCCAGGCTGGTCCCTGGATTCCAGGCACCAGAAGTGGTGCTCACTGCTAAGGGATTGGAAAGGAATGAATCAGTGGAGGTCCACCAAGATCATCCAGGGCTGGAGCATGTGGCATGTGAGGAGCTGCTGAGGGAGTGGGGTTTGTCTGGCCTGGAGAAGTCTAAAAGGGGAAAGTTGCTGTAAGTCACAACAAGAGAAATCCAGAAAAGATGGTAAGGAAAAACCTCTTTTCCTGGGAAATGGTGCAGCCCTGGGACAGGGCCCAGAGGAGTAGGGGGTCTCCATCCTCAGAGATTTCCAAAACCTGACTGGATGGGGCTCTGAGCAGCTGGTGGACTGGTTTTGAGCAGAGGGTTGGACTAGAGACTTCCTGGGGGCTTTTCCCCCCTAAATTATTCCACCCTTCTGATGTACCTGGTGTTACACCATCTGTACTCTCACCTTTACAACTTATCTTGGGCCTTTCCCTAAACCAGTTGCTGTTGGTGGCAGAGCTCACCCACCAAGGCATCTGCATCTGACCCTCCATCCTTGGCCCCATCAGCTGCTGTGTGTCACGTCCTACTGAACCAAATGTCTTGGTGATGCTGACAGGACAGGCAGCCAACGCTCTCCTGCCTTTCCCCTCACCACCCAGAGGTCGGTTAACGTTCCCTCTTGTCCTCCCTGGCTGCTCCTTTGAATCCATTCCCAGCTCTTCTCAGCTGACATTGCTCAATGGCACCACCACCAAACAGCCCTGCCACTCACACCTCATTCCCAGCCCTCTTCAGGGCTGGAATGTTCTTTGGTCTCCCCGAATCGTGATTCCAAATATCTGGATAGACCTGAAAGGTCACATTTGCTGCTGCTTGGCCTGACCTGAGCAGTCCTGTGGGCACCTTGTCCAGAGCTGGAGCACTTCTTGACCATTCCCATCGTGAGCAGCCCTTCTGATGCAATGCTGAGGGGTCTTTATTGGCCACAGTCTGTAGCCCACACCTCAGCCTGGTGGTGGTCTCCATCTCTGCTTTCTCACCTGGGGTCTGCTCTTCTCTCTCAGACCTTTCTGCTCACCTTCTTCCTTCAGGATGGCCCTACAGCCACTCTCTCCACCTCTGGGTCTTGTTCTTCTTTCAGCCACAGCAGCACTTGAACTTTAATGCTGAAATAGCAGCTGAACCAGGGCCATCTGCAGCTTCTTCATGAGTGACTCAAGTGCAGGGAGAGCAGTTGCTGGGTGAGTCACGAGCTGTGTGAAGTCTCTGTGGTGGGACCTGTGTTCTTTGACTGGTGGACAGCAGCTCACCATGGAAGAGGTTTCCCATCTGCTGGTCTGGCAGTGGCTTGCAGGGCTTATGAAGAGGAATCACAGGGTTAGTCACAACCAGCTCACCTGCAGTTTTGCAATTCAGAGTTCCAGGCTTTGCCTGCTCATCACCCCTCACAAATTCCTAAGTTATGGTAGATCTCCTAACTTCTCTCTCCTCCCCAGGTATAATATTGCAACATCTCCTATGATAAATGCACCCTCTGTAGGTGTCAGGCCAACTCCTGCAGTTGTTCTCCCACCCACCCTGGAGCTCTGAGCTGTTACCTGGTACATGGTGGAGTTTTGGTGAACCACCTAGGTACCATCCATCACTCCAGGAGGTGGTGCTCAAGGTGCTCTGGCAGATTTTAGCCAAACAGCTCCTAGTGGCTTTTGATCCTTGTACCCTAATACAGCTTGCCCTACCAAAACCCCTGTCCTGGCCTTCACTGAGGGGGGAACCACCTGCCAAACCCTTGGGCTCTTGTTCCTCTGATGGCAGTCAGTCACTGGGTGCAATGTCCAAATGGCTCTGCATGGCCATTCCTTCCTCACCAGGCTCAGAGTGATTCCATTTCACTTTCTGAATCAACTCCTGGGCTTCTCTACAAGCTCTTGTTCACCCAGATCACATCTCAGAACATTTCTAAGGACCATCTTGCTGCGCAGGGGACAGGCTGGCTGGCTCTGCACCAGCCAACATCTCTAGTGACCTTGCCATCCTTCTTTTGCTATTTGTTTTGTCAAAAACGAAGGGGGAAATGGCTCCAAATTGGGGGGGGGGCATGAGCAGAGTGGGGGATGAGCGGTGTTGAATGGATCTGAAAGGCTGGAGCTCAGCACCCACCCATGACAAAGAGAGGAGAACCAAGGCTGGAGGTGCAGGCAAGCTGGCAACACAGCTGGGAGAAGGAGGAGGGAAGAGACTGTGCTCTCTCTCTCTCCTGCCCTGTTGCAGGTTTCGTGTCACACACATCGGGAAGAAGCCCACGTTCCAGGAGCAGCAGGACGGGCCCCTGCCTGACGGGAGCCGGGAGCCGAGCACGGAGGAGCTGGAGCACAGCAGCGACCGGCTGCCGCGGGATCGGGCTCGCAACGGGACTGGCCCCACGCTCGGCCTGCAGAACGGAGCCCTCCAGAAGGGTACCCAGGGTGGCAAAGGTGGGGAGCAGAGCCACTCCCCCACTCCAGCCCCAAACACACCAGCCAGCTCCAGCGGCCGTGCCAGCAGGCGGGCAGGGCAGGGCTCCGGCGCCGCGGGCTCGCTGCAGGATGCTGGCACTGCTCCTGGGAGCACCAGCCGGCAGAGGAAGCTCCTGAGCCAGCGGCTGCTGGGTGGGTCAAGTCCCAGTATCCCAGGAGAGCTGGTGCAGGATGGAGCCAGCATCTGCCTGGAGGAGACCGGACTGGGGTCGGCAGATGAAGTGTCGGATATTCACGGGAGCCTGAGTCTGCACGAGCAGGCTGATGAGTTGGAAAGAGACAGGAGCAGCAGGAAACAGCCTGGAGCAGAGGACACGGGCCAGCAGGTAGGTTCCTCCCATTCCTTGGCCCTCTGTGGCACCCTGGGATGGAGGGTTTGAAGGGTTGGGGCACAGCACCCCAAGTCCTGCTGCTGACAAAGACCAAGCGCAGGGACCTGCCTGTTTCCACTTACCTTTTCCAAGCACGTTTTCCCACCCATTTTCCAATGGTTGGGGCATGTAGAGTCACTGTGACAGTTCCCATCTGCACCGTGATGGGAAAGGGCAGGTCACCAGTGGACTTGCATGGAGGATGCTGCAGACCCCCTGTCCCTGGGCAAGAGATGCATTTTCCCACATGACTGGGCTCTTTGGGGATGTCTGTCTGGTCTGCTTTCTCTTGACCTTTGGATCTCTGCTGTTGCACACAGCTTGGTCTCTCCAAAATGTCCCTTCACTGGGGCTCAGCATGGCCAGGAACGCACGAGCAGGGACAGATGTCCCCAGGAGCCTTTCTTGCCTTGAAGTCTGGGAAATGCTGAAGCCAACTGGTGGTTTCCTGGTTGTTCTTCCCTGCCCTGGAGGGGCTGGTGCTGGCTGTGCTCAGAAAGGAGGACAGCCTGCTCTGCCTGGAGTTCTCAGCACCCTGGTATCTCCCAACCCTCCCACCCAACAGTCTTGCTCCAGGGCAGTACTGGTGAGGACACCACCTGCTTGGCTATCGATGGCCCCAGTTTGGGGGGTTTGCTCCCCAGCACTGCCCCTGTTACCACAGAACAAACGATCCTGTTGCTGGTAGTAGCAACATGTTCACCCACTTATGTGCTCATCCCTGGTTCTGCTGTTGAGGAAAGATGCTGTTATGGAATGGAGCTCGGGGAGAGGCACATAGGTGAGATGTCATCCCACTGGTGCCCAGCAGCCCCCAGAGCTGGCCTGGGCTTGTCCCATGAAACCAGCACATGGCAAAGCCCTGGGAAGAAGAGGGAAGCAAACCCACCTGAGAGAAAATCCTGGTGTTCTTCAAAGCCAGAGATGCTCCCTGGGGCTGGCTCTACTGGAGATCCACAGGCCTGGGCTGGCCTTGGCAGGGAGGTGGGATGGGTCAGGGCAGAGTCAGCGTGGGAAAGCTCAGGGAGAGGTGCCTGGCTGAACTAGGTAAGGAAAAAGCAGGAACCCGCTGTGTTTATGGTGCTCCTCTGCTTTCTGGTGGCTGGGCTGGAAGGGCATGGGCTCTTCCAAGCTGGAGGTTTGATCTGTTTCATGGAGAAGGGGGGCCCAAGGCAGCCACACTGGATGGAGCTGATGACCTGCAGCCCTTCTCTGGAGGTTTGGAGAGGTGGTGACAGGTCCTCCTTCCTCCCGTGGCCCACCATGGCTCAGGAGATGGCCATGGCCCCTCTGATCTCCAGGGAAAGATTTGCATGTGGGACAAATCCAGGGACATAATGACTTCTCAGCTGTCCCCTCTGCCATGCCAGGCTTCAGAGTGTTGCTTCAGCGTGCCTCAGGACACAAGGTCCCAGGAGAATGGTGATGGGAACTCATGGGGTGGTTTGTCACCAGGCTCCTGACACCACTCTGGTGCTCCCTCATCCCTGAGGTCCCAGCTGGGGGCACCAGGAGGGTGGTTAGCTGTCACCCTGTCCCTCAGGTGATGGGGCTTGAGCTGTAACCAGCTCCTGCAGCCACAACAGGGTTGTGCCCACCCACCTGTGGGTCACTGCTGTCACTGATGGAGACCTGTCCCCCCACTCCAGCACGCTGCTCTTGCAGGGTGCTGACACCCACCCGCCTCCTCCCTCCCGCAGGAGCCCAGCGCTGTGGTGCAGGACCGAGGAGCAACCGTGTGACGTGAGTACTCATCCCCAGCGCCTGGGGGGATGTCCATGGTGGGGTGGGATGGCATCAGCAGCATCCCTGACCTGCTGGGTCACAGCCTGGTGATGGAGAGAGGGAGAACCCCTTCTCCAGTCCCCAGTGCACCATGTCCTGTCCCCAGCTCCGGGCAGAGGCAGGGCTGGGACAGCTGGGTTGGGGTTTGGGGATGCCATGGCCATAGGGATGAGTCCCCACCCTGCCCTTCTCCCTGCAGCTCCTCTCCACTCACAGCAGGAGCACGGAAGCGCGTGGCCCCCCAGGTTGGGGCCTCTGCTGTGGGGGGCACAGGGCAGCCAGCCCCGGGCGAGCAGCTACGCGCTTGGCATGGCCGGAGCAATGTGCCAACGTTCCAGACACCTGCGCTCGGCGCCAGACCTCATCCCATTGGCAATAGGTACCCGACTCCTGCCCACCACACCAACCCTGGAGACCCCCACCCTGGGCCGGCGGGGGGACCCTCAGGCCCGGCATGGGCAGGACAGCACCCAGTCCCCACTGCCCGCCCAGTCCCTGCAGCCCCCCAGCACTGGGGGAAGGACACATCAGATGGGGCTGCAGCAAGGGGCAGGGACAGAGCAGTGGCTTGAGTTCCCTTGGGGTGGGGGGTAAATAGGCCCACTCCCCCCACCCCCCCAACCCAGCACGTTCACCGCAGAGCACGGCCCCCTCTCCCCCTGCCACGCAGAGCGGTCACGGGCACAAGTCCTGCACTGGCGAGGGACCCCCCAGGTCCCCTGGGAGATGCTGGTGGAGAGGAGCACCCAGCCCCGTCCAGGCACAGGAGGGGTCGGTGTGTGGCCCCCCAGGGGGGGCAGAATCACAGCCCAGCTGGCCCAGCGGGCAGCCCCGGTGCCCACGGTGAGCTTTGGTGTACATAGACAAGCTAAAACCATTAAAGCTGCTGAACCCCACAGCAGAGTCAACTGGCTTTATTGGGGCACAGCCCCCATGGGTCTGCTCCTGCCCGGGGTGTGGGCTGAGCCCCCCACCCCAGGGGAACCAGGGCTGCACTGTGGCCGGCAGAAGGGGCAGAGGCAAGAGCTGGGTGAGACGAGGCATGGCCGTGGTGCTGAGCACCCTGATAAAGGGGCTGCTGGGACACCCTGGGGCGCACAGGAATGGGGACACCCTGGGGTACACAGGGATGGGGACACCCTGGGGTACACAGGGACGCAGGATCGCTCCACAGGCAGCACCGGGCAGGATGTGGACCCCAGAAATGCCAGTGCCAGCCCCTGCCAGCAGGACAGCAGACTGCCAGGGGGGGATGGAAACTCACTGGGGCAAAGCTTTTGGGGAGCAGGGAGGGATGGGGGTGACCTACACGGTCAGCTCAGGGTCGGGCTCAGGGGCTCTGCCGGGTGGTGGGGGCGGCGCACGGAGCTGTGGGGAGAGATGAGGAGATGCTGTGCCCACACACTGAGGCTGCTCATCCTACTCCAGACCCCTCCAAAGCACACAGGTGGCACTGGGCCCTGTTACAGGAGGGGCTGGGGGCAGGTTTTGGGCGGGGGGGAGGGGGTACAGCATTGCTTACCGGCCGGAGGCGGGTGGCTGCTAGGTCCGGAGAGCTCTGCCCGCTGCCTGTGCTGTCCTGCCTGCAGCCTGGAAGGGCCAGGCAGCTCAGCCCAGCTCTTCACATGCTCCCCCCTCCAGCTCCTTTCCCAGAGCCACCCCCCCAGCACTCACCTCCCAGTGGTGTTTCAGAAGAGGGGCTGGGGGCCAGGCTGGTCCCGGGCACGAGGCCGGGAGGGGAGAATGGTGGTGGGGATGGCGATGGCAGCTCCTGTGAAGTCAGAGATAGAAAAGGTGGGCCAGAGAGTTGGGGCATCCCCCCAACCCCAGCCACAGCACAAGGGATGAGGTGACCCTTCTGCCACCGACCTGCCCGGATGCCCCCTGGCCCCCGGTGAGCTCCTCCACTACCAGGGAGGGGAAGACGCCGACGCGGCCGTCGAAGTCGCCTGTCCAAAAGCCATCGTCCACCTCTCCGGGGGCGTGGGGCAGCACC
This sequence comes from Porphyrio hochstetteri, assembly GCA_020800305.1. NCBI lineage: Eukaryota > Metazoa > Chordata > Aves > Gruiformes > Rallidae > Porphyrio > Porphyrio hochstetteri. The sequence continues at coordinate 14,213,173 of CM036919.1, forward strand.
CGGATGATGGCCCCCTCGGGGAAGCTCAGCTCCTCAGGGCTCTGCCCCTCGTAGTCATACAGGGCTCGGACCAGCCAGGCTGTGGGGAGGATGGGCTGGGGGGTCAGCACCCCCACAGTGCTGCTGCTGCAGGGGCTCAGCACCCTGTGGGCACCAGCCCTGTGCATATGTCCCCCTCCCCAGGGAAGATGACACCCCAGCACCCACCTCCGGGCTCCAGCACCAGCTCTGCAGCCATGATGCTGGACAGCTGGCGGTGCAGGGCAGAGGGTCCTGGGGGGCCAGCCCCAGCCCCTGGGTCACCGCCCAGGGACAGCAGGTACTTTTCAGGGACGTAGCCAACCTGGCCTGCCTTGTTCCGAGCCTGAGGGGACAGAAACCACATCACCATGCCCGCCCCCAGGGTAGGGACAGCCCTGAGGACCTCCAAAACATGTCCTCTGCAGTATGGGGCGGGGGGGGTGTCAGCTTGCTCCCACCTTCACCCACTCCTCTGCATCCCCATCCTCAAGGACTTCCAGTTCCTCGCCCTGGGTGATGGACAGCTCATCCACCTGGCAGCCCTGTGGGGGACAAAGAGACAGGGATGCTGAGGGTGTGGGCTTGGGGCAGGGCAGGGGACAGGCAGCTATGGACGTACCTGGTACCCGAAGATCACCCGGCAGGTGTAGGGGTAGGTGCGGGCAGCTGGGCTGGGCTCATCGTCCTCGTCCGGCTCATCACTGTCCTCGTAGTCATCGAACTCAGCCAGCTCCAGCCCTGTGGGTGCCTCCTCACCCGTCCCCACCATGGCCCCAGCCAGCCAAGCATCCACGTCCAGCCCCGCTGCCTGCAGCAGCGCCAGCCGTGCCTCCGCCTTCACCCGGCTGACCTGGGGGTGACACACTTGTCAAGGTCCAAGGGGACACCTACAGGATGGAGGTGGGGGGAGGGGGGGACAGTCCAGCACAGCCCATCGTCCCCAGTCTGGCTGCCACAGTGGCAGAGCATCCTCAGTGCTGCACCCCCAGCCTCCTCCTCTCCCACCCCAGTGTGTCCCCTCTTCCCTGGGGGTGACAAACCTCAAGGTGACCCCAAACCTGCTGCCCAGGGGACCCACCTCTGCCTTCCGGATGGTTTCTCTTGCTTCTTCCATGAGCCTCTCCACAGCGGCTGCCTCTGCCTCTGGGACCTGCTGCCTCCTGCTCTCCAGCCGCTGCAGCACCTGGGTGGGCACCCGCAGGTCAGCGGGGTGGTGGGAGCTGGGGGGGAGGTCCGAGCTCCATGAGGAAGGTCAGCACCCACCTCCTTGCTGTGTGCCTTGTTCTTGTGGTCCCGAGCCAGGCGGGTGGCCCAGCGCCGTGCCTCCTTCTCCAGGCTGGCCCCATCGTCCCCCGGCGGCAGCAGGCACACCTGGCCAGGACAGAGGGGCTGAGGAGGGTGTGTGGGTGAACCCTGCTGTGATGTGTGTGTGTGTGTGTCCCCATCCTGTCACCTACCTCCTGCACCCCACCCAGCTGGAAGCGCTGCTCAGGGGCCAGGGAGAAGGCGGGGTGGTCCTGCAGGAAGAGGAGGAGGTCCTGCTCCCGGCATACCTGCATCAGGGGAGCAGCATGGGACTGGGGGGCTCACCCATCTTCTCCTGCCCCCCTCCCCATCCCTCCTTTCCTGGGGTGGGTGCCATTACCCGTGTGGATGCCTCTGCAATGCCATGGAACCAGTCCTGTGTGGCTTGGCAGGTCTCCACCTCCGTCCGGCTGGCTGCTGACAAGTGCTCCCGCAGCCGCTCGTAGAGATCACCATCCAGAGCCTGGGGGAAAGCACGGGGGAACCCCCCCCCAGCACTGTCTGCACCCCCCAGAGAGCATCCCTCACCCCCCCAGGGCAGCCAACCCTGTCCCCACACCAGCAGGACCCTCCCCACTGTAAAGTGCAGCAGCACTGGGGACACTGCTCTTGTGGGACCCCATGGGTGGGTGGGTGGGGTGGTGGTGGTGGGGGGGGGGCAGCTCCTACCTGCATGGCAGCGGGCAGCTCCACCCGCCCGTAATGCTCCAGGTGGGCTGTGGCAGACACCAGTGCAAAGCTGTACTCGTTCTGCACCCCTGCGAGCTGCCTCGAGTGCTCAGCCAGCCGTGCTGAGAACTGTGGGGACAGGGAGAGCGGGGCTAGGTGATGGGGTGAGGGACACCCCACCCCCTGTGTGTGTCCCCCCCTGCATCCCTCCACCTGCTTGCTCCCCTGCACTGACCTTGGCGCTGAGTTTCTGCAGGCTGGCCTTGGTGTGAAATATCCTCCGGTCGCTCTTACGGAGCCTGGGGAGGGGGGTGAGGAGGGTATGTAAGACCCCATGGCCATGCCAGCCCCTGTCCCCCCACTGTCCCCTCCACTCACCGAGCCTCCACGTCAGCAGCCTTGTCCTTGGCCACCTCGCTGCTGCGCTGGAGGTGTGTGAACTGCTTCTTCGCCTTGTCCAGCTCCTTCACCGTCTCCAGCAGCTCTGCCTGCGCCTTCTGCAGCCGCTCCATGCCCTGTGGGGAGTGTCAGCCTGGAGAGGGGGACATACACAGAGCCACCCCCATCGCCTGGGCACAGGGACACGTCCTCAGCCAAGTACCTTTTTGAGCAGGCGCTCCTTGGAGAGGCGGGCAGTGCGGGCAGCCTCGGTGGCCAGGGCACGGTAACTCTCCGAGGCGGTGACACGGACCTGCCCGGCATGTGTGGTGCCCTCGATGACACCTTTCCAGACAGCAGCGGCATTCCTGGGGGCACAGGGACAGGCAGGGTCTTCTTCTGTATCCCTACCAGCTTTTGGACACATCTGGCAGGATGGCGAGTACCCCCAAGCCCTGAGGTCCCTTCTGAGTTGGTACCACATCCTTGGGCACATCCCACCCAGGGAGACCCAGCATTAGGCCAGCTGGGAGGGACACAGATGGGCATGGCCAGCCCCAGCCCCTCATCCCCACCTCACCTCGAGTCTCCAGCCTCACCACGGCCCCGCTGCCAGTCTCTCTTCACAAACTGGCTTGCCAGTCTCTGCAGCGCCTGCAGAGAGACTCATCATCATTGTCGCTCCCTAACCCTGCTGTGCACCCCAGCATCCCACTCCAGGGCTGAAACTGGGCTCCCCCACACTGGCTGCCCACCTCATGGGTGTCCCCAGAGCAGGGAGGACCATACCTGCCACAGTGGCCCGGTGTCAGCAGGGAACCCATCACACTCCCCACAGAAAACCTTTCTGAGGAGCGGCTATCACCATGAGAGGGCTCCTCTGCTGTGGCTTTGGGCACAGAGGACCGGGAAGGGGATGCCAGTGAGGGACACCAGCTGCAGGGGCAGAGTGGAGAAGCCCCCAGCAAAGCCAAGTGCAGCATCACCCTGACTCTGGGGGGCCAGTTCCCCCCAGCTCAGTGGGTTGGGGGTAGCCTGGCAGCTGGCCTCAGGGAGGGGGAAAGTGAGCAGGGAGGGCATCTGCTGCACAGTGTCCCCAAAGGCTGCTGTGGGGACGTCTCACGATGCAAAACCAGGCTGACATTTCAGAGCTGAGCCCTGTGATGACCCAGCAGACAGCAGAGCCAGGCCGGTTCCTCCCCCTGCAAGGTTTTTTCCCTCCAGGCCCCAAAACCACGGGAGCTTCAGGCCACGCTGTGCTCAGCACAGCATCCCAGTGGGTGCCCTGACGTGGCTGATGTGTCCCCCCCACAACCCTGGCAGGGAAAATGCTGAGGCCATCTGCCTGCCCTCCGTGGCTGGCACGGAGCAGCCAAGCCTTCACTTGGGTCATTTCCAACGCTGCCCATTATCTGTGTGGGGCTGTGTCCCCTTCCCAAACACCCCATGTGGGAAAGATGGGGCTCCCCGGGCCATTGCTCCCTCCAGAAACTTGCAGCACCCTCTTACCTGTCCATACTCCCTCTCGATGGCAGCTCTCTGCTTGCTGTAGGACCTGTGGGGAAAGGGCACGCAGGGCAGGCGAGCACCCAGGCAGGGTGGCAGGGATGGGTCACCCCCTCCATCACCCAGCACCGGGATGTCCCTATGGGGCTGCCCTGCCAGGTGATGGAGCCCATGACCTCGAGGCTGCAGGCTCAAGGTGAGTGGCCCCCACCCCAGGCGTGGGATGAGCTGGGCAGTCTCAGCTCGGGGAGGGGGTAAGTGCAGGGGTGGGGGGGCAAGAGACACGTGTGGGACCCTACCTGATGTCCTCCAACAGCTCAGCGTCCCGCTGCTGCTTGCTCTGCAGCCCCGAGAGCTGCTCCAGGAGGTGGACCCGCACCTCCTGGGTGAGCTTCACCTGCGGGACGGCACCGCTCAGCGCCCGGCCGGGATGCGGGGTGAGGCGTGGGGGGCGGGGGGCACACGGACGTGCGCTGCCCCTGCCCGGGGACCGCTGCCCCACCGCCCGCCTCCCCGGCTGCCACTGCCGGTACCGGTGGCAATGGCCCAGCCACGGAACCGCTTCCCCAGCCCCGGGGAGGGTCCGCCGGGGGCGGCTCCCGATTCCCGCTGCAGGAAGGAGCCCGCCCCGGCGCACTCTCAGCCCCGCGCTTACCTTGCGCGGCGGCGGCTGCATCGCTGCGCTCTCCCCCGTCCCGGTCCCGGTCCCCGCCGGCACCGCCCCGCGCGTTGCGGGGACCGGAACTGCCGAGACCGGACCCGCCCCCGGGACCCGCCCCCCGGGACCCGCCCCCGGGACCCGCCCCCGGGACCCGCCCCGGGACCCGCCCCCCGGGACCCGCCCCGGGACCCGCCCCCGGGACCCGCCCCCCGGACCCGCCCCCGGGACCCGCCCCCGGGACCCGCCCCCCGGACCCGCCCCCCGGACCCGCCCCCGGGACCCGCCCCCCGGACCCGCCCCCGGGACCCGCCCCGGGACCCGCCCCGGGACCCGCCCCCGGGACCCGCCCCCCGGACCCGCCCCCGGGACCCGCCCCCGGGACCCGCCCCGGGACCCGCCCCGGGACCCGCCCCCCGGACCCGCCCCCGGGACCCGCCCCCCGGGACCCGCCCCGGACCCGCCCCCGGACCCGCCCCCCGGGACCCGCCCCGTGCGGTGCCCCGCGCGCCGCCTTGTGGTCGGTGGAGCGCTGGGACCCGCGGACGGGGCCACCGGGACGTGGGGACGAGGGGACACGGGGAGATGGGGACACCAGGATGTGGGGACACCGGGACGTGGGGACACGGGGAGATGGGGACATTGGGATGTGGGGATGTTGGGATGTGGGGATGAGGGGACACGGGGAGATGGGAACACCGGGATGTGGGGATGTGGGGATGAGGGGACATGGGGAGATGGGGACATGGGGAGATGGGGCCACCAGGATGTGGGGACACGGGGAGATGGGGACACCAGGTTGTGGGGATGTGGGGATGAGGGGACACGGGGAGATGGGGACACCGGGTTGTGGGGATGTGGGGATGAGGGGACACGGGGAGATGGGGACACCGGGATGTGGGGATGTGGGGATGAGGGGACATGGGGAGATGGGGCCACCAGGAAGTGGGAACGAGGTGAGATGGGGAGATCATAGAACCACAGAGTCACAGTCATAGGTGGGAAGGGACCCTTAGAGCCCATCTAGTCCCACCCTGCAGTGAGCAGGGACACCTTCACTAGAGCAGGTCACTCAGAGCCCCATCAGGCCTGACCTTGAATGTCTCCAGGGATGGGGCCTCCACCACCTCTCTGGGCAACCTGTGCCAGGGTCTCACCACCCTCAGAGGGAAGAACTTCTTCCTAATACCCAACCTGAATCTCCCCTTTTTGAGTTTATACCATCCCCCCTTGTCCCATCGCTCCCTGCCCTCAGGAATGGTCCTTCCCCAGCTTTCCTATAGGCACCTTTCAGGTACTAAAGGTTGCTATACGGTCCCCCCGGAGCCTTCTCTTCTCCAGGCTGAACCAGCCCAACTCTCTCAGCCTGGAGAGATGCTCCAGCCCTTGGATCATTTCTGTGTCCTCCTCCAGCAGGTCCATGTCCTCCTTGTGCTGAGGGCTCCAGAGCTGGACACAGCACTGCAGGTGAGGTCTCCCCAGAGCAGAGCAGAGCAGAGCAGAGCAGAGGGGCAGAATCCCCTCTCTCCATCTGCTGGCCACACTCCTTGGGATGCAGCCAAGGATGGGGTTGCCCTTCTGGGCTGCAGATGCACATTGGTGGCTCATGTCCAGCTTCTCACCCACGAGTACTCCCAAGTCCTTTTCCTCAAGGATGCTTTCAAGCACGTCATCTGCTGACCTGTATGGTTAACAGGGGTTGTCCTGACCCAGGTGCAGCACCCTGCACTTGGCTCTGCTGAACTTCATGAGGTTCACCTGGTAGGGATATGGGGATACAGGGACACAGGGACATGGGGACATGGAGAGATGGGAAGATGGGGAAATGGGGATGTAGGGACACAGGGATATGGGGAGACACAGGAACACAGGACGTGGGAGCACAGATGGGGTGATGGGGAGCACTGGGGCCCATGTCCTTGGGCATGGGAACATGGGGAGTGCTGGGCTATAGGGATGCTGGGAATGCTGGGGATCAAGTCCTTGTGCATGAGGACACACAGGGTCCTGGGATGTGGTGACACACGGGGTGCTGAGCACTGGTCCTGGGGTGTGGGGACATGTGGGTGTTGAGGCCTCAGCCCCCAGCACAGGACATATGGGGTCCCATGTCACATGAAGGATGCACAGCCCCTGGCTTGGCAGGACCTTGCCATGGGGACATGGTGTTGGGCAGTGGCATTCAGTGTGAGATCCATGGGGGGCACTGGGACTCATGGGAGCTCCCCAGCCAGCCCTCACCTCTGTCCCTTCCCTTCCCCCCATCCCCTTGAGCTCTCACTTCTCTTTCTGTCCTGCTTTTTCACTGCCTGGTGTCTGCAGAGCTCATGGCTCTTCTCACTGTCCCTTTTGTCCCCTCTTTGCTCTTTCTCTGATATTTTTGGCTCAGATGCACATAGCTCAGTGTGGTTGAACCCTGGATGGTGGCCAAGCCCCCCAGCCGCTCGCTCACTGTCCCCTGGCCGGATGGGGAGAGAATCAGCAGAGTGAAAATGAGACAACTTGTGGCTTGAGGTAACGACAGTTGAACCAGCAAAGCAAAGGCCAAGCACGCAAGGCACAGTGCTCATTCCCCCTTCCATGGCAGACAGGTTCTCAGCCATGTCAGGACAGCAGGGTTCTGTCCCCGTAACAGTGACTTAGGGAGACAAACATCATCAGTCTGAATGTTCCCCCTTTCTTCTTCCCCCAGCTTTATGTGCTGAGCATGATACCATATGCTGTGGGATATCCCTTGGGTCATTTGGTTGGCTGTCCTGGCTGTGTCCTTTCTGTTATTCCCCTCCATGGCCCCTCTGCTGAGGGAGGGAGCTGGGAAAATGGACCAGGGACACCCAGGAGCCACTTGGGTGGCAGGGAGGGGATGGCAGAATGGGACAGTGCAAGGGGCAGGATGTCCCAAGGTGTCACTGGTGTGGGGCAGGGGGACCCCAGCTGCTGCATTTGCTGGCAGGGTGGGTTACAGCTCCTGTGCTGTCTGGAGCAGGCAGGGGGAGCAGGATGGGGCTCTCAGCCAAGCCTGATGCCTGGTGTCCTCTGCAGTGCAGGACAAAGGGTGCAGTTTGATCCCCCTCACGCCCCAAGAAGCAGCCATGTGTCCCAGTGCCTCTGTGGAAGCTTTTCTCAACAGCACCCTCACCACCCACCTCTTGCCTGCCCTCTACTCTGTGGTCCTGCTCGTGGGGCTGCCATACACAGGGTGACATCAGCTTATCAGCTCGACTGAGGCGATCACTCTCTGGGGATGTCTGGTCCTGGCAGGGCTGGGCAGAAGTGCCCTGTGACTCAGGATGCTCCAGTAGTTCAGGGCCACCTGTCACCAGGTTGGGAGCCAGCTGCATCCTTCCTGCCCTGTGCCTGGGGCACATATGTCTCCACCTGCCTGCTGTGCTTCACGACTGCCTTCCCATGGCTGTGGTACATCTGCTTCCCCCTCCCCACAGCTGCACCCCTGCGTGCTGGCAGTGGGAAGTCACCCCAACAGCAGCGGTGTGCCCCTGGTGCTCGACAGCGGTGGCATCCGACAGTCACCTCTCCTCCTCATCACCCATCTGTCTGCTTGGACCACAGGGAGGTGGGCAGGACACAAGCATGACGTGGAGGAGAAAGAGGAAGAGTTCCAGCAGGGAGGGGGCTGGTGCTGGTCCTGCTGCAGTGACACACGCTGGGGCCAGCCCTATCTGTGTCATTTGTGCAGAAGACACCCTGCAGAGATGTCCTGGCTGGTGCTTCTGCACAGTTCTGCTGCTGCCCATGTCATCCTCTTGCTCAGCTGCCTCTGGCTCGTCTCAGCCTCCCAGTTCTCTAAAAGTAAGTGCCCTGGTGAGTCTGGGGGGTGATGGGGCAGGGAGGCTTCGTTGGGATCCTCCGACATCACGTCCAGTGATACTTGGAGGGGCTAATTGGGTGTCATGGTGAAAGCTCAGGGCACTGGTTTGCTGGCTTGATGGCATGACCATGTTGAAAATGTCAGTGAAGACCAAAAACCCCACCACCCCTTCCCTTTTGGCAGCAGAAATCAGGTTACTGCTCTTGCAACCTGAATTCCCCATGTTCCCTGGATGTGGAGAAGTGGCAGAGGCTCTGGGAAACCTGTTGGATGTAACTGGGGTGGTTACATCCATCCCTGGCGACCACACAGATGGAGCTTTTGGGGGTGATGTGCAGGGGGGCAGAGCCCAGCTGTGGTTTCTTGAGCAAGACAGAAAGGGGATTTGATCAGGAGTTGCTTGTCTGGTGTCCTGGGACTTTCCTCTTCTTGGCTTTTTTTCTCTGCATGAAGTGAAAAATCTCTGACCACAGGAAGACGAGGAGCAGTTCACAGCCCCAGACGTGGGGGCGGGGGGGCTGAGCTGGGGGGGAGCTGGCCAGGAAGAGGAGGCAGGTCCTCTGGTGGGAAAACACCTCCCATCCTTGCATGGGTGTCCTATCCCAATGCTGTCCTGCCATGGGTTTCCTGCCCTTTGAATCCCATTGGGTTGCAGGGAACCCGTAGTGCTGGGCTCAGTAGGGAACAGGTGTCACCAGAGCCCGACATGGCTGTGGTGGCATCACTGGGTGAGTGGCACGGATAGTGCAGGATGTGGCACAGCTCTGTGTGGTGAGGGGGCAGGATGTCCCAAGGTGTCCCTGGCTTGGGGCAGGGGGCAGGATGTCCCAAGGTATCTCTGGTGTGGGGCAGGGGGCAGGATGTCCCAAGGTGTCTCTGGTGTGGGGCAGGGGGCAGGATGTCCCAAGGTGTCTCTGGTGTAGGGCAGGGGGCAGGATGTCCCAAGGTGTCCCTGGCTTGGGGCAGGGGGCAGGATGTCCCAAGGTATCTCTGGTGTGGGGCAGGGGGCAGGATGTCCCAAGGTGTCTCTGGTGTGGGGCAGGGGGCAGGATGTCCCAAGGTGTCTCTGGTGTGGGGCAGGGGGCAGGATGTCCCAAGGTGTCTCTGGTGTAGGGCAGGGGGCAGGATGTCCCAAGGTGTCCCTGGCTTGGGGCAGGGGGCAGGATGTCCCAAGGTGTCTCTGGTGTGGGGCAGGGAGACCCCAGCTCCTGCATTTGCTGGCAGGGTGGGTTACAGCTCCTGTGCTGTCTGGAGCAGGCAGGGGGAGCAGGATGGGGCTCTCAGCCAATCCTGATGCCTGGTGTCCTCTGCAGTGCAGGACAAAGGGCGCAGTTTGATCCCCCTCACGCCCCAAGAAGCAGCCATGTGTCCCAGTGCCTCTGTGGAAGCTTTTCTCAACAGCACCCTCACCACCCGCCTCTTGCCTGCCCTCTACTCTGTGGTCCTGCTCGTGGGGCTGCCGGCCAACGCTCTGGCCTGCTGGGTCCTGGTGACCAACTTCAGGAGATGTTCCAGCACCCTCTTCCTCCTCAACCTGGCCACTGCTGATCTGCTCTTTGTCCTCCTGCTGCCCTTCAAGATCTCCTACCACCTCCTGGGCAACCACTGGGTCTTTGGGGACTACCTGTGCCGCACCATGGTGGCCGCCTTCTACGGGAACATGTACAGCTCCATCCTCTTCCTCACCTGCATCGGCCTGGAGCGCTACATCTCTCTGGTGCACCCGTTTCTGTGGAAGGGCTCCAGCTGCACTCAGGGAAAGGCAGCCATCTGTGTGGGCATCTGGCTGGTGGTAGGGCTGGGCATGAGTCCTCTGCTCTTGTACCCCCAGACAAGTCACATCTCGAGCCTGAACATCACAACATGCCACGATGTCCTAGAGAAGGTTCATCACATGTTCCTCGTCTACTATTTCCTCTCCCTGGTGGGACTGGGCTTTGGCTTGCCCTTCGTGCTCATGGCCATCTCCTACGGCTGCATCCTGGTGCGACTGCTGGCCAAGGGGAGGCGCTATGGGCAGGTGGTGCAGGTCCTGGTCCTGGTCCTGCTGGTCTTCATCTTCTGCTTCACGCCCAGCAACGTGCTGCTTTTCATCCACTACATGGTGGAGGCCACGGGATGCCACAATGTCACCTACATCTGGTACACCCTGGCCCTGGCGCTCAGTGCCTTCAGCAGCTGTTTTGATCCCTTCATCTACTTCTATGTCTCCCGGGATTTTCGGAGCTGGATCCAGGAGCCAGGAAGCTGCTGCTGCTGCTGCTCACGGGGGGTTGAGGCCTCGGGGGAGAAGACCCTGGAGAAGGCAGCCTTGCCCCTGAGGTCCAGTGAGCAGAGCCAGGTGTAGGCCAGGCTTGGGGGAGGCACCAGGCTGTGTCTCCCCATCCCAGTGAGGATGGAACTTGCAGATTGGAGCCTGGTACAAAGGGGTGTGTTACTCAGCCTGTGCCATCCCAGGCTGGAAGCAGCCTCCCCCCACACCAGACCTGAGGTCTGTGGGGACTTTACCCTAGTTTTGGAGTTCTTCTGCAGGATTTCCAGGCATGGCCTGCTCCTGGTGCAATGCTGATGGTCCTACCCCTGTCTCATGGGTCCCCCAACTGGGTGCCCAGCCCTGGCACCCCGCAGCATCCCTCTCTGCTCCTCCTGCTGTGACCAAACCCTCCAGAGTACAAATAAACCTTTATTTCTCCCTGCTGGTGGAAGGAACAGGTATAAATACCCCAGAGAGCAGGAGCTGTCCTCCGTCGCCAGGGCTACACACCAGGCACACACGGCCAGCCCTGCTCCTCTTAACACCCTCCCACCCCCCCAGTATGCCATGGTAGATGCAAGAAGGGAAGTGGGGGATGGCTTGGGTGTCCTGACCCTGCTTCCCAGGTCCAGCACTGGGAAGGGGACATGGTACTGTGTTCCCCTGTGCTGGCAGGCTCACGTCCCCCTGCCTGGCACCGCACCCCACTGCCGAAACACGTGGGCAGGGGTTTGCTTTGCCTTTTACTTGCTTGCCTGGGCACTGGGTCTGATGGCAGATGTGCCACCCACGAGTCAGAGTGCGTGTGGCAGCATCCCCAGCTCTCCCAAGAAGGGGTACTGGCCCTCAGCATCCCAGTCCCCACTAGCCCCCTGGTCCCCACTGGTCACTGCTCCCAGCCCAGATGCAGGGTCAGGAGGAGGAGGGCATGGGCTCCATGGAGTAGGAGCGTGGGGTACCTGTCATCACTGCCACCGGGTACGACTTGACCCCCCAGGATGGTGGCCATCTTTTTGTCACAACAGGTCACGTCACTGGCTGGCCTGGCCCTGGTGACTGGCCTTCGTTCTTCCTGAGGATGACACTGCTGAGCTCCTGGATGAGTTTGTTGTTGATGGTCGAGGAAGGCTGCACGTTCCTCTTCTTGGGGATCTCCAGGGAGGTCTCTGTGCTGGGACTGCTCCCTGGCGTGGCAGTCTGGTCCCAGTCCCTGGCCAGCACCAGGGAAGGCTCCATGTTCCTCTCCAGAGAGGCAGTTTTTGTGGGTCTGAGCCCCTGGGCTGGAGCTTTGTCACTTTCCAGGTTCAAGCCCCTTTCAAGGGACAGGGCTTTGGTGACGGAGGGACTCACCACTCTCTGTGCTGGGCTGGCAGGCAGTGAGGAGCGCACAGCGGTGGCTGGGGGCTGCTCAGTGAGCAGGGCTGGCTTTTTGGACCTGTCCACGGGGGGCATGGCCGACAGATCTGCCAGCAGCCCCTGCCCCAGCTCCAGCGTGGCCAGCTCGGGGAAGTTGCCCACCTCCTCGTAGACTGGATCGGCATCCAACTCCTTCTCCTGCTGCTCCTCCAGGGAGTCCTGGTGCATCTTCATGGGCTGGGGGAGAGTGAGGGGTCATAGTGAGGGGCACTGCTTGCACTGCTCAGCCATACCCCTCCATTCCCCCTTCCCTGAACTTATGCACTGCCTGGGGACCTTTGTCCCCTCAATGTGGGGCTGATGCCCACAAGGCACCCACCCTCGATCAGGTGTCTTTGCTTGGGCACTAGTGCCTGTTTCCCCCACCATCACTGATAGAAGGGAAGAGTTTTTGTTGCTGCTGAGGCATGGTCCATGGCACCAGGCTGTGGCACCAGCCCCGCACCCCTTGGCAGAGGTGGTCTGGGACAGGGAGGGCAGATGAGTGCCCATGTAGAGCACAAAGCTGGGTGAGGTGAGGTCCAGTCAAGTGGCCCCCCACAGAAAGAACCTGATGGTGAGGAGGACCCAAGCCTATTTCCTCCCATTTCTTATATTCAGCCCCTCTGGGCAATATGGGGCCCAGTGGGAGAGGTGCTGGGAGCTGGGCTGGATTGTTGTGGTCTTGTTTGCACATACTGGGACCATGCAGGGACCCCCAGCCCTGGGTATGGGACGCACAGAATGATGGGCATCCCCACACAGCATGGGCAGGGTGCCCTGGGCATGTCTCTGAGGGCTGGTGAGATGCTGCAGTGAGCCCATGCTGCCTGCTGTCCCCAGGAGGCACGGTGCAAAGCCAGCCACAGACACAGGTACTTACAAAGAACATGGACAACGTCCTTCGCGTGTGCAGGCGGCGCTAGAAACAGAGGAGACAGGCAGAGGTAAGCATGGGGTAGCACGGAGTGGGGCCAGGGGTGCCTTGGCAGGCAGAGGACAGGCAGCAGGGCACAGGCACCCCGTGTGCCCACACCACACTGCACACACGTTGAGCCAGCACGGACACAAGCGGAGCACACAGCACACACACCGCCCAGCGCGGGCACACACAGCCGAAGCATCCCTCGGTGTGCACCCACCTCTGGAGCCCTGGGGTGGGTGCATGATCTCAGGACAGGTGGGTGGAGCTGGGTGGGTGCGGGAGCACCCTTTGGGCAGGGGGAGCTGTGGGGGCTTTACCAGGGTTTGGTTGGCAGAGAGCATGGTGGCGTCGGTGCTGTCCCCGTGCAGAGGCACCAGCGGCATGGTGCCGAACTTCTGCTTGGCCAGGTCGGAGGAGGAGCGCCGGCGCAGGATCACGGGGCGCAGGTCATCGTGCTGTGCACAAGGGCAGGGCAGGCACGGGGGAGGGGGGGTCATGCTGGGCTGCCCTGCCACAGCATCCCCCCCTCGCCCCAGCCCAGCGCAGCTGGGTGACACAGCCAGCCTGCACCCACCTGAGCCTTGAGGATACTGGTGGTCCAGTCCCACAGCTCAGCCTGCCCTGAGCACACCAAGAACCTGTGGAGGAGTCACCTGAGAAGCTGCTGGGGAGCGGGGACACAGGGGCCCACGTCCCCTTGTCACCTTGCCTGAGAGATCGGGGCTGTTATGCACAACTACACCCTGTGGGGCTGCAACTCCCAAATTCTCTACAGGCCCAAATTGCCACTTGAGGGCACCCATGAGGCACCTTGGTTCAGCTGTCCTTGCTGCTCTCAGAACATCCAGGCAAGGTGCTCAGCCTCTGCGCCAGCCTCCTCAGTGTCAGGGGGATGGGGTCAGCAGGATGCAGGGGTGTGCCTGTGCACCCAACGGTGCCAGGGAGGCTGGGGCAAGGACCCAGCTCAGGACAGGGCACAGGGTGCAGAAGCACCTGGCATCCACCTTGGCTGTCCCAGCCCCACTAAATCTGACTAGAGGCCTCAAAATCCACCTTCTCCCCAGCCCCAGGACAGCAGGAACAGATACTCACAGCTGCTGCTTGTCCAGGATCAAAGTGAAACCCCACCTGGTGAGAGGAAGAGACCGGCTGTGGGGCAGCTCTGCCAAGCTCAAACACAGCCTGGGGTGCGTGGGTAGTGGGGTGGGGGGCTGAGCTCACCCCACTGGCCCAGGCTTGTCACAGCTTTGGGTGCCAGTGGGGCTTGGCATGCTCCCAGGGGCTGGGTTTGAGTGCTGGGGCCAGGGACTAAGGGATGTGTGCCCCGGGGCCATGTTCAGAGAAGGTCCCACTTACTGGGCTGGTGGCTTCAGCTTCTTCCTGATGCCCATGTAAACCTTGGCTGCATCCAGGGGCCACTCACGCTCCGGTTTGACGCTCTGGGGGAGGAGATCCATCGAGTCAGCCTGGCTTGGTGCCAGCCTACCTGCCAGGGGACAGCCACCACTGCCCCCAGGCTCTCCCTCCCAGCCTCTCCTCCCACCCACGGGGCACAGGTCCATCCCTGCAGCCTTCCCTGGGTACCCTCTTCTCCTTGAGCAGCAGCAGCCTCCGGTCCCGGATGACGAAGTAGCGCTCCTGAAATTTGTTCCCCAGCAGCTTGGGGGGCTCCTCACGGCACTTCAGCAGCCCACACTTGGGGCTCTCACGCTTGGCACCTGCCCAGTAGGAGGAAATAGGGGTCAGGAGGGCTGGGGGCATGTGAGGGTGGCTGTGGTTCTCAGGGAGGTGCCCCTGATGGCTGCAAGGGGAAACTGGAGCAGAGCTATCCCTCTTGGGGACATCCCATGGGGCTGGGACCCTCTGTGATGGCCTTACCTGTGAAGAGACAGCTGCCCTCACCGATGGGCACCTTCCTCACCAGCAGGTACGCAGCGCTGGGCTCTGGGAGCTTGCACCACTGCAAAGCCTGCTCCAGCACCTTCTCCTTGGGGTGCAGGGGCCGCTCTGGGAAGGCAGGGACACTCTCACCACTGTGTCCCCTACGCTGTGTCGCTCCTTGGCCCCGCTGCCACTGGCAGAAAGCTGACCCCCATACCCCACACCTCCTCCTCCTCCTCACCAACCTGGCAGTGTGGAGAGCACCCCCCCACACCATCCCCCCCATGCTCACCCAGCTCCCCATTCTCCAGGACCTCGAACGTCAGCCAGATGTCCAGGCTGGCTGCCACGTTGCGCATCTCCAGCACCTGGTTGGTGAGCTCCTCTGCTGTCATTGTGGGGGACACCTGAGGTCAGACACAGGGGGAGCTGTGGTGGGTGGTGGCAGGATGGGTCCCAGGGACAAGAGCCTGCATTCCTCCTTGCTCCCTCTGGCATGGTTGTCCTTTGGGACTCACCTTCAGGGTGACACAGCAGTCGGGCAGCTTCTGCTCCAGGTAAACCTCGATGATGAGGTCCCCTGCCTGTGAGAGCTGGGGGAAGAGCATGTGGTGTTGATGCCATCATGGTATGGGTGCTCTGCACATCCCCTCTCCCCTGGGGCTGGGGATGGTGTTGCAGGGAGCTGGGGCTGCTTCTCCCCTGGGCAGGAGCCTCAAGGTGGTGGGTAAAGGGGAGACAAGACAGGAAAGGTCCCTTCCCCACATATCTGGTGTGGGACAGGAGGGACCCACGGTGGGAAGCAGGGAGTACCCCTATCCTTGAGGCAGTCCCACCAGCCCAGGGGTCCCTGGCATGGTGGGGATGGGCAAGCACATCCCTAGTACCTGAGTGTCCTTCCAGGTGGTGATCAGACTGTTCTCCAGATCCATCTGAGATACCTGGTCCTCATCAATCTGCCAGAGGAAGAGTGCACAGGGTGAGACAAGAGATGTGGAATTGAAGTGGGATGTGGCTGGAGAGCACGTGGCCAGGATGGAGAGGGGCAGGGGGAGGCAGAGGATACAAGGGGAGGTGGTCAGAGCCAGCATGGAGCTTACATTGAAGATGCTGACATAGTTGTCAATGAGGTCTTCCATCACCTTGACCTCATGCTCCCCTTTGCCATCGGTCTGGAAGAGGCTGGGTGCAAAGAGCAGTGACAGGTTCTTGGTGCTCATCTGGTTGAGGTCTGCACACTTTTGCACCCTGGGACAGGGAGGACAGAAGGTGAGGGGCTGGTCACACTCCAGATGGGGTTTCAGCCCCAGTCACCCTCCTCTGCCTCATACCAACTCTCCTGAAAAACAACCTGCTTTTCCCCTGCTCCCCAGCTCCCCAGCAGTGGGAACTTCAAGCTGGGCACTTCCAGGACCTGCAGCTGCCAGCAAACCAGGAAACAGCCCCACCTCACTCTCTGAGTTGGGGATGAGAATTTGGGTTTTTTCCCTTCTTTTTTGGGCACTGGGTGTCTGGGTGGGTGCCCCCTACTCCCAAACCTCCTGTTGCTTCCCTTTGCTGCAGGATGACTTTGGGAACGCTTGAGATGTTCCAGAACAGTGTGCTCCAGCACTCCCCAGAACCAAGTGGGGGGATGATGGGGCAGGTCACAGGCACTGGGCATTTCCTGGCTCAGAGGGATGGGAACCAGCATTCCCTGGGCAGTGGGGAGATCCCACACTGCTCACCAGCCTTGGGGACCCTGGATGGGGCAGGGAAGCAGGTGAGGGGGATGGTCCACTGACCGGTAGAGGTGGCCAATCAGTGCAGCCAGGGTCTTGTGGTTGAGGCGAGGCAGGCGATGGATGAGCTCCTTGTACCTCTCCAGGCGCTGGGGCTTTGAGGAGATTTCTGGAGGGAGGAGAATGAGTCATGGACCATTTCTTTTAACATCTTTATCAATGACATGGATGATGGAATTGAGTACACCCTCAGCAAGTTTGTGGATGACACCAAGCTGAGTGGTGTGGTTGACACCCTAGAAGGAAAGGAAGCCATCCAGAGGGATCTTGACAGGCTGGAGAGATGGGCCCGGGTGAACCTAATGAGGTTCAACACTGCCAAGTGTCAGGTGTTGCACTTGGGCCGGAAAAATCCCAGACATAGATACAGACTGGGAGAAGAGCTCCTAGAGAGCAGCCCTGCTGAGAAGGACTTGGGGATTCTGGTGGATGAGAAACTTCACATGAGCCAGCAGTGTGCTCTTGCAGCTCGCAAGGCCAATGGGATCCTGGGCTCCATTAGAAGAGGGGTGGCAGCAGGGACAGGGAGGGGATTGTCCCTCTCTGCTCTGCCCTCGTGAGGCCCCATCTGGAGTCCCGTGTCCAGATCTGGGGCCCCCAATACAAGAAGGATGTGGAACTGTTGGAGAGGGTTCAGAGGAGCCATGAATATGATTAGAGGGCTGGAGCACCTGCCCTACGAAGAGAGGCTGAGTGAGCTGGGCTTGTTCAGTCTGGAGAAGAGAAGGCTGCGGGGGAACCTCATTGCAGCCTTCCAGTCCCTGAAGGGAGCAGAGAAACAGGAGGGGATTCAACTTTTTAAAAGGATAGACAATGGCAGGACAAGGGGGATGGATTAAAACTAAAGGAAGGAAGGTTTAGATTAGATATTAGGGGGAAGTTCTTTCCAGAGAGAGTGGTGAGGGGCTGGAACAGGCTGCCCAGAGAGGGGGTGGATGCCCCGTCCCTGGGGGTGTTCAAGGCCAGGTTGGATGGGGCCCTGGGCAACCTTGTGTAGCTCCAGGCCTGAGGTTGGTGGCCCTGCCTGTGGCAGGGGGGTTGGAGCTCTATGATCCTTGGGGTCCCTTCCAACCCATGCCATTCTACGATTCTATGATTCTATGATTTCTGAGGCCACCTGACATGGAACCAGGGCTGGTACTGGGGCCCCATCCTGAGTGACATCGGTCCCAGGGGTGCCTGGCAGGCAGCCCAGTGTGGGAGCAGGCGTTGGGTGCAGGAGATACCTGCAGCCTCTTTCCACTGTGGGTGCAGCTCCAGGGTGAAGATGGGGTCCTCAAGCTCCCGGAAGAACCTCTTCAGCACGTCGGTGACATCCTCGATGAAGTTGTCGCTGATGCGCAGCTTGACGTTGCGGGCGTCCCGCCGGAACTCCTCCATCAGCACCTTGATCCGCGACTTGGCGCCGTTCTTACGGTAAATCCCCTCGTGCCGCAGCCCTGTGATTCAGTGGAACAGAACAATGCTGAGCAGACTGGTGTAGGTGCAGCTTGAGACAATTAGTATCACTTTCATTCGTGTATTTTGAGGACCTGTTTGTTTTGGGATGTGGCTGTGGCTGTGTGACCTGTCTCGTGAAAGCAGCTACAAAACTGAGCCAGAACAGTGCAACAGGAGGAGACAGGGGAGGCATAAATAATGAGAGTAACGACCAATTAAGAGACAGAGTATATCCTGTTTTCAGCAAAAAGGAATGTGTTTCTGAGCTCAGACAACCACGGAGAAGAAACGTAAAGAGCATGGGCTGAGAGCGAGGAAGACGTGCAGCCTTCATCCCTGAAGACCACCAGAAGACCCCCTGAGTGTCACTGAGCATCTGGGAGGGGTTAATTAAATGACTTCCTGGAAATAACTTGCATAATCCTGTCTTTTCATAGAAATTATAATGAAAATGTAGAGTTGATCTGTATCAATATGAGACATTTGGCTTTAATGGGCGCACACATTGGGAGGAGCGATCGATCCCCTGTGTGCCCAGCACTGTGATAAAGGATCCCTGCTTCAGAGTCACCAAGGCTACTGAGTTTTGATTCTGGCTTTCTGAAGCATCACCTGAGGCAGGGATGTGGGGTCAAAGGAGGCCCAAATCCAGCCCAGAGGATCCCCAGTGGGGCTGATACCCTAAGAATGCTGCCCGGACCCCTCAGCTGCCCTGTGTGCGCTGGAGGATGCTCCAGGCAGGCTGCTGCTGCACTGGACTCACCATACTGTGTGATGAAGGCAATGCAGCTGTCCACGATGATGGGGATGTCAGCCCGGCTCAGCTGCTGGTCCCGTAGAGCGTTACCCCGGCCTCCTGCCGACGCCTGGATGTCAGCATACCACGCTGCTGAGTCTGCCCGGGACAAGCCCTGCAGGTAAAATGTCCTGAGAAAGACAAGGGCAGAGAAGAGGGAATGAAAGCTGCTGGGGGTGGGGGAATGTTAACCCCACCTGCCCCACAAGCGGGGTTCCAGGAGAGGGAGCAAGGCATAGCCAGGCTGAGCTCTAGCAAGAGACCCTGGGTTGGGGTGACACCTGTGAACCCCTTGGCCACAGCCATGCTGCCCCAGCAGCATCTCCACCACAGGTTTGGGATGAGCACTGACACATGCACAAGTGCCTTTGCCCCATGCAGCCTGCTGAGGCTGCTGGGGTCATTCCTTATCATTCCCACACCCAGGACTCACCTCCCCATCTCCACCAGGACCAGCAGCTCCTTCTTCTCTGGGGTTTCCGTGGAGGGAACCAGACCTGCATTGGGGTGAGAAGTAGAGGAGTCAGAGCCATGCATGGCCACCCATCACACGGTGCCCACCTCAGGCTGCAGCACCGCACTCACTGAGCTCCTGCAGCCGCCGGAGGTTGACGCTGTCCTCACACCCATCATCCTCAGCAGGGCAGATGAAGAGGTGGGCTTTCTGCAGGATGAAGAAGGCCTGCTGCCACCGCTCAGGGTTGAGCATGCACTTGTAGCGCAGCTGGCCCACGCGCTGGAACTCGTAGCCCAGCAAGCAGTGACAGCTCACGGGCGTGAACCACTGTGGGGTGGAGCAAGAGATGAGCTGGGGGAAGATGGGGCTCAACCCCCCCCAGCACAGACCCCCACGAGGGTGGGGGCAGGTTGCTGGGGAGGATGGGATTCCCCGTAAAGGGAAGGAGGGTTCTTGCCACTGAGGATGAAGAGGGTGGGGAGCTGTGAGGAATCACAGCAGGGGAGCAGGAACAGAGGGCAGGGACACAGCAGTGGCATGGGCTGCTGGCGCTGGGGCTGGCTCACCTTGCCGATGGCGCTGGCCCAGGCTTGCAGTGCCTCAGGCCCATCGGTTCCCAGCTGCTGCACTTTCTCCCCAGTGAGGAAGAGGTCAAGTGTGAAGTGAAACCTGCAGAGAATGACCCATCTGGTCAGGGAAGCCCCCCCATGCTGAACCTGTACCCAGAGCTGAAGCAGACCACTGCACCAAGCAGGGAACCAATGCCTGTCCTTGCCATCTGGCTCCATCCATGCCCAGTGGCTCTCTGGGCATGCAGCAGGGGCTCAGCTGGGGGTACCTTTCAGTGGGGCTGGGGCTGGTGAGTGCCTGGGCTCTGCTCACGCCCAGGGAGATGAGGTCCCCCCTCTCAATGTGGCCCAGGGGTTCGGTGCATTTCTCTGTCTCGAAGAAGAGCAGGGCTCTCTCCAGGGAGCACCATGTGCGCTGGAAGTCTGCAGGACCAGGGGGGTCAGTGGTACTGGGGTGGGCACCCCTCCAACTGCCCTCCCGTGCTCCCTGTTCTTACCCTCTTTGCTCTTCTTGGCACCTGGGAGTTTGGGAGGGGGTGTAGCCCGGTACAGGTACCCACTGAGCATCACTGGCTGCGTGATCTCGTTGTAGACACCCTCTGGTCCCAGTTCCTGGGCACTGGGGCTCCCTGTGGGGAACGGTGCTGAGAGCAGGACAGGAGCAGGCACCCACAGAAGTGTGGGTACTGAGGGGAGGCAGGGAAACCCCACTCATGCAGGTGTAGGTGAGGGGGAGTGCCAGGCATGGCGGTCCCTGAAAAGGGGCTCCAGAGGGACCTGCTGCCTGGCCCCATCCCAAAAGAGGAGTGCAGTGGGACAGGTGGGTCCCCCAGAGAGCCACCGTACCTGATACCCCAGTTGTAGGAGGGGCAGGGGAAAGAAGGTAGGAAGAAGCCCTCCCCATCCCAGATAGATGAGGCTTGAGGGCCTTTGTTACCTGAATGGTTCCAGGCCCTTTTGCTCTCTGGTCCCCACCAAAGGTCAGCCCCAGAGGCCACCTCACAGGCAGTGGGGTCAGCTGCCAGCCCAGCCTCTGAGGACGAGAAGAACTGCAGGATGGTCTTGAGCAAGGCTGGTCCTGCCACTGCAGCACACAGTGCCTGGATGAGACAGAAGCCTTTAGGGACCACATCCTGGCTCATGAGACCCCCAGTCTGCTGCCTGAGTGCTTGAAGGCAGGAAAGTGGGACACAACTTTCCCCCTGGGACAGCCTGGCATAGGGGTGCTGAAGCACACAGCCGAGCAGGAGGTGTTGGCATCTCAGACTCACAACTCCAGGGTGGTTCCCAGCACCCCAGCATCCTGCCTACACCCAGACGTGGCTCCTACCTGGAGCACGTCCTCCTGCGTGGCGTAGAGGGGATGGGGCAGGCGGTACCGACCCTCCCGGTACTTGTGGGAGATGAAGTCCCGTCTCTGCTTGGCGCTGGCATCTGGGTGGAGAGCCTCAGAGGTGGGGAGGCGGGCGGCCCAAAACCGGTTGGCTCGGTCATTTCCCAGCACGATGAAGAGCTGCAGGAGAGTCCCATGGTCACGGGGACCACAAGGGCCAGCCAGGAGGAGCAGGGTGCCTGGCATTCCTGCATCCCAAGGCAGATGCTGCCCTGCCTGGGGAAGCATCCTGGTGCCTGGACATGCCATGCCAGCCCCAGCATCCTGCCCTGAGTGCCTCTACCTGTACAATTTCGTTGGACCAGACGCTGGTATCAAGCTTCAGGCTTTGCACCTTGGAAATGTTGGAGCCCAGGCTGCGGTGCTGCCCTGCAGGGAGCAGGAGAATGAGCACCCCATGACCCTGCCAGGGGAACCAGCACCTCTACCCCAAGCCAGCACCCTGCTCACCCAGGCAGGGCCCAGCCAGCACCTGCCAGAAGCCCATGTGCCCCCCTGGAAGAGGTACTGGCCTGCGCACTGCTTGCAGATGACCACACACAAGTTGATGGATGCCCAGTCCGGACTCGGAGCCCAGCAGTCTGCACAGTGTTTGTTGGCTTTGTTGGACCATATCTTCTCTGCCACCTCATAGTCATAGAGCATCTCAGCTATGGCTTCCTGCAGGGCCTCCATCCACTCCCGCTTCTCCCGCTCCGACTCTGCCATGAAGCTGTGAGCACCAGCACAGCCAAAACTTAACTCAGCGGCCTGGAGCTCCCAGCATCTGGGTCCAGCACCCCCCAGCCTCATCTCATGGGGATTTCTGAGATACCTGAATATTTTGAAGGGGGTGATGAGCTCGAAGCTGCGGTTCTTGGCTTCGCGGATGGTGGAGCCCCGCATCTCAATGAAGCAGATGCCAATGCCCATCTTAAAGAACTGCAATTCAGAGTGACACAGGGGCTGGATTTGCAGGACGGGGGCTGTGATGGATGCACCACCCCAGGCATGCCCATGATGCTGGGGCTGGAGCCAGGGGGTTGTGCCTGGTACCCCCATTCCCATCACTGCTCTGCTTGGACCACTGGGACCTGGTACCCTGCCACAACTCCACACGGGCTGACATAAAGCCTTCAGCAAGTATGTCATGCCTTAAAATGAAAGTCAAGTTCTGCTCACCCCCCCTCCCCCAAAATGTAGCCAGTCAAATCCCTCTGTTTTGGGGATTTGAGTCCATGCTGAGCCAGGCACACTCTTAAAGCAAGTTTCAACTTGAGTAAAACCCCCAGAGCTCTGATGCTGCTGGAGATGGAGTGACTGGGAATTAAAGACACAAGGGTGCTGAGGCAACTCAGTGGTCAGGAAGTGGGGCTTTCTGTGAGAAGTGGGCAGCATGCGATGGGTTGACTGCATCCCATGAGACAAGCCTGTGCTGGAGCAGGTATGTCTGCTGGTGATTCTGTGGTCACTGATCCACCTGTCCTGGGATGGACTGGGAAGCTTTGGAAGACCCAAGTCTGGGTAGAGATGAAGATAATTCGGTGACAGGGAGGAGATGAGGAGGGGAGGTGTGCTCCTGGCAGTCCCTGCATCTCCAAGCCCAGGGTCCCATTGCAGTGGCTCTGTGCAGGATCTCCAGCTTCCCTTTCTCCTGCCTGTCCTTTCCCCTCTGCTTTCCCTTGGGCGCTGACCCTGGCTCAGCTCCCATCCCTCCACTACTCTATCCACCATTGGGTCCACCCCTCTGGCCCGCTCACGAACCTGCTCACTCTTGTACAGCCACATCTCGGGCAGGCTCAGGGCTGCAAACACCTTGGACTTCTGGCCCTTCAGCTCCAGGGTGCCTGACTTCTGGCAGTGAGCAGTGTTGGGGGGCCGGGGCCGGGATCCCACCAGGCGCTGGTCTGTCACCTTCTTCTGCAGCGTGGAGCACCACTCATTCCTCTGGGCTGGGAACCAGGAAGGAGGGAGGGGGTCTGAGCCCTTCCCAACAGCCCTGGCATGGAGAGGAGCAGCCAGCAGGCATGGCAGGGCACAGACTCCTCGCTCATTGTAGCTGGGTGCTTTGGGGGTGGGGTGGGACCTGCCCCTGGAATGCTCTGGCTGGAGGAGGGAGGTAGGGATGGTTCTTTGGAGACCGGTGGGCCTTGGCCCAGGGTCCTCACTTACCCTCATTCTCAGCACGGAAGACGAAGATGCGGTGGCTGGTGATGACCTGGAATTTGTTGTCCTTGGTGGAGCGAGCCATCTCGATGACGGACAGTGGGATCACCCCCTTGGGGTAGGGCTCCTGGAATGAGCCCCAGGCAGGGTTACCCCCCTTCGCCCATCCCGTGGGTCACCTCCAGAACACACCAACCCCAGCACTGCCTTGCCAGGCTTGCTGGCACCATAACCACAGGGGATGTGGCAGGGATGCCTGATGGCTCCTGCACAAGTGGCTGCTCTGGGGCCATGTGTACTACTTGTTCCTGCATGGATACCAGTGGGCCCAGCTGTGCTGTGGGGCTGGGCCAGCAGTGCCCATCATCCCAGGTGGTGTGGCAGCCACTGGCATCCTGCAGCAGGCTTAAAGGGGCCATGCAGAGCCCCCCCAGAAGGAGTGTGGCCAGCAGGTCAAAGGAGAGGATTCTCCTCCTCTACTCTGCCCTGGTCAGGCCCCACTGGGAGTGTTGTGTCCAGTTCTGGGCTCCCTGGGATAAAGGGGACAGGGATCTCCTGGAGACAGTCCAGAGGAGGCTGTGGAGATGATGAAGGGCCTGGAGCATCTCTACTATGGGAGGCTGAGTGAGCTGGGGCTGTTCAGTATGGAGAAGAGAAGCCTGAGAGGGGATCTGATCAATGGGGATCAATATCTGAAGGGTGGGACACAGGGGACATGGGCAGCCTCTTCTCAGTGTCTGTGGGGACAGGACAAGGGGCGATGGCCTCAAGTTGGAGCACAGGGAGTTCCACCCCAATCTGGGGAACAACTTCTTCCCAATGAGGGTGAGGGAGCCCTGGGACAGGCTGCCCAGGGGGTGTGGAGTCTCCTTCTCTGGAGAGATTCCAGCCCCGTCTGGACACCGACCTGTGCGCCCTGTCCCAGGGACCCTGCTTTGGCAGGGGGGTGGACTCAGTGAGCTCTGGAGGTCCCTTCCAACCCCTATAGCTCTGTGACTGTGATTCTGTGACAGGGAAGGGCTGTTGGCTCATCCCACACATCTAACCCCCAGTGCCCACAGTGAGAAAAGCTGCTCCATGCACCACATGCCCCACGTCCCCCAGGCGCTTGACTGGGTGCTGCCTCATAACAGCCATGTTGGTGGCTGGGACCCAGAGATCCCCCATTTTCAGCCTTCCCCAGGGTTTGTGAGCCAACAGGACCCCCCTCACCAACTCCCTGGGCTAGCTAGGATGTGAGGATGTGTTCAGAGCTCCCCAGGCACCGGGGCTGGGGCTGCTCCACCCTGGCGATGCTAAAGCAGTGCCAGCTCCTTAGAGAAGGAGGAAGGAACACAAAGGGGATATGGCAGCTCACATGGTGTCAGGGGACCCTGTTTAAACCTCCCCACCCTCCCTGCAGCCTGTCCCTTCGTACCTTCTCACTGCTGAAGTACATCAGGTTCTTCCCATCGAAACGGACGTAGCGTCTCTGGAAGACATAGTTCCTGTTGGGATGGCAGGAAAAAAGGGAGCTGTTGGGAAGGGGACAGTCGCCTCTGAGGGCCCAACATCTGTTCACAGACCCCCTTAACCCCAAGGATGGCTGCACAGAGACCCTTGCTGCACAGCCAAGGTACCCAAGATGTTCCTCATCCCATGAGGAGGTCTGGCTGCCCCAATAGCATGGTGAGCTGTGTACCCACCTCACCAGCCTAGCCCAAGGGGGTTTAACCTATGGGCACTGTCCCATGGGTGGGCACGTACCCCTGTGGGGAGAGCTTGTCCAGCCAGCCACTGAGCATGGTGGGTCGGGGCTCGGAGAGTGATGTGAAGCTGGCATAAGGGGAGATGGTGAGGTCATCCAGGACCTCGTCTGGGTAGAGATGGGCTGGCAGGCTGAACGGGGCACCCTCAGCCCGGGGTGCCTCCACGGTGGAGTATCCCTCCGTGTCGTTCTGGATGATGCGGTCGATGAGCTGGGACCGGCTCTCCTCATCCTCGCTCCTCCCATCACTGCTGCACTCGCTGCTTGTCCTGTGGGAGACAGGGCTGAGAGGCACCCTGGCAGAGCTGCTCACCATGTGGCATGCCATCCCCTCTGGGGGATATCTCACACTGCTCCTGGTCCCATCCTGAGCTCCTCAGGACACCCAGTGACGTGGGGCTTTGCATTTCCATGAGCAGGGTGGGACAAGGGCTCAGTGCTCTGCAGCCTTTTGGCCACCAGCAGCCAGAGGCTCCACCACACCATGGCACAGCTGGGGGGAGCTGTTAAAAAAGGGCTTCTCCACTGCACAGGCCAACACACATCTCCAAAGCCCTCCACCATGGCCTCCCTCCCCTCTCCACACCACAGGCAAACTGAAGCCAGGCAGGTCCCCAGTCCTGCTCCCTACTTTATACCCACCCCAGCTACCCCCTTATCAGGGGTCTCACCCTCTCCTTCTACCCCTCCAGTGTTCATGGCACCAGAAACCATCTGCCACCACACCCTCCATGCTGCTCTTGTGTCCAGCTGAAATGTTTTGCAAAGGGATTGGGATGGACAGATGGGTTGGTGGAGCTCCTGCATCCATCTCCTCCTTTTGGGAAGACATGCTAGGACACAGACATAGATACAGACTGGGAGAAGAGCTTCTTGAGAGCAGCCCTGCTGAGAAGGACTTGGGGATTCTGGTGGATGAGAAACTTAACATGAGCCAGCAGTGTGCTCTTGTAGCTCGGAAGGGTGATGGGATCCTGGGCTCCATCAGCAGAGGGGTGGCCAGCAGGGACAGGGAGGGGATTGTCCCTCTCTACTCTGCCCTCCTGAGGCCCCATCTGGAGTCCTGTGTCCAGATCTGGGGCCCCCAATACAAGAAGGATGTGGAACTGTTGCAGAGGGGTCAGAGGAGCCACGAAGATGCTCAGAGGGCTGGAGCACCTGCCCTATGGAGAGAGGCTGAGGGAGCTGGGCTGGGTCAGCCTGGAGAAGAGAAGGCTGCGGGGGGACCTCATTGCAGCCTTCCCGTCCCTGAAGGGAGCTTATAAGCAGGAGGGGATTCAACTTTTTAAAAGGATAGACAATGACAGGACAAGGGGGATGGATTAAAACTAAAGGAAGGAAGGGTTAGATTAGATATTAGGGGGAAGTTCTTTCCAGAGAGAGTGGTGAGGGGCTGGAACAGGCTGCCCAGAGAGGGGGTGGGTGCCGCATCCCTGGGGGTGTTCAAGGCCAGGTTGGATGGGGCCCTGGGCAACCTTGTGTAGCTCCAGGCCTGAGGTTGGTGGCCCTGCCTGTGGCAGGGGGGTTGGAGCTCTGTGATCCTTGGGGTCCCTCCCAACTCATACCATTCTATGATTCTATGATTCTATGACACTCAGCCAGCCCTGGTGAGGCTACCCAGCCATAACAATAAGAGGAAATTATAAAAATAAACTGCTAAGCCCTCCCCTTCCCCTCAGCCTGCTCAGCCAGGCGTGTTTTTTGACCCTGAAAAGGAAATGTGATGGAAAATTTCTGACCGTCCCAGGAGCAAACAGTGGAGCTGCCCAGGTGATGGGCAGGAAGAGAGTCACAGCAGCCAGGACACGCCAGCACCAGCATGAGAGCACCCGTGACACTGGGTCTCATCCAGTGCCAGGATGAAGAAAAGACTCCAAGAAAGGCAATGAGGATGGTCCTGGACCTGCCATAGGTGCTGTCTGAGGAGCACCTGAGCAAGCTGGGCAGCTCCAGTGGGGAGAGGGTGAATGATGGGACCAGGTTTCTGAAGCTGTGAGCAGCATGAGGAGACTGGAGAGGCATCTCCTGGCCACCACTGCTGCAGTCACAGGAGCTGGGTGACACCAGGCAAAGCCAGCAGGAGCAAGATGCAGAACCACATGGGGGAGGAGCAGCTGACCTGTGGGGCTCCTCAGCATGGGATGCAGGAGGAGAAATTAATGGAGGAGAAACCCACTGGGGAGTACTGAATATGAGGAGCCACCTCCAGCACAAGTCCACGTGCTAGAAATGCTTTTGGACCAGGAGAACGACCCCAAACACCTCCCATCATCATAAATTCTCCAAACACCTCATTTAGAGCCCTGTCTCACTGTAGGAGCCAAGGCTGTGCATGGACCTGGGCTTTGACCCTGGACAGGTGCCCTGTGAGGCCATTGAACACCAGATGCCTGATAACCATATGGGACAGAAGCAAGACCTGATGTCTGCCTGGAAGGATGTTGGGCTGGAGCCCCCCAAGCTAGGGGATGTCTCTGGAGATGTGGGATGGAGTGTGGGGCTGAGGAGGTGGGTGAATAACTAGATTATTATTTAATTAGCATCACAGAGCCTTGTCAGGGTCATTGATCTGGCTGGAGTCCTGGCCTGGTGTCCAGTTTCTTTAGGAGGCACTGGCCAAGGATCAGGGTGGCTGGAGGACTCTCTGTGTTGTAGGTGGATGTCAGCCTTGAGTTTCAGAGCTCTGTGGGAGGCAGACCCATGGAATGGGTCAGGACAAGAGAAAAAGGGGAAAGATCCATGACAGCCCCATCCTGAGCTGTGATTTACAGCAGCTGAGAGCACGGAGAGCTGGAGGATGAGCAGCATCTGGTCAAGTCATCTCCCTTTTCAGCTGGTCTCAGGCAGTGAAGAAAACTAACCTTAGGGCCAAATGAATCCCCAGGGCAAGGAGAGGGCATTTCCAGGTCAGCTGAGCCTGCAGGGTGATGCCTGAGGTGCACTGAGTTGGGGCAGTCTCAGCCTGTCAGTGCTTACATGGGAGAGCTGGTGGAGGATGTCAGATGGGTGAGGGAAGAAAGGGATGGGCTGGTGGATCCAGGTACCTCAGCTGGGGGTTATGGGCCAGACAATCAATGTGCAAGTGGGTAGGTAGGGAGATAAGGAGTGAGCTGCCAAGGACACACCATTCCTGGTGTTTTGTTTCCTCTGGGGATGATGCCCTGAGGTGTGTGGAGGAGCAGTCTGGGTAGGTATCTGCCTGAGGATCATCTCATCTGGGGCCACCATGCAAACCACAGCAGGGTCCACCATCTGCCTGATAGGTCACTGTCTGACCCAGTCTGCTGGTTTTGGCTGAGATAGAGTTAATTTTCCTCACAGTATCCAGTAGGGAGCTGTGCTTTGGGGTTGTGCTGGGAACAGCGTTGGGAGCAGGGGTTTTTCTTCCTCTGAGCAGTGCTTACACAGAGCTGAGGGCTCTCCTGCTCCTCACCCCACCAGCAGAGGACCTGGGGTGCACAAGGAGTTGGGGAGGGACACAGCTGGGACAGCTGACCCCATGACTCCAATGACCCAAGGGATACCCCACACCAGGTGACAACGTGTTCAGCATATAAAGCCAGGAGAAGAAGGAGGAAAGGAAGGGAGCACACTTGGAGTGATGGTGTCCCCATTCCATGGCAGAGCCCTGCATCCCGGGCTGGCTGAGCACCTGCCTGCCCTGGAAGTGGGGATGAATCCCTTGCTGTGCTTGTGTCCATGGCTTTTGCTCTGCTGATCCAGCTGCCATGATCTCAGCCCACAGGTTTTCTCACTTTCACTTTTCCAATTCTCTCCCCCATCCCCCTGGGGGGAAGTGGCCATGGGGGGCTTGGCCACCAGCTGGGCTTAAACCACCACACTAGGACCCCTGAGCTTCATGGGGTGACACAGGCACTGCTGTGCCACCACCTCCCTCCTGCTGAGACTGATGTCTGGAGCAGGGCAGGTGCTGTCCTCTGCACATTTTGGGGGGCTGAGCATCACCAGTGACAGTGCTCAGTGCTGGAAAGAACAAATCCCACCCTATGCCCCAGGCTCTGCTGGACCCCTGGAGATCCAGCTCCCAGTTTTAAGGGGAAATTCCCATTCCTCCTGCTCTTTGCTCAGGATATCTTGTGGGTCTGGTTGAGGTGGGTCTGCCCATCTCCAACACTGATACTGTCCCCAGAGCTGGAGAGCAGCATGGTCCAGATGAAACTCCTCCAGAGCAAGGTAACCCTGGCAGGAAGAAGATACCATGCTGAAGGGGCAGGTGGGCTTCTCTGAAGTTTGGGAGTGGGAAATATTTCCCCTAACAAATGGGTTGGTGGGCTGCAGGAGAGTCTCACACTGTCCCCAGTGACCAGGCGCCAGTCAGCAGGATGAGGAACTGGATGAACTGGAGAAATGCCAGTGTTGAAGAGGAGGACTGGGAGGTCCTACAGAGGCAGGGGCCAGGGCTGGCCAGCAGCAGCTCAGCAGGAGCCCATAGCTCTGCTCCAGGGGAATGGTGATGGGGCTGGTGGGGCTGGGCTGGGGAGGGAAGCATTGGAGCAGCTGGCTGACAGGGTCTGTGAGCACAATGTGACAGGTCTTCAGAGGCTTTTCTGTCTGTTGTTCAACACCCCACACCCCAACCACCTCAGTGCTCAAGCTGGGAGAAAAAACAACCTGTGAACTGCTGCCTCTGACACTGCTGACAGTCTCTTCTCAGCAAGACCAGACTGCAAAGTCCCTGGACAGTCCAGGGCTGCAAGTGCCTGGCCAGCACCCTTAGGATGCTCTGGATTCAGGCCTGAGGTTGGTGGCCCTGCCTGTGGCAGGGGGGTTGGAGCTCTGTGATCCTTGGGGTCCCTTCCAACCCATGCCATTCTATGATTCTATGATTCTATGATTCTATGATCTCTGGAAGCCACTGGGTGGAGACTGTGACCCCCAAGTCAAGCACTCAGCCCCACTCTGAGCTGCTGGTTCAGAGGCTCCATGGCAGAGTTTGGTATTTCTGTTTACAAGACTCCTGTCCCCAGGTATTTCCAGTTCCCCACCCATGGCCTGGCTGGTTCCCATCCATCAGGCTGTCATGCTGCATCAGGCCACACCAGAGTGACTCACACCCAGAGCAAGAGATGGGCTGGACCAACCAACACTGGGGCCAGAAAGGCATGGGGACATGGAGGGGACACTGGCTGACAAGGCCATGGGCAGAGCTGAAGGACACAGAGCTGCAGCTCACCTCCTCCTCTCTAAGCAACACAGGAAAAGGAACCCTCCCCATCTGAAATGGGAAGAACAGCTTTCCTTCCTCTTTCTGAGATGCTATCAGGAGTTATGGAAACTAAATTTCAAAAGCATTTTAAAGGTACCACTCACAATCTCACTGTCCACCACAAATCAACAAATCCTGATCTGGTGCTGGAGCTTTTGGAGGTCGCATAACCCTTCTCCTGGAGCTTGAAGCCATCTCATTCCTGAGACATCCCTGTCCCTCATGGTGTTTCCCTGCTCCCAGCAGCCAAATCCAGGCTCTGCCTGCTGTGCAGGCACCCAGAGCATCATTTGGCAAGCAGTGTCACCTGGTGGGCCACCCACCAGCTCAGCTCCTTCTCATCTTTGAGCTCATCAACTCTTCTTGAGACTGCTGACCTGATCCCAGATGCTCCTGATCCCACCGTTCTCTGGCATATGAAAAGCCCCCACTGCCTCTTGGGCTGTCCCCAGGAGTGTCCCCTCTCCCCCTGGCATGCAAACCCCAGAGCCCACCCCCAGCCCAGGCTCTGCAGCCTGGAGGAGGTGATGCCTACCTGCACACTTCTCGCTCCGGGTCCAGCTCAGCCACTGTCTCATAGCTCTGATCAGAGAGGACACCAGCACCCTGGGAGGAGAGATTGGCCACATTTCCTTTTCCCTCTGCCCTCTCCCATCCTAGACCTCCTCAACCTCCCAGGCCCACGGTGTGGGGGGGCCCTGTGACTCCCAGCCCAGGTGATGCTCAGCCAGGCACAGCCAGGCATCACAGTCTCACCATCCTGCTTTGGAGCAGCTGGTGGGATGCAGAACGGTGGCAGAGGACAGCCACCATCCCCACAGCCTCCTCTCACCTTCTGCTCCCGGGATGGGGCTACGTGCCCAAAGATGGTCTCACTGTAGGGGCTGACAGGCTGCTCACCGATCTCTGTGGACAGAGACATGGGAAGGGAAGGCAGTCAGCAGTGCCTGCTGCAGGGCAGCAGCCAGACAGGACTGCCAGTGCTGGAGGGGAACATCCCACCAAGCCCACCACAGCGAGCCCCAACATCCAGAGCCCCTGGCACGACAGAGGTGCCAGTCCAAAACGTGTGGGGCTGGGCCCTGTCTTGTACTGAGTGAGGCAGGAGCACGGGGCAGGGCCTGGGGGGAGGCAGGGTGTGCAGGTGATCCCCTCACCCCCCCTCCCTGGGGACACTGGGTGGTCCCCGCTGCGTGCTGGTGCCCCAGGGGGTCTCACCTGGCTTGCCGGCGGGTCTCTGCGGGATGGGGGGCAGCCCCCCACTGGGCCAGCTGGGACTGCTGGAAAACAGGAGAGGGGTTACTGCAGCTGCAGCTGGGACAGGGGGACCCTGAGGGGCTTTTCCACCTTATTTTCCCACCAGGATTCCATGGGCTGGAGCCTGTGTCTGACTGGGGCTGAGCCCTGGTCCCCATGGGATGTGCTGCATCCCCTCCATGCTCCCATCGACATCCTTGCTCCCTTCTCGCCCCACCCCAGGGCCACCAGGCATTTCCCACTGCAATTTTCCCCTTCCAACATCTCCTGCCTTGTTCCCAGCGTGAACCAGTCCAGGAGCCCTCACACAGTCACCCCCACCACTGACCATGCTGGGGAGCCCCATCCCTGCTGCCTGAGGGGCAGATGAGGGGCAGCAGCTTCTCTCCCCAAGCAGAACAAGCCAGCCAGGGGCCCAGGACCACTGTGTCAACTCAGAGAGATCCCAGCTGTGCTGTGGAGCCTGGGGGATGTGCTGGGGGTGCAGGGGGGGAGAGAGGTGGAGAAAGCAGCTTTGTCAGCACCCAAAGGCAAGCAGGACTGGGCAGGGGCTGGGGGGTCCCAGGGGTGGGGGGGCTCTCTCGATCCTCAACTCTCACTGCTCTGCACCCCACCTGAGCTCCCTGGGGTGAGGGGAAGCATCTGCTTACTCAGGTTTGTTGTCCAGCTGGGTCAGCTCCTGCGGGAACAGAGCTGGGGGCTCAGGCACAGCCTGACCCTGGGCACCATCCTCTCCTCTCAAGTCCTCAGTGGGTGCTGTTGGGCGCTCAAGTCCTTCGTAGATGACGTTGGACACCATCTCCAGCCTGCCCTGCCCTGAGCCTGGCTGTGAGGCTGTCCGGGGGCATGGTGATGGAGCTCTCCTGGCTGGGCTGGCTGCCGTGGGCAGGGGACCCTTGGACACAGGGTGACCCCCTGGCACGCTCCCAGGGCTGGGCTCAGCTGCTGGGACCCTGTGGCTGTGCCATGGTAGGACTGACAGGATGGAGGGTGGGCACTTCTCCGATGTCTGCAAGGTTTGTCCATGATCTGGAGCTGGGGGGGAGCGTGTGCCTTCCCGAGCGCTCTGCCACGCTCGCAGCCGGGATGCTCCCATGCCCATGGCCACGGCCACCCCTGGGCCAGCCAGCAGTGCTGGCCTCTGCTCCGGGCTCTCCCAATCTGTGGAGCTCTCCCCTGGCACAAACCCCTCCAGTACCACGAAGGCTGCAGGTGCCCGCTCGCTGCCCAGGCTGTGTGCTGGCACTGTGGTGCGTGCTGGGGGCACAGGCACTGAGCCCTGCTCTGTCTTTGAGCGGGGGAAAACCGTCCTTGGCTTGGGAACTGGCTTCACAAGGGGAGGAGCAGGGTCCTTCTCTAGGGACGATGCCTGGGCAGGCACAGTGTCAACATGCTTCGTCCCAAAGGCGTCAGTAGCCCCTTCCAGCTCTGCTTTCATGGCATCCTTGCCCACCTGGGGGGCATCCAGGAACTCAGGGGCTCGGAGATGGGTGTCTCCTGCTGCGGGTTCCCCCCAGGACTGATTGAGCATCCGTGTCTGCTGTGCCAAGTTCAGGATCCTTTTGCGGTGCCCGGTGGCAGTGATGCCGATCTGCTGCAGGTGGTCACTGTCCAGCGAGGCTGTGTCTCTGGCCACACGGTAGCCATGCTGCTTGAAGACATCCCGGTACCTCTCCAAGTGGATGGTGGCCAGCCAGTCTGCAATATCTGAGTCAGGACCACACGGGGAGCTCATGGCCCTGAGGTGCCCCTGCGATGGATGCTCAGCCCATCATCTGTGGAATAAGGAGAGAAAGGGAGTGAGGAGGCAGCAGGGAGGGAAAGGGGGATGTTCAGCTGCTGTGAAGAGCATGGATTCCATGGGTGGGGATGCGGGGTACTCCCAAAGGCCCCCGTGCCTTGCTGCTTTCCCCGGAGCTGCTCACCTCTCAGCTCAAGAAGCTCACATCCTGTTGTTCCTCAGCCCCAAGCCTCTCTGCCCCTCCCCGGAGCTGCCAGATCCCAGCCCTGCTTTACTGGTGAAGCCGTGACCCCAGCGCAGGCAGGAACCAAGCGGCAGGGGGCTCATCGGGGAGTGGGTGGGCGAGCAGATGCTGGGTGCTGGGGCATCCCAAGCTCCACTGCACGATGGGATGGGTGGGAGGAGAACAAGAGCCAGAGCAGCAGGGGGAGGGAAGGGGGGGGTGTCCTGGTGGAGGGGGGGCTGCCGGGGGCGGATAATGGGGGAGCAGCTGGGCCCCTCTCAGGGGATGAGCTCCCGTGCCGGCCTGCTTGGGGAGGGTTCTGTGGCCGGAAGGGCCAGACCATAATATCTCCCTCTTGCTGCTGGCGAGGGCATGGGAGAGGTCAGCATGACTCACGGGCAGGCGGAGGAGGGACAGCCTCCCACCCACCCCCAGCCGGGATAGACCCCCGTGCACCCCACCACCAGCACCCTTGTCTGGAGACGAGGGGCACAGCCTCAGCACAGTGCCCTCCCACCACATCCCGCTGTGCCAGGCACCCACATCCCCAAACCATTTGCTGGCACAGCCCCGGGGCAGAGCTGCGGGCTCTCTGTGGAGTGCTGAGGGCCTTTTTCCCATGAATCACGCTGCTCCGCACTAAACCAGCTGTGCTGACTGTGCTGCCACTGGGTCTTTATCCAGTTCCTCCATTTCCCTCTATTGTTCGGCTCAGGCTTCCTTCCTGCTGCCTGCACGCTCCCACGCATCCCCTGCCCCCTCCCGCGGGAGCCAGGGGCCGCTGGGCCAGGTTTACCTCTGTGGGAGTCCTCTGTGGCCCCCCAAGCAGGGCTCTGCCTGCTCCCTGCTGCTGCCTGGGCAGGGGAAAGGTTGCACCAGCAGTATGGGGAAGTGTGGGCAGGCTGGTGTGCCCGGGGAGATGGTGGGAGCACGTGGGGAGGGGACACACACGCTGCCCACAAACACGTGTGAATAAGGGGGGGGTCTTTGCTCACACACGTGGGTGTGAGGTGTGCGTGGCACGTGCCCCCAGCCCTGTGTATGTCAGTGGAGGGACAGTCACAGCAGGAGCTGGCTGAGAACCTGGGAGAGCAGGGCACAGGGAGTGGGGCATGGAAGGCTGCTTGGAGATGTAGGGTCTACATCAAGGGCAAGGCAGGGGGCTGTGGAGGGTGGTGATGTCCCATAGCAGTGTGGGCTGGGTGGCTCTGCCACGGGATTAAAGGGCTCTACCTATATCTGCCCAGCAGCCTGGTGCTGAAATGGGGTGATTTCCCCCTTCCCTGTGCTTGTATCCGCAGCCTTCCATGGGGTGCTGGCTCCTGAGACCTCCCCACGCCTGGGCAGGGGGTGCTGTGGTGGGTGCTGGGCTGTGTCGTGCCCCCGTGGGCAGAGATGCTTTGCAGGGATGTGGACACTGTCCCTGCCCCTGCAAACCCAGGCAGCCCAGCCGGTGCAGTGGGCACAGACTGCCCTGGTCCTGGCCCTTTCCCCCCTGTCCCCGATTCTGTCCTGTCCATCCATCCCCTCAGGGTGCTCCCTCACCTCTTGCCCTGAAGTGTGGTCGGCAGGCCCCCGGGGCTGTCTCCAGCGGATCATCGCGGTGGCAGTGCCGCTGTGGGCTCCAGAGCTGCCCTGTTCGGGGCTCCAGGGTGATGCCGAGGCGTCCCCACCAGGCACCGGGCTCAGCCTGTGGGCACAGGCAGGCAGCCCTGCAGGAACTGCTACGGGGACCGGCAGGATTCTCAGCACCCAGCCTGCACCTCCCACTGCCGGTCCCTCCTCCAGACCAGCCCTCCGGTCCCCATCCCTCTCCCATCCTCCCATCCTGCCCCTTCCCAGGCATGACCCTGCCCCACGCTTGGCTCCCAGCCTGGCTGCCCCGTGTCCTCCCCCTCCAATAGGCTCTGCCATCCTTTGGGGGCTGCTCTCCACCCTCCCCTCTCACCTCCTCATCCTCCTTCTCTCTCCTTCCCATCAAGGGTCCCTCTCCCCAACACCTGTGCTGCCATGGGGACACCATGCTGCCCCTGACCCATACCCCAGTGCTGCTGGAGAGCTTTGCATTTCCTGGGTGCGTTCAGCTTTGCTGCTGCTGCCTCTGGCTGCAGCAAGAGGAGATACCCTGCCCAGCAAGGCAGGCTGCAGGGACTGGGGAAGTGCTGCCAGACTGGAGAAAACAGGATAAAACTGGGCTGCTAATGAGGGGGACTGTGTGGGCTGGCACTGGGTGCAGGCAGGGAACCCAAACCCCATGCCTGTGCTGCAGGGGTGCTGGGTGTGCAGCACCCTGTGCCCAGTGAGCTGGGGATGGGAAGGCAGCGGGGTGCAGGGGGGCCAGGGGGGTGTCAGGAGGGTTTCTCTCCCAGCAGCAGCTTTCACCCTGCTGCCTTTCATGCAACCCTTTTCGCAAGAGCCCCAGTTCACCCAGCTCCCCTGTTACCCAACCTTGTGCCTGGACGATGCCCGAGGCTGGTATCTCACAACAACCCTTCAGCCCCTCTCTGCTCCTGATGGCAGGGCTGAACACCGCTCCCTTGCTCCAGCTTGGGTTGGTGACACCCCAGTGACGCCCCCAAAAGCCACCTGGGGAGGGGCAGGGGGGAGCTGGGAGCGGTGGGAGGCTCTGCTGCGGGAGGGCCATGCAGCTAGGTGTGAAAAGGCAGCTTCTGCTTATCACAGCATTGCTCCTGCAAAGCAGAAGCAGAACTCAGCCTCAGCCCAGCACAGCTTCCCTCTTCCCCCCCCTTCCCCAGCGGCTGCTCCGGGGGGGGGGGGTGGGGGGTGGGGGGTGACACATCCCCAGGGCAGGAGACGGTGTGGGTGGCCCCTTGGAGCAGCCTGTGGGTGGGGGGAGGAGACAGGGTGCACAAGGACCCTCTGGGCCTGTGCCATGGGCTGTGCAGTCCTGCTGGGCGCCCACCTCGGCCTCTTAGAGGAAGCTGTTGGGCTGGAGGGGTGAGCAGAGGGTGTCAGCGGTGCTGGTGGCAGCCAGGTCGCTGTCATTTCCGTCCCAGAGGTGTTAGCACTGGTGAAGCCCAGTCCTGAGCGGGGCCAGATCCTGTCTCACTGCTGTGTGGCACCCTGCAGCAGCTCTGTACACCCCTCACAAGCTGCTGCTGGGAGCAGTGCTCCCCCCAGTGTGCCACGATGGGCTGCTGGGGAGGGAAATGTTGTCTGAGGGCAGAAGGGACACTCTGAGACATCCCAGGGTGGCAAGTCATAGTCCCATCTGGTAGCCCAGTGTGACCAAGAGCAGGACCCAGCCCACAAAACCCACATCCTGGTGGCTGCTGACGGGACAGTTTGGTGTAGAAAAGCTTCTCCCCAGCTCCCTTTTTCCTCAACTTAAGTGTCAGGACCAGGGCTCAGCTCCCCTGGAAGGCTGGAAACCCCTGTCTGTGCCCAGCACCTCTGCTGAGGCCCTGCACCTGGTTCCTGATGGGTGCTGCCTGTCCCAGAATCCAGCCTGAGCTGGAGCATCCCCCAGCCAAGCCTCTGCTTGATCTCCTTGGTGTCTGCTAACCAGCTGGTGCAATCCATGAGCAGGAGCTTCCTTGGGCCAGAGAGCCCTCTCGTGTCTGGGTTTGCACAGTGGGAAGGTCTTGCCAGCTCCCTGGGGCAGGACTGGGAAACACACCTTGGGCTGGGGCACTGGGCTTTGTGAAGATGCTGGCAAGAGCTGGAGAAAGCAAAGATCAAAGTGCAGGTTGGATCCTTCCAACTCACAGGCCTGCATGGTCCCTTTCCTTTCCAGGCTGCACCCATGATGACACTGTCCCTCAAGGTCCATCCATCCATCCATCCATCCTGAGCCATCAGTCTTTGTTGCTTGCTGGGGCAGCCTTTGCTCTACCTTCAGCCCTATGGTGCTGGATCATGTGGTGATGGTGGGAGCATCTCCTGGGAGCAGGGAAAGGCTGAGGGACACTCAGGGAATCTACCTAGAGAGCAAATGACACATTGGATAGCTGGAAAAGTGGGGTTGGGAACGAGCCTGGAGGGTTTGCTGGGACACAATGGAGAGCTGACCCCCTGGGAGGGCTTGGGGGGGTCGACTGAGGAGGGGGAGCAGGGCTTGGAAACCTGCTGCATCCCTCCAGGCAAGACTCCTGCTGAAGGTTGGTCCATGAGATGAGATGGGCCGCTGGAGGGTTCCCTGTTGGGCTCAGGTGTGGGTGGTGGGGATGAGAGCTGCCCAAGACCTGTCCATGAGCTCAGGAGATGCAAAGCACGACAGCCAGGAGATGGGGTCATGTCCTGCCACAGCTGGGGCACATTTGATGCTGGGGGCACTGCAGTGGGCTGTGGCAGCGTGTGCAGGCAGGAGAGAGGACCCCACCCCATGCTGCTGCCCCTGCCCCCATCTGTGGGGCTGTCAGCTGACATCACTGCCTCCAGGCTAATCTCCTGTCCAGCAGCAGCTTCCCGTTTCCTTTCCAATCTGTGCACTGGGCGGCTCCTCTCTGCTGGGGCCAGGCAGGAAAAGCCATCCAGCTGGGCTCTCAGTCCCTGCATGTCTGGCCAGAGCTGGGCTGAGGGCCACCCACTCCCCCAGCATCCCAGCAAAGGCACTTGGGGGTTTCAGGCTCCCCCCCCCGCCCCCGCCTGCCCCCTCCATCGCTCAGGTCCTTGGGGGATACTGGTGCATTGTCCTCTTCCTGTTTGTGCCACAGGAAACCAGCAGTGACACATCCTGCAGTAAGAAATCACTGTACTGGGGGCTCCTGGCACCCCATGGGGTCTGGAGCTGCCCTCCTCCCCAGACCCACAGGTTTCACCCTACTCCCTGGCCAGGGTGATGCTGGTGGCCAGGAGCTCTGCACAACCCAGTGCTGGATGAGGACCAGAGTCCCTGCCACCCACCCCAGTGGCCTTTGCCATCCCCATGGCATCACTGGGCAGCATCCTGGGCTGAGATGTGCCCCTCCCAGGGGCTGGCTGGGGAGTGGGGACTCCCCCCTGGCCTCTCAGTGCTCAGACTCCTGTACTCTGGGATGGCTAAAAATAGCCCTGCAGCAAGAGCTGCAGCCAGGCTTCTGCAGGGAGACCTCTGGGGAATGAGGAGAGATGGAGCTGCTTCCTGCACTGGGGGGCTTCACCCCAGTGAGCCTGGGGTGCCAGTGGGCTCTGCCCCATCAGGGCAACACCCTTTGGGGGGGGGGTGGTGTTTCACCCTTGCTCTAGCCATGCCTCCCCGCTCAGCTCTACCTGTTTATTGCACAGTGCTAATTGGGGCGATTTGGGGGTGAGAGGTGTCTGTTCACAGGTAAAAATCGTCCCTGGTGTGGGTGCCTGCTGGCT
This sequence comes from Porphyrio hochstetteri, assembly GCA_020800305.1. Classification (NCBI taxonomy): domain Eukaryota; kingdom Metazoa; phylum Chordata; class Aves; order Gruiformes; family Rallidae; genus Porphyrio; species Porphyrio hochstetteri. The sequence goes on from CM036919.1 coordinate 14,252,074, forward strand.
GCTCCACTCACAGTGAGACCTGTGTTCTTGGAGGGGGGGGCAATGCCTGCACACCTCCTGCTTTGGCTCTTGTGCATCTCCCCTGCACAGGCAGCTTCTCAGCCCTGCTCTGCTTACTCAGCCAGCCCAGCTGCAATCCCTGGGAGCTGGCTGGCCAGACAGCCAGCACCTCCTCTCCTCTCCTCTCCCCTCCCCAGCACCACATGCAGTGACACGTGTGTGACATCCCTGGGACATCCATGACCTAACGGGGTGTGTAAAGGGGGGGACAGTAAGCACCTGCAGCTGGGATGCTGGGTGGGCACGGGGTGAGCTTTGAGGGGAGAAGCACAAGGTGGGGGAGAAGCGAGCCCAAGGAAGCAGAGCTCACAGCTCAGGGTGGGACCACAGGGGTGACCAGGGAGCAGGAGGCTGAGGGGGATACAGAGGGACCCCAAAAGCTGCAGGGCAGGCTGCAAGCCCAGGGGGTTGCCAAGTGGTTGGCCCCCACCACTTCAGGGGCTGAGCTTTGTCTCTGAGAGTGGCTGCCACCTCCCGGTGATGTCCCCTAGCCGGTCCCTTGCTGGGACAGGTCCAGGGCTGAGCACCCCCGCTCCATCAGCAGTGACAGTCCCGTTCACACGGCTCAGGCTCCCACCCATCCGGGGCAGACACCCAGCACCGCAGGCAGCTGCAGCGCGGGGGGGTGGAGGGGTGGGTGGAAAATCCAGCTCCTGCCAGTATATTCCCCCTGTGGTGTCTGTCTAGACCGACTTCCCGTTGTCCGGTGCAGGCTGCCCCGTGCCCACGCACGCTCACCCACATGCACAGGGCTGTGTGGGGCCCAAAACCTGCCCCTCCTGCCACACCACCGGCCACCTTGCGCCCCGCTGAGGGGCACCTCTAGGTGCTGGGACTGCAGGGCTGTGCTGAGCCTCCTGTCCAAGCCAGGACCTGGTCCCCAGGCATCCTCAGTATCCAGTGCCAGCCCAGAGCTCTCTCGCACACACACCAACCCCTTTATTGTTGTGCCAGGAACCACAGCAGCGGCAAACACTGAGAGAGTGGGGACAGAGGCTGCCCAAGACCCCACTGCCAGGAGGACCCCCCACAAACACCACCTGAGAGCCAGCTGGGCTAGACCCTGATGCCCAGGAGTTGACCTGGGAGGGGGTTCCCTGAGATGGGGGGGGGGGGGTTGCACACAAAGCCTGGAAGGGCTTGGTGGGCTGGAGGGGGTGCAGCCTGATGCAGGGCTGGCAGAGTGGGACCTCAGGTCAGAGGTGGTTGGTCCAAGCCCTGTGCTGAACAAAGCCTGGGCAGGACCCCCATGAACGCCCCCCTTCCCCCTGCACTTCTGGACCTTTGAGGCACCCCTAGAAGGTCTTGTGGTGACAAAGGGATATCCTGGTGCCAGGGAATCTCCCTCTGACCCCATGAAGCATTATTTTGTCTCTCTTGCCCTGCCCAGCCCCTCCTTGGGCACCCCCTCCCACTGCCAGCTCTACCTCCTGCGTGGGGACACCTCTGTGAGCCACCACAGCCCCAGCACAAGGGGACAGAGTGTTCACCCTCCCTCTTTCCAGCACCCGTGCTACGGCTTCCCATGGGACTGTACCCTGCTGCATGGGTAAGGGGGGTTCTATGACAACAGAGTTGGAGAGCAGATGTGACTACTGGGGGCCAAATTCCTGCCTGTCCCCCATGGCTGCCAAGCCCCATGTTTGAGGGGTGTCCCCCCCCCCCAGAGAGGGCTGTGGCAAGGGCTCAGGCTTCGTGGTCACTGGTGCTCAGGTGGTCCTCAGGCAGCCCCGTCTCATCGATGTTCTCCAGCGAGTCGGCGTGCTGCACCGAGAGCTCGTCCAGGCTGACGCTGGGCAGCGTGTTCTGCTCTGGGTAAACCCAGGGCTTGTACCCGGGGTCATGCTTGCGTTTCCACTCGGGGTACTTCAGCCCAGCCTTGTAGATCTTCTTCATCGCCTGTGGGCAGAGCAGGTCCAGCCCGTCACAGTGCTCCAGCTCCCCAGTGGGGATGGAGCCACCCTGGTCTGTGGGTATGGCTCCCAGCTCCCCCACTGCTGGTGTTTTGAGGGTGCTGGGAGGGGGACCACACAGCCCAGTGTGAGCCCTGGGTCAGCCAGCACGCACCCTGCGAGCCCTGGGTCAGCCAGCACTCATCCTGAGAGTCCTGAGTCACTCAGCCCCTACCTAAGGGTCTGTTTCAGGGCAGCTCATCCCTGCTGCCCCACATCCCACCGCTGACCATGCACCCTGCTTACCTTCGGTGCCACAAACTGGGAGACACGGTTCACCACCCACTTTGGCAGCGAGCCTGCAAGAGCCCAAAGCCTTGTCACTCAATCACTCTGGGCCAGCCCCAGAGGAGGTTTCTGCAGCCCCCTCAAAGCTAGACTGTGCTCCCCTGGGGCTGACAGCAGTGGCACATGCTGTGAGCAGGGAGGGGACCCCCTTCTCCCCTGGGGTGTCCCCACTGCTCAGTGCCCTTTAGACCTCTGGGTGATGGAGAGCCACGGTGGGTGAGCTCTGGGGGTACAAGGGGACCCATCCCCCACTGCACCCTCCCCTCCTGCTGGCACTCACCACGGGGATCCACCTGGGTGAGATAATAGAGGACACAGGCGCCGGCACCGTTCGCTTTGATCAGGTAGCCAGTCTGCAGGGACACGGCCCTCACGAAATCCTTCCGGGGTGGGTATTTCTGCAGAGAGATGCCATGCTCCTCAGAGCCTGTCCCTACAAGGGCAGCACCCCTACAAGGGCTGGGGCTGGCTGGGGGCTGCTCACCGGGTGCTTGACACTGTAGTTGATGATCATGTAGTCATTGCCCAGGGGCAGCCAGGAGCGCAGGGTGACGAAATCCCGGTTCTTCAGGGGGCTTGGGCATTTCCCTGTGGAGAGACCCCATTACACCCCGACCTGCTGCCCCCCACGGCCCTGCATCCCTGCGTGGGACTGTGAGGAGGAGGGAGAGGGGGCCCTGGGGGCTGCTCACAGGAGTAGTATCCCACATCAGCGTTGACAGTCAGGCGCCCGATGTCGTAGGTCTCGATCATGTTCGAGTCCCACTTCTTGCGGTAGCGGGTGTCGTGCAGCACGTCATAGAGGGTCTCAGCAGGGACATCCTTGCAGGAGATGCGAGTCTGTGGGGAGACAGGCAGTGGGGCAGGGGGGAAGCAGCACCCATCCCCAGAGAGCATGGAGCTGTGTGCTTCTCTGGGGATGAAGGCTCCAGGCTGTTTCTGTGTGTGGTGGCATTGCCCTGCGCTGCTACAAAGCCACAGGCATGTGTGCCATGGTGGATGCTCTGCACACATGGTGCAGGGCACGTCCCTGTGGGTGCACAGTGCAAAGGCAGTGGGGGTAGGAAGACACTCAGATGGGGTTGCCTAGTGGTCTGGGCTGTGGTACCTGAGTTACCTGAGTGCAGTCCTGTTCCCTCACCCCATAGAATCCCAGACAGGTCTGGGTTGGAAGGGTCCCCAAGGATCACAGAGCTCCAACCCCCTGCCACAGGCAGGGCCACCAACCTCCAGGCCTGGAGATACACAAGGTTGCCCAGGGCCCCAGCCAACCTGGCCTTGAACACCCCCAGGGATGGGGCACCCACCCCCTCTCTGGGCAGCCTGTTCCAGCCCCTCACCACTCTCTCTGCAAAGAACTTCCCCCTAATATCTCCTCTAACCCTTCCCTCCTCCAGCTTCACTCCATCCCCCTTGTCCTGCCAGTCTCTGCCCTTTAACAAGCTGATTCCCCTCCTGTTCCTCTGCTCCCTTCAGGGACTGGGAGGCTGCAATGAGGTCCCCCCACAGCCTTCTCTTCTCCAGGCTGACCCAGCCCAGCTCCCCCAGCCTCTCCTCATAGGGGAGGTGCCCCATGTTCCTGCAGAGCAAGAAAAGGGATGCTCCTGCCCTACCACGGAGCTCTCAGGCAGGGGGTCTGCTCCAGGGATGCTAGTGGGGCCCCGGCTGTAACTGGAGCTGCGGAGCTGCCCGACCACACCGAGCAGTGCATTATTGATGGAGCCAGCCTGCCCTGCTCCTCTCAATGCTGGGAGGAAGGAGATGTCATCTGCTCCTCATTAGAAGCCCTGCATCTTTGATGAGATGCTTGGCAGTGCCATGTAATTGGAGATGGCCCTCTGAACGTTGCAGGTCCCATCAATCTCAGGCAAGCTTTCCCTGATGGCCTGGGTGATGGTTTCTGCCCGGTGCGTTGGATTCGTGCCCAGGACAGGCTTGGAGATGTGCTGTACTCCCTGGGGCACCATGGAGGGGAGTGCCTGGCTCCCTCCTTCTGCTCCCCTTCCACAGCCACCCCCTCCCAGCTGGGTCTGGAGATGCTGCTGCTGTGAGGTGAAGGATGGTCCTCCTGGGCTCCTGGAATCCCTGGTTATCACAGCGGGGCTCTTGTGGCCTTGTGCCCCCCCAAATTCCACCCCCACCAAAGCCTGCATGTAAAGGATGAACAGAGGCTGTGCAGCAGCCACACCAGGCTGCACAGTCTGGGATGGGGAAAGTACAGAGCCCCAAAACAGGCCACCCACAGGTTAAGCCTGTGTTAATGGAAAGATCAGGGCTCTTCTGAACCCCAAGACCCAGCCTGTACAGCTTGGGTCTCCTGCCCAGACTGGGCGGCATCCTCCATCCCTCCTTTTGGGAAGGGTCCCTGGGCAGTGCTAACCCCTGCATGCTGCCCAGGCCCTGTCCTGAGCAGGGGAAAACCACATCAAGGAGGTGTTACTTGCAGTGAACCAGGCTGGGTGATGGTGCTCACACACCCTGGAACCTCACTGGGGTCCAGGCAACCAGGCTGGTCAGGCATGATTTGCCCTTGGCACGTCCCTGCTGCTGTGCCCACTGCCCTTATCCTTAAGGACATGGCTTCCAGGAGGATGTTCTCCATCACCTTTACAGGGACAGATGTGACACAGCAGCCCATAGTGCCCTGGAGCATCCTTCTTGCCCTTCTGGAAGACAGATGTGATGTTTGCCTCTTCCCAGTTATCAGGGATGCCCTGCAGTCACCAGAACTTTTCAAAGAGACTTTGGCCAGAACCCTCAGCACCCCTGGGTGCATCCTGCCTGGTCCTGTGTGCTTGTGCAGGCCCACCTGGCTTAAGTGCTCCCTGACCCTAGCCCAGAAGCTCTTCCCCAGCTCTTCTGTGGCACGGTGTGGTGTATTGCAGCTATACCTTCACAGAAAGCACTGCTCTCCTCCTCCTCACTGCAGGCACCCAGCCATGGCAGCACTGAAATCATGTGCCCAGCTCCTCCTGGTGTCTCCCCCTCCCGAGATGAGCTGCTGGTTAGTCCGTGTTCAGGAGAGCGGTGCAAGAGCCTCCTCCAGCTCACTGTACCCAGGCACCTCCTCGCCACCTCCCTGCTCTCTTCAGATCCCAGTAACCCTTTCCTGAAGCTGTCCTGGAGGTAAGAAGCTCTGGCCCTACTTGCTTAGGTGGAACTCAGCAGTCCTGGTCCTTGGCAGCCAGAGAAGCCAAAGCCCTGCCTGCACCACCAGCCGTGGAGCCAGGCACAGGCCCACAGGATGCTCCCATGCAGGGCTTACCCCATGGTGGGTGCCCCTCTCTCCCAGCACCCTTGGTGCACTCAGGCTGGCCTGGCAGTGCCATCTGCATGAATAAGGAGGTGTAACAGCCTGAGGGATGGTTGAACCTCATTACTCCCTCCGCAGCACCCCAGATCCCTGCCAAGCAACACACCTCCTGAGGCAGCACAGCGGGGTTCTCAACCTCTGCAGGGTGAGAGGCCTCAGGATGGTGTGGCTGGGGAGGAGGGGAGAGCCCCGGGGGGTGGGGGGGACATCCCGCCAGCCCGTCTCATGCCTGGGGGCTCCCACCCAGGCCATCTCCATAACGTAACTGATCCCAGGGCCTTCCCGCCCGGCCTGGCCCAAGGGCAGCCGCAACGTGAGCCCGCCTGTGTGCGTGCAGGGCAGGAGGCTGCAGCAGGCAACCCGGCAGGTCGGGAGGGTAAAGCCAGGGGGCAGGCAGGGAGAGCCAGCAGAGCAGCTTGCGAGCTGGGGCAGCGCTCCTGAGGGGCCAACTCTGGTAGCAGCAACACCCCCACAGGCAGGCTGTGCACCCCCAGGCAGGGCCTGCACCCCCAGGCAGGGCCAGCACCCCCAGGCAGGCTGTGAACACCCCCCAGGCAGGCCGTGCACCCCTCAGGCAGGCTGTGCACCCTCCCCAGGCAGGGCCAGCACCCCCAGGCAGGCCATGCACCCCCACAGGCAGGCTGTGCATCCCCAGGCAGGCCATGCACCCCCAGGCAGGCCATGCACCCCCACAGGCAGGCCGTGCACCCCCAGGCAGGCCGTGCACCCCCCCAGGCAGGCTGTGAACCCCCCCAGGCAGGCCATACACCCCCCAGGCAGGCCGTGCACCCCTCAGGCAGGCCATGCACCCCCAGGCAGGCCATACACCCCCCAGGCAGGCCGTGCACCCCCAGGCAGGCTGTGCACCCCCAAGCAGGCCGTGCACCCCCAGGCAGGCTGTGAACCCCCCCAGGCAGGCTGTGCATCCCCAGGCAGGCCATGCACCCCCCAGGCAGGCCGTGCACCCCTCAGGCAGGCCGTGCACCCCCCCCCAGGCAGGGCCAGCACCCCCAGACAGGCCGTGCACCCCCAGGCAGGGCCAGCACCCCCAGGCAGGCCGTGCATCCCCCCAGGCAGGCCGTGCACCCCCAGGCAGGCTGTGCACCCCCAGGCAGGCCATGCACCCCTCAGGCAGGCCATGCACCCCCACAGGCAGGCCGTGCACCCCCAGGCAGGCCCCTCTGAAGCAGGTGGGGCAGGGAAGGGCCGGGCTGTTGTGCTTACCTTGATTTTCTGCACGGTGCAGCTTTCCTCCTGGCCCTGACTCCACACGGTCACACCAGCCTTGTTGTACCGACAGTGCCAGCCCTCCAGGCTCTCACACTGATCCCTGAAGGAGCTGAAGTCGGAGTCATCTGGGATATAAACCATGTCCCCTCCTCTGGACATGGGGCTGAGCTGCCAGACCCAGGGTGCGGGCACCGGCTGCAGGCAGGCTGCCTCACCTCCTCAGGGAAACCTGCCTCTCTGTCCTTGAGCTCTACCTCCCTGGGTGCCTGATGCAGCTCACATCATCCTCTGAGCCCCAAGCCAGTGCCTCTGGAGAGGAAACCAGCCGCCCAGGGACACCAGGACGGGCAGGGACCTCCAGCCACCCCAGCCAGGCTGCGCTGCACAGAGCAGCAGGGAGGAAGGCTCCTTGCCTGCAGTTGCTATCGCTGCTGCTGGGAGCTCAGATGTCTTCCCCGGCTGGCTAACCAGGATCACATTTCTTTCCGGCTGGCTGTCGGCTCCTCTATTATTCAGCAGGTAGCAGCGTGCAGGTGGTTTGGCTTTCAGGGCAGAGCTGCCCCTGGCTCCACGAGCCCCCCAGCCCTTGCCGGCCTTGCTCTCCCCTCACCAGCACACTGGCAATCTCTGTGCCTGACTTTGCAGCACCAGCTCGCTGGCAGGATCAGCTGATCACCTGCCAGGAGCAGCGGCCAGGCCTCCCAGCAGCGTGGAGGAAGATGATGGGCTTCAGCATCGTTGGGATGCGGGCCAGCATGGGTCCTGGAGTACCTGGGATGGGGCTGTGGTCCAGTGGGTGGGACCTCAGTGGTCAAGGTGTCCTGGGTCTGTGGGGTGGACTCGAGGCATGGGGAAAGGAGAGGATTTGCAGCTGGGCTGGCAGGATCCTGGTGATGCTGATGGGTAGGGACCCCTGAGGCTCTCTAGCCCACCCTCTGGCTTGGAGCAGAAACAGCACCAGCATAAGGTAAGGTCATCTGTGGCTTTACCCAGCTGTGCCTTGAAGGATGGACCTGCCCCACCTCCCTGGTGGCATGTCCCACAGCTGCACACCCTCCCCAGGAAAAAATACAGTATTTCCTACTGTCCAGCCTGAAGCTGTGATTACTGTTCATTGTCCTTTGCCACACCTCGTGTCCTACTGAGAGAGCGTGGCTCCATCACCTTTGCATCTGCCTTCCAGGTAGCTTCACATTGCTGACAGGTCCCAGCCTGCTGCTCCTGTAAATCCAGGGCCCAGCCTTACCAGCAGCATCTGCTGGTCCCTCTCCAGATCCTCCACCTCTCCCTGAACCAAGGGGCCAGGTGGGCACAGCACCCAGCTGGGGTTTCACTGGTGCTATACAGAGGGGACAACCCTTTCCCTCAAGCTGCTGGCCGTGCTCCTCCTCATGTCCTCCAGGATCCAACTTGCTCTGTTTGCTCAGCTGCTTATCCAGGACCTTGTCTGGGACCTTGTCCCAGGTCCTTTTCATTGTGACCTTGCTTAGCCCCCCAGTCCCCAGCCTGAGAGAAACCTGGGGTTACCTGGCCCACCTTGATATCCCCAAAATTAAGCCAGATTTTGAGTTTCTTGGGGTCCACCTGGACTGAGGCTCTGCCATTTGCTGCACACCCATTCCCCCTAGTTTAGCCTCACCTGCAGGACAAGGGTAGAGCTGTGTCCTCATTCCATCCTCTGATGAGGATGGGAAACATGGTACTGACCCTGGGGTACCCCACTGGAGACCAGCTGGGCATAAGGCATGGGCAAAACCTCATGGAAGGAACAGCAGGGAGAAAGCTGGAGAGCTGCAGCCCCTTGTAAAGTCTTGCCTGGGGGAGGAAGGCTGCCCACGCTGTAGCATGGTGGGTGAAACAACCCCCTCTCTGTGCAGAGTGGGTGGCTGTGGAGCTGTGTCTTCCCCAGCTTGGGCTGCTCTGGGTACCGTGGTCATCTGCCAGTGAGGTGGAACTGCCAAGTGCCACGCTTGGCTGAAGAGCTGCTGCAGAGGGGGGGGAGTGACAGATCCTGAGGTGGGGACGATGCAGAGGAAAGACCTTGGGGTGGCCTTGGGGCTGCAGAGCAGGGAGCAAGCGAGGCCAGGTGGAGTCATGGTCTAGAGCTGTCTAAGGCCGTTGCTGCAGTGTCCCGTGGGGTGCAGAGAAGCCTGTGTGTGCACACCTGTGTGTCCACATGCACGTGTGCACAGCCCCTGCAAGAGCCAGATGCAGGCTGGAGAACCCATGCCTGGATGCCTGGGGGAGGGTGGGACCTGAGCCTGCAGGATTTGTGGCTCTGAGGGGTGTCTGTGGGGTGAAGGAAGGGAGGACACTGCAGTCCTGGGGTGGAGGAGCTTGGACCAGCTGCCTGGGAAGGAGAAGACTGCCTGCCCAGCACGGTGGAAGCAGGAGCCAGCCCTGCCTAGCACTGTGGAAGCAGGAGCCAGCCCTGCCTGGCCACATTTGTCTCTTCAGCTGACAGATGGGAATGTTCTTCTGCCCAGTGGGACAAGCTGGAAAAGTGAGCAGAAGGTGCTTTCTTCTCTTGGGAAGCAGCCCTTGGGATCAGTGTTCAAACTGGACAGCAGTACAGCCACCCAAAAGCTCTCCCTGCAACCCACCAGATGAGCAGAAATGGGTTCCCATCACCCATTTGACCTTGAAAACATTTGGGGTGTGAGCCAACACCATTTACCATTGTTCTTTTGGACCCAAGGTCTGGATATGGTGGGATCTGTATCTGGGACTCTGCAGACCCCAAGGGAGAGAGATGGTGGTGGCTGTAGCACACAAGAGGCAACACAGGACTGTGACCTTGCCTCTGTCACACCTTGTTTCACTTCTCTTTGTGAATGTTGAATACCAAACGTCCTGTGGCTGGAGCCACCTTGAGTTCCTGGCCAGGCAGTGATTATCTCAGGAGGAGTGAGACACCATCCTGTGGGGTGTCCCAAAGGTGTGACAGCCCCATCCTTCTCATCTTCTGTAGAGGAAGGGGCAGGAGCCCAGAGTGGGAAGGGAGGACATAGGGGATGTTTCTCTGGAGGTATCAGAGCATGGGCTGAGCCAGAGGAAGATGGACTTTGTAGGCTCATTTGGCACCAGTATGTGTTAGCAGGGAGCTGGCTGAGCTCTAGGCACACCCCCAGGGCATGGTGCCCTCCAGGCCCTGCTGTTGGGGCTGGCTGGTCCTGCACCCTGGGGTTGCTGGTGTAACCCCACTGTTCTGGAGCTTCCAGCAGCTGGGACTGGCTCGTTATACCTGGTTGGGCTGGACACTGGTATTCCTTGTCTATGGAACACTGGCAGCTTGTGGTGGCCCCATGGCATGGAGGTATGCTTCCTGGTGTGACAACACAGCTGTGCTCTGTGTCTGTGCCCAGTCCAGCATCAGGAGACAGGCTTGTTCTCCACAAAGTTGTCCTGTCTCTGGGATGCTCTCCCAGGGAGCTGCTGAGATGGGTCCTGCTCTTGGCCATGCTTTGTCACTGTGCATGGCTAGTGGGGGATGTTACATCACACCGGCATCCCCCAGGATCCCTGCATGCTAGGGGCATCTCCAGAGCATGGTGGGACCATGGCATGCAGGGGGTTCTGGTAGGGGTACAGTGTGGAGGACCCAGCTCCCATCCTGGCTGTGTCCAAGCAGGGACTTTCTGGACTCTTCCTCCTCATCCTTTCATTCTCCAGGTCAAATTTCTCAAGTCTCCAAGTGTCTTTGCAGACTCTGGAGCTGAGGGATTTATACACCAGGAGTGGGGCTGCAGGTCTTTGTGTGGGGGTGTTCATGGCTCCATTAACAAGCTCGGGTGCCTCAGCAGGATGAGCTTCCAGCCTCTCCAGACCTGGAGAAGAGCATCCAATCCCCTCTGCAGCAACTGCTCCTGCTCCTTTGGGAACTGGCTTTGGAAGGCTTTGCAAATTGAGATGAAAAATGCTTTTCCTGCAGCAAATGCTTGTGCTTTGTCTTGCGGTGAACAGCAGCACTGGATCTCCTCAGATCCTTGTTTATCTCCTGAAGAATGAACTAGAGAGTTAGGAGGGAAAGCTAGAGATGGCTTGGTGGTTTCCTGGCCCAGAGAAATGCAACTGGAACAGTTAGGAAGGGTTACAGGCTGCCAGCTTTAGGAAATGGTGACTGGGAGGTGAAGACCTTCCCAGGATGGGGGCAGGAAGGTGTTGAGCCACTGAAAGACATCAGGTCATGTTAACCTTGGTCAGGCTGCCTCCACTTTGAGGGATGCTGTAAGAAGCAGCCTGACAAGAGAAAAGTGTGATCCCAGCCCAGGAGTGATGCAAGGCATGAAACACCCTGGGGCTGCAGGGTCCTTGGGGACCTAGGGAGATGCCCAGAGCCCCAGGCCTGCAGGAACCCCTGGATGCCAAGTGTGGTTCCAGAGTCCCAAGACTGCAGTGACTACCCTAGTGCCCAGGGGCTTCAGGAACCCACGGGTGACTGAGTGAGACCCCCAGAACCTCGGGGGCTGCAGACACCCCTGGGACCCCAGGGAGATAAGAGTCTCCGTGTCCCCAGAGCCCTTTGACTGCAGTAAGACACTCTACTCCCCACCCCAAAGCCCCAGAGACCTCCAGGGTCTTACTGAGATCCCAGAGCCTGGAGCCCTGGGGCTGCAGGAACTCACAGGAGTCCTGGAGAGACATTTGTGGGTTGGAGAGAGGTCCTGGATAGACCTGCCGTGGACCTGTTGTGGGTGTCAAACTCAGGACAGATCGCAGAGCTCCAGGGCTGTGGGAGCCCCCACCTGTGCTCCTGTCCATCCCTCCCTCCCTCCCTCCCTCCCTCCCTCCATCCCTCCCTCCTTCCCTCCTTCCCTCCCTCCCTCCTTCCCTCCCTCCCTCCTTCCCTCCCTCCCTCCATCCCTTCCTCCATCCATCCCCCCCTCCATCCCTCCATCCCTCCTTCCCTCCGTCCCTCCCTCCTTTCCTCCCTCCCTCCATCCCTCCCTCCATCCTTCCCTCCCTCCATCCCTCCATCCCTCCATCCCTCCCTCCCTCCCTCCATTCCTCCATCCATCCATCCCTCCATCCCTCCCTCCCTCCATCCATCCCTCCCTCCATCCCTCCATCCCTCCATTCCTCCCTCCCTCCCTCCATCCCTCCCTCCATCCATCCCTCCATCCCTCCATCCATCCATCCCTCCCTCCATCCATCCCTCCATCCCTCCATCCATCCATCCCTCCCTCCATCCATCCATCCCTCCATTCCTCCCTCCCTCCCTCCATCCCTCCCTCCATCCATCCATCCATCCATCCATCCCTCCATCCCTCCCTCCCTCCCTCCCTCCCTCCCTCCATCCATCCCTCCATCCCTCCATCCCTCCCTCCATCCCTCCCTCCCTCCCTGACTCCCAGCCGCAGGTCCCTGGGGCAGCGTCACTCCATCCCCCGCAGGAAGACTCTATGTGTGGTGTCTCCCCCACCCGTGACCCCCCCAGCCCAGCACCCCTCACCCGGGGTCCCAGCTCCTCCCGCCCCGCGCGTGCAGTCTGCCGCGTGCCCGCTGGGTGTCACGCAAGCTCCACGGACCGTGGGGACAGCGCCCGGGACACGGGCCAGCCCCGCGGAGGGAGCAGCGGGGCCGCGCCCGCCCTGGGCACCTGAGAGCTCAGAGGCGGTGGGGGGGGTGTGTGTGTGTGTGTGTATGTGTCCCCTCCCCACTCCACGCTGATGTCACCAGCTCGTCCGCGGAGGTGATGGCTGGTCCCCCCCAAAGGTGCTAGGTGGGTGCTGGCTGCTCCCCCAAATGCCCTCCCAGGGTGCCATCAACGGTGGCTTTGCACCCCTCACACCCTCACCCCACACTTGGTGTTCCCCTGTGCTCTGAGCTGTTTTGGGTAACCCCCCCCCTCCCCACCCCTCCCTGGGGAACAGGCTGGTCATGGTTGCCCAGAGTGGAGGGTTTGGGGTGATTTACACCTCAGTTTCAAGCTCTTTGGGACACTTGGTATTATTAGAGCCAATGAAAGGTCTCTGGGACAGTTGCCATGCTGGGGGTAGAGGGGGGGGTGGCACATGATCCTCTCACTGCCAGGGACCCCAGAGAGGGGACCCCCTCCACAGATTCTGCAATTAAGCAGATGGGATGAAACCCCAGAAACTCTCCTGTTCCTCCTTGCTCTGGTGTGTCCACCATGCTCCTGGCAGGGTCACCCATCTCTGGTGACCTCCTTGGCCACTCTGAGCCCTCCCAGAGAGGGGGACAGGACAGGGACAACACTGGCATCCTGCACCCAGGGACCACCAGCTCCTGGATGCTTTAGTGGAGAGCTTCTCCTGACACTCTAGGAGCTTCCTTCAGTGTCAGGGAGAAACACAGGGGGAGGAATGCTGCTCCCACCCCCCCTTAGAGGCTGGGACCCAGGGGGCACATGGTCTCATCTCTGGTATGGTTTCACTGGGTGGGTTGTGGTGGGGGGAAGGCTGCCCAGCACTTTCCCAGGGGCTGGCACAATGAACAGGGGCATCCACTCACCCATGCCATGAATTTTGGCCTGAGCTCAGGTCTCAGGAACCCCGTTGGAGGGCAACACGTGGGGTGTGCTACCAGAGCACAGGGACGAGGGACACAGGGTCAGAAGGTCCCTCAGGTGATGAGACTCCGGGTATCTCCTGATCCCCTGTGTGCCCTCTGACAGCTGGGGTCGTGCCCAGGCAGGGTCCTGCCCCGGGATGCTCCAGCAACTCCACACACCCACACAACATACCAACACGGGGCACTGTGCAGTGACACAGGCTTGCATGGCACACAGCATGGCAGTGGCAGCACAACTCCTGCATGGCACAGCGTCCCGTGGGGCAGTGATGTGCCCACAGCATCCTGCTGCACCCATGGGCATGGAGCAGGGATGTGCCCACAGCATCCTGCTGCGCCCATGGACATGGAGCAGGGATGTGCCCACAGCATCCTGCTGCGCCCATGGACATGGAGCAGGGATGTGCCCACAGCATCCTGCTGCGCCCATGGACATGGAGCAGGGATGTGCCCACAGCATCCTGCTGCATCCATGGGCATGGAGCAGGGATGTACCCACAGCATCCTGCTGCACCCATGGGCATGGAGCAGAGATATACCCACAGCATCCTGCTGCGCCCATGGACATGGAGCAGGGATGTGCCCACAGCATCCTGCTGCACCCATGGGCATGGAGCAGGGATGTGCCCACAGCATCCTGCTGCATCCATGGGCATGGAGCAGGGATGTACCCACAGCATCCTGCTGCACCCATGGGCATGGAGCAGAGATATACCCACAGCATCCTGCTGCACCCATGGACATGGAGCAGTGATGTGCCCACAGCATCCTGCTGCACCCATGGGCATCCAGCCAACTCCTCCAACCAACCTGTGGTGCAGAAATGGGACACACCACACAGCAGTGACCTGTCTGCATGTGTGTGTCAGCCCCCCACACGTGCCCAGGTCTCCAGCACACGTGTGGCAGCACGTGTGGCTGGTGGGACACATGTGTGTGTCAGCTCCCCACACGTGCCCAGGTCTCCAGCACACGTGTGGCAGCACGTGTGGCTGGTGGGACACATGTGTGTGTCAGCCCTCACACGTGCCCAGGTCTCCAGCACACATGTGGCAGCACGTGTGGCTGGTGGGACCCACACACTGCAGCACATAGCTGTGGGGGCAGCCCCCAGGCACTGAGCACCCACACCCACATGCGTGTGCATGCACACACAGGGTGGTGCAAATGTGCTCTGTACGTGTGCAGGCACACGTGTGTGCATGCCCTGGCTCCTCCAGTGGGTATCTCGATGCCCTTCAACAGCTTCTCCTTAAGTCCCCCACTCCCATCTCCCCAACCACCCCTGTTGCACCCTGCTCCCCACCCATCTCCTGCTGTTGTCCCTGCACTGTGACCATGTGTTCCCCCTTCTCCAGCTCTCCCACTACCTCACGTTGCTCATTTTAGCTTCACCCTTCTGCTCAGGTGTCAGCCCTGGCACCCCCACTTCCCTGCACCGCCCGCCTGGGACCTTGCACCAGCCCCAGCTCTGCTCCATCACACTGTTCCCAGCCTGGCTGTGGTACCCACAACCCCACGTCTGCCAGGCCAGGGTTTGCTTGCACCGTGCCCCAGCCAGGCATCAGGTTGATTTAAAAGGACTGTGAAAAATGTAGTTATTTTCCCCCCTTTCAGCTGCAAGTCAATACTTGGGGAAGGATCTTTAATTATCTTCGTCACACTCCTAAATCTCTTTATGAGAAGGTTTGGCTGCAAATCTCCACATCATTTCAAAGTCATTGGCTGGCGTGGAGCACAGGGCACAGTAAATTAGCCAGTGGGAGCAGGAGTGGGTGCCCCCTCCCCGTGCTGTGCTGGGCTCAGCAGGTTTCCCCCATCATGGGGCTGTGCAGGGGCTGGTGGCAGCAGGAAGCCCCCTGCTAGCTGGGAGGTAGGACTAGCGTCCCCTCCAGGCATGGGCACTGGCACATGCTGCAGCAGGTAATGATGTCAGAGGCTGGCAGCTCCTGTGGGATCCAGGACTGGGCAGGATCCAAGGGATATGAGATGGCCAGGGCCACCCCAGGATGACCTCCTGCACCATGAGATCCATTCTTCTCTCTGTACCACGGTACCTTGCTGCACCCCCTTCAAGATGCTCTCTCCCCATCCTTCCAGATGCCCTCTTCCCAGACCAGGGGATGTGGTGATGGGGTGCCCAACAACCCCTATGACTGGCAGGATTCCCCCAGGGTGACCCAGCCTCCCCCCTGGCTGAGGATGGGCCAGAATGGGGCTGAGGCAGAGACACCCAACTGCTCTGACACCCCCTCCAAAAAGCTCCAAGCAGGCACCCCAACCCCTCCTCTGCTGGGGAGCACTCACCCCAGTGTTCTGCCCCACCCCCCAGCCGCATCCCTCACACCCAGCACCCACCACCATGCCCTAAGCCTCCCATTCTCATGCAAAGCCAGCAGAGCCGGGGCTGGGCTGGAGGCCTGAGATACGCCAGAACAAAACGCCACCTTCCCGATAATGCCTTTTATTGGACTAGGTGACACGCAGGCTTTAGGGGATAGCAGGAGAATCCTCTCAGCTCATCCACAGAAAGGATTTCCACAGCCCTCCCGGCGGCTTGTCAGCGAGTCCCCGAAGAGTTATTACCTCCCGACGCAGGGCTCTGTCTGCTGGGAGCTGAATGGCGTCCCTGCCCCCTGTTTGCTGCTTAGAAAGATTACGCCGCCTTTGAATAAGCTCCGCGGAGCGCTGCTGCCGCCGCGGCAGACAGGGGCTAATCAGAAAATGAGCCGGGAGAGGAAAGTTTGTGGCAGGAACTTCTCCCTGCTGCGGGTGCGGGTGCGGGTGGCTCCGGCGGCTGCTGCTCCTGCGCCCGGTGCTGGCGCTCCCTGTGCTGGCAGCGAGGGAGCTGGGGGTACATGGAGGGCACGGGGAGGTGGGTGTGTGTGCACGTGTGTGTGCAAACGTGGCAGCACGCTGAGGCACGAGCGGGTGTATCCACGCCTGTCCACGTGTGGATGGTGCAGACGTGGCCACGGAGGCGTGTCGATGCGTGTGCAGGTGCACACACCTGCAGACATGGAATCGTAGAATCCCAGACTGGGCTGGGTTGAGAGGGACCCCAAGGGTCACAGAGCTCCAACCCCCCTGCCACAGGCAGGGACACCAACCTCCAGGCCTGGAGCTACACAAGGTTGCCCAGGGCCCCATCCAACCTGGCCTTGAACACCCCCAGGGATGGGGCACACAACCCCTCTCTGGGCAGCCTGTTCCAGCCCCTCACCACTCTGGAAAAACCAGACATGTTGTCCCCATGTGCACAAAGGCCCCATTACATGTGCACACACCTCTGCACTAACAAACATTGACTCCCCATGCACCTGCACACGTGTACACCTCCATGTGTGCACACACACTCCTGTGTACATACGTGTGCACGTGGCCATGTACCAGCATCTCGGGATCTCCTCCAGCCCTGGCTGAGCAGTGAGCAGGGGACGGATGCTGCCCTGAGCCCACATTGCCCCACTGATGCTGTACCCACTCAGGACAGTGTCACATCCCACTCCTGCACTGGCATGACATCAGTCCCTGTGTCACGGTGTCATCCTGGGGGCAGTCCCGGGGCACTGCCAGGCACCCTTGGGTGGTCCCCAGCCACCCCACCCTATGCTTGGGGAGGGGTGCAGGATGGGGCCCCAGAAGATGGTGCAGAGCACACAGTAGGCAGGGGGTGGTGAGCTGTGCTGGGCAGGGCCATGCAGTGTGATTGAAATGTGCTGTGTGTTTTATTTAAGCACAACTGTCAGAGAAAGTCACAGGGCACTGGGCTAGAAACGCGTTTACAGACCCCCCCGCCCCGACACCCAGAGCCTCAACCTTTCATCAGCTGCACCCAAGTGCACATGGGAGCACCTGGAGGGAGAGGGCAGGGACCCCTTCCCACCCTCCCTGTGTCCCCAGACATCACCACATCCCTCGGTGGGATGCCAGCACCCCCGTGCCCCCTGCGCCTCGGTGCCTGGTGCTGGGCAGTGCCGCCAGCCCTGCTCAGCCACGGCCACGTTTTGGGGATGGCTGGTCCAGCCATAGCAACAGTTGCTACGATTCCCTTTTCCCATTCCCTTTTCCTGACTCCATCGACTTCCCATGGCAGCTCTGGCGCTGCTGGGGATGTGTTTACAGGCAATTAAAGATCGTTAATCGCACTGAAGCAAGGGAGGCCCCGCGGCAATGTGTGGGGGTGAGTCCCGCAGGGCATGGAGCCAGACCCTACCATCCCTGGCACATCCAGGGCAGCTTGGGGTGGGGGTGGGGGCAAAGTGGGGGTCTGCACCCACCCCAGGCTGTGCAAATCTTGGCCCTGGAGGGATCCCCGGGGTTGGCAGCAAAGGCTTTGTGATGGGGGACAGGTGTGGCCACTGCGAGGGGTCTCTGGCACCCTCTCCACAGCCCCTCATGGGTGCCCACCCGGGCGTCGAGCACTGCTCACACCATCCCAGCACCAGAAAGGGGGTCAAGCCTCCAGCTGCCACCTCCCTCGGGGGGTACCAGCCCCTCTGCCCTCCTCAGCCCAGTGCTTTGCCATGGGGATGAAGTCAGCTCTGCTCTCCACAGGCAGGGGCCGAGGGGGGGCTCGCTGAGGCTTTCGCCTGCACGTGTCTGAGCAGAGCTGGTGCCAAGCTGCTGCTCCTGGGCTGGGAAAAACAATAGCATTTGGTAGCAGGGGGGAGAACAACCTCCCCCCGAATGGATCCAAGTGATGTTTTGCTTGGGAACAGATGTGAGAGATAACAGAGGAGGCAGGTACCTGTGTGGCTGCACCACGGGGCCAGCCGGCTGCAGGGAAGGGAAGGGAAGGGAAGGGAAGGGAAGGGAAGGGAAGGGAAGGGAAGGGAAGGGAAGGGAAGGGAAGGGAAGGGAAGGGAAGGGAAGGGAAGGGAAGGGAAGGGAAGGGAAGGGAAGGGAAGGGAAGGGAAGGGAAGGGTCTCCAGAGGTGGCTGGTACTTGGGCTGTACATGGTCCTGCCTGGGCTGGCAGCAGTGCCAGTGCTGGGAGCGGGATGGGGTGGAGGATGCACTGGTACAGGGAATGCACTCGGATGCTGGATGTGGGAGGCTGGGTGCAGTCCTGGGAGATGCTGTGTTGGAATGTGGGCAGGGGACCCCACATCACTCCTGGGGGTTCAGGTTGAGATCATGGGGTGGCATCATGAGGAGGATGCTCTGCCATACTGGGAGGAGCTGTGAGCCCAGGACTTACCCTGCCAGGGACAATGTGGCACGTATGAGACCCCATGCACTGCTGGCCATGCCCCTCTTGCCCCATGCCCACAGAAGTGCTGTGGGGAGCATGGTGTGGCCTCCCCGTCCACTTCCTCATCTTCTTCCTCTTCTACCAGGCTGAGACCAAGGGCAGAGCTGGAAATAAAGACCAGTCATGATGCTGGTGAAATTTGGTGCCCCCTGCTCTCCTGTCTGCATGGTGGCTAGCATGGGTGGGGGCAGGTCCTAGTGTTCTGGCAGAGATGCTCAGGGGGCGTGTTGCTGTCAATGGGAGATGGAGAGTGGCTTGGCAGGGCCTGAACCCTGCCCCAGTTCTCCCTCCAACCTCCCCAGCTCCTGTGCTTGCCTATGGGGCCATGAGTGCTGGCACTGCTTGGTAGAGACTGGTGTGGGGAGCAGGAGGGTGCTGGAGAGGTGTGGAGCTTCCTGTTGCTGAGTCTGGGCTTGGATGGGCAAGGATGTCCTGCCACAAAAGTGGGGGAGAAGAGAGCACCTGCTTGCCCTTTGGACACCCTCAAATTCCTCCAGCAAGACATGTCACCCTCCTCTAAGGAGGTACAAGCATTTTTTGCATCTAAAAGCCAGCTCCCAAGGCTGGCTCCATTCCCTGGGTTTGTCCAACCTGGAGAAGAGGCGGCTGAGGGGAGACCTCATGGGGTCTGTGGCTTCTTGATGAGGGGGAGCGAAGGGCCAGGTACTGATCTCCTCTCTTTGGGGACCAGGGATAGAACCCAAGGGAACAGTGTGAAGCTGTGACAGGGGAGGTTTAGGCTGGGTGTCAGGAAGAGGTTCTGTACTGAGAGTGGGGTTGGGTGCTGGCACAGGCTCCCCAGGGAAGGGTTACAGCCTTGAGCTGGGCTGAGGGTAAGAAGCGTCTGGATGATGCCCTCAGTGCCACGCTCTGACTTGTCTGGTCCTGTGTGGAGCCAGGAGCTGGACTCAATGGTCCTTATGGGTCCCTTCCAACTCAGGAGATTCTGTGATTCCCTGGGAAAGGATTCCACAGGGTGGGAAGGGATACAGGGCTCATCTGGCTTCCCCGCATGGCTAAGGGCACCCACCCAGCCCCATGCCACCCCACCATGCTCTATCCCAGGGCCAGGCAAGGCAAAGCTGATACAGGGCTGCTTGCTGACCCCCAGCATCCAGGTTGGGATGTATCCAGGACATTGGAGTGCCCAGCACCCTGGGGGGTCTGGGAAGGGCTCCATCCTCCCTCTGGCCCCATCTCAGCTCATGCCTGGGTGTCAATGCCAACACCAGGGCAGTGAGGGGATGGGGAAGATACTTGTCCCCCATTTTTAACCCTTCCCACGGCACCGCTGCCCCCGCGGCGTGGCTGTGAGGGGGCTGGGTCCCCGCGCCCCGTCACCCTGGGGGGAGGCAGGCGGCGGGCGCTCGCTGCCGAGCGGTGCTTTTCTTCCCTAATCTTCTTATTTCATTTCAGCGTTTACAATACAGCCAGCCCCTAATCCTGACATCAAACACGCCGCGTGCGCCGCCGAGCCGCGCCGACGCCGGGCTGCGCGAGCGCTGGCAGCTCCTGCCAGCTCCCACGTCTCCAAATAACAGGCAGGAGAAAGACAAGGAAAGCTGCTGCTCTTGCCAGCACGACGAGCAGGCAACGGGCGCCGTGTCCTCCAGAGCCCTTCCCCAGGGGGCCACCCATTAAGTGCCCCCTCAGGGCTGCAGGGTCTCTCTGTTCAGGGTGCTGGATCCATGGGGTATGTCCTCACGGCATGGATGGGCTTAGTTGGGGGGTGTCTGTGCTGTTCAGGGCAGGTTTTGTCTCTAGAAAGTGGTTGGAGTCCAAGCAGGCAGCACAGGGAGCAGGGACAGAGGTGGGGCAAGCCCAGAATATGCTAGAGGGTCTTTCCAGCCTTCCCCTCAGCTGAGCATCCTTTGGGCATGGCAGCTGGGCCTCGGCTGGGGTACTTTGGGCACCCATCTGCCTGCAGGGATGTGCTCCCTCTCCATGGGAGTGTGGGCAGGGCCAGCTGCGTGCTGTGGGTGGGGGCACAGTGTGATACCCACTCTCCATAGGCACCACAAGCAATGTGTGCAGTGCCATCTCGGCAGGGCTGGATCAGGGGCGTGGGGATGAAGAGCTGAGAGGCATCTGAGGACTCAGGTCATCTCACTCTCAGGTCCTGGTGAGGATGAGACCCCGCCTGGGTCCCTTTCACAGGTGGTTTTGGTGGGCACCCTATGATTCCCCCATGCCAGATCTCCACACCCATGTGGCTTCACCATCCCATTCCTCAGCTCACACGGGAGGAACAAGCCCAGCCAACACATGCAGACCTCGGTCCTGCTGGCCCCTTCCTCAGCATCTCCGCATGGAATCGGTGGGTGCTCACTGGGAGCAGCCCTGTCCCTTTCCTGCATGGTGTGGGGGACCCCCCAAGGAATAATCTCAGCTCTAATCCTTGTCTCGATAGTTGGGATTTAATAAGCACTGAAGTAAGTAGCTTTTTTTTTCCCCCCTTCTAAGGCAGAGAAGAGCTGAGACTCAACAGGAATTAATTTGCCTAATTAGTGTCTTTGGGAAGCTCTCCCTCCTGCGCATGCCCTGACACTGGGGGGTGTGATGTGAGGGCTCAGGGACTCACTGTGAAGGCTGTGCCTGGTGGGATGCTGCCTGTACCCCCCTGCCTGCCTGGTGCCCACAGCACAGCGCTACCCCCCATGTCCTTGCAGGACCTGACCCGGGGTGCAGCTGTAGAGCATCACCTGGATGCCCGTCGCCACGGCAGCACCCACAGGGTGCCCAGCCCAGCCAGTCACAGTGGGCATGGGCAGCGTGGGGCGGGGGGCTGTCTGGGGGGATGTGGGAGCGGGCGCCTGACAGCGAAGATGAATGGTTTTAATCACACTGCTTACAGGGCACCATCTGAAGTTTCGTGTAAGTTATGATAGCGACAGTTTGCACGAAAATTGTATTTCCAGGCTTCATTGACTGGCTTAATGAGAATCTTTACGTGTCAGATATTAAATTAAGAAATTAAAGAGCTGTTTCGGTGTGTATAGACTCCTTCCCTCACACTGAGCTGCTGCTTCCAGATCAATCAGGAACGCGCCTCTAGAAAAGATGGGAGAAGCCTTTGATTTTCTGTCACTGGGGAAGTGAATCTAATAAGCGTTGGCACCTAATTCATGTTTTATTAAAAGGCATGAGGTGGATGCTGCTGGCCCCCGCCTCTGCCCGCTGCCCTCTCTCTGCTACACCATGTTGGGAGAAGGGAGCACTCCTGCCTCTGCCATCCTCCAGTCTCTGTGCTGCATCTCTGTCACACCGTGTCCCAAATGGCAGCATCCTGGGGCTCGGGTGATGCTCAGCACCAAGAGGGTGCAGGGCATTGCATGCCCTGGCCAGGGGGTTTTGCTCTGTTAGCCAATCTGGGAGAGCCCAGGTTGGAATTGGTAGGTTGGGAAACATTGCTGCTGTCCTTCTGTTCCTGTACTGCCAGGGTTTGACCTGAATTCACCGATCGTTTTGCTCTTCCCTTGGGTTTTGCTGGAAATTTGTACTTGGCTGACAACTCCCCAGCTGGTGGGGAGCAGGGAAGATGTCACAGCCATGGGGAGGGACTTGGGTACACAGAACATCCCATGGTCACCAGCCAGTGCTTGGGCAGAGGGACCAGGAGTCGTGAACCAGAGCAAGATGGGAGCAGTGACTCGCTTAATGCCACACCACAGACTTCAGAGATAAACACCCTGCACAGGGATGCTGGAGAGTAACACCTGGGGCAGGGACACTGCAGATAAATGCCCTGGGGCAGGGGCATCCAGGGACACTGGTGTCCCCATTCAGGGACACCCAGGGAGATAACCCCACGCAGCGACATGCTGGGGACACCAGTCAGCTCAGCATGGCCAGGAAGGGAGTCCTGCTTGATGACTCCTTTTTTCTGATTCCTCTGGTCCCTACAAGATGTCACGCAGGAGTCTGGAGCCATGCTGGTCCCTGCCACCATCTCAGGTGTCCCCAGGAGCGGGAGAGGGACATCAGGCTCTCTCTGGTGGGGAGGTGAGCCCCATGCTCTAGGTGGGCAGCGTTTCTTGGACGGAGTCCTGCTGCCTGGGTGCTCTCCAGGTTCCCTTACCACATCTCCACCTTCCAAAGTTGAAGGTGGGGAGGGATAGGCTGTCCTTGTCGCAAACTGTCTGTCATGGCAAGAAAATCACCCCTCCCAGCCCCTGAGCTGCCCATCCATCTTCAGCTCCCTGTGTCGGCCCCGTCTTCTCCTTGTGTGGGGAAAGTTTGAGTAAACAGCTTAATTTGGCACTAATAGGAGCGGAGACATCGTTGGCGGTGTCAACTATTGATTTGTGTCCTCACAGCCCCATCAGTCATTCATGCTTTTTCATCTTTTGATATTACAATTGGAAGGGACAAACCTCCCAGCAGCCCGGGGCTGAGCTTGCTGTGCCCACCCCCAAGTGCCACGGCCGGGGACCCCATGTCTGGTCCTGGTGCCCTTAGCCCTCTTCCCAGTGCTGCTCACAGTGTTGCTCCCATGGGACATGTGTGGGTGCAAAGGGAAATGTGGGGCAGCTGGAGCGACCCCCACAATGACAACGGGCTACTGGCATGCTTGTGAGGCCTGGTGCTGGCAGGACCAGGATGGGTTTAGGATGGGATCCATCGTTGTCCCCAGGAGACAGCCAAGCTGTGCCATCACCGCCCGCGCCAGCGCACCCCGGCAGCCGGGCTCCCCGCCGGCCCTGCCTAAATGTCTCATGAAAGGGATTTGCAGGGCGGCCCAGCCAGGCTGTAATCTGGCTCTTACCGTCTGCCTGTTCCAGCGTCTCAGGCAGCCAGCAAAGGTCGTTGGAGCTTTAATTACGCCAAGGCAAGCAGCGGGCACAGCGGGGAGGAGGAAGGGCTGCGGGCGTCGGGCAGGGAGCCCGAGAGCAGCAAGCGAGGCCTGGCTAACGAGGGGAACGCTTTCTGCCCTCAGGAGCCCTGGCAGATGCAAGGAGCCTTCCCTGTGCGGCCTTGTGGCGGCCAGGCAGCCCATCCCCTGGCTGCACAGTGACTGCAACCTCCTCTGGCATCGGCCTCCTCCTCCTCCTCTTCCTCCTCCTCAGTGGTGCACCACCTGCCTCGCAGCCCCAGCCCATCCACGCTCTCATGGGACACGATTCCAGCCCTGGCTCATGGAGCAGCTGTGCACACACTCGTGCACATTTACACACGCTCAGCGTATGCAGTGTGTATGTCTGGGGTCCAACCCGGGCAGGTTTTGGGGTCACAGCTGTGGCTGTGCTGGGCTGAGTGGAGCGGCTGGAGCTCAGCCAGGGCAAGGCAGAGGCCCCCACTGGCAAAAACACTGGGACGTGCTGGTACCTTGCGTGCCCAGGCAAGGCCACGCGTGTGCTCCCTGCCTGTGAACACACGTAGGATGGAGGTGATGGGTGTGGGAGCACGGCACGGGTGTGTTTGCATGCCTTGGTGCTGACACTGGGCTGTGTGCGGGTGTACGTACACCTCCCAGGGCTGAACATGCACGTGCGTGTGCCTGTGCACGCTGAACAGGCCGTGTGCTCGAGTGTGTGTGTGTGTGGTGTCTTAGTGCTGAATGTGTGTGTGTGCTGTGTACACGTCTGCGGGGACACGCATGCAGCGCAGGAGAAGGGCTGTGCGTGCAGGCCACGTGTGAGTACATGTAAGAATCACAGAATCACAAAGTTGGAAAAGACCTTTAAGATCATCAAGTCCAACCATTCCAATCCTAAACTAAACCATATCCCTGAGCACCTCATCTACCCTTTTTTTAATACACTCAGGGAAGGTGACTCAGCCCCTCCCTGGGCAGCCTGTTCCAGGCCTCACAACTCTTTCAGTAAAAAATTTTGTTCTAATATCGTCTCTGACCCTGCCCTGGGGCAGCTTCTTGCCATTTCCCCTTGTCCCATCTCCTGTCCCCTGGCTGAAGAGACCATCACCCACCTCTCTGCACCCTCCTGTCAGGTCAGTGGAGGTGGGGAGAAGGTCTCCCCTCAGCCTCCTCTTCTCCAGGCTGAACCCCCCAGCTCCCTCACCTGCTCCTCAGAGGATTTGCCCTCCAGCCCCTTCCCCAGCCTGGTTGCCCTTCTCTGGACTCGCTCCAGGACCTCAATGTCCTTCTGATGCTGAGGAGCCCAGAACTGGACCCAGCACTCAAGGTGTGGCCTCACCAATGCCGAGTACAGGGGCACGATCCCCTCCCTAGAAGCTCACAGGGTACAACGCGTGTGCGTGCGCCCAGCTCTGTACTGCTTGTTTGTGCTGCAGGAGGGCGGGGGGTGGGGGGGAGGCTGGATGATACCGTGTGGTTGACAGGGCTCCAAAGAGCAAGTGACAGCAGGATGGGAAGTACAGAAAGTCCAACAATTATCCCTGCCCTGCGTGCAGAGCCATCCCGCTCCGCCACGGTCATTAATGGACTGTCATAGCCCGCGCTGACAGGTGGGGATCGGCGCCTGACACAGATTGGCAGCCAACGAAGCGCTGCGGGGCTGCGGTCTCGGGGCAGCAGGCAGGGACTGTGGCAGCCAGCACTGCCTCCCCCTGCTCACGTGTTCTGCCTGGTTGTAGACCCCCCCTCGGCCCCCCGTGACCTGCAGCATGACCCTGTACCTGGGTGTCCGTGGAGATTTGGTGCCGGCGTGCAGCCCCGCTCTGCTGCGTGCGGGAGGGATGCAAAAGCTCTGCCCCTCGCCCCAAGGTGCTGGGGGGGCTCCTGCAGGCCCAGGAGTGCCCCCGAGGCTGGCTGCAGCCTGAGTGACAGCCTGTCACGTTAATGAGCCCTGATGCAGGGTGGGATGGCTGACACCCCGCGGCCACCTCCTCGGGACATCCCAGGGGGCTCGCTACCATCAGGCTACCGTCAGGCATCACCAGGGCAGGTCTGGGATGAGACAGGGCTTGCACCAGTGCTGTCCTTTCTTCCAGTGGAAAGCTGCCTGGGCCTGCCTCGCCACAGTGGTTTTGGGGTGCCGAATTTCCTAGACAAACATGAGGGCTCCAGGAGGTGCAGCTGCCCTGCCCATGGTCCTCAGCATGCAGGACCACGGTGCTCACTGCCTGCCTGGACCTGTGACCCACAAGGACCAGCAGCACCCAGGAACCATCCCTGACTGGCCCCAGCCATCCTGACCAAAGAGGATGGAGAAAGGAGGAGCCTGGCTGGGGCTGCAGACCATGGTGGGCACAGGACACTCAGCACTGGCTCTGGAGCACCCTTGACATGCCACAGCATCCTCCTCCCGCCTCAGCACTGTCTCTGGACTGTGCTGTACCTCAGCATGGTCACCAGCCATGGAGCATCCTCTGCACAATTCCTTGGTGTCAGGTCCAGCTCCCTGCTCCAGCCTTGCAGTAGCAAGGGGATCTTATTCCCTTTATTCCTTGTCTGCCTATCTCCCATCTCTCCTCCTTCCTCCCACGTCTCCTCCGCTTGCTCGCTCCCTTGAAGACACACACGCCTAATCCGCTTGTTAGCCTATCCCTTCATCTAAAACCAATATGCAGCTGAATGCCGGAGATAATTAATTGATCAATTAGATAGAGAACTGCCTGTGCTCGGTGGCACCGCACACACGTGGAGGGGGAGGCTGTGCCAGCACACCTGCCCGATTCCCCACCACCCGTGTCCCGCGTGGGTGCTGCCGTTCACACCCCGTCGTGCTCAGTGTGTGTGCACAGCCGTGTCCAGCCTCCTGCACCTACAGTCTGTGAGCGTGCAGAGATGTGCACGGTTACAGTCTGCCTGCACACGCAGACGTGCACACCCAGCTGCATTCTGTGAGCACACACACAGACGTGCACACCCAGCTGCATTCAACCAGCTTGCACAGATCTGCACACCCAGCTGCATTCAACATGTGTGTAGAGAGACGTGCACACCCAGCTGCATGTGATGAGCACACACACACACAGACGTGCACACCCAGCTGCATGTGATGAGCACACACACACACAGATGTGCACACCCAGCTGCATGTGATGAGCACACACACACACCAGATGTGCACACCCAGCTGCATGTGATGAGCACACACACACACCCCAGATGTGCACACCCAGCTGCATCCAATGTGCACACCCACGGCTGCACCGTCCTGAGTGCATTGCACGTGTGCCCAGCTGCATTCAGTGTGCACACCCAGCCGTGCACACCCAACCGAGCACACCCAGCCACACACACCCAGCCACACACACACAGCCGTGCACACCCAGCTGTGCACACCCAACCACACACACCCAGCTATGCACACCCAGCCACACACATACAGCTGTGCACACCCAGCCACACACACAGAGCCACACACACACAGCCACTCACACCCAGCCGTGCACACCCAGTCGTGCACACCCAGCCACTCACATCCAGCTGTGCACACCCAGCCACTCACACCCAGACACACACACAGAGCCACACACACTGTGTGCCTGCACACTGCTGTTCGGAGGGTGCTGAGCACTGGTGCTGTGCTCAGGGTGTCACACACTGCTCCCACATCCCTTCCCATCTCTCTGTTCCTGCCCTGATTCCCTCCCCAGCTGCAGGGTCACATCTGCCTGGGTCCTGCCAGAGGGGACAGGCCACCAGCCAAGGTGACCACAGGCCACCTGGCTGTTGCTGTGCCCGGGTGCCCCCCAACCATGCCGGGAACCCAGGGGGGTCCCAGCCAGCAGGGTGGGTGCCCCAGCACCCAGGAGGGGGGCAGGCAGGGCTGCCAGGGAGGCAAGGCGTCACGGGGAAGTAAATAATGCAGCAAACCCGTGTCTACCAACCCCCTCCTCCACGGGCTTTGAAAAGAAACACATTACCCTGATCTCCAGACATGAGTTTTTGTCACCAAACAGGGTGATGAGGAGACTTTGAAGCAAATACAAACACCGGGAAAGGGAATACATAAGAAGAGAGTCGCGTGTTCTCTTCAGAAAACAATTGCGGTGTCAACTCCAGGGAGCAGTGCGGCGGAGGGGGAGCTGCTAACCGGGAACCTGACAGCCCCAAGCACCGGGAATTATCATCAAAGGAAAGAGATCCTCCCTCCGCTGGCAGTGCCCCGGCCCGGGGTGCCCCTTCCCCTCCTCCCCTCGCACCCCACACCACTCCCGGTGCCGTGTGTGCCCCCAGACCGATGGGTGCCTTGTGGTGCCATCACTGTCCCAGGCAGGAATGCTGCACCCCGAAGCCCCTCTGCACACACTTGTGCTTTGCACGCTCGTTTGCCACCTGCAAACCTGTGTGCATGCTCCTGCCTTGCACATGCCGTGCTTGTGCCCTGTGCGGAGACAGCTTGCACGGGTGCTCACACCTTGCACACACCTCACACCTTCCATGGGCACTCACACCTTGCACGGGCACTCACACCTTGCACACACCTCACACCTTGCACACACCTCACACCTTCCATGGGCACTCACACCTTCCACACACCTCACACCTTCCACACACCTCATACCTTGCACGGGCACTCATGCCTTGCACACACCTCACACCTTCCACACACCTCACACCTTGCATGGGTGCTCACACCTTCCACACACCTCACACCTTCCATGGGCACTCACACCTTGCACGGGCACTCACACCTTGCACACACCTCACACCTTCCATGGGCACTCACACCTTGCACGGGCACTCACACCTTGCACACACCTCACACCTTCCACACACCTCACACCTTGCACGGGCACTCACACCTTCCACACACCTCACACCTTGCACACACCTCACACCTTGCACGGGCACTCACACTCTGCATGCAGTTGCACATGCACTCGTGCCCTGTGCACGTGCTGGCACCTCACACGCCTTGCACACTTCACCCACGCAGCCCTACACACGCCCTACCTGTGTGTTCCCCTTCTCCCTGACATCCTCCTTGAAGCAGCATAAATAAACATATATCCGTACATGTATATAAAGGCAGCGCTATATATAGCACGGGGGATGGTATTGCTCGGTGGCAGGTCCCTCTCTGCAGCTGTCAGCTCCTGATGGATTTTGCTTGGGCATTTCAGGTGCCTTAGTTATTTGGGGGGTCTCCCCTAGAGCTGCCCCATGCTGATGTGCCCCATGTGCTCCTGGTCACGTGTCCATGTGGAGTTCGGGGCAGCCCCTGGAAGCCTGGTGGGGGGTGATGCCCTTGCACCTCCCCAAGGCATCCCTGAGGGCATGGCTGGCACTGGGGGTGACTTGTGGAGGGGGGTCCTGCCACAGGAACCCCTGGGGCTGTGGAGGAAGGGAGGGGGCACCTTTACATAGCACGCAGTCACCTCCTTGCACAGATGCACGTGCACTAACACTGTGCATGTGTTTTCCTGCCCTGTGCACACTTGCAGTGCCATCACTCACCCCCAGCACAAGCACGCCCGCCCTGCTCACACTCACCCCCTGCACAAGCAAGTTCTCACCCTGCTCACACACCCTCTGGCCCTGCACGCCTTGCACAGGGCTCACAAGTGCCTTGCACATGCACTCACCTCTCACGCTCACACTCATCACCTGTGGGTGCTCACAGCCCCGGGAGCTGCTGCACCTTGCACGTGTGCACAGCCACGGCGCTTGTGATCACGCCCCGACCTCACACCCTCCTTCCTGTTCCCGCTTGTGCCTTGCACAACTCATCCTGGTGCACCACCACACTAGGACAGACCCCAGACCTGCCTCTCGCCAGCACCGCAGCTCCGGGCACTCCTGCACCCCTGGACCCCAAACCTTGCTTACGCCCCCTTCTCCCCCCAACCCACGGGGGCACACTGCAGACCTGAGCACGGTGGCTTGCTCCCCCTGTGCACCTGCAAATGCTTCTCCCTGTTCCCTCCTTCCTGCTCTGCTCATCCCTCATCCATCCATCTGTCCACCCCCCCATCCATCCGTCTGTCCATCTACCTGACAACTTCCCGCTCTGGGTGCTGGGCACCCTTCTCCTCCCTCTTTATCTCCAACTCCCAGCTGCTTCTTGCCCCTCCCTACCTCTCTCTCCATCCCTCCTTCTCCCCATCCCCTGCTCCCACTGCCTCCCGCCGCGGTTATCGCTCCCTCACACGCATCCCTCCTCCCTCCCTCCCTCGCTCCCTCCCTCGCTCCCTCCCTCGCTCCCTCCTTCCGCTCATCCTCTGGTCCCTCTCGCCCGCTCCCCTTCTCCCTTTCCATCTCCCTCTCACATCCCCCCCATCCCCACATTTCTATCCCTTCCATCCCTCCCTCTTTCCCCTACCTCACCCGAGCGCCTTGCGGTCCAGCCTTGACGCCACCGCCCTACCCTGCTGCACGTGTCCCCACGCGTCACCCTCTGTCACCTACCCCCCTCCAGACCCCTCCACGTCCCCGTGATGCCCCGTTTTACCCCTCTGCTGCAGCCTTTAAAGTTTCAATCAGGCTCGGCTGGGAGAGGCGGGGAAGGCTGCTCCCAGCCCCGCGACGCCGCGCTGCCACTCTGAGCGCTCCCGCCTTATAAATTTTACATTATTACCCTCTTTAAAGTATATAAAATAACTATTCATAAATTATTGAGGGGGAATTTAAAATACTACAAATGTTTATAAATGTTTATCAAGAGGTCTTCAGAAGTGAGCGAGCGGAGCCTGAGTGACTTCCCACGGCTGGCAGGAGCACTGCCGCCCCCCTGCCCCTGCCCACGGGGGGGGATTTCCATGGGACCACCAGCAGGAGATGGGCACAGGCTCCCACAGCCTCTTTAATCCACATCCCTGTGGATGGTGAGGAACAAATTACCATCCATGCACTGCCTCCTTCTGCCAACGGCATCCAGGCAGCCACGGCCCTTCCCATCATCTGCTGTGGTACAGCCTCACCTGGGGATGCTGCTGGGCAAGGGGGGGATGTCCTGCCCCACTGGGGATGTGTCCTGCACAGCTGGGGACATGTCCCATGTCTCTGGGGACACAACCTGCCTTGCTGGGGACATATCCTGCCCTGCTGGGGACACATCCTGCATGGCTGAGGACATGTCCTACCCCGCTGGGGACACGTGCTTCTCTGCTGAGGACATGTCCTGTCCATCTTGGCATGCTGTCCTGCCCCTCTGGGGACACATCCTGTTCCCCCAGCCCACTGTGTGCCCAGGCCATGGGCTGGCTGATGGTCCCCAGTGAGGGACTGAGCAGTGCATGTGCACAACATCCCCTGCACACACACAGAGATGTGGGTGCACACATGCACACACACACACACACAGTGCCAGCCTGCTCACATCCAGGGCAGGGACGTGTCCCCTCAAGTAAGGTGGCCAAGTTCAGGCAGCTGACCACATCCCACAGCATGGCACAGCACAGCATGCAGGTATGACACTGGAAAAGCATGGGTCTCTGGAGATACCCTCTCCCCTGGCCACCACGAGAAGCCCAGCGCAGCCCAGAGGCTGTGGCCACCATGGAGGGAGCCGTGGCCACCGCAGGCTGGCAAAGGAGCTGCTGCAGCCCCAGCAAGCGGATCTCTGCCAAGTGTGCACAAGTTGTGTGTGGATGCTCGGTGATCCTATAGCTGCCACCAAGAGCTGCCTGCAGGGATTGTGTTTAAAGTGCCGGCTGATTGGGGTAATCACGGGAGCACAGAGTGCATTAACTGTGAGGGTTTATAAAGGGAAATTAAAATAAAATTGGATGTGACAGAAAAGTACATGGAAAATTAGTATAAGAATATGAATATTTATGGCTGCAGGAGCACGCACTGGGGAAGTGCTCCTCTGCATGCCCTGCCACCCTGCCTCCCTGGGTCTTGGGCAGGTCTGAGGGGCAGCACCCGGCTGTGGGGCCAGCCACGGTGGGCACGCCACTCTCCAACCTGTCTTTCAGGGGTCTTTGGGAGGTGATGGAGGTTGCAGTGTCCTGGTTGCCTACCAGTGTGCCCCTTGCATCCCAGGGCTGATGCATCCCAGTGTCGGTGGTGGCACTGGTGATGGGGCCAGGCGTGGCTTGGGACCATCATTGGTGGCAGAGCAGGGGGGTTGGCACCGTGTGGTGCTGGCACACGCCGAGGATGCTCATGCTGGAATTAGGGCACTGGGACAGAGTTCAGCTTGCCAGGACAGCAGGGCACAGCTCACCTCCTGCCCAAGCTCCAGCAGCGCTCAGCTCCCCGGCAGCACCAAAGATGCCACCATGCTGCTGGGGACAAGGCGTCTTCCCCCACCCCACCCTGAGCAGGGGGCTGCCCACGGCATCCCTGCCTACTGCAGGCCCTGTGCTGGACCCGGGGGCAGCCATCCCCCCCCCCCCCCCCCCCCCCCCCCCCCCGTCCCCCCCCCCCCCCCCCCCCCCCGCCGTCCCCTCCTGCTGTCACACTTAGAAGCCATTAAAATAATTGAATGCTTTAAATATTCAGCACTCGGCTTAAATATTCATCAGCAAAGTTATTCTGATTGCTACACTGCATCAGCACAGGCTGGGAAACAGTTCCCCTCAACAGACCACCCCCCCTGCTCCCCCCACCCCCGAACACAGCCCTGCACACCCTGACCCACACAGGGGCACGCACAGGCACGTGTGTACATGGATGTGTCTTCACGGGCATATGCACCACTGCACAGACATGCATGTGCACACACATGCACAAACATGCTCCCAGTGCGGGGTGGGAGCTGTGGTGGAGGGCACTGGGAGCATGGTTGTACCCCTCAGCCGTGGGTGTTCCCCCTCCCAGTGTCCCCATCATTGCCCACCCTGGCACTGGCAGCCTGGATCCTGTGCTGGGGTTGTCCCCAGCATCCCCTGCAGCTGCGTCCTCTGGGTCCTGGCACGGTGCAGGGCATGGCAGTGCTCCCCTCTACCAAAACTGGTTCAATGTGCACTGTGAGGAAGGTTTCTGGGTGGTGTCTGCTGTGGGGGTGCAAGGCTGAGCATCCTTGTGTCGGTGCCTGCATTACCTACGTGGTTTTTCAAGGGGGAAGGGCAGATTAAGGATTGATTCATAAGAAAACAGTAGCAGGAGACTGTTGCAAGTTGAGCACACTGCCTGGGAAGGCATTGCTTTGAATGCCCCTTGCCCACCCTGGCTGCTCTCCACCGGTATCCCAGCCCTTGCGGTGCCACCATGCTGGGGACCAGCGATGGAGAGGTGCCTTTGAACATGGGAGGAGGGTTTGCTCTCATCTCTGCTGGGCTGGTCCACCCAGCCAGGCCCATCAATGCCACATCTTCGTTCTTCCTAAATGCCTGCTGCATAACCCTATCCCCCAGGCTGGCTTGTGGTGGGGATGCTCTCTGCCAGCTCCACAGATGCCACACCACGTGTTGCTTGCTGAGATGTGCTGGGTCTGGGCTGTACTGCCCTGCCTTGGCCTGACAGGCACCTGATGCTCTGCCCTGTATTTCCTTGGCTCCCTGATGCTGACCGGGTTGGCCTGAACCATGGTGTGAAGGAGAAGGGTGCCAGGGGAGCACCCGAAGTGGGATCTGCTGGGACCCTGAGAAGGGTAAGAGCCCTGCACTGCACCAAGCTCCTCTCCTCCGCTGAGCTTGACAGGGCTGTGGTATGGTCTGGGATGTGGTATGAGGCAAAATATCATTGTCTGGCACCTTTGTTACTGGAACAGAGCGACTAGCAAAGAGGAGAAGGAGAATCGAGACTGAGTTAACCCATGGCTGGGAGCAAAGGATGCTACCAGCAGTGAACCCCAGCTACCCTCCAGAAACCAGATCCAGCCCCCAGCCCCTTCGCCTGCAGTCCTGCACAGCAGGTGTCTTTCTGCCTTCCACACAGGAGCTTTCTCTGCAGCTGCTGGCTGGCAGGGAGGGTGCTACCCCCGGGCACCGGTGCACAAGTGCCTTCCCACGTGCACATGGGTGCTGGCATGTGCAGGCACACGGAGGGGCGGCAGCAGCCCCAGCAAAGCTCCGCAAACAGCAGCGATAAAATTGTTCCTCAAATACCTAAAGCAGGCTTAGGTTTAAGCAATCCCGCTCCAAAGACGGCTCCTGCAGACGTTTCTCAGGCTGGAGCTGCATCTTTAATCCCCAGGAATCATGTACTTTGCATCCACATTTGCCATTCAGATCGGCACCGCAGCTGGCTGCGCCGTCCTGCGCGGCACTGGGGAGAGGGGCTTGGTGCTCCCCGCCGTGCCAGGGATGCCAGCGTGCTGCCAGCGTGCTGCCAGCCCTGGGTGCCTGGACCTTGCCCGTGCCATGGCTTGGATGGACCTGGAGGCAGAGCTGCCTGCCTCCCTGCGCGTCTGCTGAGCGCTGGGAAGGAGTCGCTGGTTTATCTGATACGATTTAATCAGCCCTATAATTAGATTAATTTGTTGATTTGATAGCAACCCATTTCTCGCCGTTAGATTTGTTTATGTGTGTTTTATGCTTCAGTTTGGCAATAAAATAGGAACTGAGGAGGTGGGAAAGTCTCGCCGTGCACCCCGTGCTCTGCCCCTACAGAGAGCCTGGGCTGGAGACACACGTCCTGGGGCAGGAGCGGGCAGGGTGGGCAGCAGCAGGGCTGTGGCAAAGTGTGCCATGGGGATGGGGTGTCCCCACAGGGGCTGCTGGGCTGGGGATGGAGGTACCCAGCATGGTCCCTGTGGGAAAAGCCAGCCCGTGCCCTGGGCTGGGCTTGGGGGAATGGCTGCAGGAGATGAGGGGCTGCAGCCCCTGGCTAGCCCCCCATCCGTGCAGGGGTCTTCTGCAGAGGTGGTTCTGCTTGCCAAAGCTGGTTGTGCTTTGTTTGGATGAAGGGGCACGCAGCTGATCTGAACCCGCTGCAGCGCTTCCCCTGTGTGGGCAGGTCCCCCCCCCAGCCACCTCCTTGCACCCTAAAGCAGCATCCCCCTAAAGTAAAAAAGAATACAAAGACCCATCCAAAACTTGCTTGTTCGGGGCAGGAGGAGAGGGGCTGCAGAATGTGTTGGAAAACAGGATGCTTGTGCTGACATGGGAGGGGTGAGGGGGAGCAGAGGGCTTCCAGAGGGCTTCCAAAGGGCTTTGCTAGCCCCTCCAGGCTCTGCTGCTGGCTCACCCAGCCCGGCAGCCAGCAGCTGCTGCTGCCAGATGCAGACAGATGTGGCCCCTGCGATGCCTTCAGTGACGGGCTATGCACAGCCCCGAGCTGCTGCATGCCCAGGCCTTTCTCCCAAAATTGTAGTGAGAGGCCTAACCCTCCTCATCCTCCTCTTCCTCCTCACTATTTTCCCCATGGCTGCAGCAGGACAGGAGGTGCATCGTGTCAGGGCACGCGAGGCACCTGCCAGCATCTCTGCCAGCATCCCCCACCGCTGGCTCAGGACCCCCGTGGCGGCCGGTTGCACCTTCACCACACCAGCAGGTACCGTGGCATCCCAATTCCCCACCCCAGCAGCCCTCCCCGTCCCCCTCACAGAGGGAGCAGGTTGAATAATTAAACTGAAAAATAATGATTCCGGGGAGGAGTGTGGAAATCCAGGGGAAGGCAGGAGAGACGGGGAAGGTTTGCTGGAGAAGCCAGTGCGAGGAGCTCTTTGATGGGCAGCTCCTTTGATCAGGGATCTGAATATAGCCCTCACGTTTCCCCCGTGTGAGCCCGCTGCCTAATTACCAAATGGCAGGGCCGCTTTGAGTCCCCAGCACGTTGCTGTAATAGATTTCACCACGTCCAGCCTGGAGAAGGACATCGATTCTCCCCACAGCCACAGACTCATGCTAAACATTGCATCCTATCGATTTTTTACTCCCCCCTCCCTCTACCCCCCATCCTCCCTTTTTCCTTTCCCTTTTTTTTTTTTCTTTTTTAAAAAAAAAAAAAAAAAGAATTTTCTTTATTTTCATTAAATCATTAATCAGGGAGAAATCTACATTTTTATCATTTCTATGGCTGGAGAGGAAGAGAGGAAAGTTATATTGCCATAGAAACCGTTCCCTACCATTCTCAGCCTCGGAGCAGTCCCTCTTGTGCTGTCTCTTGTCAAAAGGCGTAATTGTTGCTCCTGATCTTCACTGCTCAATTAGCAGTGATGTCTCCCTTCAAGTTAATTGCTGGAGATGGGAGGAAGTAGGACAAATGTAACCTTTTAGATGAAAAGATCTCTCCCCCCCCCCCCCCCCCTTCCCCGCCTTTCCTTACTTGCATTGCACTCGAGGGCCCCTCTGCAATGAGATGTGGTGGGGGAGAGCCCCACCAGCCTGCTCCATCACACCAGCGCTGGGCTGGGGACCCCTCCTCATCTTTCTCATCCCTTTAGCCATGTCAGGACCCCTCTGTATCCGCCCCCCCCCACCTCCCCAGGTTCCCTCTGCCTCTTCTAGTGGCGTCGTGGCCATCTCAGCCTCTCCTCATTCACCCCCATGTCACTGGTGTCACCCACCCCAGCATCTCCTGGGCTGGGACAACCCTCATGGATGCTCCAGAATTGGTGGTACACTTCACATGGCACTGTCCCATGCTGAGGTAGATCTATGATGGTCCTCAGGCACCAGCACCAGCTCTTGGTGGGTTCATGGTGATGGGGTGGCCGTGGTCCAGGAGCTGGGGAGGACCCCAAGGCAGCCCCTGCACATGCCCCAGGACTAAAATCCAGTGTGTTGAGCATGGAGGGTGTCAATGGGAAAACAAGAGTGATGTTTTCTTCCTGCAGAAATAAATCTGGGAGCACCAGTGCAGCTCATCAACGTGTGTAGTAGGAGTGGTGACCCCGGGTAGGAGGAGAGCTCAGAAATGCTGCCTGGGCAGAGGGATTTTTTAGCCTTGAGGGAAGCCAGGCAATACATTAGGGAGCAGTGAAATGTGGCAGCTGCCTGTTCTTTCATTGTCCAAAGAAGAGCACTTAAACAAAGCCTGGAGTGTTTGCAAGACACAAATCACCCTAAGCAGGTGTGATGAGGAGGGCGCAGACCCACGTGGTGCTGCAGCAGCAGCAGCAGTCAGGGCAGGCAGGGACGCAGCCCCCAGAATCACCCCAAAGCAGGGACAAGGCAGCCCTGCCAAACCTGTGGCACGTGACCCCCCTCCCCACATACCAGCTAAGGAACCAAATGAGGTGTTGAAGCTCAGGGTGGTGGTGAAGGCCACGGGGACGGCTGGTTAACATCAGGAGATGGAGGATGCAAGGGCACCCAAAGTTTTACCAGGCAGCCAGGAGCTGGATGCAAAGGGAGAGGGTGTCACCACCCATGTGGGACACTGAGGGACCCTATCAATCCTGGGAGACCACCCAGAAGGTCCAGGGCAGATCCAGCTAGCAGAGGCTGACAGCAAGGAGAGATGATATTGCTGAGCCTGGGTCCCCAGCTCCAAGCCAGGACCTAGGGGTGCCCCTGCAGACCTTCTCCCCACAGTGACACCAACTGACTGGTTTGGGGAATAACCCTTTGTGAGATCCCCTGCCATCCTGAAGCATCCTTGGTCTGGGGGTTACCTGCTGCCAGTGGGATTCGTACAGCTACGTGTGCCTTTGAGGGCTGGCCCCCTCTGCAGCAGTGACAGCCAAGAGGTGTCATAAATGTCCTTGGGCATTTCTATGCCTTTCTGTGACATTGTCCCTGCAAGGAGCAGTGGGAATTGAGGCCTCAGCAGCATCATGTTGGGGGGTGTCTCAGCTGACCGAGGAGTGTGGCAGCAGAGCCAGGACAGAGGGGATGGGGTGGACAGGACCTCTCAAACCCAGTGCTAGATTCTAGCAGAACCACATCTAGAAACTTCCCAAGGAAGCTCTAAGAAAGAGCCCATGTCCCTCCCAGAAGGTCTTGAGTTCATTTGAGAGAAACCCACCTTCTTCAGCAAGCTCAGGGCAGCAGGAGACCAAGCAAAACCCCACTCAGCATCACCAGTCCTTGTTAGAAGGGCTGTCACTCAGCAAATCGCTTTGAAGAAGACCCCACCGAGATGCAGGTGAGGGCACTGCTCACCCTCACTCCTGCTCCAGGCTGGTTTCTGGCTGGGAAGACCTGTTGGGAGTGAGGTGACGTTGGTGGGTGCAGCTGGAGCTGTGAAGCAACGGGAGCCCTCACCCTGCGATGATGGCAAGGGACATGGGCACGGTGCCTCGCAGCTTGAGCTGGGGCAAGAGTTGCTCTCCAGCCTGCAAAGCCATGGTCCTGGCTGCTGGAGGGCTTGGCTGATCTTCTCCAGGGCTGTTCTGCCGAGTCAGACAGTAATTACTCACTTTCATCTCCCGGAGTGGGGATCGGGGGAGCCGATCTCATAAAGCCAGAACTAGGTTACTCTCCTGGCTCCTGTCACTCGCAAGATGTATTGCTGAGCAGACCCACTCTCAGCCCCTGCTCTGTGGCAATCTCCACCTTACCAGCCCAAGGCCACTGCATCTCTGCCCGGATGCTGCTGGCCCAAGCTCGTCCTGCCCCTGTGCTGCACACCCTGGGTGCTCCTGGGCTTGGTTTGTGGGCCCAAGACAAGGACCCACTCCACTGCTTCACATTACCCTGAGGCCACCGTGTAGGTGCCCCCCTGGCCATGCACAGACCTTCTGAATGCCTCTTGCTCCCTCTGTCATGCTTGGGATACTTTGGAAAGTCTTTAAGCCAGAAAAACAATGAAGATAGAACACCATGTGAGGCTGAGGAGACGCATTTTGGGGGCTGAGAGCAACAGAGGAATCGCTCCAGGATGTTTCCCTGCATGGCTGAGCACTTCCCAGGCCCCTTGGCTCCGGAAGGCACGGAGGAGCAATCGTCAAACCGGGGCTCAGCTCCCACTTCCCTTCCCCTGGATGCAAACAAGCCCTTAACATTTAAGCAAGTGCCTCTGCGTGTGGAGACACGCGGGGTGCCGAGTGCTCACTTCAGCGTGCCTCGTGACTCACGCCCTCTGCAAGAAGGTCGGGGAGGAGGGCGATGGGGAGGAGAGCACCCAAAGGCGCCTCGGGCAGCTCCCTTCCCGGCGGCGGGAGGCCAGGGCGCCCGTCACCCTGCTGCTGTCCCCTGGCTGCGCTGCTCCTGCCACGGCTGCAATTAAAGCTCACCCTGAGCGCTGCATTAATGTCAGGTTTGCATCTGATTTCCCCTGCGCCAGGTAAGGAGGGGCCGGCAGGCTGGGAGAAGGATCACACGTGGCAGCTTTTAATAGCAACCCGCCCGCCTGTCACTGGCTTCTCATCATCCCTCTTGAAATGTTTGCTAATTACCAGCAAGCCGGTGTTTGCGTTTCGGGTGTGACGTTCCCCTCTGCAGCCCATCTCCCCCCCTCGGTGGATCTGGCTCAGGGGGCTTCAGGGAAGGTGGGACTTGCAGAGCAGGCTCAAGAAGGGTTGTAAGGTTTCTTTTAGAGATGGACCTGGGGGTGGGTGGAAAACAGGTCCCTATAGTCATCCTCTCCTCCAGGGCACATTCCTCCTCCTTTTCAGGCCTCACCCTCTCCTCCAGAAGTGTCTGGAGAGTTAAATCTCATAGTTAGGGTTTTGGGGTCACACCAGCCCCCTGTCCCACCCCTGGTCCCAGTGCTCTGCTAGACCAGGACACCACTGCCACCAGCTCTGCCTGGGAAGGACATGAACCTACATCAGCCTGCCCCATGAGTTGCCCATTTGGGGCCTACCATGGGTTGTGCCCAATTTCCCAGGGTACCAGGACCTGAGTGGCAGCATATGTCAACAGGTCTTGTCTCCCAGCTGCTTGCTGGGGATGTGCCACCTTTTTCTGCCATGCTCAGTGGGGCTGGGGGATGGCAAACATGATGGAGGTGGGACGAGGACCTGCTGCCAGCAGTGGTCTGCATGGACCAAGGGAGCCAGTCTTTGGGAGCTCCAACCCCATGGGACATCTTCTTCACCTCACACCCTGTGTTTGGGATCCCTCTGTGAGGTGAGGTGCTGAGGGGACGATGGGAAAGGAACTGGAGATTCGTTTCTGAGGGCACCTGGGGAGGTGCAGTGCTGAGCAGCCTCAACTGCCACCCCAAGCACTGTGTCTCACATGCTGCCCCATGCTAGCTGCCCCCTCCCTGTGCCCGGTGTGCTGTGGCAACGAGTGCTCAAGCATATCCATGCAGAGCCCCGAGCCAGGCTGGCGAGGCTGAGTCCAGTTCCAACCACCCCCAGCGCAGGGGGTGCCACTTGGGCTCCCCCAAAGTCAGAGAACCCTGCGAGGACTCCTCCTGGTCCATGCCAGCAACTCCCTGCTCCCCTGCCCATCCCAGCTGCCTGTCCAGCCTCGTGTTTCTCCAGTGGGTCACTACACATGAGGTCTCCAGCGCCTCAGAAATGCTTCTCTTACCCTGTTGCAACCTGTTTCTCGCTGACACCAGGGATGGTGATAGGGTGGGAGAAGTGGGACAGCTATACATGAGACCCCCAACTTCACCCACCCACCTCCTGAATGTCAAGGCTGTTGGAAAGGGAAGGTGCCTTGCTGCTTGGAGAGTCCACCCAGCACGGGGAGAGGCACCCCAAGGCACCCAGCTTATGGGGGCTGGCCAGCTCCTGCTGCTACCCGGGTGAGTGACAGCTCCCAGCCCCCCAGCCCACCTCCCCCCTTGTCAATCCACCGGGGAATTATTTATCCTGACAATAGCAATTGTCTGCATGGGCCCTTCCCCCTCCCCAGCACCTACCCCAACAAAGGAAATCATCCTGATATGAAAGGGAAAATTAAATTACCCCAATAAAGACTTAGTGCTGCTTTAATGACATCACCAGACTCAGGCGCTAATTAGCTGAGTACAAAGGAAGCTAAATGTGAAAACGTGAATTTCTGTTCCCTTTTCTCCTGTCGTGGAGTCTGGGGAGTGGGAGTATTGGCAGGCATGGCAGGAGGAGACGCTCCCGCCCGGCCAGGCTCCAGCAGACGGGTGAGGGTGATGCCGCTGTTGAGCAGCACCGGGGGGAAGCGCTCCCTAAGGTTTTGGGAGGGTGTATATAGCAGGTGGAGCCCGTTGGGGTCCATCTAGGATGAATCCTGCTCCGTGCCATCCCTGGCCACCGCATGAGGCTGCACACCGTGCTCCTCTGGTGTGGCGTTACCGCCCCGTGCTGCTCACACCTCCCACGGCCAGTGTGCACCGCGCGCACACGCCGCAGGGGCTCGCAGCGCCCTGTGGGTGCAGTGCACTGCGAGGGTGTCACACACGCCAGGCTGCACACACGCGTCTCACGCTGCACGCACGGCACGGCCGTACGCCACACACCCTGTCCCTGCCATCTCGTGCTCAGCACACCCACGCCTCCCGTGCACCTTGTCGGCACACACACCCTGGCTGCATGGACAGACAGGGCACACCAGGTGTACACACCTCACACCACACCCAACGCGCAGCCCCTCGCCCCGGGTCCGTGTCCCCTTGCTCTGGGCAAGCATCCGCCAGCGGAGCAAGTCCCTGCGCCCTGCCTCCGTGACGCTGACACCCAGGACAGTTTCAACACCTCCCACTGAGCTGTGCCAACGCCAGCCGCCCTCCTTCCTCCCGTCAAGGCAGCCTTTCTGTCTGCAGCTTGCAAGGTCGGCTGCCCCCTGTGCACAGCCGCATCCCCCCCCCTCACTGCTGCCGACCCCTGCCCTAGGCACGTTGCTGCCACCTCGGCACCCGGCATCCTCCCGGGCAGTGACTTACCAGTGCAGCTACGCCGGTTTGCTTCCAGTTCCAGTCCCATCCCTACGGAGACAGCGTTGAGCTGTGACAGCCCCGGGGAGATCTGGCAGCAGCATGTTGGAGCTGCTCAGCCTCGGGGTGCTGGTGCTGTGCGGGACCCTGCAAAGGGCACGGGGACAGCTGGCCAAGGGGGGCTTACAGCACACACCCAGCAAGGAGTGAGCCCCCGGCCCCAGGGCTGCCCCACAGGGCCAGGGTACGCCCAAATGCCTTGCCAGGCAGGGACAGTGGGGAGTGGGGGGCCACACATCTTTGCATCCCTTTCTTTGCCTCCATCTTTGGGGCTGTTTGTTCCCTTTGGAGGTACTGCTGCACCTAACTCCCCCGGCTATTCTGGGTCCCTGAGAGCAGGTGGTGGGGCCGTGGCAATGCGGAGGGGACGGCAGCAGAGGCAGCCTGCAGGCGCCCAGGCCGAGCAGCAGCATTCCCGCTCCTGCTGGTGTTGGGGAAGGGGAGCTGGGGAGCGGGGAGCTGCTAATACATAAAGCTTCATTTTAATTAAGGCTTTAATTATCCAGAAAGCCGGGATATTACTGCCTTCACCCTGAACCTCACCCCAGCCGCTCGGCCGGCACTCACAGCCCCTCCCCAGCACACGGGGCCATCTCAGGAAAATGGACACACACACACACATACACACACACGTATTGACCTCTGCTCCTTGCAGGCTGGTCCCTGTCTCCTGCAGTAATGCTGCTCCAGTGCCACCAGTTGCTTCCAGCTGCCCCTGAGGGATGCTGGCCCCTGGGCACGCCCTGGGCAGGCAGTCCTGCCTGCGGCATCGCTGCCGGCTCCTGCATGGGGTGGCACTGCTGGGGACCAGATGACCCTCCTGGGAATTAAAGGGATGGTGGTTACTCCCACCCCGCTCCCCTCACCTCCTGCCACTGGGGTTCATCCGAGAGGGCTGGGTGTGAATGCCTCCGTGCCTCCTTAAGATGACATAGCCGGTCTCCATGGCAACTCTCTCTGCCTTTCGCCTCAGACCAAGAGCATCATCCGCTCCATCATCCCTGCAGGCCAGGGACGGGCCCCTCCAGAAAGGCACCGAAGGGGTGCTGAAGCTGCGGGACCCCCTCCTGCCCCACACCTCTGCCCCGCTGGCTCCCCGGTATCCGGTCCCTGGCTGTCTGGAGGGGACCTGCAGCATCCCAGTCCCCAGCTGCATCCATCCTCCTCCGGCAACTGCCTCCTCCCACTCACACAGAGGCCAGAGCCACAGCCACAGCCCTGGGCTGTGTCTGGATGGGACTGGGACTGCTGGTGATGCTGTGCGGCCCCTGCCCTCCCCAAAGACTTGCAAATTCACAGCAAAGCCCCTTACTCCACATCCACCTCCTCCTGTGGATGAGCCAGCAGGCACTGGGTGGGCTGGGAGGCAGGCAAAGCATCGGCAGCGGAGTGCAGGGGGACTGCGCCAGTGACACCAACCTGCCTATCAACCACTCAGACCCCGCCGCGAAAATGAGAGGACAGAGCAGAGCGGCAGGGAAATTGCCCAGCACTCCAGCAAATCCCACCACCCCCTGCCTGGTGCGGTGGGGCTGGCCATGGCCCCCGACCCGGCACGTCCCTGCCTTTCCCTTAAACCTCTCTAAGCCGTGGCGTGACGGCAGCCTGCCGGGAGAAGCTGGGCTGGAGGAGTGGTGGTGGCATGGATCTGTCTGTCCTTCTCCAGCCCTGGGGAGGCAGAGCCCTGTGGCAATGGGCTGCGACCCCCAGGTGCTGGGGGGATTGGAGGTGGGGTGGAATTTGGGTGGGGATATGCACAGGGAGAAGGGACATGCATGCAGGCAGAGGTGTGTGAGGGCCAAGGTGTGTGCAGGAGGAGGGGTGGAGGGGTGTGTGCATGGGATGTGTGAGAAGCGAAGGTGGGTGAGCATGGGGGGGCACAGGCTGGGACAAAGGGGTGTGCCTGCCAGGGTGAAGGCAGGGGTGAGGGGGGTCAGCACGCATGCAGGGAAGGCGATGCGTGTGCACACTCACATGGTGGGTGGTGTGTGAGTGCCTGTACCTGTGTGCACGTGCACAGAGGGGTGCAGAGCCGAATGTGTCCCCTGACAGTACCCTTCCCCCTCCAGACTCTGCATTACTCCAGACACCCTCCTGCCCGGGGGCCCCATGGCCGCCCCAGCCCTGCCCACGCCCCGTGGAGCAGGCAGCGTGGGGGGCTCCCCGAGGAGCTGCCTTCTCCCCCATAGCTCCTTTCGCAGGCGGCGTTTCCTAATGCCATCCCCGTGCTCGGTCTCATCCCGTCGCCCCCCGCTGCCCGCCGGGAGCCGCTCGCCGTTGCCTCCCCGCAGCATCCCGGCGTGGCGCGCCGCGGCGTGTGGGTGTGTTTATTTATAGGGCTGCTGCAGAGCCGGCGTGCTGCGTGGGGGCCTGCCGCCCCCCCAGCCCGGCTGGGCTCCTTTCCCGGCTTCCCAGGCTGGGCACACGCCTGCTGCCATGCCCGGGCTCCCGCTGGCCTGCAAATATACTTGCAGAGGGAATTTATAACCGGGGCTGGGCTGGCTCCAGCGCTGTCCCAGCAGCACCATCCTAACGTCCATCACCCTGTCCTGCACCTTGTTTCCACCTTTCTTGACCCCATTTCAGCCTCCAGCCTTGCCTGTGGTCCTGCTGCTGGGTTAAACTTTCCTCTCCAGAGGCACATTTGTCCTGAGATCTCCTCCTGCAGCCTCCCCTAAAGCCTCACTGGGGTTTTTGGAGCATGTCTGGTGCTCCCAACTTGTCTTGACCACTCTGTCCATCTGTCTCCCTGCTCCAAGAGACCCTGTCCATGCTCAAGCTCAGGACACAAGCATGCTGCTCAACCCAGGACATCAGGCTGCCTGCCTTCAGATTACAGGGAGATGTGGAAAAGCATGTGGGGGTCCCAAGCAGACCATGCTGCTTGCAGGCAGCCTCAAAGCACTCAAGTGAGCTTTGGTGTCCCAACGTGCAGCTGGGTGGGTGCTGCCAGGGGAGGTCACAATCTGTGTGTCATGGGATGTTCCTCAGGGCACTGGCAGCTGTTGTTCTGACAAGAGAATAACTGGAGGCTCAGCCTGTGTGGCGATGGATGGACCAGACATCAAGCTCCCCCCTTTGCAGCAAGGCAGGCAGCGCCTTGTTTTAGGGGCACCTGCGGTGGTGGAGCACTGAAATCCAGCTCCCAAAGGGACTTGGTGAGGGGGAA
The DNA here is from genome assembly GCA_020800305.1 of Porphyrio hochstetteri. NCBI lineage: Eukaryota > Metazoa > Chordata > Aves > Gruiformes > Rallidae > Porphyrio > Porphyrio hochstetteri. Next base: position 14,296,392 of record CM036919.1, read on the forward strand.
AGGGGACGGGCATGGTTCAGGGGCTGCCAGGAGGTGCAGGCTGCTGCAGGGGTGCACTGTGGTGCTGGGCAACCTCTGCTCCCCCACCCCATGCCCAGAAGAGAGCAGTTACCCCATCTCTGAGGGCACAGGGCCAAAGCCAGCACGTGGGACAGGGTCCGGATGCCGCGGCCCAGCCCCGCACTGGCTGGCCTCTCATTTGTTCTCATTAAAGGCTGGCAGGGTGTCTAATTAGGCGACATGAGTGCCAGCACCCTGCTGACAGACACCTGTGCAGACAGACCTCCTCCTCGGCCTGCCTCGTAATTAGCTTGCAGGATGCTGCCACAGCGCCCGGCAGGACCTGCTCTGGCACCGGGAAACAAAGCTCTTCCTCGCCGGGATGTGGCGCAGCGCCAGGCGCCACCGGCGCTGCCTCTGCCGGGGCTGCCGGCATGCCTGGCACTACTACCCCGTAGCACGTCAATCCTGCTGCCGTGGGATCTTCAGGGGGCATCCCCCTGCATCCCACTCCCTGCATCCCACCCCCTGCATCCCACTCCCTGCATCCCACCCCCTGCATCCCACTCCTGCGGGTGACACTGGCACCCCAGCCATGCGCTCGCACCTCTGGGTGCAAGAGGCAGAGTCATCCCTTCTTTGCCCCGGGGCTCTGTGGTGTCCTGGGCACCTCAGACCCGTGGAGGAAGCGAGCTGTGGGTCTCTGCACCCTTCCCTGTGCCCCCACCCGTGGCACGTGGATGGGGACTCGTGCTTTTGTAGCCTTGTAGCCTTGTGAACTGTGCGGGGATAACAAGCCAGCGGCCACTTTAATTAGATTAATTGGCTCCCATTCGACTCCAGAAGAGCTGTCAGGCTGCAAGTGTGTTCCTGCTGTACCTGGCTAATTACAGCACCGCAGCCGCCACTCTGCAGCCCTCACAGCCATGGAGAGCCAGCCCTGGGCAAACCGTGCTGGAGAGATGCTGCCAGGCAAGGGATGCTTTGAGGGGGGATGGCTACTCAAATAAATTGTAGACCAAGAGGAGGAGAAAGATGAGGGGCTCCTGAGGATGTTCCAGGCACAAAGGAAGGGGCAGAGATGCAGGTGAGCAAGGACTGGACCCTGTGCGGAGTGCAGGGATGGGGTTTGGGGTGCCCAGGAGCTGAGGATGGGGAAGGTGTTGAGGCAGCAGTCAGGATGAGAGGGAACAGCAGGAGGATGGGGTGCCCAGGGTAGAGGGATGGTGTCTGGAGTACCTAGATAAGCACAGGAGGTGGGGGAACATGTGCCCAAGACTTTGGGGGTTTGGCAGGGAAAGCTGGGTCGTGGGATCGGGTTTTGTTATACCATCCGTGCCCAGAGGAGGAGGAGGAGGAGGCAGGCAAGCAGCCGTGAGAGGGCAGGGCTGGGCAGGTGAGACAGGGTCTGTCCTGGGTCCTGCCAGCACGGGCACATCGAGCTCCTGCCTTGGCACTTGGCTCAGCAGCACTGGCTATTTATAAAAACCACCCATGAGAGAAACAAGGAGGTGACATCCTAAAAATAACCACCTGGGCTGGGGTGGCAAGGCACCACTTCCCCACAGACTGGAGAGTGGGAGGCAGTACCGGGGCTATTTTTATCCCTCTTGTCCTCAGGCTGTTATTACAGTGCTGGCCTGCAGTGCCCACTGCAGCTGGAGCTGCAGCCTTTGCCCACGCAGGTGCTCCATGCCCCAGGACACTGCCTTTTCCTGGAGGCACAGTCCACCCATCACCAATCCTGGGACTGCAAAAAGGCTGGTGAGCAGGAACTTGGAAGCTCCCAGAGGTAATGAGTGCACTAGACATCCCTCCACATATCCAGCAGACACCCATCACCCCTCTGGGGACCAGGGCTACTGTGGGGGGTTGGTAACTCAAGGATTCACCCAGCTGTGGGGTATCAGCAGCTCCCTGGGGTGTCTCCTAAGAGAGAGGCAACGACTGGGCACACTGGTTGGCAAGAACCACCAGCACACGTGTCTGTGCTGAGCACCCAGCTGGTCCCACGTGATGTGACACCCACACATGGTGCGGGGACCGGCTGGACCCTGCGCACTCCCAACCACAGCACAGGTCACCACACACCCTGAGTACCGGTGCCACACCTCGGGATGCTCATCCCCAGCCTCCAAGCCCTGGCACACCTCTGAGCCTTGGCACACCTCCCCATCACACCTCCCCATCACACCTCCCCATCACACCTGTGCATCTCCACGCGATGCCCATGCAGACCCCCTGCCCCAGCGCCGGTCCCCAGGCGGGGGTGGCTGGAGGAGGCGATGGCACTGCCGAGGGGACAGGAGGGCAGAGGCCAGGAGCAGGGAGGAAATGAAGGCATCCAGCTCCATCCTCAGGTGTGCGCAGGACACGTTCAGCTGGGAGCTTGTTAGCCAAGACATTAGCAGCCCTTGCAAAGAGCTGACGCGGCTGCAGCACACACATCCCCGGGGCTCCCAGGGGAGCCTGTGCTTCGATTCGTGCCGCACACGAGGCCCCCAGAACAGATGCAGCTTGGATGGAGTTATTTTTTCGCTGGTGAATGTTAATCCCGGCTCAGCTAATGCCTCTGCAGCGGCTCACATGGCCCCCCCCCTCCCCTCCCTCCAGGCTGGCTGCCTCCCGCACTACCCGCGGGCAGGCGAGGGAGAGTTTGGGAGCCTCATCCTATGGCTTGTACTGGGATGCTGCCGTGCTTGCCACGCCTGGGATGGGGGGCAAAGGGAGGAGGGTGGGTGAGCTGCCCATACCCAGCACCTCAGGGGTGGGACACCCTCAGTGTGGGGCCAAGGGGGTGTCACTGGGGCTTCCCTGTACCCATGGGGATGGTGGGGGTGGGTCTGGTACCCATGGGGATGGTGGGGGTGGGTCCTGCAAGAGATGCAGAAAAGAGGGGGGCGGTGGGAGCTGAGAAAGGGCTTTCCCAGCTGGCGAGGAGGATGTAATTGTACGGTACAGATTGAGCCTGTCAGGCGTCCCTCTGACAGTGCATCCCGGGGTGCCTTCACCATAAATAATAAATACCAGCCCGGAGAGGAGGGGATTAACAAGGACAGGCCAGGCAGTTATTTCCTAATTGATGGTTTAGCATTCCTGCGGAGGCTGGAACCACAACCACCCTGATGCCATCATGGGGAGCAGGTGCCTCTTCCTCACAGCTTTGCTGGGGAAATGCTTTTCCTCTCATCCTCTATTCTAACTTGATTTCTGCTAACCCTTTCTTTCTGCTAACCCTTTAGAGGAGTCACCATAATCCCAGTTCCCCACCCCATCCTGTTCTGGATGCTGGGTGTCCCATCTCCTGCCTTGCCCAGGATTTGGAGCACCTCAGCTGAGCAGGATGGGGCAGCTTGAATTTCCATGTGGGCTTAGCTGAGCTAAAACCAGCTCTGGGAGGAGTCTGGGACAGTTTTGGAGATATAATTATGTATAAAAAAAGCTTTTCCTTGTTCCTGTGGGGAGGATCCGCATCCAGCTCTGCTGCTTGGGACATTCTGGGGTGTGACATGACCACGCTGGCCTTTGGGGACCCCAGACCCTGGCTTGGCCATGATGGAAGGTCTTTCCCCTCCACCCAGCAGCGCAGAGCCGGGCTGTGGGCAGGGGATGCCGGGCTGTCACTGTACACGAGGCTGGTGCCTGGTTCCTGCGGCGTGCCCTGCTTCCCATCCCAGATTACCCTCTCCCCACTGAGGGGAGGGGGAAGAGCTCACCCAGTGCCAGATGGTGCCATTTAATTTTTTTCCTGGGTGAGGCTTGAATTTGTTCGTGCCTGTGAGCAGGACCCCGGGAGACCGATGCAGGCAGCACTAGGCTGAGAGCCCTCCCACCTTCGGGCTCAGCTATTTCTCATCCAGAAACAGGAGCTTTGTGGTGAGGACCATTTCCCAAAGCCTTTTCTGAGGCTTCTCCTCCTGTAGCAAACACCCCTCACTGCACAGGGTGGGGTGAGCGTGGCAAACCCCAGCATCCTCCAGTGTAATTTTGCCTGGTGATTCAGCCTTCCCCCTGCTTGCCTGCAGCCCTGCCAGCTTGCCTGGCTTCCACAAGAGCAGAGGAACCAGGGTTGGCTTGAGGGACCCGAGGAAGAGGAGGGTGTGAGGAAGGCAGGGTGATGTCTGCTCTCCCTGGTGCACGGGCAGGTGCTGCCTGCCAGATTGCTGCCTGTGGTCTCCGCTCAGCTTGTAATTATCTGGGGTAATGGCAGGGGAGGGTGACCCAGATAGCACAGGGAGGAGGATAATAAGGAAGATGTAAGTGAGGCTTTGGGAACAGAAAATGGGGGGCAAGGGGAGGGGGGGGGAGAATGAGAACGAGAGAGGAGAGGAGCTCCAGGGTGAACCCTGAGCTGAGTAGTTGACCCTGTTCAGAGCATCCCCATGGCACATGTCATCCCTCATCTGGGCAATACACCCCTTGGAAACTGAACATGTTCCCCTCCCTGTATGGCCCTGTATGGTTTGGGGTGGGAAAAGGGGGTAGGCAGGGGTCAGGACCGGGGTTTCCCAAAAAGAATCTGTCTTTCCCAAATGAGTGCCCCTGGCTGGGACGAGCCGTGCTGGGGGGGCTGCAGGCTCTGCTGGGCTCACAGGGAGGATACAGCTCTCAGCACGGGGCCGTCCCAGCGGTCACACAGCCCTGGGGGATTTTGCTGGGGGGCACCTTGCAGCAGAGCAGCTGCAGGTCTGGGGGCTCCTTGCCCTTGGCAAGCACCTTTCCTCCTTGCAAAGGCCCCACGCAGCAGTTCTGGGGCCCAGCCGGTGCACACCCAGCCATGGCTCCTTATAAATCTCTCAGCCCTCTCCCATCATCCCTGCTCCACGAAGAGCTGAGGAAGCAGAGGCCTGAGCCAGGGATCGTCCATCACTGCGGAGAGGTGTCCCCATGCTGCTGCCACCTGTGCTGGCCACCTTGGCAACCTGCTTCAGCCACTCCCTGGGGAAACATTGCCTGTTTGCTGCCTCTGGGCTGCAGGTCCTCTCAGTGACTTGATTTCCCCTCTGGCCCATGCTGGGCTCGCTGAGAACCCACCTCTGCCCTCTCCAGTTGGGATTTGAGGCTGATTTTCCAAGTCTGGCAATGAGATGGGCCAAAAATGGCCACCACCCATCCAAGCAGATGCTGATGACTTCCTAGCTGTGCAGGGATCTTCACTTAAGGTAAAGCAAGCTGGGAATGATGTGGGATCAGGTCATCACTCCAAGATTCTGCTATGGGAGGGCAACCCACGGAGCTGCCTGCAGCCAGGGGATGCCCATCACCCATGGCCTGGTGGGCAGCCACTCTTGAGCTGAAAGCTGAGGGTCCCTGTCCCACCATAGTGCTTGGCCATGCATCGCAGATCCCAGTGGGGCACAGGGGCTCATTTGAGGCTTTTTTAGGAGAGCAGAACCTGCTCTGGTCCTGCAGCAGGTACAAGAGGAGCAGTCCTTGGAAGGGGAGCTGTAGCAAATGGACCTTCTGCTCCATCAGTGGGCTGCAAGGGTGACCCCGAGGAGCATTTTGGACAGAAGGGTGTTTGCTGGGTGGCTGTGGGTGGAGGAGAGCATTGCTCTGGGTACCAGCAAGGACACAGGGAACAAAGACCAGTGGAGCAGCACCAGGGTTTCCAAGCAATCTCGACTCACCGTTGCACAGTATTTTGAGTGATGGAGAATAATATAGAACAGGCAACAGAGGGTGGGAGAAAGGTTGGGCTGGAGGGAGGAGAGGACCTGCTCCCCTTCCCTCCCATGCACCTCATGGCTTTGGGGGGACAGGTGGGCTGGGGTGATGCCTGCAGGGAGCCAGGGTGAGGGGCTTTTTGCAGACTGGGTTTGGAAGAGGAGGCTCACCAGTGACAGGAGCATGACGTCCTGTGTGCCAGGCTCCAACGTGACTCAACATCACCTACTTTCCACCACAGTGACTTCTGCTGCTTCACCGTCTCAGTGCAAATCTGGGGCTCAGAGAGCGCTCGAAACGTGGCTGGGGAGGGGGGCTGAGGGGAGGAAGCAGTGATGGGGAGGAGGATGCGCTTCTTCCTCCTTCTCTCCCCTCCCAAGCTGTCCCTGAGGGTGCCTCCGCCCCAGGGAAGGCAGCACAGAGAGCCCTGCAAAGCCACTCTGTCATTAATTGAATATTCAATTTTCAAAATAACCTTGAGGAACTAAATGAAGAGGCTGGGAAGAGATAGCTAATTGTCAGCTGCACCTGCTCGGCACACAACCAGAAAAATGCTGCTTCTAGCTTCCTCCCAGCCCACTCATGCTATTTATTTATTTATTTCCACCCCCCCTGCCAGCGCCCCCCCCCCCCCCCCCCCAAGCCATTACGTCAATGCAGAGGGCACAGCAGCCTCACAGGGCAGGAGCAGCACGCTGGGCACTGGTGTGTGGGGTGTGACAGGGCAGCGGGGGCTCAAGAAGCTGTCAAGTGGCTTGTCTGGCCCTGGGTGATGCTTTCTGAAGGGTGGGATGACCAGGGGATACAGCCCTGCAAGGGGTGCAGGTAGTGGTGCATAGGGGTGCTTGTCTCTAAGGGGGGTGGTACCCCCCAGGTTTGGGTGCTCCCAGATGATGCTGACTCTGTAGGGTGGTGCAGGGGGATGTGATGGGCTGCAGGGACTGGCAGGGCACCCTGCACCCGTGCGTGGGGGCCATGCATGTCCCCACACCACAGCCAGTGCTGGGGGTTCTACACCTTCCTTCCACAGTTGCCTGCAGCGCTGATGCCAGCTTCTCCCTCCTTCCCTTGGGTAACCCCAACCCCCACACCACCACACCACACCACACGCCTGCCCCCAGCCCTGGAGAAGCCCTAGCACCCCTCTGTGCCAGCTGCTCCATCTCTGGGCCATCTCACCCTGCACAAACAACATCTCTTCCTCTTCTGAAGGGTTGCTGAACACCCCCTCACCCCCAGCCCCAGCATCCCAGGTGCAGAGGATGTCCTGCACCCTCAAGCCAGGAGCTGCAGGCACAGCCAGGAGCAGAGCACGAGGGGCAGGCAGGGCTCTGGTCCTGCCTCTGCCCAGCATCCTGAGGCAGAGTCCTCGCCACAGGGCAGCTGGGATGGGCCATATGCTGCCTTTCAGCGGCGCTGGCCGGGCCCGTCTCTCCAAATCGCTCTCTGCCTCCACACTTGGCTGCATTAATAATCAGCCGGCTGATGGGGAAGGATTTACCAGCTGTTTTTCATGACTCCATTGGCCTCAGATAAATCAGGGAGGGGGTGTTTGCCAGGGGCCTGATGGATGGTGCCGAGCGAGCGGATCGCTCACACGCTGACACTCACAGACTCTGTCAGGTTGGCGGAGAGAGCAGGATTAATGGCCCCAATCAAGCGGGAGGGAATCGCTGGGGTGGTACCCAGCCCACCCCCAGCCCCCTCCTCCACAGCATCACGGCCACTCCAGCCCTGCCCCGCATGGGGGGCTGCTGGCTGTACGCCCTCCCCTTTTACCCAGCTTGCCCACCAGCCAGGCTGGTGTGGGCAGCTTCCCCCAGCCCCGGCTGCGGGATGGGAGGATGGAGATTAGCTCTAAAGAGCTGAGCACACACAATCTTTCCAAAGCAATTGCAAGCGAAGCAGGGAGCAGCTGTGGGCTGAGCAGCCTGCCTCCCTCAATACCGGCAACATCTGGACACAGCAGCTGTGCCGGCGAGCGAAACCTGTTCGGGGTGAGGGGGAAGGGTGTGGGACCCCGTCGCTCGGCACAGCCTGTGCTGCTGGTGATGGGAAACCTGCCTCCAGCTTCAGGTCTCTGCTTGCTAATTCTCTGGGGGCAGCATCCCCATCCCTGTGCTGCAGGGCAGGGTGCTGGCAACCCCTCCTCGTGCAACCACTGTCCTGGGAGGACACTGGTCCCAGTTCCCTTTGCCCTGGGATTGCAGCACGTTGTGGCTGCCACCCCTGTTACTTGTTCATAGTCCCTGTTGCACAGAAACATCCTCCCCCCCCATCCCTCTGTGGCAAGGGTGCTGGGGAGTGTGGGTACCCCAGGAGAGGCTGGGTGCCTCTGTGGGGAGCCCAGCTCTGCTCCCAGCCTCTCTGTGACATCGGTAGAGCAGGAGCAGGTTTTAATGGGGAGCTTTCAAAGGAGCAGAAACCTGAGGAGGGGGGGTAGCTCGGGGGGTTGCAGTCAGCTGTCGGGGGCTGCTGTAAGGCACCCTGGCAGCAAGGGAGGCCCTAGCAAGGAGGGTCCTCAGCACAGCCCTACCACTGCGCAGGGGGCAGTCTGCTGTCCCCCTACACCGCTGCAGTCCCAGTGCTGACACAGCCCCACACACAGGCAGAGAACCCCTGGAAACTGCCCCCAGCACAGAGGCTGGTGTGTGTACAGCCCATGTCACCCTGCCACTGCCCCCAGCCCACCCAGCCCCCATGCTGTGCCACCCACCTTCTGCCCCGGAGCTGGCCTGGGGACAGGGGGCATTGTGAGGTAGCCCCACACCTCTGCTGAGCCCCATTACCCACCTGGGGACAGTCCCTCAGGGTTCTAAGGCCATGGTGACAACCCCCTGTGCCCATGCCAGCCAAGCCAGGAAGCAGTGTGGCAGTAGGGCTTGGGCACGCTTCACAGGGCTTCCAGCAAACACCTTTTTGAAGCCAAAGCAAATGAATTATTCCATTTAATTTGGGGGCATGAACAGCAGCTCAGGCGGCAGTGCTGCAGCTGCCAGCTCTGCGGCACCCTGTGCCACCCCACTTGCAGGGCTGCAAGGACTCTGTCTGTGCCCATGGGGTCTGCCACACCCCTGGGCTGTGACGATGGCTGCATGGGCTCAGAGCAGGGCACGATGGAAGGTGGAGGTGATCCTTGAGCCCAGCTATCCTGGGGAGGAGCAGGGTGCTGCAAGGGGACAGCTTCTGCAGCAGCCACATGCCCACCCATGGGTGCTCGGCTGGGCAGCAGCTCCCTGAGGGGCTGAGGACACTGGCTGCAGCTCCTCAGTGTCCCCAGCTGTGGGCATGTGGCGCTGGCCCCTGGCAGAGATTCTGGAGGAGGGCACTAGCTATGCCCAGGTCATTGCAGCCGTCCCTGGGGAGGGCACACTGCCCAGGTGGGCTCCTGGCTGGGCTCCCGCTGGGCAGCTTTGATCTCCCTCCCCTGACTGCTCCACGCAGACATACCCAGCTCTAATTGCTGCTGCCTCTTTGCTCTATGCTGGGCCTGGTGAAATATTTACACCACATTCTCCTTTGAAGCCTGACGTGATCACCAGCCCCAGCTCACCGCAGCTTGCTCCCCTCTCTGCCTGGCGCTTTGCGGACACTGAGCTCAGCCCTGTTGCTCCCATCCCCTCGGTGGGGAAGGGCTTGTGGCCAGGACAAGCCACCTGACCTCCTGCTGAGCCCACCGGCCTTGCTCCTTGCCTCCTGGCACAGGATGAAAAGGATGCTGTGGGGCAGCCCAGCAGATTCTTCCATCCCTGGGGTGATGCCTGGATGGATGCACCTATATCTGTGGACAAGCATCCCTGCTGCATCTCAGGGCTCGCCAAGCCATGGTCCCTTCCTGCCCATGGTGGTGGTGACCAGCCCCAGGCTCTGCAGCGAGCTGGGCAGGCTGGGGAAGCCGTGCCCTGCGCTGTCAGCCCAGCTGCTGCTCCAGCAGCAGGCTAACAAAGTGGAAAATGGGAGCTTGCTGCGGGCTGCTGAGCTGGAAACTGAGCCACCTCCCACTCCCTCCCAAGGCAGAGCTGGGGCAGCTCCAGGCAGCGAGCGAGGTGCCGCTCCCTGTCCCAGCCATGGTCCATTTGCTGTTGGTTGTGCCGTGTGGCAGCAGCCATCCTTGTCCCTGGGGTGTCACAAGAGGAGGTTTGCTGCCAGGTGTGCTGCCAGCACTGCCACCCACCCCTGAGCACGGGGATGGGGTCTGATGAGGGATGGGCACGCTGGCTGTGGTGCAGTGCCTTGCACACACCGCACCATGCTGGGCAGCCTCCCTGCCAGACACGTCCTCACAGTGGGAAATCCTCCACCTTCCCTCTCCCCGAGGCAGAGGGGGTTGTGCCAAGCCCAGATGCTCTCCTTGTGAGCCTCACCTCTCCCTTTGCAAAGCCCTGTGGTCTTTGGAGAGCCACCAAGCCCACATCAGGGACAGGGTGCTCCACCACCTTGCTGTGCTCTGGCACCTTCGGATCTGGCCAGCAAGTCCTCAAGCTTCCCTCCAGCTCCCTGACAGTGGCCTTACATTGTCTCCCTTTTCAAGGAGAAGGAAAACTGGACTCACCTGGAAGATGGATTTAGCAGGGGGGGCCGCTTCCTTGCCTGCCAGGGGCTCTGCCTCACCTTATTGGGAGGGGTTTGGTGCTGCCGACAAACATGAGATCCAGCTGCCTCCACCCTGGGAGCCTCAGTGATGATCTTCATGGAGTGGGGGAGCTCTCCTCCGCTCTCACTGCAGGTCAGAATACACAAATGGAGACACCCCCATTCCTTCAGGGTGCACTGGCTGTACTTGGGGGCAGTGCTGATGCACCATGGGTGGCTGTGCTTTCACCAGCCCCCCACAGTGCACTGCAATGGGGGGCTCTCCTAGGCTAATCCCTCCAGCCCACACCTCTAGATTTTGGGGGGAGGCTCTCCCAGTACCTCCTTCCAGCCTCCCCTGGAGCGCATAAAGCTCCCCCTGGCCCTGATGCCCCCTTGGGATGCAGGGAGAGCATCCTGCCCAGGTTTGGGCACGGAGCGGGAGAGCTTCTAATTGCAGTCCTCTGGCATCTCAGAGGAGCCAAACTCCCTGATTTATGGGTTGGCGGCAATAAAGCTTCGCATCACTGCAAAGGGAATTCACCCGCCTCCAAAACAAGGTTAAATAAATAGCTAATAGGAGCGCTCAGGAACCCTGCAGCACACACACGGGGCGGCACTCGCCCTGTGCCACACTCCCAATGACATACACAGCCACAGCCAGTGTCACCGCCCCCCCCCCCCCACCCCCAGGGATGAGCACACACGGGGAATGGGGCATGCACACCCAGCCCCATGGTGATGCCCACACATGCTGTGAGACCCTTGGTCACACCAGCACCCGGTGCAGGTGGCAGGGGTCTCCCCAGCAACCCCTCATGCCCACCCACAGGCAGCACCGGCCCAGCGCGCTCAGTTTTGGCCCCTGTTAAAAGAACTGCAGTGATGTTTCCGTGAGAGCCCCATAGGCACCTTGATTGGCAGAGGACGGAGATGCTACAGGACGGCTGGAAAGCATCTGAGAAGATCCCGTGTCGGGGCCGTGGAGCCGCACCGGAGCTGTTCTGCCCGAGGCAAGACGCCGGCTGGTGTCCCCGGGGGTGCGGAGCCGACAGCGGCACGGCGCAGTGCATGGCAGCGGCGGCTCCCAGCTCTGCTTCCGCATGCATCTCCCAGGGATGAAGCGGTGATGGCCCCGGTGCTGTCCTTTCCATAGGGGGTGGGCCCAGGAAGGGATGGGGAACCCCTGCCCGGGGCTGCAGCAGCAGGACTGTGCGAGCAAAGGAAATTGCCTGCGTGGTGGTGGGGTTTTACAGAGCATCCTGGTCCTGCAGCAGCATTGCAGGTGGGGGGAGAAGCCTTGAAATCTCCCCTTCTGCATCAGCTTGGCCAGCACAGGCCAGCCCCTCACTCTGGCAGGGGGACATCAGCATGTGCCTGCTTCTCATCGGGACCCAAAGGACCCATGGGGAGTGGCCCCAAATTGAAGCCAAGGGGAGATGCCAGACGGCGCAGGAGGGTGTGCAGGGCAGGAAGCCAGGCCAGTGCAGCTGCACATCAACGGGGAGCTGGAGGGCACAGGAGGAGGGTGGCACGCTGCGGCGTGCACCTCCGAGCCGGCTCCGGAGGCCCGGCAAGCGTCTGCTGCACATGAAGATCCTCTCCATCAGGCTGGGAGTGCTGGCACATTTTTAGACCTTTTGTTCTCTGTGTAAATCCGTCTCCGGGAGCGAGCGCGGGCGATTGAGTCTGCGCCGCGCCGCGCCGGCAGCCACCTGCTCGCGCCCCGTGCACAGGGACCCCATGCCTGTCGTGGTGCCTGCAAAACCCCTCTGGCACCAGGGGAGGTGGAAGGCAGGGGACAGGGGCTCAGGGGACCTCTGTGATAGCACCAGAGCTGCCCTGCAGAGTGGGGTGCTGCCCAGGGCAGGCAGAGGACAGGGGAGAGGGGGTGAGAAGGAGGAGGTTTTGGGGGTTTATATGTGGGAGTGGGGGTATGGATGTTTCCCATATCTGCACCTGAGTGTCCTTAGCAGAGAAAGAGGGAGAAGGGACACCTTGTGTAGCTCCAGGCCTGGAGGTTGGTGTCCCTGCCTGTGGCAGGGGGGTTGGAACTGTATGATCCTTGGGGTCCCTTCCAACCCAGCCCATTCTGATTCTATGATTCTATGATAAGGGACTGGGATTGACAACTACCCTGAGCTGAAACTGGGGACCAGGATCAGCTCCAGAGCTGCCTGGGAGCCGCAGGCTGGGCAGAGTAGGGATGGAGCTGAGCGATGCAGGAGAGTTGCTGCAGGTGACTGGGTCAGGCAGGCTGAGGATGCCATCCTTCCTCATCTGGGGCCACCGCCCAGCTCAGCATCTCCCTCCCACCTCTTACCGTCCCCACGGGTGACGGGTACGAGCGGCGCAAGGCAGGTGAGACCCCGGCGACATTTACACTGCGCAAAGGGCCGCATCAATAGAGGCGGGCGGGCGGCTCGGCGGTGAGCAGCGCGGTGCTGCCGGGGAGCTTTCCCCCCCCCTGTAATTGCCGTGTGTTTGCTGCGCTCCTGCTTTGCCATGGCAACGCTTGCCTGGCGCGTGAATGTGCCTCGCAGCACATATTGTTTCGGAAAGGTCACCGCCGAGTGTTGGTGGGCTCAGCGGAGTGCGCCGCTTTTAGTCCTACATATTTATGAAGGGGGAGATGGAAGGTAATTACAGCCCCCTTCTTGAGAATTAATCTCACCACGGGCCGGTGCGTGGCTGGGGACGAGCCCTCCTGGGTGGATGCGGGTGGCTGAGCCGTGCCGCAGGCAACCGGGCAGGGGGCAAGGCGGTGGGATGCCCTGGGGTGTGGGGCATCACACAGGTGATGTGGGTGGCCAGGGGATGGAGTGCCATCCCAGGCATGACTCTGAGTCAGGGTGCTCAGCACCAATCCCGCCAGCCTGGCAAGGCTGACGATGTGCAGGGGAGGAGGGTGAGGAGATGGGGCCTCCCTGCTCTGCATTCCCTTCTCCAGGACCCCCTCTGTGCCCCCCCTGCAGCCTCCACAGCACCCGAGGAGCCATCGGGGTTAAATATTCAGGAGCGCTCGCTGGGCACGTTTTGTAAAGATCAAGCAAGCTTCCAGGTCTGGGAGAGTTACTCACAACTCACTTCCCCTGCTGCTGGGGATGCGGGCACACGCCTTCATTAGTTTGCAGAATGATACATTTTTAAAGTCATTATTTCTGGACGTGTTCAAAGTTACAGCATTTACTCTGCTCCAGTTGCACAGGAGGCTGCCCTGGCACGCTCCTCCCACAGGGACCCGTGCCCTGACTGGGTGTCACCGATGGGGGGGTTCTCCCCATGGGGATGGGGCACATGGAGAGTGAGATGGGGACATGGGTGGCTGTGGGGATTGAGCAGGGAGAGGTCCCTGAGGGGGTGGGTGGGCACTCCTCCCTGCCCTGCCACAGGTCTCTGCAGGGCCTGGGGGTCCTGGGGACACTGATCCCTGCCCTGCCTGGGAAAATGGGGGAGTATGAGGACACTGATCCCTGCCCTGCCAGGGGACATGTGGGACACTGATCCCTGCCCTGCCAGGGGACATACGAGACACAGATTCCTGCCTAAGGTTATGGGGCCACTGATCCCTGCCCTGCCTAGGGCCATGGGGACACAGATCCCTGCCCTGCCTAGAGCCATGGGGACACGGACCCCTGCCCTGCCTGGGGACATGGTGACACTGATCTGTGCCCTGCCTGGGGCAGTGCAGGCATCCCAGGCATCCCAGCAGCAGCTCACATCCCTCCTGGCATGCTGTGTGCAGGCAGGTGCAGAGAGGCAGTGCCCTGAGCATCCCCGCAGAGCTGCCGTGCCCCCAGCAGCCGCCCCGCGGTAACGGAGGGGCTGCCGGCTCTCAACCGCAGCCTGTGGAGCCGGCAGAGCAGCAGCTGGGAAGTGCCACGGAAACCACCCCAGCGCGGCGCCCAAAGCAGGGTGACAGGCTCCCGGTACACATTTGGGTCTGCAGCTCCCACGCACGGCTCTGCCCCTGCATCCGCTGCTGGGGCTCTGCCACCAGCCTTCCTCCTCCTCCTCTGCGGCTCATCCTGTCCACTGCCTGACCTTCCCACCACATGATCCCACTTTCCCAGTACAGCATCCCTGCTCCCAACCCCTCTCCACTCCCTCTCCTCTCCTCTCCTCTCCTCTCCTCTCCTCTCCTCTCCTCTCCTCTCCTCTCCTCTCCTCTCCTCTCCTCTCCTCTCCTCTCCTCTCCTCTCCTCTCCTCTCCTCTCCTCTCCTCTCCTCTCCTCTCCTCTCCTCTCCTCTCCTCTCCTCTCCTCTCCTGCCTCTCCCCTGCTCCAGCCCCTGGGTCCTGCTTGGGAACACACAGTACTTTTTCAGGTTTCAGGAGAGATTTCAGCTGTGAGAGGACAGGGGCTTTCTGATGAAATGGGGAGCACTGGGGCTTTGAAATACCAGCTGGCAACAAGACTTGGCACAGAAATTTTGGGACTGGTGGTGCATGTAATGTGCCGCCCCTGATGCCCTGATGCGCTGCCCTCCTCATGCTCCTGCCAATTGTGCCCTCGCTGTGCCACATGTGTGTGTCCCAAACCTGTCCCAAGTCCTGTTTGTGGCCATGAGCTTTGTGCTGGCAGGTTTGCCCCATGGTGGGCTCTGCCTGTGAGCTTCCACGTGGCCTTGGGACCTACATCCAGGGAGGACCCCAGGAGGCACCAGTGATGCCAACCTGGGTGCTGGGTTATCACTGCTCCTGCAGACTCAGCTCTGTGCTGTGACACATGAGGTACCAGGGGTTGGTGCCCCAAGTTTCCCCCATGACACAGCAACCCCATGGGGCTGAGGTGATGGACATGGGACCCAGATTCCTGCCTGGAGCTGCAGGCAGAGGTGAGGGTGCTGGCAGGGAGGGCAGAGCAGGCAGAGAATCTCAGGGACCACCACAGTCTCCCCGCCCATTGCTTGCCTTGGCCAGTGAAGGGATCCTGAGGAGGGAGAGCAACC
The DNA here is from genome assembly GCA_020800305.1 of Porphyrio hochstetteri. NCBI lineage: Eukaryota > Metazoa > Chordata > Aves > Gruiformes > Rallidae > Porphyrio > Porphyrio hochstetteri. The sequence continues at coordinate 14,311,581 of CM036919.1, forward strand.
CAGCTGGGCCAGGGCTCTCTGCAAAGCAGTGGTACTATCCTACCAGCAAACAACTTGGAGGGACATTTCTCAGTTTCTCTGTGGCCTTTGAAGCTGCTGGGTCCGTAGTTTTCTCTACATGGAGTCTGGCATCTTTGAAGGAGGTTGTTGTGGGCACAAGGATCTTTGTAGCCATCTCACCTGCCTTCCCTCCAGCACAGAGAGGGGTCTTGGGCTCTTCCACATCCTTGACATCTGCAGCCCCATCCAGGGTGTCCCCACACATGGTCATCAAGGTTGGAGTGCAAGAATCACCTGGTATGTGCTAACAAACACCAGACCTCGGTGGCAAGCCCTTCTGCATGGGTCTTTTCTGGTGTGGCCAACTGATTCAGCAGTCCCAGTGAGCAGAAGGTAACACATCTTGCTCATGGCAGGCTATGGGATCAAACCATCCCTGGGCACACTCAGAGGGATGACCTGGAAGGGTGGCAGGTAGGACACAGACCATCTCATGGCAGACCCAGGGATGATGATGACCTGGAAGGGTGGTTGGTAGGACACAAACCATCTCATGGCAGACCCAGGGATGATGATGACCTGGAAAGGTGATGGGTAGCAGCACTTGCTTGGGTTACCCACCTGGCTGCTCAACACCCATACAAGGGCACCTGGGAGATGCACCCAAAAATCCTGCATGTCCATCAGCACTGGTGTCAGGTGGGGAGGCCTGTGCTCTCCAGAGTTTGCTGGGAGGGACCTTGGGACACATTTGTTCTCTCAGCAGCTGCCAGCAGGAGCATCCCAGTGCAGTTGTTGCTGCCTGGACCCCTTGGTGTAGCTTCGAAGGGACAGGGGATGGGGAAGTCCATCAGGTGAGGGCTCTCTTCTCCCACAGATCTGAGTCTCCTCACCACTGCATGCTGTCTTGGACCTGGCTTTGTCAGGACATGCATGCTGGGGTGCCGAGTGATGTGCACCAGGAAGTCTCAGCAGCGTGAGCACTAAACTGCCTGCCTTTTGATGGGAAGATAACTCAGGCGCCTCCAGGCCCTTGGTTCATTATCTCCCCTGTATGTTCATTAATCAACAATTCTTATGTAAACAGACACATCCCCAACCCTCTGCTTCCCATCACCCTGGCAACAGCACTGCAGAGCCGACCCTCCTCTTAGCATGTGCTCCAAGCTCCCACCCGCTCCCCAGCCCTGCCTGTCACTTTTTGCCTGCTCCCTTTGCTCCCACACCTTTTCCTCCCACAGGGCTTGAACGATCAAGTCTTGGAGCTCATCATGCCCAGTGTTGGCTCCTAGACCTTCCCAGCTCCAACAGCTGCTGAGACAAGGAGCAGGGAAGCAGCAGCATGATGGGGACTGGACCTGGCTGCCATCCTCCCTGGCCATTGCATGGCCTGGACCCAGTGAATGCAGCCAGTGAGGATGAGTGCTGGCTGCAGGCACCATGGCAAGGGACAGCTGGACCCCCTGCAATGCTGCAAAAGCCAAAGCTGTGGTCAAATGGGGGAGATGTGAAGAGGTGGTGGGCAGCCATCCATTCCAGGGTCTGGTTGAGCTGCATGGGGTGTGGAGTGGGCCCAGGCAGGGAGAGGCAACAGGTGTCTGGGCAGCATCTTAGAGGTGCCCTATTCCAGTTGGGATGATCTTTCCAGGAAAGATCATCTGCAATGAGCAGATACCCTATCCCACCAACTCCTTCAGGACTCTCTTCCAGGGCAAGAACAAATCCTGGATCTGAGGATCCAGCCAGGAGCTGCTGGGTGAATGCGTTGCGTGGGCAGGGGACTTGTACCCCCTGGGGGCTGCCCCACAGCAGGATGGCTCTGGTGTGGAGGAGGAAAGCCCTGCAAGGAAGCAGAGAGAAGCCAGAGGAGCCCAAGTCATTTAAGGTTGAAGAGAAATGTTAAAGACAGCAGGAAAAGCAAACATTAGTGGTAGCCATGCAGCTGAGGGGAATAGGAAGGGCTTTTACAAATATATCAAGGGGAAAAGGAAATACTGGAGAGTCAAGACAAAGTAGGCCCATTAATAAATGAGGAAGGATATTAAATTAATGATGATTCTCAAATGGCTGAGTTAGTGAACTACTTATGGAGATCTGCCTTTAACAGGAACGACAAGGGAAAGTGGCTGAGACAATCAGAAAGCAGTGAAGGATGCTGAAATTGTCCTAGATGGAGCAAGGGGAAAGGGGACCACTCAGCTTTGAGCCCTGGATGGCAAGTGCCCAGGGTCAAGCAGTGCTGGTGGAGCCCACCCCATCCGTCTCTTCCCTGGCAGAGGCAGAGGGAATTAGGTCTATGATGAGCTGCAGCATCCTGGAGCATACTGATGCTTTACCAAAGGCTCAGAGTAAATAAAGAGTCCAGGGGAACTACGGCTCCTTGCCTTGGGACAGGGCAGGACTACGGCAGAGCTGGAAGGGAAACCCCCAAGAACCCCAGGCTCAGGAACCAGCACTTGTTAGGAGGCTTGGGGACTGTCAGAAAATAGCAAATACAGAGCCTGTGTTTAAAAAAGAGAGGGGAGAGGTCCAGCTAGCTGGGCCTCAGTCCTCTTATTTCATTAAAGTTTGTCCTTGGAACATAAGAGCCTCTGCCACTGACCTTCCTCTGTTTGTCCTCCCATTTAATTTGCACTGAATCAACTAGTGACTGCTCAGCCCCAGGTTGCTCCTGTGCCCAGCTCTCCTCCACTGAGAGAAAAAAGCACTGGGAAGGAGATTTTCAGTCTCCCTGGGAAGCCTGAGTGATCCCCAAAGACCCCTGAGCTGCTGCTGGCTGGAAAGGGTTGGTTGGACCCCTGGGATCAAATCAAGGCAGCATCAACCCATGTTCTTGCATCCTCTGGGCTTGTGGGAGCCAGAGGGGCTGATGGGGAGTGGGAGCTGATGTCGCCTGAGTGATGGCTGCAAACACTGTCCCACATGGAGGATGTGTCTCCATACATGTGGTGCATGTCCTGTACTTGGGGAAAGGTGTAGAGTGTCCAGATGGGGAGTCTTGGCTGGATCCTGTGGGGTGGGATACGATGGGATGGGATGGCATGGCATGACATGGGACCACATGGGATGACATTGGTTGGGATGGGATGGGATGGGATGAGGGCAGAGATCCCATCCCATCCCTTCAGCCTTCCCGTCCCTGAAGGGAGCAGAGGAACAGGAGGGGAATCAGCTTGTTAAAGGGCAGAGACTGGCAGGACAAGGGGGATGGAGTGAAGCTGAAGGAGGGAAGGGTGAGAGGAGAGATTAGGGGGAAGTTCTTTACAGAGAGAGTGGTGAGGGGCTGGAACAGGCTGCCCAGAGAGGGGGTGGGTGCCCCATCCCTGGGGGTGTTCAAGGCCAGGTTGGATGGGGCCCTGGGCACCCTTGTGTAGCTCCAGGCCTGGAGGTTGGTGGCCCTGCCTGTGGCAGGGGGGTTGGAGCTCAGTGACCCTTGGGGTCCCTCCCAACCCAGACCAGCCTGGGATTCTATGTAGGGCAGGACCCACACTCCTGGGAGCTGGGGGGATCAGTTCAGCCCTACTAAGCACCTCCTGCCCCTGCCTAGACAAGACACTGGGCCAGTGCAATCGCCCTGGGGCTGCACAGGGTGGGCATGCCAGGGGGTGAAGGGTGACCCATCTCTTTCCCATCACACTGGGAGCCAGGGCTGCATGGTGGCAGTGCCCGTTCCTGCAGCCCATGGATACACCATCTGACAAAGGGGTCTGTGGGGGACAATGTCCGGGAAACAAGGGCCCTTGTCAATGTTTTATGGGCCCAGACATCCCCAGGGTGTGTTTACGGAGCAGTAAATTAAAGCACTCAGCCAAGTGACATTTGTGTTCTGCAAATGTGATTATTATGCATGATTAGCAGCCAAGTGCACTGAAAAACCCACACTCACAGCAAGCAGGAGCGGGCCGCTCGCCTGGCCCAGCAGCTCCTCACTCCAGAGATGCAGACCTGGGCAGGCCCCTTCTCCCTGGAAAAGCCTTTCTGAGGGATAAAGATGAGCCTGGTGCCTACACAGGCAGGGACAGCACCACCCAGGCCCTCAGCTGGGTGCCCCTGGCCCTGCTGCCCTCCCTGCTCCCTGCTGCTGGGGACAGACTGCTCCAGCCCAGGAGTTAAAAGATTTTCTTTCCAGCTGCTGACCTGACTTTCCAGAGGAGTGCATCCAAACCCACTTTTTACCTTTAATTATTTATCTGTAACCAATTTGGCAGGAAAACCAATTAAACAAGTGGGTGATTAATGACCTGCTGATTTGCACAGGTACCTAATTTAAATGTCTATATAATATATAAGCACATTTTGGAGATGCTTTGATGGCTCTGTTCAATCCCTAGCTGCTCAGGGAGGATCACTCCTTGGTGAGCCAGTGCCACCACCGTCATGCTGGAGCATCTCCTGCCTCCTGCTTGCTCTAAGAGCATGGAGAGGGATGGAGGGGACTGTTTGCCCCAGGGATCTCAGCATCCTTGCTCTGTGGCCAGTTGTGCTTGCCAAGTGTCTCCCTTGCCAGGACTTTTCAGCAGGAAAGGTCTGACCCAGATGGAAAGGAGCCGCCGGGACAGAGGAGGGTGCTGTCTCCTGGGCAAAGAGCCCTGTGCCTGAGCCAGGGAGAGACAGGCTGGAGTGGCTGCCAGAGGCTGGAACTGAGGTCAGACTGGCCTCTTGGCCCTCAGAATGATGAGCAAGGACTTTTGCAACTTGGACCAGTGCTCACACCTCAGCTAGGCGCAGGTTTTGGTTGTCAATAGCGCTCATGCACAGCAGAGATAGCCAGGCTCTTCCTGTGTGGATCAGAGCATCCCTGTCCTCCCCCAAACCATCCATCCTTCCCATCCCTGGACTGTGCTATGCTTGGGCATTGTATGTGAGACAGATGTGTCTGTGTACAGACTCCTTGGCATCCCAACAGGTGGTCTGATGCAACCAAACTGGGAACATGTCTATGCAACTCCTTGCAGTCTTGGCTCCCAGAGGGACAGATGCTCTGTGGATGGACAGTGGGACCTCTGGTTTCTCCACAGCAGCTGCCCACTGCAGCCTGGCACTGGGACCAGTCAGAGATGAGGCCAAGGGCTGCCAGACCCCGAAGCCTCCCCACATCTCTGCAAAACAGGGCTGTGTCTTTGGCTGGGACACCTTGGGGATGGAGGCAGGGGGACGCACCTCACAGCAACGGGGAGGAGCAGGGAATGGGACCATTGTTGAGACAGAAATGGTAAATCCATTAATCTTTAGAAATACAATTCACCCTGCAAAACAGAAAAGGAAAAGAGACACCTCATTTGTTATCAGGTGCATTGTGAGAGTCAGGTTCTTTAATTATCTCACCAAATTCTACAGCCCATTCATCAAGTTGCCACCACCAACCTGCCGAGATTACCACCCACAGACCATCTGGGGAGTGAGGAGGGAGCTGAGGCACACCATGCACGCTGCAGCGCAGGCACGCAGGCTGCTGGCCTCCCCCTCTGGGCACCCCCTCCCTGGGGGCTGTGGTGGTGGGGCAGCCCCTCTCCCTGCCTGGGAATTCAACCCAGCACTGCTCAGCTTGTTGTTTCATGCATGGAGAGATGGCAACTCGACCAGGGAGATGGCAGCATCCCCAGGGGAGAGGCCAGAGATTGGGGAGTTAGGTCATTGGGAGTGATGTCCTGTCCTCCAGTGTCATAGGAATTGTTGTAGGCTGCCCAGGGAGGTGGTGGAGTCTCCTTCTCTGGAGATATTCAAGACTCTTCTGGATGCCTATCTGTGCAATATGAGCTGGGGAGCTGCTTTGGCAGGGGGGTTGGACCCGATGATCTCTCGAGGTCCCTTCCAATCCCTACGATTCTGTGATTCTGTGATTCTGTGATTGTGTGAGGGAGTCACCTCCCAGCCCAGGGCAGAGCCTGGGATTGCACATAGAATCGTAGAATCGTGGAATGGTCTGGGTTGCAAGGGACCCCAAGGATCACAGAGCTCCAACCCCCTGACACAGGCAGGGCCACCAACCTCCAGGCCTGGAGCTACACAAGGTTGCCCAGGGCCCCATCCAACCTGGCCTTGAACACCCCCAGGGATGGGGCACCCACCCCCCTCTCTGGGCAGCCTGTTCCAGCCCCTCACCACTCTCTCTGGAAAGAATTTCCCCCTAATATCCAATTTAAACCTTCCCTCCTCCAGCTTCACTCCATCCCCCTTGTCCTGCCAGTCTCTGCCCTTTAACAAGCTGATTCCCCTCCTGTTCCTCTGCTCCCTTCAGGGACTGGAAGGCTGCAATGAGGTCCCCCCGCAGCCTTCTCTTCTCCAGGCTGAACCAGCCCAGCTCCCTCAGCCTCTCTCCGTAGGGGAGCTGCTCCAGCCCTCTAATCATCTTGTGGCCTCCTCTGAACCGTCTCCAACAGTCCCACATCTTGCTTGTACTGGAGGCCAAGCTCTGGACACAGGACTCCACATGCTGGGGCTGGTGCAGCTGCAAGTTCCTCACAGCTCCCAGCACTTGGGTTTGGCTTTATCTGAGCTATGGTGAAGGTTCACCTCCTTCCTGCCTGGGTCCAGAGTTCAGAAGCTCTTTGTGAGGCTGTCAGCCACAAGCCTGCACCATCAAGAGCCTCTCCAGTGCACCAGCAGGCACAGAGGCAGGCAGGGAATGTAGGGATGAAGGCAGAGGAGGCAGAGATGCAACAGGAAAGGCTATGGACCACTTGGAATTAAATCTGGCAAGGGATGTCAAGGACAAGAAGAATGGCTTTGTCAAGTACACCAGCAGCAAAAGGAAGACTGGGGGAAATGTGGGACCACTGCTGAATGAGGTGGGTGCCCTGGTGAAGGAAAACACAGAGAAGGTGGAGTTACTGAATGCTGCCTTTGCTTTGTTGTTCACTGCTAAGGCTGGTCCTCAGGAATCCCAGACACTGGAGACAGGGCAGGAAGTCTGGGAAAAGGAAGGCCTTCCCTTGGCTGAGGAGTAGAGGACATCTAGGCAAACTCAACAAATCCATGGACACTGATGGGATCCCAAACCCACCTGGGCGCTGTCCTGTGTGACCCTGCTCAAGGTGATCCTGCTTTAGCAAGGGGTTGGATGGGTCATCTCCAGAGGTCCCTGCCAACCCCCTCCAGTCTGGGGATCTGTGAGGCTGTGATAGATTGCTTCATGTGGGCTGAACTGCCTGAGAAGTCCCTTCTGGGATGCTCTGGTGGCATAAGGCTGCTCAGAGAGACACTGAGGACTCCTGCCCAGCCTGGCCAGCCACTGGTGGGTTAGGAGGTGATGAGGATGGAATGGACATGGGGAAGCAGAGGATGGTCATGGCAGCAGATACATGAGCATGAAAGAAGGAAAGGAAAGGAAAGGAAAGGAAAAGGAAAGGAAAGGAAAGGAAAGGAAAGGAAAGGAAAGGAAAGGAAAGGAAAGGAAAGGAAAGGAAAGGAAAGGAAAGGAAAGGAAAGGAAAGGAAAGGAAAGGAAAGGGACCTGAGATGCTGAGGAACTGAAGACCTCTCCAGGATACAGCACCTGCCACCAAAGCAGGGTCTGGGTGTTTTTGTGTAAGACCAGAGTGAGCTTGGCACCCATAGAAGATGTCTGCCTGGGTAATTCCTCTGTTTGAATAAAACCAGAAAGGCAAGAGGTGTCTGTGCTCCACTTGGCTCCTGGACCCTGTCTCTGAGCCCAGGTGTGTGGGTGCAGGATAGGGTGCACAGCCCTGCACCCCACTCTCCCTATGCAGGACCGCTCCTCCTCCACCCTCTTCTGCTGCCCTCCAGAAAGCCTGGGGACCCCCAGCTCCTGGTGATGGAGGATGGAGCCCAGGGAGGAGCTCTGGGAGTCCCCAGGGTGCACCGGTCCTGTGGAAGCCTGGACTGGGCTCCTGGCACCCCACCCCCTTCCCCCGAACCTCCTGGGAGGAAGACCGGTTCCGGCCCATCTGGAGTCCAGATCGGCTCCGGTGAGTAATTAGGGAGTGGGGAGGCAAGGCAGACATCTCCCTGCGCTCCCCGGCAGCGTGGGGGAGAGAACAGACTGCTGGGGGCGCAGATGCTGTGGCACAGCACGATGCTGTGTGGGATGCGCTTAACCCTGCCGTGGCTGGGACGAGCAGGGGAGAGGGGGCCAAACCTCAGCCTACATCTCCCATGGCTTCTCCGTGAGGGCAAGGAGGAGACCTCCTCCCACCCCTGAGCACCTCAGGAGAGGCCACGGGGATGGGCACAGGGTGCGGTGCAGCATCCTCCGGTCTGGGCAGCCTCTCACGGCTGCAGCCTGTGGCTCTGTGGTTGCTCTTTAGCTCAAGCTGCATCTGGGGACAAGAGAGGTAAAAGGCATTGCAGATGCCCTCAGCAAACACTTCCTTTGGTGTGAAATCCCCAGCAGAAGCAGCCCTTGTAAAGGCCACGAGCAGCCAGCATGGGGAGAGATGTTTAGGCAGCGCTGTCACTGAAATCACCTCCTGTCTCCCCAAGGTGCCAAGCGAGTTTATTTTAAGGCCTGACAGAAATCCAAGCTTCCCCTTGGTATGACAAGCATGCAGCAGCCACACTGGGTCCCAGCAGCACGGGGACCCTGGGCCAGGAGCAGGATGCTTCCCATTTGTGATGTCAGGGTGCCTCAGCTCCCTGTGAGCATCGCTTGCTCAGGAGCTATGCCCTCACACCATGCTCGCTGCCACTGTCACAGAGACACCAGGAGCTGCCAAGTGCTGCATTCAACTCAAACAGGTCCTCCCCAAGGCCCTGAGGCTGCGATGCCCCAGAAGGGATGCCCATATCCAGGCACAGTCTACTCTGGTCTGGGATGGAGCATCAGTGCCATACAGAAGCCAAGTGTCCTTTGCTGGGATTATTTGTTCTTTTCTTGTTTTCTCTCCCTTCCTTTTTTTCTTTTTTTTGGTCAAACGAAAACATTTCTGCAGGGAATGACTGTGACTGATTACATTTGTCAGGGTTTTTATCAAGCAATTGAAAGAGAGGGAGATTTTTGGAAACCAAATAAGTGAAATATTTTGGCTGGTCAAAATTGTTTCCAGTGAAAATCCCCAGAAAACGCTGTAGAAAATTTGCAGAGCAAATTAAAGTGTGGGGGTTTTTTATCCAAGGGAAAACAGCTATGGGGAAAATAAATTTCTGAGCACTCTTGCTGCTCTGTGCTGAAAGCATCACTACATGAGAGCACCCAGAGGAGCAGCTGTGGGTGCTCAGCTCCGGGAGCGCAGCACCAGCCCAGGGGGCAAGGGGTCTTTGCTTTTGGCCTTGCTTAACTGGAAAATGGTTGCATGGGTTTTGCTTGTATTTTCCCCAAAATGACACCTTTAGCCCACAGGGAAGGGAAGAGGATTTCAGGAGGAGCACGCTGTGTCTGGCAGAAGTGGTTGGGGGGCTGGTAGGGGAGAGGGCGGAGGGGATGTGGTGAGGACACCCTTGGGCTGAGCCACTGCTGATGCTGTAGGAAAGCTCAGGGGATCCCTTAGGAAGGGGGGGTTAAAGACTCTGTCATGCTGAAGGGATCCCTCTAAAAAAGTCCTAAGAAAGCTTGAGGGGAGGGTTGGGCAGGGAAGGATGCTGTCAAGGATGGATGCTGTCGGGGATGGATGCTGTTGGGGAAGGATGCTGGCAGGGGAAACACGTTCATGCCCTCTCCTGCCCCTTTAGCTTAGAGACTTGTCTCCTTTCTCTAGCTGCCAGGCTCCATTTGTGCCCTGAAAAGGGAGAGGGCAGCATCTTCTCCAGGCAGGAGCTCTGCAGGGGCTGTCCCCAGGGCTGCAAACACATCTCCTGCAGACCCCAAGCCTTGCCAGACAACTCTCTGCTCCTGGATCCTGGTGGGAGATGACCACAGACCAGAAGCAGTGTGAAGGTGCTGGGGACAGTTTGCAGCCTTGCAGAGCCTGTTTGGGACCCCTGCATCCGTGCTGTTCCAGATGCTGCCCCAGCAGCTTTGCAGCCATGAGGAGCCTCCTCCTCTTCAAACCATGTGCGTCCCGGTGTGGCACAGTACGGTCTGATCCCTGACCCCGCAGCAGGCTGAGCTCTGTGCTGAATGAGCCAAGATCCCAGGTTAAAAATAGCTCATGACCATGCAAATCACTGGCTGGATGTTAAGGTGGATGCAAATAGGCCCTGGCAAAGCTGGCAGAGACGCCCTGTTCAGCCATTCTTACCTTGAATTTGCAATGTGTGGGCTTTTAGCATCTGCTGCTGGGGGTAAGTCATTGGGGTGGGGTGGCAGAGGCTTGGAAACCCCTTGTGTAGGGGGTGAGCAGCGAGGGGCTGTGGATCCCCCAAGGACCACCACTGCCCTGGGCTTGGCTGGTGGTTGGGAAAGCTCCCGTGGGGCAGGGTTGGGTCTGGGGAGGGCTGACCACCCTTCCCAGCATCGGGAACCACCTTTCCCAGCACGCCTGAAAGCACTGCTATGGGGGTGGGTAAATGATGGAGCTGTATGCTGTACTTCTGGGTGCTGCATGTGCTTGCTGCACGTTGCAGCTGCAGCTTGACCACCCCAAAAATGCCAGCCTGGGAGTGGGCAGAGCAGTCATTTGGAGCAGGTCAGGCTCTCCACTCCCTCCCGAAACGCCTCGGCAGCCTGCGCCCCTGAGAAAAAGCCATTTGCCATCTCTGTTGAAACACTGTGCATGTCAGATGTACTGCTCCTGCGGGCACAGCAATAGTCAAGAAGAGCCAGAGCACTCCACGGGCAGAGAGAGTCATGTGAAAAACGCTCTTGTTCCCTCTTAAGATGCTTGGAAGCAGCCTGAGGGCTTTAGCACTGTGCCGCTTTGGTTTAAGTTTCTCTAATGAGGGTTTGCCTTCTATTACTGTCAGGGAACATTTTTCATTGTTGAAGCCACTGTAAATGCAAAGCCTTAAAAATGAGTTTCCATTTCAGATCTGACAGCTCAGCTGCTAATGTAAAATAGAGAAAAACCACAGATCAGGCTGCCTTTTAGTGCAATTAGCCCTCCAAATGGAGCAATTTACATTGGCATGCTTGTGTATCTTCCTGCAGAAGAAGAAGAAGAAAAAAAACCCACAAAAAAACCCAAACCTCATTACTTAAGCTCAGACCTTTATGAACAGAAATGAGGGGAAGAGAGAAAAAAACACACCAGGGACTGGAGCTCTGGGATGTGCGCTCCCATCCTCGCGTTGCCACGCTGCTCGCTGCCTGCTGACGTGCCAGCAAGCCGCCGGGCTCCTCGATGAGAGCAGGGGTTGGGTTTGCACATGGTGCCTGCCTCCCTGGGCTGCGCTTTTGCTGGTGCCTCTCCCGACTCATGTGCTCGTCACGGCATCCTCGGCACATCCTGCGCGGCGGGCAGGGTGTGCGCGGTACGGCGGCGCTCGTCAGCCTGCGGGAACACGGGTGTTCCCCCTGCCAAAGCCTCCTCTGCTGAGCCTCCCTCCTCTGCTGAGCCTCCCTCCTCTGCTGAGCCTCCTCTGCTGAGCCTCCCTCCTCTGCTGAGCCTCCTCTGCTGAGCCTCTCATCAATTTTTCAGCCCGCAGCTCTCCGACGCCTTCACGCAAGGGGGTGACTGGCAGCAGGACCACTGCGGTCCGTGGGGCAGGTCCTCCCAACCTCATTATGGTGAACATAATGAGGTTCAACACTGGCAAGTGTCAGGTGTTGCATTTGGGCTGGAAGAATCCCAGACATAGATACAGACTGGGAGAAGAGCTCCTGGAGAGTAGCCCTGCTGAGAAGGACTTGGGGATTCTGGTGGATGAGAAACTTAACATGAGCCAGCAGTGTGCTCTTGCAGCTCGCAAGGCCAATGGTATCCTGGGCTCCATCAGAAGAGGGGTGGCCAGCAGGGACAGGGAGGTGATTGTCCCTCTCTGCTCTGCCCTCGCGAGGCCCCATCTGGAGTCCTGTGTCCAGAGCTGGGGCCCCCAATACAAGAAGGATGTGGAACTGTTGGAGAGGGTTCAGAGGAGCCACAAAGATGATTAGAGGGCTGGAGCACCTGCCCTACGAAGAGAGGCTGAGGGAGCTGGGCTGGTTCAGTCTGGAGAAGAGAAGGCTGCCGGGGGACCTCATTGCAGCCTTCCCATCCCTGAAGGGAGCAGAGAAACAGGAGGGGATTCAACTTTTTAAAAGGATAGATAATGACAGGACAAGTGGGAATGGATTAAAACTAAAGGAAGGAAGGTTTAGATTAGATATTAGGGGGAAGTTTTTTACAGAGAGAGTGGTGAGGGGCTGGAACAGGCTGCCCAGAGAGGTGGTGGATGCCCCATCCCTGGAAGTGTTCAAGGCCAGGTTGGATGGGGCCCTGGGCAACCTAGTGTAGATCCAGGCCTGAGGTTGGTGGCCCTGGCTGTGGCAGGGGGGTTGGAGCTCTATGATCCTTGGGGTCCCTTCCAACTCATACCATTCTGTGATTCTATGAAAAGGCGCTCCTGGAGGAGCTGCTATTTGCTTGCAACCTTGGTGCCCTGGCTGGTTCTGCGCCTGCATCCTTAATACCCACCCAAGGCCACGGCCCCGCAGCCCTGGCCTCTCTCAGAATGAAATAAGGTGTCTTGGAGGTCTCGGTGCTTTGATTCACAGATTGCTCTCGCCTCCTCCTCCCCTCCCCACTCTTCATCTGTCCAGCTAATGAGGCTGAAGCAGCTTCATCGGGAAGGTCTGCGTGCAGCCCCTCTCCTGCGAAGGGGGAGCAGACCTTGAGACACAATCTGGCTGTGCACAACTCCAGCAGCCCCTCTGTGCATTTATTAACACAGTTTGCAGGGATGAAATCCAGCTGCCTGGGGAGGATGGGACAGGCAGGACACTGGAGGGGAAGCCCATCCCTAGTGTGGGCAGGGGCCCACTCCTCCTTGCAGGCAGGGATGGGGATGAGCTGGAGCTGGCTCAGCAATGCTGCGCGGGTGGGATGTGCTGTGGCTCCAGGCAGCGATAAATCGGCATTAGTGGAGCAGCTTAGGAGCTGCTTTGAACTTGGGGACAGCCAGGCTGTGACAGGGTGCTCTCTGCCCCCCAGCCCCATGGAGCACGGGGCTGAGCCTGGCGTGCTGCAGCCCAGTGCAGTCACCAGGATGCCAGGGATGCCAGCCTCTCCCTCCATCCAATCATCTGAGCTCTCTTCCCAGGCATTCCCAAGTCCATTGCTGTTCTCACCATTCCAGCCCCAGTACTGGGTTTTGATCCATGGGTCTCCATGCCAAGCTGGCTGGGCTTGTGGTAGCTGTTGCTGTGTGGCCAGGCTCTATGGTTGCAAACCCTGTCAGGATCAGCCCTTTGGCTCAGGGATTTCAGCATCTTCTGGGGCTGTGCAATATCCTGGAGATCCCCCCAAAGCCCTTGTGTCCTCTTCAGGGAGCAAGGAGCCAGGTGTGTGTCTCAGGTGCTGGGGGTCACTGAGGGCTGGAGGACAGATGGGTGGTGGCTCTCTGGCTAGAGCTCTGCACTGTTCCCTTTGGCTATCAAAGCTGCCTTGAAGCCCCAAAATAATCTTGTCAAGCTGACATCACAAACTGATGGAGCTACGTGGCACCCAGCATCTCCCAGCACATTTCCAGAGTGGTGGTTATGCCACCCTGCTCTGGCTCCTCCAGAGTCAAGCCCTGGACAAGCTGCTCTGTGTCACTGCCTAGGATGGGTATCAGGCTGACCTTTTCAAACACCAGCATGACACCAACCTGCCTCCACTCACCCGACACCCCCACACCACGCAGCAGCATGGCACAATACAACGCTCCACACCCACCTCCTTCCAACCACCCTGCTCCATCCCCTCCATCACTTCCCCCCACCGCACCCCCCTGTCCCCACACCCCCCTGCCCCCAGCCCCAGTGCTGCTGCGGGATGCGCAGGATGCTGCAGGTGTCCCAACGCCGCTTCCCATTGTCTCCCACGGTTGTTTTGTCACTTTGCAAGGTTGGCAATGACCAGCTTCCCCCTCTCCCATTGCTGTGTCGCTGCTTTCACTCTCCACAGCTGCTTTCACTTTTGTCTCACGCCGCCCGCTCTTCTTAACAGGCCTCTACTCTCCTGATTGAGGGATTGTCTCTTCGGGGAGCTGGGAAAGTATTCTTCACAGCTCGGAATTATGATTCAAATTTTTTTCAGATTAAATGCTCTCTTCCAGCTGATTCAGCTCATAATTGTTTTCAGCTTTGTGGAACTGGCCTGCTCGATGCAGCAGGCATGTTCAGCATCCGAGGTGGGAGGGGGGGTGGTGGTGGTGGCTCGATTCAAGCCACGCACCTAAGCAACTGCTGCTTTTTAACTCTGAGATCAATTCCTCTTTATCTGCCAAGATGGGTCTGATACAGACTTCTCTGTGCTGCAAGGAACTTTTTTTTCCCAGTGAGGATATTGATGAATGTATCTGTGGCCCCTTCGGATAGCAGCAACTGTGAGATGCTTGTGGGACACTAGATTTTAAGTACTCTCAGGCTGTCCTTGCCCTACCATCAAGAAGCATTTAAGGAATGGGTTGTTCATCTCCTGGTGCAGCCTTGTCTGCTGGGTGCAGCTGGGAGGTGAACTCGGTGCCGGGGGAGAGAGAGGTGCATCACCTGGCTGGAACTGAGAGTAGGGTGGCTGTGGTCCCATGGGTGACACACACCTGGGGGCACCGATGGTTGTTCTGCTCCCTTAAGTCCTGTGAAGGTTGGTGCTGGGAGGCTTGAGCAGCTCTGCCTGCTGTGCCACCCCTGGGGCTTTCAGCTGTGGGCTGATGTGGGTCCGTCCTGCAACGCTGATGGTGTAGAATCACCCCAAAGCCCAGGAAGGGGGACCTAGCAGCTGCTGCCACCTCCTGAACCTGGTCCCTGAGGGTTGCACCTGCACAGTCCTTCCCTGCCAGGCATTTGGAAGTATCTAGGTGGCAGTGGCTGCTTCTCCTGAGACTGATGTTTTGTTGATGCCCAGAGAGGATGGCAATGGGCATGTGTGTCTGTGTACCCAGCTGGGAGCTGCTGTCCCTGAGCCAGGTGAGCTGAGCAGGAGATGGCACTCTTTGCCCTGAGGACTGTGGCACTGGCTGGTCTGCCCCATGGGCACCTGGGAATAGTGGCTACCTCACACTGCAACACAGTTCTCTCTGCCCCAAGCACCAAGCAGATCACTGCTTTCTCACATGCCATGCCATGCCGTGCTGTCCTGTCCTGCCCCGATCCATCCCATCCCAATACATCCCAACCTGTTCCATCCCAATGCACTCATGCCTTGGTGGATCCCAGAACTGAGCCCCCACTCAGGTCTGGAAATGTCCTGGGAGATGCTGGGCACCACATGGCTCCATCAGGGTCAAGCTCAATCTCTCCTGTGCATGCACAGAGCTCCCAGCCCTGGAACATCTGAACTGGGTGGGTTACCTGGGTTGGGATCCAATCCTGGGTGTCTGGTATCAGCACCATGACCACGCCCCTAGGAGAAGGACACACTATGCCATTACAGGACAGGGCACACACAGCCCCTCACTTGAGACCACGATGGGGCTCCCATTTCCCCAGCACTCTCTCCGGAGGCTCCACAAAAGCTGTTCAGTGGTGTGGTAAATCCACGTATGCACTAGATCTGGCCCAAACCAGGAAACAAGCTTGCTCCAGCTCTGCTTGGGACCTTTGAAGCTCCTTGAGGCCCCACAGCCTAGGGGGATGTAGCTGCCAGCAGCATCCCCAATCTGCTGGTTGCTTGGTCTGGGTCAGAGAAGGCCGATTGTCTTTGCCTTCCTGGCAGTGTCTCTGCCCTGCTGTGTCCTCCCCTAGCTCTGTCCTGTGACTCTCCTGTGGGTACTGTTGGATCCTCACTGCACTGTCTTCAGCTTGTGTTTTTTGACTCTTCCCTTTTGTGAATCCATCCCTGTCCTCCCCAGGCTGCTCCACAAGCTGCAATTACTTGCCTCTTCCCTGCCTCCTCCAGCCAGCGCTGCCCTGTGCCATGGGCACTGCCTGAACCTCCCCCCAGCCCCCAGCACTTCAGCATCCTGCCTGGAGCCTCAGGCAGCTGCCGCCATCCCTCTCCCAAAACACCAGGAGGGCATAGGGGCTGAGGGGGTGGGATGGTGTGACTCTGGAAAGCATTTCCTGTGCCTTTCCTGTATTTTATGAGGGCTCCCCTGGCAGCATTGCCCTGGAGGGGAATGGGAATGGAGATGGGATGAGGCACGAGCCTTGTCCCCTCTGTGTTCCCCCAGCATCCCAGGCAGAGCTGGGGCAGAGTGAGGGGCATAAGGCTGGGAGGTAGAGCAGGGGATTCAGCTTGTGGGGGGTGGGACTTAAATCCCCCATGCCTTCACACTGGGCTGGCTAAGGATGGATCTGTCCCTCTCCTGGCACCGAACCTGAGAATTCAGAGCTAAAACCAATTCCATGTACAAGGCAATGGGCGGCTGCATTTTTCATGAGCCAGCTGACTGCAAACAAAACACAAGGCTGCTCCAAACGAGGGGGTAGCCGGGCCCCTGCTCGGCTGCTGCCGCTGGTCACGGTCACTAAGCAAATGAGCCAGGAGCGGGTTTGACAGGCCATCATGTTCCTGTGATGCGCTGACAGGGCCTGTCCTCGCTCCCCAGCCTCCAGCCAGCTTTTCACACTGGCAGCCGGCAGCAGCGGCCACGATGGGCTCCCTGGGGACGCAGTGAGGTCACTGACACCCGCACACATGTCAACAGCCGGCGGCGCGTCCCGCCGCTTGACACCCCGGTCCCCCCCAAACCTGCTCCAGCGCCAGGAGCTGGCAGAGGGGCTGCTTGTGGGCTCCCTGGGGAGGTTTCAGGCCAGCTGTGTGTTTCAGTGCTGGCTCCTTTGGTTTGGGAGCTATTGCTGGACGTTTGGCATGTTTGGCCTAAAATGCTCGTCCGGCCGAGAGAAACACTTTTTTTGCTATAACGAAGGTACCCAGGCAAGTGAAAGCCCACAGCCCTAGAATGAATGTTGCTGCTTGTGGGCTCCCTGGGGAGGTTTCAGGCCAGCTGTGTGTTTCAGTGCTGGCTACTTTGGTTTGGGAGCTATTGCTGGACGTTTGGCATGTTTTGAATTGAAGGCTGATCTGGCCGAGAGAATCACCTAGGGAGGTATGAGGAGGGTTCCCTGGAAGAGGAAAGGCCTGAGCCCCAGAGTGAGAGGTGCTGCTTGTGGGCTGCATGGGGAGGTTTCAGGCCAGCTATGCCTTTCAGTGCTGGCTCCTTTGGTTTGGGAGCTATTGCTGGACATTTAGCATGTTTTGAATTGAACGTGGGTACGGCTGAGAGAAATCCCTAGGGAAGTAGTATTAGGAGGGTTCCCTGGAAGAGGAAAGGCCTGAGCCCCAGGGTCAGAGGGGCTGCCCTGTGGGAAGAGCTGTGTCACTTGTTGCAAGGGGTTTATTTCTTTTTAATTTCTTTTTATTATTTCTTTTTAACACAATTAATTAAAACCCAGTGATTATGTCCCAAAAGACGCTGTGGAAAAGGATCAGCGCAGGAGGGGTTGGTCTGTTGGGTGGCTTAGGGAGGCCTCTCTGTGTTTCACCATGCCACAGCACACACCTCTGTGTTGGGCATCGCTGGACCCAGCCAGCACCCTCCCTGCTCCAGTGCAGGATGCAGGTCCCAGAGCTGTTCCCTACCCCAGGCTGGGTCTCTCTGGGTCACTAGAGCATCGCAGAAGTCTCCAGCCATACATTTTCCCAGCAGCTCTGAGCACCCAGGACCATCCCTCTGGAACTGATGGCTGCAGTGGTGGCCAAGCATGATGCAGTGAGGCCAGCAGCTGCCAGTAACTGAGCTTCCACCACGTCCACACTCCTCCAGGCCTTTGATTTTGGTGCTGTCTAGACGGGAGCATGTATCAAAGCACAGAAGCCGAGTGCATGTGCGAAAGGGACCTGAAGAGAGCATGCAGCACACCCCCTGCTCCTCCAGAGCCAGCGTCAAAAGCCTTTTGACTCAGAAACTAATGAGCAGGTTCCCTAATGACTTCTGGAAATTTTGCCAGAGCCCAAAGCGAGGTGCTGGGAGCCTGGGAAGGGACTGGACATGTTGGGGTTTTTTCCTGCAGAAGAGGGGTTTTGAGCAAAGGTCTCCATGGACATGCTGGAGATGTTCTCCTGGGTGGATGGGATGAGGAGTCCCAGGGATATAGGGCATGGGGTGGGTGGGATGCACTGCATGACTGCTTGTCTTTGCATAGGGATTGGGCTGTGGTCTGACTTCACAGTCTGTCCAGAGGGGACATCAGAGGCTGTGGAGTGGCTTCACTTTGCCTCACTCCCCTGCTTCCTTGGAAGTGACATCTGAATCAGTATTTTAATCATAAACTCATAGAATCACAGAGTGATTTGGGTGGGAAGGGACCTCAAAGTCCCCCAGTGCCACCCCCTGCCATGGGCAGGGCACCCTTCACTAGCCCAGGGTGCCCAAAGCCCCTGGTTAGTGATAAATGAGCACAGGGCCACAGAGCCAGCAGTGAGTTACAGGTCCATGCCCATCATCTGCATGATACCAGCCCCAAGATGTGATCACCACACATCCCAGGAAAAGAGCCTGCTCTGTAAGACCAGTGAGGCAGGGTGCCCTGGAAGCCAGTGTGTCTCCCACCCAGCCCATGGGGGTGGGGTGGTACCACAACCTGTCCTGTGCATCCCTGTGGGGAAACCCAGCATCACTGTGTCACCAGCATCACTGTGGGGACATCAGGCATGTCTCCACCATGGCTCTGCTGCTGCTGGTCTCCCACCAGCACCCGACCCTTTAGGGGCATGGAGTGTGGCTGAGCTTGGGTCCAGGGTTTGATTAGTTTATTTAATTCCAGGCAGAGCCTTCCTGATGCAGCATCAATGCTGGCAGGTGGGGGACAGCT
The DNA here is from genome assembly GCA_020800305.1 of Porphyrio hochstetteri. NCBI lineage: Eukaryota > Metazoa > Chordata > Aves > Gruiformes > Rallidae > Porphyrio > Porphyrio hochstetteri. The sequence goes on from CM036919.1 coordinate 14,330,352, forward strand.
CTGCACTGCAATGGGAATGGCTCAAGCCCCAGTGCTGTACTTGAGCCCCCACATGCCTCCAGCATGCTCCCAGCTGACAGCATCTCCAGGATGCACCCCTGGGGTACTGCACAGCTCCCATGGGTACCTCCAGCTTCTGGTGCCTTGTCTTCATGCCCAGAGCAGTTTGGGCAGCTGGGGAGGCATGGGTGGATGGGAAGGCTTTCCAGCAATGTGTACCTGACAAGCCAGTCCTCCCAAATAGGCTGTGATGCTGCAAAATTTGGGGCTACTCTGCTGCCAGCTCCTCACCAGGGCACCATCCCTCTGAACCTGTTGACCCCAGTGCACTGTGCTCTGTGCAAAAAGACTTTCAGGGCTCTGAAGGGCTTGGGAGGTTCACAGTGGTGTTGGGAAGCAGCAGGAGGTTTGGTGGGATGTGCTGGTTTTGGGGACCAACAGCTGTGGATGGGTGGGTGCATGGAGGCTCTGGACAGACACCTGGACATGGTAGGGGATGCAGGAGCATGGCTGGGTTCCAGCACAGAGCTGGGAAGGAGCTTGGTGTGTGCTTATCTGTGCCTTGCACAAGTTGGGGACATCCCCATGGGAACCCATTCCAGATGCTGGGGATGTCCTGATGGGACTCCCAGGAGCACGATGTCCCCTCCTGCCCCTTTCCTGGGCGATGCTTTGCCAGACCCCACGGTGCAGAAGTGCATCGGGGTGCTGTGCTCAGAGCCCACCTCAGGGGCTCCAGTTCTGCCTTTCAGCAGGGGGACAGGGGCGAGTGCCTTAGCAACAAGCAGATAACTTTGTGCCCATTCAGAGGGAAATGGAGCTGCTGGAGTCAGAGTAAATAATTAAAGTTGTTAACTGCAGAGGAGAAAGCGGAGATAAGGGAGGGAGCTCAAGCAGAAAACGTGGGATTCACTGCTGCCAGCTCTCCTGGGCACAGCCACCCCCCTGCCCCGCTCCTGGGTGCCCAACCTCCCTGGATACCATCCCTGCTGCCATCCCTCCCCCGAGCTTTGCCATCTCCCACCCATTTTCACACCTCGGCCATTGGCTTTCACACTGTGGCTTCCTTCTGGTGCTGCTACAATTCGACCCATCTGCCCATATCCCCATGAGTGCCTGCCAGGGCACCTCCTCCTCCTCCTCCTCCTTCTCCTGGCCAGCAGCCCTCCACCCCCTGGCCCCATCGCACGGGGAAGCCCCCTTCCCATGTGCACGCCTATTGATTCGTCTTGTTTTGCTGCTCCCTCCTGTGCTTCATAAATGTCAACTTTTTTTTCTCTGACAAAGAAATTTTGTGGTAATGACTCTTTGTGCCGCTTCTAAATCCCCAATTACATAAGGAGCAGCAGCACAAAGCCATTCCCTTTGGTGGAAATCTCCGCGTAATCCCTTTTCCAGAGAAGCAGCCCGCCAGTGACACGCTTCTAACTCTTTGTTTGTTCTTTTGGATCAAATCTAACTGATTGCCGTGACTAATTAACTTTCCCTTTCTTCGGGCCTCTGTTGTCTTAATTAATTTCACAAATACTTCGTTCCCAGCTCCCAGCCAACAGGCTCGGTGGTGCAAATCACCGGCGAGCAGCGGAGAGGCAAGGCGGACGTCTCCGCCTGGGGCTCGCATCCTGCCAGCGCTGGAGGCTGGGCTGACCTTGCAGGCAGTGTGGTTTCACAGCAGAGACATCCACCTGGCTGTGTCCCCTGTGTCACTGAGCCGGGATGCAGGGTGGGAGCCCCTGGGCATCGACGTGGGTGCAGGTGCATGATGTGGCGGGGCAGGATGCAGCTCAGCGGAGGGGTCCGTGGGTGCATCATCAGCTGCTGCTGCTTCTGGGGCTGGTCCCTGTGTAGGGCTTAATTTGGGCCTGGTACTTCTGCCAGTACCTATCTGTATCCTAATCTTTACCCAGGGTGTTTTGCCCTACCCTGTAAGCCCCTTCTGAGTCAGCACCCAGGTTTGGAGAAACCCAGCCCATGCACAGCAAAGGCTGGTGGAGTCTTGCTGCAAAGGACTGGCACTATGAGAGCAAATCCCAATCCATTCCTGCTGGATCTTGGTACAGCAGGGCCACCCCTGTGCCACACAGCTGCTGCTCCAGGACCCCCAGTGCCTGTGGCAACCCCTCAGCACTACTCCTGGATGAGCAGCAGCGGACATGGCCCATATTCTGCAGGCACATGGGTCTCAGGGCTAGCTCTGCGGGATGGATGTGCATCTCTCTGCAGTTATTCCCCAGGCTGGGTTGTTCCAGACAAGGGCTGGGTTGAGATCAGCCTTAAAATATGCCCTGATGTCCTAGCCAGCACTGCACAATGGAGCTGCATATTCATGAAGGCAGTGCATTGCACAGCGGCTAATGCCTTGTGTGTGCAGCAATCTTTGAGATCCTATCTGCTTTTTCCAGCAGCCCGTTGTGTTTGTTATCAGTTGGTTGGTATCTGGGGTCTGCCCTGGATGAATAAACATCAGAGCTCTTCCACTCAAAGGCACTTGGTCTGTGGAGTGCAGCAATAGATGCTTGTGTGAGATAAAGGGTGGGCAGCCTGGCAACTGGCAGAGAAAGCGATGCAGAGGGGCTGCAGCCTGGGATGAGATTGCTGCCAGCCTTTGTGTGCATGGCCCTGGCTGACAGCAGGGCTGATTGCCCCTGTCATCCCACAGGAAGGTCACAAATCTTGGGAGAACCTGGGACAGGGGAGCAGGGGCAGAAGTTTTGCAGACAGCCCCAGCCCTTGATGTGCCAGAGCTGTGTGGTCACCATGTTCTGCACAGCAGTGGGTGATGGGACTGTGAGCGTGGCAAGTGTTGGAGCGTCCCATGGGATCTGTTGGAGATGCCCTTGGCACAGGCTAGCACAACTGGCAGAGCTTCAGTATCCCCAATTCAATAGCAGCATTGTGGAGGGTGGTGAGAGGGGGCAGACAGAACGCTGTGAGCTCTGAACCCGTGCTGAAGGGGGGAGTGACCCTGTTTGCCATCAAGGCAGTTGGTAGCAAATGAGAGAGTTGGAGGAGATCCAGGAGCTTGGAGGGTGTGCTGTGGCAATGGGCTACCTGATGCCAGGTTCTGGCATCTCTGGGGGACTTGTGCGCTTGGGGAAGTATGAAGCATTCCTGGAACAGAAGATGGTTTGGTCTTAAGGCTGCCAGGAGAAATCAGATCCTTTACAGAGGTTGGGCTGAAACCCATTTGCAATTAAGCAGAGGCAGCGCTGCTGCATTTCCTCCCACATCGGCCAGCCTTTGCTGGGCTGTCATAACTGCTGGCTGCAGGTCACTTGGGGCAGCACCCACCCCTTGCCTCGTGAGCAATAAGACATCCCTTCCCACTCCCAAGAAGCTTGTTTCTCTGTCGCAGTGCTTGTAGCTAAAAAACTTCTATCACTACAAGGAAGGGTACTTGGCCCCTGGGGACAGACGCTTCGGCACTGCAGCTTGGCAGGCCCGCTGGCAAACAGGGGGTAGAGCTTCAGAGGAGAGGGCTAAGGACAAGTTTGAAAAGATTTGGTCTCCCTTTGTAGAAACCTTTGATTAAACTGTGGCATCTGGGATTGAGCTGGTGCTCATCTCCCTGGCCTTCCCCCCCACCCCTCCCCATGCTCCTACTTCTTCATCTCCCTCTCTTCTGGCTTTTCTTCTTTTCTCTCCCTTCACTTTGGAAGGGACCAGATCAATAAATAAATAAACCAAGAGAAATGTTATTTCGCTGGCGAGAGGCTCCTTGAAGTTCATCAGAAATAACAATCCCAACCTTTGGTGTGTGTGCAAGCAAGGGAGAAGGGATGTGAGCAGCCCCTGGGGAGGAACACCAGCGCAACACGCCGGGCCTGTTTCGGAGGGCGGCGGGCTGACAATTTAACAGCAGCTTTTGAGGTCTTACTCAGTGGCTCGAAGATTTTGACATGAAAGGGACACCAGTCAAAGGAACGGAAGGATCATCTTGCAGGATTAAATGTCCTTGTCACTAACCCATCAAAACATGGCATTATTTTGAAGGGACAAATCGTGCCGAGGAGTTTACAGCAGATTAAACCTGAAATTCCAGGGGATATGTGGCAGATAAAACCTCTGCAGGTGGCATCAGTGTTGCAGGAGCTACTGGGTGACTGCGTGTCAAGTCCTGAGACAAGTCATCCCTGGGGGGATAAGGATCTGCCTGGCCCAGCGCTGAGCCGGCCCATCTGCTGTGGGAAGGTGCATGCAAAGCCCTGGGGTTGCTCCCAAACCAAGCCAAGGCTTTCTCCAGAGGATGGGTGGATGGGTGAATTCCAAATCCAAAGTTTATGTAGCTGGAGTGACAAGTCAGGATGCAAAGGCTTTCATCTTGGGGCTTGACCATAGTTTGAAGTGTCCCAAACTGCCACTTGGAAGAGTCTGCTCCTGTGATATCCCCAGGCTAATGTGAGCATCCATAGGAAGACATGTAGTGAAAGCTGCCTGGGTGAGCTCCTAGGACTAGGCATGTCCCTGTGTTCCCCCAGCCAGGGCAGGGTCCCCAGAACACAAGCCTGCAGACTGGAGCCAGAGGAGGAAGGCTGTGTGTGTGACACAGCCACAACCCCTCAGCCTCCAGCCCCTTCTTGGGGAAGAGTAGGGTTAAGGTGAAGGTGGACAGGACCCTCCTGGTCTTTGCCATGTGGCAACACTGCCACCGATGAGCTCTGGTTGTGTTTGCCCAAACAGGGGAGGATGTTTAAGGAGGGAGTATCCAGGAGAGTGCGTGTGGCCAGGGCAACTGGCATGTGGTGGTGCCAGTGAGGAGCTGTGGGGCAGGGATGCGTGTTCGGAGACAAAGTGGAGATAAGGGACACTCCCAGCTCTGAAGTACTGAACCAGCTCCTCTCCAGTGTCGATGGAAGCTTGGCTTAGATACTGGCTGTGGGATAAAAGAGTTTTGCATGGGGGATAGGGAGCAGCTCTATGGATCAGCACCACTAGTGGTGTCTGAGAGGAGTGAAGGAGCTGGGGTTTCTCCCTCCGACGCAGACAGCAAGTGAATCATAGAATCATAGAATGGCATGGGTTGGAAGGGACCCCAAGGATCACAGAGTTCCAACCCCCTGCCACAGGCAGGGCAACCAACCTCAGGCCTGGAGCTACACAAGGTTGCCCAGGGCCCCATCCAACCTGGCCTTGAACACTTCCAGGGATGGGGCATCCACCCCCTCTCTGGGCAGCCTGTTCCAGCCCCTCACCACTCTTTCTGTAAAAGACTTCCCCCTAATATCTAATCTAAACCTTCCTTCCTTTAGCTTTAATCCATTCCCCCTTGTCCTGTCATTGTCTATCCTTTTAAAAAGTTGAATCCCCTCCTGCTTATAAGCTCCCTTCAGGGACTGGAAGGCTGCAATGAGGTCCCCCTGCAGCCTTCTCTTCTCCAGGCTGAACCAGCCCAGCTCCCTCAGCCTCTCTCCATAGGGGAGCTGCTCCAGCCCTCTAATCATCTCCGTGGCTCCTCTGAACCCTCTCCAACAGTTCCACATCCTTCTTGTATTGGGGGCCCCAGCTCTGGACACAGGACTCCAGATGGGGCCTCACGAGGGCAGAGTAGAGAGGGACAATCCCCTCCCTGTCCCTGCTGCCACCCCTCTTCTAATGGAGCCCAGGATGTGGTGACTTCCTCTGCTGCGTGTGATCCTTCATGGTTTACAGCAAGAGCAACCCCCAGACCTGTGTCTTCCCCCCTGCCAAGCAGAGTGCCACAGCATAGTGCACTGATGGTCCGTGGGCCGAGCTGGGCTTAATGTCCTGATTAAGTAGAATTCAGGGAAACCTGATGTGGGGATCTGCTCTGTCCAGAGTGCTCTTCAATATGGAAAAAATCATAAGGATACACTGCAGAGGGAATATGAGCACCATCTTCCCATCCTTGTGTACAGGAGACAGCAAGACATCTCGGTTAGCAGCTATTGCTGTCAGTTAGCTGACAAGAAAATACTTGTGTGCGAAGTCTACCCCGTAGACTGTTCCACAGGAAGATGCTGGCAGCTTGAAAGAGAGCTATGGCAATTGCTAAATGTCTTCCAGGAGGATTTTCACAGCCCAGAGTAAGCAAGGGAGTGCATGGGAAGAGGCAGGATGAGCACTCCTGTGTCAGCACTGAAATATTGGCTGTGTTCAGGTAAAGAGACTGCAGGAGGGGTAAAGTGAGTCAGAAAACTGGCACCACCTGGGAAATTCAAAATATGTCAAAAATCATGGAGAAGGGACAGTGAAATGCAATCAGCCTGGTGGGATGAAGGCCTGAACGTGGTGTTGCTTGAGCCTGTCAAGCAGAAGCCCTCCATCTCCCACACAGCTCCTGGAAAGCTCTGGAGCTGCTTCCCCTCAGATTTGCACAGAGGGAGGATGTCAGAGGTGACCACCCCACCGACCTCCTTGTCCAAGCCTGCCATCCCTCCGGGAGTCAGTCAGAGGGGTGGGGAGGCACCTTCAGTTACTGTGTTTTGAAATCCTCCTCCCCTCACAGGCAGTCGGTGTGACCAGGCCAGCCGGTTTCCAAATCACTCCCCCCGAGGTAAGGGATGCCCAGGAGCGCTGCAGAACCTGCACGTCTCTCCCATCCCCTCCCATGGCACCTGCTCAGCAGAGTGCACTCCACAGCCCACGCACGTAGGGCAGGAAGAGCTGGGATCACAGGACACTGCTGGGGACAGAGCTTCTGCAAGTGTCCAACCTGCATCCACGGGTGCTACAGGACACCTATATCTGCCCTCTGCCATGTAAACAAGATGCTAAATAGGCTGCCCTTGTTCTGCCTGCGACTCCTGCCTGCACCCTGCAATGCAGGCTCCTTCTCTGTCCTTCCCAGTTCGTTTTGGTGCCTTGGGGGTGGTCACAGACCCCTCCTCTGTATCTTGTTTTAAACAGCTTTTTGGTCCATTGCTCCAGGGAGTTTACTAAATGCTCCAGTGTGATGTCTGGTGCCTCCACATTGCCAGAAAGGTGGGTTCTGCAGGGATGCTGTGGTGGGGCCCCAAGGGAATGATGCTTCTGGAGAAACAAGGGGGTGCAAATGACCCCAGGCCTTCCATCCCTCGCATCCAAGCCAGGCTTCAACCCTTTTCCATGAGTAGAAACAGCAGCAATAGAAAAAAAGTGGGAAGTGCAAGATGTGCAGGGCACATATAACCAGATTACAAAGTACTCTTCCATTTTCCACACTCCAACAAGGAGAGGGAAGAGCAACAGCGTTTCTTGCTGATAGGCAACGCTGTCCGTGGAACAAACATCTTATCTGTGCCTGGAAAATGAGGATGTGGGACCTGAAAATGAGAAAACTGCCCATTAAGCTAATGTGACATTAATGCTCCACGTCGCAGAGACTGGAGTGCCCGCGGTGAGCCTGCAACCTGAGAGCAGCGGAACTGAGAGGAGGGGCTGCCACAGCTCATGGATGGGAGCGGATGGACTGCCAGCTGCCAGCCCAGGGACACCCCCAGGTTGGGGCAGGCCTACATCCCCCTCCCAAACAAGCAGGCATTTGGGGTGCCCCACGCTGCCCCCCACCTCGAAAGCTCTGCCTCTTTGCGAGATGGCTGTTGCAGCAGTAAATGAAATGCTATTGCCCTATTACAGTCGGGATATCGCTCTAAATTGACTGTTTTATAGTCTTGGGTAATTTAATTTTTTTATTTAGTGAATGGCTTGCCATATGCCCACCGACAGAGTGATGCAGCTATAAAACGGATCATGTCAGCGCTGCTGTTTGTGGAGAGCTCCCATCGCTGGTCCAGGTCCCCACCATGTTCGTCCCTGTTGCCGTCCAGCACGGTGGTTTGCTGCAGGAAATCCCTGCCCAAGTGGGATGAAGAACTGTCAAGACACTCTTGAGGGAAACTGAGGCCTGTGGGCAGATGGTCCAGCAGCGAGCTGCACAGTTCTGAGACTGGGATTGGCATAGGAAGGATGTGTGTGGGGTGTGTGCTGCCAGGATGGGCGTGCAATGACAGGGTGGCTGGGGGATGCTGATCACAGAATCAGAATCACAAGGTTGGAAAAGACCTTTAAGATCATCAAGTCCAACCATTCCCATCCTAAACTAAACCATATTTCCCTAAGTACGTCATCTACCCGTCTGTTAAACACACCCAGGGAAGGTGCCTCAGCCCCTCCCTGGGCAGCCTGTTCCAGCCCTGACAACTCTTTCAGGGAAATACTTTTTTCTAATATCTAACCTAAACCTGCCCTGGGGCAGCTTGAGGCCATTTCCCCTTGTCCCATCTCCTGTCCCCTGGCTGAAGAGACCATCACCCACCTCTCTGCACCCTCCTGTCAGGGCAGGGGAGGTGGGGAGAAGGTCTCCCCTCAGCCTCCTCTTCTCCAGGCTGAACCCCCCCAGCTCCCTCAGCCGCTCCTCAGAGGATTTGCCCTCCAGCCCCTTCCCCAGCCTGGTTGCCCTTCTCTGGACTTGCTCAAGGATCTCCATGTCCTTCTTATGGTGAGAAACCTAGAACTGGTCCCAGTACTTGAGATGTGGCCTCACCAATGCCAAGTACAGGGGCACAATCACTTCCCTAAAGTGATTGTTGCACCCAGAACTCTGGCACGGCACTAGGACCCCAAGGTGCTGCACAGAGGCTGTGTTTCATTGTGTGCATGCTTAATAAAGTTCCTGCTTAGGCATTCATCCTACCTTACCTCCCCACAAAGCAGTTGCCACCCTCCCCTGGGGCGGCAGCATCCCCAGGGCTCACCAGGAGCCAGCCTGGCTTAAAATGTTCTGCCAACAGCAGAAGGATTTTCTTCTCCTCTGCAAGCATAGGATGGGTGGTGAGGAAAGCAAAGGGTGGTGTGGCAAGACCCCCCTCAACAGCAGCGATGAGCCTTGCTCAGCCTCTCCGCGCCGCAGGGCTGCCTCTCCCAGTGCCTCACACCGCGATTCGGATCATTTTCTCCTAAATGGCCTGGCTGTGTTTTTCCAAGTGGATCTCATTCTGCCTCAGACTGACTGTAGTCTCAGCGGGACCCGCTCGGTGTGTCCTCTATCCTCTTTGGTATTTTGATCTTCTTTCCAATTTAGTTTCATCTGCAAAATTCAGGGATGTGTTATTTAGGAGAGCGGCGTGTCTCTCTCACTTGGTGAGTGCTGTTGGGTGATACCACTCTTGTTCCCATGTTAAAATCATTTTCTCTTGCTCTCTGCACAGCTCCTAATTTTTTTCCTGATTAATTTTTTCAGCTGAATTGGGACATCTAGAGTGCTGTGTCCAGTTCTGGGCTCCTCACCATAAGAAGGACATTGAGGTCCTGGAGCGAGTCCAGAGAAGGGCAACCAGGCTGGGGAAGGGGCTGGAGGGCAGATCATATGAGGAGCAGCTGAGGGAGCTGGCGGTGTTCAGCCTGGAGAAGAGGAGGCTGAGGGGACACCTTATCACCACCTACAACTACCTGAAGGGAGGTTATAGAGAGGGAGGTGATGGTCTCTTCAGCCAGGTGACAGGTGATAGGACAAGGGGGAATGGCATGAAGCTGTGCCAGGGCAGGGGCAGATTGGACATTAGAAAAAAAATTTGTTACTGAAAGAGTTGTCAGGGCCTGGAACAGGCTGCCCAGGGAGGGGGTTGAGTCACCTTCCCTGGATGTGTTCAAAAAAAGGGTAGATGAGGTACTTAGGGATATGGTTTAGTTTAGGATGGGAAAGGTTGGACTTGATGATCTTCAAAAGTCTTTTCCAACCTTGTGATTCTGTGATTCTGTGAACACATTCCATATGACACTAGTTGCATTGCACGTTGTGTGAATGGGTGGTTCATTGGGTGATTTCGCTTTGCTCCATTTTAGGATGCTTCCAGGCCCTCCATGGGATGCACCCAAGACCCAGCAGCCACTGAAAGCACCGTAGGACATCCCAGGTAAAATTGTTTCTCTTTATTGTATGACTTGCTCCACATCCTGGATGAAAGCAGACAGGACACGTCACCTCTTACAGTTTCACAGTTATTGGCTGTGTGCTTGGTGGTCCAGGGCATTTCAGCCTCACAGATAATCCCACCCCCAGCACGGGTCCGGGGTAAGGCAGGTTGAGCTAAGAGGAGATGTGCACATCTGTGTGCCTGCAGAGCAGCTCCTTGTGCAAGGCATCCCTTGGTGACGTGATCTGATCCTCATCAGCCTGACCTTTGGGTGTGCCCATGGCCCCCAGGGACCTTCAGGAGCCCTTCTGGTGACACCTTCAGAGTCAGAGAAGAAAGCATAATGAGTAAAATCATTGTCCTAAAACTGTGAGAACTTCAGGACTCAAAGCCACTCTTGCAAGTCTCCTGTGGGCTGTGGAAAATTCAGACCCAGCAAAACATTGCTTTAGCACTGGAAAGTGCCTGTGAATCCCTCACTGTGGGTTCTTCTGTTTACCCTCTCTGCCAAGATTATTAACAAAGGTGTTAAACAAGCAAACCTAGCACCGGTCCCTGAAGCTCCCCTGACACTGCCTGATCTTTATAATTGTCCTTTGTCCTCAGCTTTGAAGACAGTTAGACACAAAGGTGCTGGCAAGTTCAGGAGCAAAGACCTCCCAGTGGAGATGTGGGTTTCATTCCTACAATGTGGGCAAAGTTCTTGTGGTGACTGTGGTAGGACAGGTAGGATGACTGTCCTTTTACCAGTGTCTCCATCCCTGGGGCTGCCTGGAGGAGTGTGCTGCCTTCTGTTGTCATTGCCTATAGGATGATGTCCACGTGGCATCTTTCTGGATCCCTCTGGTGAGTGGAGTCATCACATCGCTGTGCTCGGTGGGAAGACAAGCCCTACATCTGCCCTTCCTCCCAGAGCAGCCATGCAGGGCAGAGGGAGGTGGTGCCACGTGGAGTGGGGCAGCAAATGAGGAGGAGCAAAGAGGGGCCCTTCTGCAAAGCAGCACTCTGCAGCAGCTCTGGGCAGAGTGGGACCACAGTGGGCTTGAAGTCCCTCAGCACTGAGAGAAGTCAAGAGGCTGTGGAGGTGAACCAGAAGCTTGGGAGGTATGTTCAACTGCAGTACCATGGCATGGTTGGCTGGTTAGGACCCTTCTCAGCCAGGAAGGGGGCCAGCACCTACCTGTCCCAGGCAATAGCTGGGTAGTTCAGTAGCCTGAGTCCCTGGCTCCAGCATCTGCTGGGACCATGGGAGCAGGAGGGGAAATCCAAGATGTGTTTGTTGTTCCACATTCCCAGTGCCTTTGCTGGCAGCTGGACACCTCCATCAGGTCTCCAGCATCACTTTCCTCCCTTCCTTGTTCAGCTCCCTCAGCTACAGGGGAGTCACTGTGCACCCACAACCTCCTGTAGAGTGGAAAGCAGGAGGGCTGTATCTACCCTGGGGTGCTGGCACCCCATCCCTGCTTCCCCACACCCCTACAGTCTAAATGCTGGGGCAGTGCTGGGAAGCTACAGCTGGCTCCTGGGCTCATTAACGTGGAGAGCATGCGTGCCCTGCTCCCCGAGCATCGATCTGATAAATGAAGAGCCACCGATGGTATTTTCTACCCTTTTAAGTGTTAAAATAACATTTTAGTGAAATATGAGCAGGTCAGCGTCGAGCTGCCCCTTTCCTCTCACAGCACAGAAGCAGCCTGGTGTGGGGAGGGGTGTCTGTGCACAGGCGTGCTCACACGTCTGAGGAGGAGGTCCCAGCTCCTGAGGGCAGATGCACACGCCATCCTACACAAGCAGTGTCCTTGTGTGTGTGGGAGAGGATGAGGACTTAGTGTGGGTGCAGACACGTCAGAGAAGGCAGGGTGCTGTGTGTATGGACAAGCATGGAGGTCAGGTTGTGCACTCTTGGCCATGGAACACTGAGGAGAACCCATACCCCCATGTACCATAGTGCCAACTTCCACAGCTACAGAGATCTTGCAGGTGAGGAGGGTTTTCTTTGAGAGCTTTGGCAGCTTGTGGTTGCTCCTTGAGTCTTTCAGGGTATTCTTTTTGCAGTTCTTTTGTGGAAACACAATGAGTTGTGCTGGGGATTGGGAGAAGGAAATTACATTGTCCTTGAGCCTGGACCTACCCAAAGGCACCCTGTGCACTCAGCCTCTGGCCACCACAGTCCCTGCCTGGCAAGGAGATGAGGGCTGAATGCAAGGGAAACCAAACCCCACATGAAAAAAGTGGGTTTTCAGCCTAGTTAAGCTAATCTATAAGATGGATTGGACGGGGGGGGGGGGGGGAAAAAGGAAAATGCTCAGTGGAGTGTGAAATGATAGGCTGGAAATTGGAGTATATCTCTGACAGCTTCCCTTGATGGAGTCCAATGTGTCACAGAAAAGAAGTGGCAGTAGTAGTGTGTTTGGCAGGTCCCAGCGTATCCTGGGGAATCCTGCCCTGCTCCTGGGGGGAGCCATGTCACTCGTCTGGGGTATCCAGCCCTTTCCTGACCTGAAGGGTTGCCTGGACCTGGTGACTGAGGGGGTACATGCCATCTTCACCCCCTCCATACAAGCAGCCCCTTCAACGCCTGGGATTTCTGGGGGCTGGCTGGAGCTGCTGTGTGCATCCTTCCCCTGCCCATCTCATGCATCCTTCCCCTACCCATCACCCCTCGTGTCCCTTCCCTCCCTCCTCTGCCTGCAGGGAAGCAGTTCTTTGTGTGGCTTTGCATCCTTGCTCTGCAGCCAGCCGCGTCCAGCCCAGCCGTGGGCTGCAGCCCCCCTTTCCACCCCGCTGCCCAATGTCTCTTCCTTCCCCGCATCTCTGGAGGATGATTACTCCACGCCCTGGGTGAGAGCAAGAGAAATGTGTGCTGAGATGACATTTCAGTTATACATGATGCTATTAAAATATGATAAGAACGCTATTAACATTAATAATCCTTTTCATTGTATCATTTAGGGAGCAAAACAAGCCATTAAATATTACAGAGTCATTGGTGCTTTGATGGCTTCAGGGAGGGGAACATTTGGCCATATTTGTCTACATGCACTGTGAAAATATAACATTATCTCTGGGAAATGGGTTTCTCTGGGCTCTGTGTCTCCCTGAGGCTCCGTGGGTCCAGGCCAGTCTCCAACATGATGGGGTGGGGATGTGTTGCAGAAGGGGCAGGGTGGGATGGGCTGGGGGGCTGGGAGCCAGGTGAGGCAGTGGTGTTGCAGAGAGCACTCATGCACACTTATTGGGGCACAGGGAGAGCAGACAGGGCAGGAGATACCCCCCAAAAGGTGTCTGTGTGTGAGGAGACTGAGGTGGAGGACCCACTCGCTGCTCGTGCCTGGGGAGGTGGCGTGGGTCAGGCAGGGCTGCTCAGCCCAGCAGAGGGTCACAGATAGTTACAGGTACCCATCTTTAAGCTCAATTTCCACTGCCCACACCCACCCCCCTGGCCTGTTTCCTCCCCCAGGGTATCTGTGTGTGCCTCAGCAGGTGTTACATGGGCATTGCCCAGCGTTGCTGTGTGGTCCAGGCCAGCAGCTCTCAGGCAGGGCTCAGCTCTCAGAGCAGGCTGCTCCATCCAGTCCACACACTGTGCCTGCTGCTTGGTGCTCCCAGCCCTGTCAAACATCCTTCACGCTCTCTGCAATTTACCCAAACCTCAGCATAAATCTACCAACTCTCTCCCATGCCCTGCTCAGCCCTGGAGTTCCTCTGTGTGGGAGTTCCCCGGACACTGAAGCATTAGCTCTTAAATGCTCTGAAAGGCACCTCGCTCCCAGTCCTGTCCCCAGAGAGGACTGGTCTCTGCATGCCTAATGCTCTGCTGACACTGGTTACATTCAGACTGAAGCCTGGCAGCTGGAGCTGGTGACAGCAGCATCCCCTTTCTCCACAGTCATCTGCCTGAGCTCCACACCCTTCTTTTCTAACTGGACAACCCTCTTTTTGGGACAGATCAAATTCCCAAACTTCCAAGCTCCACTGTGCACCTTTCTGCTGGACAGGACTGGTCCCTGCTCCTTGTGAAGGATCCAGCTGTGCCAAGTCCAGGCTGCAAAGTGGCACCAGGGGAGCAGGGTCGGTGGGATGCTCTGGTCTGGAGTGCTGGGCAGCCCTCAGAGACCCTCAGGCTCACGAGGGATGCTGCTGGTCTGTGCTGGGCTCAGGGTGCTGCTGGTCTGTGCTGGGCTCGGGATGTGGCCGTGCATCCCTGGGCTCACCAGAGACCACTCGGTGTGCTGGGCAGGGACAATGCAGCCAAGCCAAGGCCCCTGAGCTGCTCAAATGCCACCAGGGCCACTGTTATCTGGATGTTTCCCCATGGTGACAGGAGCAAATGAGGGAGAGAACTGAAAAATGTGCAGAAGCTTTTGACAGGACTGTCAGAGCAGCGAGTGAGCGCTAACAAGGACAAGTGTGGGCTCTTTAAACAAATCACTGTCATGTTGCTGGCATATCATTGTTTAACACAGCCACCACAAGTCACCAGAAAAGGTTACAGCAAGAATGGAAGACTTAGTCCTAGGAAATGTGTCACAGCCAGGCTGCCCTCAGGACTGATCGCTTCCTCCCTGCGCCCCAGTCTGGAGCCTGTGGTCCTTGGAGTGTCCTTGGGATGGACCTGCCACAAGGCTCAGTGTTGGGAAGAGGCCCCTGTGTGGGTGTCATGCCCACAGTGGGCACACCAGCAGAAGTATCTGTGCTTATTCCCTCTGCCCTGCACTGGTGAGGGGCTGGGGAAGAGGTTTGGCCCCATTCCCTGACAGTCAAACACAAGCACGTACCTGCAACTATACCTCCAGGGTGCTGCAGGGATGTGAGCCAGGCAGCTCTGGCAAGCACAGGGGGCCCAGCAGGCTCTGAGCCCCCACGGTTTGGCCAAAGATGCCTTACTGGCCATGTTTGACTTGCAGTTGTCCAGGAGCCATCATTCAGGAAGACTCAGGGCACTTTGACATCAGGGGCTTGCTGGCTTCCCTACAGGGACCAGAGGCCTTGCTCACAGCTAAGCACAACTCTGCAGGACCAGGGTGTGTCAGCAGGGTCCTATCACAGCTGCCCACGGTCCTGCTCCATCCATCCCTTCTGCTGAGAAAGGAAACGGGCAGGGGGCTCCCAGGTGAGACAAGCTGCTGCAAAGCCAGTCCAAGCCCAGGGCTGCTGCATGCCCACCCCCAGGCACTGGGAGATAGAAAGGTGCCTCTGTCTTGGGAGACCTTCAAGGCTCAGCTAGGTGTACCCATGTAGTCCCAAGAGAGGGCTGAGGCCCTCCAAGGAGCCTTACCACCCACCACCCTAGGACTCTCTGCAGAGAAAACACCCCTGGAATATGAGCCATAACTCTTTCTAAGGTGCAAGAAATGAAATCACTGAGGTTGCTCACTGACACCCAGGGTCAGCTCCTGCGATTCATGAGGAGCTGCTCTCTGTGCAGATCCCGCCTATGGAAACCATGCACCAAGGTCACACAAGCAACCTGGCCACCCACCTCAGCACTCTGCTCACGTGCCAGCCATTAGGCAAGGAAATACAGAGCAAACAGCCCCCAAAGATCCTAAAGGCCCTACACAGCTCCTACAATGCCTAGCAAGTCTTCTCTATCCATCACGTAGTGTCTCCCAGAGCAGTGCATCAAACTTTAATATCTTACTCTTAGTCACACAAAGGCTGTAACAAGCCTGGCCTTTCATGCTACACAATCCACCAAATCAAAGGCTCCCTGACAGAACAGAGCACCTGAATATAATCTTTCCCTCTCATCTAAATCTCATCTATTTCAGGGCTCTGCATCCCCCTCGTCACTGTGATATACATCAGCATCGCCGAACAGCCCGTTTTCCTACTGTGTGAAACAATTGGGCATGTTTCTAATTAGACAAATATCATTAGACATGAGGCTACTGTAGGGGAGATGAAGGAAACCCCTATGTGAAAGCGGAGCAAAGCCCACTGTGCTCCAAGGGCAATCACTTATTCCTCCATCCCTCCCTAAACACGATGCTCTGGGGCACTTCGCCCATCTGTCTGAAGATATGAAGCACACAGAGCCCATTCCTGGGGTAAAAAACATTCCTGGGAGTCCAGGCTGGGAAAGAAATAATAAATGCAAACAGAAGGATGTGAAGGAAATGCCTTCAAAATGGCTGCAAGACTAGTTCCTAGCAGGGGAGGATTCCACAGCTTAGAGGAGGTTTTACAGAGGGAGGGGGCAGTGATAAGTGTCTTACCCCACCAGAAGGGGTGGTGTGGGGCGGGGGTGTGTGCTGCCGTGGCTGGATGTTGCCCACCTGTGCTGGGTGGTGGGCTGCTGCTGGGTACCCCCCCTGCCAGGTGGAGATGGAGATGAGCAGCCCAACCCCTGATGTTGGGATTTTCCCCTTGGACAAAATTCCTGCAGAGGGAAGACATGTCTCAGACACACTCTGAGCAGGGCAGGGGCTTTCCAGCCTGTCACCTGCTCTTGTGCAAAGACATGTCCCATCCTGAGAGCACTGCAGCAGGAGCAGGGAAGGGGATTAATGTGTTGGTTGAGGTCAGGACATCTCACTGTATGTACCACAGGATACAGCTTCCACCAGCCTGGAGATGCTTCCAGCTCTGATGCCCACAGCTGCATGGGTGAAGCCATCTCAGAAGAAAGATGCCATGCAGACAGGGTGTTGCACAGCCCCTGAAGGACATGGCTGGCAGAGTAGAGCATCCTCAGCCCTTAGTGTCAGGGCTCAGTGAAGCTGCCTGGCCCTGTTCCCATCCCACAGAGTACCCAGCAGCTGGGGATGTCCACGCATGTCCACCTATAGCATGGAGCAGCTCTGGCCAGGAGGCTCTGCTTCCCTTAATGGTCCTCAGAGGGATGTCTGTGCCCTGTGCTCTGCCATGTGAACCAGAGGGTTTCATGGCACAGCTGTGTAGTGCTGTGGCTTTGCTTTCCTGGGCTCTAGGGTCCATGGGAGGGGAGCAGCAGGACTGGGCCAGTAGTGGGGAGCAGGAAGAAAGACATCATTAAGATTCACCATGTGCATCCACTCTCATTTGGGCCCCCAAGCAGAACTGAGGAGTTGGGATTTGTGCATTTGGCAGAGTGATCCCATGATCCCACTGAATCAGGGACTATCAAGGGGGGAAACTCAGGGCTTAGGTGGGATCAGGAGAAAGAGAGGAGGATTTGAAGCTGGTCCAATGGGTTAAGCCACTTGTACTGGCTGAGACCAGGCAGCAAAGGAGTCTGATTGAGATGTGAAATCTGCTGCCTCCTCCTCTGAGCCCTGCCCACACACTCAGCATCCCATGGTGCAAGGGGGGCAACAGCTTGTCCCAAACCCACATAGCTCAATGGGTGGGAATGGGACCTGGATGCTCTGCCTTGCCCTCTCCACTGTGCTCATGAGTGGTTAGAAGTGTTCCTCACAGTACTGACATCCTCAGGGTTCCCTCATCCCATGGGGCATTGGCTTCAATGTCTGCCTGTTGGTTCCTGCCTCTGCACTGCCCTCTCTGCCCCCTGGACAAGCCCCTTGCTAGGCCTGTGGATGGAGAGATATGCAAATAATTGGTGTTTAGTGCTTTCCTTTCCCATCACCAGCAACATCACAGCTTTGTTTTTCACCAGCTCTGTCCAGAAGAAGATCCCCTCCATGGCTCCTGTCCCTGGCCTGGGATGTTTCCCTGCTCTGGTGGGGTCCAATTCACTTCTTGCCTTGAAGCACTGTCTGCAAGGAAGGGCAGCACTCAATGCAGCCCAGAGCCCTCAGATATGCTCTGCTGTCCAGGGTTGCCCCTTTTTGCTGAGACCTCCAGCCTCTGGTTGCAGATCCAGCAGCTGCTTGTGAAACCCTCAGCCCCACAGCACTGGCCTTGCCCTCTGGATCTCTGCTGGGACCTGGGTGCTGCTGCACCCACCTCTGAGCCTTGGAATTTGGTTGCTGGGGCACAGCACCCCGCTGGCTTCAGAGCAGAGGTGGGTCTGGTGGGTGCCCTCCATGCCAATGGTTGGCAAGACCTCCAAAGGTTGGAGGGTTCCAAGGGCGAGGAGGGGATGCAGGAAACCTAAAAGGAGCCAGTGATGTGGAACAGCTGCTGGAAGCAGAAAGAGCAGTCAGTAATGACAACACCTCCTGGCACTCTCCTCTCCATGGTGCATCCAGGGAGTGTCTCCCCAGGCTGCTGTGCAGACACTTCTGGGAGCGGGTCCCAGGCGCCGGGCGCACACAGCAGCTTCCCGTGGGTGCTGGGGGAGGAAAGCAAAAGGGACCTTGTGCAGCTGTGACAGGCAGCCCAGGCAGGAGATGCAAAATCATCCTCTGAAAGAAGTAAACATGCCTGGTGATGTCCAAGGGTGGCAACACAGCCCTGCAGATGGCCATCCCCTCCAGCCCAGCCCAGCCCTGCCAGGAGACAGCCTGGACCCTGGACTCACCCTGGCAAACTCCCTTGAGAGGCAGGAACCAGCACAGGGTGCCAAACCCAAAGGGCAGCCCTTTGGACTCCCTATGGCCCCTGGAGGGTGCTGAGCCCCCTTACCCTGGTGCGTTGGCACTGCCTGGCAGCAGGGCTCTTCTCAGGAGCTTGTGGAGGAGAGCAAAGAGAGCTGGAGGGGGGTAAAGAGTCCAGCTTTAGTTGTAATGAAGCCCCAAGAGCAGAAGATCAAAGCCATGAAGATGCAGTTGGTTCCCCCACAGCAGCTGGGACGGTGTGGGCAAAGCAGAGCAGGTGCTGGACAGGGGCTAGCGCTGGTCCTTCTGTCTTCATCAGGGCAGATGCAGATGCCTTCTGCATCCCCACCACGCGGGGGTGGCTCTGCATCACGCTTGCCCCCTCTCTGTGCCCTGGGCGTGAAGAGGTGTCCTGCGGGAGTCCGGGGCTGTAGGGCAGTGGGGCAGCACCCTGTTGGTGCTACCTCCAGCCACCAGCTGCCTTCGGAGAAGAAAGTGTCTCCTTACAGGGCAACAAGAGCACCAGACCCGGCAGAGCCAGCAGCGGGAGCTGCATCCTCGTAGAGGAAGGAGACCTAATGAGGTGCTTTATTAATTGCGTTGTGAACTTTTCCTTTAATGATTCTCCCCGCAACTCCCTCTAGTTAAAGCTAATGGCCTGTAGCATGTTCAGCAGATGGATTACCCATAGGTGCCCAGGCAGCTGGGCCCAGCTGATAGAGGGGTGTGTGGGGGCTGCCAGCGAGGCAAACACATCCCCCGCTCTGCTCCCTGGTGTCCCAAGGACCCACGGTCCTGTGGGGACTGTGTTGGACCCCAGGGATAAAGGGGGTGCTGGGGAGCCCTCTCTTTGTGTGTGCAGCCAGTGCAGCAGTTTTGGTAGGGATGCTGGTACCAACCTCTCTCTTCAGCTCTCAGTGGTTGAATGAGAAAGCAGCAAGATGAGCTTCCCCATGGCTAGGAGTCGGGGGGGGTGGGATGGGGGGGTGTTTTGGGCTTCATTTGGCTCTGTTTGGGTCTGTGCTGCAGCAGGGTTTTCCCTTCTTTGCTTCTGCACAAGTGATGTGGTTTAACCCTGGCTGGCAGCTGAGCACCACACAGCTGCTTTCTCACTCCCCCTCCACCCCAGGTGGGATGGGGGGAGAATCAGAAGAAAAAGGTAAAACTCGTGTGTTTTTTTTAAAGGGGGCAGTTTACTGGCCCAGCAAAAGGAGAGGGAAATCACAACAGGGCTCAGAGTATACAAAATGGGTGATGCACAATTCGGTGATACACGTGAAACATGGCCAGACACTCAGACCCACCCCAGAGCTGTGCCCCCTCTTCCAGTTGGCCCCCTTTTATGCTGGGCATGATGTCACACAGCATGGAATACCCCTTTGGTAGCTTGGGTCAGTGCACCAGCACAGCAGGGTGGTACTCAGTGGCCAGTGAGTACCTCTACTTGTCCCAAGATGATCTGGGGGGGGGCTTCAAAGAGCCCATTTGTGTTCAAAGTGGGGATTCAGCCTCATTAGTTAAATTAAACTGCAGTGAGTGGCCCCCTCAAATGACCACGTGGCCACCAGCTGATGCTGATGCCCCTCCTCCTGGGGACAGGGGGGCAAATGGTTTGTGCTGCCCCGTCCCAGGCTGAGGTGCAGAGCAGTTGGCCTGTCCAGCAAGGCTGCAGGGCACAGGCTGTCCTGCAGCTCAGGCAGCACCTTGCCAGAAGATACTGACTCCCATTCCTAAGGGCTGCAGGGGTCACTCAGCTGTGACCACCTCTGTTAAGCACCATGTGTTAATGAAACGTGGCCAGTCAGCCACTGGCTGTGAGAGCAGAGAGCTGCTCTCCCTAAAAACTGCCATGGGTGCTACATCCACATTCATGGTGGGACCTGGGTTGTGCAGCACGGCCCCACGCCCCCACCCAAGCCCTGTGTGGTTTGCCCAGGAGCCATTCTCACCTGGTCCTTCTCTGAGCATCTCTCCATCAGATAACCCCACGTCTTAGAGCTGCATCCCGCCCTGCATCCCTCTGCAGACCTCCAGCTCTCCCCTTTTTCCTGTCCCCTTCTTGCCACACTCCATTCCCAGCGCACAGGAGAGGGAAGGGTGGGCATGGGCAGCGCTGGAGCCGGATGCTTGGACTCATCACACATGCTGGGGCATGTCTGCAGGCTGAGCAGCAGGAAGGGGAATAAATTAGCAGCTTCAAGCAGAGCTGGAGGTTTCCATGTGGGAGTTTGCTTCGTTTTTAAAGGCAGAGCTGGTGAAGCCTCTGCATTTCAGCCTGTCCCTGTCCCCTCAGTGAGTAACGGGGATGTGTTTGTATTTAGTGTTGGCATTAATTAGTGGTGGGAGATGGGGTGAGTGTGAGCTGCAGCTCTCTGCAGACGGGGTGACTCATCCATCCCCTCTTCTTTCTGCTGCAGCTCCGTTAGGCTCAGCCACCCCCACCCCCAGCACCCAGGGAACCTCTGCAGAGCATCTCGCAGGTGCCCACCACTCCCCTGTGGACCACACTGTGGTGAGTGCCTGATGTAAATTCCCTTCCTACCTCTGGCTGCTGCCACATGATGAGCTTGTTGCTTTGCTGCCTGAGTCTGCACCGAGAGGTGAAGGTATTTTTAGTCTTGGACCCGTTTTTCTGCAAAGGCACAGCCTATGCTGTGGGGTTTGTGTAGCACCAGGTCATTCTCCTGCAGTCAGGGCTGGCCTCCTGCAATGTTGGGGTGCTGAGGACTGCAGAGGTCCCTGAACCATCCCCCCCAACACCACCTGAGCCAGGAGCACCACAAGCAGCAAGAGCCTGACGTGCTGCTGCTTCCCAGGTGCTCAGGGCTTTGCCCCCAAGTCCATACTCCCCCACACCATGCTCATGGTGCAGGCAGCTGCAGGGATGCTGGGGGAAGTCTGGGCACTTCCAGGGTCACACCAGCCCCTCTGCAACCATCCAGCCTGCTGCAGACTGTGGTCTCAGCTAAGCACCCACACTGTGGGGACAGGGAAGGGATGGGGCAGGATGGCTCAGACCAGGGGAACCTGCAGCATGGTAGGACTGGGGACTCCTCAGAGGGGCAGGGAGCCAGTGGGGAGCTGTGGGGCGGCTGCCCTGGGGCAGGGGAAGTGGTGTTTGCTGAGATGGACATACAGACCCACAGCAGACAGGGTGGGGGAGCTTTGTAGAACAGCATTTTCTCTGCCTCTCCCTGAGGTCTGTCCCTGACACCAACCTCACTTCTGTTGCAATGAAGCCTGGCACAGATGTTCAGGTGCTGTCTTGGTCATGGAGGTGGTTGGACCCACTGTTTGGATGCTGCAGGGCAGGGCAGGGCTGACAGACAGCTGCAGGGCAACCAGGCAGCTGGCATCCATGTCAGCATCCTGGGGCTGGGCCAGGAGTGGGCTGAATGTGGGCTCAGAGAGGGTCCTGGGTGGAGGCCACCACGCAGGGTCCATTGGTTACCATCAGCAGTTTCACTGGCTGCCCAGAGCCTGTGGGTCTGGGGAAGCCTAAGCATCACAGGGTGTCTCAGAGACCTCCCTGCCATTCCCACCACCCCTGTTTAGGGGCTGTAGGACACCCCAGAAGCTCCGAGGGGGGGGCAGGAAGACATCACCTCTCTGCAGGGGACACTGCAAAGCACTTCCCCCAAAAAACAGCTTTTTGCTGGGGTTACATCCTCAAAAGGAGCCATCACACCTCAGTGAAACACAGCTGGTCCGGCACAGGGACACCAGTGGTGACCCAGGTCATCTCCTCTGATGTGAAGTTCCTCCATGGCACAGAGCTTGGCTGGACTCACGCTCCCACCCATCAACTGCAGAAGGTGCCTGCCTGTCCCCCACAAGAGGTGGGCACCAGCCTGATTGCCACGTCTGCTGGTGGTCCAGGCAAGCTGAACTCCCCACTCCCAGCTCAGTGCTGGGCACCAGTGTTGTGCAGATCCCCCAAAGTGCCATCCTAGTCCAAAGGTGGAGGGAAAGCAGGGGTCTAGGGCGCCAGCCCAAGGGGCCTTCACCTACCTGCATCCCATGAGAGTCTCCTTCCTGCCTCCTGAACACAAAGCAGCTCGTTTGGTTGAGGTTTGGGGTTTTTTTCCTCCTCCTGTAGCTGGAATTTTGCTGCATGTTTTGTCCCGGATCAGCTGAAAATAGCTCCAGTCAGTCTTAACAATTCATTAGCTCAGTTTTGCCGTGCAAGTGTTGCTGCTATTGCTTGCACAGGAGGAGAGTGGCTCCAGCAGGGGCAGAGCTCTGCTCCTGCTTCCCCACCCACCGCTCTTCACAGGGGCTCCAGCTTCAGAGGCAATTTCCAGGGGCTGCACTTGCCTGACCCCAACCCTGGCATTTGGGCTCCCTGGGATAAAAGGGACAGGGATCTCCTGGAGAGAGTCCAGAGGAGGCTATGGAGATGATTAAAGGCCTGGAACATCTCCCCTGTGAGGAAAGGCTGAGTGAGCTGGGGCTGTTCAGCCTGGGGAAAAGAAGCCTGAGAGGGGATCTGATCAAGGGTTATCAATAGCTGAAGGGTGGGACACAGGGGACATGGGCAGCCTCTTCTCAGTGTCTGTGGGGACAGGACAAGGGGCATTGGCTGCAAGTTAGAGTGTAGGAAGTTCCACACCAACATGCAGAGGAGCTTTTACACAGTGAGGGTGAGTGAGCCCTGGGACAGGCTGCCCAGGGGGTGTGGAGTCTCCTTCTCTGGAGAGATTCCAGCCCCATCTGGACGCCAACCTGTGTGACCTGTCCTAGGGACCCTGCTTTGGCAGGGGGGTTGGACCTCATGATCTCTCAAGGTCCCGTCCAACCCCTGTGATTCTGTGACTCTCTGATTTATTACATGCTTGTTTGATGCAATGCAACCCAAGGCAATTAGCTCACCCGTTATCCTGACGCCTGTCCCAACACCAGAGCAGTACTTCCCCAGCTTGTGCACACATACTGTTCCTTGGGGACTCTCTCCATGGGAGCCCAGGCTGATGCTCTGGTCAGCACCCTTAGCACAGTGGTGTGGGTTTTGTTTTGTTCTGTTTGTTAATTTTTGCAGGCTCTCAGTTTAACACCATCAGTTCAGAGCAGGGGTGAGCAAACCCAGCACACACTTTGCTTCTGGCCCTCTGTTCTCACTGTTCAGCTCTGCATCCTGAATGAGCACAGCCTGATGTCTTCATATCTCCAGCTCCATGTCTTCCCATTTCCCGCATGGGGAGCAGGGGTTTCATTACCAGCAATGTCCTCTCCTGGCTGCCCTTATATTTATGGCAGTCCTTTTTTTATAGCCAATTTTGTAGAGTGCCCAGCAGTTAGCTCAACTGCTTCCTTTCATTTCTGCATTATTGCCAATTTCCTGTTCCACAGACTAAATTTATCACATCTTTAATTGTTTGATAACTCCTAAGACCAGCTTAAGTCACCCAGCTCCCTGCACGCAGGCTTCATGCTCCCATCCCCAGCACGTGCCTTAGTCCCCTCCCAGCACATATCTGCAGGAGAAGATTCCAGCCTCCGAGCCAGTCTCAGCATCTCTGGGGTGCTTTTGGCCTCCTTTCTCTCATTTTAATTTGCCTGGCCTCAGCCTAGCTCAGCATCCACGCTTTGGTCCATCGCCAGTTTATCCTGGGAGTCCTTGTGGTGTCCGTGGAGCTGCCCACAGGTCTCCCTCCTGCCAGCCAAGGCAGCGTTATCCTGTGGATGTCTGTTCTGAGCTGTGTCCTCCACAGCTCACGCCTGTCCCAAAGCAGGTGCCAGGACCTCTGCTGGCAAACAGCCTCTGGTGGGGGTAGGTCCACAGCACACACTTGCTGCCTGTATCCAGGCTGTGGGGTGAGTAGGAGAGAGGAGGAAGGATGCTGTTGTGTTGGGACAGCCCGGTGCTGCCAGAAGGGTGGTCCAGCCCCTGCTCCAAGGCTGACAACTGGTCTTGGACCAGAGTACAACACGATGAGACCATTTGTCACTTTGGCTCATGATGTCCTCATGCTTGCTCATTTCTATGAGCTATCTGGAAGCCTCTGATGACTCTTCTGGTATCTGCTGACCTGCCACGCTGAGCCAGCCGCATCCTGGCTGCTGGTCCTGTCCTTGGTCTGGCCCAGTGGGGAGCTCTGCAGACCGGCTGCTGGGGCTGTGTCAGGGTGGGTTCTGCTCCAGCAATGATTTCCCTCCTGAGGGCAGGCTGCTTTGCAAGTTTTTTCTGGGAAGCCTCCAGTTTTTCTCCTAGATTGAATTTGAGCTGGACTTGTTATGCCTCCAGTTACAGCTCTGGTTTGTTTGGGTTCTGCCAGCCTTCTGGCTGCTGGCGATTCATGAGGTCACTTTTGGATGCCCACTGGCTCCCGGTGCCTCACTCAGCATGGTGGGCACACACCAGGGTGTGCAGCCCCCAGCCTCCTTCTGCAGGGTGCCAGCCTCCCAGCACAGGGTGGCTGCAGCAGGTCCTACATCCAGGAGGTGCTGAGCGGGCTGGGTGCCCCAAGGCTGAGCCCCACAGCTTTTCCAGCAGCTGGGCATGGAGGTTGAGTCTCTGAGCCCTGAATAGAGCTTATGGGACCTCCAGAAAGGGCAGACAGTTTGAAGGCATCAGTATGAAGAGAGGGATGGGGGGCAGAGGCACACGTGCTCCACAGACCACCCAGTACCGGATTACCTATGCCAGGGGCTCTTCGTCGTGCCTCATCACAGCTCAAAGACACTAAGCAAATGTCACAACAAGACTTTCTGCTCAATAAAACCCAGGCATCCCAAGCATATACCTCGCAGGGGGGGGCAAGCATCACCTCTGTGCAGAGCCCCAGGCAGCTCTGCACCCTTGCAGGGAGGATCCTTTCCGGATACAACAGGCATCCTTCCTTTCGGGACCAGCTTGCTGCCCTCATTGCTCCCGGCTGCCTTTGATACACGAATTAGATGGGGCTCAGTGCTGTGACCCATTTACACCTCTTTGTGTGAAATCCCCAAAGCCCAGGGGGAAGCAGCCGGTCCTCAATGGAGGTCCTGCCCCAGCCTTTACATCTCCCCAAAACCAGCCCCAGCCCCGCAGTGCTGGAGGTGACAGCTACCTTTTAAGGGTAATTTGGAGCCTCAGAATTACCAGGGGGCTTCACGCCTTGCATTGTTAGTGCTTGTCAAATATTTATGAAAAAACAATCTGGGGATAATTAATTCAGCAGCGATGGCAAAGCCCGGCTGAGATTTATTTGATGGATATGATTGGAGCGTGGACAGAGCTCTGCCAAGCCCAGGAAAGTGTATCATCAATAATAGATTTGTCAATAGATGAAAACATCACCAGATAAGCTAGCCTTGAGTGCCACCTGGCCAGCACAACCCCACAGTCACCCACGGCCAGCGCCAGAGAGATGGGCTCCAACCCACCCTGGCCAAGCAGCTGCCCCTCAGCTCCCAGCACCACCAGGCTGGAGTCCTGCTGGGCAGCGGCAGGGGACCAGCGAGAGCATCTCCAGGGCCACTCCACACAGCTGACCCCAGGGGGAACAGGGAGAGGGACACAGCGGGGGGTGCAAGCTGGGGGTAAAGGGCCCTGTACTGGCTGCATGCCATCATTCCTCCGTTGGGTGTCACCGCTGTCCCCGGGGCAGCCCCTGCGCTGGGATGCACGGCACAAAGGCGACCTTGAGCGCTGGGAGGGCCAAGCTCTTTCCCCGAATAGCTGCCCCGCCGCGCCGTGCCCGCAGGGTACCCCTAACCCCGGCCCTGCCGCCCAGCAGCGACTGGTCTGGGGCTGCGGGGTCTCTCGGGGCCGCACACACTGAGCCCATTCATCCGCCAAAAAGGGGCTCTTGTTCCCTGCAGACAGGCTGCAGGGATGGGCCAGCTGCGGCGGCGAGGGTGCACCCGGGGCAGGACCAGCCCCGGGCACTTTGCAGCATGTCTGGCTCCAGCACGGCTGGCCGCTGAGCCACACCATGCTTCTGGCAGCTGCAGGCAAAGCCCCACAGCCTCCAGCATCCCCTGCCCCTGCCAGGCTGGGCGGACTGTGCTGGCACACGCCACCCCCTTCCCGATGCACCAGGCAAAGACCAGGCCCCATCACTGCTGCAGCCATGCACGCTGCATCCAGGCAGCCAAGGGACCGTCACCTTCCCCTGGCACAGGTGGACATGGAGCAGGAGATGCTGCAGGCTGGCTCAGGTGGAAGCAGGAGGGATGCCAAGGGGCTGATGTGGCCATGGCCTCATCCTGCCCCACAGCATCTCCCCACTGTTACCTTGCTCTGACTTATTGCACCCCACTTGACGCAACCTGCAGACCCTGACTCAGGCTGTGAGTGGGACACCTTCTGTGGGGTGGGAGCTGGGCTGGACCTGGGTGTCTGTGTGTCCCCAGGCAGGGGTGTCCCCGCTCCCCGTGGGCATCGGGGCTCCCCAGCCTCCTGGGTCGCTGGCTCAGGCTGCTCCTCATCCATCTGCTCTCCTGTCACATCCCCGTCTCCCTGATTATTTTAATGAGGATAATGATTCACACCTGGGCAATTCAAACCCGCTAACAATAACAATTTTAATTAGTTTCCACTACAAATCTGAAACGTCGTCATTAACATTTAAAACGCTCACGATTGGCAACTCCATATAAAGCCAGGCCTGGGTGGGCTGGGGGGAGCTGTGGGAGGGGCAGGCAGGTCTCAGGGGTGGGATGGAGAACCCTTGGCAGGGGGCAAGGCCAGATGACTGCACGCTGTGGCCCTAAGCTGCTCCCCTCCAGCCAGCCCCTAGCTGGTCGTGGGAGTGAGTGCCAGAGGAATGCATCACCCAGGTACCTTGGTGACTGCAGGCAGGGACCAGCACCTGGCACTTGGTGGCACCTTGGCTGTTTGCTGTGGGGTGTGGGGACTGGTATGGGTGGGCAGACCCACAGTGGGAGGCACCCATCACCAGGCAGTGATGCATCCCCTCAGGCAGGGGCACCCACACGCCAAGCACAGCAGGTCACCGTGCCCCACGCTGCACACCAGGAGAAGGTGGCATGTGCCAGGGGCTCACCTCACTTCCACTTCCCCAAGTCTCTCCTGAGCCCCAGAAAACCTTGTCTTGTTCCACACGGGACACTCTGCACAGAACTGGTGCTGTCTGTGTGCAGGTCATCCATCACCTGTGGGCACATGTGAGGAATGATCCCCAGACCACCAAGGTCCTGTGAGCCAGCCCCTCCACGCCCACCCCACGGCGCATCACTTAGCCCATGGTCTGTCCTCCACTGGAGGCATCTGTGGCCCCGTTGGCAGGCTTTACCCTTGCTTGGCTGGCTCAGGCATGTGCAGTAGGGGACCACACTCCAAGAAGTTGCTCCAGGCACTACAGGGAACGAGGGGAAAAGACAACGTCAATTATGCTCTTACCCAGCCTCTGGGATGCGGGTGTGTGTCCCTTAGGATGCCAGGCTCAGCTTTCCCTCCACGCTCTGCAAAGCAAAGCCCCTCCCCAGCTGCTCCTGCAATTCCTGGCGCTGATGCTGGCCTGTCCCTGGAGGAAGCTGGAGGAAGAAACGCTTCCACAGTGCCCAGCTCAGGCAACCTGTCAGCGATCACATCAATCATTCAGCCGAGCCTGGCCTCACGGGGGGGGTGTTTAGCAGGAGGATCTGGAGTAATGCTGGGCAGGGATGTGGGGTGGCACATGTGAGGCCTGCGTGCGGGCCGGCCCAGCTGCAGGGCAGGGAGATGCTCTCCTGAAGGCAGCAGAAATGAGCAGCAGAGCTGAAGCAGTGGTTTTGGGGTGATGGGGACTCAGCAGTCTCCTAAGGGACTCCAAGTGCCCCCACCCCACACTCCCCCAGCGATGAGGGAGCAGGCAGGCCTCCTCTGGCTCAAGGTGTCTGGGGTGCCATGGGGTGCCAAAGCTTGTGGGATGCAGGATGAAGACTGGTTGCTGGTAGGGGATGTGGCAGCTGAGCAGGGAAGGGTGACCCACAGCCTGGGCACGGATGCTGGGGTCAGGACCACAGTCCTGAGGCTGTTTGATGACTTTGGAGTCATTTGCCTCCAGGCTTGTCCAGTCCTTTGCATGCTGATGGAGGGAGCTGCCTGTGTCCTGCTCTGCCAAGAGCTGTCCCCCACCCTGCCGAGCCTGGGGGTGGGTGGGACAGAGCTGTTTTCTTTGTGGCTGCTCTACCAGCTCATGCAGGGGCACCAGGGAACCTCCTGAAGCTGTGAAGGGTCCATGGGCTTGGTGTGCCTGTTCTTGCAGGAGTGCAATGAAGAGAGGCAGGTGAGAAGGGGACAGGGGCAGTGTCCCCACAACAGCCCTAGATCACCCTGCAGCTCCTCAGCTCCTGGACCCCCACAGCATCAGGGAAGGGACAGTTCTGATACCAAATTCCCTGCCACCCAGCTGGATGCCAGCATCAGTGCTGTCCCTCTTGGTGTGGTGAGGTCCTGCCTGACTTGTGCCCAGGGTACGGTGTTCTCCAGCCCTGGGACACGAGGCAGTGAGGGGCTGTGTGCCTTTCCTGCATCTCTTGTAAATGGGAGGTGCAGTGTTCTTGGGCACAGTGAGTCCTGCTGTGGGCCTGGTCCTGCATCCTTCTTTTGGGAAGAGATTCCCCTGTAGAAATTCCCTCCAGGACTCCATGCCCAGGGATCAGTGGAGACCACCATCAGGCTTAGGGCAGGGTGGGCAGCTGAGAGGACTCTTTTCTCCACAGAGACCTTAGTCTCAACACCATGCAGGGGACCCCTGGGCAGACCCGAGCACTGCAGAGCATCCTGCCTTCACTGGCCCACAGCAGAGAGGAAGACCACAACAGCGATGGGATGATGAAGCACAGACCTCGAGACAGGGCAGTAACATCTCTGCTGAGCGCTCTGAACCATCCCTGCAGCCAAACCTTGGCCAAACCCAAGTTCAGCAGCTTCCCAAGGGGCTGGCAGGCCGCAAGCTGCTGGGACAGAAAGCTTGAGTGCAGATTACAGCCACCTCCTCTCCCTCCCCCAGCCACACCGGCTGTTGTCTCAGTGTAAACAAGGTATTTAATATGCAGAAGCACTCATTAGCATCTCCTGGTTTCAGCGGCGCCGTGCCTGCAGCTGGACTCACGGGACATGTCACAGGAAATCTCTACACACAACTTTTAATTACAGACAAATGGGTGGACACGCTGCCACCACCGGCCCCCGGCGCCACCACCGGCCCCCGGCACCTCCACCGGCCCCCGGCATCTCCACCGGCCCCCGGCACCTCCACCGGCCCCCGGCGCCACCACCGGCCCCCGGCATCTCCACCGGCCCCCGGCACCTCCACCGGCCCCCGGCGCCACCACCGGCCCCCGGCACCTCCACCGGCCCCCGGCACCTCCACCGGCCCCCGGCGCCACCACCGGCCCCCGGCACCTCCACCGGCCCCCGGCACCTCCACCGGCCCCCGGCATCTCCACCGGCCCCCGGCACCTCCACCGGCCCCCGGCATCTCCCCCGGCCCCCGGCACCTCCACCGGCCCCCGGCACCTCCACCGGCCCCCGGCATCTCCACCGGCCCCCGGCACCTCCACCGGCCCCCGGCATCTCCACCGGCCTCCGGCATCTCCACCGGCCCCCGGCATCTCCACCGGCCCCCGGCATCTCCACCGGCCCCCGGCGCCACCACCCGCCCGGCTCTGCCTCACCTCCAGAGGAGCCCGTGGCTGGGGAGGGGGTCTCTGACATGCAGCGGGGTTCCCAGGCCAGCAGGGATGGGGTGGCTGCTGGGGGCCTGGGGGGTAAACTGGGGCCTTATCCTATCCTTCATCTGGAGCTTCACAGATGCTGTTTCAAGGTGTTTAAGCCGTCCTGTCTTCCACTGATGCTTGCTGGACCACAGCCATGGACCACAGCCATCCCTGACCACCTTGGCCATTCCTCAGGGTCCTGCAGCTCATGATGACAAGCAGACAATACTCAGCCCTTTGCTGGGCTCAGACCAGCGGATCCTGGGATGGACCTGATCTTCCCAGGACGCCAAGGGGAAGGACAGTGGCTGCATAGGCTTGAAGGTCATCACACAGGCAGATGGCCACGGCTCACCCTCAGTCAGAGGTGTTGGTTCAAACTGGACACTCCAGCACCCCAGTGTCCCTGTGTTTCCAGAGCCCAGAGCTGCCCATCTGTGGTGAGATGGACAGCCAGGTCCCTCTGGCTGACTGCACAGAGGAGCAGGAGGGAGAGGGCAGCTGGGTGTAAAATCCACCTCCTTGGAGGGAGCAGGGTGAGGGCAGGTGCCAGGGCTGGTGGCTGGGGGGATGGCATCCCTAGGCTGAACCAGGCATGGGTAGGGGAGAAACTGGGGGTGCAGCTAGGTGGGAACCCCTCCTGCAGAGCCCAGCTTTGCTCCTCTTCCCTGATCCTGGTGTCAAGCCAGTTCCAAGGGCAGCAGTTTGGCCTGGGGCACAGGCAGATGTGCTGAGCACTCTTCCCATCACAGAAGGAAACCGTCAGAGCTCCAGGCCTAGTCTCTGATGCTGGGCTGGTTTAGAAAGAAGCTATTGTCCTCCCAGGTTCACCTCTGAGCTCTGGGACACCATCCAGCCCACCAGCCCCTGCTCAGGCAGGGTCTGCCTGCTTGGAGCAACAGTTTTTGAAAGCAATCTCAGGCAGGTTTGCCTTTGCAAGCAACTAACAGCAGTTAGTTCATTTTCTCTCCCTTGGGGCTGCCTGTGCGTTAGAGGGAGGGCAGAGGGGTGTGCAGGCATTTTTACACACAGCCTTTGGATGTTTTGGAGTGTGCAGTAAGTGGTGATGAGCCCGGGGGGGTAAGGTGCACTGACACAGGGTGCAGCAGACAGCTGGCACCGGTGACCACAGCTGCACCAGGGCCCTTCCCTGCACTGACTGATGCTCCCAGGTGGGTCCCTCCCCGGGGAGGCAGCTGGGTTACATGTCCCTTCCTGCAAAGTTTGTAGCAAAAGCCATTTGGTGGCCACTGGAGTTATCTGAAAATGTTCCTGCTGTGAAAGGCCCCTCTTGAGGTAGCTGAAAGGATGCCCTGCTCACCCTGGCACCAGCCTTCCCACCCCACTACATCCCAGCTGATGCAGGCTGGGATGTGGGGTGTGGGATGCAGACAGGGATCTGTGCAGCACTGCAAGGGAAAAAGGGCTCATTCACATGTAGTTTGGGCACCTCTGTGTTGCATGGCACTGGGATGGCTGTACCTTCCCCTTGTTCCCTTGGAGGGGCCACAGAGGGAGTGGCAAAAGGACCAAAATCTCAGGGCTGGGCTGCATTTCAGGAGCCCATGCTCCACACAAGAGCACACCCCTAAACACCCATGGGACCCCAGTCTGTGAGGGTACTACCAGCCACAATCATCATGCACTGAGCCCAGACCTCAGAGGGCATCATCTCCTCCTCCTCCTCCTCCTCCTCCTCCTCAGGGCTGAGCGTGCTGCTGGCACTGCTTTGCTGCATCCTCCCCAGGGACCAAGAAGCAAAGCACAGGCAGAGCAGCTCTGCAGCTGGGGGTCAGTGGAGGTGAGCAGAGAGGTGATGTGCAGGCATGTGTCCTCTCCTGCTGTAGCCTGGGTACCCTCCCATTCCCTATTGTCCTCCCCCACCTACAAAACGAGCTGGAACCTCCTGCAAACATCAGACAAAGGGATCCCATCCCTCCGCCTCCTCCTTCCCCTCTCCAGACCGCAGTCTGCTGTCCCTTAAACTGCACTGGCCCCTGAATCCTCACTGCCAGCCACATCCCAAAATCAGTTGTCTTAAAAATAACTCTCCCCAAACCCCAGACTGGCTTGGCACATGCACAGCCTGGGGCTGGGAGTGAGCAGAAGCAGCTGGGACTTGGCTCAGGAAGCAGCAGCCTCCAAGTCCTTCTGCCCTCTTGGCTGCCCGGATGGGTGTGTGCACTTGCCTGTGTAACTACTTATCTACAGCTCTGGCTTTCTTCACCACTATGGTCTTGGAGCTGCTATTACCTCCACATGATGCTGGCACTGGGGCCACATGGGTGCCAGGGTGACACCTTTCCCAAGGGACCACAGTCCCCACCCCAGAGGGATGTCAGGGAGGGATGCAGCAGGGACACATGCCAACCCTGTAGGAAGTGGGGTCTGGGGACAGGGAGGTGGGTGTCTGCTCAGGGAGGGCTGGCACTGGGGGCTGGCTGTGAGGAGAGGGGGAGTGGAGAGGGAAGGAGAGATGAGGACTGTCCAAGGTGGGAGGAAGGGAGGTGGATGAAGGAAGCCAGGGAAAGTCTGATGGCACTGGGAAACCCAGGGGGATTTACACCTGAAATGGGAAAATTAAGCTCAAGAGGGTGGGGAGGAGGGTCTCACCCAGGGTGGGGGGGTGAGAAGTGTTCTGTGGAGCTCTCCATGGCAACTGCCAGAGCTGGAGGAGGGAGTGCTGGGAGGAGGATTAAGGGATGTGTTTTGGCCATGCTGATCCTAAGCCTGAATGTCTGTGCAGCATGGTGGGCATTCCTGTGCCCTCCTGAGACCTTCCACCAGCCATCCAGAGGGGCATCCAGCTGCCACTGGGCAGGGGATGCACCACCTCTGACCTGGTAGCTGAGACAGGGATGGTTTTGGCGAAAAAGGCACCTGCTGCCTCCCCAAATTCAACAGCAGAACACCTCCAGCATCCTCTGGCTGCTGCCCTCCTGGATAGCCCCTGCCCTGACAGGGATAAATCCTCCTGCTCCCTTGAATCCATCTCTGCCACGGTACAGGGATCACCGTCCCTCTGCAAAGAATCACAGAATCACAGAATTATCAAGGTTGGAAAAGACCTAGAAGATCATCCAGTCCAACCATTCACCTATTACTACTAGCTCCCACTAAACCATATCCCTCAATACAACATCCAGTCTTTCCTTGAACACCCCCAAGGTTGGTGACTCCACCACCTCCCTGGGCAGTGCATTCCAGTGCCTGACTACCCTTTCTGAGAAGTAGTGCTTCCTAATGTCGAGCCTGAATCTCCCCTGGCGCAGCTTGCTACCATTCCCTCTAGTTCTGTCACTGCCTACACGGGAGAAGAGGCCGACCCCCAGCTCACTACAACCTCCCTTCAGGAAGTTATAGAGAGCTATAAGGTCTCCCCTAAGCCTCCTCTTCTCCAGGCTGAACAATCCCAGCTTCCTCAGACGCTCCTCAGACGCTCCTCGTAAGGCTCCTCTCCAGGAGGCATTTTTAGGCCTGGCTCTTGAGCTTTCCTGATGCTTTTTAGCACTGCTGCTCTCCAAAACCACAGTTCCCTTCCACTCTGTGCCCCCCACACTGTCCACTCCCAGTGCACAGCCCCTTGCTGTGAGCGCCAAGAGCTGTTATGTGAAGGCAGAGGTGTCCCAGCTCCACCAAGGGCTGTTATGTGAAGGCAGAGGTGTCCCAGCTCCACCAAGGGCTGTTATGTGAAGGCAGAGGTGTCCCAGCTCCACCAAGAGCTGTTATGTGAAGGCAGAGGTGTCCCAGCTCCACCAAGAGCCAGGCAGGCAGCACCTCCCTCACCCCACGACCTGGATTCCTCCCTGAGACACGAGCCAGTGACCTCAGCAATAAACAAAGGAGTGGAATAAAACCAGGGCAAGATAGATGCCCATTTTATAGGCTTTTTAAAAGCTTTTGACTCATTCTGGCAGTCAGGACTAACCTTAAATTGCTATGTGATGGAACTGGTGGAAAATCATCTGGCAGCGTCGAAGCCATGCACTGATCCATCAAGCACAGGATAAAAATAACCTGCATGCAAACAGGCCCTGGGACTGGCAGGAGGAGCAGGACCCCAGCTTTAACCCTGCACACCGACACAGCACCTTGCCTTGGGGGCTGGGGCTCGGTGCTTTGCAGGTCTGAGCACCCTCAGTACCCTTGCATAGAGCAGGGTTCAGCCCTGTGCAGGGTGGGGCCTGGGGGCTGGTATCTCCCTCCTGTACAAGACTGTCTGGTGGAAATGTCCTTGGCTGGGATCCCACCAGGGTGCCTGGGCCTCTGCATTGCCCTGTGGGACTCCAAACTGGCAGATTTGCTTCCCTGGCAAGGTTTGTAGGATAGACCCAGGGTACACATCCTGCTCTGAGCAGTGAGGGGGGGGGGTGATGCCTAAACAGAGCTGGGTGCCTGCTTGGGAGAGGGGAGCACACCACACCTGAACCTTGTGCAACAAGGAGCATTGCCTAACATCTGCTGCACATCTGTCTGGAACAGAGGGGCTGGAGAGTCCAGCCCAGCAAAGCTGAGCTCTACACACTCTGCATGCTGGGAAGCCAGACAGAAACCCAACCCCATGGGCAAGCCTGGCTGTGCCTGGTGAGGGGCCAGCACCCACCACCCAGGGCAGGATGGCAGCATCACATTCCCCTGTCTGGAAGCAGGAGAACTGTCCTGCTCCCAGCTGCAGCCCCATGTCCCAAAACCTGTGTGTAACCCTCAAAACTGACCTGCCCCCATCACCCAGGGGTGATATACCAGGCAGGGCTGGGACCCACGAGGAGTTGGGTGCAGAGGCAGGTCTGACCCCCTGGCACCCTCAGCGTGCCAGTGGGTGCCAGTGGCTACAGCACTTTCCCAGGATGTGGCACTTGTGCCTGGGCACCCAGGGGCCAGGGCAGACACCCCATCCTGGTCCCAGCCAGCCAGTGGTGCAGCGCTGGTGAGCCTGCATCACCCTGGGGACAGGGAGCTGGGAGTGCCCCTGTGGCTGCCTGCTTTGCCTGCCTCTCAGCAGAGAGCATCTGCAGCATCAGATGTGCTGCTCCGGCTTTGAAGCAGCTTCTAATGCATTTGTAATTCCTGCTTATCGCTGGAGCCTGTCGGAGCTTGTCTCCCCAGCCCCTCTCTGTGCTGCTCTTAGCTCAGCTCCATTACAGGAAGAGCTCAGCTTCAGACCTACAGTTTTTGCCTGGAAAATCTCCCCACCAGCCACTGGCTTGTGCTGGGGAAGCTCACACCACGTCAGCTGTTCCTCTCCCACGCCTCACAGACCTTGGCATAGGGTGGGCTGAGGTCTTGGTGCTTTCCAGGCCCTGTTGGCATCTCTGCCCAGCTCATTGCATCCTCTCTGTCCACAGGCCAGGTCACCAAGAACTTGCAGGATGAACTCTGCAACACATCTCCAACCCCAGAGTCCCTGAAAGACCTTCAAGAGGTGACAGAAAGTCCTCAGTGGAGGGGACAAGTGAAACGCCACCTATGTCAGGGTGCTGCCTGCCACAGGGCCATGGCTGTGGGGAAGGGAGTGGGGGTCCTAGCCGCTCTGCCCACCTGTTTCAGTGCTGGGAAGGTGGTGGAAGGGGCAGCCTTGGCATCCCTGCACCCGGCAGCGTGCCCAGCTAAGGTGCTTCTGCACTCACACATCTCCTGCGCTGGGGAAATGGCTCAGTGCAAAGTGCTCTGAGGCTGCGGATGGGAAGTGCCCTCTGCACTGTGCTGAAAGCTGTTATTAACGCTAATGGCTCTTTTGCTGGGGCTATTCAAATAGCAACCACTCCGTTTTCATTGCAAATCTCCTCCCCCACCCCCCCCAGCCTCCCTCTCCCCAGCCAGGAAGACAAAGGCTCCTCACTGCATCATCCCAGTGAAGCTGCTCCGAGCTGAGGAAGCCCAGCTCCCAGGGACCATCAGCGCTGCTGGGGCCTGAGCCACAGGCTCATCAGGCTGCAGACATATGGCCTGGGTGTTTGCAAAGGAAAGGTCCAAAGCAGCTGCTAAACCAGCACGGCGTGGGGAGGGGGGCAGCAGACAAAGCTCCCTTGTGCCAGGGGCAGATGCACCCAGGCAGAGAGCAGCGATGGGGGAGAGCACACACAGCCCGTCGAGGGGGGCTGGAACCTGTGCAGAAGCACAGAGCAACTCCCCTTGTACCCCACAGCTCTGGATTTGGGGCTCAGCAGCAGCCCTGGGGCAGGTGGGCTCCCAGTCTGCCCAGCACCGACTGCTGGGTTGGCATTCCTGGGATTCATGGAAAAGGAGAGGGATTTTTATATTTTTTTTTTAATATTTTCTTTTTACTTAGTAAGCAGAGAGTTTATGTTAGTTGAAAATTGACTCAATAAATATTTCAGCTGGTATTTTAACTGCATGCACGGGCTTCAAAGGCTATTAGGGGAACAGATTTATACCAATGGGCACAGAATCATGCTGTATGGAGAGCGTTACAGACCAAGGTGTGAAGACCACTCCTGGGGGAGCTGCTCTTGCCACTGGCCAGTTTGGATAAAGCAACTTCACCTGCAAACTGGCAAGGATGGGACCTGGGACCTGCACCCCTGAAACACCCGTGGACACCCCTCCCCAGGGAGGATGCTGAGCTGGGGATTTGTGACATGGGGTGGGCATCCCAGTGCTGCCTTGTTCTCAGAAAGCTCATGGACCGGTATCTCCACAGCATCCTTTGGGACCTGATGGGTGCAGCTATGGGTCTGGGATGGGGGGTAAGGCACTGAGGGAGCCAGGACCTGTTGCTGCAAAAATGAGCTGAGCAGCAGCAGGGGAGAGCACAAAGCCCTGGGGGCAGAGGGGGAAATCATCCTCCTCCTGCCTGGTGGGGAGAGGGAGGCAGTTCCAGCCTGCAGAGCCCTCCCTGCACTGAAATGGCCCCGCGGGCAGGCTGCCAGGCATGCGTGGCTTGGCCAGCTCAGGCTCTGCAGCTCCCGGCATCGCTCATGCCCTGTGCTGCTCCCGGCAGCCTCATCCCAGGGAGGAGCAGAGAAAGCTGGGAGCAGGCTTCGGGCACCCTGACACCCCTGACATCCTCACCAGGCACCAGGCTCCCCCTTCCTGCCCTCCTCCCCATCAGTGCTGGTGCAGGTACGTGTGCTGGAGCCCAGCAGACGTGGGAATGCTCACAGCCAGCCCAGCCAGACGAGTGGAAACCACTCCTCTCCATTTGGAAATTAAACGGGAGCTTTAAATATTGCTGAAGCCAATCAATGAGGTGGGCAGGAGCCCAGCGTGGACCTTGCCAAGAGCCGTCCAGCGTGGAGTGGGGGGAGGACTCTGCTGCTTGGCTGCCTCAGCCACGGTCCCAACAGCATCACCTCTGATGTCCCCAGCCCCGTTCCCTATGGACAGAGCATCTGCTTAGCTGCATGTGCTGTCTGCCCCCCCAACTCCCATCTTGAGGTGACTGGCTGAGGGTGCTCTGGTCCATCAGCACCCCACGCTGCATCGCTGACCCCCTGGGAGCAGATCGGTTACAGATCCGCCGCCAGGCAGGGGGCAGGGAGCCCTGCGCCGGGATTAGAGCAGTTTGCTCTGGGATTAGAGCGCTGTTTAGCCATAGCACGGCGCAGTAACCCCGCTCTGCCTCGCTGAGCTCCGCGGGATTAATGCTTTGTTTCAAAGGATTAGGGCGATTAGGAGTGTCGTGGGGCTGCTGCAGGAGGCAGGGCTGCTTTCTGGTGCCACACAGCAAACAAGCACTGAGCCCCAAGGACTCAGCACTTCAGTTGGCAGGGAGGGCTCTAGAGATGCCCTAAACCCGTGCTCCCACCTCGGAGGGCTGCTGGTCCCTCGGGGGTCCCTGCCCAGGGCTATGCACAGAAGCCATGCTCTGCCTAGTCCCATCAGTGGGATGCAAACCCACCCTGACCCCAAGCCTGGCCTGACCCGTTTCCTTTTAACCCTATCCCTCCACAACCTCAGCCCAGTGACCAGGGCTGTGTGAGCCGCCCACAGGTTCCCACACCCAGCAGGGACCCCTCATCCCTGACATGCTGCCCAACAGCTCCTGTCCCCAGGACCCTCTGTGCCTCCCTGACACCAGCAGCCCTGGGGTACAGGCTGTGTGTCGGTGTAGCAACTCCTGGCTGGCCCCACGCAGACCTCCACCGTGAGGATGCTCTAGTGGGTGAAGCTGGCTCCTGCATCCCATCATCACCCCCTCCTGATTGAAGCTGCTGGGCAATGGGTGTTCTCTCTGCTTGACTTCCCAGGGAGCTGAGCTGCTCCTGTGAGCTCCTTGCACCCCAGGAGCCTAGCTCCCTCTCTGAAACACTGCTCTGGGGTCGGAGCAGAGGAATGGCTCTCCCCCAGTCTGTCA
Source organism: Porphyrio hochstetteri (assembly GCA_020800305.1). Lineage (NCBI taxonomy): Eukaryota > Metazoa > Chordata > Aves > Gruiformes > Rallidae > Porphyrio > Porphyrio hochstetteri. The sequence goes on from CM036919.1 coordinate 14,368,595, forward strand.
GTGCAGCTGCAAATCCCACCCCAGGTTAGAAGCTGCAAAAGCCAAGGAACAACAGCTGGAGACTTGGGCCCTGGGTGGGTGTCCAGCTGGGAGCGATGCTCCATGTAACTGGGTGCGATGGCAAGCAGCAGCCCTGCCTGGTGGTTGCAGTGCCAGGGATGCTTTCTGGGCTCTGATGTCTCAGCCCTCACCCTCTGCCAATAGATCTGCTTGCTGCGTTCTGCTGCAGTCCAGATCACTGGATTGATCCAGCTACAGAGGACTTGGCTCCATTCCTGGCAAAGCCCCACCAGCAGCAGGGATGAGGACAGCTGAGAGGCTGTGGTGAGCAAGGGGGGTGCTGTGGGACCCCCCCACACCCTGCAGCTCTCAACGGCTGGTCCTCCTGTGCCAGTGGCACTAGAGCCTGGGGAGCTGCAGGGATCAGAGCAGCCCCCAGACCTCTGCTCCTTGCAGGCAGCCAAGACCCCAACATCACATCTGCTCATATCTGCCCCTACAGTCTTGGCACAAAGCTCTTTGCTTGGGTTCCACCACCCTCTTCTCTCCCCTCACTGCCTCACAGGTAACCAACCCCCTGTAAGGGGGCTAGAAGCTTTTGCTGGCCCATCACCTCTGTTGCATGAGGTGAGGCTGCGGGATCCAGGCTGGTTTCACTCTCCAGGAGGCAGCTACCAGTAACATGCAGCACCTGAAGCGGTGAAGATGTTGGAGCTGAACACCTCTGTGGTGGCGGATGGCATTCCAGGCAGCCAGGGGCTGCATCTCAGCACCTTGTGCTGGGTGTGAGGAGAAACCTCTTCCCACAGAGTGGTTGTCAGAGAGATCTGGATCCTTGGAAGTTCGGCTAGGCAGAGCCAGGACTGACCCTGCCTGGTGCTGGTGCTGGTACTCTGAGTGAAGACACCCCAGGGCAGGGGTGGGTGCACAGTGCAGCACACTGGGAAGGCAGCACACGTGTGTGATGGCTCTGGGTCTCCCAGGCTTTGGCAGAGGGTTCAGCTGCATGCAGGGAGATCTCCCCCTTTGGAAAGACAATGTGTAAACACTGCTTTGGGCATGGCCACCCTCTGACCCCTGGGCAGACCCAGCACCTCAGGTCTCCCCTGGATGGGTGTCAGTGCCAGTCCCACTCCCAGCCACTTCAGTGGGGGGACACTGGGCTGTGCTGGAGACTGGCCATGCCTGGAGATAGGAGATTTGTGGGTCTGTGGTGAGCTGGAGATGATCTGCAGGGAAGGGAGGGCTGGGTGTGTTGGGGAGGGGGTGGGGGGCTACAGCCTGGGGGCTGGGGTAAGCAGAGATGGTTTTCATCCCTTCCCCTCCTCCAGCCTGGAAGGAGAGCTTTATTTTAAATCCTTTTCTGCTGCTCACTCCCCCCACCCCCCCACCCCTCCCCAAGCTCACACTGTGCTGGAATGGTTTAATATTGAAGAGAGACAAATGAGTGACTCACACACACATGCAGAGGATAAAAATACTCAGGCCCTGTGCATCCCACAGCCTGGACGTGGCGTGACCGTGGAGAGCAGGGTGGCTGGGCATGTCAGAGGTGACATGCTCCTGGGGACAGGCCACTCCAAGGACATGGATGCTGCCTGGGTGTTCAGATAACGCTCCTCTCACCTCCCACAAATGAAAGGGATCAAGGGCCATGTGCTGTGGGGAGCTGAGCAGGGATCATGTGGACTCTGCAACAAGCTTTTAGCAACAACCCTGGATCCCAGTGCTGTGTGAGCACCCAGCCAGGTGATGCGCCACGTTGTGAAACCAGCAGCACGTACACACAGCCTGGCTGCAGTGTTGCATCCCAGGGATGGATGTGGGGAGGGATGTCATCTCCTCTGGGCCCTGGAGGGGTAGCACATCCCTTTGGGAATGTCAGCAAGGTGTGCCCAGCCTTCAGTCCCAGCCTGCTTTGCCAGCAGCGGCTCAGCCTGGTGTATGCAAGGCTCAGACCAGAGCAGCTTGTACCAACCCTGGCTTTCCTACTCCCAGGTGGAGGAAGGAGGTTCGAAAGCAGAGCCTTGACTTTGCATTTCTTGCCTGTCACTTAGTGGTGGTGGTTTTTTTGTTTGGTTTTGGTTTTTTGCTGTGTTGGGGTTTTTTTTAATGGGACATTTTGCAATGTTTTTGCATGTTTTCTGGTGCTTTTTGCAGGCTCTGTGATGAAAGACTCACAGATGGGTGAGTGCACGTTCAGCAGCCATTCACACCTGTCCCTCCTGTTGCTTTGTCCCCTGGTGCAGAACTGGTGGGTTACAGCTGTCCCAGGCCCTTGCAGAGCATGTGGGGTGGTTTGTGCAGGTCTGTGTGCTGGGGAACAGGCAGAGGAGCACCCTGGGAACCTGTGTCATACAATCCCTTCACAGGCAGTGATCAGTGACAGGAGACACACAAGGAATGGTGAGAAAAGGAAAAAAGTGGGTAAGAAGCCCCCAAACCCCTTGGCATGGCAAGAGGAGGAGATGGCCTTTGGGTGAGGGTTTCCATGATGAACTCCCTGCCAGACCATGGCTGGTGGTGACTGGTCCTCTGCTTCATGCTGCTGCCTATTCCATGTTGTCTGAGGAAGAGGATGGCAGTCAGAGGAGCTCCCACACACATCTCCATGGCACCCTCAGGCACGTGGGCACCATGATGAGAGAAACCAATGGTGCTGTGCTCTATCTCCAGGTCCATGCAGCATCCGAATTCCCATGGAGTTCCCTAGGTCCACAGCCCAAGAGGCAATGGGGGGTACCAGGGGTGTAGGATGGGGTCTGAGCACCCCATGGTGCCTGTGCCCTGCACATCCAACCAAGTCATCCACATCCTGGGTGTCACTTGTCCACCTGGTGATTTTCCATGGTGAGGGGTGGCCACCATCTATTTGCCCACAGGAGAGTTAGATGAGGGGCAGGAGAGCCTCCTGGCTTGAGTATGATCTCAGCTCCCTTCAAACTTTTTAGGGTGCTGCCCCATTCCCCCCATAGTGTGTGAAGTGTGAGCTGCCTTCTGACCTGCTGGTGCTCATCAAGGGGTTTTCATGCAAATAGCTCTGAAACTCAGCATGCTCCAGTGGGTTTTGGTTCACTGAGAAGTTCCAAGGCAAGGGGCAAGAGGATGCCCAGGCACTCATGGCAGTGGGATGGCTGGTGATGCACCCCACAGCAAGGCATGGACCACACCAGCCACCCCACTGCCATAGCTGGAGGCGGCAGCGTGGGGCAGTGGGAGGAAACATCCCTCCTGTAACCTGGCAGGCTCCGGAGATCACGTTTCTGGCATTTAGCTGGAAGCTGAAATGCAGGAGACGGGGGTCTGGCAGGGATCCCAGCACTCTCTGCTTTACTGGTAGCGGGGTGGGGAGCTGCCACGGCTCGGCGAGAGGCCAGCCGGCGCTGGGCTGTGGGGAGGAGGGGGAGGATGCTCTTGCAGGGATGCAGCCCTGGGAGAGGGCTGGAGTGGGAGAGAGTAGAAAGCCAGGGTGGGCAGAAAGCAGGGTGGAAAAGCAGGGAAGGGTGCCAGGCAGGAGCCCTGCTCGCACGGCACAGGGCTGCAATCCACCCGGGGAGGCTGCGCAGAGCTCGGGCGCGTTAGCAGATGCAAATTGCTCCATCCCTGCTCACCCGCTCTGCTTAGCTCTCCTGCATGGCTCCCTGCACACGCCTGCTCTCCCAAAGGCAAATGTGAGAAAGCAGGAGCTGTTTGTCACCCTCTTTAAACCTGTGTGCAAGCGAGCATGGGGACGTGCTCCTGGGCTGAACGTGGCTCCCCTGCACCGCCGAGCGCTGGCTGGAGACCAAGCAACGGACTATGAGGGGGATTCCTACCTTGGCTACAGCAGCTTTGGGGTTTTGTGGGTCCCCTGCGCTGGAGGGGTCTGTCCCCACTGTCAGTGATGCCATACTGGGCAGTGGTGGGACAGCACTGGGCTCTCCTACTCCTGGTTGTGTTGTTCCAGAGCACACCAGCCTGCTTGAGTGGGAGTTGTGCAGGGAGACACCTTGCAGAACTGAGCCAGGCTAAAATACATGTATATATATGGCAAAAGAAAGGGCTATTTTTAGCCCAAATTAGTTCCTGGGTCTGGATCTGACCTCCTGGCCCCAGCAGTCTGCACGGCCGTGCCAAAGGGCTGGGTGGCACAGGGGCAGGGGCAAGGGGATGTGGGAGGGGTACCCTGAGCCAATGCAGGGAGGACACACACCAGGGCATGGGCCACCTCCCAGAGGCGTTTACACCAAGCTGCAGCCTGCCCAAACTAGCCTGGGCACCACACAGGACAGACACAGAGCTGCTCCACCACCCCAACCTTAGCTACATGGTCCTGCCACCCCAACTCATGACAATGCAGATGTGAGGGTCAGTTGAGGGGAAAAAAAACCCACTGCTTTTTTATTCCCTTGCTGTATCACTTCCCTGCAGGATGCCTTGCCTGCTCCACAGCCTCCCTGTAACCAGTGCCAGCACAAGGAGGGAGTGAGAGTGTTTATTCTTAGGGGAGAGGGACATTCCCTGCAGATAGAAGCGTCCCTGCAGCCTTTTCCCTAGGGCTACCCCCAGAACCAACACCCCCCTTCACCTCTCCCATTGCTTTACTTGCTCTTCAGAACACATCAGGGAACTTAAACCCAGCTTTGGCATCCAGGACCTGGCTTAGCAGCAGCTCTCCCTTCCTCTGCTCAGGACCCCAGAGCTTGCAGGGATGCTAATGCTGGCTTGCTATGGCTCCTGCATATTTCTTCTCCAAACACCAACCTCGGTTTGGCAGGAACAGCCTGCACTGCTTGTTCCCAGTTATAACTCTCAGCTGGTTGTATTAAATAGGATGGTTGGATCGGCCTGTGCTGGTCTGAAGACTGCCGGCTCTTCATCACTATTTACTGCTCTGCCAGGCTCGGGTGTCAGCTGCAAATATGAGCAGCAAGATTTCAGATTTACTTCCAGAGCGTGGATGAAAATGTGGCAGAGCAATGAACAGCCCTTTCACCAGCCTCCACAGCCTCGGGGGGAAGTTTCCAGTTGAGCATTTTGGGGTACGGGGGGTGAGGGGGTTCACTCAAGAAGGGGACACCCCCCACCCAATCCATCGTGACCGCCCTGCCAGGTCCCATGGGTGCTGTGGCTGTGGGATGACACAGAGGTGCTGTAAACCACTGCCCAGCTGAGCGCCCGGCTGTGCTGTGGGAGCTCACCAGGGCCCTGCAGTGTTTCAGAGAATCACAGGATCACAGGGGTTGGAAGGGGCCTCCAGAGCCCATGGGGTCCAACCCCCTGCCAAAGCAGGGTCCCCAGGACAGGTCACACAGGTCGGTGTCCAGACAGGGCTGGAATATCTCCAGAGAAGGAGACTCCACACCCCCTGGGCAGCCTGTCCCAGGGCTCCCTCACCCTCACTGGGAAGAAGTTCTTCCCCAGATTGGTGTGGAACTCCCTGTGCTCCAACTTGAGGCCATCACCCCTTGTCCTGTCTCCACAGACACTGAAAAGGGGCTGGCCAATTCCCCCTGCATCCCATACTTAAGATATTTATAAACATTAATTAGGTCCCCCCTCAGTCTTCTTTTCTCCAGGCTGAACAGCCCCAGCTCACTCAGCCTTTCCTCACAGGGGAGATGCTCCAGGCCCTTCATCATCTCCATAGCCTCCTCTGGACTCTCTCCAGGAGATCCCTGTCCTTTTTATCCCAGGGAGCCCAGAACTGGACACAACACTCCAGGTGGGGCCTGACCAGGGCAGAGCAGAGGGGGAGGATCCCCTCCTGTGACCTGCTGGCCACACTCCTCCTGATGCCCCCCAGGATCCCATTGTTTCTCTCAGCCCCCAGTGCACACTGCTGGCTCATGGCTAACCTGTCACCCCCAGGTCCTTCTCCACAGAGCTCCTCTCCAGCAGGACAACCCCAGCCTGTACTGGGGGTTCAGGGGCTTGAGGTCTGCTGTGGGGCTCTGCCTGATGTTTCCAGCTGGTGCCTTTTAAATGACCACCATGGTTTTAAAAGGCACCTGAGCTGTCTCCTCCCCAGCTCTCTGGTGGGGTTTCTTCAGTTTCACCATCGTGTTTCCTGTTTTGTTTTAGAAAAGCTGTTGGTCTTGAGAACGTGTTTTGTGCTCTTGGACCTCAACCTGCTTCTTTCTCTGGTGTGGAGCTGTTGGCTGTCCCACTGCTGCTGGGGATGGGCAGGGGTCTGCTGGGCAGTGTGCAGCCAGTGCCCTGAGATGTGTTTGCAGATGTTGTCTTCTGCCAGGGAGGTTCAGCAGCTGCTTCCCTGGCAGCACAACCAGTCTGGCAGTGCAGGCAGAGGGTGGAGCAGGGACGGGTAGCACTGCCCTCAAATTAGCCCACCCGGGAGGTGAATCAGAGCCTTTCCTAACCCCGGCTATTCAACTACCCACTGACTGTATAAACACACCACAATAACAGCTCACAACCTGGAGCACCCATTGTGTGCAGGCACCCTGATCTGGGAGCTGATCCTGGCAGAAGACATCCTGCCTGCCCTGTACCTGGGGAGGGAACCCTGCATGGGTGACAACACCTCCATGCAGCAAGGTGAGCTCTCACAGGCTCTGCAGGGCTGACCCTTGCCCCAGGAGGAGTTGGGTTGGTCCCCAACCATGCCATGAGCACGTGCTCCAGCATCACCGCTGTGTGGAAGAAGGAAAAACCCAGTCCTCACTTGCTTCTTGTCTTTTTTTTTCTCCATGTCCATTATATTTGACATGAGACAAGGCTGTATGACTCAGTTCTTTGCAATGCAGCTCCTCTGCAGCTTCCTGTGTCTCCAGCACTGCTGCTGGCTCCTGGTGAGGGTCACTACGTCCCTTTTGTCTTTCTAGCTAAATTCCTCTGCTGTGGGAAGCACAGGGTCCTCCAGGCTTGACTTCCCTTGAGCAAACTGCCTGTCCTGCTGCAGGATGGGGTGGGCTTGCCTGGGCCCCCAGGTCTCACAGATGTGGGTGGCATGAAAGAACAACCTGAATCCATGGGGTAGGGGGGGAGTGGGGGTCACATTTTGGGAGTGAAATGCAGACCAAGCTTCTCTGGAGCAGGAGCCTGACTGAGGGACTCTGGGTCTTGCTCTGGGTCTGGTGGCTCGGTGCTGCTTCCCTGTGCTGACACGATGTGCACTGCTCACTGGGGCTTGCTGGTGTTTCCTCAGGGTGGGCATTCAGAGCAGGTTTGCTCTGCGGGTCTGGTGTGAAGTGTGGCAGGCATTTTCATGCCCTGATAATCTGTAACAATAGGGTGAAAATCTCTCCTGCTTTGTTGTCAAGTTTCAAATCTCAGATGGGTTGGGAGAGAGACAAAGCTCTTCTGGTTTGCTCCTTTTCCATCTCTCATCATTCGGGCTGAGTGGGCAGATCTCTCCAGAGCTAGGCAGGCAGGGAGCTGCAAGAAGATGTTTTCTAGTTTCATGCTCTTTACACTGTGATGGGTCCTCCAGGACCACTTGTTTCCTTTTTGTTAGATGAGAGGCAGCATGTGGCCCACTGTTCCCCTTCATATCCATTCCCTGAGGTCCAGGCATTCACCTGAGCAGGGGGAGCTGAAGCTCCAGCCCCTGAGATGCTGCCTACCTGGAGATCAGAGGAATTTCAGCCTGTGTTGGCCATCCCTGAGGTGCTCTCAAAGCAGGGAGCAAACCTTGCTCTTTATGGGCACTTTGAGGAGTGCTGGTCAGAGGAGTGTGGGGAGGAGTTGAGCTTGCCAGACCTTTCTAGGGACAGGAGTGACACTCAGGGCTGGCACAAGCAGCTCCTGCTCCATCTCCACCTCCATGTATCTCCACCCCATGCCTCCCAGCTCTGTGGGTCTTCTGAGGCCACCGATGCCCTTCCCTGCACCCACTGGTAGAAAGGTGTCGTCTCCACCATCTAAAACTGGAGTACATTGTCCAGTGTGTTTCATGCTCAGAGGCATCTCCCCACCTTCCTTATCCACACAGCCCCATCACTGCTGGTGCTGTTTTCATCTGCCTCCAGCACAGAGCAGGCTGCACAGAGAGACATACCGCCCCCCAGCTCCCCATCCCCTCTGCCATCATTCCTGGTACCCTTGCTGATCATAGAATCATAGAATGGTCTGGGTTAGAAGTGACCCCAAGGATCACAGAGCTCCAACCCCCTGCCACAGGCAGGGCCACCAACCTCCAGGCCTGGATCTACACTAGGTTGCCCAGGGCCCCATCCAACCTGGCCTTGAACACCCCCAGGGATGGGGCACCCACCCCCTCTCTGGGCAGCCTGTTCCAGCCCCTCACCACTCTCTCTGGAAAGAACTTCCCCCTAATATCCAGTTTAAACCTTCCCTCCTTCAGCTTCCCCCCTGTCCTGATGCCTCTCCCTGGCCTGACAGATCCTCTCTGCCACCCTGGGGAGGAGGCAGGGAAGGATATACCCACCCTCCCTCCCCTCCCCAGGTATTTTCCATGCCTGTCTCCCCAGGAGCTGCATCTCCAGCAGCATCTGGAGGCAGCACAGGGAGCTGCTGGCTGGGCTGAGCTGCCTGGGCACTCATCTCTGCACCGGGGCATGCTGCAAGGCTCCTCTCCATTCCCTGGCGTGTGGTGGGTGCCTGTCTGGGCTCTGGGTGGCTCTGGCTCTCTGTTAGCAGGTGGCCCGCTGGGGTTTGCTGGCAGCCGTGGGGGGAGGGTATTTTTAGCTCTCCACTCCCTCTTGCTGTGGGCGGCATGTGGCATTTATTTGTCGTTACAGTATTTGTAATTAGGGTGGCAGGCTGCTTACATGGCAGGAGGGATGGCACGGAGCTGGAACATGCTCAAGGTGCTGTCAATAACCTCCAAGCCCCTGGGAGCTGGGACAGAAGTCCCTTAGGCTGTCCCCACTCCAGCACCCAAAGGTCCAGGTGAGTCCCCCCATGCCAGAGAGAAGCTGGATGGCTTGGTCAGGAATGCAAGAAACCCAGGGCAGCCTGTCCTCAGCTGTGAGTAGAGGCACAAGTGAACTTCCAGGGTCACAAATCCATCTGTGTTTACACTGGCACGGCTGACAAAGCCACCCTCAGGCTCTGTGTGAAAGCATGTGGGTGTCCTGCCTCCCCTCACCCCTGGGAGATGCCATCTCTAGGCAGGTAGCAGCCACCCCCATGCCTGGGTTGGACCCACTTTTTCTCATGCCAGCACCTTGGCTTGCCTCCTGGGCTGCATCCAGCAGCCTGCCTGTCCTGCATCCAGCAGCCTGCCTGTCCTGCTCCCCCATGCCTGCCTCTGCACCTCCAGTGCATGTGTCTGGGGAGAAAACACCATGCAGCAGGAAAAGGCGATCCACCCTGCCCAGGCAGCTTTCTGCAGGGAGCCCCCCATCCCACTTCCTAAACCTCTGCAGGCTGCTGGGTCCTCCCTGGCCCCTGAAGTCTTTGCTGCAGGCATCCCACGTTCCCCGGTGTGGAGGAGGCAGCTTGGGGGCAGCTCTGGGGCACGGGGCCAGGTGTAGCAGCAGGTTTGCTGGGGACCTGAGTGGAGCTGCATGCAGGCTGCTGGCTGCACCAGCCCCGTCCTGGTGCAGGACCAGGCTTCAGGGCTGCAGGTAGTGGGGAGGAGGGTAAGTCCAGCCTCTCCTGTAGCCTTGGCTCCTTCTTGCACAGGTGTCACCCCTCCAGCTCTGCTGGCCAGATCAACACACGTTGCTCTCCTTCCATCCCTGACTTGATAGCAGGGGCTGACTCCCTGTGAGCGTGCTGAGGTGTGGTGTGTCAGAGCCAGGCTCTCAGAAGCTGGCACTAGCCCAGGTTTGCTGCTGCAGCTCTTTGTGCTGGCATTAGAAACCCAGATCAGAGGCAAGGGGGGGTGTAAACCAGCGCTCACGAGAGTGCCAGCTGCAGGAGCTGTGTGGGGACTGAGCACAGGGAAGGGGGGAAAGTAGATGATGAAATGAATCTTGGAGACATCTCCCATAGCTGGACACGGGGATGGTTTGGCTGTTGTGGTGCCCCAGCCCCTCTGTCACTCACCCCAGGGTAAGACATGTGTTTGCACATATTCTGTGCATGTGTGTGTGTATGCCTGGGCGTGCAAGCTCACAGGTATCTTCCCTGCTGTGCTCTGGGGAATGTCCAGGCATAGGTGACCACCTCAGAAAGGACCTGGTGCTGCAGCCACCCCAGGATGTCTGTGGTGGAGTGTGAATGTGAGGTGATGCCTCCCTGCAGGTTCAGAGTGGGAGGAGTGGTTTCAGGTCCTGGCTCCCCCAGGCTCCCAGTATGACCAGTGACATCTCCTGGCTTGTACCAACCCCACCAGCCAGAGCAGGAACCCAGGTTCGAAGGTGGTGTCTCACAGTCACACTGCCTGTGTGTGGCTCCACCTGAGAGTCTCCACATGGCCTAGGAAGGTTTGAGAGCAAAAACAGGGTTGCATTTGGCCTCTGTATGTCCATGGTATCACTGTGTAGGTGGGCTTGCACCTTCATATGGATCTGTGGGTGTGTTTGCTCCAGAGCCAGTGTCTGTATGCACACAGCAGAGGGGCACAGAGAGAGGCATGGTCAGGGCAGGTGCCTGCATGCTTCTGGCATCACAGGGTAGTCAGGCACCACAAGCAATCAGGGAAGCCCCTCTCCCTGGGGACCTTCAAGCCTCCTGCTCTTGTTGCAGCTGGATGTCTGCAGCACTGGGTCTACAGCCATGTCCTACAGGTGCTGTAGGCGATGGAGGAGCAGAGAAACCCTCCTGATGCAGGAGGCTGCAGTAACCGTGGATACCAGGAAGGTAATTGGGGAGAAAGGAAGAATCTGCAAAAGGCACCTGCTGCTGGATTCAGCCTGGAGAAGCTCTTTGAGGGAGCTGCCGATTTACACATCAAAAGAGAGAACTGAGAAAAGCCTGCCCAAAGGTTGCAGCTGAACTGTTCTCAGGTCCTCACCCAGATGGCCACTGGCCTCAGCAGATGGGGTAGGATGTGTCCCTCCCTGCTCAAACTGCCTCCCCGTGGAGTCTGCTCTGAGCTGCCCCTTTATAGGCTGTGGGGGAGACGGGCACCTCTGGAAGGAGATTTGTGATGTTCTTGGTAGCTCCAAGTCAGGTCCCTAAAGTCCTTCTGGAACGTTCTGTGGCTGCAGATCCTGGAGCTTGGTTACATGAGGGAACAACCAGTGCAATGGAAGGCACCACTGCAAAGATTTTAGGGCCAGTGATCCCACATGTCTGCAGATGGACAGACACCATCTCTGCTGCCTTAGCCACTGTGGTAGGAGCTTTGTACTGCAGCCTTGTCCCAGGCTCCATGGAGGGATGGGCAGCAGAAGGGACATTCCCCACCCAGGTCACTTGTCCCTGCAGAATCCCACAGTTTCTCTCCTGCCCTCCCAACATCACTTTCAAGAAAGTTGGCACCATGTGCACACCCCAGCAGGTGGGGATGAAGGGGATGGCTTTCTGCACCATGACCAAAGAAAGCTTTCTGAAGGATTGGCTGGAACCAGCCAGGTGTCACCACCATAATTTTTCAGGCCAAAACATCTTTGATAAAGCAGATTTTGGGCCACAATCATTATCACCATCATTTTCAGTTACAGGTCATGAAGTTGGGCCTGGAGGAGAACAAGAACAGGGTGCAGAAGGAGAAGGCTGAGAAGTGGTTTCACAAGGGACCTTTCCTTGAACAGACTTCATCCTGATCATGGCTGGGAGCAGAGGGTCAGGTTCAGGTCTGGGCTCAGTATCTCTGGATACAGCACTCCACGATGACAACTGTAACTTCTGAGGTGTTTAACAACCTCTCAGTGTCTCCTGAAGTCCTGCTGAAGGGGTGAGGCACTGTGTGGTCCCTATCTGCTGTTATGTTTGTCCATCCAGCACCTGTCCTGTTTTGTTTCACAGAATCTCAGAATGATGGGTGTCAGCAGGGCCCTCTGGAGATCACCCAGCCCAACCCCCTGTGATCCAGAGCAGGATCACACAGAGCAGGCTGCACAGGGCAGCATCCAGGATCACGGGGTTTGAATGTCTCCAGAGATGGAGACCTCCCCAACCTCTCTGGGCAGCCTGGGCCAGGGCTCTGCCACCCTCCCAGTGAAGAAGTTCCTCCTCATGGTTAGGTGGGACTTCCTCTGTTCCAGTTTGTGCCCATGGCCTCTTGTCCTGTCCCTGGGCACCACTGAACACAGACTGACCCATCCTCCTGCCTCCACCCCTCAAGGGTTGATCAGCATTGATGAGATCCCCCCTCAGTCTTCTCTTCTCTGGGCTAAAAAGCCCCAAGTCCCTCAGCCTCTTTTCATAAGAGAGATGTTCTGCTCCCCTCAGCATCTCCATAGCCCTTTTCTGTCCCCTCTCCAGCAGCGCCCTGTCCTTTTGGAACTGAGGAGCACTGCACACAAGGTATTTGAGATGAGGTCTCACAGTTTCCTGGTTCATCTCCCCACACACTGGGCTCTCTCCTGTGTTTCACTAGCAGTCTGCTCTGTCCTCCAAAGTCCAGCTCCAGGACAACTTCTCCAGAACAAGCCATGAGGCCAGGATGAAGATCCCTCCCAAGGTCTGGCTGCTCACTGGGATGCACCTTTCCACAGAGAGAGGCATGGTCAGGGCAGGTGCCTGCATGCTTCTGGCATCACAGGGTAGTCAGGCACCACAAGCAACCAGGGAAGCCCCTCTCCCTGGGGACCTTCAAGCCTCCTGCTCTTGTTGCAGCTGGATGTCTGCAGCACTGGGTCTACAGCCATGTCCTACAGGTGCTGGGTGATGCCCAGCCATGGCATTTCCAGCCAGAGAACTGTTTGCCAAACACAACAAAACCATCTGCAGATGATTACACTGGCTGGTCCTCCTCCTGGGATGGGGGGGCATGAGGCACAAATACCCAACACCCTCTCAGGGAAGAGAGGAGCATCCTTCCCTGAGACCCAACCGCAGCCAGCCACAGCCAAAGGCAGGAACTCTGCTCTTGGAGATCTCTGCAGCTCCTGGGGAGCAGGGGGAGCAGAGCAGCAGCCTGTGAGGCAGGAGCAGCGTGAGGCTGGCTGGCCCCGGCCTTGGATGCCGCTGCCATCAGCAGCCTGCCTGGAGTCTGTGTATTAGCCCTGAATTAATGTCCTGCAGAGACTGGGAACTGGGATCATGGGGGGATTAAAGAGGCATTACCCCTTTGTTAAAGCTGATGTTTTGGGGATAATCTGGAAGCTTTAGCTAATACATTATTACAGAAACTCCTTCAATCACAGCGGCAGACAGTAAGCAGATTTGGATATTACTGCATAACTGCTGCTGCTGTTCTCCTCTGCCCAGGCAGCATCATGGCACAGCCATGTGTGTCCCATCCTGGGAGCTCTGTAGAGACCCCATAGATACAGACTGAGAGAAGAGCTCCTGAGGAGCAGCCCTGCTGAGAAGGGCTTGGGGATTCTGGTAGATGAGAAACTTCCCCTGAGCCAGCAGTGTGCTCTTGCAGCTTGGAAGGGCAATGGTATCCTGGGCTCCATCAGCAGAGGGGTGGCAGCAGGGACAGGGAGGGGATTGTCCCTCTCTGCTCTGCCCTCGTGAGGCCCCAGCTGGAGTCCTGTGTCCAGAGCTGGGGCCCCAGGACAAGAAAGATGTGGGACTGTTGCAGAGGGGTCAGAGGAGCCACAAAGATGATCAGGGTGCTGGAGCAGCTCCCCTACAGAGAGAGGCTGAGGGAGCTGGGCTGGTTCAGCCTGGAGAAGAGAAGGCTGCAGGGGGACCTCATTGCAGCCTTCCAGTCCCTGAAGGGAGCAGAGGAACAGGAGGGGAATCAGCTTGTTAAAGGGCGGAGACTGGCAGGACAAGGGGGATGGAGTGAAGCTGGAGGAGGGAAGGGTTAGATGAGATATTAGGGGGAAGTTCTTTGCAGAGAGAGTGGTGAGGGGCTGGAACAGGCTGCCCAGAGAGGGGGTGGGTGCCCCATCCCTGGGGGTGTTCAAGGCCAGGTTGGATGGGGCCCTGGGCAACCTTGTGTAGCTCCAGGCCTGAGGTTGGTGTCCCTGCCTGTGGCAGGGGGGTTGGAGCTCTGTGACCCTTGGGGTCCCTTCCAACCCAGACCAGTCTGGGATTCTGTGATCCTATGAAAGGCAGCGACCCATGTGTGGCAGTTTGCAACGTGATGGGGCTCGGGCTTGCTTAGCAGGGCTTTGGGGACAACTGGGAGGAGAGGCAGGGAAGGTTCATATTACTCCTATGGCAGAAGCATGAGACTGTTCGAGCCAAACGCTGTTGAGAAAATAGATATGAACCTCTGGAGAGAGCAGCAAGGAAGGGGAAATGCAGCGGGTAAAACATGGGGTGGAAGCTGGGAGGGAGAGATGGCTGAGAGCAGGCACAGCCTACGCCATGCACACACAGGAGGGTCTGCTGGGCATGCAGGAGATGTGGTGGAGCTGTGGGACCACCCAGCAACTGAGGGGACATCCCGAAATGAAATCCTTGTGCAGGAGCTGGGAGCTGCATTCCCAAACTCCTCCTCCTCAGGTGAGGAAGCGGAAGATCAGAGCTGGAGGATTCAGAGGCACGATGCTGGAATGCACAAAAGGTAGCGAATCCCTGAGCCTGGATGACACATCTGGAGTCCTCAAAGATCTGGAAACCAAGTGACTAAGCTCTTCTCAATAACACACAAATTCACATCCTACAACTATTGGACAGGGGGCAGTAAATGCTGGGCCTACATTTTAAAGAAGGCCCGAGGGTGTGCTAGGGATTACAAACCAATAAGCTTTGCTTCAGTGCAAGGAAATGGTTGGAACAATTATGCAGAAACATAATTAGAAATCTCGTAGAGCAGGGGTTCCTGAGCTGCTGTATCCAGCCACTTCAAACAAGTGTGCATCACCCGAGCAGCTCCTCTTTTCTAGGCCAGGTTATTTGTAGGTCTGGTCCCCTCATGAACACACAAGTGGTGCCCATGCAACAGGAGGGATAGATTTGGGCCAGGATGGATGGGCTGGCAGCAAGCAGAGCTGCCACTGAAGCTGTGAGCAGACCCCCAGGGCCTTGGGGCCAGCAGGACCCTTACCAGACAGAGGGGTTTAAACTGCCAAGCATCAGGTCAGACCTGGCATGGCCCACAGCATGTGACTTTTCCTTCCATTTCCCCCACGATGCTGCACCCAGCATGGATGCTCTGCTCACACAAGGGTGGAAGGAGCACATTCAGGCACAGAAGGAACCCGCTGTTCATGCACAGGCCATGGGAGCACCCAGCAGCTCCATCCCCAGTCTCTCTGCACACCTATGCATCAGGATACAGCCCCTGAGTGCAAACTGGCCCTTGTCACCAGCACCACCACTCAGGGCTCCTGCAGTGCCAGAGGGATGCTGGCAGCCACGCTGAGATGTTGCCATTCACTCAGGTTGTGTCTTTTTCCTCCTTCAGGCTACCTTGTGCACCTGGCCAAATCCAGCCACAGATTCTGGGGGCACCTCAAGGAAGGTAAATCCTGCAGAGCTCAGCCCTGCCCATGCAATCAGCTAAAGCCACCTCAGTTCCCTACAAAACCTGGCTGTGATATAAACCAAACACCCAAACACCCAAGCAGCCATCAGTTCCTGCAGCCAGCCAGGGCTTCTCCCACCGGGCTGGGGCTGGACCTGCTGCCTTCCCCTGATGCTGTTTTGGGTCATGTTTTTTCAGTGCTGACAATAAGATTGCAAAACAAAGCTGTATTATGGGAGTTGTTGTATCACTTCCTCCCCTCCCACTTTCCTAAATGGGTGGAGGGGGCATGGAAAAGTCCACAGGGTTTTAAATACCTGGCTCAGACTGGAAGGGGTGGGGGGGGATGGGACCAAACCCACCCCAGAAAACAGCTGAGAAAGGCTTTTTTATAATAACTTCTGCAACAA
The DNA here is from genome assembly GCA_020800305.1 of Porphyrio hochstetteri. Classification (NCBI taxonomy): domain Eukaryota; kingdom Metazoa; phylum Chordata; class Aves; order Gruiformes; family Rallidae; genus Porphyrio; species Porphyrio hochstetteri. The sequence continues at coordinate 14,384,396 of CM036919.1, forward strand.
AGTTCCCTGCAAGGAACCTCCCACCCTGGGGACCCATGCACAGAGGTCCTGATGCTTGCAGACTACCTGCTCCAGTCCTTTGGAGCTCACCATGCCCCCAAGCCAGCCCCTCCGAGACCCTTGCTGTTACAAGGAGGGGGGGTACAGGCAGGCAGCTGGCAGAGAAGTGTTTCTGCCCTGGGCTTTTCTCCACAGAAAGAAGAGCAAACATCTCCCTCAAGGGCCTCCTCTGCTGCCTCGTGCCCTGGGGCGTTCATGCACCTTCCTCTAGAGCATTGGCACAGGGCACCACAGAGACCGCAGGCTGGTCTGGGGGGACACTGATCTGGAAATCCCCACTGCAGCTTTCCTCAGCATATGCCAAGGGGCCTGAGGACAGGAAATCAGGAGGGGCAACCCCCCCCCTTGCCTTGCCCCCCAGCTCTTCACTGTTGAAAAAGTAGGACAGGTCTCCCAGGCTCTCCTGTGCTCCTTCCATCGCTCCCAGCATCTCTCCAGTTCACTCCTGCCTCACCCTGCCCTCTCTTGCTCTGCCAATGCAATCGGTAGCATCCCCAGTTTGACTGCACCCCCTTTGAGTTGGGCCTGTCTGGTGTCTCACAGGACACTGATGCTGCAGACATGGAGTCACCAAGAGCAGAAGGAGGGCAGGAAAGAGTGACACACTGCCCAGCCTGGGAACTGCCCCTCCAGCCTGGCTAGAACTGCCACTTGCAGGCAGCTCAGGAGCCTCTTGGTGCTCAGTGAGGCACCTCCACTCTCAGACATCCCCAGGATGGACTCTGCATCTCCTTTGCCTTCCTTAGTGCAGCACTACAACCCTCTTGCTCACATTGGAGTCAAGGGGGGCAATGGCCAAGCTTTCTCTTGGCACCAGCCCTGTGTCAGTTTGATGGGCTTTGGACCCACAGGGCATGGAGCAGGGGAACAGAGATGGGGCACAGGGTGTACCCCCACTTGCACTTCAGCAGCCTGTGCCCTGCACCCTCCCTCCCAGTGCTGCCACCTCCCATCACGCAGTGCCCTGGTGATGCTGGCACACTGTCCCCTTCACCTTCCTCACCAGTCTTGAGGGGCCCACCAGCTCCTTGCACCGCTTCACAACGTCCTCCATGTGCAGCTCTTCAGCCCACTCCAGGTCCAAGTGACACAGGAGATTTAATTGTGTGAGCACAATGTCATGCAATCAGGTCCACTAAAAATGTCTCCCCACAAGCCAGGCAAACGCTCTCCAGTGTTTTTCCTTCCTCTGCTCATCTACCCCTTTGCTTGCCCACACGTGCCTGGTGTGCATAGCCCTCCCTAACCCCAGTGGCACTTCCCACCCTTGGCTACACTCGTGTTGCTTTCACATCTCATGCACAGCACCCTTGAATTTACTGGGTGGGGGAGACCACGGCTTCTTGCCATGCAGCATGCACTTCCTTCCCTGTGACATCCCTCTGACAGAGCCATGGCCACACTCAGGCTTGGGATGTCTTGATTTCCAAAGGGCTTTCCCTGATGCCTGATGGCCAGGTCATGGTGGCTTTGCCAAGGACCTCAGCTGGATGGATGGGATCTTGTTACCCAAACCTCCCCTCTAACTTGTCTAAGGACATTAGCTTTGCTTCTTGCTATGGGGAGACTCAGACACCACGACTGCTTTTGCTTCTTGGCCCCTAGATAGTGCAGCTCAAAACCTCTTGTGGTTAAAGCTTTGATTACTCTGGGCCAGGATGAGAAGATGGAGGGCTTGGGGCAAGTCTCTGGCCACAGGGAGGGTACCAGGTAGAACACCCCCCACCATGGTTGTGACTGTCCCCATGGATCCCTAGAGACAGACAGACTGCTCCTGAGCCTGGTCTCTATCCTCTCCAATCCCACGTGGCTCTTTACACCCCTCTCTCAGCTCATCTGGTCTTTCTTGGGCACTGTTGCATTTCCTGGCTTCCCAGACAGACACACTCCTCCCATTTCCCAAAACAAAGCCCTGGGCAGCAGATCCCAGAGCTGGACCACCACACCGACCTGGTAAGAGGCCACACTGGCATGCTGCTTGTCTCTCTCCCAGACCCTGGTGAGTGGGCACCTCCCCATCACCCAACACAAGCCCTGTCCCAAGTGCCTGGACATCACCACCCCATTTCCCAGGGGCTGAGACAGCCCCTTGCTGGGTCACCCCACACCAGTGTCCAGCTCCAGCAGTGCAGAGCCAGCTCCTGTCCCGTGCCAGGCCACCAGTGATGCACACAGCAGGTGGTGGCCATGGGCTTGTTTTGCTGCCTGCCTTCCTCACCCCCTGGCTCGCCAGGCTCCCGTGCACGTGGGCTGCGGTGCCTCTCGGGGGCCCATGCACCGTGCCAAGAGAGCTTTTCTTATCTTCACAGGAATGAAAACCTTTCCCAAATCAAAGTGCTCGGATGGCTTTGAAGAGTTTCCTCTGGAGATGAAATGAGGCTGTTTGCAAGCGTGAGCAACTGCTGCTAAAGCCAGAGCTTCTGGTGGGACAGTGATTGGGCTGCTGGCACCCACTGAACCAGCCCAGTGGTCCTGTGGCTACCCCAAGCTGGGCACTATGGTGACCTCAGCAGGTTTGAGGCCAAAGGAGCTCTCCTCCAGGCTGAAACTGCCCCCTCAGACAAAGCCAACCACCACAGGGCTTTTCTAATTCATTTCTAACCGGCTGCGTGCTGGCAATGGTGTGGCATGAGAGACAACCCACCAAGAAGTGTTTGAGAGGATTATGAGGAGATGCCATAGATGTTAAAAAGGCACCCTGTGCAGTAAGGTGCTGCACAAATCCTTGAGTCCCCAGGACACACGGTGCCCATCTGGAAGGGAAAAATAAACGCAAGGGCCAGTGCAGCAAGGGAGCCCAAAGAAAACCTTCCCTCCTGGAGGAAACTACCCAGACTGGGTTGTTCTGCCTCAAGACGAAGGATGGATTGTGGAGGGGCTAGAGACAATCCTTCTGAGGTGCATCAAGAGGAGCATGGCCAGCAGGTCAAAGGAGGGGATCCTCCCCCTCTGCTCTGCCCTGGTCAGGCCCCACCTGGAGTGTTGTGTCCAGTTCTGGGCTCCCTGGGATAAAAAGGACAGGGATCTCCTGGAGAGAGTCCAGAGGAGGCTATGGAGATGATGAAGGGCCTGGAGCATCTCCCCTGTGAGGAAAGGCTGAGTGAGCTGGGGCTGTTCAGCCTGGAGAAAAGAAGACTGAGGGGGGACCTTATTAATGTTTATAAATATCTTGATTATGGGATGCAGGGGGAAATGGCCAGCCCCTTTTCAGTGTCTGTGGGGACAGGACAAGGGGCAATGGCCTCAAGTTAGAGCATAGGAAGTTCCACACCAACATGGGGAAGAACCTTTACCCAGTGAGGGTCAGGGAGCCCTGGGACAGGCTGCCCAGGGGGTGTGGAGTCTCCATCTCTGGAGAGATTCCAGCCCCGTCGGGACACCGACCTGTGTGACCTGTCCTAAGGACCCTGCTTTGGCAGGGGGTTGGACCTGATAAGCTCTGGAGGCCCCTTCCAACCCCTGTAATTCTGAGATTCTGTGGGTTTGGGGACAGGCAGACATGCATATGCGATCTGGGACTCACCAGCACAAGCCGTACCTGCCAGCATGCCCTGGGGAGCAGAGCATGCCTGGGAAGCCAGTGTGCATGTAGATTATTTGTTGTTTGATATTTTCCCTTTAATGCTTTTGTCCTAAAATAAATACCCAGAAGTTCAGGGCCCTGCAGGTTGTGTCTGTTAGCAAGAGAAACGGATGACTGAGTCAGTTACTGCTTTGGAGCAATCGATGCTATTTGTTTACCAGGATGGGCAAAGTCTGGTCTCCCTGGACACATCTTGCTCACAGCTCCTGGTGAAACTGCCCCAAAGCTGTCCTGCCACTCTGCTCACATGGCCCTGCCACCTCTCCTTGGCCTTTCTGCTTGTGGGGAGAGCACACCAAGCTGTGTGGCACTGAGGAAACCAGCTGACACGCTGCTGCAGGGGCCAGGGGGTCTCGTGGGCTTTGGGGACAGGAGTACTTTGTCAAGGGGCAAGAGGGGCATAGAGCCACGCTGCATCCCTGCCTGGGGCAGTGATGCTCAGGGGAAGCAAGATGTGCTGTGCACCCTGCCTCAGCCATATGTCCATCATTCTGGTCCCTGGGCATGAGTGGGGAGTGTAAATGAAGGGCCATGGTGCAGAACACAGTGATGCTCACCATGTGCATCCCATCCCCAGCATGCCACCCACTGCATCCCAGGCCCAGCTGATCCCTATGCCAGCACAGCTGCCATCCCCATGTGCCCCAGCCCCAGGGGAAATCCCAGCACAAGGATCCCACACTCCGGACCTGCAGACCTCCTCCGTCAGGCTCATTCTCTCCCTAGGGATTTGCCATTTCTGCATGGGGTTGGATCAGTCCCACTGTGGCCAGCCCTGCTGTGCTGGGCTCCCACTGCTGGGAAATGCATCCCTTGTGAGAGGGTCTCAGAGACTTTTTCAACAGAGCTCAGCTTGTTTTTGACTTCTTGAGCTCTGCATTCCCCTCGGGGTCTCACTCAAGTGCCTCTGGATTTTGCCCTGGAAGCGTGTTGGCTCTGGGATATTGCAGAGCAAACACAGATAAAGGGACAGCATGATCCTGTCAGAACAAACTCAACTCTCCAGCCTCCATCCCAGCAACTGCAAAAGCCACACTGGTTGAGCACCGCCATCTCATCCCACCCCAGCCCCTTGCTGGCCCGTGCCCCTGCCTGGTGGTAAGGAGGCCACATGCCAGCCCCAGCACACTGACTTCCTTTCCTGCATGGCCTCAGTGCTTCTCCATCCCCAGCCTGTGCTGCCCTGGTCTTGCCCATCCATGAGGTCCCAGTGCCAGGGCTGCTTGCTCCTGCCTCCACCCCCAGCCCGTGCCCACAGCATTTCTATCCAGCTGATGTTCACTTGGAGTCCCTGTCCTCCACTTCCCTTCTCCTTCGCTGTCTCCATCCACTAACCTTGCCTTGGGCACCCACCTCTCAGTCTGTCCCTGCCACCTCCTGCCATGTCCACGTTGTCCCTGAGCTCTCAGTCTTCTTGTGTCCATGCTCATGGTCTGTCTGTCCCCACCGTGGTCCCTTGTCCCATCGTTGGTACCCAGCACTGCATCCCTGCCTGACACAACCCTGAGCCCTACAGAAGCACACTTGGAGAACACAGCTGGCTGGGGCTCCCCAAGACCTCTCTGCCCTGCCAGGAGCCGGGGTGCAGGGAGCCCAGCCTCTCCCTTCCTCTGTAGGTAGAGCAGCTCCTCTCCTGCCCAGCCCAGTCTCCGTGGGCAAGTCCGAGCGTGAGCCGAGTTTCCTGCTGCTGTGTCTCCCGTCCCCTGGGTAAGTCACGCAGGGCTGGGCAGGTCTGGTCTGGTCTCCTCTCCTCAGGTTTCCTCCTGCCTCCCTTCCACTGCAGGTAAAAGGCAGGATCTTAGAGGAAAGGTCACAGCTACCCTGAGAGCAACTGCTCTGAGGATGCAAATGCCTCCTTTCACCAATGGCCACTTGCAGAGAGTGACTCCAGGGCTGGACCATCTCCCACCAGCAGCTGGAGGCTGGCTGGAGGTGGGCTTGCAAGCAGGAGACCACTGGACCCTAACAAAAGCAGGAAAAGGGTGTAGTTCTCCTCGTGGAGGAGGTACAGATAGCACATCCCCCAGAGGTGAGGCCGGCTCAGAAAGCAGTTGGGGCATGGCAGATTGAGCAGATTCCATGCAGAGCTGTGCTTCCAGAGAGCTTTCCTCTTCCTGCTCCTCTAAAGCCTCTCCCACCCTTGGGCCCACTCTGCCAGGCCCTTGGCAGCCTCTGCACTGGCAGGACATGAACCCACCTGTGTCCTGGTCAGGACATGGCTAAGGACCAATGCAGGCAGGAGAAGAAACCTCTGGGGTGCTTGTTCCTAGATCTGCACCCTGCCAGGCCTGGGGGTGTAGGGGTGGGGACACCTCATGCATAGCTGCTTCCCACCCTTAGCCCCTGTGCTAAACCCCATGAGCCAAAATTTGAGTCTGCAGGGGAACAGACCGAGTGGCAGAGGCAGGGGACAGGCGGGAGGCCACAACAGCCCCAGTTCCTGGGACTGGGGACACTGTGCTGGGGACAGTGGGAGATGTTGCTCGAGTGCAGCTCACAGCCCTGGGGAAGCTGAGCATCCCCGCTGGCTCTTGATAGTCTGACAGTCTCTGGGAAGCTCCTCTCAAGTCTGAATCCCAAGATCATCTCAGGCTTTGAGCACCAAGCTAGATTAGCCAGCAGGGTTTCATTTTTTGGTGCTCTTCTGTTTCTACTTGAAGAAATCCTGGGTGCTGCAGAGGATGGGTGGAGATTGGAGAAACCTTCTTGCTCCCTGCAGAAGTCCACCTGAGCCCTGAAGCAAGAGATTAATTAATCATTGCTTGAATAATTGCAGGGCACTGCAGACAATCTGTTCCCAATGGCCTGAGAAGGGAAGGGACCTAGGTGGAGGATTTGGATGCCAGGGAGGTCACTCACCCCAATACATTTGCACATGAGGCTCAAAGTTGCTCCCAGAAGTCGGAGAGATCTAATTTCTACAAAGCTTGAGCAGAGCCCATCACCTCTCTGAGGAAAGCTCTTCCAGTGTTCAAATGTTTTCACCACTGGGACACTGGCCTTCAATTCAAGACTGAATCTGCCCCTCTCCAGCTCCAGCCCTGCTCTTGCTACAGCTTTCTGTGGGATTTAACAGTTCCCCACCACCTTTTCCATGTGGGATGACATAGGCCAGGTCCTCAATTCACCTGTGAATGTACTTTATTTTTTTTAATGAGCATCACATCGTTAGGCCTGGCTCTGCAGCCTGTGGTGTCAGGTCTGCAGTGCTCCTTCAAGCTCCCCTGATATTTCACTGCCTTCCTCTTGCAGCTCAGAAGGCCAATGGTATCCTGAGCCCCATCAGCAGAGGGGGGGGCAGCAGGGACAGGGAGGGGATTGTCCCTCTCTGCTCTGCCCTCGTGAGGCCCCATCTGAAGTCCTGTGTCCAGAGCTGGGGCCCCCAATACAAGGAAGATGTGGGACTGTTGGAGAGGGTTCAGAGGAGCCATGAAAATGATCAGAGGGCTGGAGCAGCTCCCCTACAGAGAGAGGCTGAGGGAGCTGGGCTGGGTCAGCCTGGAGAAGAGAAGGCTGTGAGGGGACCTCATTGCAGCCTTCCAGTCCCTGAAGGGAGCAGAGGAACAGGAGGGGAATCAGCTTGTTAAAGGGCAGAGACTGGCAGGACAAGGGGGATGGAGTGAAGCTGGGAGAGGGAAGGGTTAGATGAGAGATTAGGGGGAAGTTCTTTCCAGAGAGAGTGGTGAGGGGCTGGAACAGGCTGCCCAGAGAGGGGGTGGGTGCCCCATCCCTGGGGGTGTTCAAGGCCAGGTTGGCTGGGGCCCTGGGCAACCTTGTGTAGCTCCAGGCCTGGAGGTTGGTGTCCCTGCCTGTGGCAGGGGGGTTGGAGCTCTGTGATCCTTGGGGTCCCTTCCAACCTAGCCCAGTCTGGGATTCTATGATTCCTCCAAGCATGGGTACCAGGCACAATGCTCCAGTGCTGAACTATTTCCCCCCTCAGCCACCCACAGCAGGGCTCAATGAGTTCCTTTTGGGGTAACTCTGATCTCCAGTTCTTCTTCCATGGTCCAATCTGCATCACCAGATGAGGGAGATACTCCTGTGAGGGCTTCAGGTGAGCTCCCTGGGTCACTGGTTAAAGCCAGTGTCACACCTCCACCCTGTACAGGCATGCCTATAGCCACTGCTTTCCAAGATCACCTGCGGGCTTAACACGTAACCTTCTCCAGACATATTCCTTGTGTTTATCTGTATTCAGATGCACCCTGACCATTTAACCAGGTGATTCAGCACGAAGCCCTCCCCATTCCTTTCTATCTCATCACCCCTGGTGTCATTTTTCAAGCTTTACCAGCAAAGATTCCATATCTTCATCTCCATCATTGATAAAAAATGTTTAATAGGAGTGGACGAAGAACGGGGTCCCCGGGGGGAGAGAGGTAGAAATAGTGCTACTTACTGCTATCTACCCATTAGCAAGTACCTCTGAGATCTGCCAAGGAAGCAGTTTTAATCCATCTAATACGTGCCCTGTTAATTCCTTATAATGCAAGTTTTAATCAAAATGTCAGGTGGAAGTAAGTCAAATGCCTCGGAGAGATCCGAGTGCACTATATCAACACAACTGCCTTGCTCAACCAGGCTGGGAATCCTGTCAGGAAAAGACAACAGGTCTGTGTGACAGACCCTGCCGCCCGTGCTGCCGCGCTGGTGGCAGCTCTGGATCTTGGGGACAAGAAGTCATTGTTTGTTTCTTCACCTGGGGATCTATGTGTGGGCTGAAAACCCACCAGAGATCAGCAAACAGCCCCCCCCTGCCTGCCCCAAGCAATACCTTCACCCCTTCCCCTAGCACACACGTGGGTTTCTTCCTCCTTTGCAGTGATCATAGAATCACAGAACCACAGACTGGTCTGGGTTGGAAGGGACCCCAAGGGTCACAGAGCTCCAACCCCCTGCCACAGGCAGGGCCACCAACCTCCAGGCCTGGAGCTACACAAGGTTGCCCAGGGCCCCATCCAACCTGGCCTTGAACACCCCCAGGGATGGGGCACCCACCCCCTCTCTGGGCAGCCTGTTCCAGCCCCTCACCACTCTCTCTGGAAAGGACTTCCCCCTAATCTCTCATCTAACCCTTCCCTCCTCCAGCTTCACTCCATCCCCCTTGTCCTGCCAGTCTCTGCCCTTTAACAAGCTGATTCCCCTCCTGTTCCTCTGCTCCCTTCAGGGACTGGAAGGCTGCAATGATGGCCCCCTGCAGCCTTATTTTGGGGAAAGGGATGAGTTTTTGAGGCCGGATGAGGAGATCCATGATCCTCATCCCCAGGGGCCGGTCCCAGGAGGAGCTTCCAGCGTGGCGATGGTGGAGCCGGAGATGCTCGGTGGGCTGAGCGCTGTGGGAGGACGAGAGCACAGGGGCTTCCCCGGCTTGTGGGATCTTTCATCCTTCGTCACCACAAAGCCAGGCCAGATCTGCATTTGCAGCAGCCCACAGAAGCTGCCTCTGTTGTCTTATTTTTGTTATTTTTGAGAGGATATTTTAGCGCTGAGCACATTCCCTCCTGTTGCCATGGCAGCCGTGACAGGGGTTATATACCGTGAGAAAAATACCAAAATTAATGAGTGAGTGAAAGTGCAGCCGAGAGAAAAACAAGGTTAAAAAAAGAGTTAATACAGTAATAAAAACATCTCCCAGTAATTTGTCAGCAAGTGTCCCACAGGCAAGTGTGGCACTGACCATCCGAGCCATTCTACCCCTCCATCGATCCCGGCCACATCCCATGGCCAGTGCATCCCCCAGCTGCTCTGGCCGGTGTGGCACGGTCCGAGGGGTGTGCTTCTCCAGCAGCATCCTGCTTCTGCTCCAGATTGGGCTGAAAACCACCCCATCCCCTTCCTCCACCCCCCTGCAAACCTGCAGCCCTTCATTACGCAGTAGGCATGCGGAGGAGCAGTTCTTTAATGTGCTCATTTCCTTGCATTCGGGTTTTGAGGATCTTTTTGTTTTTAATTGTAGAAACAAGCGAATTGTCAGAACATCTGTGTTATTAGCATTTGCTGCCCAAATCCACGCTGCTGCTTCTCCTGCGGAGCCCAGAGCTGATGAGAGAGAGAACAGAAGAGCCTTTGAACTCCTTGCAGCAGACGGCAGCCAGGTTGCTGCGTGTGTCTGTTGGGGAGGGGGTATTTATTCTCTTGTAAGGTTCATTTGCTCTCTGTGTTTCCCTTTCTTCTCGTTTTCCCAAAGATTTAGCTGGATGCTCTTCCCTTGCTGGCTTTGTTCTTCTGACAAGGCCCCACTGGCACCTGTCCCTGCGTGATGCTGGAGCATCCCAGCACTGGGTACCCACCTCACGGGGCACGGCAGTGCTGCCGGCAGCATCTCCAGGACCTCACAGGACATGGCAGTGCTGCCGGCAGCATCTCCAGGGCAGCAGTACTGCCAGCACCAGGGACAGGCAGGTGGAGAGGATCTGGAGGGTCTCATGAAATAGCTCCACAGCCAAAACTACAGCTTGATGGTTTCGTGTGGCTCAGAGTGGCCCTGCTATCTGGGAAAGGGCAAAAACAAGGTAAGGACCAGTGGGTGGGTGACTCATAGGATCACGCCCAAGGGCAGGGACAACTGGGATAGCAGTGCCAGCTTTAGGCTCTCCTTGCTGTCAGAGGGCAAGGATTGCTCTGGGAGGAGCTGAGCTGCTTTCAGAGACAGCAGGCAGAGGAGGAAGGTGGAGACAAATGCTTCTGGAGTGCCAGGCTACTGTGTTGTCCCACCAGCTGCCCCGGCCATGGGGTGCTGCTGGTGCTGCAAAGGACTGTGCTCCTCTGGGCTGGAGAGAGATGGCTCCTGAGGATGGGACACATTTTTTCCCCATGATCTTAGAGCTCAGACCTGACTCTCAGAGCAGACAACAGCACTGGCTGCCCCCAGATAGGCGGCATCTAGCAAAGTGCATGTGTGCACAGTGTCCACAGCAGCACCATGCGTGCCTGCTGACCTGTGCCTCTTGTGAAATGGAAACCTTTGGTCACTGGTGATCTCACAGGTTCACCTTCACTGCTCCACAGACAGCCTTGGACTCACAGGGTCCCTCTTCTCTCGTGGCTCTGCAGGTCTCTGAGGAGGGCTGCCAGTGATGGATCAGTTAAATCTCATGTTATGTCCAGGGAGTTCAGGACATGTTGTTATGTCCTCTCTCTGTCTGGATCCCTCATTCACACTCTCTCACCAGGGTAAACCCTGATGAACTCCACAGCTCCTTTCCCCGCCTTTCCTCGGTGGGCTTTGACCTTCCCTGGGTTCTCACTTCACATCTTCTGCTAAGTAGGCTTCATGAGAATTGACACCCAGGAAAAAAAGAAAAAGAAAAGAAAAAGGAGCACAGACGTAGAGAAGGCAACATCTCTGAAGGAGCACAGATGGCCCTGCTACAGGAAAATCTTGGAGGACAACAGGGTTCTCCACCCAGAGGGGATGACTCTCCAGCCCCTTTCTCCTGCCCAGCAGGAAGAAGCCCTGCTTGGGCCTGAGCTCTCATCTTGGGGCGGGGGAAAAAGGGGGAGGGGGGGAAAAAGGGGGATGATTTGGGCTGAGCAGGAGCAGGAGCTCCTCGGAGCAGGGCAGCGCAGCCTCTAGATGGTGCAGTCATCGCAGCCGAGCTGAGCATGTGTGCAGCAAAGGGAGCTGCGCAACAGGTTGGCGTAGCTCAGCGGGAAGCGCTGCTCCCATCCTCACGCTGCGGCGAAGCAGAAAGGACTCTCCAGCATCCTGGAGAGAAACCCGCGCTGCTACTGGCCGAGTGCTGCTTGGTGAGGGGTTCTGCAGTCCTCCTGGGGTGCTCGGTCCTCGCAGGGTGCCGACAGCTGCTCCAGCATCTCCATCTGAGAGCGCTGAGGCCTTTGGCAGGGCCAGGCTGCAGATCCAGCCCGCTGGCTGGCAGCACTGGGTCTCCTCGCAGCATCGCGGGGGCCAGTGGAGGCACTCTGTCCCCAGGCCCCTGGGACTTGCCCGTCTGAGGTCCCGTCAGGTGAGTGAGGACCGAGCTGAGGTGGCCCAGCTCCCAGAGGAGGGCAGAAGCAGCTCAGGGCTGCTCACCGCTCCCAAGTCCCGGCACCCCGCAATGCAACCGTGATTCACCGAGGTGTGACGGGAGGGGACAGTTGCTGTTCCAGGCCCAGGGCAGGGCTGCAGGAGCCATCACCTGCAACCGGCCAGGAGTCCTCCTCGGCTGGGGGGATCCGAGGAGAGGTGGGCACACCACCCTCCCCCTTCCTGCCCCCCCCCCCGCCCTTAGCACGGCGAGGGCACCGCCGGACGAGCTCCCGTTCCCCGAGGTGTGAAGCACCGGGTGTAAAAGTCAAATGAATGAATGAACGAATTAATGAATGAGAGGCCTGGGAAGGGAAGCAAAAGGAGACACCCGTCCCGAAAGGGGAGTTTCGAAGGGGTCCCCGGGGTGAGAAGGTTCGGGGGCTGCGGGGACCCCCGTTTCTCCACAGCGCCGAGGCTTAGCGTGGTTCCCGCATCCCCGGAGCCGGGCGGTGCGAGGGGGTGGGCGGCTCTACCCGGCAGCCGATACCCGCTCGTCCCGGCCCGGCTGGGCTCGGGATCTGATAAGGAGCCGGAGCTCCACCTCCCCGTGGCGGTGGCGGCGAGAGGCGGAGGCAGCGGGGGGGGGAAGGGGCCGTGCCTGCGCTGCGCTTCCCTTGCACATCCTCACACACACCGAGGGACGGAGGCGGGCACGGACGGAGCTGCCCACCGGGGCTGCCGCCAGCCCTGCCGCCGCCGCTCCGCCGGAGGAGCCGCAGCCCCGGCCCGGGGGAGGGGGGCGGTTCCCACGGGATATTTTATTTTTTAATTTTTACACACACCCCCGCCTTTTTCTTTTTTTTATTTCTCTTTTTTTTCTTTTTTTAAATTTAATTTTCACCCGTGGATAACGACTGAGAGGAGCCGGGGGGGTGGGGGGAGCCCGGTCCCGGCGGGGAGGAGGAGGCGATGCAGACGCGGCTGGATCAGCGCGCAAGGAGCCGGCACGGAGCGCAACGCCGTCCGCATCCAAGTAAGAGCTGCGGCAGGGCCGGGAGCCCCCGCCCGCGGCCGCGGAGAGCTGCGGAGCGGTGCGGGATGCCCTGGGCAGGAACCCGCCTCTGTGCGGGAGCGCGGAGCCGGGCGGCGGCGGGGGGAACGGCTCTGGCGAGCATCCCGCTCCCCTCCGCGCCTCTCCGCGCCTTTCCGCACCGGGGTGCGCGGGCGGCACCACCGAGTCGCGGGGCTCAGTGCGGGGCTCAGTGCGGGGCTCAGTGCGGGGCTCAGCGCGGGGCTCAGGCAGCTCCCGGTTACCGGTGCCGGGCGGCGCTGCCACTTGTTGTGCGGCGCGGAGCGGGGCCAGCCCCGGCGCGGGCAGGGTGGGCGGTGTGATGGGGGGCTGCGGGGGGGTGCGGCTGCAGCGCCGTGAGCCTGTGGCTTGGTGCCGGGGTTTGGGGTTTGATTTATTTCCCACCGGGGTGGCTTTGGGTGTGTGACCCCCACCACCCCAGCCCGGGGTATGTGCGCCCGGGGTGTGAGCTCGGCTCGGGGTGCGCTGGTGCGTGGGAACGAGGGAAGTTGCGGGGGAGCCGGGAGCCGGCCGGGTGCTGGGAGCGGGCTCGTGCGTGTGCGGGGTTGTGCGTGGAGCGGGGCTGCCGGGCAGGTGTACGCGCCTGTGTTCGCGGCGGGGCGACGGGGTGCGTGTGGCGCTGGGCTGGGGGTTACTGGTGTGCGTGCCGACTAGCGGGTTGCGTGGGTGTGCGGGGCGCGGGGTGTGTATTGGTGTGTTATAGGGGAGGTATGCGTGAGGGTGAGCGTGGCGGCGGGGCGTGCGTGCCCGCACCTTACAAAATCCCCGTCTCCCAGCCCGTACGCCAGGCTGAGTGTGAAGCCGGTGCCGGGAGAGCGGCTCCCGTCTGTTTTCCACGGGTGTCTGCGTGTGTGCGTGTATGTGTGCAGTGTGGGTGTGCGGGGCTGCCGGGAGGCGCCCCCACAGCCCTCCCCCCACCCCCCCCCCACCCTGTTCATCCCGCGGTGCTCGCCGCGGGCAGCGGCGGAGCTGGGCGCTCCGTGCCCGGAGCCGGCGCTGCCGGTTTATGCGGGAGCCTCAGCGCGGGCAACCCCGCCGGGGAGCCTCGGCCGCAGCGATCGCGGAGCGGAGCCCGGCCTCCATCCTCCCTTCCCAGCCGGAGGGCGCGGGTGGGGACCGGGAGCCGCGGTTCTCTCCGGCACCCTGTGAGAATGGGGGTCCCCTGTCCCCCCTCCCTAAGCCCCCCCTCCCCAGCCCCTCCGGGCGGCGGTCCTGGAGGGGAGCCACTCTCGCTGCTGCCGGCTCCCCGCGGCCCTGCCGGGGTGGTTCAGGCCCGCGACATTTTTGTCTTCCCCCAGGTCCCCCACCCAGGCCGGGACATCGAGTAGGATCCGGGGGAGGGCGGGGGGCAGGAGCCCATAGGAGCTGTGGGGACCCCCGGGGTGGGAGGATGGTGGCTGCCGCCCTAGGGAGGCTCTGACAGGTCCCTGCCTCGCTGGCTGCCAGAGTTGGAAAGGATGTGGAGAGGGAGGCAAGAGGAGGGAGGGCCCTGGGCTTCGTCCTCTCTCTTTGTGCAGCTCCTAAGGGACGATTTGGGGGTAAAGCTGTTCACAAGCAAGTGGGGTTCCTCGTCGGGGGTGGGGGTGCTCCGGCTCGGGGTACTTGGGCCTGGCTTGTATAAACGCTGAGCAGCTGCAGTGGCAGCTGGAGCCGAAGGAAACCGTGGGACGTGCCACAAAATGCCCAGGATTCACCCCGTCGGTGCCTTCGATGCCGAGCTGAACATCAGCGGCCGTTTTTCGGACAATATGGCCCTGGGTGCCAGCCCCTCGCCCGGAGCACAGCCGTGATTGTCATTTGCCGCTTGCTCGGATGTTGCTCCAGCTCTGAGCGTCAGAGCAGAACCTGGGGGATGGGGGGTGGTGGAGGGGGGTGGTGTCGGGGAGGTTGGGGATTAGTACTTGTGTGCTTAGTGCAGGGTTTGGATAGACTTGTAAGCATGGCTGGGAGCCACGCAATCAGCCGCTGGGAGCAAGAGGAGGGTGGACTTTGGTGCCCGTTCCCGGAGCGGTGCTGCCTTGCTGCTGCCTTCGTGGAACAGGGCCAAGGGGCTGTGGGAACCGCAGGGAGCACAGGCTTGTTCAAGCACTTGCTTAAATTCACGGTGCTTTATAACCTCTCTCTCTCATTAGGGCTTGTTTTTTGTGTTGGGTTTTATTGGGGGGGGGGGGGGGTGCGGGGGGGGGCGCTGAATTCTGTAGGGTTTTGCATGCCACTGTCCTCTGAGAGCTTCCCAGTCATGCATTAAGCAGCGTGACTAACGCCTCTCTCATGTGGTTCAGTCTCTCTCGCACTCTCCCCGTAGGGAGAATTGTATGTTGTTTTGGGAGGGGTTTTTATTTTTAAGAGCTCCGTGCCCCGCCAGCAGGTCGGAAAAAAAGGTGCCTGGCACTGGCGAAGAAAGTGTGGGATGCTCCTTAGATCCCATGGGAAAATAGCCCGGTGCCTTGGACTGGCCCCTGGGAAGGCTCTGTCTCCTGCACAGACGTGCTCTTCCCTGGTGGTGGAGGCTTCCGCCTCCTCCTCCTCCTCCTCACGCCCAGCTCTGCGCTGTGTCATTCGCACCCCGAGGCACCGAGCAGGATTCCTTACCCGGCCAACCCCGGGCCCCCCACATACCCCCAGCAGTCCCTTGCCATGGTGCTGCTCAGGTTCCCAGACCCTCTCTTCCTCCAGCCTCCCTGTTTGGGAGGTTTCCTTCACCTGTGGGAATGGGGCTCGTGTTCAGGCCCTGTTCCCATTTCCGGAGCAGAAGGCACGGGTGCTGGGCACCCCTGGGTGACTCCCTTCCTCCTGGCACAGGGTTCCTGGCCTTTCAGGCTCCCCGGGCCCTCCTTCCCGGCTCAGTCAGGGCCATGTGAGGCATCGCCCAGCGCTGGGACTTTCACCTTTACCTACGATCTTCCACCTCCCATCAAGGCTTAGTCAGGACTGGCGCTACGTCATCATCAGCCTGGCCCAGCATAGTGCAAACAGGCTTGTGCAAACAGCCCAGCGGCAGGCGCGGCTCTGACTCCCAGCCAGGGCATCCTCCGGGACCACCGTCCCAGAGGCTGGGGCTGCCTGTCACCCCGCCCTTCTCCCCGTCCTTGCTGCACAGCCATTCCCAAAGGGAGCGCGGGGCAGTGGGGTGACGGAGCTCAGGGTGGGTTTGGACACCCCGTGAAGGCAGGTGGATGCGTGTTGGGGGGGGGTCAGTGTGAGTGCACACGCATGCTGCGGGCAGACACGCGTGACCCAGCCTGGGCATGCCACACGTACCCGGTGCCAGTGCCCCCAACACGGGGTGACATCACCCGGTGGTGACAGGGGCGTGTGCGCATGCTCCCCCTGCGCAGGCACATGCATTGCTTGGTGCACACACACGTGCAAGAATGCAAACTGGTGCACAGGCTGCCCCTGTGCAGGCACGGCTGTGCTCCTCACAGGGCGTGCAGACGTGTGGCACACCTTGCTAAGGCACATGTGTGCCTGTGTGTGCTTTCTGCTATGGACACGGATGCATTCATGCCAAGTGCAGACACATGCATGTGCATGTATGTGCACATGTATGTGCATGGCTGGGTTCTCCTGGTATCGATGCAGGGGTGCGTTGTGTTTCTGCCCAGCTTCTTACCTCCTCCATCCTCAGCCCTGTGCAGGGATGGAAGAAGGTGTGTTTTCTTCGTCCCTTCCTCCTGGGGACATCCATCTCGGAGGTGCCTGCACACAGCACCAGTCTGGGCAGGTGTACATGTCCTCAGCAAGGTGGGAGTACTGCTGCCCTGCACGAAGGGTGCTCGCAGGACAAGGGAGAAGAGTCAAGCTAGGCTTCAGGACCATCGTTTCATCTCAGGAAACAGAGATGTTTTTACCTGTGGAGGGAGACCTCCTCTCTTCTCTGCCACCCATGAGGCACTTGCCTGTGAGGACGTGGAGGGATGGAGGGACTGGGAGCTTGGTGGCTTGCACAGGGTGTGCCACTTGTTGAGGATCTGCACAATGCCAGGTTAACTGGGAATTGGGAACTTACTATGTAGCACCATGAAGGGGAGATGATGGAGGAGAGCTCGCCCATCCCACAGGCTGGGTGCAGAGCATGGGCGAGTGATGGGAGTGGGGAGAGAGCATTGCTGCTGTGGGGCCATGGCAGATGCCCCACATCTGCCTAAAATCGATGAATTTGCACATCTGTCCAAGAAATAATGTGGCAGTTGATGTTAGAGCACCCAACCACTGTGCTGCCTGGGTGTGAGTGGGCTGGGCTGCACCCTTTCATGCTCACAGCTTGGCAGAAGCTGCCTGGGTGCACCTGGGCCCCAGAGGAAGGTGTGTTCCCAGAATGGAAAGCGGGGGACAGGAAAGCTGGTGTCCCACCACGGCACTAGGCAGAGGCTTGGTGACAGGGCATGTGGCTTGGCGCAGAAGGGGACAGTCTCTGTGGGGCTGGCTGCACGCCTGGCACTGCCTCTGTGGTGTGTGCATACTGGGAGGAGGTTTCCAGTGGCTGGGTGCCTGTGGTGCAGCGTGTGCAGTGTGCGTCTCTGCAATGCAGGGGGGCAGCACTTCTGTCCCTGCCTCTGCAGTGCCTGGGGTGGACATTGGCACCAGGTGGGCAGTGAGCGTGGGGCTGACCCCGTGGGGCAGGGTGGGCACCCAGTTGCATGCCTGCAGTGTCCCAGTCTGGAGTGGGAGGGAATGGGGAAGGAACAGTGTGTGCCTGCAGTGAGCGGAGAGGGATCAGTGTTTGCCGGTGCAGGGTGCGGGGTTGCCTAGTGACTGTGCAGCAGAGGGGAGATGCTGTGCCTACCATTGCAGTGAGCTGGGGCTGTGCAGTGCTGCTGCTCCGGGGGGGGGGAGGCACAGGGCAGACCCTGTGCACCCATGGGGTGCTCCTGCACTGCAGTGCGGGGTGGGCAGTGTCTCCCCCATCCTTCTAATATGGGGGTGGGAAGTGACCCTCTTTCAGCGAGGGGTGCAGGTGGGTGGCAGTGCTCCTGTGCAGTGCCAGATGGATGATGCACTGGGCTCCTGCATCCCTGCAGTGCTAATGGGTGGTGCCTTTGCAGTGCTGGCAGTGCTGCTGTGCCAGCAGCGCAGGGAGGGCACTGCTTGCCCTGGCCAGTGCCCGGTGTCCCTGCAGTGATGGGTGTGCAGTATTCCCTGCAGTGCAGGCAGCATCCTGAATCCCTGCAGTGTTGGGTGGGTGGCAACCCTGCACCCTGCCAGTACCTCGTGTCCCTGCAGTGCTGGGTGGGTGGCAGCCCTGCACCCTGCCAGTACCTCGTGTCCCTGCAGTGCTGGACAGGTGGCAGCCCTGCACCCTGCAGTGCCTCATGTCCCTGAGGTGCTGGGTGGGTGGCAGCCCTGCACCCCAGCAGAGCAGGCAGAGCTCTTGCCCCACTTTTGGTGCTCCTGTTTCTGCAGGGCTGGCAGAGGAGCGCAGTGCCTCTGCGTCCCCGCCGTGCGTGGCAGGCAGTGCCCCTGCAGTGCGTGGCACACAATGCTCCTGTGTTTCTGTGGTGAGAAGCTGTCTCCGAGCCTGGCCGGCTCCCATCGGGTTGCTGGCAGCAGGCTGCGTGCAGTCCACCCTGTTAGTGTGCCTCGTTGGGTCTAATTACAGTTTGCGTGGTGACGAAGAGGGTGGACAGTGGCAGGAGTGGCTTGCTGCGAGTGACAGGAAGCAGGGCTGAGGTTTCGGTGACTGGGTGTTGCAGGAACTTCGCAAGCTGGGACGGGTCCTCCCGGGCACTTCACTGGTGGAGGCTGCCAGGAGACAGCGGCTGGGGCCAGCTCTCTGTGCCCCTAAAAGCCCTTTGCCTTTGCTGGGGGGAGGCTGCTTGGGGACCACGCACAGTCCTGCATGGCACAGGGGGTGCACGCAAAAGGGTACAGTCATGTAGGTGGGCTGGGGCAGTTCTGGGGTCTTGGGGCTGCCTAACCTCCGGTGTCTGTATCTCCTTCCAGCTCCCCTGCAGTGCAGGATGAAACCACTGGCATCCTGCCTGGGCCTGTGGCTCCTCTTCCAGCTCCCTGCCCTGGTCTCCGGGACGCGTGTGGTCTACAAAGTGCAAGAGGAACAACCCCCCAACACCCTCATAGGGAGCCTGGCCTCCGACTACGGCTTCCCAGATGTGGGACACCTCTACAAGCTGGAAGTGGGGGCCCCATACCTACGTGTGGACGGCAAGACTGGGGACATCTACACCACAGAGACCTCCATTGACCGGGAGAGCTTGCGTGAGTGCCAGCACCTCCTGCCCGGAGAACCCTGCTTCCTGGAGTTTGAAGTGTCCATCACTGACTTGATCTTGAACAGCAGCCCACGCCTGCTCGAGGGGCAGATAGAGGTGCTCGATATCAATGACAACACCCCCAACTTTGCCTCGCCCGTTCTCACCCTGTCCATCCCCGAAAACACCAACATTGGGACGCTCTTCCCCATCCCCCTGGCCATGGACCGGGACTCGGGCCCCAATGGTGTTGCCTCCTACGAGCTGACAGCTGGTCCAGAGGCGCAGGAGCTCTTTGGGCTGCAGGTGGCTGAGGATCAGGAGGAGAAGCAGCCGCAGCTCATCGTCATGGGGAACCTGGACCGTGAGCAGTGGGACTCCTATGACCTGACCATCAAGGTGCAGGACGGAGGCAACCCACCACGGGCGAGCAGCGCCCTGCTCCGCATCACCATCCTGGACATGAACGACAACGCACCCAAGTTTGAGAAGGCCCTGTACGAGGCGGAGCTCTCTGAAAACAGCCCCATGGGGCACTCTGTCCTCCAGGTGAGTGTGGGGGGCTTTCTTCTCCTTCCCAGCTTGGCTGCACTGGGGACAACCCAGGGAGCGTTTGTGGGGTAGCGTGCTGCGGGTTCCTCAGGGGAGGAGGGTGCCTAGAAGGGTTGTGTGCTGTGGGACCCCACCTTGTCAGCTGGGGCCACAGGCAAGCAGGTCCCCAGTGTGTTGCAAGGTTGGAAAGGATGCACAGGAATGATGCAGGTGATGGTGGGGTGGCTGCAGGACAGGACTGAGGGGCTGTGGCAGGGACGACGGGTGCGTGGCAGCAAGGTTATGGGGAGCGCTGGGACCCCAGGTCCAAGGGGGAGCCTGGCTTCATGCCAGACTGGTCTCAATGCTGCCCACAGACAGAGGCGTTCCCTCCGCCGCTCCATGGAAACTTGAAGTCACACGGGAGATGGGGAGGGGGGACAGGCAGCATCTCTACTGCCTCTCTGGAGGGGCTGCCCATGACCCCAGGGGTGCCTTGCTGTCTGCAGGGGCTGGAGGCTCTGCCCTGTCTCAGGCAATGGCACAAACTGTCCCAGGGAACCCGAGGGGGTTGGATCTCAGTGGATTTGGCTTGGAGGGGGCATTGAGATGATAGTAGCCGACATCTGTTTATCTGCAGCTGCCATCTTAATAAGCGGAGCGTGGCCAACTCTCATCTGCTTGCTAATTCTGATGTGAATTTTTTTAAGAATTCATTTTTCACTGTTAAGAGAATGGAAGTTGGAAGCAGATAAGGGAGCTGCACGGCCGGGAGGAGAATGGGCTGCGATGCCGTGGCTGCCATTGCTCAGCTTTTATCTTTCAGGGGGAAAATGACTTCCTCTTTTTTTTGTGAGTGGAGGTAAAAGGTGGAATTTACATTTAACAACTTTCGTTCCCCATCCAAATCTGCTGAGCAAGATAACGGCGGAGCAGCAAATGGTGCAGAGAAGAGGCTGCTCGGAGAGCCGATTAGGGAGGCAAATGTTAGACAAACCTCATCTTCTTTAGAAAGCAAATAATAGGCGTAGAGGCAGGTTTATGTGAATGCAGAGCTCCTGACGGGCGCTCAGGGATGGCTGGTGCTGTGCAGGGCTTAGGCAGCCCCATTCCCTGCCTGGCTGCATCCCTGAATGCCAGGATGGAGTTGCTGCGGCTCTGTGCGTGCATCCTCACCTCCCTCCCCATCTTCTCCTCAAGCCTATATTCAGGGAGGGTTTTGCAGAGCTGGTACAGCCAGAGCTTGTCCTCCTTCCACACTGCTGCCTGGGTCGTGGCAGCAAGGGTTCCCGTAGGATTCCCTGCATGCCGGGAGGGGAGCCGGCTGACCGGCTCAGCCGGTTTCACCGGAAGAGCAAGGAGAAGCCTCTGTGCTGGAGGGCCGCTCCCAGCTGCTCTGCCGGTCCCAGGCTCTGCCCATAGTCCTTGGCCCCAGAAGAGGAAATCCTGGTTTTTCTCCACCAGCCATCCCCCAAGGCAGTGTGGCGGTTTGCCCTCCTGCTCATCATTTCTCCTTTCATCCCCCAGGTGAAAGCCAACGACTCAGACCAGGGTGCCAATGCTGAAATCGATTACTCCTTCCACCAAGCCTCGGACATGGTGCGCCGGCTGCTGCGCCTGGACCGCGCCACAGGGCTCATCACCGTGCAGGGGCCCATCGACCGTGAGGACGTCAATATCCTCAAGTTCTCTGTCATGGCCAAGGACAAGGGGGCCAACCCCAAGAGTGCCCGCACCCAGGTGGTGGTCACTATCAAGGACATGAACGACAACGCACCCTCCATAGAGATACGGGGCATCGGGCTCGTCACCCACCAGGATGGCATGGCAAACATCTCGGAGGATGTGCCAGTAGAGACAGCAGTGGCTCTGGTGCAGGTGTCCGACCGAGATGAAGGTGAAAACGCTGTGGTGACCTGCGTGGTGGCTGGTGATGTCCCATTCCAGCTGCGGCAAGCTAGTGAAACAGGGAGTGACAGCAAGAAGAAATACTTCCTGCAGACCACCACGCCACTGGACTACGAGTCAGTGAAGGAGTACACAATTGAGATTGTGGCGGTGGATTCGGGGAACCCACCCCTCTCCAGCACCAACTCTTTGAAGGTGCAGGTGGTGGACGTGAATGACAATGCGCCCGTCTTCAGCCAGAGCTTCACCGAGGTGGCCTTCCCTGAGAACAATGAGCCCGACGACCTGGTGATGGAGGTGAGTGCCAGTGATGCTGACAGTGGCTCCAACGCCAAGCTGGTTTACTCCCTCGTGACGGACCCCTCCTCCAAGGGCTCCTTCACCATTGACCCTGACTCTGGAGAGATCCGGGTGAAAGCGGTGCTGGACCGAGAGCAGCGGGAACGCTATGAGTTCTTGGTGGTGGCGGCAGACAAGGGCAGCCCCAGCCTCAAGGGCACAGCGTCTGTGGCCATCAATGTCATGGACAGGAATGACAACGACCCCAAGTTCATGCTGAGCGGCTACAACTTCTCAGTGATGGAGAACATGCCACCCCTCAGCCCCGTGGGCATGGTGACGGTGATTGATGCTGACAAAGGAGAAAATGCCCGCATCCAGCTGTCAGTGGAGCAAGACAACGGGGATTTTGTCATCCAGAATGGTACTGGCACCATCCTCTCCAGCATCTCCTTTGACCGGGAGCAGCAGAGCACGTATACGTTCCGACTCAAGGCAGTGGATGGTGGGGATCCTCCCAGGTCTGCCTACGTGGGGGTGACCATCAACGTCTTAGATGAGAATGATAATGCCCCCTTCATCACTTCGCCATCCAACGCCACCTACAAACACATCCTGCCCCACACCAGCCCTGGCCAGCAGGTGAGCAAGGTCAAGGCAGAGGACATTGACTCTGGCGTCAACGCAGAGCTGACCTACAGCATCACGGGAGGCAACCCCTTCGAACTCTTCCAGATCTCCCCGCACAGTGGAGACATCACCCTGGAGAAGGAGATCCTGCGCAAGCACCATGGCCTACACCGCTTGGTAGTGCGTGTCAACGACAAGGGCAAGCCCTCACGGCACGGCACAGCGCTGGTGCACTTCTACGTCAACGAGACCCTGGCCAACCGCACGCTGCTGGACACGCTGGTGGGGCACAGCCTGGACACGCCGCTTGACATCGACATCGCCGGAGACCCTGAGTACGAGCGCAGCAAGCAGCGAAGCAACATCCTCTTCGGAGTCATCGCTGGCATCGTGGCCGTCACCCTGGTCATCGTGCTGGTTGTCCTGGTGCGCTACTGCCGTCAGCGGGAGGCCAAGAGCGGCTACCAGGCAGGCAAGAAGGAGACCAAGGACCTGTACGCACCCAAGCAGGCCAGCAAGAGTGGTAAGAGCAAGAACAAGGTGAAGAAGAGCAAGTCTCCGAAGCCGCCCAAGCCCACAGAGGATGAGGAGGAGACGGGGCTGCAGAAATCCCTCAAGTTCAACCTCATGAATGACTCCGTCAGTGACAGCCCCCGAATCCACCTGCCCCTCAACTACCCACCGGGCAGCCCTGACCTGGGTCGCCACTACCGCTCCAACTCGCCGCTGCCCTCCATCCAGCTGCAGCCACAGTCGCCCTCTGCCTCCAAGAAGCACCAAGTGGTGCAGGACCTGCCGGCCACCAACACCTTTGTTGGCACCGGGGACAACAACTCGACGGGCTCCGAGCAGTACTCGGACTACAGCTACCGCACCAACCCCCAGAAATACACCAACAAGCAGGTAGGAGAGCTCATCCTGCGGCCGGCAGCCGCCCCCCCCCCTGCACCGGGGACCCATCTGGACAGAGGTGTGGGAGTGAGCGTGGACTGGTCCCCAGCCCTGCATGTGTGGCCTGGGGGGCTGGCAGAGGACTACCCTGGAGCCGAGCCACGGAGCCTGGTCGTGGGGAGGGGAGGGGATGGGGACGGTGGAGGAGGGGGAGGACAAAAAAACTGTCCTGTCAGAGCGCCCAGGGGCTGGGTCCTGGCGGCGCTACCTGGGTGATGGTGATGCGATGGGCACTGCATGCGTGTGCCTCTGCATGTGGAGCTCGGGGGAGGGAATCCCACCCACCCAGGTCCCCCGTGGGGGACTGGCTCTAAGAGCACCTTGGAGGGCACTGCCTGCCCTCCCACCCATCCCTTCGCTTGGGCTCACTTGTGGGGAGGAGGGACTGGTCCTGCTCCTGCCACAGCTCTGCTGCTCTTCTCCAGCCCTGCCCCATCTGGGGAGCAGTGAGGAAGGCACCAGCCATGCTGTGGCCAGCTTGGCTCTGCTGGTGCGGCTGAGCCTTTCATCGCCCCTGTGCAAAAGCTCCCTGAAAGGGAGCTTTGCCCCGGCTGTGGCTGCCCAGGCAGGTGGGGCTGGGTGGAGGATCAAAGTGCTGCCTTTTTCTCAGGCTCAGGCTCTGCTTCCCTTGGGCTTGGGCCCTCTGCCATAGCCAGCACGGTGAAAACCGGGCTTCCCTTTGGTTAGCATCGGGCCCGGAGCTACAGCTCTTTGGGAGCCGTGCAGAGGAGGAGAGCGGATCCAGTCCCAGCAGCTGGGATGCTTCCAGGCAGAGTGGGTCCTGCCATGCCCCAGGGCTGGGGCTGGGGGCTGGAGGAATGGGGCACCGGGGTCTCTGCTGCGTGCTGCGGTCGGGTCACTGCTCTTGGTCTAGCCGGGGGGTTCTGCTGCGTGTGGGGCTGGGTGGAGGCAGGTCTTGGCTGTGGATGGGGAAGGGGCTGCTGGCTGGTGTGCACTGGAGCTTGGTGCTGTCCCAGGATGTGATGGGACGAGCCCGGAGCTTGCGGGACCCTCTTAACCTCGGACTGTCTGGCCAGTTAGCTTGCACCACGTTTCTGCTTTGGCGCCTGTCGGGTCTGTCCTTAACTAGCTAGGGAGGGAGAGAGGGGATGAGTGCCTGCAGCTTTGCCTTCCTCCTGGGGCCCCCTGGGTTAGGACCACCCACTGCCCGCCGTGCTGTACCCTCTGTGCCCTGCGGAGACCCCTGCTACCTCCTTTGTATCCCGGTGAGTGGCAGGCTGGGCTCCTGCCATGGGGCTGAGCTCAGCTGCCCTGTTTGATTTGACTTCAATAAAGTTTTCTATTTTTGACCGGTTGTGCCTTATTTTCCCTGCTGCCCCTGAAGATGTTCTTGCTCCCAGGAATTTCCCAGGCATGTTTTTCACATCCTTGGCCTCTGGAGCACCCAGGCCCCATGGCGCCCAGAGGTGATGCTCATGCAGGCCAGCTATCCCCACAAGCCCTCCACCCTGCCCCTAGAGTGGTCAGTCCAGAGCTGTCCCAGTACTGACCACCTCCCCTCCCCATATTGACATCTTCCATCTCCATTCACTGCCTGGCCCTCTAAGCAGACAGCTTCCCCCTGAACACAGTTCACAGCACATGCATGTACACAGACACATGTGTGTGGACACGGAGCCCATCTGAGCTACGGACCAGCCAGCCTAGCTGTCTCCCACCCCAACATCCCCCTACGCAGCTTCTCCTGGTTCATCCCCACATCCTTTTGAGGCCCACTCCTGTCCCAAAACCAGCACATGGAGGAGCAGATCCCCTCCCCTGCACAGTGCCTGGCTAGCATGACCCAAATCCCGCCAGCCAGGGCTGGAAGATGCCTGCCTCTCACCTGACGCAGTGCTGGAATCAGGACGCACGTTGTTGCAGATGGAGTTTGGGTGCGTCAGCAGCAATGGGGGGGGAAGCAGCTGAAACAAGGGGCTCCCTCCACCATGGGGTGCAATGGGCACCCCTGCAGCCAAGGAGAGGTTGTCCCAGACAAGCTTGCTGGCGGCAGTGGGGCTGCGGGAGGGCGATGGAGCCAAGCAGCCACGCTCCCCATAAAGATGGCTTTGCACCCCACCCACCCCCAAGGGCAGGCTGGGGGTGATGCTGCTGCTGTGGGGCTTCCTGAGGCTCTTGTTTCCAGCAGGCTGGAGAGAAGATGGATCCTGGTAGGCAGGAGCAGCTCAGCATCCTTTCCCCAGGATCTGGATGGAACCATCCTACATCCCCTTCCCTCCAGCTCAGGGACCCCCCTCCCCAGCTGCACCTCCCTCTTTCTCATGGCCTTTCTTTCAAACCTGGGCAGACATCCCTGCGCCTGTCACACCAGCTTCACCTCTTCCCCAGGGGCTCCAACCGGCCGCACCAGGCTGCCAGGGAAGAGGAGGTCTCATGCTGGGAGAGATTAGATCATCCAGGGAAACCAGTGGTTCTGGCTTTGGTGGTTTCAGCCCTGTGCCAGCCTTGGCTCTCACAGCCTCCTAGTTTGTTTTGCTAACAGCATAAGGTTTTATCTTGAACCGTCCGGGAAGTGTCTGGGCCTCCTAGGCAGGCAGGGCTGGGACCTGCGGGGAGATGCGATGGCTGCAGAGGAGGAAAGGAGACACCAGCAACCACCTAAATAACTAGTCCCTGCGGGGCTGGGCAGGGCAGTCTGGGGGCTTGGCTCCACATTGCTATCTGCTTCCCTTTGGGAACTTTCTGAGAGAAATTTCCCTTCTTTCCTTGTCCTCAGCAGCTCTTTGATGAACCTGGGGCGAGAATGCAACCTCTCAGATGCTGGTGTGGGGAGTGCCTCTGTTCTTTCCAAAGCCTGTCTCCCAGGCTCCATCCATCCTTGGGGATTTTTCTTATACCAGGGTGGGCTGTGACACGTCCTTTCCTGGCTGTGCAAACCTGAGGTTGCACTGGGTCCTTACAGCCCCCCCATCCCACCCATATTAGACGCTGGCTGGAGCCGTGTTCACTTCGTCATGCAACTGTGAGCTCAGCAGAGGTGCCTGCACCTGCCTGCAGGCTCAGGAGCACGGTGCAGCATTAATTATTCTCTGCAGGGTGGGGGGATAAGGGGAATATTCTAACTGTAATAGAAAGAAATGAAATCATCTTGTTTTTGAATTTAGCTCAGAGTCTCCATAAATTACAGGTTTAGGTGTTGGCAGATGTCTGGGAAAGTCTCCTACTGTCCTGGGTCAGTGGATTTTCTCAAGGTCATTCACATGGAATGAGCTAATAAATGGATCCTGTGAGGAGCTGCAGATGGAGCTGAGGGTTCATGGGGGACCTGCCCTGTTTTTCCCCCAGTTTTGGAATGACACTGTGCTGGGAGCAGTTCCCAGGCACTGCAAATCGGCTCCTGCCCCAGGGATCCATTGCGCTCGGTTCAGGTTTGGCTCTGGCGTGCAGAGCCTCAATGAGGTGGCGTGTCTGTGGGGCATGTCTGTGGGGTCCCGGGGGCCGTGGCTTGTGAGCGTCAGTGGGGAGCTGGGGGAGCACAAGAAGGGGTGAGGGGTGGGTCGTACGCTGTGCTGAGGAGTTGGTGGGGACGCTGAACATGACAGGAATGTGCAGTGGCTCCTGGCAGGTCCGTGCTGGGGGGGAGGCTTGGATTTCTGGCAGAGAGGAGTTCCTGTGCCTGGGAGAGCACTGTAGGGCTTTTGGGACCCCAAAATGAAGAGCTTCAGCCACGGGAGACGAGCAGCCCCGTGGTACAGCCTGGCCTGTGCAGCCAGAGACAGCGTGGGTGTGCGCAGGCTGTGCCACGGGCGGAGGTGACAGCAGGCCGTGCTCAATGCGTGGGACGTGGCGGCAGGGTGCTCACAGCCTGCACCCCACAGAGAGGGGCACGTGGTGTCTGTACAGGCTGCGTGGAAGGGCTGGGGGGCGCGGGGGTGTGCAGCCTGTGTCCTCACCGGGAGTACAAGCTCTGTCCCCAGAGGAGATGGCAGCGGGGTGCGAGCAGCTTGTGCTGCAGCGGGAAGGGGTGTGTGTGGGGGTACACAGCTGGTACCACAGGGTGATGTGGCACAGGGTTATGTGCAGGCTGCACTGGGGGGGAGGGGTGGCAGCAGGGTGTACACAGCCTGTATGTGGTGGGAGGTGACGGCAGGGGGGTGTACATGGCGTGCAGCCTTGGGCAGGTGCTGGTTCCTCTGTAGCAGCGTGTTGATGAGGAGGTGGCAGTGCTTACTGTCCCTATCCCATCAAGGAGAGCATCCTGTCTATCCTGCCTGACAGTCCCCAGCCCCACGAGCGCTTGGGACCTTGTCCCTCGCTCCCTGAATGCTCACCGAGCCAGCGCTACCTGCCTGGGGCTCCTCATGTTGGGCTGCACTGCCTGGGTGCCTTGCAGTTTTGGCTGGGTTCCCTCTTCCCACCCTGCCAAGCCAGAGGCGGCTCATTCTTCCCTGCCCTCCTCTTCCTCTCCCTTCCCTGCTCCACAGGGTCTCCCCCAATCAATGCCCTTGGAGCCAGCACTGGTTTGTGGTGAACATAAGGTTTCCCTAGCTGGCATCGGGGGCGACTTCTCCTTTCTTCCCACCCCCTTCCCCTCTCCATCCCTCTTTCCTGATCCTCTGCTCGTGCAGTGACCTCCCCTTCCCTGTTGCTTCCCCCCCCTCCCCATCAGTGTCTCCTGACGGGCTGTCTGCTGGCCCCGGTACAGAGGGATGCTGAGCACTCGGCAGTGCAGTGCTGAGTCCCTGGCTGGCTCTGCCAGCCGAGCTGTGGATCCTCTGTGCGATGAAAGCACTGGCTGTGTGGGCAGCCGCTGGGTCCAAGCCGTGCTGATTGATATTCCCAGCACCGCTCTGCCCGCTCGGCCGGGCTCTCAGCTGCAGTGCTGTTCCCTGTGCGCACAGAGCAGCCTGGAGCGGGGCCCAGCCCTGCAGCCCGCTTCATCCCTCCCCCAAATCCTGGGGCAAAACCCGATGCCGAGGTGGAGTGTGTCCCTGGGTGCTTTGTGGTCCCTCCACCCAGGAAGCAGCCAGGATGCTGTGGATGGGGTGAAGGGTGGAGGGTGGGATGTAGCTGGAGGGGGTGGAGGGTGGGGTGCTCTGGGTGAGGATGGAGATGTTCTGGGATGGGATGGAGAGGAGGCTGGGGTAATGAGAGGGTGCATGATGTAGGGGGTAATGTGAGGGTGCATGATGTAGGGCAGGATGGGGTGGGGTGTAGCGAGGGGGAGTGAGAGCTAGAGGATGCCAGAATATTGTGTACAGTGCTGGGTCAAGGAGGACAGGGAGCTACTGGAGAGGGTACAGAAAAGAGCTCTGGAGATGCTGAGGGGAGCAGAACATCTCTTTAATGAAGAGAGGATGAGGGTCTTGGGGCTTTTTAGCCCAGAGAAGACTGAGGTGGGATCTTACCAATGCTTGAACCCCCATCCACTTGAGGGGTGGATGCCAAGAGGATGGGCTCAGACTTTGTTCGGTGGTGCCCAGGGACAGGTCAAGAGGTGATGGGCACAAACTGGACTAGAAGAAGTTACACCTAACCATGAGGAGGAACTTCTTCACTGGGAGGGCAGCAGAGCCCTGGGCCAGGCTGCCCAGAGAGGTTGGGGAGTCTCTATCTCTGTAGGCATTCAAACCCCATGATCCTGTACACTGCCCTGTGCAGCCTGCTCTGTGTGATCCTGCTCTGGATCACAGGGGGTTGGACTGGATGATCTCCAGAGGTCTCTGCCAACACAAACCATTTTGTGATTCTGTGATTGTGGAGCAAAGGGGTGCAGGGCAGCCCTGTGCCCGGGCGCTGTGCTGGCTCAGGGTGGGGAAGGCAGCCCCAGGAGGGTGTGGGGCAGCAGCAAAGAGGGGGATGCTGTGTACAAGAGATGTGTCGGCTGTGCTGGGGTGGGCAGCAAAGAGCAGGAGCTGCCCTACATGATCTGTGGGGTCTCGGACGTTCGGGCCTTGCAGTATGCTGCCAAATCTCTCTTCTTTTACAGGCCACACCCTGTGCCCTGCCCAAGCACCTTCCTCCCCCTCCAACGCTCCGTCCCCACACATACCAGCCGTGGGAGAGCACCTGCCCACGAAACCCAGGGCACAGCCCATGCTCATGGGAGAGCCGTGCTCACCGGTTAGTCCAAGCTGCAGTTACACAACCCGAGCTCTGCGCTTGTGACAACCACGATGGTGGATGGAGATTACTCCACAAGGGACTCTGCCTGCTGTCCCTGCTCCTCCAGTGCCCCAGGAAGCATGTAGAGCAGGATTGATCATGGGCGAGGAGGAGCCTGGCTGCAGGGCCACAGGCCACCTCAGGTCCCCCTCTTCTTGCCACCACCCCTGATGCTGGCTGCAGCATCCACCAGTCCAACCTGGATGAAGCCCAGTTGTGGTCTCACCTCTGAGAGACGCAGACCCACCCAGACTCCCCCCAGTAGGTCCCCCACTGACCTTGTCTTGTCTCTGGCTTTCTGGATGTCTCAGTGTGCACCCCTGAGAACCTGCTTTATCCCACCAGCAGTACAGGTTTCTTTTCCTAGTGTGTTTGAGAGGACAAGGGGAAGAGGTCAGACAAAGGCACAGGAAGACAAAACAAAAAAACATCTTGTTTTGCACCACTGTCTTCCCATGGTGGAAGCTGTTTGCTGCCTTGGTCCTGCAGATGCTCACAGGAAGGAGTGGGTGGGAGAGGAGGCTTGTGGCAGTGACCTGCTAGGAGGGAAGGAGAAAGCTCGTGCTTATCTCATCCTTTGAATCCATTTTGGCATTCACAGCCATGCTTTGTGGATCCTGCCTGAAGATGACCCTGCCCCAAGAGGTAAGCATCCTTCTGAGCACCTCTTGCAAAACACCTGCCTCCTGTTGTACTATCTAAACTGCTGGGCAGCACCGATCTGGGCAGGTCTCATCAAAGCTGTCATTAGACCCATCATTTTGGGAGGGCACCTCCTCACCACCTCTCCCTTGGAACTGATCTTGCTCTGTGTGAAGCTCTCGGAGCCTTGTGCCCTGATTCAGCTCCTCAGAGATATCTCTAAAGGCCCCAGCAACCTGAAAGCCTGGAGCTATTTAGCTCCCCCGTGTCCTGGTTTTCACATGCTCCAAACTCCCTGATGCTCTTGAGCAGCTGGAAAGCTGCTGCCAGGGAGACTCTGACAGATATCCATTCCTGCTGTGAGGGGGGAACTTCTTGTCTGAGCCCAGGACTGAGATCCTGCTCTAAATGTCTTGCTAATGTGATGTCTGATGTTCCTCTTACACTAATCTGTTAATCTTTCTGCTTCTTCATCAAAAGCTCTCAAGCCCAATAGAAAGTGAAATGAGTGTTTCAGATGTTTGAAGAGCCCTTCCTTATTATTCAGGCTAGGCAAGACCTTTTGGGGTGTTTTGATTCAAGACCCTGGGAGTGCCTGGAGGAGCTCAGGCTGGTTTCTATTCCAAGGATTTCAAGTAGATCACAGTTTGTTAGGGACTATTAGGACTTTTCTTGCCCAGAGAAGAGAGCTCAGAAACCTCTAATGTTCAGGAATAATTTTCTGAAGCCAGGATCTACAAGGTCTGGCCCAAGGACTTGACAGCTCACCTAGGATTTGAGAACACAAAGCTGTCCTCAGCTCATCCATACCAGGGGTCCTGTGCCAGTGAGGGTGGTAATGCCAGATAAGTGGCCTTAACAAGCCTTCAAATATTCTCTCTCCTGTTTGATCTCTCCAAATGAAGGCTTGTCTTACCTGTCCTTAGGTTACCTGCAGGTTGGTTGCAGACCATCAAAGTAGAGGGCTCTGCTCATGCCTAGGGCATGAACTTAGGGAATAGACACAGTTCCTTGGCCAAGCAGGAGAAGCTTCTGCCCTTTGCCCATGGAAAAAGAGGCAGTTAGAAAACAGGGCTGGCACCAGTGGAAAATTTTCAATGTGAAAAGAAATCAGCAAGAATTGTTATTTTTAATTTTCTTTTTTCTGTTTTGGCTGAAGTCAATCAACAGATAGAGGTGCAGAAATAAAGCTTTATTTTTCCTTATCATTTCTAAAGGCACAATTCTGACCAACCTTTGTGAATTTAGGTTGGTATTTAATTCTTGGCTGGAATTCTGAACTGAAAGTTACCTTTGCAAGAGCATCAGTTTTTCATTTTCCCATCTCAGCAAAGTTATCCCCCCTGCCCCAACTTTGACACAAGAAGCTCACTTGACAAATGATCTGATTTCAACAAATTGACATTTTTTCTATGCAGAGTGTTCTGCTGAAGCATTCCTGGGTTGTTTGGGCTTTTGTTTTTTAGAATCCTGAGTCTAGGGCTTGGCACCCCCTGAGCTTTCAATACTATATGTCAGCTCCACTGGGTGCAACTGGGAGCCAGATTAGCTCATTATTTTCCCAGCATTAACTTTCCCACTCTACAGCTGTTGGATTCCCCAAGGGCTTTATTCAAGTGTTAGTCCCAGTCCTGGAACCTTTTTCTCCCTGGGATCTTCAGATGGTTTTAATGTGATTATGAGACCTCCTTCTGCGTCCAGAGCAATTTCTGCTCTATAAGGACTATCTACAAAATGGCTCTATTATCAGGCTGAAGGTGATAGACATTTCAGGACACCACGGTCAGTCCAATTTAGACATTATTCCATAAAGATTATGACCCCTTTAGATTTTATGATTCACCCTTCAGATGATTTATTTCCATATTTTCCTTTCCAGTCTTCATTTCACCCAAAGAAAAGCAAAATTGAGCATCCTGGATGGGCTCAGAGCTCTGATAGGCTGAGAGGTTAGGCAATCTCTGTCCTGAGGCTGTCTAAATGGGTTTCTAATTGTGTTAGATCCTGCTATGAGTTAGATAAATTCGATCTGACCAGGCAGGTTGGCACAGGGCTTTGGCGGCTTCTTTGAGCATCATGCAAATTTCAGGAGGCTTCAGGGCACCTACGTGGAGGCAGCCCACATTTTACCCAGATTTATTCATTAAATAGTGCCTTGGGATCTGATGTCCATTTTGGGATGGCTGCTCTGCTATCATCCTTTCAGCAGGACTTGTAGCACCTCTTCACAAGGTCAGCACTTGCTAATTGCCAGCCATGGGAGCAGTGGGAACTTGGAAGGCTTGCTTTCAGATAATACCTGGGTTTGGGTGGTGCCATGTGTCTCTCCTCCAGTTGTGGGTTCCTTCTCCAGCTTCATTTGCCAGCAGTGGAAGAGCTGAAGGGGTGCTGGGCACAACACTCACATAAGATGCTGGGATGGGGATGGATACAAGGATCTGGGGGCAGTGTGCAGCCATAAAACAAGGTCTCATGAACATCAGATGGACCAGGACTGTCAGCCCCATTGCTTATGTGCCTTGTGCAACTGCTGCAGCTGCGATGGAGGTGATCCCAGCAAATCCTCAGACTGATAGATGAGAAAACTGGGGTTTTAATCCTGCTAGTAGTCCTGCCTGGAACTGCCAGTGCTCCTTTGGAGACACCACCTTCAATGAGGAAATTTTGGGAAGGCCTGAGCAGGTATTTTGGAATGCAGGAGGGGTCTTATATTTGTGCATAGACATTTTGTTTAGAGCTGGGTCCATCGATCTCCCTGCCTTGTTTGTGCTGGCTGGAGATCCAGACAAGCAGCTGTCCTGACTGGAGATCCCATCCTTCTCTTGTCTGAGGACCAGAGGGGAGAGAAGGGAGAAGCACGGTCCCTGAGTGTGTGTGGAGGGTTATTGTAGGTGCCCAGGGGCTGACACTAGCATTTGCCTTATGCAAACACTCTCCCTCATCCTCCTCAGTGCCATGGAGCATTCTGAGCTCCTCACATCACAGGTATGGCAGCATGAGGGTGGGTGAGGAGAAGAGGATGCTCCTAGGGGAGTTTCTTCTCCAAAACTCAGTGCAGTGGCTGGACAGTGTGCTGCTGGGGTAGCATGGGAAGGGATGAGAAGACCTATCTGCTCTGACCCCATCCTCACCCCACAACCAGCAGAAGCCCATGCTGTTGCTCAGATGAGCTGTAAACTGGTTGGCTGTTTCCTCCTGACCCTGATTCCTAGACCCAGGGCATGACCCTGGATGGTTCTTGGCAGTTCAGGTCCAGCTTTCCTCAAGGCTTGCCCTGGTTTCCATGGGCATACTGTTCCCCTCAGCCCCCTGCTCCTCTCCAGCCATGACACCAGCAAATACAGTCATTCCCCCATGCAGCAGAGCCTCCATCCATGAAAAGTCGTTTGGGGCACGGTCCCTGGGCTTATCTTTGTTTTTGTTGTTGTTTTCACTAAGGGGGGATGTTGCATAGCTCCAGGTTGGTTTGTAAAAGAGAGGGGTGCTTGGATTCATCCGAAATTGAGTAACTCCCGTGCTACAATGGCTCCCTTGTCACTTATTTTTATATTCTGGGCATTGGGTCTGACATTGCCTTTCACTTGCAGCCCTGTGAGTTGCTGCATTGTGGTGGCTGTTGGGGAAGCAAACTCCTTTGGCAGCTGGCTGAAAGGCTTCGGGCATGTGGGGAGGCTGCCAGATGAGCCCCCCCACACCCCCCCCCCACCAGCCAAGGATGCTGCAGCAGCGAGGTAGTTAACACTCCCGGTATTTCCACCGCTCCAAAGTTAATGGGCGCTCGGGGAGGGGGGTTGGAGGGTGGGGGAGAGAGGGATGTTCACCTCCGTTGGGGATTGTGTTGCAGGAAAAGAGTGCCCGGGGCAGATTTTTTAAGGGTTCTTTTGTGAGCAGCTCAGTGGAGCCGCATCTCCGGGTGATGCCGCGCGTCTGGGAAGGGTGGGGAAGGGAGGGGGACCGTGCGGCCCCCCCCCCCCCTTCCCCCGCCACACTGCTGGTGTTTCGGCGGAGTTTTGCGAGGAGAATCAGTTTGTTGCGGGGCGCGGCGAGAGCTGGAGGGGGCTGAGGAGGGAGGGGGGGGGGGTCCCTTTGGTGTGTGTCCCCTCCCCAGCATCCGTGGGTGGGGACCCTCCTGGTAGAGAGCATCAGACCAGAGGAGCCCCTTGGCAGGGGCTTGTATCTGGGGGGATTTTGGGATGTGTAGGGCGGGGGAGACCCCGAGAAAATTTCTCATCAAAGGTACTGTCAGATCAGCCCCCAAAATTGGAGCCGTGGGGGTGAGCCCGGCTCCCCTCCGCCCCGGTGCAGAAGGGCTGTGGCAGATCTCCGGGCAGAGGGAGCTGGTCCAGCCTGGCAGGGGATCGGGACGCACGTACTGAGCTGTGCTCAGCTCGCAGAGGACGCAGCGGATCAGGATGCAGCGTGAAGCTGTGAAATTGGAAAAGGGGTAGAGCGAGGAGCAATTACTCATGTTTTTCTCATAACCCTGCAGGTAGGAGAAGTTCAAGGAAAAAAATTACCAGGCAGCAGATGTAAAAACCGAAGAAAAACCGAAGGGGAAGTGCTTTTCCACGTAGCACATGGGCAGGGAGTTCATTGCTGCAGGATGCCATGGAGGGTGGACTCAGAGAGGCTTCAGAGAGGATGGGGGTCATGAAATGTATGAGCTGCAGAGAGTCCCTGCTCAGGAAAACATAATAATTAAATAAACCAACCCAAATCCCGAGCTGCTGCACAACAGAAACCAGCAGGATTTACCAGGGGATGAATGTCTTCATCAGAGCATCCGGCGCGGTGCTGGGGGCAGCCACCAACCCTCCCTGCCCAAAGTGGGGTACGGGGCTCAGATTGCTCCCTAGGCTGGCACAGGCAGGGTGGATCATCAGGAATGTGAGAGACAGCACCCGGCATCCCTTGAAAGGGATGTTTTCTTCCCCCTGCAATTCCTCAGTGAAGACAAATAGACTTTGCCTCAAATCGCATTCCAGTGCAGCAGCAGCAAAGTGGAGACAGAAGTTAGAAGTAGAAAAACAATAAATACTGGGAGGGGAAAGAAAGGAAAAGGGAGGGAGTGTAGAGCAATTAGTGGAAATGAGTAGTTATGGAGTGGAGAAAATTGACAAGGAAAGCCAAAAACATCGGGGGGAAAATCAATTCTGACAAGCTAAACACAATAAGGAGTCCTTTAAAAAATGTGCTGGGGAGAGGTGGAATCCAGTAATTGTCATTTCCAAATGGAGATTGCAAAATTGTTGATTATGTAGGAAAAAATGCAGAAGTATTTCAATAAATAGTTGTGGTAATTTGGACTGAGGCGTAACATAGGATGCAGAACCAATGCCTTGGTAACCAGCAAAAAATAATCTGCTTGAAATAGTGATATTTAAAATAATCAAATAAAATAATCTCCACCAAAGAGTCTTCAAAGGTCTGGAGAGGGATCTCTCTCTGATCTGGGGTTGTTAATGGTGCTGGGGACCCCAGGATGGGCCAGGAGGAGTGGGAGGGCCATGATGCTGTGAAGCCAGCTGGAATAGTGATGGGGATGCTGTGTGCACCGCACGCTGTCCTCGCCAGCCCCGGGGAACAACTGGATTAATAGCTGAGGCAGGAAACTCAATGATGGAAATAGCACTGACGTCAGCCAACGCAGCTTGATGGGAAGGGATACTGGGCAGTGTCATTACATGACAGGTCCATCTCTTAAGCCTTTCCTTAGGAGTCTGCTCCTGGCCAGTGTGGGGAACAGGATCTGCTCTACCCCTGGGGGGTATGAGCAGAGCTGGTTTTGTGTTGGTGTGAGATTACAGCGTGCAGCTCATCGCCCTGGCCAAGTTGCTAATGCATTATGTGGTTGTTGTTGGTGGTATTATTATTATTATTATTGCTATTATTATTATTATTTTGGATTAACAGTACTTATTGTAAGTAAAGCGTTGTTAGATAGATGGAGATCTGGTTTATTAAGAGCTTGGTGAAGAAAAGCTGCCGTTGGTTGGGAGTCCTGGTGCAAGCAGGTTCTCCTGGACCAGCTCTTCTTCGGCAGCAGCGCCGTGCCCACTGCCATCCAACGTTGCAATCAATGATCTGGAAGGAAATATAAAATCACTGCTGATAAAATTTGCAGCTGACACGGAGATTGGTGGAGTGGGAGATCATGATGAGGATAGAGCAGTCATGCAGAGCAATCCAGATTGCTTGGTAAACCGGGCCCATTTAAACAAAGTGCATTTTAACACAGCCCAATGCAAAGCTGTACACTGAGAAATAGGGAAATGCTGGTTTTTATCCTGGAAAGCAGTGACTTTAAAATGGATTTAAAGGTCACACTGCATGAGTAGCTCAGTGTGAGTGCTTGTGGTGCTCCTGCCAAAGGGCTAATACAGTCCTCGGGTGGAAAAACCTGAGAGGTGGGAGGAGAAGCAAGGCTCTGTGAGGTGGCACCAGTCCCCACGGGCATCTCCTCTGACGAGGAAAGGGGGAAAAACGGGTGAGGGAAGATGAGGGCCACAAGACCGATTGGTTGGCTTGTGGGTGGAGACTTAGGGCACCCGGTTTGGTTTAACTTCCCAAGAAAGGTGATGGAGGGGTGCCTGGGTTGCACCATGCAGGCAGCTTCTCATACAGGAAGTGCTGAAGGGCTCTTTAACCTAGGAGAGAAAGGTTGAACTGATTTCTGCAAGTCAGTGCTGGACAAATAAGCCGTGTCCTTCCCTGACTCCAGAGCAAGGCTCTCCAGGGGAAGAGCTGCACCTAGACTCAAGATATTATGATTTTCAAAGTGCGTTGGTCACAGCGAGGTGGGGACCATGTGGAGTACAAGGGGGGGCACTAACCCCGTCACTGTGGGGTGGGGGGTTGTGTGTGGGTTGACTTTGCCCTGCAGTGAGGTGCAGAGCCTGTGAAAGGGCTGCCAGGCAGGGTCTGACATTTAAAGGAGGTGTTTTTTGGGTAAAAGTGATGGTATTTGGAAGGAGACCCCTCAGGGGAGGGATAGGAGCTGTCACAGGCTGGGTTTCTGAGGCGGTTTGTTTGCATTATTGCAGGCACCCCGAGGAGCCCGAGTTGTTTGTCTGGGGTTTTACAAGCACAGAGTGAAAGCAGGAGCTTCCAGTGGGGGATGAGGGAAGCCGTTGCAGATGGGTGGTTGGGGTGCAGGAGGAAACTGTGGGACAGCATTGCCTGGCACGGTGGGCAGTGACCTCTGGGCAGTGATGGCTTTTGCAGAAGTTCCAGAACCATGCAGCCTATGGAGGAACTCTGGATGCCCACACACAATTCTGTTGCAGGCAGGGTGGTCTTGACCTTGAGTTCCTCCTGAGAGGTTCTTCCCTATCCCTTCAGGGCAAGGGTTGCACCTTCTGCTTTGGCAATCTATTGCTCTTGGCTAAACCTACTGTTGCTTTTTTTTCCCCTACTGGCTAACCTTGGTCCTCAGGAGTTGGACTCGATGATCCTTGTGGGTCCCTTCCAACTCAGGACATTCTATGATATTCTATGGTTCTCTGAAGGTCATTCCTTCTGGTCTATCTATGGTCAAAAGCAGCAGCTTTCTCTTTGCAGACAGCTTTCTGAGCTTGAAGAGCGTTGCCTTTGCCACCCTCAGCCTTCTCCTCCCCAGACCAGTTTCCTCCATCGTCTTACAGTCGCCACGATTTCCAAGAGCCCTTTGTTCCTCTCTGCTTAACTGGTGCACATGCTCTTGATAGCAGTGCCCAGCCTGGAAGCCCTGCTTGACTCCACCAGAGCAGACAGATCCCCATGTGACAGAAAGACAAACTGCCAGCATCCCAGTGCAGATGCATTTCTTGGTGAGACTGACGCCGTTGACAGAGACTCAACCCGTGATCTGCTGTAACCCCCCAATCCCTCAGCCAGCCTGCTGCTTGTGTGGTGATTATTTTCCCCAAGTGTGCAAATGTGACAGATATATTCCACATCTGTCATCCCAGCAGTTAATGAAAACACAGGCTAGCAGTGGACTCGGGACAGGAGGCGAAGGGTTTCATGTGATACATCGTCCCAGCTGAAAGGCCTGTCTTTGGCAATTACTTTCTGAATACAACTTTCTAAACGCCTTGCATCCACCCTGCAGTGAGTTGCACTATATAACCTAAGCAGAGAAGCACTACGCTGCACCTACGCTGTTTTCCTGCATCCCTGATGAGAATATCGTCTAAAATCATCTCAAAAAAACCCTTCCTAAAGTCAAGATAGAACAATTGCTGCTCCTCCTCCATCCACAAGGCCTGATGTCTTTTCAAAGGGAGAAGTTCAATGGCTTGACATGTTTGTTTGTGACAAACCTACAGTGGCTGTTACTCATTTCCTTGTTATCTTGTAGGTACTTACAAAGAGTTCTTTTATCTGTTTCAGTATTTTTCCAGGAACTGAAATTAAGCTAACTGTTTTATAATTCTCCAGCTCTTCTTCTTTTCCCCTCATCTCTAAAGACAGGTGCTATTTTAGCTCACTTCCAGTCTTCTGGAAGCTCACCCGTTCTCTACAAATTCTTTAATATAAGTATAAAAATAAAAAAGGAGGGAGGAAAAAACCCAACCCGGCCCTAACAGCTCTGAAATTATCAGGTCTCTCAGCACCTGGGGCGAATTTAATCAGGTCCAACCACCCTAAAAGCAGCTAGCTCATCTAAACCCTCCCTGTGTGTTCCATCCAGCCCCTCGTCTCAATTCCTTCCCATTCCTCGTTGGTGTTACCTGTGTGGGATGCTGCCACTCCGTAAAGACATCAGCAAAAAAAAGGTACTCGGCCTAAATGGTGTGTTGGTTCCTCTCTCTTCTGACTACCTTCTGATCCCCACCAAAGAGCTCCTATCTTGGGTTCCTCCCTACGTTCATGGGTGATTTTGTGTCTTTGTCTCTCTCGGTGTCTGTGTTTCATTGTCTGTGCTCATCATCCTTCTCTTGCTCTATGAACTTGTGCTACCCATTCCCCTCCTCGGTAATAAGGACAAAGAAGGATTTTATGGAAGGATTTGGAGGAGGATAATGATGTAGCTTAGTGGTTGTTTGCTGGGAGCTCCTCCCAAGCATTGAGGCAAAGCGGGTGAAAGGAGGTGTGAAGTAGGGTCTTTGAAACGTTTAACAAGCAGACAAAAGAAGCGGTTGTGACCCTTGATGGAGAAGCCCTTAGGATGAGAGATGGTGTCAGGCCTCAGATTGGAATGTGAGGGGTGATGTCACCCTAGCCCTGTGCTGGGCAGTGATCCCATTAGAGAGGCTCTCAGGAGAGGTGGGCTCGGCCAGGTGGGCCTTTTGAGAGCACCCAAGGGTGTGCGCAGAGTCTGAGTGCGTGGTGGAGACCTCAGATGAAGGGTGGGGTGGGGAATACTTTTCAGGATGAGGTGCTAACAAGAGAGCTTTCTAGAGCCTGCCTGTGGTGGGAGAGGCCATCTGCCCAGGGTTGCCTCTGGGTGGAAAAGGAAGCTGGGCATGAGTCATGGAGGGAGCTGCTGGGTTAGGAGGCACAAGGACTGCAGAAGGTGTCCTCCCTGCGTGGGGTGGTGTCTGATGGGGTGCTCTCATCTGGTGTGGAGCCTGGTGCTGTGTCTGTGGGGCTGGATGCGGGGGGCTGGTGATGGACCTGCTGGTGTTGGGAGCAGTGAGCAGATGACCCTCTGGTTAGGGGTCAGGTTTGATGATTCCCCTGCCCCTTTGCCTTCATTTGTTGGGTGGGTGATGCAAACAGCTTTTCTCTTCTCTCCCAGTTACCTCATCGCCGAGTGACGTTCTCTGCAGCCAGCCAGGCTCAGGACCTGCAGGATCCCTCCCAGCACAGCTACTACGACAGCGGGCTGGAGGAATCAGAGACCCCAAGCAGCAAATCATCCTCTGGGCCCCGCATTGGGCCTCTAGCCCTGCCTGAGGACCACTATGAACGCACCACGCCCGATGGCAGCATCGGGGAG
This sequence comes from Porphyrio hochstetteri, assembly GCA_020800305.1. Lineage (NCBI taxonomy): Eukaryota > Metazoa > Chordata > Aves > Gruiformes > Rallidae > Porphyrio > Porphyrio hochstetteri. Next base: position 14,424,305 of record CM036919.1, read on the forward strand.
ATGGAGCACCCTGAGAACGGTATGTGCTCGTGACATGTGTGCCCCCCGTGCCTATGGCTCTTCGTCCTCAGCGCTGCACCTCCCCATGTGTGGGTGAGATGGGGTGAGGAGCTTGGTTGGGACAGGCTTGCCATGCTCAAGTCTGGTGGGTCTAGGAGACTGGAGAAGAGATGGGGCTCAAAGTGAGAGAGCAGCAAAGATGCTGTGGAAGGGAGAGGTGGATGAGGTGGGGGAGGTCTGGGAGGGGGCCAGGGGATGTGGGAGTGGGAGAGCCCAGGAGGCAGATGGGTTTGGCATGCTGAGGGGGTTGTAGCCCCGATGGTGAGCTTGTGTGCTGCAGTTGGGTGGTCCCTTGGGTGCCTGCCCCCTTGGCAGGGCAGGGGCGTTGAGGTGGTTGGGGCACAATGCAGCAATCCATGCTGTGGTGGGTGTCAGAGCAGAGGGGGAAGAGCAGGTTTAGTGACACAGACTGGGGTGAGGAGACCCATGGAGTGGAGGATCAGAGAGCATGGTGGTGGCAAACCCGAAGTTGAGGTGTCTTGCCTTCACTGGGCCTTTCAGGTCACCTCCTGCTTGGGTCCACCTCTACCTGAGAACCCCACTGGAGGTGTCTGCAGTCTCACCGCGGGAGAGCTGGCTTTCCCCCACCCTGGCGCAGCTTCAACCCCAGTTCTGCTCCTTGTGCTGCCTCTGTGCTGCCTGCCTGACTACCCTCAACCAGCCCACTCCCCAAGCTATCTTCTCTGGCCAGCTTAAGTTGCTTCCTTGGACTTGGCTCTGGCTGTGCACATAACATCTACTTTCCTGTACCTGCTGCCTTCTGTGCTCTTGTACTTGGGGAGGTCACAGTGGAGCTGGCAAGTTCAAAGAAACCTCTGGGAGGGAAAAAAAGGAGGTGCAAAGGGTTCCCCTGGAGTTTCCTCCTGCTTCTGGGAGCAACTCAACTTTGGGGCATGTCTGTATGTGGTGTAAGAAGGGCTGAGAGTGTGTCCAGCTGGTCTAGGGAGCTGAAAACCTGCTGGGTCACCCTATGAAGGCACACAAGGGGCCCAGGGTAATTTGTTGTCTTGAAGGTCTAGTGGAACATTTCTCCCTTCTTCCCAGGTTTGTTCCTGGAGTAATGTTGGAGTCTGCTCCAGTAGGGCCATTGAAACATGGCATGGTGGTGCCAGCTCTGCCAAGGTTCCCAAAGCCATTTGTTCTTGCAGTATGAGGCATGCCCCTGTCTAGGAGTGATGTGCAGACCACTTTCTTCCCAAAAGTACCAGCCAGTCCACTGGAAGAGTGGTGTGGGGAGGTTCCTGGAGTCCTGGCACAGGGCCACAGAACTGGACTTTCCAAGTGCCCTCAAGTACTGGTCAGGCGCCTGCAAGAGGCTTGAAGGGCATGTGGGCACGGAGGTGCCACATGGTTGTGCTGAAGGATATAGTGTGGCCGTGATGGGGATGAGAGAGGAAAGTTTGAGCCCCTGAAGGTGACAGGTAACCCAGATAAGATGAGGGAGGAGCAGGGCTAGAACTAGAAGGAGTAGAGAGGGAGAGAGAGGAGGGCCTGGAGGGTCTGCAGCAGGAGATAGAAGGCTGCCTGCACTCCCTGGGATGTTCATTGTCTGCCCAATGGGGATAAGCAGACCCAAGAAGGGGTAGGGGACACAGCCCGGAGCAGTGGCTCTCAGAGACAGAGCACCAGGGCACAGGTCCCTGCCCGCAGCATCACAAAACCCAATACCTATAAATTGGGCAGCTCTCTCCCTTTGCACAAGAGACCCTGTGTATGTTCACAGCCCAGGAGGACATAAATCACTGCACACCTATCCACCAACAAATCCACGTGTGGCACAGGCATGTGCAGAGGCTCCCAGGGGATAACTGCAACCTGCCCCGCTCACTGTCCCCCAGCCTGTCCTGGCTTGGCTCCATTCACGTGGCAGTGGTTGGGAATCAGGCTCTGGCGCCTCCAGCAGCTGTCCTGACCTGGATAAACCCAGTTCAATGCAGAGGCCACAGCAGGCCAAAGCTCTGGGGAATCCACTGGCATTAACACTAGACTGTCCTGGTGCTCTGCAGATAATCTGGGAAAAGGCAGTTCAGTGAACTCGAGGGGCTGGGGTCAGGGTCATGATCTGTTAAGCAGAAGATTAGGGGACCCTGGCAACAGGCCAGGTGATTTGGAGATGATGAGTTACTGGTTGTGTTGATCAGAGTTGTGTTTCCCATGGTCTGCCTGCCCAAGTCATGGCACGTCAGAGCTCTCTGCCTTGTTTGCCCAGAGAAGGGACACGTCTTGGCTCCCTCAACGAGTCCCAAGTGACGTGGCAGCACCACAGACTTTTGGGGGGACTGTCTCACCATGCCCTTGTCTTGGCTTCTGTAGCTGCTCAAGCAGCACCAGCCCCTCAAAAGAGATCTGATTTTGGGTGGGTTTTTTCTGTGAAGCTGGGAAGACTAAGCCATTCCTGACCTTATATTAAACTGAAGAGACTAATTGGATCCCACACACCCTATCTCGCGGCACGAGCGCAAGACTGACACGGCTGTGCATTTTCTAGGCTTTCATCTAGTTATAAATATCCAACATAACAGGGCTTCCATTGCTTTCTCCAGGAGATTATCCCTGCAGCCGAACCAATCTGATAAGCAAGTATGCAAGGCTATTTATAGCTTTTCAACTGGAAGACAGATCCATGCCTTTTCTTTGTAGATGGTTCTTCACTTGATTAACACACATATCAGTGTCCTCCTTTTTTGGACACCTTTTACTGTGCAGACTGCAGTAAAATGCTGTATTGCAGGGGCTGAGCCAGGTCCTTTTTTTGGGAGGAATTACGATGTTTCTGATGAAGACTTCTCCAGTCTCTTGGCACTGATGTGCCAGCTCCTCAGTCATCCCAGGCATTTGTTATCTCTGGTATTTTACCTAGCTGCCCACTGTTTCCTCCCCAACATTTTGCCATGCAGTTACCCAGTTCTGTGGGGGTAGGCTGAGCTGGGAACCGAGCTCAGTCTCCCACTTGGCCACCCGTTGCTTTTGCTGAAGACATCTGCTCCCCCTGTATCCCAGATTTGATTTAGTTGGAAGGAGCCTGGGAGCGATTCTGCTCTGCAGAGGATCTACCCTGCTGTAACGCACGCAGAGCTTGGGTTTTGAAGGTGCCAATCTCTCCCCATCCACAACAGGGAGAGTTTAGTAAGGTTACAAGACCAAATCCATGCAGCTTAGGAAACGTGATGTGGAGACTGATTCACTCTGTCCCAGGTATCCGAGGTGGTGATACATGGGATGAAGTATTTCTGGATGGTGTTCTTCAGCCCCCAGAACAGGGGAAAATGTTTAATCTGTTTTATCCCCATTATTTAAAGTGGGGACCCCATGCCATTTTTAATGCATGCCATTACAACCCTGCACTGAATATGTAATTAACAACCATCTCATGAGCTTTCACGATGCACTTAGTGCAGTAGTGTCTGCGCTTCACAGATGTTAATGAGTTGCTCCTCCCAGCTCCCCTTTCCAGGGAAGAAATTCCACCATAGGTGGGGAACGAAATAGAAAACTGTGATTTGCATTTTTGGAGATGTTTGCTAGCTTTAGGTGACCCCCTGGATGAACTGGCAGCTCCTTGCTCTGCTCTTTTCAGAAGGCAAGAGCAGCCATGGGATCTCAGTGCTCAGCATCCGTGAGGATGCTCCAGCTGCTCTTGGATGATGAAGCCAAGGCTGCATGTCCTGCCCTGGGGCAGCTGCTGACGCATGAGGCGCAAGCAGCAAGGCTTTGGGATTTGGTGGCAGAGCTAGATGTGAAACCCTGGTTGATAGCCACAGGGTTTTCTGGCCAGCCCAGCCTTTTTCTTCCTCATGGTGTCCTATCTTCTCTGTACACCTCAGCACAGCTTGACCAAGTGAATTGAGATACAATTTCCAGGGTTTGATTGCTGGACTTAATAAAGCCCTTTCAGTCCAGATGTCTGATTCATGGCTCAGTGGGAGCACTCCTTTGGAAAGATCCCATTTTGATAGCAGCCTGCAAATGGTGGCAAGCATATGAGACACCTGGTGAACCTTTCTAGGGGCAGGTGATCTCTGCCCCCAGTTTCACATGCCTGCACCTAAATTCTGCTCGAGCTGCTCTAGTTCCCACTTCTTTCCATTGGATCTTATGATATTAGAAGACATCTCACTTCATGAGACCTTGGAGATCACATGCAAGCAAGTCAACATGTAAAGTTGTCTCTGATACACTCAAGAACTGAGTCAGGTCCCTTACTGTGAGCAGAGCCAAGGCAAAGACGTTTTGGCAGCTGGGTCTCTCTTCCTTTCCTCCCACCCTTCGTTGGGCTCCTCTCAGCCATCACCATCTGCTCTTGACGCCAGCACAGACCTGCAGCCCCATTCCTGGGCTGCAGCAACATCTGGCACATCTCAGATCTGTGTGCTGCTTTTTGGCAACCCTTGCGAAAGCGGTTGGGGGGGCAGGGATTATTCCCCCCCTTTGCTGCACTTCTGATTGTAGTTCGAGTCTTCCTTCATATCTGGTTTTTTTTTTCTCTCTGCATGATCTCCCATTTACCAACAACCCTTTAGCAGTGTGGAGGTGTACAGGTGAGAGCCAGCAGCTCTCCAGCAGCACTCAGTGGCATCCACAGCAGCACCAGGCACAGGCATAAGGTGACTTCTAGTCTCGGTCTCCAATCTCACAGCAGGGTGTCCACTACACACAAAGAGCTGCTTCTGGCTAGCACTGGTCTGTACACACCGCCTGTGATGTCACAGCACCTTGAGAAGGCAGCTCACTCAGAAGAGGACTCCCAAGGCAATGGCTCCTTCTCAGGGTGATGAGAGAGATTCGCTGTGCTGGCCAGGCGCTACCTCTCATCTTCTGCTGGGTGTCAGTCCCCTCGTGAGCCTCTCTCTAAGGTTCTCACTGTTATTGTTGTTCCTTCCAGCCAAAAAATTACTTTCTGGTCTCCTCCTCTCAGAAGTGAAGTCTCTAGAGCTTAAACCCAGTTCTTTTTCTTTGTGTTTTTTTCTTTTTTATTCCCCTTTTTTTTCATCATCTTTGAAGGATGGGAGGAAATGGTCTCAAGTTGCCTGAGGGGAGGTTCAGATTGTAGATTGTGCAACCTTGTGTAGATCCAGGCCTAAGGTTGGTGGCCCTGCCTGTGGCAGGGGGGTTGGAGCTCTATGATCTTTAGGGTCCCTTCCAACCCAGACCAGTCTCTGATTCTATGATTGGGAAAAATTTCTTCTCTGAAAGAGTGGGCAGGCATTGGACCAGGCTGCCCAGAGAGGTGGTGGAGTCACCATCCCTGGAGGGGTTCAAAACATGTATAGATGTGGCACTCCAGGACATGGTTTAGTTGACATGGTGGTGTTGGTTGGACTTGATGATCCAGTGGTCTTTTCCAACCTTAAAGTTTCTGTGATTAAATGTCCCTTTTGTCTTGCAGAAAGTGTTCCAGGCAGAGGTTCAGGCTGCAGGTTTTTGTTTTTCAGATGTACCCTGCAGTGTTTCTGCTTTGTGGCAGAGCACTGAGGGAGCCTTTTGACTGGCTCCCATCTGGGATGTGGGGTTGGAGCTGCCCCTGAGCCATCCCAGTCAAACACCCTGTGGGATACAGCTGAGGGTATGGCGTAGGACAGGATAATTGGTGGTGTCTGTGGAATAGAGAAAGATGGTCTCTGGCTGGTACTGTGCACTGCTGTCCCCTTCGCTGACTGAGAACCAGCAGGTCACACATTGACCAGCTGAGGACCCTTGGCTTGGGTCTGACAGCTCCAGCTGAGACATCATGGGGTTTTTTAACTGATCTGCAGCCCTTTTAGCACTGACATCAGGGCTGGAATTACTTAGTGTAGATGATTTTCTATTGCTACAAGTTCCCAAGTCCTGCTCTTTTTCAATGACAACCTCTCCATGAGCATCTTCTGCATCTCACCCAATCCTACAAATCATGTCTGGGTTTCTCAGTGACCTTCAGCTCTACAACCATCTGCATTTCTTCATGAGAAATCATGAGTTTCCTTACTTTCTTCACTTAATGTTGGGTCATCCACAAAGACAGCTTCTGATTTTCCTAATCTCTACTGAAGGGAGATGTGGGAAAAGATTCTTATCATGACAGACAACATCTGACAGGCTGCAAATGGTCATGGATTACACCATCTTGGTTTCAACATGCCCTTTCTCTCTGAGCTGTAATTTCAAACTTCTTCTCACCCTATTTCTTCTTTTCCCTATTTTCCAGCACCTGTGCCTGGGTGAACTCTCTGTTATGAAAGAGCTGTTCAGGTCAGAGCAATCGTGGCATTGTCAACCAGGTCACCTCCCTTAATTGTACCCAGGGTAAACAGGGCACAGCAGTTATTTCTTCCTCGGGCTGAGTATCAAGCACATTGCTACCAGCTACACAGAATGCCTTTAATCCTCTCAAAACCTTCTAAGAAGGATACTACCTGTTTCTTCCCTTGGCCAAAATAGCTTTAATAATTGAGTTATGTGGCAGTGCACACCTAAGGTTGTCCTCAAGTTCTCCAAAGATCCTTGGCAGATCCTGGACATCTCCAAAGGAGCTGTTGGAAGGAACCGAATTTCCCTATTGGATTCTGATGACTTTTTTCACCTTTTCTGTCCCTGAATTGTGGCTGCAGCTTGTGGAAAAAAAATCGAGGCAGGATGGTAGTTCTAAGTTAATGCCCAAGAGACAAAAAGCTTCATATTTCAGTAGGAAGGTGCCTTCTCTTGTAGAATATATAGGTCCCTGTGGCTGTATGTGTGCCTACTGCATTTCAGATTGGATTTTTTGAGCTTTCTGCTATTCCTTGTGATCCTGGGCTGGGCTGTGACATCTTCCATTCCTTCTTGCTGTCTGCAGCAAGACGATGGATATCAGTGAATGTCACCCCCCCTTCCTATATGCCCTTCACATTCTTCCTTCTGTGAACCTACTGGATGGAGCAAACATTGTCATTTTGCTTAATCCTTATTCTTTCTTCCATTTGGAAGCCCTCCCTAACACAGTCCTCCCCCTGCACTGTTGTGACTACCTATCTCAGGGAGGTGACCCTGCTCTAACTGTGCTGATTTACTGGGTGATACTGCAGCAACCATAGGCTTGGAGCATAGAGAATATCCTTAGCTGGAAGGGACCCATAAGGGTCATCAAGTATGAAGACTAGCCCAAAGGTCACCTTGCTTTCTGGAACCACTCTTCCTTGGTCACTAGGCTTGGCCAGCTCCACAGCAAGCTTTGAGGCTTTTCTTATAGGAACTAACAGCACACAGGTACAGGGATATAATTTTTTATCTAGGAGCTATGAATGAGCTTATGGAGGGAAGATGACTTCTACTGTCCCAGGAAAAGGAGGACTTCCCAGTCTCCCAGACCAGGGAGACCAAGCAATGTCATGTACTTTCTTCAGTCCAGGGCAGGGCCACTTTCCATCACTATTCCATCTCAGCAGCCTGCTGTGTTTCTCACCTGGCAGGACGTGCCCTCCTGCAGCCCTGGTGACATTCACACAGGGAACTCTTCACCTTCACGAGGTGGCTGCAAGGTGAGATACAGGTTGCTGCCATTCAGTCTGCACAGGATTGAGTTGGGTTTTTTTTTGCTTTTGCCTGGCAATGGTTGCAAATGCCCATGCAAATGCCCATGCACAGCTTTTCTTATCTGAGCCAAATCTGAACATCCCTTCTTTGGTAGAAAACCTGTTTTCCAAGGAGTAGTTTATGTCATCCTTAAATTATCCATGGGTTCAACCTGAGTTCACCAAACTGTGTTACAGGAAGAAGCTTTCAGAATTAGGAGCCACAACAGGAACAAAAGGGTGGGTACCCCACTTTGTTTGTGCCATGCTGCTCTCCCCAGAGGATATTTCCTCAGAACGAGGGGTTGGATGAAACTCCTTCGGATTCTTCTTTTGTGTCTTCTATAACAATTTAAAATATGCATTTGGGCAGGGCCTGAGACCTGGTGTCCTGCCTTCCAACAGGTTCTTTGGAGCAATTGCAGATGGTCCGTGTGATATCCGTAGGGAAGAGCCAGCAGCTGAGTTTCATAACTCATTTCCATTGATGGACCTGTTAACCCCAGACAACCTGTGTGTTTCGATAGCACGAGTAGCAAACCAGACAGCTCTCCTCCTCTCTCTTGGTTTGCTCATCGCCGTGCCACGTGCTCTGCTGTGCCAGCAGAGATGTTTGTCTGGCTTCATGGTGACCTGGATCAGGGGGCTGATCAGGATGAAATTTTGTTGGATCTTTTTTATTATTATTATTATTATTATTATTATTATTATTATTATTATTTTCTATGTTACTCTTCAGTCAGAGCACCTAACTCAACCACTCTGTGCCTCCACAAAGAGCTGAGCTTGCAGAAAGCAGAGACTTTGCAGAGGGGCAGTGAGCAGCCAGGCAAGGTTGGTGCTCAGGTTTAGACTACATCTAAACCAGACAAAGCAGCCAAGTCTAAAAGCAGCAGACAGCCAGGATCCCACAGCAGTCCCAGACGATTTGTTGTTTTCAAAGACCTGCTTCCTCAGAAAGCCCCTTTTGAAGTAATTTGGCATGCCATTTCCAGCTCCTGTGTGATCTAACTCAGTTATTTCCCCTTTATCTGCCTCTGAGCACTCCTGAGTGTCTCTGTAAACCTTCCTGCTTGGCAGTACCTCTTCCCATGTAAAGGGACCAGCATTAGTGTGGGATTTAAACCTAATGCTGGAGAAGCTTATGAAGTTTCCCATTTGTGCTTCTTGAGGTCTTCACACTGAGTTTTCATTCTCATAAAACTCGCATGTGCCTGAGTTTGAAGGATTGGTCGGGTGTAGATCCCTCAGGTGGAAAATCTCTCTTGTAGGCATGAGACAGAGGATAAGGGATTCATTCCTGTCCCCAGTGCAATAAATGTGAGCTTTGCTATTGAGACAGGTCAAATGTCAGTCTCAGTTGTTCGCTCTTCCCTGGGATTTTATCCTTTGTGCTCTCACTATCAATGAATGTCTCTTCCTGTCTCCTTCTCACAAGCTCTCATCCATCCTGATTTGAAGTCACCTCCATTAAGTGGTTGTAACGCTAGCTCTTTGCTTTACTTGCAGAGAGGACACTCCATAAATCTAACATTAGTCATGGCATCTGGCGAGGGATACCAAGGATAGGCTGCTTTGACTCAGAGGTTACCTAACCGTGTCAGCCCCTGCGTTTGCCTTTCCTTTCAGACTGCTGAGGTTCCCCTGCAGGAACCAGGGCTCATTTCATGTGAGCTGATGCAGCCATGCAGTCCGCTCAGGTCCAGTGCCAACACAGAAATGGTGTAGAGGAGTCACTGGGCAATGTGGTTAGACCTGGGCTCTGCCTCCCACACCTCAGCCCTCTAGCTGGTCTGAGCAGGACAAGTTCTCAACGTGCAGAAATCAGAGTCACAGAATGGTTGGGGTTGGCAGGGACCTCTGGAGATCACCCAGTCCAACCCCTGCTGAAGCAGCTTCACCTCGAGCAGTTCGCACAGGACAGTGTCCAGGCAGGTTTGGGATGTCTGCAGAGGAGGACACTCCCCAGCCTCTCTGGGCAGCCTGGCTCAGGGCTCGGGCACATGCAGAGTGAAGAATTTTTTCCTCCTGTTGGGATGGACCTTCCTGTGCTGCAGTTTGTTCCTGTTGCCCCTTGTCCCATTGCTGGGCACCACTGAGAAGACTCTGGCCCCATCCTCTACATACCCACCCTTCAGATATCAATAAGCATTGATGAGATGCCTTTTCAGTATTCTCTTCTCCAGTCTAACCAGACCCAGCTCCTTCAGCCTTCCTCACACAAGAGATGCTCCAGACCCCTCATCATCCTTGTATCCTCCACTGGACTCTCACCAGCAACTCCCTGTCTGTCTTGAACTGGGGAGCCCAGCACTAGACACCCAACTCCAGCTGTGGCCTCAGCAGGGAAAGGCAGAGAAGAACCTCCTTTGATCTGCTGGCCACGCTCTTCTCAATGTCCTTCATGGGGGAAACATACTTTGTGGTGGGTGGGCTGCATTTCCCCAGGCAGGTGCACCTAGAGAGGTCTGAGAGGCATGCAGTGACATGGTCTTTGTTGCTGGAGACCTCAGTGGGATGGAGAAAGGCAGAAGCTCTGCCTTTGGACCAGTTACAGGGCTTGCCCAATATTCCACAATAGGCTTTAGCTGCACTCCTCATGGGAAAGAAGAGCTGCACCTTGATGGAAGAAGAGACTGACCAGGGTTTGATGAGTCCTACAGGGGTGCTCTTTGCACCACTATATCACTAAATACAAAGAAGCAGAGCTTGTTGTTGGGCTTTGGGGCCAACTGCCCCAGCACAACTCATGTCTGCTGGGCTAAACTCTTCATAAGGGTTGCTTCACTCTTCCTGCTCCTTTGGAAGGGTCCCTCCACAAAGTTCACCCCCAAACTGTGCCAGGGCTCTGTCCATCAGAGAGGGCAAAAGCAGGCTAACCTCAAAATGAGCTGGATGATGAGGGCAGTGCTTGTGGTTGGCCTTGAAGATGTTTAGATTTATATCTGGGATCCTTAAACCAACGTTATCAGGTTTAACTTATTTCAATTTTAAAATCATTTAGGGTAAATCAGAAAAAATGCTGAGAGTCAGGAATGGTGGGTGAGAAACTTCACATGGGCCAGCAGTGTGCTCTTGCAGCTTGGAAGGCCAATGGTATCCTGGGCTCTATCAGAAGAGGGGTAGCAGCAGGGACAGGGAGGGGATTGTCCCTCTCTGCTCTGCCCTCGTGAGGCCCCAGCTGGAGTCCTGTGTCCAGTGCTGGGGCCCCAGTACAAGAAAGATGTGGAACTGTTGGAGAGGGGTCAGAGGAGCCATAAAGATGCTCAGAGGGCTGGAGCAGCTCCCTGCAAAGAGAGGCTGAGGGAGCTGGGCTGATTCAGTCTGGAGAAGAGAAGGCTGTGGGGGGACCTCATTGCAGCCTTCCAGTCCCTGAAGGGAGCAGAGGAACAGGAGGGGAATCAGCTTGTTAAAGGGCAGAGACTGGCAGGACAAGGGGGATGGAGTGAAGCTGAAGGAGGGAAGGTTTAAATTGGATATTAGGGGGAAGTTCTTTGCAGAGAGAGTGGTGAGGGGCTGGAACAGGCTGCCCAGAGAGGGGGTGGGTGCCCCATCCCTGGGGGTGTTCAAGGCCAGGTTGGATGGGGCCCTGGGCAACCTTGTGTAGCTCCAGACCTGGAGGTTGGTGGCCCTGCCTGTGGCAGGGGGGTTGGAGCTCTGTGATCCTTGGGGTCCCTCCCAACCCAGACCAGTCTGGGATTCTATGAATAAACCTGCACGGATGGCCCATGTGTGAGAACGTGCCTTGGTCTGCATTAGCCTGTCCATGCTCATGTACTTACTCAGATATAAAAGGTAAAGATGTTCTTACACAGATGGCCATAAACCCTGTACAGGAAGAATTGGGAGGGGCTGGGGAAAGGGTAAGAGCAGGATGCTGGAGTACATGGGCACAGGTTCATAAACCCAGCCCTTCTCAATCAGTTCTCAGTCTGTGTCTGCTTCAAAACAACCTTGCTTGGAAGGGAAGAAGCAAGGAGGCAGCGAGAGAAAGGGAGAGAGGGTTAGGATATGATATTTGTTCAGGGATGTGTCAGAACAGCGTGTAGTGTTGTTTTATAGCTGCTGAGGAAAGAGAAGATGGAGTAGGGAATGTGAGATGACAGAGAGTGAGTAGATGTGATATTTGCCCGATGTATTTTGTGGGTAATTAGTATAATGGCAATTAGACATAAGTAATCTTTTTCTTTCTTTCCCCCCCCCCCCCCTTCTTCTTCAGCTGTATAAGTTATTACTTGAAAATATGCCAGCTAAACCCGAGATATTAAACTTTGAGGGATATGGAGATCTCTGTTCCTTGAGGATCTCTAGATGAAATTACCCAGACAACAGGGATCTTGACAAAAGCAAGACTTATTATATCTAGAAAGAAAATGAATAAAAGCAAAAGAAATAGTGTATTCCACGTCTAGCATCTTGCTGCTTATTAGCCACACAGGAAGGGGCACCCACAGAGATGCAGATAAATCAGTGAGAGCAGGCAGATAGCGTGCCTTTCCTGAAAACAATGCTGCTCTGGGGGTATTGTTCACCCTATCGGTTTCCCTCCGCAGCTGGATGCTAAACCCACCCCCTGCTCAGGCTGCAGGTAAAGCCCTGCTGCCCACACACATTTTATCTTCCTTTCTCCAAGCCTTGGTTTTGTTGGGATTTTTCCTCTCTTTGCTAACCCACATTGCAAGACACAGGACTCGTGGGGAGGGTTTTTTTGCCTCTCGGTCCCTGGGGATATATATTCCTCCTTAATGATGATTAATGGCTTCCTTTGAAGGGTCAATCGCTGATTCTAGACCTCTCAAATCACAGATCCTCACTACCTGTCCAGTTCAAACAGGTACACTGCTGCTTCACTCAATGCTACACATGTATTTTCTACTGCTAGAAGGACCTGCTATTGCTGCCTTCTCCCTTTTGAAAAACAAACTGTAAAAATGATGCCCTCAGACTGAGTCTGGATGTTTTCCTACATGTCTGTTGGACCGTGGAATCAAAAGCTTCTCGTGCTCATCCTGCTGTTCTCTTGTGCTGAGCTTTGGGGGTGACAGGGCTGGCAAACCCCCTTGGCTGATCTGCCTCCAACGCAGGGCAAGGATGTATCCCCCTTGTCCTGGCAGGATGCTCAGCAGCAGGTTTAATCCTTGCTCGTGTTTTAAAGCGTGTTTTATTCATTCCCTGCCTTTAGGACTGCCTCTGGCAGGTCTCCCCAGAGCGGTGCAAACTTTATTGCATCTAACCTCCAGCAGTCTGTAAACTGCAGCACCCAGGGGTAGCTGGAGGTTGATATTCCCCATCGGAAGCGATTATCCTTCTTTTCCTGTTCTCCCACAAGACTGGCTGGCTTTCTGCCATCCTAATAACAAACCTAAGGCAGCATGGTATTCACCAGGATCTGCAGTTTTATTCCCTGGGTCTTTCCAAACAAACCAGAACCACTCTGCCCCGTTCCTAAACCTCCCCATTTGCATCAGCACACCAATACTCTCCTGTTTGCTCTGAGCTGCATTGGTGTCTACACCTATTTTTACGTGAGGGGGTGACTTCTCCATGTCTGTGTCCATCCTTTCAGTGCCTCAGTGGGGAATCAGGCCAGCAATTGCTTCAATTCAGAAACGTTAACCACCCAGGTTGGTTTCTTGGCATGGGTTTTGGCTGCATCAAAGGAGGATTTGACCAGTGCGTACGCTGCTTCTGCCATGTGCCAGCCATAAAAATCTCTTCCCCTTTTAGCTTCCACTGCAGAATTTTCAGCCTGTGAGTCTGTGGGTGTTTGAGGCATCGATAAAGTGCCTTTTCAGCTGGGATTATGGCATTTTCTCCTGGTTATGCAGAGAAATGGGCTGGGTAGTTCAGAGGTGCAGGCTCTCCTGCGTGGGTTGCTCTTGATCTTCCTGCAGTCAGGCAGCCTCATTTGGTGCCGTGTCATTCCTCTGAATTCTCATGGCCTGGCTCACAAAACGTTGGGGTTCACGTGTGTTGGGTTCTCTGTGGCTGGGTGTGGTACCTGGGTCTGCGTGCGCATCCTCCCTCAGCAGACAGACATTTCCTCATCCGTACTAAAGCATCAGCCCTACATTTCATTCCTGTGCCCTGGTCCTTCAAATACCCACCACAAATTCTGGCAAGGATCTGGCCTCTTCCTCCACAGTCTCTGCATCACGGTTCAGGCAACCAGTGTCTTTCTACAGTCAGAACAGCCTGTAAAAAGGCTGAAATGATAACCCAATGTGCTCACTTTACTCTTAAGCAGCCCAGGAAGGATCCGTGGAAAGAAAACAAAGCATACACATGCAAATTCATCCTGTCATTTCCTCTCCTGGTTTCCTTGGGGTTTGGCTTGACTCTTTTCCAAGGGCTTTTCCTTCTCCCCCCTTCTCTCCGAGTGGTCTGGGTTTCCTTTGTTCCCAGATACCCTGGTTGAGCTGAGCCCCTTTCATAAAGTTGTGATTTCTTTTGTCAGTTAAACACCTATGTGACTTCAAAGGCCTGGAACAAGGCTCTGCTGCGTGGTTCTGCTGTGTGGCTACCGGCCCCCTGCAAGAATAATTTCCCCCCATTCATTGTCCTGCCAGTGAAAGATTATTAAATTGTTGATGGGGTTTAACAATGGGTTTGTTCAAAGGCAGACACACGAACGCCAGTTCTTTTCTCCCTGACACAAGAGCTTTAATACAAGCCTACAATGAAAAGCCAGCCACCGAGGAGCAAACAGAGAGGGCTCATAAAACTGGACCAGTATTCCTAAGTCCCACAAATTGGTGTGCCTTGCAATGCACCCATAGGTTGTTGTGCCTACCAGCTCGCCCCCCTCTGACACAAGCCTGGAGGTGAGGTGAAGAAAACTGGCCTTGCTGAAAATGAATTTTAAAAAAAAATACTGAAAATACCATGTGGTAATTCTCACTCATGATTAGGATGGTAGGAGGATGGAGGAGCTAGCAACGCTGGGAGAGGAGCACCCTTTTCAGGAGTGCTGGAAGGGCCGTGCAGTGTTGGCATAAGCCTGAAACAATTGCTGTGTTCCTGGGGCTGGGAGCACGCCAAGCACACACATCCATCTCCCGAGCACGCTGTGCCTTCCGAGCAGCTTCTGGAGCCTGCAATGAGGATCATTATAGAGCCTGCGCAGCCTCAGGCTGCCTGACATGTTGTATTATACAGACTTATTTTCGATTGCTTATCACTTCAGCAGATTTCCAACACTAAAGCTTAAATTTTCCATGCTGGGTTTCCCTCAGGTTCATTTCTTTTTCCTTTCTTTTTTTTTATATCCCTTAAGTTTTAGCAGAGGTGTTCCAGCTGGCTTTTTGAGAACAAGACCTGCTGCCTCAGCCCTGCTAACAAACTGGTTATAAAAATGTCCTTTTCAAGACCCATTAGCTTAACCATGCTTTGGGAAAGAGGTGTGGGGTTTGGCACAGAAGCTGTCAGCCTCAGCTGGGGGCTGTTTGCCCCACAATGGCCCAGCCTTTCATGGAACATATGCCAGCACGCATCCCCATGTAGCTGCGCCCACACACCATTGTGTGGCCTTCCAACAACAGCATTTCTCAGGGCTCAGGCATCCTTGCCCTCCCTCAGGGACCTGGCGTGGGAGCTTGCTGTGGTTGCTGTTGCTTGATGGACATCCCTCCTGTTGCATGATGGACATCCCTCCTGTTGCATGATGGACATGCCCTTTCCCCAGTATGCTGCAGAGGGTCCCCAGTTTTTGTGGGAGTGCTGGGTACTGCATGGCACAGGTTGTTCCTTGCCTATGGGAGGATTGAGTGTGGTGTGTGGCTCTGGTGTTGGGGCATGTCTGAGCATCTGGCTGGGACAGCTGCTTTGGGGCAGCATCCTGGAAGATGGAGCTCGCCTGTCGCTTGGTGTGCGCCTCTCAGCTTGTTGGCGCACTGGCACTGGGGTTTGGTCCCTTGCTGCCCTCCTGGTGCCCAGTCCCCAGCACAGAGGGACTGCTTCTTTACCTCCTTTTCCCTTTTGTTGTCCTTCCTGGGGCACGTCACGTTCCCTGCCCTTCTTCTGCTTCTTCCCTGGTGAAGTGGCAGAGGCTGCCTCAAGCTCCAGTGCCCTCCCTGATTAGCTGCCGCCAGGAAGGGAAGCGGGGCTGCAGCTTTAATTAAATGATAAGGGCAGAGCCCCGGAAGTGGGGAGATAAGTGCAGCGGTGTCTGCCACCACACTTGCCCAGGCTCTTTCTAATTAGCTTTGAGAAGGTCTAGAGAGGAAGATTAACCCTTGGAGGGATGCTGGCTGGAGTGATGGGCTGCAGCAAGATGGAAGGTGCACCCCCAGGGATGGGGTGCTGCAGTTTCCCTTGAAGCATGCATGGGGTATGGGCTGGAGGGGACCCCTCTGTGCCCTCACCCCAAACCTGAGCAGAAGGTCTGTGGGGGGAGGGGATTAACCCCTTGCCTTTCACAGGCTGGGGAGGATGAGTCATTCAGGTTACCTCTGTAAGAAGCATTTGCTGCTTTAACACATCCTTTGCCTGGCAGTGTGGGGTGGCCTGGGACATCTGGGATGCTGTACTTGCACCCCCACACCCCTGCCCCGAGGCTGTCAGTGCTAGATGTGTCCCCAGCCTCCCGTGGCAGGAGTGCAGAGCACAATCCTGCTGAAGCCATGGCACAGGTCTCTAGTGCCCCAGAAGCCATGAAGTGTCTCAGTGATGCTCTGAAAAGGGGAGGAGGGTGATGGGGTAAAACACCACTGAGAGTCAGAAACCCATAATAATATGGTCCAGGAGCTCCTGGCCCCGGTGGTCTGGCCTCTTCTGGTCACCTGCCCTGCACCCCACCCCCCCATCAGCTGTCACCACACCGGTACTGGTACCAATGACATGCCAGGAAGCTCTGGGCAATGTCCGTGTGTCCCCTGGGATGCTGGACAAGGGGACAGCTCAGTCCCACAGACTTAGACTGGGACCCCCACAGGCTGGGGGGTGGAGTGGGAGCGAGTGTGAGAAATGCTGTGGATGGGAGGCAAAGGCAGAGCGATTGTGTAGGTATTTGGGTAAGAGGAATGCGCATACAAGGCATGCATGAGCGGCCAGCCCCTGGGGATAGCAGGTGGTGTTCCTCCTCTGATTTACATAACCATCATTAGCCCTCGCTGAGAGGACTCAAAAGCCCTGAGATCCCTGCCTCTGACCTGCCCCTCCTCTTGGAGCAGGGAGGGGGGGAAAGAAGGGCTGTCGCTTTGCCCCCCACAGCTTCTGGGAGGGATGGCTGGGCACCCCTGAAGGTATCACGGGAGTTGGCAGTCACCCGGTTGAGGTGTTACAGGAGTAAATATTAAGACTGGGAAGATGGTTTGTTTATTGCACAGTGTGGTTTGGCTGTTGTGAAACCCCTCGACCTTCCTGGAGGTTATTTGTTGGGTGTCTGATGTCTGTAGGTGTCACGAGAAGTTTTGGGCTGGCCAGAGGTCAGCGATCCAGTATTACAGGAACCAGGATTTAATTTTGGAGTTAGACATGTTACTGCTTTTTATACAACGTGGGTGAAGAGGATGGCCCAGTAATGTTCATGACATGACTTTGTTTTCAGCTGCTTGAAGTTTTGGCAAACTTTAACTGCACGGATGCAGTTTTCATAGTGGACATATGCCACTTACCGAGTGTTTTGAAAAGCAGCAACAAAATCTGTCCAGATATTTCACTTCCAAAAGAAGGTAGGGAAGGAAAGTGCTAGATTTTCTCAATAATAAACCAACCCCCCTATCCTCCAGCCCCACACTTTATAGATAGAATTTTCTGTGATGCCTTGAACCTTTCATTGTACTTTGTACCCAATTTCTGCAGCCCGTGAGGTAGAGTCTCCCTGGCAAAACCTCTTCTTCCCTAAAAGCCTGCTGTATCTCCCAGGTGGTTCTGTCCTCTCCCCCAGAGACACAAAGGGACCCCAGGGAAAACGTTTTCCACCAGAGTGTAACTCTGGTCTGCATCACAGAGCAGACTCTCATGAAGCAAATTAAAACTGTGTGGACAACCCTAATTTTGGCATTTCCCAACCTTTGAACCCTGTAATCCTATTAAGGTGGTTCTTAACATAATTATTCAGTGATTTAATGTAATAATTCTGCTTTCTATAGTCCAGAGAAGGTTGAAGCCCCACTGTGCCAGAGTAGGGGATCATATAAGTGGCACTACAGGCACAGAATCTGTTATAGGGGGATTGGATTTGTTTCACTGGGGATCACTGGGATTCAGTGAAGCTGGGGGCAGACAGTGCTTTGGGAATTCCCACGGGTGCTGTAGTGTGTCACTGAGCCCCATTAGCCCTGCCTGGTCCCTGCAGGGATGTGGTCAGCGTCCAGAGCCATCTGTCTGGGTGTTCCTGCAACCAGCACGAGTACGGCTCTCCTCCCGTTGCTGTGGAGATGTGGCTGTGGGATGCCCGTGCTTCCCAGCCCGCCTGCCACCGATGCAGCTTGCATCCCTCACAGCAGTGTGAGGTGGTGCCTCAAGCTCCAGCTACAGTGAACAAGGGAAGAACACGTCCCCTGGGAGCCCAGGCTCAGGCCCTCGCTGCCGACAAGGCGTTTCAGCACCGTGCTACCTGCACTGGTGAGGGTGATGCTGGGGGGTGCATCTGTCCACATTAATTACGAGCCAGTTCTGCCGTGATACCCTTGGCAGGATCTGGGAAATCGTTTGCTTCTGTGCTGCAGTTAGTATGTGCCATTGTAATATACTCCAGAGGCCATGGTTTGATCCATGCGTGCATCTGGGGGCTGACAGGCCATTAACTTTGGAGCAGGCTGGCTGTGCCGGTGTTTAGATACTGTTGTTTAGCACGAGGGGAGGGATGCTCAGTGCTGTAGGGTCTGGGGGAGGTGGCTGTGAGCATTACATCTCTTGATTTCAGTGCCTAGGAGAAATCCATCTGTGTGCTGGCATCAGTGCTGGTTCTGAGGATCTTGCTCAGTATTTATTGTAAGAGAGGGTGTTGCTTGTAATTGCCCTGAGAGCTGCAGGTATGGCATTGAACTGCAGCAACCACCTTTATGGTCAGCGTCGGGTTGGCCTCCGATACCAGGAGCCATCTGTCTGCGTGCTGTAGTGACGGTGTTAAGTTTGGAAAGCCATCTGTCTGGGTGTTGTAGCGCTAGAATTGGTCCCTGAAGCCGTCTGTCTGGGTGTTGTAGTGCTAGGAATGGTCCTGCAAACTGTCTGCCTGGGTGTTGTAGGGATGGTGTTAGCTCAGCCTATGAAAAATAGGGACTGACATGGACGTCGGGCAGCCCTCTGCTTGTGCTTCCAGCTTCCGATAGTTCTGTCTGTACTCATTGATCTCTGGAGCATCGCTGTGGAAACAGGCAGCAGCCCAGCAGCCTCCCCCAAGGCCTGGAAAGTGAAATCGGTGTTGTGCTCGTGCTGCGCCGGGGGTAGAGACCTCTGGCCACGTCCAGCTGTGATGTGGGAGACTGCAGAGGAGAAGGGCTGGGGAGCTGCAGGATGCGAGCTTGCTGCTCTGTGTCTGAGGGTGGGCATTCCCAGCTGGGAATAGCCCACCTCATCTGGGAGCTTTGAGGGGAACCTGTGTCTGGGCTTTGCAAAGGCGGTCACAGCTCCCCAGCTGCCCGTGGAAAAAGCCCTTGTGATGGGACAGCATGCTGGGGAAGGGCCACCGAGCTCCTGTACGCCAAAGGGAACCTGTGCTGCAGTGGGCAGGTGGGGACAGGTGGTTGGGCATCTCTGACTGCCAATGTGGAGACACTCCTCCAGGCTACCAGCTCAGGGGACAGGCATGGAGAGGGGTGAGTTCAGGGGCACGATGGTATAAGGGGCTGATCCCAGCACAGCCAGATCACAATGACATGAAGAATAGGATATAATAGAAGAGAATAAGGAGTAAGAGTAGGAGTAAGAATAAGAGCAAGAGTAAGAGTAAGAATAAGAATAAGAGTAAAAAAAAGAAAAAGAGCAAGTAAGAATAAGAATGGAATTAGAGAGAAGATAATACAGAATATAGATATAAGTATAAATATAATATATAGATATAGGATATAAACTAGGATAGGATAGGATAGAATAGAATAGAATAATGGATAGTGGTGGGGCTGCTGGTATAGGAGGATGGGATGCTGGGGCACACTCTCCAAATAGCTGTACTGCTGGGGCGCAGCGAGGAGGGAACAGACCATGAAGCAGTGGTGCCTGGAAGAAGCAGCACCGCAGGGGAGTGGTATCTGGAGGGAGCAGCGCTGTAAAACATGGTACCTGGAGGAAATGGCTCCATGAGAGCAGCAGTGCCTGGAGGGAAGAGAGCAGCGGGGGGAGGCAGTACCTGGAGGCAGCAGCAGCACAGAACATGGCACCTGGAGGACATGGCACCGTGGGGGACCAGTACCTGTAGGCAGCAGCGCTGTGGGGAATGGTGTTTCCCAGGAATGGCGCTGCGGGGGAACGCTACCTGTAGAGAGCACCGCTGCGGGAGAGCGGTGCCTCCCGTAACCACCCCGCGGGGGACAGCACCTGTAGGGAGCATCGCTGCGGGGGAGCGGTACCTGTAGGTAGTCACGCTGCAGGGGAGTGGTGCCTGTAGAGAGCAGCGGCATGGGAGGACGGGACCTGTCGGTGGGCCTGCAGCAGGGCGATGGAGCCCATAGGGAGGAGCAATGGAGGCAATGGTGCCTGTGGGTGTGAGCACTCCAGGGAGTAGTACCTGGAGGGAGTGGCAGTGTGGGAGAAGTAAGCTACGTGGAGTAGGGGAATGGTGCCAGCTCTGAGGAGCTGGGCTGTAGGAAGGGGGTTGCTGGGAAAAGTGGCACCGCAGAGGCTGTTCCGATTGTGTAGGTGCTGTAAGGGCAGGTAGGGAGGACAGTGCTGCTGGGGTATGATGCCAGGGGAGGTCATCGGGTAAGGGATGTCCCAGAAGTGGTCTGCAGAGGCCTGAGGGCTTGGCGTAGAAGGAGACGTGTCTCCAGGCACCTGCACTGGGGCAACAGCGGTGGTAAAGCTGCCTGCACTGAGAACATCACATCCATCCTTGGTTGAAAGAGCCACTGTGGAACAAACACTATTCTAAAAGGGCCATTTTTAAATAAATACCTTGTGCCCCAGCCCTCAGTTGGCAGCGTGGGGCGTGCTCCACCCTCCTACCCCCCATCCAAGGCTAGAAGGGGTACAGTGCTTTTGGGCTCTGAATGGCAGTAGCTGGTTGCAATTAGTGGCCCGTGTTCTCCGTGCCACCAGGTAGGGAAGATGAGTCTTTCTGATCTAATGCTTCTGAAAAACACCCTGCTTTGCCTCCAAACTGCTCTCCCCACACTGTTCCCCATTTATCCGTACCACTGAACCCCTCCAGTCCCTCCTTGCATGCTGCGCTTCCCTCCTCCTCCCTTCTGGGCTTCTCTGCATCCTTTGCTGTGCTCTGCTGTGTCACACCCCCATGGTGCCACCGTCTTCCCTCCCAGTGCTGCTCCACTACATCCCCTCACCCACAAGATCTGGCCTCTTGTGCGGCACCACCCCTGCTCGCCCAGTGCTGCACTTCACATGGCCGGTGCTGATGTCTGACACGGGTGGAAGACAGGGACAATCAAAGAATCAAAGCAGATGTTGTAGATGGTATTCCCCCCACCCCCAAAAAAAAAAAAGAGAAAAGAAAGAGTGATTGAGGCTGACTCTCAGCCTCTGCTTGGAGCTATCTGGCTTGTGGTGGGTGAGTGGACCTCTGCACATCCGCTGCAGGAGATGGAAGTGCCTGCTGAGTGAGGCTGCCTGCTTTGGTCTCCCATCTAACAGGACTCAAGTGTGCTGTTGAATTTCCCCCTAAGAGCAATAACACTGTTAGAGGAGCCCTTGCAAGTGGCTGCAACAGGATGTGTTCCTGCCCCACACGGGGATATACAGAGAGAAATAATTAGCAGGCACCGATATGTGCCTCTTCCCGGAGGAGGCAGCCTGGCACAGTCTCCTTCACACAGATCAGAGGTGCCCTGGATGGCAGGAGACAAGAACATCCATGCCGTGGTAGAGAACAGAGCTTCCCCTCCTCCCACCCAAATAAGGGCCCAGGGTGCCTCTCTGTGTAAAGCCCCAACTGTGCCCCCTTTTCATCTCAAAACTTCAAAGGGCTGCAACTTTACTGCCCTGCAATGTGCTGCAGCAGAGCAGCCCCGAGGCAGCTAACAAGAGGATGCCAGAGAAAGTCAAAGCTGTAGAAGGAGGGGAGGCAGAAGATGATGAGGACTGCGGAAGCCCAAACAATCAGGCCACCCTCCTGGCTGTGAAGTGCAGTCTCCTGGCATGGGAATGCCAACAATGGGACCCAAAAGGCTGCGACAAGGGGGCAAAGCTCAGGAAAAGGTGGCAGCTGTACTGACAGCTTGTGCTCTTCATGGCCAGGGTGCCGTGGAGGGATGAGGTGCTGGAGAGGGCATGGCCATCCTCTTCATCACCTGGGAACTTTGCCAGGTTTTGGGCATTCAGGGACATAAAACTATTCCTGGGGTGGAGGAGGGACCCAAAAATCTCAAGCACACTTCATAAAGCGAAGTGGGCATGCAACACTGAGGTGAGGTTTGGGCTCTCCCTCCTCACCACGCTGCAGGGCATCCAGAATGAGCACTGCTGGGCAAAACTGCCACCAGAGCTGGCCCCCAAAGACAGATTCCTGCTTGTCGGTGGTGGCAGATCGAAGCCTCTGAACCCCCAGCGTGTGCTGGGAATTAGGCTGTAGGGTGGTGTTTGCTCTAAATCACAGCTATTCAGGAGTTACACCCTGCCCCGTTCCTGGGCTCTTACAGCCGAGCGGGCTGTGCTCATGGCACATAATGCACTCCTTTAGCAGCAGAGCTCCCATGCCAGCCTCTCACTGCAAGCAAAGGGACAACGCTGGAAACAGACTTTAGTGCCAGAAACAGACAATGGGAAAACCAGAATAAAAGCCCCTGAACACAGCGTTCCTGCTTGATCCTGTGATTTCTAAGCTGCTATTGGCGCAAGGAAATCCCCATAGCTTTGTTCACCCAAGAGGTGGCTTTTATTTCGGCCCTGCCAGTACCCTCCATAGGCTCAGCAAAGCACCTTCTGCCAGAGCAGGAAGTGATGGCACTCCTCCACTTCCCACCCTAGGACCAGGCAGCACCAAGGCATTTCACCTCCCCTATGAAGAGAGGCTGAGGGAGCTGGGCTGGTTCAGCCTGGAGAAGAGAAGGCTGCAGGGGGTCCTCATTGCAGCCTTCCAGTACCTGAAGGGAGCAGAGGAACCAGAGGGGAATCAGCTTGTTAAAAGGGTAGACAATGGCAGGACAAGGGGGATGGATTAAAACTAAAGGAAGGAAGGTTTAGGTGAGATATTAGGGGGAAGTTTTTTACAGAAAGAGTGGTGAGGTACTGGAACAGGCTGCCCAGAGAGGTGGTGGGTGCCCCATCCCTGGGGTGTTCAAGGCCAGGTTGGATGGGGCCCTGGGCAACCTAGTGTAGATCCAGGTCTGGAGGTTGGTGGCCGTGCCTGTGGCAGGGGGGTTGGAGCTCTGTGATCCTTGGGGTCCCTTCCAACTCAGACCATTCTATGATTCTATGATTCTGGAAGTGGGAATGATGATGAGCCATCCCATCAGGAAAGTAGGAGGGAGAGAGGAGAGAGAAATTTTGTCTTGAACAGAAGTGAAAGATGACATAACACGACCTCAGACTGACCAAGCTGGTGGCCACATCCTGCTGTCCTGAGGGGAAGACCTTGGGGATCATTTTGGACACAGGCTCCAGTTTCTGCTTTGACTTGCACAGAGTAGAGCTGAAAACTGAGCTGCCTTGCCTCTGGTTTCCTATCTTGCTTTCTGCCTGTAGCTAGGAGAAAGAAATGAGGCAACGTTCCACACGCTCAGGAAATAGGACAGTTGGTCCGTGGCCAGCTCTGCGAGTGACCCCGAAGACACACTGGCAAGCTAAGCTCCTGCACTGACCTCTGTGGGCATCGTGTCCCCTCCCCATGGGCTCCTGCTTTCGCACCCCGCAGTGAGGGCATGGCTGTTCCCTGCACATGAGTTTGAGCGTGCCTGTTTGTGGTGCATGAGCACATCCATGTGTGTGTGTGTGTGTGTGTGCCCATCACTGCGTGATGCACGGCCCCGCTGCTTCTACACCACCAGCCAGGTGGCTTCAAGCTTTGCCTCAGGTCCCTGTGCACGTCCTGCAAGGGCCAGCGGGCTCCAGGGAGGCTGGGATAAGTCTGGAGCAAGTAGGGAGAGACTGGCGGCGGTGGCCAAGCAGCCTTGAGGAGGCTGAAGCAGGGCCAGGAGAGGCTGAGGGGTTTCTGGAGTCAGTGGGTGTCAGAGGGATGTTGTGGGGCTCAGTGCAATGCAACAGGGAGGCTGAAGGAGCCAGGAGGATCCGAGGGGGTGGGTGTGGAGGCTGGGGGCTGTGCAATGATGTGACCCTCTCGTCCTTTTTCTGCTCCTCATTAGAGTCCCCTGAGCGGAGCAGGCTGTGAAGGGGTCTGCGCTGAGGTATGTCCGTATGGCTTCGGCCAGGATATCGCAGCTTACACGTGTGCCAGGGGCCGGGCACGGGGAGCAGCGTGGGTGCCACAGCCTCCACAGCAACCAGGGGGAAACCCTGGGGTGCCTCAGCACCCAGAGGACCTGGGAATTTGGGGCTGGTTTAGGGCAAGAAATGCTCACGCACCTGTCTGCTGCTAACTTTGCCCCTTCTTCCATGCCTGTCTCTTCAGCTCTCCCTTGCCAACCGTTCCCGGCATTGCATGGAGCCTTCTCCTGCAGAGACCCTCCTCGCATCCCGGGGGTGCTGTGTGTGTGAAAGCTGTGCCAGGGTAACTCAGGGATGCCTGTGTCCAAGAGCCCCAACCTGGTGATGTGCTGATGAGGGCAGAGCCCCCAGCACAGTGTGAACGGCTCCAGTTTGGTTCTTCCCAGGGCTGAGGGAAGCCAGAACATCTGCCCTTTTTTGGGAGGAGGGGGTTATGTGAACCAGTGTGTATCTGGTGGGAAGGGGCATGCCTTGAGCTTGGCCCTATGTCTCAGGTCCCCCAGAGCTCCTTATATCTCCATCCATCAGTCCGTGGGGCTGTTTGTCAGCAATGCAGTGGAGTGAGCACCTTGGTGGAGAGATGGAGAGGACTTCTGTGAGCCAGAAGGAACTTCTGCAGGTCAGAGCAGTCTCAAGGTCATGAGCAGCCCCCTCCAACACCCCATTGCATCAGCACCAGGCTTGATTTGCCAGGAGATGCTTGTGGTGCTGGGCACTGATGTTCCCCAGGCAGTGGCGGGGGGCTGTGTTGTGCCCCAAACTGGGGTATATTGGAAAGGCATGGCTTGTGTCTGGGGTGTCTCTTGGAGGAATACTCACCTCTGTGTGGAAATGCTGAGTTTTTGCCTCTGAAGATTCATGACAGCTACTCCCCGTGTAAAGGATGCATGACCAAGGGCCCTGGCAGGGCTGAGGGTGGCTGATATTTAAGGACACCAGATCACAAACTGGTGCAGCTGGTGGTCAGAGTTTCCCAGGAGCAGGAGCCCTCAGATACCTGGCTCTCCCAGAGGCAGATGTCTGGTGTGTGGAGAGGATTGGATGCTCCTAGGGTAGGGACTCATGAGCACCAGATACCCCCAGCCTCTCTGGGGGTAGACATGGGTTTGCTCATGGTGTCATTTGCTCCACTTGGGGATTTCAGGGCCCCATGGAGACCAGTCCATGTCTGAGGACTTCTGTCTGTGCCTGGGGAGGCTTGCAGGTGGCCTGGCACACATGGTGATGGGCAGGGCAGAGCTGCCAGAGGATGGTGCTCAGGAAATGTGGTTGTACCTCAGGGCAGTGAGGTGGGCTGTGTTTAGGGCAGTTCCCTATCTCTGCACAGGGAAACTGCCAGCGGTGCCCGAAGGTGCTGGACCAAGTAAGTTCCTGGAGTCTAGCAGGGTCCAGGTCGTGCCCACAGCTCTGGGGCAATGCGTCTGGTGGCAGCCTGTCTCCTGCTGCACAGACACAGGCTGTGGAGCCCCTCCTGTGCCATGCTCATCTCCAGTGGGGTTGTGCTTGGTGAGCTCTGCCCCATGCTCTGCCTCCTGTTCCTCTGCACACACCCACTGCAGGGAGGACGCTTGTCCAGGGGGCTGGGGGCTTGGATGGGAAGAGCCTTGGGTTCTCCTCCCAGCTCTGCCTTTGCTCCCCAGGTGGCCATGGGACCAGCTCCCCAGGTGGCCATGGGTCCTGCTCCCCAAGTGGCTGTGGGTCCTGCTCCCCAGGTGGCTGTGGGTCCAGCTCCCTGGGCGGCCATGGGTCTGGCTGTCCCACCCACAGCAGGATGTGAGCAGGATGGAGACATTGAGGCTCTGCCGCTCATCGCTGTGCTCCACCCTCCCCTCCCGAGCCGGTGTGTAACGATGCTCTTGCTTGCTCCTCTGCAGATCTCCGGCCTCTGCCCGATGTAGCCATGACTGGGACCTGCACCCGGGAGTGCACAGAGTTCGGCCACTCCGATACCTGCTGGATGCCCGGCCAGTCCTCCCCCAGCCGCAGGCCCAAGAACGCCCTCAAACTCTCCACTTTTGTGCCTTACCAAGACAGAGGGAGTCAAGAGCAAGTCGGGAATGGCAGCCCCAGACTCTCAGAAGAGCGCAGCACCAAAATGGCCAACCTCCGCCTGCTCCCCACGTACAGTGCCTTCTCCAATAGTAGCCATGAGCCCTGCAAGGACTCTCCCATGGAGGAAATTCCTCTCACCCAGACCTCGGACTTCCAGCCAGCCACCACCCCCTCGTCCCAGACAACCAAGAGGGAGATATACCTGTGAGGCTGGGCGTGAGGGGCAGGGAGCAGACGTGCTTCTGAGGCCAGTGTCCAGAGGAACATTTTAAACTTCAATGCTTTATCGCTCCGGCGGCCGGTTCTCCAGGCAGTGGGCTCGGCGGACAGCAGAGCAGGGCAAGGCAGGGATGAGAGGAGCGCCTTTCTAACCCCTTGTTTCCCGGGGCCAGGGGTGGGTGGGAAGGACGGAAGCATCCCAAAACCTGATTTCTGAGCACTTGTGGGTGCATGTCCCCGAACTGCTGCGTCGCTGGGGAGGGCTGGGCAGGCTCCTGTTGCGGAGGGGCACGGCTGGGGAGAAGGGCTTACGTACCAAAGGTCCACGCAGAGCTGGTGGAGTTCCTGGGCATAGGACGAGGGGGTGTCCCCGTGCACGGGGTTGGGGGGGTGAGCTGCCTGTCTCTTTGCTGTAGACTCCTGTAAATACGAATCTTAGGAATGACATTCAAGTCCTGCCTGATCGAAACTTTTTATTGTCCTTGAAACAAAAGACATTTAAACAAAACCAGAAAAAAACCACAAAAAAAAAAAAGGAAAAAAAAAAAAAAGGAAAAACAGAAACAAACCACAGGGAGCAAGTTCCAGCTTTGAATGGTTTGCTGCGTGGAAGAACCCACGGGAGCGCAGCGTCCGGCCCACACTCATGTTCTATATTGTAAATAGAGATGTGACCAGTCCCTGAAACAGCAACTGGGGAGCTGGAGGAGAGGGGCAGCGTCCTCGCCGGACTGTAGGGACTTTGCTATCTTTTAGCCTGGATCTCTTTCTGAACGTTGTCACTGTGCCCACAAGCTGCAGGGTCCCTAGGGACTGCCCGGTGCCATAGGCAGGGGTCTGCTTTTTGGGGAGGGAGGGGGGGGGCATTCCTGGTGGTGGCCCTGCACCCGGCAGGTGGAGGAGGGATGGGGAAGCCCCCAGGCAAGGGACCGGCTGGGTCTGGAGAAGCCCTCAGTCTGACTCTGCCGTCAGGGAGGTCGTCATCGGCTGTGGCATCTCAGCCCATCGCCTTGTGCCTCCTCCAGGGCAGGGGATGCCCATGAGGCCGGCTGTGCCATGCCTTCGACCTCCGTCCCATCCGCCTGTAAGCCACCATTGCCTTTGTGAGGAGGAGCTTTGTCTCAGGGTCACACCGGGGGCTGCCGAGCCCCTGCCCGCTGGACTCCCGCTGCCCTTAGGCCACAGGGCCACTCTCACGGGGTCCAGCTTTCTCTTCCATTGTCAAAGGTCGACCGGTCTCCCTGGCAGGTCCCCGCTGCCTGGGCATCCTCAGCTCCCGCGCAGGGTACCCAGCTGGGGCAGCGCTGCACAGGCAGTGGGGACAGGACCCCCCTCCCTTGCCCCTCAAGGGACTCCCTGGAGGGGGACGCGTGGCTGCTTTCCTGAGCCTCTCTGCTCCCTCGGGAGCCAGACTCCACGTGCACCCCTGGCAGGAGGGTCCTGGGGACTTGCGCCTCATTCCTGGGTAGCCCTTCCCGGTCCTCCCCCCGCCAGGACGCGGGGAGGGGCTGTGCTGCACCGTACCGTTGTTCTTCCCGTACTCGCGCACGCATCGATCGTCTTCATCTCTGGGATCTTCCTTAGGGAGCGAGGCCAGTGGTAACTGCAGGATGGTTGCCCCCGTGGCTCATCTTTGGTCCACACGGTCCATCGCTGCGGGGCTCATGGCTGGCTCTGCCGGGCTCGACCGGCACGGGGACACCGCAGGGCCAGGGCACCCCAGCCGCCGTGGGTCAGAGGCTGCCCCACCATAGCTGTAGTGCCTGTTGGGGTGCAGCGTGCTGGGAGCTCCCCCCCTGCCCCACCCAGCCTCCTTCCCCCAGTCCCCCTCCAGCATCCCTCTCTCTGAGCAGCTCCTCTCCCTTTGCTTTGGCGGCAATGGCGAGATGTGTCCAGCTCCCCGGCGTGGCTCCGGTTGACCCAAAGGGATGCGGAGCGAGCTGAGCCCGGGTGACAAAGGAAGGGTGGCAGAAGGTGCCCGCTCGCAGCTGCTCCCTCCTGCCCCAGCCCTGCTCCTCACCTTCCCCAGGCAGCACTGCTCCACGCTGCATCGCCTGCAGCCCCGGCGCCTCGGGGTGCTACCCGGAGGAGGCAGGACCTTCCTCCCGGTCTCCTGCTGCTGATTCCCGCCAACCGGCCGGGCGGGGGGTGTCCCTCAAGGCGGGCGCGATGCTCCTGGTGGATGTCTGTCCATCCGCCCGTCCAGGCATCCCTGCTCTACCCTTGCCTGCAGTGGCCACCCGTCGGGGCCGGCGTCCCCCTGGCCTGGCTGCCTGAGCAGGTCACGCTCCTGAACCTGTTTTTATTGTAGCTCTGTAGTTTCAGGGCCAAACTGGGCAGAATGTGCAATTTGGCCACGCTGGCCAGGATCTTTGATTCCACTGCCAACTCGACTGCTCACGCCTCCCCTCGGCTCAGGCAGTGGCAGTGTCCAGTGCCCCTTTTGGGGACCCCCCCAGGAGAGCAACGGAGCCACATCTGAGGGGTGCTTGTCCAAGACCAGCTTCCCCCCCCAACCCCAGCCTCTTGCCTGCGGGTGGGCTCCCTACCTTCTGCTCGGGGTCACCAGAGGGACCCCGAAGCTCAAAGCCCTGTGGCTGGAGTTTTGCCGTCTTGTCTCCTGGAGCACCTGGCGATGTTCTCAGTGCGAGCGTGGTGCAAGGGGGGAGTGTGTGCAGGGGGGGTTCCCCAAGGGGTGGGAGGGATGGGTGCTGGGGACGGGTGCCATGGGGAGAGGGGGCTGGGGGGACTGAGTTTTGTTGGGGTGTACATGGGGATGGTGGGGCTGGGACTTAGGAGGGGAGCACAGTGGGGAGAGAACATGGGTATCTGGGGTGAATTGGGGATGGGTATCGAAGGGGAGCACAATGGGGGGTGGGTCTGTAGGGAAAATGTTGGGGGGTGAGAAGGGCCAGTGGGAGTGGTTCCTCAGTGTGGTGCCAAGGGGTCCGAGGCTCTGTGGGGCACAGTGGGGATGGGTCCCTCGGGAGGAGAAGGTGCTGGGTCCTGGGAATGCGGGGTGCTGGGGATTTGTCCTGGGGTAAAGTTGACAGTGTCACTGGGGATCAGTCCTGGGGGAGGGTAAAGAAGAGGTGCTGTCGGAAAGAAGCTCATTTGCACAATTATAAGCCAGAAGGATAAAGCCTCTGTGCACGTGGGGGGGTGTGAAGCTCCCCACGGGCTCCAGTCTAGACAAGCACAGGGAGGAGGAGGAGGAGGAGGAAGAGGGGGCTTCAACGCCCCTGCGGAGGGGTTCACTGTATCTCACTGCACTAGGACAAGCCAGGGGTAAAACCAAAGGTGGGAGCCAGGGAGCAGGCGGGCTGCGTGGGAAGGATCTAAGCGACCCCTTTGTAGCTCTTCAGTGTTGGTTCTATTTATACGAGATTTCATTTCCTTGCTTGTGATGCCTTGTTTTTTGTACAGTTTTATGTACATGCAGGTGTAGCTTTTCTAAAGGAGAAATCCTATGGCAGAGTAAAAGTACCCAACTATTTTTCAGATGGTGACCTATGTCTAAGGCGATGCCTCTTGCTAAGGTTGTAATGCTCTCAATGTGTGATGCATTTCCCTGTGCGGGGAAGGCTTTGGGCCTTGGGCTTGGTTTTCCCCGGGCGCTGTGAGCACAATTGATTCCCTTGTAATTCTTTCTGTTCAGAGCAGTGAGCATGACACCGTCGTGATCCCCTTTCCGTTCACTCCTGTTCTGTTTGTTTGCTGAGCTGTCAGATGACCAACTCCATTGTAATTAGCCCTTCCTAAAGCTTTACAATAAAAGTGTGAAAACCCGGGTGCCTGTGCCGGATGATTTCTTCCCCCCCACTCCCTGTGTCACATAGAATCATAGAATGGCATGGGTTGGAAGGGACCCCAAGGATCACAGAACTCCAACCCCCCTGCCACAGGCAGGGCCACCAACCTCCAGACCTGGATCTACACTAGGTTGCCCAGGGCCCCATCCAACCTGGCCTTGAACACTTCCAGGGACGGGGCATCCACCACCTCTCTGGGCAGCCTGTTCCAGCCCCTCACCACTCTTTCTGTAAAAAACTTCCCCTAATATCTAATCTAAACCTTTCTTCCTTTAGTTTTAATCTATTCCCCCTTGTCCATCCTTGGGGGTGGCTCAGGGCATCCCCAGGGAAGAAGGCATCAAGGAGCCTAGGTGGCTTTGGGATGCTGCTGTCTCCTGCTGCCCTCCTCCCGGTGTGAGGAGCCCTGACGTGGATGCTCTTGTCTCTGTGTTCCACCTCAAGGACATTTCTGCACAGGTACAATTAAGATAACACCCACAAAGCAGTTTGCCATGGGGACAGTCTCTTTAATTTAAAACCAAAGTGTTTCAGTGAAAAGACATCACCAGATGATGTGGGAACCAGGGAATGTCCCACCAAACAGCTCCAGCCTCCCTCCCACCTCCACCAGTGTTCCTTGGAGACCTGATGCCATTCCCCACTGTTTCACAATCTCCTTTACAGGATCCCCAGGTTGGAAAAGACCTTTAAGATCACTGAGTCCAACTGCTCCTGTCCTATGCTAAACCATATCCCTGAGCACCTCATCTACCCATCTGTTAAACACACCCAGGGGTGGGGACTCAGCCCCTCCCTGGGCAGCCTGTGCCACAGCCCCACAACTCTTTCAGAAAAGAACTTTTCCCTCCCATCTGCTCTGACCCTGCCTTGGGGCAGCTTGAGCCCATTGCCCCTTGTCCCATCTCCTGTCCCCTGGCTGGAGAGACCATCACCCACCTCTCTGCACCCTCCTGTCAGGTCAGTGGACGTGGGGAGAAGGTCTCCCCTCAGCCTCCTCTTCTCCAGGCTGAACACCCCCAGCTCCCTCAGCCGCTCCTCAGAGGATTTGCCCTCCAGCCCCTTCCCCAGCCTGGTTGCCCTTCTCTGGACTTGCTCCAGGACCTCGATGTCCTTGTAGTGAGGAGCCCAGAACTGGACCCAGCACTTGAGGTGCAGCCTCACCTTCACCAAGTATGGTTGGCTGTTTTTAGGTAGTTTAGACCCTCCATAAATAGCTGGGCCACTTCAAACCAGGCACATCTGCACCTGCTTCCTACTGTAGCTTCAGGGGCCTTGCTGAGCTGTGGCTGGTTTTGGTTTTCTGCTTGCACAGGACTTGCACTGAGCAAGATCAGCAGCTGCACGGGGGAGTCTCTTAGCCCAGAGTAGAGATGCTTCCCCCATCAGCTGGGTTGGGTGTGGGTGCTACGTGTCTTCAGCTGCGTTGGGCTATCAGGCAGCATTGTGCCTTTGCTGAGCTACAGGGCCTGGGCCTGCTGTGGACGTAGCACCAGGCAAAGGGAAGACTTGCCCCCAGCTTGGGAAAGCCAGCAAGTGTCCCTGGGAAGGAAGAGTTTCCAAGTAAAGGTGGAGACCACTGTCTCCTTGGTGGGGTTTTGTAGAGACTCCTTTTCTACAGTCCCCTTCTCCCTGGGATCTCCTCGTGCAGAGGGGAACCGATGCCCCCTGCCCCCCACTCCCAAAGGACCATGTCCTGATGGGTGAGGGAGTGGGGGGCTCTCAGCTGTCCCTCTGTGCAGACACACGGCAGTGGGGCAGCAGGGACATGTCTTTAGGGGACCTAGGAAAGCAAGTGGCTTTGCTGCCTGCTGATGACCCATCTCAGGGAAAGACAATCCAGATGTTGAGGATGTTGCCACAGCTGGTACAGGGTGTCAGGTGGCACTCACCTGCCCCCAGGATAACTGGGATGACCAAACAGCATCTTCCTAAGCACAGACACAGTCCCAGGACCTCCCTGTCCCTCCTGAACAAGCCTGGCCTGGTGCCATGTCCTACAGTTGCTCTTTATGCTTCCTCCCTCTCCTCTTCCTCCCTAGGCAACCCAGGCTGTGAAGACACCCCTGCACCCCTCATTCATACATTCTTCCCCTCTTCTGCTTGACACTTCTCTACCCACCCCCAGCATGCCCCACCCCAACTGCTCCCCCACGTCCTCTGATCCCTCCTTACCTCTCCTCCCTACTGCACTGTGCCCAGCTCCCCCTGCACCCCTGGCCTCCCCACACCCCACCCTGGTGCAGCAAGCCTTCCCAGTCCTCGGGCACAGCCTTGAGCATCACACCCAGCCAGCTATGTGCTGCTCTGGAAACCGATTGGTTTCCATGGCAACACACATTGATTACCCAGGGTGGGAAGGGGCCTCGAGGATGCTGCTGGTGAGGATGATGCAGCTGCCCAGCATGGTTCGGAGTTTGGACACCTGGTCAGCAGCTCCATGGGGATGGGTTTTGGTGCCCAGTGAGCCCCACAGGGGAGTGTGGAAGGGGTATCCTCCATCCCTTCATGGTACCACCGAGGTGGCCCTCACAAGCATGGCATCAGTGGCAAGACCTCAGTGTCCCTGAGGAGTCCACCTCCACTTGGAGGTCTGCACAAGATTCACTCCTAGCCCAAGGTGGAGGAGATGGGAAGCTGCTCCTCAGCAGCTCTCCCTGGGGTGGGGGCAGCTGCAGAGAGGGTCTGCCTGGTTGCCAGGTAGGGGTGGTGCATGAAGGGAGGTGGGCTGGGTGTGCTTGCTGCACGGGCTTTGTTCCAACATAGGTTTTTTGAGTACATCTGGTTTAATAGGGTCCTGGGCTTACAGCAGGAACTGGGAACGTGCCAGGCTAGGGACATCCATTTTGATGGAAAACTTAATTCTCGTGTCTCCTGAGGGCCTGACCTTGCAGCTTCAGCTCTCCAGCTGCCTGCACAGATCTGGCAGATTCATTTTCAGTGCTTGCATGGAAAAGCGGATGAGGTTTGGGATCTCCTCCTGGCTCTGACCAGGAGTGCCTGGGGGCATGGGCACCATCTTCTTCACAGAGGCTGCCTCTCAAGCAGGACTAAAAAGCACTGTGAAGTTTAAAGCAGTATTGTCAGGGACCAGAGAAGATCTGTGCTTGCTCCATTCCTTGTCTCAGTTCCTCACTTCTAGAGGAATGGGCATTTCTACAAACTGGAAAGCGATGGGATGGCACAGCCTGTGCTGCCTACCTGTGCTGTGATGGTGGGCACAGATCCACCCCTGGAATGGGAGCAGGGTGCTGGGCCACTGATGCTTGGGGTGCAGGTTCAAAAAGAGCTGAAAGCAGCTTAAGAGTGGATGCCATCCCTCCTGGCAGGGAATGTCTTTCCTGCCACCATGCCCGTAGGCAGCTGTAGACAGCTGTGGAGCCACAAGAGCAGAGCTGCCCAGGAGCGGGTGGTGAAGGGCTTCAATAACCATACCCCATGGTGAGATCCCCCGAGGAACAGAACCCACGGGGCAGGGGAAGCAGGGCCGTGGTGGAGGGAAGCTGCAAACCCTCCTTCCCCAGCTGGCTCCAGGCTGTGGGGATGTCACCCCTGCCCTGCTCATCCCTCCCGTGCTGTGCCGTTAATAGGATGAGCCGGGTGGCCTCTGCTCGCCGCAGCCATGGAGCCCGGCCCTGCATATGCTGCGGGGGCTCTGGGGGGGACTGGGTATTGTGCTACAGGAGAAACCCCTGTAATCACCCGCCGGATGATTGGGATTTGCAAGCAGCTCAGGGGACGCAGGGGGGCCCAGCCCCAGGCAGTTTGCTGCAGTGTCTCTGGATGTCTGGCAGAGTGATGAAAGGGATTAGGAGATTTAGAGCGAGCCCAGCCCCCACCCCGGGGGGCTCTGGAGCTGAAACCCCAGCACCAATGCACAGCTCAGTTTATTCCCAGAGGCAGATTGAAGACTGGGGTGCTGCTAACTGCTGCTAATCTAAGAGCAGGAACTTTCCCCCCTCTGCTCTCAGAGATTTGGCATCATCCAAGGCAGAGAGAGGTTCTATCAGTTTCCTCCATGGCTGAATGATCGGTCCCCAGCATCTTTCACCCCACACTGCCGTTCCCATCCTGTCCCTGAGCTGAGGGGGTGCCCAGCCAGCACCGTTTAACCCAGAATGAACCCCTGAGCTCCCCCACTGTGAAGGCACCACAGAGGCATGCTCGAATGGACCATCCTCCTCTTCCCCTCCTGCTCACGGCTGTTCTGGAGCTGAGCCTGGCCTGCACAGAGGCAGAGACCCTCTTGAAAAGGGAACGCTCACGGGGGCTTAGTGCAAACAGACCTAATGGGATTAGTGCAACTGAGACCCACACTCGGTGCCGGTGC
Organism: Porphyrio hochstetteri; assembly: GCA_020800305.1. Lineage (NCBI taxonomy): Eukaryota > Metazoa > Chordata > Aves > Gruiformes > Rallidae > Porphyrio > Porphyrio hochstetteri. The sequence continues at coordinate 14,458,801 of CM036919.1, forward strand.
AGAGGGAAGCGTGCCTGCCCTTCCTCCCCGAGCTTGCCTTTCCCTCCCTGCCTGTCCATCAACCCCAAGTGGGGTGCCAATCAACAGGTATCTCAGCACCCATTCTCCACAGAAAAGGAAGCTTGTCGTCCTGGGCTCCTCCAAATTACCAGATGCATCGGATACCTCAACTCCCTGAGCCTATCTTCCCGCCCTGATCTCATTATGGACAGCCAGCTTCTGTTGCTGAACCTGGTCAGGTCCCACTTTCACTTCTGAAACAGCCCCGAACTGTGAATCTGCCAGATTAGGCTCTGGAGACAGGAGGTTTTTTCCAACAGGCTTTAAGATGGAGCTTTGCAATGCCAGGCTGGACTAAACCCGTCCTCAGTTCTATTTGTCACAGTTCCAGTGCTGCATGAGCCAGGGTGCTCTGGAGCCCCATGATGCTCCACTTGGCTTAATGAGCAGTGTAGGAAAGGTCCAGAGGACCACCAGCACCCACTGTTGATTCCTTAGCATTGCAGCAAACCACTGCAGCGTTATGCTCAGCCAACACAGACCAGAGATGGTCGCTTCTGATGTGATTTATGACATGCACATGCTGGGCTGTGGGCAGATTATCAACCCACACAGCCACAACCCCAAGCAGACACCTTCTCCACCAGCTACCCTGCCTGGGAAGCTCCGCTGCCTACAAACAGGCAGTTGCATGTGTAGACCAAACCTGGGCATCAGGGGTTGTAACTCTGCAGCAGAGATGAGCTCTTGGGGATGGCACAGAGGTGGCTGTTGGGTGGAGGGGGCCCCAAGAGACAAAGTTGATAGTGCCTGTCACTCCAGGTCTTTGTGGTCAGGGCAGTGTCCTGGAGCTGCAGTGCCAGCCACCTTCTCCTAGCTGCTGCAGCTCGGAAAGGATGGAGGGATGCTGCTGTGAAAAGTGCTCCTGGGTCTCCCACCACACAGGAGAAGGCACCTGAATGGCAAGATCATGTATGCAAGCTGCTGCAGCATCTCCATGCCCATCAGAGAGGAGCTTTGAGCCTCTTTGCAGTCAGAAGGGGAAATTCAGATACCTTGCTGCTGTGTCTCCTGGACGTGTCCTTACTGCTTCTCATTTCCCCTCCTGCTCTATGGAATAGCTCCAGACCTGAGGAAAGGGCTGCACAGGCTGCTTTCTGGACTTACACAAGTATCAGGGAGTGAGTGACTCCAGTGGCTTTCCCAAAGACCACACAGACCTGGGACAGTCCATTGCTGGTCCAGCAGATGAAGCTTTTCTAAGACTTAATGTGGCAACATCCCTAGAGTCAGCTGGAGTGTATCAGGCCTCAGTTTCCCCATAGATCTGATCTGGAGAACCCATTTGGGCTGGCTGCTCTGCCCACTCACAGTTTGGTGCCTGTGTGGTGATCGATACCACAGCCCAGTGGCACATCCTTCACCCAGGCAAACTCATATCACTGGCAAAGCTGAGGAAACCCCCAGAGCTCAGTGCTTTCAACCCAAGGGCAGTGGAGGCTTGCAAATGGAAGATGTCTGTCATTAGGCAATGGATAATAAAGGTCACCTTGCCTTGCCAACACCCTGACAGTGCATCCCATGTGCTCCACTCCGAGCAACCACTTCCTCCTGCCCCCACACAGGTATTGCCCTGCTGCAAGGAGGACAGAAGACAGCAGGAAGGCCTTGAAGGAAGCCAAAGGCTGTGTGCCAGCAGTGTTCAGCTGTGACTGCCAAGCACGGGCAGGGATGGTGCTGGGCACGGCTGGACCTGCAAAGCCTTGGGTTGTATGAGAGGGAGGGGTGGCCAGAGGAAGTGATGAGGCAGACGGGAGATGCAGAGCAGTGAGGAGTGTGGGAAGATCACAGATGTCAGAAGGGACGGAGCCTCGGACTCCAGCCCATCCTGTCCCACTTGCTTCCCTGCTCCCAGCATTTCTGCTGGCTCAGGTTTTGGAGGGGACCTTCTCCCCCAGCCCTGTCAGGCCCGACTCCTCCGCACACGCTCTGCGCACAGACGGAGCAGCTCCCACGCGCTGGGCTTGCTCACTGCGAGCAGGCCCGGCACTCATGTGTGGGAGGCCCGGCCTCAGCACCCCCCCTGCCTTATTTATATCGCAGCCCAGCAGCCACCCCCGAGCACGGCTGCGAGGGCACAGCATTCCTTTCCTGGGATGAGATGTGCTCATCCTAGCCCTTTCCAAGCTCGCTGGAAAAGGATGGCATCTTTCCCAGGGCTTCCCTGGCTGCCAGACTTCGGTCTGCCATGGCGCAGCTCCCTCACCACGTGGACAAGCTCATCCGAAATGCTACCACCACTGCCTGCACCCCGAAATGCTTTGCTGGGGGTGAGGCGGGTGGGGAAGGACCAGCCATTTCCAAAGAGCAAAAAAAAGCAAAGGAGAGGCTGTTTTTCCCCTGGCTTGCCTAGCTCTCTGCAGCCTGAAACCTGCTGAATTATGCTCATGACTCAAATTTGCAGGAGATGAAGAGATGATAAAATCCTACTTGCTGTTCCAGCGCCCTGCCTCCAGCCTGGCGCACGCTCCAGCAGTGCAGTCACCAGCCATGGCAGCACACCGGAGGCGACTCTTGGACCCTTCCCAGATGCTGCCCATCATACGCTCTTTGGGATGCAGTGGCACCCCAAATGGGTCACAGACATGAAATAAAATGGGCCGCAGCAGAGCCTTCTGGGAGCTGGTTTTCCCTGCTCCTGGCAAAGCTCTGTGAGATCCTCGCCCTGCCTGGGAGCTACCAGGAAACACCAAATACCACAGTTCTCATGGTAAAACTGTGGGCTGTCTCGTCCAGCTTTCTCCCTGACATCTTTTCTTCATCCTGTGTGTTTGTTCTCCCATCCTCTTCCTCCAGGGCAGCCCAGCGCCAGCCCCGGAGCCTGGCATGTGCCTGGAGCGACATCCTGGTCACCCAGGCAGCACGTCCCCAGTCCTGGTGACCTGGAATCAACCTGGCCAGCCTGAGTCTGCCCTTCCTCATTCCTATCCTCTGGCACCAGACATTTCCCAGCCAGTCTGAAACCAGCCTCCCACCTCCCTGAGCCAAAGCAAGAGACAACAGAGCTCCCACATGCTCCGGAGCCAGACTCAGTTAATCAGCTCCTGCTTCAGCTGGAGCTGGACACTCTCTGGGAGTTTTCCAGAGCAGTGGTGGCAGCAGGGGGATTGATGCAGGCGAGACATTGCTCTGGGAGCAATCCTCTGCTTACCCTGTCAGCTCCTGTTTAACCCAGCAGCCTGCAAGGCTCAGTGCAGACAGCAAAGGAGTGGGAGGCTGAGTCTGCCCCGCCAGCAAACACAGCAGGCAGCCTTTTTTGGGACTGTTCTCTATAGCCTGGCACTGTGCATAGGGAGGGGTAGGCAGAGACGCTCTCTCCCCCCCTGCCCAGAGTCTCCCTGGGGCAGGAAGGGTGTCAGAGCAAGGGCTTGGGTGGGAGGAAACACAGGAGGCTGCCAGAACGGGCATGGCTATGCTCCTCCAGCATTTTGAGCTCTGGGAGAAACAGAGAAGTGATGCCATGACCAGCCAGTGTATGTACCTGCTGCAAAGATGGGCCAAGACCAGCTGGCACAGGTAGATCTGCTGAAGGAAAGATGAGCAGGATGGACCCTGTGGGGTCCTGCATCCTGGGATGTGCAGCTGGGTCTTGCCTGCTAACACCTTGAGGGCAAACCTTCTTCCAGCACCCTCATCCTGCGCCTGTCCTGGGATGGAGGGCGCAGCAGCAGCACCCTGGGGGTACACAGCACACTGAACAAGGCACATACCTAGGGGGAAAGTGACTGGCATCAGCACATGGGCAGCACCTCCGTGGTGTGCACACTGTGCAGTGAGTATGGCGGCTGCCGGTGGTGCCTGGGCTTGCACACACATGCCACCCTCCTCCTCCTCCCTGCACGGCCGCCAGCACTCCCTGGGGCTGGCAACAGGGCTTTGTGTGCGTGAGAGCCTGTGCTGGCAGGGATGCTGTGACTGTATGGCCAAGGAGGAGCCGTGCGTGTGGCCAGCGACGGGGCACGTCCCTGTGTGCCCTCCCTGGGCAGGGGGTTGGGGGAGCACACGCTGCCGGTGCTTACACACAGAGCCACGGGCAGGTGTGTGTGCTGCATTCAGCTGGGGGTGGTTATTATTCTTTATTAGTTTTCCTGTCCGTCTGTCATACCCTTTATCACTCTGTCTCAATCTCTCACCCGTCCTCCTGCTCTCCCTCAATCATTCCAGATCACTTTCTCTGCCTGCCTCCCCTTCCTGGATTCTTCCCCAGGCGCTCCCCCCAGCCCCCACCCCCACCTCCCCTCCACACTCTTTTGCCTCTCCCTGTCTCATCTTCCCCCGCAGCTATGGAAGCCTGGGAGCCTGGAGTGGTCAGGGAGCTTGGGGCTGTCGTGGCTCTTTTCCTGGAGCTGGTGGTTGCCCAGCAGCCTGGGGATGCTGAGTACCTCTGCCACCCTCCCTCCTGCACCCCAATCTCCTCACTGATGTGGATGCTGCTCTGCTGCTGAATTGGTTGCAAGTTAAGCCCCTGGCTCAAAGCAGCTCAGGAGCCGACATCTCCTCTGAGAGGGAGCAGATCCCTCTGGATGCTTGTGCCTTGCTCCCGCTGCTCCATCCTCTGCCCCATCCCTCTGCTCCTCCTCCACCCCATCCTGACATGCATCCTCCCGCAGGGAAACCACTTGTGCCTCATCCCCATTCCCCTTCCAAGCGAGCAGTGGAAGTCCTGGGTGCTGTAGGGCTCGTCTGTGAGACTGAAGGCAGCTTGCCAGCTGCCAGAAGAGCCCCTGGCCAATTCACAGCCTTTATGGCCCCCACCCCAGCATCTGCAGTGCTTCCATCCCTGTGCCTTTGCCCGCACAGACCTGCAGTCACCTCACCAACCACGCATGGGGGGCATGGTAGTAAGCTGTGGGGTGGAGTTGCATGGCCCAAGACTAAAGAAAGAACAGAGCTTTGAGGCACAGGGAGAAGGCAGAGCCTGGAGGGATGCTCTGGAAGAGACCTTTGGCTGAAGGCAGGGAATGGAGGAGGACATACCTTTCATCCCCCGGCAGAGAAGTCACAATGTTTTGCATCTCTCTCCCTTTGTGGGCCAGAAGGCGAAAATCTGGAGTGCTGGAGGACTCAGGTACGTGAAACAGGCTGGCAGTGGCTGCTGTGGCCCAGGCACCCAGAGGAGACATCAGCCCTACATGGAGATGGAATCCACTCTGCTGCTGCTCCCCTCTGACCCCAGAGGAAGACCCTTGTGTTGGCTGCATCTGGTGGCTCACTGCATCCTTATCCCAGCCCCACAGCGTGGAGAAAATCAGGGCTGGTGCTGTGGGAAAGACCCTTAATGCCACGTCAGGGCAAGCACCAGCTTTCTGCAGCTGGGCCCAGCATCCTATCTAGGGTGTGATTTCCTGACCGTGCTGGCTCCCGTTGCTGGCTGAGAAGCCTTGTTGCTGCCTAGAGCTGCCTTCACACTGCTGGCAGGGCCAGAAAAGCCCATTTCCAGGGGTGGTGGGGAGTCGAATTGCAGCTGCGAGCTCACATCAGGGGGGAGACCCCATTAGTGCCCAGCGGAGCCCCAGGACCCTCGCTGCACAGCGGCGAGCTCCCCCCTTGGTAGAAGAGTGCTGCAAGAGGCGATGGGTCCTGCGTGGCATCCACTGCTGATGCTGATGTATGTGACAGGCGCGGGGGTTGCCAGGAGACAGCATCCTCCTCCTCGGGCACTGCGCAGCCAACGCGGCTCTGCGCTGGTGACGTAATTCTCCTCCGGCGCTGCTCATTGCCGGCCGGGCCTGCCTCTCCCTGCTGAGAATGGAGGGGAAACGCAAAAGCCTTTACAGACATTCCTGTAGCCTTCCCTGCTCTGCCCAATGCTCCCTCTGTGCCTGTGTGTGTGGGAGCGAGGGCTCTGCCGAAACCAGCTTCACATCAGCACCCAAACAGCTGGCATCCCCACCTCTCCCAGCGAGCGAGGCTCACCATGGATTCTCCCCACCCTGCCTCCCCCAGCTCAGGATTTGCAAATGGTCCCCAGCAAATCACCCTGCGTGCAGCTGGCCCATGGCACAGGCGCCCGTCCTTCCCTCGGATGCCGGGGTAGAGGCGGATGGCCGCTCACGCACACGGAGCCTCAATGAATAAATATCTGGCTGCAAATTATCTGCTGATCTAATAAAAAAGATATTACCTACCTCTACAAACCTAGTTTCAAATTATTCCTTCTGCTCTGCTCAGTAGCCTACTGGGAGATCACTGGCAGGTTAATTTGCTATTGAGCGGGTCCCAACTGGAATTAGCACTTCAGCCTGCCTTTGGTTTCACTTGACAGTTAATGAAAGTCGCTGATATTCACTCCAGGCTCTGAACTTCGTGCCCTGCACCGTGTTTCACGTGTGTGAGGAGCTGACCAGGATTGTTATTTTATTTTTTCCTTCAGACTCACAAGTTACTCAGTGCTTGCAAGGTGCTGAGATAGAAAATAAACTGCTGCTTGTCTGCTTTTACATGAGGACGTGGTGTGTTCCTAACAAAAGTGGCCTTTATCTGGGGACTGTCATTTTGATTATTTTATATCTGTACAGTGCCCCAGAGGTGTGCATAGAAAATGAAAACAGATAAAGAGCCTGAACCAGGCAGAGCTCTGCCAGAGGCCCTAATAAACTGGGAGGCTGGGCTGAGAGGGGGAGCCTGGTGTGGGGTGAAGAGGGGGGAGATAAAATGATCCATCCTGCAAGCCAGCACTGCTGCTGGCTCTGTAGATGGGGGGGAATGGGTCTGGTCCATGGGGCTGGCAGTTGCGCCTTGTGGATGCCACTGGGGGGGAGTGATGGCTCTTCTCTGCAGGGAGGGCACCCAAAATCATCCTTCCCCAGCACTAACTGGGATGAGGTCTCTCAGTGACAAGGAGGACTTGGGTGTCCTCCATCCCTGCAGAGAGTGTACGGGCAGGGACTGAGTGCTGCTGTGCAGATGACAACCCTCTCCCACCACAGCTTCTGCCCAGAGATTTCCAGGACAAGCTCCATGCAGGCATGATGGCAACATGTTGTCTGTAATGACACAGAAGGAACAGAATGTTGGATCAGTCCTGTCCCACCTTCTTCACTGTGCTGCTCTCCTTGCACAGCCCCGTTACCCCGCTGTGCTGCGCTCGCCCCTTCACCCTCCCCTCACCCCAGGTACAATTTCTGCAGGCTTCCTCCTTGACCTGCCAGCCTGAACCTCTCCTTGCAGCCCAGGCACGGTTTTGCTGGGGCTCAGTCCGATACCTTGCCCCTGCAGAGCCGTGACAAGGAGCAGGATGAGCTGAGTCAGCAGCTTTGGCATCCTTCTTCCCCCCCTGACACCCCGAAGTCCCGTAAGTAATTTCCTTCTCCCTCAGTGTTTGCACCCTTCAGGCACTCGGAGACAGTTATCCGGCTCCTGCCTGCATGATTGATCGGCAAAGCTAGACAGATTTAGTTCATTTAATCTGCCTCCTAAATCCCATCCTTCAGCCCCTTCATCATTTTCCTTGTGTCTCTCTATTGTGTCTGTATCTCCTCGGGACAGCAGTGCCTCCAGCTGTGCCCAGCTGTGCCCAGGCACACAACTGCTGCACCAGCATCCCTCGGCTGGTCCCTAAGGATGCTCAGAGACACCTTTTCTGTGCGTGCCTCTGGCTGTCCCCTCTGCCTGTAGCCCAAGCCCCTCTGATATGCGGGACAGTCCTCAGTGCCCCTGGCACACCCCTCTTAGCACTTGCTCCTTGACTTGCTCCAAACCCCTCAGCACCAGGGCAGGGAGAGAAGGAATGAGGCTGAAATCCCCCAGCTCCCCGTGTCAGTGCCACAACAGTCCCCCTCTGACACAGCCCTCTGTGCCCCCTGGCATCTACTCCATCCCCAGCGGGGCAATAGGGACTGGAAAACTTCTCCTGGGCAAACCCAGGGCTCTGCTATGGTGAGTACTCACTGCAGCAGGATTTTCTGTGTGCAAAGTCTGGGACAAAATCTCTACCCCGGGCTAAACCCAGAGCTGTTTCTCGTACCTGTGGAGAAAAGTCTCATGGCAGTGAGGATGTGTGACTGACATGTTGAAGCTTGCCTGATCCCACAGAGACCAGGGCTGCAGGTCGCAGGGCGGGACCCCTGCTGGTTCAGGGCTTGGGGACTCCTCTCCCATTCCTGTGCAGTGACATTTCATTCAGAGGAACCTTGAATTCAATATTTCCATCCCAGATTCATCCAGCAGATGTACCTACAAGTGGTGTTTCTACCTCTCTACCTGAGCAGGATCCCTCTCAGCATCAGAAGCCCAGTGTGGCTCCATCCAAAGCAGCAAGGCTGTATCTTGCTGCTGAGATCCCCGGACCTGGCTGCTCTACCAGGAAGGATCCTGGCAGCTGAAAACACATCTCCCCCATCACCAGGGCTGCATTTTGTACCAGCCCTCTGAGTTCTGGCACAAAAGAACATGTGGGGAGAGTGCAGGAGTGCCGGGGGTAAGTCACAGGGCTGAGGGGGTGGGGGAGAAAGCATACACAGCCTGCAGACACTGCAGGTCGCTTGCCTGGTCCCCCTCTGCCCTCACAGTCCCATTGGACACTGCCACAGTTTTGTTATTTTCCAGAAGTCTCCCTGGCTATCGGCTCTATTGTTGGGTTGAAGATGGAGCCGTAACGTTATCGCTGCTGGGATCGCTGTCTTTTCATGAAGGCTGGTGTACTTCCTTTTTCCAAACCCTCTGGTAATTTCCTGCTTCTCTGTAACTTAAACAACTCTATTGTCGGCCCCTGCTTTATTTCATAAGCTCAGTCCCACCCCGTTCCCTGCTGCATGCCCCCCACCCTGCTGAGCCACACAGGTTCACCCCGCCTTTGCTCAGGAATTACATTTGATGGTTTGACAAGGTTTTCTTTGTTTTCTTGTTGTCTGTAGATGCTCTTTAAGCTTTTCTTTTCTTCTTTTCTTCTTTTTTTTTTTCTTTTTTGGTTAAAGGCAGTTTTTAGAAGGCTGTGCAGCGGTTCAGCCATTTGAGAGTCATCATTAATTTAATCTTCTTCCTAATTTATTAATGGCTCCTACTTTCTCTCCAGTATTTGAGACTCCCCTGGTATATTTGTAAAAACCATCTTATTCCCCTTAACCTCTTTGGCAACATTAGTTCATTCTGCCTTTCCTCCCTGTCTCTGGCAGGTTCAAGTCAGTTGCTGTTCTCCTTGGCTCCAAGATGGTCACGTCCCATCCCATCAGATCTCCCAGTGGTTTTGCTGCCTGCTCTTTGTGTTCTTCTTGTTAGGTGACTTGCTGGAAGCTGCTCCCTTGTTGAGGAAATATGTCAGATTTTCCCCCAAAATAACACCCTTTCCTCCTCCTGTCTCTCCCCAACATGCAGGGGAGTGTGTGTGTGTGTGTGTGTGTGTGTGTGTGTGATGATGATGAGGGTCCATAGCTTGCTGGTTTATTAATTACAGCACAGCAAAGGTGCATCCCTCACTAAGCTGGTAAGGCAGCCCCAGTCTTTGAGAAGAAATCTCTCCTAATCAACTGTACTCACAGGCAAGACCTGGAGCTGGCAGCGCACACCAGCTAACACAGGATAAATGGAGTAAACTGATGAGCAAACATCACCCAAAGAGCAGGAGAACTGTGCCAGGGCTGACCCACAACAGGAATATATTGGGCTTCAATATGTTGGGAATCCATCTCTGGTTGAAGTTCCCTGTATGGCTCAAGACCCCAGTGGCTGCAGATCATAGAATCATAGAATCAAAGACTGATATGGGTTGGAAGGGACCCCAAGGGTCACAGAGCTCCAACCCCCCTGCCACAGGCAGGGCCACCAACCTCAGGCCTGGATCTACACAAGGTTGCCCAGGGCCCCATCCAACCTGGCCTTGAACAGCCCCAGGGACAGGGCATCCACCCCCTCTCTTGCTCCAGGAGCTAGCAGGGCTCCCTAAAAACTCTTGTGGTAATAACCTATCCACTGATGACCAAGCTTGTAGGAAGTGAGTCCTGCTGAAGAGCCAGCTGGGGAAGGATGGGTGGCACCTGATGGGGCTGCTTCTTGGATCAGGCTGGGAAGTGGCACTGCTGGGGACCCGGTCAGCCCAGGTCCCACAGTATCTCCTCCTCTCAGCTCTGCCCAGATGGTGCCTGCCCTTGATCCCCACCACGCTCCTCACCCCTCTGCACCCACACCCCCATCTCCGAATGCACCCAAAAGCCCCTCACAGCCAGGCAGCAGATGGTTACACCACAGAGATGGCACCTCACATCTGCCCCATGCAGCCTCAGAGACCATGGTGGGGGTGGGTGGGGGAGGATGTGACTCCTTTTGTTTGTCCCTCTTCATCTGCAAGTGAAACATCAAAGCCTGAGTTATTGTTTTTTCTAGAGGGGAAGATCTTTCTTTTGGATAGGTCCAAATGTTCAGCATCAACAAAGCCAAACCACGTCACTGCAATTGGGACTTTTTCAAACAGAAGTAGAAAGAGCACTTACATTAAATTTGTTCCTAAATGTCATTTTGAACAAAGAGAGAAATTCCTCAGCCTGGAAATGTTGGAACAGACATTTTGATAGCACTAGAATAGTTAATCCTATTAAAATAAACCAAGATGGGAATAGACACATTTTATTCTGGTTTTTTTATTTGGGCAAACCTACCATAAAAGATAAAATCCCCAATATTTTATGAGATGATATTTAGGGGTGCTCCAAGTGAGGTGATGGGACCCCTGCTCAGTGCTGGAGGCATTTGGGGCTGCAGAGAGTGGAAGTGTCTACTGGGCTCCACCACCCCATCTCCTGCAGGATGCTGTGTCAAGGGGTGCCAGCTCTGCTCATGAGCACCCATGGGTGCAGCAGCTCTGCCTCACTGCATGGGCATTGCATGCAAACCAAGCAAACATCCCTTGCTGGGACACACCATGGATCTGCAAGATATTTCACCAGCGCTGCAGCTAAATCCAGTCACACGTCCACAGCCTGCCCCAGAGCAGGAGCCTTGCCCCAGAGCTGCCTCTCTCATAGGGGTCCTGTCTTTTAGGGCTGATGGATCCCTGCATCAGTTCCTTTCAGGGCAAAAATCAAGTGCACAATATTGTCATGAACTGGAACTGCCAAAGCACAAATTGTGTTCCCAGATTGCTGGAAGTGAGTGAGATGGAGTCTGGTTGGCAGCAGCTGGGGCTCCTCCACTCTGTTGTTGGCCTGGGATTGTTCTGGGTCTCTCCCTGCAATGCAGCTGCTCTTCCCCGTGCTGCAAACTTCGACAGCCCCTCATATTTGGTGTGCTCACTGCCCCTGCATAGAGGGTGCTGGGTCCCTGCTATCCCCTCCAGGACTGCTCCCTGGCATTGAGGCACCTTGCCCCTGCCTGCTTTGCTCCCTTCGATCTGCTGTAGGCTCGGCCACCCTGACAAGGACTCCTGGCATTAAAAATCCCCATCTCTCCAGCTGCCATGCCTCTCTACCTTGTGGCTCCCCAGGTTTTCTGTCTGTTGACCAAAACATTACTTAAAATTTGTTGTTTGGGTGTCGTGTCCCCCCCCACCCCCCAAGTTGCTCAGTCTTTAGCCAACGTGCTTTGTCTGCAGCGTTGAGAATTTTTTCATTGAAATAGCAGCTGTAGAACACAGACCAGGCCTGTGTGCCTGGCAGCCCCAGGGTGCCATGCCACCCTGATGTCCCATCCCTGCCTGCACTGTCCTACCCCATCCCGGTGACAGCACCACTCGCCTCGCAGTGGTCAGGTTCCTGCTCAGGAGCCAGAGGAGATCCTGTCCCCCCTCATGAGCTGTTGTAATTTCATCACTGGCCATCAATGCACTCCCAAATCTCAGTTCTCATGGAGCTGAAGAGATGCCAGTTCCCACTCCCACAGTATTCCCGGGAAAGGCAAATGGGAGAGGGATGAGCACAGGAACAGAGAGGCTGAGGGCAAAGACCTTCTCTCCTGCACATCCCCATGCAGCAGCGCACAGCATCATCCTGTTTCCAGATAGAGCAGCAGAGTTGGCTTGGGCAGCTTGGCTTCCTCCCCTCCCAGTGCTCCTCCTGAGCGGGACTGAGAGACAGGCGTCCGGCTGCGGCGTGGAGCGAGGCCAGGACTGGCATGTCACTCTGTTCATCTTCTATTTAATTTCCTTTTTTTTTTTTTTTCAGATGGATAAAAGCAGAAATCAACAGCACTTGGACTGGAATGCCCTGTGGTTGCCTGACAGCAGAAGCCAACCTCTGCTACGGTCGCACAAACACCGAGCAGACAATGAGAAGATCTAATTATAGAGAGGAGAGAAGCAACCATCTAACCAGGCAGACTCGGAGTGGAAGGCAGGAGGACAAAAGAAGCAGGAAAACACTGCTCTGGGCTGAATCACGGTTCACTTGACCCCAAGGAACAGCCGTCCCCATCCGCAGGAGTGAGCACACGGTGATGACAAGCAGGTGTCACATCAGGCAGTACCTGCGTCACCAGCCATGCCTCGCACCAAGATGCCCTTCCCTACCCCAGCACAGGCAGCTAGATGCTGTTTCAATGCTTCCCAACCTGTGAATCGATTTTTAACACGCTGGAAAAGCATTCAGCTCCCCAGGATGGGCTTTAAAGGACTTGGTCCTGGTTCTTGCGTGCTCCCAGGGCATATCCTCTCACCCCAGCTGCAAGCCTGCTCCTCCAGTGCTCACAGGCACATCAGCGTGGCAGAGATTGTTTCACTGCTCTATGGCTGCCCTGTTTCTTCTCATCTACTTGGGGATATATAGTGAGAAATGAAGCTGATGTTGTGCGGGATTGACTTCGCAGCTGGGCTTCGAGCATCTCAAATCAGGTTTCTGGATGCTATCACAGCAATAGTACGGAGAAAGTGCTGCTGTGTCTGCAGGGAGCACTGCACCTGCAGCAGCAGCTGGGGTTATCTGTGAAGGATGCAGGGTGGTGGGGAGCTGCAAGAGTGAATGAGGACATTGCGTGCCCTTGGCACCAGGAGCCAGAAGCGCTCCTCAGCCCACACCCATTTCCAAACTGTCCCTGGTGCAAGCAGCACGGGAAGCAGATGTGGTGGCTGCAGGGCAAGCTGCTTAGGAGATGCCAGTTTGCAGGCAATTTGGGTGGGGGGGACGACCTGGAGACTGGATGAGTCTCAGCAGGTATCTGGGGCTCCTCCTGCAGCTGAGGTACACCTCCCAGGACCAAGCTGGAGCCCCAGGCCACTTCCCTCTGTCAGATGCCTGCTCTGGCTGTGCCCATGAGCAGAACCCCAGCAGTCCACAGTTCTTTGCCCAAGGATGATAGCAGTTCAGTTTCACCCTCTGCTCACAAGCACAGCAGTGAGGCTGTGTTTCCAGCCCTGATGCCCGGAGTAAATATGCCTCAGAGAGGGGCTGAGAGACCTTTCTGGGAGGAGGTGAGAGTTTCCTTGTGGCTTTTTTCCAGAAGTTCACCTGGACACAGCAGCAGCAGTGATCCTCTGCCCTTTCCTTCCAAGCTGCTATGGGGGTCCCCATCCCCTCTGGGCTGGGCTTTGCAGACCCAGGCACCCCCAGAGCTGTGAGTGCCTGGGACCATCTCCCAGCAGGTTTCTCTCCAGGCACCCCGCAGCCCGTCTCGCAGCCCGCCCAGGCGGCTGCTCTGCAGAAGTGCCACGTCACTGCAGGAAGCCTGGCAATCCCTGTCACCAGCCTGACACTGGTGCACAGCCTTTCTCCAAGAGCTGATGTCTGCGAGGTCTCGAGTCAAGGAGCTGCTGCTGCTGCCAGTGCTGCAGAGCTGGTCCAAGAGGAGTGATGAAGTGGAAGCAGGGACAGCTGGCGCCGGTGCCGGGACCTGCTGAGCTCGGCGAGTGGCATGTGCATCCTGCCAGCCCGACTGAATTTCCTGAGCTGTCAGGTCAGATGGAGAAGTGCCACATCAGCCTCATCAGGTCACATCGTGGGGGGGAAGATGGCACGTCAGCAGTGGCTCTCGCCAGCTGCAGAGCCCTGTGGGAGCAGGGGTGGGATGTGGGCAGAGTAAGGGATATCCTGAAGGGAGATGGCACTGCGGCTTTGCACAGGGGAGTGGGGTTTTCAGCAGGGATGGGTGGTGGCTGGGCTTCATACTTGCACAGGTCCACTGGTGTTTTATCGCCCATCAGCAGAAGCCAAGGCATGCCTGCTCCCAATGAGTGTCCATGGAGGAGAGTCAGTCACTGCCAGCTCCAAGACTTGCCCACCACATCACGCAGTGGCTCATCTTGTCCGGCTTGGTGAGGGACCCAAGCATGTGGCAAATGACACGTTTTGATAGATGTCCTTATCACCCAGCTCCATGCCAGATCTCTGGGCAGCAGGCAGGGAAGAAGGCAGTGATGCATGAGGGCATCTTTCCAGTTGGCTCATTCACACAAACCTGGAGCACAACCCTCTGTGAGGTCACAGGGCTGGAGATCTCATGGGGGTCAGCAGAGACATGGGGTCCCAGACCCCTTCCAGCCTTTACACCACAGTGTGCTGCCCATCACATGAGCTGTGCAATACCCTTTGCTCTGACTTTTCACCCCCTTGCAGCTCCCAGGTTTTCCCAGACCTGTCCCAGAGGACCTGTGGCTTGTGCAAACCCGTTTTACTTTGTGCCAATATCACCCATTAGCTCAAATGATTCTCCTCCATGACCATCCCTGGAGCACACCAGGGGAGCGGGATGCCCTCTGAGACATATCCCGGTGGGCAGGCAGACCAAACTCTTCCAAAAATGGGGAGGGGACTGTGCTGGGAGTCCCAGAGCAAGCAGGCCTGGCAAGGCACCATCTGCAGCACTGATTGGCTCCTCTGCCCAGGAGATACCACAGCTCAGCTCACATACACCTTTTGCACTGCTGAACTAAATTGGCAGTTTAAGGCCCTTCGGTGACTGACTCCCCCAGCAAGCTCCTTGTGCTTTTCATTTACTTCCAGCTACAGCTGGAGTTCCTGCATCGGTTCCTAAGTACCTGACCTCACATTTGTACTATTGAATTTCCTTCCAGGTCTCTTACTGCAGTCTTTAAGGTCACCCAATCGCTTCTGTTTGATATTCTGCTGCTGCCATGCGTTGGCTTCCTCCTTTGAATCATCAGCAGGTTTTATCAGCAGACTTCTACCTTTTGTGCAAAGATCATTAGTGGAAATATTAAGCAAAATCAGACCCCAAATGGATCTTTGAGAAACTCCATTAGCAGCCTGCCTGCAGCTTAGCGCTTGCTGTTTTCACACTATCCATTGCTGCCTCCCCTCCAGCCATTTCCCATCTTACCCCCGTTCCTTATCATTTCTCCATTAATCCCCATCTTAACCAGTTTAATTAATAATTTCTCATGTGCATTACATCAAATGCTTGACTGAGGTTCAGGGAGATGAGATCTACTTAAATTCCTTTGTCTGGGAGACATATACCTTCTTAAAGAAAGCTCTCCAGCCAACCTGCCTTTGGTAAATCTGTGTGGTGTTTAATCCCATTTTCTGTTTACTTCAAAGCTTTTAATTACAATTTCCTTTCAAATTTATTCTGAAGCCTGGGCTGTTTTTCAGGTCTCAAGTTTTCTCTTCTCCAGGTCTGACTCTTTCTGGTCAGCCAACTCTTCATCCCAGCACAAGGCTCGTGTGGGCACGAGCACCAAGGTGATCTGTAAGGAGAGAGCTATTGGAAATGCAGCCTGGGCAAGGCAACTATGATGCCCCCAAAAGCAAACATCTAATCCTTCCCAGGATGGAGCCTCTGGTCCAGGGGTGGTTCCCCACTGTGCAGTGCAGGTAGCAGGGTTTCTGCATGGAGGAGTTCAGAGTCCAGGTCAGCACGTGTCCCCAGGAGGTGACAGTGCCAGTTGGTGCTGTTGCGTGCAAAGGTCACATGTGAGCAGACACGTGTCTGGGCTGGAAGTTTCAGAGGGCACCAGAAGGCTTCATGGGATCAAGATTGACAGGATCAAACATCAGATGACGCTGGAGTAAGATTGGGAGAACCCATGTCATCTCTACCTCTCATCTCAACAGTCAGGGAGAATAAATAATTGAAAAAAAAAAGATTGAATGGCCATCTAAGAGAGAGAAAGTGTGTACAGTCGTAAGGACACCCAGGTAGATCCCTTCTGCAGAAAGCCCTGTGTCTAACCCAGCCAGGAGACCTGCAGAGCTTGGAGAGGGGAGAAAAGGAACCCAGGGTAGGAGGAACCACGGAAACCTGTGCAGCATCTGAGATGGGATGCTATGAAATTACCCTCCTCTCCTGCCAGACTACTGGCCTGAGCCCCCTTCCCAGCCTTCCACCTTCTGGAAAGTGGTTTGGGGATGTCTGTGCCCATGGGGTTCATCCCATTAACAACTGGTAACGCTGCTCTGCACCTTTGAGCTGGCATTTCACCAGGCTTCTGAACTACATCAGCCATGGGATGCTTTCCTCCTTGTGTGCCCCAGGCTACTTGGTGCACATGAGAGCTGGAGCCACTGGCCCTGCTGTGGATTTGCATATGGGTCTGTCCCATAATGTTTAACCCAGAAAAAGGATGGCTGAAAGACATGATAGCTGTCTACAAATATTTTGGGGGAGAAGGAGAGGGAGGGAAAGGTAAACATCAGCACAGCAGCTTGTTATTTAAACTACAGGCCAGTGTTGGCAGAAGAGCAAATGGGATAAACTATTCATGAATATATCTTGAGTAGAAACAGGAAAAACTGCTGAAGCCGTCGGAAGATCAGGGTGGCTGTGGAAATCCTCCTGAGGGGAGCGAGGAGAGCTTGGCTCAGAGCCTCCTTGATGTTTGTGAAAGAGACCCTCAGAGCCTTGTGGGTTGCACAGGTCAGGGTGCCAGACCCCGGGGGTCCACATGGGAGGAGCTCCACCAAGCCCTGCTGCCCACCCCCCCATCCCTCAGCCCTACTCAGAAGCCATCACTTCCCCAGGAGGCTTGTGTGGGGCTCAGACTTGTGGGGACCAGCGCGCCTGGAATTACCTTGTCTGAGCATCGCACTTTCCTTATCAATCCAGGGCTTCATTCTCTTTGCTTAAGGAAAGGGGGATTTTTCTTTCCTGTAGGCAACAACTAGGAACTGCTCTCCTCTAAGCTGGGACCTCTGTTCAATCAGGACAAGGAAAAATATTTTAAATACCTAAACTCTTTGCTGGGAGAGGTTTCCCTGGAATGCAGGTGGGAGCAGTGGTGGACAGAGGTGGTGGTCACTTTGTGGGAGAGCAGAGGGGTTAAAGCCACCAGCACTGTCTCCCAGGA
This sequence comes from Porphyrio hochstetteri, assembly GCA_020800305.1. Classification (NCBI taxonomy): domain Eukaryota; kingdom Metazoa; phylum Chordata; class Aves; order Gruiformes; family Rallidae; genus Porphyrio; species Porphyrio hochstetteri. The sequence goes on from CM036919.1 coordinate 14,476,025, forward strand.
GGGGATGGAAATCTATCCCCAAAAGTTATTTGAGTTTGGTACAAGGTACTGTGATGCTGTTGGGTGCTGAGGGAGGAGAGCTTGGCCATGCTTGCTAGTGACCTTCAGCTGATGGATCCATGGGGAGCTTCCACTGACTCTGCACCCGGATCCCAGCAGGCTTGACTGGGATCACTATGCAGGGTCATGTCCCAGCTTTGGAGAACCCTACCCTGAACTGACAGAAGTGCCTCTGAACCAGAAACAAACTAAAAGGCTGTGTTTGTATTTATGTTGGTGGGGTTTTTTCCCAGCAACATATGTTTAGTAGCAGATGCTTCCTATGGGAATGTGACCAAAGCAGGGACGCCTTTTCCTGACCCTCTTTCCACAATTTGCAGACCCAAGGGGAAAATGGAGAGCAAACATTTGTTTGGAGAGGTTCAGAAAGCTGCATTTCCACCCTGATGGCCTCTTTGCCCTGCACAGAAAGTCTGTGTTTGCAAAGATCTGTGCTTACCAGCCCCGGTGTGTAAACAACTGTGTCCTCTTGCCAGCTTGCAGTTATCTCATAGCAAAACTCAGATGCAGATTATATACAAATAAGGAGCAGCTTAGGAGTTTTTGGTTAATTCCCAAAGCAGCCTGAAGTGCTGGAAACATTGCATGTCTTCGAACTAGGGAATGAAAGAGTCAAAGGAGCTTCTCCAGAGCTTGAATTTTAGACACCTTTTACTTATACGTGCTCTTCAGATACTAGGATTGGGAGCAGCTCCTCCACTTCTACAGGGGCACACCTCCATCCCTGGTCTGGTGTTCCATCCTCCTCATGGATCATCTTTCATTTCTCCACCTCCTTGCCCCTATCACGTTTAAACACAGAAATGTGGAGACATGGTATGTACCAGTATGCACCAGTATGGGTGACCGGAGGAGTGGGACAGGGGTGGGAAAATTCAAGCCCCTGTCCCAGAGAGCATCTTGGTCATCTCTGGAGTTTGTCCAGATGCCTTGGTTGTCTCTGGAGTTTGTGACCATGTGCTGTGGCTAAACCCAGCTACAGACACAAAACTCCTCTGCAGCCTGGTTGGTAAAAGGTGTGGGAGCAGCGTGTAACCTGTTAGAGTCATCAGTGGAGTTGTGCCTTCCCCCGCCAGCGATGCCTGCCTTGCCTGCTGCACACACGTGCTGTGCCTCACCGGCTGCAGAAACAAGTCTTCTGGAAGGAGGAAAGGGATGCTGAGACTCTGCCTGTGCTGCAGTGGCATCAGCTCCAGGGCATGTCCCCCAGCAGCAGCCCTGAGAAATGCTGGGTGGGACATTAGTGCCAAGAGCATCTCTTCCCTTGGCATAAGGAGTGTGGATTTTGTCACTTCCCATTCACAGAATCACAGAGTCACAGAATGATGGGGGTTGGCAGATCATCCAGTCCAACTCCCTGTGATCCAGAGTAGGATCACACAGAGCAGGCTGCACAGGACCGGGTCCAGGATCATGGGGTTTGAATGTCTCCAGAGTTGGAAACACCCCAACCTCTCTGGGCAGCCTGGCCCAGGGCTCTGCCACCCTCACAGTGAGGAAGTTCCTCCTCCAGACAGAACTTCCTCTGCTCCATTTGTGCCCATGGCCTCTCGTCCTGTCCCTGGGCACCACTGAACACAGACTGACCCATCCCCCTACCCCCACCCCTCAAGGGTTTATCAGCATTGATGAGTTTCCCCCTCAGTCTTCTCTAGGCTAACCAGCCCCAAGTTTCTCAGCCTGTCTTTGTCAGAGAGATGTTCTTGTCCCCTCATCACCTTTGTAGCCCTTTTCTGTCCCCTCTCCAGGAGCTCCCTGTCCTTCCTGCCCTGGGGAGCCCAGCACAGCACACACTGTTCCTGATGAGGCCTCCCCAGGGCAGAGCAGAGGGGCAGGAGAACCTCCTTTGACCTGCTAACCACACTTCTCTTGATATGGCCCAGAATGCCGTTGGCTTTCTTGGCCAAGAGCACCTTGCTGGTCATGGTCACCCTGTTGTCCACCAGCACTGCCAGGACTTTTTCCACAGAGCTGTTTCCCAGCAGGCCAACCGCTAACCTTCAACTTTCAAAAACTCTTGGTTCATGTTGCAGTCTCCAGCCTTCTCCTGCTGACTCCTTCATGCTCCTGATTGTCACTGCCCAATAGCCACCAGTGCTTTCACACAGCTGAAGCAGCAGCTGGTGGGAGCAGAGTGTCCCACTCCCATCCATGGTGCATGCCTGTGCTCAGCCCTGGCTCTGAGGGACCTTTGCAGCTGGTGGGATTGCCCAGGATATGAGCCAGCACCAGGAGCATGGTGTGTCAAACTAAAGGTCTTCTTCTGCAGAGCTCCTGAGTGTTAGATGCCAACGCTGCAGCTCGTCAGCCGAGCTGTGACCTTGCTACTCACGCAGGCAAACCCTGCAGGCATCATCAGGATGGAGGGCTGCTGGGAGAGGGGATGGTGTGGGGTCCCAAAAAGCAGAAGCAGAAGTGGCAGAAAGGTGCTTTCTGGGGCCCAGATGGGTTTGCTGGTTTGGTTTGGTTTTCCTGTGGTGGGAATAAATGGGTTCTTCCCCACAACGTGCCAGCACTGGTGCACCAGCAAGGTCCGTCCCCCCCCCCCCCCCCAAAAAAATCCCCAATGAGCTGATTACAAAACCAGTAGCCTAACTGTGATGCTAACCTCAGTCAAGTGGCAGCTGCCTGCTCATGGTAACCTTTTCCATGTCCCTTTGTCTCTCTGCTTTTCGCTAATGGATGATGATCAACCCAACCAGATAGCCTGACAGCCTGGTACAGCAGCTACTTGCTGTCTGTCTGAAGGGCACGGTTTCACTAGAGTTTCAGGGACATCAGTAGAAATTGGCAGGATCTGTGGGCCTGGGGCAGAGAGGAGCCTCCTTCTCCACAAGCTCCTTGACCCATAGACCTTTTTGACCCAGCACCCCGATTCATAGGAAGGATCCCATGGCAGCAGCTAACTCCCAGGAGGGAGGCAGATTTCTCAGTTCAGGTCCCAAAGACAGATTTTGGAAAGCAAATTCCTCTGGGATGCCTGTCAAAGCCTATCTGTGACATCTACGTCCCCTGGCTCACCCACAGCAGCTGAGGAGCCTTGCATCCCAATGGCTGGAAATAGCTGATGCTGCCAGGAGGCAAGAGCCATGCCTCAGCGAGGTACAGCACAAAGGGCTCCTCTGCCTCCATGCTCCTAGCTGGTCCCCCATCCCAGGAAGCTGCCAAGCATGCTCTTGCACACTCTGGAGGTTTTTGCTCATTCTCCTCTGGTAGATATCGTTAAAACCCATGATCCACTTAAAGAATTGCAAAATATGGTCACTGGCAAGAACAGAGAGGGAGTGCCTACAATCCTTGCTTCAGGTCTTGTGATTGTAATTAGCACAAATGTACTTCCACGAGCTATTTTAGATACAGTCTCTTCATGACAATCTGTCAAACTCTGAACATGAAGTCCTCCAAATCACTTAAGCTGATGCCAGCACAGAAACCCTGTTTCTGTAGAGTTGCATGTGATTTAGATCTGAGGGTTTAAGGTGCTCCAGGCTCCCTTTTCTCTGCTCCTTCCCATCAGCCCAGGACTTCAGCCTTGCAGACACCTCACCTCCACACAGCTCCCATACATCTTGGGTTTGCTAGCTCGGTCCCAGGTCTCAGATGTGGCACAAATGTCTCTGGACTTTCTTACTTGGGAATGCCTTGGGTGTGTTTCTCTCATCAATCTAAAGGCTTGATTTTCATTAAACATTATCTGTCAGCGGCTGCGGGGATGTTTGTGTTGGAGGCATAGCCCCCTCACAGGGGAGCCAGCTCTGGGATGACAGGAGAGAGCTGGTTGGGGTGAGAAGCATTGTGGGTCACGAGTGGTGAAGGACAGTGTGCAGAGCTGTGATGTGTTTAATCCAGGTTGGCGTGCTTCTGAAAACTGACCTCATACTCCTGCTCTGCTTTCCAGAGCCTCCAAAGCCACCAGGAACTCCCCAGGCCAAGCAATTTGCCCATCTTCCTGTGGAAGCTGACAGCCTCAAGTCCAAAGTCATTCAAAAAGACACGTGCATTCAGAGGGACACCAATAGGTGCCCTTCCTCCTCAAGGCCCCTGTAATTTGGAGGCCAGAGTGTTTCGCTTCCCTTCCAACCTGTTCTCTGCTTTACGTCACAGGCTGCGAAACCCAACGAGTCCAATGGACCCTCCTCATCACCTCCTGTGGGCAGGACTCCAAAGGCAGTGTCCTCACAGGTGGCAGGAAGCTGTTCCCAGCTGTGCTGCAGACATTGTGCTGTGCAGCCTGAGGCTCACTGGGTCCTGCCAGGTCTTGCCCTGGTTCTCACAGAGGAACAGCCACCAATGGGACATGGGCTGAGGAGCTCCTTTGGCTTGTCATTGGCCATGTGTGGATGGAAATCTGTACACCAAGAGTTTGGATAAAATCACGGGCAGGGCTTAAAACTGATTAGCTGCAGCAAGGGATTTTAATATCTGAGGAGGTATTTGGGGAATTTTCTGTCCAGGAGGCACCATACCACCCACTCAAACTAGGAGCTTCCCTTCATCCTGCTGAGCGGCACATTGAGGTGATGTGTGAGAGATGCTCCAGCCCATGGATCTGTGTGCCCCACCTCAACGCACCCCCTCTCTTCCAGGGCAAAGTATCTGTCCAACCATCCAGATGTCCCGCTGTTCCTGTAAACCTCTGCTGGAGAAGGAGTCCATCAGGCACCCTGGGAAATGGCTGTTACTGGTTTCCTTTTCATTTTCAAAATGCTGACAACTCCTATTTGTCCCTGGATGGTTTTTTTGCTTTGGGCTTTTCTTTCAGTTCCTGTGAAACTGAATCATTTTGTGACCAGACAGGAGCCCGGACCTGCCCTGAGCCTACAAACACAGCAGCAGCTAATACAAGAGATGCAGCTCTTGGCTGCCAGCCTGACCCTGCTGCCCACACATCTCCCTGACTGGTGTCACTGGTGCTGGAGCACCAGGAGGTGGGAGAGTCTGCTCACAGCAAGGGCACTCACCTGCCAGACTGGTGCTCCCGTTGTTCCTAGGCCAAATCAGCCATGATGAAATTAGGGGCAGTTCCTGGCTCTCCCCCATCTCACTACTCCTTCCCTGCAGCACGGGGGGTGCCGTTGCACTGCACACTCTGCCTCACTGCTGCCCTGCCCAAGCATTCCCCCTCCCTGCAGCCTGCGGCTCTTCTCACACGTCCCCTCTCATCACCGTTACCCACCAGCTGCCGCTGCGGCGCGCCCCGGGCATGGGGAGGATACGTGCTGCAGCCAGGCTCCTACCCCCAGTGTTCAGCTGCCTGAATCTGTGGGCAGACCGTGGGGCTGCTGCCCATGTTACTGGTCTTTGCTCTCCATGCACAGCGCCTGCCTGTTTCCCGAGCAGGGCAATGCCTGGCCTTGATGTTTGTGACACCCTGGCCTGGCTCGCTTTGAATTAATAACATTCATTTCACAGTGCCAGGATTTCAGTGAACCCTTTTCCTTATTTTTCACATGATTGCCAATCTCTTTTGTTTCACTAGCCGAGTCTAACAATTTCTCTAACTGTCCAAAAGGGCCATTAATCAAATGAGCAGCCCCTGCTCCGTGCGCTACGTGAGGCACATCCGTCTGTGCAGCCCCGTGGAAGTCAGCCTCCCCTTCACATGGCTGAGCTCGAGCTCTGCAGCATGTCCTGCAGCCTCTCCACAGGCCTGCTCTTCTCCGTTGACTTTGGCTGCCGTCCTGGCTGTGGTTCACAGCCTGCTAGCCTGGGCTCCTCGCTGGGACCTGGCTGTGCTGAAGTGCTGTACTCCTCAGCAGCTGGAAGTCCTCTGGACCTCCTCACCTGGACTGCTGCAGGGTCCCAACCAATGCAGGTTGTCGTCTGGTCCCAGGCAACGTGCAAGGATCAGAGCCAGGTCTGGATGTGTCGGTCCAGGGGAACTTCTACAGCATCCTCATGGCTTGGCTGCTTGGCTTGATCATCTCCCTGCCCGGATCACCTCCCTGCCTCATTCATTGCCCTGCCTGGTTCATCCCACTGCCTGGTTCCTCCCCTGTCTGCCCCTGCCTAATTCATCTCCCATTTGAACTACCACATGGACCTGAGCTGTTATTGCATGGTAGCAGCAGTGGAAGAGGAGGGGATGCCCTGCACAACAGTGGGTATAGCCCGACTTTGGGATGCAGAGAGGGCAGGAGGAGCAGCGGCTATTGTGCCTTCACCAGGCTCTGCATGTGGGCTGTGCTGGATGGCTGCCAGTGCTTTGCCAGCCCTCAGGGCTCTGCACAGGGCAGTTCTCTGGGCCCCTCATCTCTTAGCAAGTGCCAGGGAGGCCAGGGCATGCTGGCTTCTCTCTATTTTCATGAAGCCTCATGTTTCCAGTGAGACATGTTGGGGGTCAGCTCCCCAACCCCCTTTGCCAGCTGTGGTTGGGCAGTTTAAGGCTGCACTTGAAACTATGCCTGAACATCTGAGCCCACACCAGAGCTTCTACTTCCAGGCAATTGGATTTGACCTCTTTGTAGCTGTAGGGCATCTCTCTGTCTTCTAGAAAGCCTCCAGACAGAGCTTGAACTCCTTCCAGCCCTCCTAGATTTTTTTTCATATGCTTCAGCTATTTGCTTCCTCTCCATTTAGGCAGAAGATCTCCCAGATTCCTCAGACACAGTGTTTATACAGCCTATTTTATTATTTTTTTTGGTCACTGGGCCTCGTTGCAAAATGCTTCCTGGAAAGATGAAACTAGGCACAGGGTCAGTCCAATCTGGCTGGAGGTAAGCATCTTCATCTCAGCTAATCACCCTGGGCTGCTCTTACAGCAGGTTTGGGGTATGTGCCAGAGTAAATCAGACATATCTTGCCTAGAAGTTTATTTTTCTCTGCAGTAAGTGCAAACAAACCAGAAATGAGTTGCCCAGCCGGTGAGATGTACACCACAGACATCTAAAGTCAGGTGAGATGAACTCTGCCTGGGTGCCTGAGCACAATCCTTTCCTGGTACACTCATCCCCCCACACATACACCCTGCATCAGGCAGGGCTATCTCCTTTTCCAGGAACCACAGCACAGTATCAGCACCTGCAGAGGGGAACTCAGCAGCAGCAAATTGATTTTCCTGCCGGGCTTTTAGCTAATAGATGTCCTGCTCTCACCCACTCCTGTTCCACACATCCCTTGTTCCAGAGGCACTGCCTTGCCTTTCCAAGGCTAAATGTTTTCTTACTTGCTAGGGAAGATGGGAAAGATTTTGACTAGTGGCACAATGTAGCAGCCGTGGCACAAAGCCTTAGCTCCTAACATGGGGAGAAAGGGCAACAGGACAGGGGGGATGGATTAAAGCTAAAGGAAGGAAGGTTTAAATTGGGTAATGGAGGGAAGTTCTTTACAGAGAGAATGGTGAGGGGCTGGAACAGGCTGCCCAGAGAGGGGGTGGGTGCCCCATCCCTGGGGCTGTTCAAGGCCAGGTTGGGTGGGGCCCTGGGCAACCATGTGTAGCTCCAGGCCTGGAGGTTGGTGGCCCTGCCTGTGGCAGGGGGTTGGAGCTCTGTGATCCTTGGGGTCCCTTCCAACCCAGACCAGTCTGTGATTCTATGAACAATGACCTTGCATATGACATGAATGATTAAGACAAGAAGCATGAGGAGAATGACCTGAGAGTGTAAATATGCACTCCTGCAAGAGAAAGAGTATGCTTCTCAGAAAGGAGTTGAGCATGACTGTGAATTTGTGTGCCAGAGCCATGGTTCACCATGGATGTCCTCCTCTACTCACATCTTCTTTCATCAGGAACCCACCCACCATGACAGTGGTATGGCAGGCACTATGGTTCTCACTGCATGTTGGTGGTTGGGTGAAAGCTGCCACGGGCATGGTCCTTGAGTTGCAGCTGACCACAGGCTCAGGTGAAGCTCACAGGTTTGCTTTCTTTCAGGCAAATTGTAAGGAACAGCTCAATGTCCCTTTCTGTCATGTTACCTGGAAGCAGACACAATGGGAAACAGCCAACATCAGGGTGATGGGAACGCATCACTCCAGGGACTTGGTGTGCAGGGAACTGGAAGGGGCTGGGATCACTCTGGAGAAGAGAAGATGAGTGGGGATGTGGTGCAGGGACCCGTTCCTTACAGGTCTCATGTAATGCACAGCCTCTCCCCCCATCACCTTTTCTCACAGTGAAAAAGAAAGCACCAGACCATCAAACCAGAAGGCAACCTAATTAAAACTGATAAAAGGAAACAGTTTCATATGTACAGCAAAAGCTTAGCTGGAGGGACTCATGGCCACGAGGCATGCCTAAGGATGTGGATTTAGCAGGGATCAGAAGAGGGTTAGATCTGTAAATGGGTTAGATGAGGTCCCTGGAGGCCACCCTTGGATGGGATCACACATTTGGCTTAGCCAGGATATAAGCCTGCATGCTTTGGGCCGTAAACCAACCACTTGCTCATGCTCTCAGGCATCTGCAAGGAAAGGGATCCATGCCTGGGGATATGACAGAAATTTGGAGGCTGGAGACGAGGCCAGACAACAGCCCAAAGAGGAGGTGAAGGCTGCAGCAATAGCAGTTGGGAATGGGACAGGCAACGAGAGTGTCATGGAGAAGAGCAGCAAAGCTGGACTGTCCCCATGGAGACAGGACCTGATCACTGCTTCCTCGGGTGCCTTATCCCTGCTGTGGGACCCCAAGGGCTGCCAGATCCCTCTTTCTGGGGGCAACTGGTCATTGGGTGAGATGTGGAGGGACCAGAACAGGGATCTGACCACAAAGGCGAGGAGGGACCAAGGGGCAGGAGCTGTTCTCTAAGCGGGACGTGGCTGTCTCACAGGGGAACAAGCCCAGAGGTGCAGGAGGACCCAGCCCTTTGGGGGACAGGCTGATGCAGACAGGACAATACAGACATGCTTACAAATCCCCAAGGCAGGAAACTCCAGCACCTCAAATGGGGACAGAAACGCCCCTGGCATGAAAGCCAGCCAGCATAGCCTGCACCTGAGCACTGCAGGCCTGATATCACTGTGAGGAGCCCCAACACATCCTCACAGACCCCTGGGACTGTGCAGTTCAGTGCTGGGCAGAGCACAGTCACCAGATGGGCACCGGGGAAAGTCTGGGTCCCACATCCCCTCAGGGAGGATGTCCATGGCAGGCAGTGATCCCTCCAGCAAAGGGCACGGTCAGCCCCAGCCCAGAGAAAGCTCCACAGAGAAAAAGCCTCACCAGCGGCAAATCTATACAAAGCCCTTTCTAAACACAAACAGACAGAACGTTCTATAAAAGAGCTTTAAAGAATAGAGAAAGGCACACTAATAACTCTTGGTAGGAGCCGTGACCCCGGCGATGAAAGCGTCAGTCTGGCTATTTGAATTGTAGGGATTTTCAAAGAGCCTCTGAGTGTGGCAGGGACCCACAGGACTTTCAGAAAGGGGGAGATGTGAATGGTAAAGTTTGGGCTGCTTTGACACGCCAGCCTCTCCGGCACGGATAAAGGATCTCTTTCTAATCAGCAGTGCTGGGACCCAGCAGAGCACACGCAGAGCGGGGGTTCCCAGGGTACATTATGAACATTGAATTCACACACCAAATAGCAAGCGAAAGGAGGGGGAAAATAAAGGGGGGGGAAAAAAAGCATTTCATATAATTAAACTGTGACTGAAGAGAGAAACAGGCTCGGCCCTGGCTGAGCTGGGGAGTGCTGGAGTCAGGCAGCTGGAAACAGGGAATGAGGGGGAGTGGGGGTGAGGCAATCGTGGTAAAAACCTGGAAAATTCATTTTGAACAAACTCATTAGAAAGATTGCAGCCCTGTCCTCAGAGGGGCAGAGGAAAAGCTATTGTAGCGAGCTATTGTGCTGCTCAGGAAGGACTTGGTACTACATGGGAGGTGGATGGCGGGGCTCCAGGGCTCTCTGTGCAGGGAGCCTTAAGCCCTCTCTGGCCAGCAGCTCCAAGGAGCAGGTGGATTAGGAATTTTCTTGGATGCAGAGCAACCACACGTGGGGCATTTCTCCTATCTGGCCGCTGTCCTGGCCAGTGCTGAGCACTGCCATTGGCAGAAATAGGGGCTGCCTCTTCACCATCTTTCTTCATGCTGCCCACCAGCATGGGTTTGCCATTTGGATCCATCAGTTTTACCAGGGGCACAGGGGCTGGAGGGGCAGAGGCACTAGGAAAGGACAGAGCAGGACCCAGAGACAAGGCAGCTGTTCCAGTTTAACCTGTGTGAGTTTCCCCAAAATCAAGCTAGTGCTTGCTTTGCTCCCTGTAGGCATGCACCCTTTTTCCCCCAGCAAAGCTTTTAGCCACTGGGGCTGGCAGCTCTCCATGCTGCTCCAAGCTGCATGGTGCACTGTCCCCAGGGGACACCAACAACAGGCTGGGGGAAGAGCTGAGCCCATCACCCCAGACCTCTGCTGTGGTTGGTTTTGGTGCATAGACATTGCTGTGCTTCCCATCTAGGGCTGAGGGATTTTTTAAAATGTTTTTTTGATCGTGAGGTGCCCATGTCCATGTTGGTTGTAAGCTTTACTGCAGAAGGGAGTTCAGTAAGGCTATTTACACAAGACTATTCACACTGGGCCAAGTCCCCTCATAGGCACCACTGTCACGGTCACCACAGGCACCTAAGGGATGTTGAGCACCCTGAGTAGCAAAAGCTTTTTGCAGGTGGTGGCAGCAGGACAGGACATCTAACTCCCACCTCTAGCAATGCCATAGGGTGCTGGTGTGATGGGGAACTCCTGCATTAGCTGTCAGCCCCAACCAGTACACAAACAAGTCCCCACACCAAGCACTTGCCACATCCTCAGCAGTGAAATGAAACTCAATGCTTGAAACTCAACTGACTCCAAGAAGCTGGTCCCATCACCTCTGACTTCCCATGGCGTCAAGCAGTGTGCAGGTGGGGAACACAGCTGGCACTAAAGTATGATCTGCCCTGTGTTATCGTGGTGTGGTTTATAGAGGGAATTAACTGGTGTATGGGGTTGTTTTTCTTGGCCTGATGATCTCTGCTGTGAGGTTTCTCACTGGGGGCAATTGAAAACATGCTTTATGCAGCCACGTGTGCTGGCTCTTCTGTGCAGCAACACAAGAAGGAGATATCATGAAAGCATCTGGGCTGGGAGTACATGTAACTGGCGTTGAGGTTCAGTGCAAAACTTTATTGCCAGGAGAAGCTGCGGAACAGCTGCTGTTGCTTTGACAACAGCAGAAGCAGCCTGGTCCCTAGGTGAGGAGGATGTGAGCTTGGTGTGAGCTGTACCATCAGCTCTGGTGCACTCGCTGATGGGCCTGGCTTTGAAGACAGGATGTGCTTTTCCTTGCCCCAGCAGATGATAACACCTCTGGCCTTGTGAATACCTGCTGTTAGGAGCAATACATACTGCAGGGGTATTAAAAAGCTCCAGTCCCTGAAATAAAACCCTTGCTTTCCAGGGTGGCCTAGCTGTCAGCTCAGCCACACCGCACTGCTTTGGTCAGTAAGTATCATGTGGAGGGCCACCTGAACCCAAATGTCTCTGAGGACTCCTGTCTCCCACCCAGAGCCTGTTAGTAGAGGCAAATTGGTGAAAAGAAACACCCAAAATCTCAATAGTCAGATCCACCACTCGTTCACTACTGGACTGAATAAAAGAACAGGTCTGGGTGCCCCACCAGAGTAGATGTCCAGGAAGCATTATCCCTAGCAGCGCAGCAGGGCTTGAAACTGTGATCTCTTCTGCTTGGCCAAGGCTGGGGAGTGCCCATCTGTAGTGCTGCTCATCCCCATTCACAGCAGAGGAAGCCTGTGTGCTTGGTTCCCAGGTCACTTTGAGTGTGGTGGTAGCTGGCTCTTGGGCATGGCTGTGCAGCCTTCACAACTCCACACCCTGGCACTGAAAAGCCATGGTTGTTTTGGGGCACTGAACACATTGGTCTCCAATTCATTCACCACACAGCAGTGTTCGATGAGATTCACTGTGCACCAGTTTCTTGGAAGCTGAGTCCTGTTTCTACAGCTTCCTTATTTTTCCAGAGATCTACTGCCAGATGAATTGTCCTCTAGATGCCAGAGTGGACAGGGACACCAGAGCTACCAGGCTGGGACAGAGTGCGACCCTATCTGCTCCAGACCCTATCTCATCTCCAGTCACGACCTTCACTGGCCTAGTTAGAAAGAGATGAGGAGCTTGAGATCATGAGGAGCCTGGGATCATCTCAGCCTGCTGATGGAGATCAGAAAGTAGGGCAGGGGAGATCTTGCCTCAAAATTGAGAAAGAGGGGGCAGACACAGTCATGGAGGACAGCTCGGGGGACAAGGTCTGATGTGGAGGAGTGTTTTGCTGCTGCTGAGAGAGAGGGGCATGCCCCAGGCAGAGGGACCCGAGGCAGGCTGCTTGCCTGGAGTATTTCCATTCATTTGTCCTTCCCTGCCGAGCTTGGTGCTTCCTCAGCACGAGCATGGCCTGGCACGTAAAGATGGGGCAGCAGATCCCAGCCTGCTTGCTTTCAGGCACATTATGAATGGCTACAGGGATCAGTCCTCTGGAGCGAGGATGTGCTGCTGGGAATGTCATCAAGAACATGCTTGTTTGCCTGTCAATGCACATGCAGGGGGAGGAGGGCCTGATATTAACTACCCAGGTTACAATAATGCCATTTACTTTTCCCAGGGGACAGGAGGCAGCTCGGATGACAAATGTGTCAGCGCTTAGTCACAGCATTGCTGGGTAGGTCACTTGCTAAGCAGGCTGCATGCTTTCTGGTATGTCATGGGTCTGGACCATGGGAACCCTCCAGAAACCTCAGCTCTGGACTAACTCTGAACGAGACAACATCTCAATGCTTTAAAAAAGGGATGATGTTCACCTGGCAGGAGGTTCTGTCCAGGCCATAAAGAAAGGGAAAGGTGATTGAGAGATCAAGGAAAGGCGTAGCAAATCACACTGAACTGGGTTGCAAGGTTAGAGGAGGAAGAAAAGCCATGATCCAGGGTCAAGGGACTTGTCTGATTGAATTTCGGCATGGACTTGGCTCCAGTGGAGACCTAGTCCCTCTTGCTGAGTATGTAGTTCTCTTGTCCTCAAGTAGGTCGGACAAGCCATCGCCTGCTCCTCACTGCTGACTCGGGAAGCTGAGCCTGATAGCAGAGCTGAGCTCTAGCCCAGCATTGTGCACAACAAAAGCTGGATGAGATCCCATCTTCCCCTGGAGCTGGCAGGGAGAGAAGGGGAAGTGGAAACAATGCGGGTGGGCTGCCTGCTCTCCCTGCCCGCCCCCCCCCACCCCAGCTGCCTGCCAGCCAGGTGCCACAGCCCCTGCATGCACCTTGGAGCCACAGGCTGGAGCCTGGAGACCTGCTGGCACCGCTCTGATGTGGTACTTGCCCAGGCAGTGCTGTGGCCAGAGCTGAGCACCAGCTGCATGTTGACTCTGTGCCTGGCCAGCTTGCCTGGCACTACTGTTCTCAGAAGGTTCCTTGGTCATTTCAGCACCACCCATGCTGCTCAACATCCAAATATCCATGGAGACAAGACATCACCTTTGCCAAGCCTTTCCTGTGCAGAAGACAGTGCCCTCTACACTCTGGCAACACTGAGCTGCACATTTTTGACCTCCGGGCTCAATTACTGCAGCTCATTATATCTGGGAAAGGAGCCAAGCAGGCTGAGAAAGCTTCCACTGGTGCAAAACGTAGCAGCCTGTGTGCTCAGATGCCTGGGGGCTGTGATCCATCAGCCTGCAGCTCCTGCTTCTTTACCCATATTCCCAATTAACACAGCACCCCTGCCAGACTCCAGCCCAGGACCTGAAGCATCTCACACTTGCTCCTGAAGCTTCTCACCCAGCAGCAGGGTTCTCAGCTGGCCATGTCTGGGTCTGAGAAGGGGCATCATGGCAGAAGACAGTCCTCCCCAAGCAAGAGGCAAGATGTCCACCTCTCCTGGTGGACTCCCTGATCTCTCTTGCTTGCTCTCTCTTGGTCTGGAGGTTTTTTTGCCCCTGGAGATGTGAGGCTTGCGGTCAGACACCCTAGCAGAAGAAGGGGACAGTGGCAGGGGCAGAGTATGGGGTATTGTAGGCACAGAAGAGGTGGTGGAGAAGGGCAGGAGAAGCAGCCCTGGTTGACGTGTGTCCCTGCTGAGCCATGAATCCCCACAGGGAAAGCAGCCAGGTCCCCTGCCCCAGGTCTCCATTGGCTCAGGAGAGCAGGAGCAGTGCTAATACCCCTGCTCTGCTCTCAGGGATGAGGACAGTCCAGATCCACGTTTGGACATGCAGCTCCCGTGGAGGTTGGCAGGAAGAGCTGGGTGCCTCCCTTTGAGCTTCTGGATTCCTCTCTGCTTTTGATCTTCTGTCTCTTGTGACGGGCTCTGCTGCTGCCCTCACGGGTAAGTCACTGAACACTGCAGGGATACCCGAGCAACAGCGCAATAACAGCACCCCCTGCACCCCTCTCCTACCCCCTGCTCTCACCCCCTCCCCTCCCCCAGCCTCCCTAACTCAGTCTCCTGCTAGTTTATGGCCAGAACATTTTGTTTGCAAAGTGCTGTCAGATGCGACATTAAGAGGCGCAGTAAATCAGAGCACAGGGGCTCTCCAAGCCTCCGCAGATGAAAACCTTTTATCACAATTTGGATATGTTTGCACTGGTATGAAAATTATGACTCCAGTTTAGCATCAACTCCCCATTATTCATGTCCCTGTGAGCAGTGCCTGCTAAATTGGATTGTTTCAAGCCTCCCCGCCTTGCTGGCCCTGAGAGCCCGGCAGAGCCTGCCCGGCTCCCCATCCTCACCTTGGTGTTGTCTCCCAGTGGGATTCGAGCAGGAGGGATGTTGTGGCGTGCTATGCATGATCCTGGCTGGAGGAGGGCTTGGGAGCGAGGACAGGAAGGATGCTGGAGCAAACAGAGGGGTTTCTGCATCAGCATGGTGGCACAGTGCTTTGTGGGGACAGGACAAGGGGTGATGGCCTCAAGTTGGAGCACAGGGAGTTCTGCACCAATCTGGGGAAGATCTTCTTCCCAGTGAGGGTGAGGGAGCCCTGGGACAGGCTGCCCAGGGGGTGTGGAGTCTCCTTCTCTGGAGACATTCCAGCCCTGTCTGGACGCCAACCTGTGTGACCTGTCCCAGGGACCCTGCTTTGGCAGGGGGTTGGACCCCATGGGCTCTGGAGGTCCCTTCCAACCCCTGTGATTCTGTGACTCCATGATGCCGTGCAGGAGCACAGTTCCCACTCCAGTGTGCAGCTGGATCTCTGCTGCTGCCGTCCCCTAAGGTGGGAAGTGCAGGTTGCTGCCTGTGGCTCCGTGCACTTCCCTTCCTCTGCTGCTCTGTGCCCAACACGTCCCAGTGACTGGGGTTTGGAAGAGCGAAGCAGGGTAGATGGGTTTGGGAAGGAGGAAGCTCTAGTAGGGATGCAGATGGAGCTCAGGCTTTCAGCTACAGTTTAGTCCGTGTTATATCATAAGAAATTGGGATGTGCCTCGTACCCATCCTGCTAAAGAGGCCAGCTGGGGGATTCTTTGGGGCAGAGAGGGACAGTGGCCAGGTCTGGGGACAAGGGGTGGGGCAGGCGTTGCTCCTCTGTGTGCTGTTCCAGGCAGGAGCTGGGAGCAGTGCTGAGCTCTGGCAGGTCTTTTCCCTTGGCCAAGGGCGTCTGGTTGTGTCTCTTCCCAGCAGCAGCAGAACGAATCTGCTCCACCCCACAAAAGGTGGGAAGAGGCACCAGTGAGCTCTGGCTGAATGTGCTGGATGCTCCCATGAAACTTAGCACAGCCTCTGTGGGAAGAACAATTAAATATTCCCCTGGACAGCATCAGCTGGAACAATATCAAATCATTCTCCAAAGGGATGATCCCCCCCAAACCAGCCTGCTGACACTTGTGCCATGGTTATGGTTTATGGTGGTCAGCAGGCACCTGGGACCGGCCCCCTTCCCCTGCACACACTTGTGATTTGCACGTGCATGTGGGAGATGGAGCAGGGGCAAAACTAACACAGAATCAAGATTGAGCAGACGTGAGGGAGGGCAACCAAAGCCCCCACTGACCTCTTCCTTTTTGCCATTCTGCAAGACCAAGCAGTGGCTGGTTGTCAGGAAAGAGGGAGCTGGTGGACCTTCTTCCACACAGGTAGGCTTTCTGACACAGCCAGGGATGTTTTATTGTCTTTTTTGCACCTTGCTGCAGAGATCTCCTGCAATTGTAATTGCACTTTCTTTTCTTTTTTTTTTTCTTAGATAATATGGCCAGATGCTCTCCAAGCAAACCTTGAAGTCTGCTGTTGCAAGGCAATAGGTATTTTAATTTTAACTTAATACCAGTGTGACTGCTCAGAATGAGACAATGTCACTGTCCAGCAAATCCCTCGGGGTTTACCTACCACAGGCAGCTGTGGAGTGAGTTTTGCAGAGCAGGTGACCATCCCAATAAATCTGGGCATTTCCTGTGGGTTTGTTTTTTTTTTTAATTTTATTTTATTTTTTTATTAGCACTCACCCTGTGCTTGGCCCTGAGGCTATCATCTCACTCCAGTCAAGTCCATGCTAAAGATTCCCATCTTCTGTCAATCTCAGGAGAAGTGAGATGACACTAATAAATACGCTTGCGATGCTGTGGGTCTCTGGTGCTCCCTGTATCCTCCCTTGCATCGCAGGCTGTGCAAAGCCAGGCTGGCTTTATTTCTCTCTCATACATCACTGATTTGCTACACTGTCAGGGTTCGACAATAGCAGCAATAATTAACTATTTAATCTGAATCAGATGCTGGGGCTTGTTTGCTCTTTCTGTATGTAAGATGGAAAATGCTTGCAAAGATCAGATTCTGATGTTCCTCAGCTTAGTGTTAAGTGTCTTGACTCTGCAAAATTGCTGGGAGTCTTTCATTTTGCTCTTTAAGCTCGTTAGTCCAAATTAAAAACAGCATTCATTCTAATTTCAGCTTCTTGAAATCCCTCCAAGATCAGTGCTATTATTCTTTCGAATGCCTTGGGAGCAGAACTAACACCACAAGATATTCACTCGCATTCCCCATGTCCAAATGGTTTCATAAAAGCCACGAGCTTCAATGTAGCCATCCTGTCACCCCACCTTGCCAAAGTGCTTGTCGTGCTCCCCCTGAAAGCTTCCCTGCCATTTCCATAACGTCCCCGCTGCCTGCTGCTCACCCCTAAGGGCTGCTGGGAAGCACATAGATGAGGTTTATTTGCAACCTCTGATTTTATTTACCAGCCCTGAATTAATCAGGTGTGTGGATGTGGCTTTGCCTTTCCAATACTGTGGGATTTCTGAGTTTTGTCATGTTTGGATTTAAGTTGGGCTTATAGGGAAAGGGGTTGCTTGAGCCACCTGTCCTCATGTGGATGGCACCCTCAGGAGGGGGACCAACCAGGCTCCTCCTGCACTCCATCTCTGCTCAGACACCAAGGCAAGGTCTTTAAATACGGTACACACTGCAAGCCTGGGGTGTCAAAGAGCCACAGAGAAGTTTCAGCCTCACATCAGGTGTCAGTGTGAAGTCTCACATGCTGCTCCTTCCCCACCATAGCAGACAACACTTCAGGCATTGGAGTGAGGAGAGAGTGGCAAATCCTACCAGGCATTTATCTCTCCAGTCTTGCAATGGTCCATCAAGCCAGGCGCTCGCTGGGTCATGCAACCCCCGTTTACAGCAGGGGAAGTTAGTGAGTCAGGCAGGGTTTACAGGCTTTTCCTAAGGGATGTTCAGCTTCATTTCATGAACTAATAAAGCTGGGCACTGAGAGGGAAGGAGATGTAGCAGGAGAAAAGCTGTATTCACGAATTGGCCCTTAGCAGGCAGGCTGTTTAGAAGAGATCCAACAACAAAGACTGAGGGGAAATCCAAATTGTCCCTTTAGTGCCTGCTGATGCTACTCTGCCTCAAAGCCCCTCATGGGGGGAGCCAGAAGGGCCACGGGGATGCCTTTCCAATTGAAATCCTCCTTTCTTCTCCCCGTGGCAGCCTAGTTATGGGTGCTGAGGGTGTCCAGGAATGCTGGTCAGCAGTTGGCAAGTCATCTTCCCACCACATTCACCTCCTGGAGGAGAGCTGGGAGGGTTGTCCTTGGGAGAGGGATGGATCTGACCAGGGCTCTGCAGTCTTGCACAGGTCTTGAGGAGGAGGAGGGAAGCAGGAGGGAAGGTGTTGGAAGGGCATCTGTGTTTATTTCCATCTCAATACAGTCGCACAAGAGGATTGAGGGAGTGGGGTGAATGGCAGGAGGGTCTTCTGTTCACCAGGATGCACCAGGGAAGGAAATTCAGAGAGAACTATCTAAAGTCATGTCTGCCTCCAAGTCTTGTGTAGTCTTTGGAGCACTCAACAGAAGATGGAAATTATGAGCCTAGGAAGATATAGATGCAGTTAATACCTATTTTACCTGTACAGCCTATAATATGTTGCCATAGTCTTGAAAATGTTGTGACTTGGAAGCCATAAAAGCTGGAAGGAACATGCTAATTGAGAACACAGTCAGGCTATAAATCCAGAGAAGATACTGGGGCTGGCAGGAGAGAAACCCAGTCCAGGGAAAAAGGGAGAGGGAGGGATTCAGCTAGGAGAGTCAGGTGGAAATTAAAGAGAAAGGGGGGACAGTTCCCCAAAGCTGGCTTAGACCCAGGTAAAGTCCCAGGCTGATATTAGAAAAAACAAAGTAATTGATTCAAATGGAAGTGCCATTAGAAGAGAGAAGTTAGAGAAATTGGTGGCATGAATAGGAGCTCCCACAACCAGGAAGATTCACCCCAAAAATCGTACTGAAAGAAAAGATGACATTTCCCATCTGCTAACTGTATTACACAACCTGTAGCTTCAAATGGCCTCTGTGGTAAAGCAAGGGAAGGTATCAAATGTGACACTAGGGGTTTTGTGGTGTTCAGTTGGGTTTTTTAAAGTATTAAGTGGGATGTAGACTCTTACAGAGCAGTAGGTCAGACTTCTGTGTCAAGAAAATAGGTACAAATTGTAACAAAGAATGGAGCTATTGGGAATAAATAGGATGTAATAGGAGAAAGTTGCTTCAGGTTCTGTGGGAGGAAATCGTGCATCAGAAATCCATTAATGTTCACTGAAGGGATCAGTATGTGCACAGGGGTGATCTGGTCAATATAAGCTGTTAGGATTTTCAAACCACTTTTGGGCAATGCCCCTCATCAGAGAGTCATCGGGAGATGAACCTGTTATGGGTCAGAAAAGGGAATCCTGACACTGGTAATTCTCCCAGTTGAAAAATAGGGAAGAAAGGATACAAAAATTATTGGTTTTTACAGGTGGGAGGGAGTTGGGCCATGAAGTCAAACGAGGAGCAAGAATGGTCTGGGAAGGACCATACATACATTCCCCTCCCATTTTTATGCTCCATTAGGGATGGGGACCTTGCCTCTCATCGATGTGCCAGGTCCTGGTCCAGTTCTGGTCACGCTACGTACGTTTTAATGCATAGCTTTTTTAACCACTTGCTCTAAAACTCTGACTTCTGGGTAATTATTGCTGCTTGTCTTTCCCATGCAATCTGTGAGTCCTCCACCTCATTCCTGCTCAGCCCTTCAAAGCTGGCTCCACTTTTAATTTATAAAGTGACAAACAAAAGCCGTGTGTTGTGCTTTGCATTTCTTTCATATTGCCTCTCATCACTGCCTTTGTTTTCCTGCCACCGTCCTGGATCGAGCAGATTTTATTTCCTTTTTTTCCCAAAAGCAGGTGCTGTTCCTCCAAGGTCCCTTCCCCATCCTTCGCACGTCAAGGTGAGACGGTTTCGTCTCCCCTGCATGTTACTTTCTACCAAAGTCAAATGCCACCAGGTCATTTTTCTGGCCCAGGCACTCAGTCCCACGACAGCATTTGGCAGCTCCTCACATTCAGGTTTTGTTTGCCTTCCCAAATTATTTTCATGCCACTGCTGAGTTCTGCAACCTCACTGCTCCATGCCTTATCATAGAATCATAGAATGGTCTGGGTTGGAAGGGACCCCAGGGATCACAGGCAGGGCCACCAACCTCCAGGCCTGGATCTACACAAGGTTGCCCAGGGGCCCACCCAACCTGGCCTTGAACAGCCCCAGGGATGGGGCACCTACCCCCTCTCTGAGCAGCCTGTTCCAGCCCCTCACCACTCTCTCTAAAAAACTTCCCCCTAATATCCAATTTAAACCTTCCTTCCTTCAGCTTCACTCCATCCCCCTTGTCCTGCCATTATCTACCCTTTTAAAAAGTTGAATACCCTCCTGTTTGTATGCTCCCTTCAGGGACTGGAAGGCTGGTCACATCCCTCTCCTCCCCTCCAGGCTGGTCTGGAAAACCCCATCCCTCTGCAACTCCTCCAATATTTTTATCTGCATTTGAATCCTCACTTTCAGCATGTGAGAGGATAACCTGGTGGCTATAGCAGTGTGTGTGACCGAAGGGGATGCCTCGGAGGGTCCCGGCCTCTCGCGCAGAGATGATGCTGGTTGCACTGCCTCTGCTGCAGCAGCCATGCCTAGCCCAGCACGCGTCACGGTCACGCTGGGGCTGATGCAATCCCTTCTCCGAGCTCTCCAGCACACTGAGCAGGCTGGAGGGGAAAGCTCCCAGGAGAGAGCCGCTCTCACACGAAGCAGGCGTGAGAACAGCCAAGCGCATTAAGATCACAAGAGCATAACGCGGCCGCGCCGGCTCAGGCCAAAGGTTGGTGCAGCCCAGCAGTCAGCCTGCAGATAGGTGTGAGAGGGTCCAGAGGTGTAAGGCAAAAAAAAAAGAGGTTTAGAGAGGTCCTTCTCCTCTCAGCTCTCCCCCAGCATCCTGTGAACAGTGTTTCAGGAGCTTTCGGAACTGGAAGTTGTACCCAGATCGTCATGTTCATCGCTGCAGCTTTGTCTAATCTCTTTTCAGATCTGTTTATGGTTTTGGCCCCCGCCACCTTCCAGGGCAACGAGTTCCAGGTTTTAATTATGCACTGGACAAATTGGTATGCTCGGGCTGCTGCCCATCGAGCGCACTGGGCATGGCACTCTGAATAGCTGCTCCCAGTCCCTTTCTTACGCTTGTCCCCTCCAGTGTCCTCCCTCCCCACACTCAGTTTAGACTCTTTCGGTGCCTTTGCAGGGAGGAGCCTCTGTGGGTTGCAGGAAGAGGGCGGGAAAGCACCTATGGTTCCTGGTCCACTGAAGCTGCAGTGATGCTCTTGACTCCTTTCCTCCCCTCAGAGCAGCTGTTTGACCCTAGGGTAAATATTTTTGGGTGTTGTTTTGAGAGCAGGGCGATAGGGTGATATTTTGAGAGCACACACCACATTGATCCATGGGTCTCCTGCCTGATGGATGTGTGCACTGGAAAATTGGTCTTCCTCATACGCCTGGACCATCAGTGAATCTTCACAGCTGCTTATGGTTCATCTATCCTCAGATAACTCCTCTGAGCTCACTGCAGTTCAGCACACAGAGCCAGCCCCCTGTTCCAGGCTGGGAAGATGCTGGCTGTCTCAGTGCCGGCGTGAGCCCGCTCGGACGGCGCTTTGGAAGCTGTGTGTGGTTGTTTTGCAGTGATATTCACTTGGCTGTCAAGTCCATCGCTCGCACTGCGTGCCATGTTTGCCTTGCGCTGTGCTGTGGGCTGGCTATCTTCTAGAAGGGAGCGATAACACACGCAGCTCTACAGCCACCCAGAAACCACCCAGAGCTGGGCTCTGCCCAGCTGCAGGGTGAACCCGTGGCACGTACCCTGGGGCACAGCCTGCACCCCTCTCCTCCTGCTTACTCAGGCTGGATCAGCCCAGATCATCTGGAGATTGCATTCCCCCCCGCCCTGTGTTAGCACTGCGAGCTGCAGTAATAGCTATTGGCAGCATCGCTTGTCTGCCTGCCTCTCATTTCCGTGCACAGCTCTCACCAGGGACCGGCTGAAGACCCTCTCCCAGGCTCTCTGAGTGACCCTCCACTGCTTTCTGCCTCCCTCATCCCCCATGCTGCCCAAGCGGTCCCAGTTCTCTGGCTGACCCCTGTGCCCCTTGGCACAGCAGCACCCCCACATTGATGGCCGCTCTGCTTTGACTAATATTCTCTCTGGAAAAGAAAAACAGCAACAAAACAACCCCCAAAAAACCCCAACCGAGAAGCTTGAGGAATGCCTGGTCCCTATAGCTGCAGGGCATTTGTGTTGCAATAGCATTTCATTCATGCTAAATTAATCTGCCTCTAAGTTCAGTGCTGTTGGTTTGGGAAAAGCGATGCTCTCAGTCCTCATCCCGCTTCTCCTCCTGAACCCTGAGTGCCATGGGATAGGGGGGGTGATGAGGTGCCAGGCACAGGGTGTCTGTGGGGATGGGCAGAGGCTCTGCACCAGCAATTAACTCTTGCATGGCAGAGATGCTCTGAGCATCCGGCTGCCTTGCTCACAGCCCAAGTCCCTGGAGCGCCAGGGAAGGGACTGAATGCTTGCCAGAGGTCCGCGGGGATGCTGCTGCTCACGTGGTTTCCTCCCCATTTCTAGCCACCAAATTGCATTTACAAGAAGCAAAACATACATTAAATAACTCTCAGATGTCAAAGCAAGCAACTGCTGTGGGGGATGTTCTGGGGGAAAGAAGGAAAACCAGCTGGTCCATCCTGGAGCAAGGAGAGGGGATAGCAGGGGGTAGGGTGATGGGTTGGGAAGGGGCTCGGGGTGGAGGAGGTTGAGAGTAGGGGCACATGTCCTTGGAATGAACATGCCCTCTGCTATGGCTGTGCTTGATGGTGAATAGCCTGTAGCATAGGATGCCTCCCTGCAAAAGGCTGTCCTGCCGGCTCTGGTTTAGGGTGCTTTTGTACACACTCCGCAGGAGGAAACAGATTCAGTATCTCAGATTATAGATCCTGCCAAAGTGTGATGGGTCTGGAACCGCTGCCATCCCCCAGCAAAGGCCACGGGGCAGGAGCAGAGGAGGGCGGCTGGGATGCTCTGCACGTACCTCCCACCCATCCTCTGTTCCCGCTCCAAACAGGAAACAACCACTGCGCCAGCACCATCCCAGGGGAAAGGGAATCTGATGGGGTTGAACGTATGGATGAATCCCAGCAAATATCTGCTGGCTTTCTGTAGCGGATAATGACATGTCCTCTGAGTCCTCCAGCAACGATCCCAGGAAAGCCAAGCCTTTGAGAGCCAGGCTGAGCTTGTCCTCGGGTTCCTCCTGCAAATTCCCATGGTGCCATTTAACCGAGCACGCTTCAGGAAGCAATCCGAGATTCCCACAGGCAGCAGCACTTCTCCACCACAGGCTGCATCTGTGTCTCGAGGCAGGAGCAGGCCAGGGCAAGGGGGGTTGTGCAGGACAACACCTCCTGATTCATCCCTTCCCGCTCACGCAGACACAGAGCAGGTGAATCCGCCTGTTCTCCCTGTTCCTTCCTCGTCATGTTCAGGCAGGTGATGCTCCCACCTCAGCGATGCGATGGGAGGTTTTATTTTCCCCTTGTGTATTTCCCTCCTGTTTGATACTCTTTGTTGGGAGCTATCTAGGAGAGCACCCTGTTTGAGTTTCCACCAAGGGGGCTGAGGGGAAGTCAGGGTAGATTCCCCACAAGGAAACCTGGGAAAGGGAATAGTGTCCACCCTCAGTAATGATCCAAAGCTGGGAGGAGTGGTTGATACATAGGACACTGCGCTGCCTTTCAGCAAGGCCTCAACAGGCTGGAGAGCTGGGCAGGGAGAAACCAGATGGGGTTTAATAAAGACAAGTGTAGAGTCTTGCACCTGGGAAGGAATAACTGCTTGTATCAGTACAGGCTGGGGGATGACCTGTTGGAGAGGAGCTCTGTGGAGAAGGACCTGGGGGTCCTGGTGGGTGACAGGTTGGCCATGAGCCAGCAGTGTGCCCTGGGGGCTGAGAGAGCCAATGGGATCCTGGGATGCATCAGGAAGAGTGTGGCCAGCAGGTCAAAGGAGGTGATCCTCCCCCTCTACTCTGCCCTGGTCAGGCCCCACCTGGAGTGTTGTGTCCAGTTCTGGGCTCCCTGGTATAAAAAAGACAGGGATCTCCTGGAAAGAGTCCAGAGAAGGGCTACAAAGATGATTAAGGGCCTGGAGCATCTCCCCTGTGAGGAAAGGCTGAGTGACCTGGGGCTGTTCAGCCTAGAGAAAAGAAGCCTGAGAGGGGATCTGATCAATGGGGATCAATATCTGAAGTGTGGGACACAGGGAAATGGCCAGCCTCTTCTCAGTGTCTGTGGGGACAGGACAAGGGGCGATGGCCTGAAGTTGGAGCACAGGGAGTTCCACACCAATCTGGGGAAGAACTTCTTGAGGGTCAGGGAGCCCTGGGACAGGCTGCCCAGGGGGTGTGGAGTCTCCTTCTCTGGAGAGATTCCAGCCCCGTCTGGATGCTGACCTGTGTGACCTGTCCCAGGGACCCTGCTTTGGCAGGGGGTTGGACCCGATGAGCTCTGGAGGGCCCTTCCCACCCCTGTGATTCTGGGATGCTCTGAAACCTGCGTGGAGGTGAGCCAGCTCCCTACCTGGAGTGCTGTGTTTTCTCCGGTGGCTTTGCCATTGTTTAAGAGGAAATTTGAAAAGTAATAATCTCCACAAAGCAGAGGGGGAGGCCCCTGGAGGCAGCTCAGCAGCAGAGAGGGAGACTTGAAGATCTGCGTAAATGGAAGCGACAGGCAGGTGGGGTCTGCACTGGCTTCTGTCTGTGCATAGCCTGCCAGGCTGCGGGCAGGGGCTCCAGGGGACCCAAGCATCCTGACCAGCAGGAGGTGGGACGTGTCCCGCAGTGCTGGAGCACCTCGTGGTGCCTCCTGTTTCCTCCTCAGTCCCTCTCTGCCAGCTGAGCTGCCGTGGTCTGGGGGCACCAGCCCCATTCAGAGCACCAGCAGCACTCGCTGCCTGCCTCTGCTCCGGACCCCCTGCAAAGGTTCTTCCTGCCCCACCAGCTCCCTGTCATCCTTTGGCTGCTTGTGGAGGGGCATCTGCTGGGGCAGCTTCAAGGATAAGCCGCTCGCCTGTGCCCCGGGGGCTCCATCCCCGCAGGCGTGCAGGGAAATGAGCAGCAATTGGGTTCTCAGCCGAGACACATCCCCTTCCTCCCGCGGCCAAGGGAAGGGGCTGCTCAAGGGCATCCCAAGACGCAAGGCGAGGTATAGGAAGGAGGGAGGGGTGTCTTCCTGTGCGGACCCTTCCTCCAGCCCTAGGCTATTGTGCTGCTTCCTTCCTCCTCCCCAAGGGCTGCCGAGGAGCTGGGTTTTATCAGGGCACTGAATCAGACCAGGTAATCCCAGCTGCAGCTGCTTCCTGCTTCGCCTGGGACATCACTCTGTGAGCAGGAGGGAAGGAGATGAATAAGACGCTCTGCTGCTGAGAAACCCCGGCGAGGAACAGCGTGCGATTTCACTCCCCCACACCAGCCAGAGCACAAATCCACCTTTCTGGGGCTTCCTGCTGCCTCTCTCCCACCCCTCTCACATCAGTTATCCCAAACAGGGAGCAGTCGGCTAAAACCCTGTTAATAGACTTCAGCAGGAGCATAGTGCTGGGTCTAATTAACTGCCTGACGGCTCCTCTGTATTGGACACGCACGAGTCCCTCGTGTACAAGGTGTGTAATGCACTCCCCCCACCTGCCCTGGGCTGCCTCCTCTGAGGGCTCTGCAGTTTACAGCACCAGAGAGAGCGTAGGTGGGTGTGATGAATGGAGACCCCGTGGCTGGCAGGGACCAACAGATTCAGGTGCAAGTAGAAGCTGTACCAAGACTTGGGGAAGGGAGGTGCCTGTGTCTGGTAGCTGGGTAAATGTGGGGGCTTAGCCCTGGTCTCCTGCTGTGGGAGACAGTCCTAGGACTTGAATGGGATGGAATGGGGAAGATGACCCAAAAAATGAGATTTCTGGGGCTTGGGTAATCCCATGCACCAGCCAGGACCGTCAAGAGGGAAGGGGAGCCAAGAACCCATTGTCTGCCACATTGGCACTGAATAGGGAGGCCAGATGATGGAAACAGGTTATAGACTTAGGGTGGGCTGCAGGACAGCTCCCCTCCCATGTCCCTTCTCATCCAAGCTCTGTAGGCAGATACGCAGAAGGAAGAGGAAAAATCCAGCACAAGGAAAAGCAGAACGCAGCACGTTAGCTTGACTAAAAAATAAACTCTGGGTACAGCATTGGTTTGGTTTCATCCAAATGACCACCCTGCTAGAAGACCAGAGGTGCAGCGATGGTGGGACATACCTGCAAGCTGATGAGTTTTCATCCCACAACCAGCCCCTGTGGTAAGCTAGAGGAGAACTATTGCCTTCTGGTGGGCTCATGGAAGAGCCAGGCTGCTTGCTTGGCTGTGAAGGTTAGCAGCAATGGCAATTTTATTGCACAAAAAGACATTCACTTTCCAAAACATCAGTCACTAGCCTGCATCACACTGAAAAGGGAATCTTGCAAGATGGTTCCAAAAGACATGAGGTGCCACAAATAGTTCAGAAGCCAGGTCATTCCTCCAGGCCATGGGCAGTGAAGTCCCTCTTGGAGACCCTCCTACTGCTGGGCTTCTGTTTTGCAGAGACAAATGCGCCCTTGCTGGGTTGGAGAGGCACAGATGACTCCCAACAAGGGTTAAACTGCCATCACCCCATTTCAGCTGACAGCCCAGGCCACCAGCATGGTATTCCTCCAGGATCCTCCCTCCCTCCCCGCAGAATCCACCCTCAGTCTGAAAAATGCATGGCAGTGTTAAAAGCCTTTACAGAAATTCTTGGGAGAAAAATTGGCTGAGCTGAGTGAGCACAAAGCACAATGACTGTCTCAAGAAGTGTCTGCGTGCCACATGGCAGGACCAGAAGGGTTGGAAAAGTTATATCACTTGGTTTATACCCCAGGAATAGCACCTGCACTAGGTGGGCATTGGGTCTGAGCTGCTTTATCCATTCCTGCATCCTCCTGCAAATGCTCCCAAGCAGTATCCACAAGAAATCCTGTGTATATCCACTATGGGCTCAGTTTCAGTGAACTCTGTGGGTTGTTTTTCCCCTGATGTGAAATGGTTGCACTAAAAGCTCTGTACGGGTGTTTGTCCAGGTCCATGTAGCTCCCCTTCTCCTGCAAAAAAGCATTTTTGCTCTGGTGCCTGCATGCCATGCAGCAATTCTTGCATAAATCAGGAGGACACTGCATGGGACAGGGCTGCCATGATGGTTTTCTGCCCATGCTAAGACATCTCTCTGGCCATACAGTACAGGACAACAAATTGCACTGACGAATACTTTCTGCAGCAGGCTTTTTGGGCAGGATTACACCAAGCCCCTGCCTTCTTTCTGACCTAGCCCCTCCGTGCAGTGCAAGGCAGAAGCACCCCGAGGAGCCACCTGTGTGATGCAGGCTGAGGTCTCTATCAGCCTCTATCCTAAAGCTTGGAAGCTTTCCAAGAGCCACCCAAAACTGCTGTTTTCACCAGCCCCCCTGAAAGATGTGCTGCTCCAGGTTTCTCATTCACCTAGCAATGGCATCACCTCGCTGGCACACAGCAGCCCTTTGTTTTGGGGGGATGGCCGTGTTTCTGCAGGGTGGGCAGTCACCTGTGTCAGCGCGGTGTGCCAGGCTGGGGGTCCTCCTCCTGCCAGCCCCAGGACCTGTTCATTTTTAGCCCATGCCTGCAGGATCAGTGCACAGATTCAGTGCTGTTGGATGATTTTCTACCAGTTCCTTCATGTAGCAATTCTTTTTTTAAATTTTTTTTTTCCCAATCTCTGAAGCAAGCAAAGACCTCCCTCTGTTTGCAATTGAACATCTGTAGGCTATAGATGTGGCTGCTGGTTTGTTCCCAGGGAGGGATCCAATTGGACTTTAATGGATTACACTGTCTGCTGTGGGGCTGCTCATCGGTGCTGTCGCTCAGGCGGGGTCACTCCAGCTGCCTGCACCCTGGCACCGCGCTGCTGCCCCCGGGACACGTCCAGCTCCACGGGCCAGGATGGCATCCTGGAGGTGTGCAGGGCTGCATGTCAGCATCCCAGCTCCAGCTGCGCTGGGGCACACAGCTTCCGCTGCTGGGCTGGGTTAAGGCTTCCCTTCAGCTCCTGCATTGCGTCAGGGGTCCCAGGAGCAATTGGTGGTATATTTAAGTGTCATTGTTTTTCCAAGGATACTGGTTTGTTCGGGGGTCAGGTTTCCGGTTCAGATTCCTTTCAGGAAGGTTGGGCTTTGCATCCCTTTGTCTGGTTACGTTCTTCCTAGAAGGATTGAGCGACTTGGTGCAATGCATTTTTTTTTTGCCTTCTCCAATCCTTGTTCTCTGACTCTGTTTTTCTACAGGATTATTGATCTGCAGCCCTGCAGGGTGCTGGGGTAGCATATGGGAGTCCCTGTGCTGTGTGCTGGAAAGAGCACTTACTTTTCCCCAGCTGTGGCTGTATCGAAGAAATTGTTTTCCATTCGCTCTCTTGTTTTGGGTTCCTTCCCACCCTACTGCCAGGGGCTAAAAAAATTGCTTTGCTGCCCTTGTGAAACTTTTGTGGCCGTGTTAATATTGTTTGAAGTATTGCCATGATGTTTGTTTAAAAACATATTAATTAGGTTTTCGGTAATTGGGGTTTTCAGGGCTCTCTTGTATTGTTCTGCTGGTATAATTTGTTCTATTGATCTTCCTAGAGATATAACTCAGAGCCAGTCTGCAGTGAGGCTGCGGCGTGCAGCTCGCTGTTGTTGTTCACCGTGATTTGTTTACCCACCAGGCTGGTGGCCCGGGGTCTGATGAGCATGGTCATGTTCTAACTCTCAGCCTATTCCCATCATGGCAGACTGAATCCATGCGGGCAGCCGATGGCTTTTTCCACTTTCCCAGTCCTGGTGGGACGCACGGCTGCCTTCGTGCAGGGTTCAGGGATGTGGCTGGTGGTGGCCGTGGGCACGCGGGGTGTCTCCGAGGCACGCTGCCGTCGGCTCGTGCTCGCATCAGCTTCGCTACCGCCAACCCAGAGACACTGTGGCTGTGTCTCCTGCTGCGGCACGGCTCGGTGATGGGTTTCCATGGTAACCCCAAGGCTCGTTCCCCCACTCCAGGTTTTTCAAAAGCGAAAAATTTTTTGTTTCCGTCAAAAGAGCCTTTCTGCTGGGAGACCCAGTGCCACCTCCCCCAGCCAGCACCGAGGCTGCCAGCTAATGAGCCCAGCCTGGGGAGCTGGGTGCCTGCAGCCCGTCCTCCAGGAAGCTATTTCCACCGGCGATCTGCCCTCGTCCTGCCATGGATGTCCTCACCCGTGCTGCAGAATTGAGCTCACGATGAGCCGCAGGGATGGGCTCATCATGAGCCTCTCGCTTCCTCCATGGTCAAAGAGATGCTCTCCCCAGCACCCTCCCTTGCTGGGTGTCCAGCTGGGTACCCTCCTTGCCCATGCATCCCTCTTCAGCAGGACCAGGGTGTGATGGCAGAGATGCCCCACCACCACTCCTGGCTCCTTGCATCCCTCCCTCCTGGTGCATCTTCGCCACCATCCCAGCGCACCCGGCAGTTGCGTGGGATCGAGTAGAGACATGACCATTTTTCTGCCAGCACACACGATACATTCCCAAACAATCAGCATTGTGCAACTCATCCCTGCATTTAACAGAATTTTACAGACAGAATGAATCCCAAGGCCTCTATAAATCTTGTCAATGAGATAAAGAATGTGCATCCAGAGCGTCGTGTCAGGTAAATCCTGCCCAGCTCCAGGACACACGAGCAGCATCCCGTATTTCACACCTGCTTTGGATCCCAGTGGGAGGGTTATGAGGGTCAGAAATGAAACCACCACGTTTTGCAAAGACTCCATGTCCCCCACCCCACACTGGGGCATTCACAGTGATCAGGGGGATTGCAAAGGAGATTTCCCAGATGAGCTGGAAAGGTCCACTGGACTTTGCAGGGTTGAGATGGGGGGAAACTCCCCAGTTTTTACAACTTCCACGCCAGTGTTGCCACATTGGCATTCTGCTGCAGGAGTTCCAGAAAAATCCAAGCAGATTCATACAGCCCCACATCTCCTCAGGGATTCTCTTTGTGGTGTCCTGTCTCACCGTGGCAATTGCTCTGGGTCCAGGGGGACCTGGCAGATGATGGAGACCCCCGGGACTTTTGACACGTGAGCTGCTGTGCGAAGTTGTTACCTCATCTTCCTGACTTGTCTCATTAGCAAAACATCTAGGAGTGTCCTCTCCTAAATGAGCAGCTGTATGTCACTGAGTCACGTGCATGGGGGCAGATCTCTGGAAAAGAGACCAGTCCTTCCCTGGATTAACAATAGGATGGGACAAAAGGAGAAAAAGGAGCCAGGGAGCTGCAGTCCACGGCAAGTGGTGTGGAAGGGTTTTGAGCTCCTCACCCCTGCCACAGTGTCCCTGCAGCTATGGGTCTCAGCCTGCTGTCCCAAGGGAGCAGCAATATGGGCAGACACGGTTTTGTGGGACAGTCCCAGGAGTTGCTACCCCCTGCCTAAGAAAATGCTTTGCAGGCACGTCCTGCCTAATGGTTTGCAATTCCAGCAATGTTGTGGTTTGTTCTGCAGCTGAGAAGACATGACATTTCCTAATTTTTCCAGCCCAATATCTCGCCTTTGGATAGAGCAAATGAGTGGAAATTCGAGCCCTTCCACACATCATCTTATTGGTGAAGAACTGAGCTGCCCCAGGTGCTGGCTATGCTTGTAGGGGCATACACTTGGAGATTTGTGGTGTTGGACAGAGAGGGATGAAGAGGTGTCTGGAGGGTGGGGACAGTGCTCTGCTGCTCCAGTTTCACTCCTCTGGTGTTTCAGCTGCTGCAAGGGAAAGGGTGTAAGGAAGATGGAGAAGAGAAAGCAACTGAGACCAGGAGGCTCCGGGTGGGCGAAGAAAGGGTGGGAGACACCTCCCTGACCCCAGAGGCATGACGGATTCAGGTTGGACATGGGTAAGAATGAGACGCTTGTACAGAGCCTGAAACAACAATCCCACCAGCACTGAGGCTGAGCCACGGTGTGGGAAGACTTCTCTGGGTGCCAGCCCCAGGGGAAGGGAGAGTGTTTCCATGCACACCGTGTGCTATCACAGGCATGCACCCGTGGGTGCAGAAAGCTGTGGGAGAGGTGCCCTAGTGTATCAGCTAGGAAAGAAGCTCGAGGAGAGTGCCCTCTGCTCAGGGACACGGGAATCAGAGGTTTTGAAATAGGATTACAAGCAAGAAATATGACTTTCTAATCCATTCTCTCCTTAACAAAAGTAAGACTCGGTGAGCTGCTCAGGTCAGGAGAAACACTAATCTCTACAGCGTCTCTGTGTTTAGGTCTGGCAGACCTGGACTGCCTAGTCATGGCTGGAAGTGCCCCAGTTGTGGGACAAAGTTGCAGCAGTGAAAGGAGAAGACCCTACGAGGTCCCGATCTTCTCTTGCAGCTATGTGGGAGCTGGGCAACAGGCATGGAGATGGGATGAGCTTCCCTTCCTGCTCTGGAGAAAACCACAGCTGTGCCCCTGGGGAGCCTGTCCCTCCCATGGTACAGGGTGGGGTGATGCCCTGAAAGTCCTTATGTTGATGATGTGGTTTTGGTTTGCTGGCAACACCTGAAAGTCAACCACAGCCCCCTGCAGCAGGGCTGTACAGGGCTGTGGCAGGGATGTGAGCACTGTGACTTGGAGCATCCCCACACCCTGGCTGCGGCTGGAGACCCACGGCTGAGCTGAGGATGGGGCAGGGTGGTGCTTCTCCTTAGGAGCTGCGGTTCCTCCTGAACTTCTCCAGAAGGGGAAACAATAATTTTCTCTGCATTTTACTGCAGAAACCTGACCCTGACAGACATTGAATCTAGACGAGAGGCTCCAGGGTCTGATTTCAACCTTCCTTCTCCACCCTCTGCTGCCTCCACTATCTGATGCCATGCAAATGCTCCCAGGCTCCATGAATCCTTCGCCTTTCTCAGTCCCATCTCTGATTTCCATGGTGCATCAGAAAAGAAGCGGCTGGCTTTCCTGCCTTCCCCGCTGTGCCTTCATTTCGACCTGTGAAGGGGAAGTGTAAAGTGTGCAGAGAACACGGGTAGATTAAAAACCCCCGCAGGTTCAAGGGCAGATGGGATAGGAGATAGGACCACAGAGGGTTACTAACAACACAGTAATGAATCCTGGCCCAGAAAGTCCCTGCAGATTGTGGGAGGATGGGGGGTGATGAGCGGGGAACATTGTGTGCACTTGCCTGGTCTGGCATCTGCTCTGGGGTCTGTTGGGGAGAGGTGCTGTGCCACCCAGCCTGTCCTGTGTCCTGCTCTGAAGAGGGGACATCCCTACAAATGTTGTGCTGGGAGGAATAGGCAGGCAAAGCATGAGGATACGCATTGTCCCCAAACTGTGTTTGCCAAGAAACCACCGTGGCTCAGCACTGCTGCAGGGACAGGACCTAGCACCTAACAGGACCTGCTTCAACAGTCCCCCACCTCCTGTCCCTTCCTCCACCTCAGCTGCTGGGGGTAGTGTCAACACAACTGTGGGGAACAGTCACTAAAATGACGGGTTTTGAATGATATTTTCTACCCCAGAGTGATGATCAGTCCCTCTAGAGTTGGTCCAAAGGCAAGTGTTGCTGCCCTTGCTGCCTTTGTGTACAGGATGCCATCAAAGGCTCGATAGGACATCCTGGTGCTGCCACTTCCCTCAACCAAATTTGGTTTGAATCAAAGCATTTTTTTCTTTCTTTTTCTGTGGGAAAAAAAAAAGAAAAAAAAGAGTTAAGGTGCCAGCAAATGGAAATCTCCACAGCCCTGGGGTTAATTGCCCTCTAGACCTCAGCATTTATTCTGAATTTGGTTCTGGATCTCTTTCTGCTTTGGCCCTTAGACCAAAATCAGAGTTTTGTTCCCCAGTAGGACTGAACAAGTTACCCTTTGCTTCCTTGGTTGTGTTTTTTTTCTTTTCTTGCTGATTATTCAGGATTTACCTGCTGAATGGACTGGATGCAGGCAGCACACCCAGCCAAGGTACCCGGGACATGTCCAGAGGCGATACCTCCTGGCAGTGAGCCTGGCTGAATGAGGCCAGTGGTCCACCACCAAAGGTGAGGGTCTTGCAGTGATGCAGTTTGACCCAGACCCACGTTTTGCCTTCTCAAAGCGCAGGGTTTGGCAGTGGTGTGCACGGGCTCCGTTCCCAGAGCATTTTGTAAGGGCAGATGGCTTGGAGGCAGGAGGCACAAGTGTCAGCACACGCTCGATGGAGAGATGGTTGGGGGGGGAGGCAAAGCTGGAGGAGATTTCAGGGCAGAGATGAGCTCCCATTGCATCTGCCACTGGAATCCCCTCCCGCCCTCCTACACACCCTGCAGTGCTGACCTTTTCTTGCTCTTAGACTTGTCAGCATGACCCGCTAACTGAACTAGGAATGATTTCCCGCTGATGTACGAAAGGTTCTTGGGAATGTCAATTTCCCCCTCTTGTTTATGTTTTATTTTTCACCCAGCAATTAACTGAATTTCAGCAAGCCCTTCCCTTTCTCCAGGGCTGCATGCTGCCGGCTCACCTGCCGGTGCCAATTTGACCTGGATTATGTTTGAACACACAGTCATATTTCTGTCAGATCTGCAACAGCAAACAACATGCAATTTATCCCAGCCTCACCCCGGCCGCACACGGGCTGTAAAAGGGCAGGCAAGATGTGGGATGGCAGGAAGTTTGCTGGGGAAAAGCAAATTCCACCAAATGCTTTGAACAGCTGAACCATCGGCTCGAGTTTGTTCTGGATCCGGGCTCTGTGAGCAGCTCCTGGCCCATGGTTGGGTGCTGATGTCAGATGTGACATCTTACAGAGCTGCCTTACGTCAACAGTGAAAGCTGAACCCTGTGGCTTCCTAGATGCTGTTCTAACTGCAACATATGGACCAGCAAAAGGCCTTCTCCATGCACCAGGCGCAGTGCAGCTGCAGTTTGTTGGCTTTACTGTTGGGCCCAAGCACGAATAAAATCATCACACAGATGTCAGGATTGGGAAAAGGCCCTTTGGCCAAAAGCAGCCAAGATTCCTTTCCTGCAGAGAGGCCTCCAAACTCAGAGGGTGCCCACCTTCCCGATTCCTTGGAGGATCATCCCTCATTACCTGAGAGGCCCTAAACAGGTTTCCGAAAGCTCTGGCTTTCTCCAAATATCCCAGGAACTGCATAAAGCTTTTTGAGGGTGTACCTCACCCCTCCCCACAAACATGCCCCAAAAGCAGGTGCTGGGCCATCCCTGGTGGGATAGAAAGGGCCAATTCCTTCATCTCTCCCTCCCCACCCCTCCCAACAGCTGCATGCTTTGTGCTGCTCCAGCCTCCAGTATCCTCCCTGTCTGAAATACTCCCCAGCGTGTCTCCTTGCTTTGGGGGATGGATGGATGGAGCTGGATGGAGATGCCCTGGGGAAGGGAGGAAGCCCATCAATTCATGGGCAGTTCCTGAGAGGGGGTAATTTAGGAGAAGGGACAAACCCCCCCCCCACTTTGGAAATCCTGACAGCCTAGGCACTGTTGGGGCTGGGACCCCAGCCAAGCACTTTGAGCAGAGACCCAAGTGATGAAGCCAGTCCTCTCAGACTGAGAAGGACCAAGCCCACCTCCAGCCGCAGGGATGGCAGCACGACTCTCAGGGTTTCCAGGGTTTTCCAAAGGGCAGAGCCAGGCCAAGGGCAGTGAGCCAGCCGGCAAGGGACCCGATGCACAGCCTGGCTGCTGCGAAGAGCAGCGAGCAGATGCCACTCTGGGCTGGGGGCAGGAACAAGAGACCCAGGGGACACTGTGGAGGGTTGCTGGAAACCGTGGTTAGACTGAGAGCAAGCCTGAAAGAAAGCATGAAGCCCTCTGGACAGTGGGCAGGGCAAGACTTTTTTACAATCTGTTTTATTTTTATTCTCACTCCAGCAAAACAGAATTCTCACCATTTTTTACAGTTCTCTTGTGTTCTGCTAAAAGCTGGCTTCTAAATGCCTCAGGCGCTTCCCACCCCAAAAAGGCTCTAGCCACCCTGGGTGCACACAGAGGGTGTGGGGCAGACACCCCAGCCTGGGGTATGCTGTGGCAAGGGTCAAGCCCCAGGGATTTTCTTTCCAGACAGGTCTGTCAGCCAGCAGTGATACATCATTCCTCCTTACTTTCCAATTCCTCCTCTGATGGATGCAGCCAGCCCTTCTCCAAACCTGACATTTATAGCACCAGTTTTCTCTGGGTATAAATATAACCTGAATGCGTTGGAGTAGCAGGAAAATCGTTTAAATGTTCCCTTTGACAGCAAGTTTGAAGATTGCTGACACTAAAACCACTTACTTATATTGTTCTGTATCATCCTGCACTCAGCCTTCAATCATCCTCATTACAGGCGTGTCAGGCACTTTGCACAGGGATGCATGCATGAGCTCACCCTCTCCCACCCCCTGCTCAGCCCATGACACCTCCTACAGACCCAGAGACCCTCCTACTCCCACTTCAACATCCAGCAGACCCAACAGCCTCACAGAGCAAGTTGGCATGTGGATGCTGAAGCCATGGCCAGTGCCTGAGTCACAGGGTGAGTGGGCACACGTACGTGTGAGCTGTGAGTGCAAGGTGTATGGATAAGAGCGCAGAGATGCTCTTCAGTGTGCTTGTTGTGGACACCTTTGCCCTCTCCTAGTGCAAACTGGGAGGGGGCAGGATCTCTGGCTGGTTTTGGTACCCAAGTCTGCAGTTGTGTCCAGCCTCCATCGTTCAGGCAGCAGCACTAGGAAGGTTCTCATCTGGATTCAGTGCTCCGAAGGTGCAGATGGAGCATCTCCAAATCCTTGTGTGGCTCAGCATCCCCTGGCCTGTCTCTGATACCTGACTGGATACCCACCTTGAGGTCCTGTAGAAGCACAGGTAAGGTGGAAAGCCCACCATACAAGAGTGAGGTCACTTGGAAACAGACAAGAAACCAGGCACTTTCTCCCCAGCACTGGCAGCTGCCTGTGACCCCTGGCACTCGACCAGGGGCGTTGCTTGCAGTGGGGAGGGTGCTTGTCCTCCAAGGATACAAACACACCCCTTGTCACCAAGCTGCCAGTCCCCTGCAAGACACCCTTGCCATGACAGAAATGAAAGCAGAACAGCTCGTTCCACAGGGATATTAAAACAGCCCTCAGGCAACTGGTCTCTGGGAGTAGTTTTCCCCACTGTTCCCCAGCTTGTTGCTGCATGGAGGGGGGTGCTGCAGGCAGTGAAGGAGCAGTAACTAACAGGCACTGTAGCAGGTAGTAACACATTAGGTTGACGCACTCGCTCCTGCAGACATGAGCCAGTGATGAGACAAGTACAATGCTTTGAAAGCTGGATAGAGAGATGAGCCCTCAGGTACTGCGTATTCCTGTGACTGAGACAAAAGCCAGCCAGGCTACAATATGCAACAGGAATCTGAAGATCTTAAAAAAGATGAGGAGAGATGCATTCCCCTGGCCATCCACAGTGGCTTTCTGGGACAAATGGATGGGGACTGCATCTCTCCTGGGGCTCACAGAGGCACAATGTTGAAGGATCTCAACTGGAGCTGTCCAAAGGTGTGAAATACAAGAGCAGCAACGCTGCAAGAGAAACAGTTCTAAAAGATAAGGGCATTAAAGGAAGAGGCTGTGATGAAAAGGAGTGCCAAACACGAGGTGACACAGCAAAGGAGATGAGCTCTTTGTGGAAAGTTTGCAGCAAACTGCTCTGCAATTAAGTCTCCTTAGGACCAGATAGACTAGGCTGGGCTCTGCTTTCACGTGGTGTGATGCTAGCAGTGCCCTGAAGAAACAAACTTTCCCCTTCTGAGTCTCAAGACCACAGAAACAGGCGTAGTTCTGCCCTAACACAAGAATTGGGTGAGGTCCCGGGTGAGTGGGGGGGTGCTTCTGGGGCGATATCCTTGGGCTGCTGGAGCTGCAGCACCGTCGGGCACTGGTTCCCAAGGAGGAGATCACTCAGCGCGTGCCCTTGTCTCTGGTGATGCCAGGTGATGTTCTCTCCTGTAAACATAAGGAGAGATGACATATGCTTTGCTTTCTGCTTGGCTGGCTCTAAAGCTCTCTGTGGTTAATCCTCTGCTGAGGTGACACACGGTGTGTTATGGGCCAGAATCAGAGGTGACATGAGTGGTGGTGTAAGTGACACGTTGGTGAGTCGGGGTAAGTGAGTGGAAGGTGGTGTAAAGCTCAGTGTTGCTGAGATGCCAGTGGGCAGGGAGAGGCAGGGAGCAGGACACCCGACCACCTGGAGAACAGGGAAGGGAAAGAAAAGGCAGCACCGACAGAGACTCTTGCTCGGCAAACGCCTGCCAAGACCTGGCACCTGCTCCTTGCCAGGCTGTGAAATAAACGGGATGGCGACATGGAGTGCAGGTCCCCTCCTTGGGGAGGAAGGTCAGGGGAACCCACTGACTCCCAGCATTTAAGATGGGAAGCTGAGGTCCCACGGAGGGCTGTGATGCTGCGGGATGAGCGGGGAAGGTGGGTCCGGTGGTACCCCAGTGCCGGTACCTCCTCCACACGCACCAGGCTCCACCACAACGCTGCCTCAAAAGGCGTCCGTTCAGCAGGGTCGGGGCAGCCCGTGTCCTCCAGCCACACTGAGGGCTCCTGGTTATTGACCCTGGCTTCAGTGGTCTCTCCATACACACAGTCTTTCAGACGAATCCATCACATCGGTTTAAAACCAGCGAGACTTTGTGCTGTGGTTTTCTCAAACTAAAAAAAAAAACCCAACCTACCCTCATAGGCTGCAGAACCTTACTTGAGAAGACTTGACACAGCCCCTCGTTAGCATTCCTGGGCTATTCTGCATGAAAGCAGTATTCTCTCTAATAACATTTGTGTACTAATGCCTAGCCCTGCTGCTGCTGGGCATCACCTTTTACAGTGTTTTCCTTTCTTTATGGCAGCTCACACTAAACACTGCTGTAACCCAGATTCTGGGGTTAATTCCCCATCCACAACCAGAAAAATTCCCATCTTCTTTTAACACAAGGATGCTTTTTCCACTCAAGCTTCAGGCACGCTGTCCTAACACCCCCTCTAAGCCCTCCTCCACAGAGAAGCGGCACCACGCAGGGAAAATCCAGAATATCTCTCATTCTTCTCTGTGGGAGGCAGAGCTGTCCCCCCTCCACCCAGCACGCTCTGCACCATCATGGATGTTATTTTGCTCTGCTTTCCTCCAACAGACTTGCAGGATAGGTCCTGGAAAAAGGACTTTCTGCCAGGTCCAAGGAGGGCTCTACCACGTCCCAAGAGCCAGGTCTGTTTTCTCTCTCTTCTTGTGGGGCTGCTGCCACCTCTGCACTCGGGCTGGACCAGCAGTGCTCAGAAGTGGGGGATATCACGAGTGCATCTTTGTGGTACCTGGAGCAGGATGCAATGGTGACAGAAGGAGGACCTGAGAACAGCTTGGGTGAATTTTAGGGTAATTATTTTTTTTTCTCCCATATCACTCAGAAAATAAGATGTCACCTCTGCCAGAAAGAGGAGCCTCAGGACAGAGAGCTCCTCACAAAGCCCAGTAGTGGGTCACCAGGCCAGGAGCAGGGTGGGGATGGCAGAGAGCCCGGCAGTACCCAGGCTTGATAGCTGGGATAAAGGCCGTGGCATCGTGGGGCTCTGCAGCTGCGGGGGAAGGAGGACTTGTCATTTCCAGGGACATGGGACACAAGACAGCACTGCCTTTCCATTTCCCAGGGGATTTGGCTCCTTTTATGTCTGGGATAACAGAGGCAAGCCCTGAGCTGGGTGGTCCCAGCACCCTCTATGGAGCAGAGGGTCCCTCCCAGCTCTTGGTGTGGGGTTTTGCTGTCATTTCATGGCTTACAGGAGTCTCACTTTGCCCTTCCTCTGCCTCAGCTCATCACTACTCAAGCTGTGATGTACATCTCCTCGCTGGCCCCAGCACAGCTGCTGCAGAAGGCAGGTAAAGAACCTGGGCTTACTCAAGGTGCATGCCACAGAGAAAGCATCACTTCCTTTAGAGCTGGTGAAGTTGCTGGACCCTTTTTAGAGGAGCAAGAGGAGTCCCAGGTCCCTGTTACTGCCAGGCACTTTGCAGCACAAAACCCAGTCCTGCAATGCTTTCTGGTTACCAGCCGCACCCAAAGCTCAGCTGCCATATGGTGGTGCCTGTGCTGAGCATCCAGGAGCCTCCAGCACCAAGACACGACTGCATCCTCACTGCTGGGACGTCCCAGGAGCAACCCGTCCCAGAGCTGCTCCATTTTCCTGGGGTGCAGGGTGCCAGAACCCACCATCTCAGTGACACAAGTGTATCCAGCTTCCTGTTCTCTCCCCTGGGACTACCCCATCACCTCTGTTCCCTTCCCACACATAGGCTCCCTTGCGATGCAGTGAGAGATAAAAGCCACGTGAGACTCCTGGCTGGGGCTTTGAGGCATGGCAAGGGGGGCGGTAGTTTTATTGCTGGATTAATAATTGAACAGGACAAAATGAAATGCACGGCACTGAGAATCTGAGGGAGTCCTACAGAGCTGGGGTTGCCAGCTTTTTGCCCCACAAGCGGCTGCTCCCATCGTACAGCCGACAGACCTTTTTGTGATCCCTATCTCACTCCTCCAAGCCCCCTCACTTCCAGTTTTCCCCCTCCCCATCCTCTCAGACACCTCCATACCGTAGCAGGCGTTTCCCACATCCAGCTGAGCAATGTGTGTTTCCCAGCCTTGGGCTTTGGGAGGAGCTGGATGATGCTGCTCCCGAGGTATGATACCCTGGCCAAACAGATTTGGCACTGAGGAGGAGACAATTCACAGCCAAGGCGACTTACCTGGATGGAATTAATCAAACCCAGCAGCAGTAACTTTCTTAGCAAGTACGGCTGCGCGCAGCTGAAGCCCAACGCCTGGATGCGAGCGCCGGCCGCACGCGGGAGATTGGCACGGCTCTCTGATAATAAATTGTGCAGAGAACAGCAAGAAAGAGGGGGGGAGAAGAAAAAAATCCTGACTTTGATGTGCAGGCGTACATGCTATCTTCCATCTCCGGCACAGCGTGCATCCCAGAGTGGCCCTCGCCAGCCTGCTCCATGCTCCGCGCGTAGCGGGATGAATATTGCCAACGTGGAGAAAATTGATTGCGCTGGAAACGCCTGCAAGGAGCGTGTTGGGTGGAAAATTGGGGGGACTTGTTCTCGTCAGGAACTCTTTGATTCATTGCCACGGCTCCTGAGTGAAAGTCCGGGTGCCACTGCCAACACGGGCTGAAAATTTGGCTTTTAAGCGAGAAAATAGT
Organism: Porphyrio hochstetteri; assembly: GCA_020800305.1. NCBI lineage: Eukaryota > Metazoa > Chordata > Aves > Gruiformes > Rallidae > Porphyrio > Porphyrio hochstetteri. The sequence goes on from CM036919.1 coordinate 14,516,212, forward strand.
GAGGGATCCCAACTCTTTACTATGGTAGAGCAAAAAAAAAATCATTTAGAAATGAAAAACAGGGACACTAGTTGCTAGTTAATGGTTAGCTCGTTAGTTGGCAGTGTTAGGGCATGGAACCCAGAGCCCCAGGTAGTCCCTGGGGCAGATCTGGCCCAGAAAGCCAACCCATGGGGCTACCAAGGTTGCAAAATCCAGCTCCCAGCAGACAGTGTCAGCTCCTTTCTTTCCAGGATGAATGATGGTTTATCATATGAGAAACTTGGTTTCTTAATCCCACTTCTCTTAGGAGGCGGCAGTTGGGGAGCTCACTGTTCCAGTGCTAGAAAGACGGTACCAATTTCCAGCTGGGATTTCACGGTCCCTTCACCCCCTGGTCGGTGCTATATCAATATTCTCCTTAAATGGCATTGGGGTTTATTTTCCTTATGTTACAAACAGCAGCTGAATTCCTGCTTAGCCGCTCTGAAGTACTGCTGTGAAAATCAAGGATATGAGCTGACTTATCAGGAGAGAAAAATACTAGAAGGGCTAATGCCTGGCTCAGGCGCTGCATAGCCACTGAATAACAGAATTTCTCCTGCAAGGGGCCAGAGAAATTTCTCCTGGGGCAGGATGAGACCTTGGGAGACGGTGGGCATTACCAGGGAAGCACAACTTCCAGCCAAGCAAAGGAAAGGCCATGCAAGTGTCTTTCAAAAGCAATCTGGAGATTTTTTTTTTTTTCCAGTCCTGAGCAAAGGAGTTCAGTCTTAGGAAGATGCTACCATGTCCCCCGTTGCACCCGAGCTGTGTCCATCCACAGGGTTTTGCTTTCACCAACCTGCACGCTTGCTTCCCTTGGTCTGAGGACAGTTTGTGTCAAGAGTCACCGAATCCCAGAATCGTAGGGGTTGGAAGACACCTCCAGAGCCCATCGGGTCCAACCCCCTGCCAAAGCAGGGTCCCTGGGACAGGTCACACAGGTCAGCATCCAGACGGGGCTGGAATCTCTCCAGAGAAGGAGACTCCACAACCCCCTGGGCAGCCTGTCCCAGGGCTCCCTCACCCTCACTGGGGTAAAGGTTCTTCCCCAGATTGGTGTGGAACTCCCTGTGCTCCAACTTGAGGCCATCACCCCTTGTCCTATCCCCACAGCCACTGAAAAGAGGCATCGCCTTATGCAATGCAGAGGTGGGAAAGTTTGAGCAGCGAGTACAGCAAAACCCCTGTTCAGGGCACACAGGCACCAGGACACTCCTGACACATCTTTGCTCACTGTGGCAGCTCTTATGCTTGCTTTAGCTGGAGGAGGTCGCAGCAGAAAATTTCATAGGCTTGTGTCCTGTGTGTAAGGCAGGAGAGATTTAAGAAAACAGCATCACCCAGCGCAGGAACAGTATACATTATTCATCATCAAGGTAACACTAACAAGATGAGAACATTTGGTTGTTAAATGTTGGAAAATAGGAAGAAGAAAAAAAAAAAGGGACATTGCCTTGTGAAGAACTTGGTAACCACGTCCTACAGACCCCTTTTACACTCTGCTCAACTTGCTATGCAGTTATGTATCCCTTGGAAGACGAGGCTGAAGCAGGGTTTGAGAGAGGCTCTTTGGTGGGGGCAGCCCCCTGCTATCCCCATGGGAAGAACCAGCTCGGTGCAGGAGGAGGGTGGGAAGCCTCCAGTCTCCACTGGGGGGAAAACAAGGTGGGAGTCATGCATTCTGAGAGCCAGCCCTGCCCAAGGTGAGGGCTGAGACCCTCCTCGGGGCTGCCCACCCCCCGGCTGCAGGACAGCTGGGTGCTCCTCTTTCAGCTGCCCAAAGGCAGGCGGATCACTGCCTGTGGGATGGACACACCAGTCATCACCCTGTGCCTCTGTTTCCCCATTGCACAACTACAGATAACGACTCGTGAGTGTTTCCTAATTCAGCAAAACTGCAGCATGGCACTGATTCATTTGCTGGAATCGAACCAGAAGACACTTTTGAGCCAGCGGTCAGGTCACTGTTTTGCTGCTTCTAAATCCAGGGGGTTTCAGCTGGGGGGGGGGTGCCCCATCCCTCTGAGTCCACGGAGCCAGACCTACGTGACAGGCGTGACACTGCAGGGACATCTATCCCAGGACCATCAAGGTCTATGGCAACACAACAGTCAACAAGACATATGCCCTCAGGCAGACCTCAAATATTAAATTCCCCAGCGTAGCGGAGTTCCCAGCTTTAACTTATCCAGTTCAGCAAAGGCCCTTGAAATCTTCTGATGGAAAGTGCATAATTTAAGTGCAAGGTACTTGTATTGTTGTTAGTGGTTAGTGGTTAGATCTGTGCCAGGTCTGCTCTCCTGTAACATCTTCATTTGATCTGAAAGAGGGAGGGTAAAGAGCATGTTAATTAAATTTGCAGAGGATATGAAATGGGAAGGTGCTGCAAATCCTGGTGAGGACAAAGAGCTAAAAGATAATGCACTGGGAAAGAAGGGTCAGGCATAGGAAGGAAATAGCCAAATGAAATTCATTCTGAACAAATGCAAAGTAATCCAGCTGGGGAAATATAATTTAACACCATGGAGACTGGGAGAGAGACATTTGGAAAGCAGTAATACCGAGCGAGAGGCCTGAGGGACAGCAAATTACATTGGGATTTGCAATACGTTCTGGTGGGCTGCAGAGCAGGAGGCTGTACACAGACAGGCAGCTCCCAGTCTTTCCTGCCCAGGTGGAAAGGTGGCTTTCCCGGTTCCCTGTTTGGGATGCCACGGCTGGTCACGCTGCTGCTGTGGGATGAACTGCCTGAGGATTAAAAGGCCCCATTGCTCCAGCAAAAACAGTAATATTTGGGTTCTAGGCAGCCAGTTTGGGGCCACAGCAGTGCCTGGGACCCAGGAGAGTGCCCAGAGTCCCCGATGTCCCCTTCCATGCATCTGCATGCCCACATCCACAGCCCCACACCTGGATTAGGCTGCAGAGTCAGGGGGACACCAGGGCCAAACGTTCTAGCTCTGTGCTTGGGACGTCTTGCAACACCCTGTACAAGTAGATGGGCCAAGCACAAGCCTTGTACCCAAATGTCCCAAGCACCATGCAGCTCCTCAGCCATGTAAAGCTGCCCTGGAAGCCCACACTGCCACTGCTTCTTGTCCTGCAGCTGCAGCATCCACACCTCCAGCGCTGCTTGTCAAGGAAGTCTGCTGCAAACACCTCCGCGTTACCTCCCTCTCCATCACCTCCCACACCTCTGTCCCTAGCACAGCCTGCCTCCTCATCACAGCACCAGCACCAAGCACCAACACCTCATTAGCTCTGTGCTCATCCTAACTGGGGGACAGCCGCTCCTGGGGCATCATCTGCAGTGGGATTATGGCACTGCACTGTCCCCACGGCAGCACGGCCACCCTGAAGGACTGTCCCCTGTCCCTCTGGGATACCATCCACATGGGCCATACTCCATCACCTTCTCAAGGGTGCGAGCGTCGCGTACCGAATGCGGACACTTCTCCTGCTTCCCAGCATCTCATCAGCCCCGCAGGACCCCGCTTGCTCCCATCATGCCCAGGAAGCCGTGCAGAGCAGACAGCTCCATTTAAGAGGCGCAGCAAGTTTCCAAGAAATCATGCTGCCTTCAAAGCGAGGTTGGCATGAATATTTCAGTGCAGCTGCTTGGCCCCGGGTACCGCACCGCGGCTCCGGGAACAGTCAGCACAGGGGCATCCGTGTGCAGGGTAGCCAGTGCCCTGGTCCATGCCAGCATCAGGGGGGCGTACGCTGCTGTCTGCGTGATGTGCGACCCCGGCCCCGGCCCGACACCGCAACCCTGCCTGCAACCCTGCCAGCAACCCTGTCCTTGCTGCTCCCCCCCGGCCCCGATTCCCGCAACCACAGCGGGATCCGGGAGCTCCCAGCCCGCCCCCAGGCCCGGGGAGATGCCCGGCTCCTGCCTCTGCTCCCCGGCACACTGGAGGGCCCGGGGCCGCGCAGACCTGTCACTCTCACTCTGCAGACAAGTCGCCTCGCCAAAGTCGCGGCTCGGCAGCTCGGCTGCAGCCCACATCCCCCCCGCCCGGTCCCCACCCCCACCCCCACCCCCACCCACCCTGTCCGCAGCTCCCGGCTCCCATTCATCACCCTCCGCTTCATGCGCTCGGCTCCTTCCGTGTCCCCTGTCTCCTCCCCCCGGTCCCCCCCTTCCCCGGCTCATCACGGCTCGGCTGCCCGTGGCCTTGGGGGGCTGCGCTGCCTGCCCTGCCTGCCAGCTCCTGCCCGCGTTAGGAGAGGCAGCTCGGGAGAGGATCCACACGTCTGCGGGGGGCGGACGGAGGGGGCAGGACTGGAGGGGGAGTGGTGAGGGAGGGGTGTGGGGGGGAACCAATGCACCGTTCATTAGCCTCACTCTGCCTGTCCTAATTGCCTGTTCAGGCTGAAACAATTGTGTTAGAGGCTGCTCTGCCTAATTATTATTGTTCTTCTAAAAATAATGGGGGAGGGAGAGAAGGGGGGAGAGGAGAGGGAGGGAGCAGGAGGGCAGGGGAAAGGGGAATGGGTGTGGGGGGGCAAGGGGATGCAGCAGTTTGCCGACTAAGTGACTTGTTTAATGACTGTGAGCTCCGAGGCTGGTAGGGAATAAACAGGTCTGAAATTGGTTAACCCCCCCTCACTCCTGCCTCCACACACCCCCCTCCCGCCCCTCTCCCTCGCACGGTGTTTATTTCCGAGTGATCAGAGGGAGAATAAAAGCCCATCTAGTGTAATAGAGGGAGAGGATTTAATCTGTGTGCCTGGGACTTCAGTAAACTGCAAACATCGATCCAAGCCGGTGGGGAAAGAAAAGAAATTTACAGACCAATAAAAGTATATTAAAAAACTTCCCCTGCCCTTTCGCCCGGGGAGGGGCGATGCCGGGGGGGCTGCTAGGGGCTGCAGCTGGGGAAAGAAGCCCCCACGGGTGGCATGTACAGACGAAGGGGGCTGCTGGAGTCCAGGGGGAACTCTTGGCTCCAGGGCTGGGGGGCAGCAAACAGCCCCGAGAGGTTCCTGAGCCGGCCTGGGGGTGCTGCGGGGCCAGGGGGCTGAGAAGCGGAGGGTCTGGCAGCCAGTCTGACACTTAAGGAATTAGCTCTGCATCATTTGGAGTTTTCTGCTCTACTAATTTCCGGCCGGCTCCTCATTTGCGTCTTTTTTCCCCCACGTTTTAAAGGGACAGCATCCCAGATCCTCAGGACCCCCTGGGACCCAAGCTTGGCCCTGCCACTTGCCAAAAAATGGCAGATTTTCCTCCCTTCTCCAGCAACCTCTTCCATCCCCTGGGCTGCAGCTCATGCTTCCTTCCCTTGCTGGCATTTGCACAGCATTGGGACCCCGCTCGCTGGGCAGCACCTCACTGCAGCATCCCTGCACCCAAAATCTCCCCAGGAAAACTTCAGTCGCCAGGCTTGGCAAACAAATCCACCCAGCTCTGACTTTGCCCTTTGGTGTTTGCTCTTGACTAACATCTGAGGTCTCTCCTGTCGGTTGATGAAAACGAAATTCCAGGCGCCTGTTGACTGATGGTGCACTTTAGACTTGCACAGAGGAGGAAGGAGGGAGTATTTGATCATAGGTTTGTGGCTCACTGTGCTGGAGAGAGGGTAGGTTAAAATACTGGCCTGGTCTGGGAGATGGGGCAAGCAGGGTGCGTTTGCACCTAGTACACAACATGATGTGGACCTGCTTTATCACTGCGTGAGAGAGGATCCCTGCATGGGGCGGGGAGGGAGGGGGAGTCAGAGCATCCCCCACCCCTCCTGCCCAGCCCTGGAGGTTGTCTCTGCTCCCAGGACATGGCTGGTGGGATGGCATCCAGTCCTCTGGTACCAGCTACAGCTGCCTCAAGCACATCTGTTCTGGCTTCAGTCCCCTGTGCTGGCTCCAGCCCTGCTTCTGATTTAACACTCAGTGAAGTGAAGGGGCCATTCCCAGCTCTGCTCAAGACCATGTCTCCTCCTGGGGACAGTGTCATGCTTGGGCCAGTGCAAGGACAGCCCAGGGAGTGGCTGGAGCCTGCCTGGCAGTGGGAAGAGGCTCCATGCAAGGCAGATGGATCCAGAGGCTGCCTGACCTTTATATGTTTGATTTCCACCATGAGAACATGCTGAGGACACAATGCTCGAACAAGCCCTATCGCTTTCCTTCCCTTACTCAACACAGCCCAACGCTGATCATCCCATTAACAGTTACCAGCCAAGCTAACAAAGGAAATCAATGAAATTAAACAAAAAAAAAAAGAGAGAAGAAAAGAAGAAAAATCCAAGCCAAAGCCCAGCCCTGGCCACGGTTGTTATCCTGCATGAGGAGACATACCAGAAATTCCCCACAGTTGGCTCGGGGCTTTACAGTGCACTATTGATTCTGCATTGATAGCCTCCAGCCACTGCTGCGATGGGCAGGCAGATAAATAATCCCAGCTCAGCCCATCTTCCTGGGCATCCCAGGCTCCTCCAAACTGCAGACAGGGCAGCCTGACTGTTGCCACACACACACACACACACCCACACCCCACACACACCCCTATTGCCAGCACTGAGCCCTTCTTCTGGGGCAATCCTCTGCCTACAAGGGCACAGTCACACAGGGGCTATCCAAACATCCCAGTGCTTAGCTGGACCCCTTCACCCCAGCCCCCTTAACAGCCAGACCCTAATACCGTGCATCCCCAAGCATTAACACTGAAGTGCCCCTTTTCAGCAGCTGCCTGCTGCCCCCCTCCCTCTTGCAGGAGTGCCTGTGGGCTTGCGTGTTTCTGTCTGGATTTGACCCCACCAGACCACATCCTGGACATCACCCTCACCTTTGCCTCCTGCCCACTCTCACGTTCCTTCAGCTCTGAAGGTACCTTGCCCTACAGCACCACCAACCCCCACCCTGTCCCACCACTGGTGCCTGTGGGCCTCCCCACACTCAATCCTTACCATCTCCCACTGCTCCCCTGCTCCAGCCCCATAACCCCTCCCCAAACACACATGGGGCACATGAACTGTTCCTCCTCCCCCTCCCAGGCAAGGCCAGCACTTCCAGACCCACACAGATCTCCACATTGCAGCACCACCTCTCCTCCATGCACACAAAACCACTTTCCCCTCAGCATCCCCTCCAGTCCTGCTCCCCCTCTGACACCCCTGAAGTTGCTCTGCAAAACCCCACAGCCCAAGCAACATAACAGGAGCCACTGAATATTCCCAACAAAGCTCCTTGGTGTGAAAGCTGCAATTCCTGTGGTAGTCCCTATGCCCCAACTTGTTCCCCTGTGCAGGCTGGGTGATCCACAGGCTCCAGCAGCATCCCCACTGTGCCATCCCTGCACTGAGGGATGTCACCAGGGCAAACATCTGCCCCACAGGAGAGAGAAAGACAATTCCCCCAAGGGGAGACACAGTAGTCCCTTTCAGTGGAGCAAATGCTCTTTTGTTACCCACTCCAGGGCTGCTGCCAAGCCATTGTCCTGCAGCCTGAATGGTCAAGGCCAGGGGCACCACTCCCCACTCAGTTGGAGCAGCAGGCAGCTGGGTCCGGGCTTCCCCACTGCCTCTGTGCATGGAGCTGAGACTGGGGCCCACAGCCCACTCTGCTGGTCCTCCCCCGCTCCTGACACCCGTTCCAGCAGTGCTGGGCCATGAATCGCCCTCCCTCTGCTGTGTTTGGAGACCCAAGGATGACTGCAGAGATGCTCTCCCATGCCTCCTTGCCTGGAGCTGTCAGTGTCTGGGGGAAAGGGGGGGAAATTCTCCCATCAGAAGAGGCTCTGAAGGCAATGCTGTTGGGTATGTCATTGCTGATGGTGCCTGGGGATGCGTAGTGGCTTGCTCTGTCCTCCTGTTCCCCCTGAGATACAGCTTCTGGGATCAAGCTCTGGGAACAGGTCCCTCCTGGGAGCTGGACACGAGCCAGGGGTTGAACATTTCAGGCTCTGTTCTGACTCTCCCAACAAGAGAACTGAGGGTTTCACCCAAGACCAGAGCCCAGCAGGGCCTACAGCATCTCCAAGGTGGCTGGCAGGGCCAGGCCTGGGGTGGAAGGGGAAAAGCACTGTGCATGCTGAGGGTGCAGCCCTGCAGAAGGACAGGGAGGGAACAAGGGGGGCATCATCCTCAGCTGGAAGAATAGACGCTTTCTTGCAAGGAGACTAAATAATAAGAGCTCTGGCCTTGAGCAGAGATGACTAAAGAGGGTTGTGATTGGAGTTCTGTAAAGCCACGACTAGCACAGAGACAGTGATTACCCAGTGATTATTCATGACTTCTCATTACGCACGAACAAAACTAAATTATCCCACAACTCATTTAAGACAAACAAAAGGCAGCACCTTCTTCTGTGGTGCATTATCACATTGAGGAGCTCATTGCCATTGCATTGAGGAGCTCATTGCCATCGGATGCATTCAGAAACCCACAGAAAGCAGCTCTGCCTGCAGCTTCCAAACAGGGTTCTCTGGACTAGCCTTCAGCACAGGAAATCTGGGGCAGCTGGGCTGAGATGGCCAGAGGAAGGATCACCCCAATTTCTCATGTTCTCCCTTAACTCACCCACTCCTGGCTGCTCCCTATCCAGAGAAACCTTTGCTCTGAGTCCATAGGGTCGTCCCCGTGCTCGCTGTTGCAGTTATCTCTGCACGTGCAGGTTGTGAGGCATGAGACAGAATTCAAACCGAGTGGGACGTGGCTAGGAGCGACTCTCAAGATCACAGAAGTGACAGTAATCAAGATGTTAAGTGACAAACGCCTGACTGTGCAGCTCAGCAGTCTGTGTGTGGAAGGTCAGCACGGGTGGAAGCAGCTGCTTGGCACAGGGCAGTGGGCTGACACATACAGCTACCTTGGGGAGCTGGGGCTGGAGGAGCTTCCAGCAGGTGAACAGAGATGGATAGGTGGGCAGGAAGTGCTCCACTTTCAGGTGTTTGCTCTGGTGACACTCAATCACAGAATCATAGCATGTGTTGGGGTGGAAGGGACCTTTAGAGGCCATCTAGTCCACCCCCTGCAGTGAACAGGTTCACCTTCACTAGATCAGGTTGCTCAGAGCTCTGTCAAGCCTGACCTTGAAGATCTACAGGAATGGGGCCTCCATCACCTCTTTGGGCAACCTCTGCCAGTGATCTACTGTCACATTGAAGAACTTTTTTCTGATACCCAACCTGAATCTCCCCTTTTCAAGTTTAAAACCACTACCCCTCATCATATTGCTCCATGCCCTCTTCCCCAGATTTCCTATAGGCACCTTTCAGGGACTGGAAGGCCACTATAAGGTCCCCCCGGAGCCTTCTCTTCTGCAGGCTGAACAAGCCCAACTCTCTCAGCCTGTGTTCATAGGAGAGGTGCTCCAGCCCTTTGATAATTTTTGTGGCCTCCTCTGGACACACTCCAACAGGTCCATGTCCTTCTTATGTTGAGAGTTCCAAAGCTGGACACAGCATTCCAGGTGAGGTCTCACCAGGACAGAGTAGAGATGAAGACTTGGGGCTAGGTATCTGGAGCAAGCTGGACAAGTGTGCCCCAAGATGGAGAAGTGAGGGGTGCCCAGACATACAGTCTTGATAGTCATAATTAAATGACACAGGAGATGAACATATGTTTAAAAGGAGGGAGTTGAGAGGAGACCTAGGGAAGAATGAGGAGGAATCCCAGGGGCATGAGTAGGAGGAGGCAGGGGTTCCATGGTTAGCACCAGATAAAGAGCTTGGGAAAGAGGAGCAGACAAAGAGGTCTCTTACATTTCATCCCACCCCTACGTCCTAAGGAATATATGCAGTAGCTTCCAGGAATATGACCGTGACCTCAGCTTTGCAGGAAGCTGTAGAAACTGTTCTGTAGACTGAGGATACAGCAGCAAGCACATATTTGCAGTGTGAAAAATGAGATCTGCATTTTGCAGGGGTGGAGGGCAAAGCAGAACTCTTGTGTCCTTCTCCCACCCAGGGCACTTGTGTTGTGGTGGCATAATGGAGAGATGGACCGACCCAAAAGCATGTGAAAACGGGTCAAAAGATTGCTTTTTGTTTGAAGACAGCCTGGAGCATGTTGTGGTGCTTTCTGTCCTCTTGGGCAGAAGTGGCAAAGGAATACCTGTGGCAGGATTGATGGCTTTGACAGCAACCCCCCAGATTCTTTCTTGTGGGTTTGGTTATGGACTACAGACAATGGTACTGCTCTAGCTCCAGAAAAAATGGAGGTAGAGAATTGAATTTCTTCAGTTTAATTTAAAGGTTTAGCACATTTAAAATTATTTTGCCTTTCCAAGTTGAAAAAAATGTCAATAGTTTTGGCATTATGAGCTGCACAGGAAATCTAGCTCTAACCAGCTCATAAGTTCCTTGAGCCCAGGTGATCCTCCAAGGAACCAGCCCGGCTTATTTCACTTAGGATTTGAAGAGACAGTTTGCCTTTAACTGTGTGCTTGAAACCTGTGAATTGATTTATTGATTCAGGTAAATCTTTCAACCAACTGGGTGTCCTAATTGATGCTCCACCTTGCTGGGATGCAAAGCGTCCTTTGGAGGAGTCAAGTCCCTGACCTCCCAAAGACCATCTGGGACAGTTCATCCCTTCAGGGGCTCATGAACTGCATGATGGGAGGGATCAAACAGAAGAGTGGTAGGTCCAACAGGCCACATCAAACAGTGGAAAAAAACCATCAACCCTCTCTGAGAAATGAGCTCATAAAAGATGAGACGAAGAATTTGCCCTCCAAGAGCTGACATCACCGAGATTTAGTTCACTTCAGAAAGTGATGCTGTAGCAAAGTGACATTACAGATATTTAGATGCTTTCACGAAGTGATAGGCTTCCCAGCTCATTTAACTGCCCGGCTTCACGTCCTTCGCGGTATCGGGAAAACTGCTCTACAAGTTGAAATGTGTGTGTTGTGGGCTGGTTTTCCTGAGCGTAGCTGTGATCACAGGGAGGTTTTAACCAATTAATTTGTAATGGGAAACTGGTGAGATGGTAGCGCAGGATAGAGGTAGCTGAGAGCGCTGCAGATGCTGTGATACTGATAGCAGTCTTATCTGCTGTTATATCGGGTACCTCACCGTCACACTGCGGTACAGCAGGCGCTTCCTTAGCTGTGCCTGGCTTTGCACAGCTTCCCAGGTACCAGAGGGGCTTTCAAGGGCTAAATCTGCAACGATGTTGAGATTATGGAGTGCACAAATGAGAAGGACACTCGATACAATAATAGGTAATAGGGAAAGGATATTGTAAACTAAATACGTAGCATCTTCAGGTAAGTGGAGTGTATTCAGCTCAGCAGAAATCAAGGCAATTAACCCACCATGGAGATGGTGGCCAAGGTGGATCCATTAGCAATTACACATGAGGAGCCATGCAGGACACAGGGCTTCAAGGATCAGCAAGGACAAACATCAGTGCTTCCCCTTGCAGCAGACCCAGTGGTTGAACACACACACCAGCACGTCTCAGTCCAGCTCCCCACAGTGCAGAAATTATTCATAGACTTTGTGCCCGGCAGCGCCCACTGGAGATGAGAAACATCACTCAACAGGAAGACTTTAGCAATCAATACCCAAACTAACCTCATTCATTTCTTATATGAAAGTAAGCTTACTAGGTGACAGAAATAATCTGAATAATGAGTAATAACAAAAATTGCTTTCATCTTGGAACTGTCCTTAGTAGACTGGCATGGGGGTGGTGGGGCAGGGCACGGCAGCTCTTTCTGCAGAGGCTCTGCAGCAGCTTTAGGGAGCAGAAGGGATGTTGGCTAGCACGACTGGGGAATTTCAGGCAGCAGGAGGGAATCTGCCAACCCGACCTGTGGCCACCAGACAGTGGCTGATAGCCCTGCTCAGGTAAGGTGTACCCTCACCTAAAAAATAGCATGATCATAGATGTAGCAGCTCTGAGGTTGAATGTGTCCCTGTTGCAGACCTGCTCCAGGATCCACATCTTCCCAGGGATGTTCTCTTGTCACTCGAAACCTGCCCGAGCCCTGCCCCTTAGCTTGCAAAAATTGACAACAGTAGTATGGATGCAAATAAATTTGGAGGGATATTGTAGGCTTTAGTGTCCACATGTGCTCGAAGGGAATTCATGTTCTCTTCTAAAACAACAGCAGCATGGCAGCAGGAGCACCAGCACCATCCCCAGCTCTGGAAGAGCATCCTCCTCAGCGTGCAAAAGGTGATGGAAGAGTTTGCTAAGACAGCCTCTTCGTTATCAGGCAAAATAATATGGGGGAAATTCTCATTTCCCTCCATGATGGAGAATCACCTGCAGCATACAGGGTACCAGCATTCCCAGCTGCTCTGCCTTGGACTCTCCAAAGAGCAGATACATCCCATGGATGTAGGCTAGGCTGCCGCAAGCCTACCAGAGCCCCTTCCCTCACTGGCCACATCCATCCCCATCAGGCCCTTCAACATCGTGGAGTGTCCCATATTTTCCCAAGGGGAATATGGAGCAGGGAAGCCCCTGCATGTGGCTGAGGCTGTAGGACAGAGGCTGAGTGAGGTGTGTAAATCTGCTTCCCAGAAATGGGAGTCCAGGGCCCAAAGAGATAAAAGGCTGAATGGCTTTTATCCCTATCAGGAAAACTGAATGGCTGGGATGGCCCAAAAGCCTTTTCCATTTCCTTTCTCTGAAGGTCCATTCCTACACTAGCATTCCCACATCTCCTACAAATCTCTTGGGAAAAGACACATGCATGATCCATAAGAGTTTTTTGGGGATGAGAAACAGGGAGCTCTGCTCCTCCATGTGGCCCACAGCCAACCTCCACGAGGATTTAGCAAGGGGAGACTGGTGCTCAGGAGCCCAGAACCTACCTGGAAAGCACTGGTAGCATATACCTACCTCAGGGATGCTCCATGGTTCGGTGCCTTTGGAGACATCCCTAACAGTATTGTTGCAATTATCCTGTTGTTTAGGTGTCCCTGAGGAATGGAGAGACTCTCATTATCTGGCGGATGGAGAATTTGGATGCACAGGGGATGTCAAAGAGGATTTCGAATGAGGAGCCTCATGAATAGATAGCTACCCATCCATCCAGCTATCCATCCAGCTCCCTCCTGCCACTAACAAAGGCAGAAGCAACAAACCAGCCCAACTCAATGGAAAGGAGAGCAAAACGTACTAAGCTCTTGAGGGGTTAACCTGCTCTCATGCATGGTTCAGTGAAATTGTCAAAAAATCCCTTCTGACAAATTGCCTGAGAAGAGAGAGAAAAATCTAAAGAGCCAAGCGCATGGTAATGATTTCTGAAAAGTTCCCCAGCACCAAAACGGCACAAAACCATTAGCAAAGCAAATTGTATTTTGTGTGCATAATTCACACCAGAACACAGGATCCAGGCAGCCCCGCTTCCCATTATTAACGGGACAGCATGCCAACTCATCTAGAAAGCTCTCCTCACGCTGCTGGCGATGCAGGGCTGAGGATCAGCTTTGCTCCAGGGAGGGGAAGGCAGCCCCAGCTCTATGCTTCCTCCTTGCGCTGCTGCTCGAAGGGGTGGGAAACACCATGGGATTCACTGTGCACGGCTGGACTGGGTGTGCAGACCTCATCTCCCATCAAAAGTGTGTCAGCATTCACCCTCCCCAAACCTTCATCCCTGGCATGTCATCGTTTGCCTTCCCCAAACCTTCATCCCTGCCCGGCTGGGCTCCTGGGCACAGACCTGCTTTAATCACTCCTCGGCACAGACCTGCTTTCATCACTCCTCTTGTAGATTTGGGAGTGGCCCTTCAAAGCAGGGTACTCACAGGACAGTGGCTTTGCAAGTCTCATTTTCCCTCTCTTTTTGATCCCCTGTGCTGACTAGGAGCCTGCGGCTGGCTCTCTGTTCATCCCAAGCCTTGCTGGTGCCTTCCCAGCCAGCCAAGCCCGCCAGAGCCGTGCTCCACCCCGGCTACCAAAGCTCTTCTTCAAGCACTCCCTGGGTGACTAAGTGCCTCTCTGAGTAGCTACTAGACAGATTGACTCCAGATGCTCACGGACAAACATTACCCGGCGTGCTCAGAGGCCTGGCTCTGACACATTCCTGGCATGCCCAACACCCCCAGGAAAAACAATATTCAGATGAGGCCGGTGTGTGCCGCTCGTGGAGAGCTGACTTTTAGGAGGATGGTTAAAAATATTACCTGGGCTTATGCAAGGCACTCTGGGGATGCTCTGGCCGATGCTGCTTGCTGCGCACGTGGACAGGGCTGCAGAGCATCCATGTGGCAGCGGCGGCTGTTGTATGGAGACTGAGCAGCTCATGTCAGTGGGCAGGCAGGGCTCCGATGCAGCCGTCGACACCGCTCTGCCAGGTTCCCCAAGCCACACTGCATGCAAAGCCTGATTTAGTGAGGAAGTAGAAAGAAACAACCCTGGCACTGCAGCTCCTGAGGCTCACAGCAGGGCAGTTGGCTCGCAGGAGGCACAGCCCAGCAAAAGCCCCCAGGCTGCAAGTCTGGGTGGGCTCCTGCTCCTCCAGATGCCCATCTTTCAGTCGATTCTGCTCCTTCCTCCCCTGCCAGCCCTCTTGCTGGTGCCCTGACATGCTGGAGCAGCACTCGGTCATGCACTGCAGTGTCTGTGCCAGCCCTGCAGCGTGCCAGGGTGCCAGCCCAAAGGGTGAGGAGGGGCAAGGGCAGCTGCCACAGTACCTGGGGCAGGGCAGGCAGACCCCTGCCAGCAGTACAGATGTGCACAGATGTTGGGGATACTGGGGGATTCCTGGTGCAGCAGGGGGCCCCAAGGCAATATGGGGGATCTGCAACTGACACCTTCCTGGGAGCTGCACTGGACGAACCTCAGCTGTCCTTGTGCCCTCTCAGGCTGTATGCTGAGAAGCCAGGATGGGTTTTGGTCAGGGAAAAGCTGGGTAATTCCTTACCTGTGCCCCAGGACAGGCAGGATTGTAATAAACACCTTCTTTGAGTCCTGTAGATAGAAGTTACATGAAAATTACCTACTTTAAAAGAACATTAGCATTTCAAAGTCAGACATTAGGAGAGAGCGGAGCACAATGACTGCACGCACTGGCAGGATTGAGCTTTGCCTCCTTATATACTGTGATGCTTTTCATCTCACTGTGCATGCTGTTCCCCATGGGATAGGCCGCAGGGTTGGGTACAGGACCTCCCAAACCACTCCCCAGGTTTCCACTGTTGGATCGAGAAGAAGAAATCACTAACAGCAGGTCGTTGTGCTCCTCATTATTTGGCCTCAAAAGAAAAGTGGAGCAAGCTCCTTCAGCAGGTTAGGCAGCAGCAGAGGTCAAGCCAAGGTTGTATTCCTAGGTCTGGGTGATTAAAAAAGCATTCCTCTGCCCTGGAGTAAATCCGTGCAGCACTCACGTCCCAAGCAGTCCTGGTGCTCTGATCTCCAAAGCACCTGTCAGCAGCAGGAACGATGCAGAGGAGAAAGATGGCAGTGATCAGGGACATGAAATGTCCTTTGCAGGGAAGAAGCAGAGCAAATGAGATCTGTTTAAAAGTGAGGTGGAAGATGACTTGGGATGGGATTTTACTGGTTAAATATTGAGGAAGAACTCAGAACATCAAATGAAGTGATGGAACAGCAGCACTAACTCATGCAGAATGGGCACAAACTGGACTAGAGGAAGTTCACCTAACCATGAGGAGGAACTTCTTTCCTGGGAGGGTGACAGAGCCCTGGGCCAGGCTGCCCAGAGAGGTTGGGGAATCTCCATCTCTGGAGACATTCAAACCCCATGATCCTGGACACTGCCCTGTGCAGCCTGCTCTGTGTGATCCTGCTCTGGATCACAGGGGGTTGGACTGGGTGATCTCCAGAGGTCCCTGCCAACGCCCATCATTCTGCTAAAACCCCTTTCCACACCCCCCAGAATACCACTGATGTATGGCACTGGGGTTAGGGGCCCTTGTGGTCCTGCACAGGTGAGCCCAGAGAGCAGTTACATGAATTAGCAGCACACAGATCCACCCGGGGATGGAAAACAAAGCAACAGATGCAATCTCTGCCTTGGGAAGCCCTTAAACAGAAGCTTGCTTGTCACTGCTGGAGGGTGTAATCAGGGAAGCCTTAAGCTGTTGGCTTAGCCTGTAGACAAACCCTTCCTCAGCATTTTCCTGTACCAGCTATTCCCCTGTTCCCAGGCTTCCTAATGAGAGATGGAGGTGCAGATAGGATCTCGCCCTAACCCTAACTCATTTAGGGTGCAGTACTGTAGATAGCAGGAAACAATGCTAGAAATATCTTTGATCAACACAGCTAGAAGCTCAGGAAAAAACCCAACCCACCACAAGAAGAGTTAAAGGGAACGGAGAGCCTTCTGGGCTCAAGTCTGGCTAACGGGGAAGATGATCAGCAAGTGCTGGTGGTGAGAAGACCTGATGCAAAATCAGAGCATGCGAAGGAAGCTGGTTCGCCTGCAGACTATCAATAGATGTATGTTTGCCTTCTTCAGTATTAAATAGTCTGTGCTAATAATACCACCTTGCCTCATACAGATTAAGGCAATTTTATGTTAGTAATTAAAGAGAAAATGGTCCCAACGGCACAACGGTATTCGTAATGCACCAAGCCTCATTTTGTGTGGAGATGCCATTTGCAGGTGACCCAAACTTCCTTTGCAAGCGAGTGCCTAAACTGAGGCAAGGAAAGGCAAGGAAAGAGGGAGATATCTCCTGACAGGCTAATTACTTCTTGTTTTTCAAGATAATATTCCGGGTGTTTGAATATGGCTATTTTCCCTGCTCGTCTACTGCAGCTATGAAGATTGTGTTACTGTCATAGATGAGTTCTTATCTCTTATCTGTATTCTTTTATCTTTGCCACTCATTTAAATGTGTTTAAGGTTGTGAGCAGAGTCTTGTCTCTGCTCCAGAGAACCTGGTTCCTCTGCACAACTCCCCTGAGCACTCTTGGCTCTGGGTCCATGGCAGGGTGTCAGCAGCCTCTCCAAGGTGCCGCATCTCTGGGATATGCTCCGAGACCTTCAGCAACTTACTTTCTTGATAAAACAGGGGATAGTCTCAGTCCCTCCCTCTGGGACTCTTCTGTAGCCATTTGCTCTCCAGGCTCTGGCAGGCTGAGGTTTGCACCACAGTAGGCACTTGGCACTCCTGGACATGGTGCTCGAGCACTGGTGGGACTGGGCAATGGGTATTTGGAAGGGGAACAGAGCTCAGCTCGAGGCATTTGCAGGGGCACGGTGCCAGAGCAGTGTTTGCAATAGCAGCAGGGTGAAATTCAGTGTCAGAGTGGTGTGGGGGGGGTTGGGAAGGAGGGGGCCAAATCCCCCTGCAGCCTCTCAGGTCAGCAGGAGCTCCAAAGCTGGATCCCCCTCTGCTCCCTGCCCAGTGGCACAGCATCCATCTCCCGTCTCAGTCTGCATCCCTGCACGTCAAACCTCCGGATGCAAACAGCTCCTTCAGCCTTCACACTGTGTCTGCTCCTGCTCTGTTCTTCCAAGGACCAGGATTGGTGCTGCCCTGGGGTCCGAAGGGGAGGTACAAGCCAACAGCACTGTGGGGCTAAGCCCCCCACCCCATCAAGACGTCCACAAACCATGACAGGCTGCTGCTCCCACGAGCAGAGAGCTGGGATGCGTCTCCCGCAGCCAGGCTCTCTGGGGAGGTCCCCCAGCACAGGGGGCTGGCTCCCCATGTCAGGTTGGATTTCTCCATGGGGAGCCAGCAGGCAGTTGTTAAGGCAGGGGGTTGTTACCCACGCTGTAACACTAACACAGAAACCCTGCCTGGGCAGGCAGGTTTCCCAGCGCTCTCCGCTCCCTGCGCTCCGGCAGAGCTGGGGGCTAGAGATTGCACAGGAGAAAAAGATTTGAGGACACTTTGGGTTAGAAACAGGATGCTTCTGCCTCCTTCAAATTAAAAAAATATCCTGTGCATCCATCTAGTCAGCCAAGGGAGGCATTTTACAGCCGCCATAACAGATTTAGAGCTAGGAACCAGAAGATAAAATAATTTACTAATTGGAAGTGGCACCAAACATTTTGCCTCTTGCCCCTTCTGTGATCTCGGTGGCAAGTGTCTGGCGGCTCGCCAGGAGACGGAGCAAAGGGACAGCCAAGACCAGAGAGGTGGCTGGGGTGCAGACTCCAGGAGACCCACCCTATTGTTTCCTGGCACCCTGTCACCTTTAATTAATACGAGAGATGCCCATCAAAGGCAGAGCTGGGTGCAAGGCTGAGGAGGAGTGACAGGGCTGGTGCAGAGGAATTTCACACAACAGTCCAGGCATTTTCTAGCTCACTGAGTCGTTTTCCCTTCTTTTTTTTCAGATGGCTTTGCACTTGGCAGACCTCAGCAGCCTGGCGCATGGGGAGAGCATGGCTTTCTCCACAACCAGAAGAAGCCAAAAGTATTCATTCACTCATTTACTCATTCATTAGCTCCACAACATACATTTATTTACTGGGGCAGGCAGCAAAGGATGCTACGATATGCACTCAGCCAGGGCAAGCAGAGAAGGGGCAGCCATCCAGCACCAGCGGTTACATTTACAACAGCTGGTGGCACAGCCACCAAGCCCCTTCCCACACCGAGCTGGCCTCTCCAAGCCAGCATAGCGAGCACTAGCCATCCAGGGAGCAAGACCTTTGGAGGTGGGACTGCCTTTCTCCATCTGAGCAATGTCTCATAGGACAGCACTGTGCCCACTGTGATGCCTGCACATCCCCTTGGAGGTGGCAACCCACCGTCTGTCGCACTCTGCTGCTGCTGAGAGACCTTTCGGAGTATCTATTCTGAAGGTATTCACCCACACAGGATGCTCACCAGCTTGGGGAAAGGCAGGCAAGGATGAGCAGGAGATGAGGGAAGCTGTGGGTAGACCAAGGGGAGGTTTTCCCATCAGAAATACCACTAGAGAACCTGATGGGGCATGCTGTGTGACCATGTCCTCTGCCTCCTATGTGGGACATCCCAGCCCCTGATCCAAACACCCCGTTGCCTGCAAGCAGCCAAGGCTGGGGTACCTGGGCACCTCTTGGAGATGTAGAGCAGGAACACAGCCAAGTCTGGACCTCAGAAGCATTTCCCATCCCTGTTTAGACACAATAAAGAGACTAATAAGGTTTGTGGCTCCATGACATTTCTAGTGAAGCAAACCAGACAGAGGCTCAACCTTCCCATTTGAGAGGGAAGCGATGAGAAACTCTTGCAGAAGGCTCACCCCCATCATGGCCCAACCTGGCATTTGTCTGGCTCGCCACAGCATCACATTGCATTGATGGAAATTCAGCCCATCACTGTTCTGACTCCCAGGCCTTTCTGCCTGGCTAGTGTTCCCCGACACACGGCTCTCTGATGGATAAATACTTGTCTTAAGTTGCCATCTAGGGGAGCAGGAAAAGTCAGTTGCTTTGAGGTAGGTTATGAAACCGAGGACAGGGAAAGCCTGGAGATGCTTTACATTTAAAGGGAAACTACCACCACATAAACAGCGACAAAGAATGAAAGTGAAGTGACTTAAAATGCCTAAAATACAGCACAGCAACGTGATTACAAACATGCCTCACAGTCTGAGGAGTGCAGGGAAATGTGTGAGCTTTATGAGCTGATGGTGAGGAGGGGGATGCTCTGAGCCTGCTTTCCCCACCATAGGCCTGGGTTTAGGGTCCCATGCTGGAATATACTTGACACATGAATGGAAAACCCTCTCAAGTGTCTCTGGAGACCTCCTCACCTCGCCTTGCAGGCTGCCGGGGAGGCTCAGAGCAGAGCCAGCACAGCAGCAGGGCTTGCTCTGGCTGCCCTGTTTGCCAAGGGAGCTTCCCCCAGATTCACCCACATGCTCAGCTTCACTGTGATCAGACAGGGTGTGTTAGCACAGGGTGTTTTTTATACACAGATGTCTTGTTTTGGTAAAAAGGGGAAGGAAAAAAAAAACCCCAAACACAACAAGAGATCAGTGTGAGATCTTCGGAGAGGCTAAATCCAGGTTAAACCCAGACAGGCAGAGGATGGAGGGAAATTCTGTGGGTCTCAGAAGAGCAGAGGATAAATAAATAAATAAGGAGGGAGAGGAGAGAGACAGTCGCATAGGGAAATAGGGGTGGTGCTGGACAGGCTGCTGCCCCCGTGCTGCGGCTGCCTCGGGGATCCGCGGTCGGTCCCCTGATCCCAGCCTCCCTCAGCAGGCTGCAGAGCTGCGGCTCTTCGCTGGGAGCTGCTGCGAGCTCCTCAGACAAAAGGTTCCCTCTATCTGCATTTATAAAGTGCTTATCACAGTGGTGTCTCCCTGCTCCGAGCCCTTTCCTAGAGAAGGGCAGAGTGTTTCTATTGTTGTTATACAAATAGCTTCCCCTGCCAGTTCCTTTCCTTCCAGGCTACTGAGTGGAGCTTGGCTCGGCTCCCTCTGGACTAATTTGATGAGAGATAATTATCTTGTTAATATCGTCTTATTTTCATAAGTCCCAGCCTCTCTTTTATTAATTCTGTCAGTTCCTGGTTGTGTTGCTCTTAGGTCCACGTCTTTTCAAAACAGTATAACAGGCACTTATGGGAGAAAGTTGTAGAAAGAACAACTTAACTTAAAGAATGTAAATATTGACATTTTTCACAATGGAGATTTTTAATCATTTCCTCCTCACAGAGCTGGTCCCTGTGGGAACTGCGTGGACACTGCCTGCCTGTGGGTGGGATGCAGCTGCAGTGGGAGATGCTCAGGATGTGGTACCCGCCCCTGAAGGGCAGCAGAGAACTGGAGGGCTGGGTGCTCCACAGTGGTACTGGGTGTGGAGATCATAGAATCACAGACTGGTCTGGGTTGGAAAGGACCCCAAGGATCACAGAGCTCCAACCCCCCTGCCACAGGCAGGGACACCAACCTCCAGGCCTGGATCTAGATAAGGTCGCCCAGGACCCCATCCAACCTGGCCTTGAACACCCCCAGGGATGGGGCATCCACCCCCTCTCTGGGCAGCCTGTTCCAGCCCCTCACCACTCTCTCTGTGAAGAGCTTGAGAGATGCCTCAGGACATGCAAAACAAGGTACACTTGGACAAGGATCCCTTCTGTGTCCCATCTTTGGGCAATGATGCAGCAGGCAAGGGACAGAAAATGGGAAAAGGAACATGGATGTGGGTTGGTTTAAACAAAAAGCCTTGGTCTCAGCTACCCAAACAGCTGCCTGTGAGCATGAGGACACAGGTAAGGTGTCTGTCTTGCCAGTGACTGACCCCAAGGCAGGGGGAGGCAGCACAGAAGGTGGAGCATCCCACCCTGGGTGTTCACAAACACTTCAAAGTCTTTCAGATGTCATTATCCTTTGCAAGAACATTTATGGTCATTCTTAACATTAACAGTGCAGTTGCAACATCTCATATAATCATACAACACGTCTCATTTTGAAGCCATAGCCTGTACCTGCCGTGGATGACCCAGAGCACTGTCCTGCCACCCTTGTCCTGCACTCACAGACCAGCATGCCAAGGAAGATCCCACCTCCCCTGGCAGCACAGCCCACTGTCCTCCACACCTACCTGCATCCCTCACCAGTGAAAGGGGACCTGGAGGATGCCCTGCTGCCTGGATCCCTAACACACTGCTCTGGGGTGGTGTCAGGGTGCTCAGCTCTGCAGGATTGAGGAGCTTCAGGGTTTTGCTAGGGCAAAAAGAGAAATTTTAGCATTAATCAGAGTTAGCAGAGGCATCTCCCTGGTTGGGATAACCTGAATAGCATTTTGAGAAAGACCTTATTTTGCACTAGGCGTGCAAGCTTTCTCCCAGTCCCACCACAGGTACCCCAGATCTTTCTATTTTGGGGGGTTCTGGGCCTCAATCCCTGTAAAACAAATTGCTGAGCATTTGCACAAGTGCTAACGATAGGTTTAAAGCCAAGTATGTTCTCAAGTGATTTTCTGAATCAGGAGGTAAATGCAAGCCTCTTCTCTTTGACTTGACTTTTCTTCAATAACACAGATATCAAACTCATTCAATAGAGAGGGAGAGAAAATGAGTGGGTCGGACAGACTTCCTCTCTGCTAGAAACTGAATTACATTAAGCCTGCTCATGACTGCTTGCAGGAGGAAGCTTTTTTGTTCTAG
The DNA here is from genome assembly GCA_020800305.1 of Porphyrio hochstetteri. Lineage (NCBI taxonomy): Eukaryota > Metazoa > Chordata > Aves > Gruiformes > Rallidae > Porphyrio > Porphyrio hochstetteri. Next base: position 14,538,218 of record CM036919.1, read on the forward strand.
TTTGTACAAGTGCTCACACTGTGCTTGTCACTGTAGCATCCAAGAGCTTTCCAGTATTGCGTTAAACAATGTGACTAATATCTGCAGCATGCTCATAAGCTGTGGATTTCGAGTCCAGAGCTCAGGCTTATTTATTCAAGGGACCAAACTCATTCAGAGACAGAGTAAGGAAGTGTGTTTTCAGTAGCAGCAGATGTACTTGCAGCATTTAATCATGCAGGCAAGAAGAATCCCATTCTTTAGCTGGTATGTCATACCCCAAGGTAGAGTGTCCTTTAACTTGAGTCCTTTGCTGTTCCAGGTGGTCTGAGGTCACCCCACAGGCTCCACTGTGCAGAGGGAAACTGATTAATAAGCCGTTAGAAATAAACTCATAAAAATGATTCAATACTTCAAGTCATATTGTGAGAAGACTCAGGGGGTTGGAGCATTCGCATAAACAGCCCTGAGCCAATAATTTGGCCATCTCCTTGGTGAAAGAAGGTAAAGAGGGAAAGAAAGATGGAAGGAGAGGCAGTAAGATGATGGGCAGGGTAAACAGCAGAGCAAAAAGGGTAAGAAAAAAAATAAGATGGATGGTTTCTCCAGTTCCTTTGTGGATACAGGTATGGAGGGAGGGAACTGCAGCTTGGCTGTTCCTTGCTGGTGGGGCTTTGCAGGAAGGCTTGTTCTGTTTGCACTGTTGCCCTCCTGGGATACAGGGTCTGCTGCTCAGCTCCAGGAGTTAAAAATAAAATAAAATAAAGGCTTACATTCAAGGAGAAGCAGATATTGCACCTGGCCATTGATTAGGCCTACAAAAGGCCTGGTGGATAGGATGCACCTATATATTATTGCCATATAACATACATTTATTGTATATACTTATGCACTCTTAAGATTGTCTATGAGATGTGAGAGAAGGAAGCAGAATTTAGGTCCTGCCAGAGCCCTGTAGTGTACTGAAGCAGTGCAGCACACGTGTTCTGATCCTACAGCCCTGGAGATAGTGTTGGTGTGAAGCAGGGTTGGTACCTCAGCCAGAGATGCTGTGAGATTCACCTGCTCAGTCCTCACATCAGGAGCTTACACTTTCTGAAAGGAGGGACCCTGGCAGCACCTCCTGCCTAGGAAGGGGAATGGCTGATTGGGATGCTCCAGACCAGGTGAGATGCTGAAGAACCGCAACACTCCATGGTGACAAGCTGCAACCATCAGCGCTCAAGGCTTGAATTCCCCCTGCCATTATCACCCAGAACTGGAAAGTGGTTTCATGAGTTTCTTTGGCCCAAGGTTTCTTCAACACCCCTCTGTTCTCCTGAGTCACCCCAGAGGAGGTGCAAAGCAAGCAGGACCCTGGGAGCACCAAGGCAGGTGATGGTGGCTCCAGCCTGGCCAAGCATCCATCAGCTTGCCTACCCTACCCCCACAGCGCACCCCTCCACTCCCACCAGCTCCCCACGGGGATGAGAGTTGTCTTTAGCCTACAAGCTCTGTAGTAGGGATGTAGCGTCGACCAACAAGGATTTGGCTGCTGGCCATCAAGGCAGACAGACACCCTAAGTACAGGACAAAACACACATGGAAACAGCAGTGAGGGTATTAAATGGACAGCTTGGGGAGACTGCCTGAGCACGGATGGCCCTTTGGGTGAGCACCTGCCCCATGTCTTGTTTTCTCCTCATTTTTTCCTCATGCAGCTGCCAATTTACTGCCTGCTGTCCCCGTCATGCCACCAACACAGAGAGGCTCGTGTCCTCATCTGCTTTCCTATGAAACTCATCATTCTCACATCTGAGCGCTTCACAGACAGTCAAGAATTCATTTGCACAAGACTCTGTACTGTGAAGGGCTTTGTGAAGATTAAATAGATCCATTAGTTTTAGATGCCCAGTTTGAGACACCTGGTCCCTGTTTTGGTTTGTGTGAAGGTTTTTTCCCCCCTTCACCTTCCCTTTTTCAGCACAGTTATTACAAGGATGGTTTCTAATTACTTCAGCTTTAGCATGACTGCTCAGCTTTAAGCAGTTCAAGTAGTGTGGTCCTTAGCCAGGAGATGAGGAACACATTAGAAATCACCATCGAAATACCTGGTGTACAGGACTTGCTGTCAGATGGGAGCGCTGCAGCAGAGGTAAGAATAATACGTGGTTCTCCAGGGCACCATCTTACTGCTTCCCCTTCCCATGGTGACTTGCCTTCTTTCCTAACTCTTGCCCAGTTTTGCAGCACAGGAGGGTCCTGCAGCCCATGGGATAAGCCCTGACTTACCTCCACACCACAGCAGCTGCATTCTCAGCACACTGGGTCTGGAGAAGGAAAATTACAACCACCCAACAGAACAAAACTTTGTCATCCAGAAGGCAAATGAACTGAAGTGATGCAGGATGCAGGTCACCTTCGCTGTTGTGTCTGCTAAGTATCAACACCTTACTCCAAAGTCTTCATCTGTGTAACTGACACTTTCTGGGGTCTTAAAAAAAGAAGCTAGTGATGGAGAATTCAATTGTGCATCACCAGATTAATCCCTCCCTTCTCCCCATCTGGGGACTTGTGGATGTACAGCACGGTGCTGGCCTGCTTCTCCTTTCAGGCATTGTGTCCCCCTGCAAAGCAGATGCCCCCCAGGGCCCTGCCACATGCCTGGTCATTTCAGAGCCAGCCAATGTGGATACCACACATTTTCCAGAGCATGATTCTTGCAAACAGGGGGGCTGAATTAATTCCAGGCAATTTATCACACAGGCAGCACAGCAGGTGGCAAATACAACACTGCAGACCAGTGATCAAAGAGCACCCAGTGGGTCTACACATGCTGGTATCTGAAGAGCCCAGGCATCTCTCCTAATAACATACATTGAATGTTCCAGCTCCCTGTACAGGGCATCAATCATTTTGCTGTTGGTTATCATTTTCTATCATGTGTCTCTTGTGCATTTTTAATTGGTTAATTACTTTATTCATGCACTAAGCACAACCTCAAGCTCCAATTATTATCAGCATTAAGTGCTGGGTTCATCCTATACATCTTTTAAACATTATATTTGGCTGTTTCCTGGTCCACGCTTCCTTCTCCTACAATACCATAGGGGTCCTGCGGATACCTTAGCTAGTCCTTTGACAGACTATAGCCATCCTGCTCATTAGTCTATTATCTAGCTGCTCATCAGCCCCACTCCCCTGCTCCTCATTACTGCAGCTGCAATTACAATAGCCAACATTCCTCCTTTCAGGCCCCGCATAGTACCACTTCACTTACAACAGGCCACTGCTATTCAAGTTAACAGCTCCCCACAGCAATAGCAAGCTGACTTTCCTGTATAAGCCAACACCTACACTGCCTTAATGAACAGAGCTGTTCATTTTGTTTGTTCACACTTCACTATGGGCATTGTCTGCTACATCTTTGGTTAAAGGCTCTGGTTGGGCCCCAGGGAGGAAATCTAACTCTTTCCTCCATCCTTGCTACAGCTCTTAGTTTGGAAAAGAATTGAAATTGCTGCTTCCTCTGGAGAAAAGGAGCACATTTCTCTGGGGGAATCTCCCAGAGGTCAGGATGGGCTGGCCAGGAGCAGGGACTCTAAATATCAGGGCAAACTGGGAAGCCCTTGGGGCAACAGAGGCTTCTGGCACAGACACTGTGGCCCAATGCTGTTTTAATTTAGTCTCTTCTGTTCCACCCAGTCTCTCCCAGAACTTGTCCTGCATGGAAGAGCTGTCTTGTCCAGGGAAGGGTGGAGGAGTCTCACTGAGCTTCCAACTGCCTTTGGACACATTTGGTGCTGCCGTAGCAGTGGGTGCAAACTCATGGTGCATTTATTGCAGCCTGGCATCACAGGGCTGAGAGAGGTCTTCACCTCTGCAGGGTTAGTGTCACTGAGTTGCACTGGATTGCCCACTGTGCAGCCATAAGTGCCATGGCAGCAGTGCTGAGTCAGAGCTAGGGGAAAAGGTACAAGGACTCTTTTGGAGCTAGATCAGAAAAGAGGTTGCAAAATGTACTGTCTGCACAAGAGACCTGCTCCAGCAGCACAGGTCTGTGTTGAGGTCAGCCCCAGTTCTCCTGCCACACCAAGTGTCACACCAGCCCACTGAGAGCATCCAGACCCTGACTCCAAGTCTGTCCAGGTAAGAGGCAGTGAAGGCAACTTTCACCTGTTGGAGGTGCCAGCACAGCAGGAGGACCAGTCTGATGGCCAAGCATCTTCCCTAGGTACCAGAGGCTGGCACCCCTCTGTGGGTCTGCTCCAAGTGCCACGGCCACACAAACTGTGACAGCAAGCACCACACACATGCACAATGAGAAGGAAAGGGGGACTTGGGGGTTCAGACCATGGCCTGCCACAATGCTGTGCTGGGGAAGAGAACAAGACCAGCCTGGAAGATGAATGTGCTGTCAAGTGTGAGTTATGTCATCTGGGCTCCTGCCCCTCCAGGGACCACAGGAAGGCAGCCCCTCAACCCAGGCAACCCTCTGCTGCTGAGGAGCTGGACCAGCAAAGTGCTGTGTTGGGTGTGTGCAGACCTGTACTCAGCTGGCTTGTGTCTTTTGCCACATCCAGCCTGGAGAGGAGGACTCAGAGCAGAATGAAGTGGGGTGCTTGTTCCCACCCCTCACCTGTCCCCCACAGAGGTGCTTCCTCATTGCCTGGCCCAGCCAGGATGAGTCTGCAGGCTCTGAAATATTGCCATGAGGTGTAGGAGTCGTGAAGATGCCCCTGCTCATGGATTTGGTCTGCAGGAATGGAGCAGGACTCACACATAGTAGCTGTTGAAGGGGCTCTCAGCGTGTTCTCATCCTGCCTCCGACCACAATTGCCCCCAGCTCCTAGAATCTACCCTCAGATTGTGAGCAAGGCAAACAAACCCATGTCAAGCTTGCCTCCATCACCTGCACACTTCCCCTCACCTGCAGCTCCCGCTTTGCAGGACACATCCAGAGAGCTGGTTAGGCTCACTCTTTGCTGGCTGGGAGCTCAGGACCCACTGCACACAGCAGTGCCCTGCTCCTTTCCAACAGGCATGATGATCAGACCATGTGCCAGGAGCAGGGTTGGCCAGAGTACTTGATATAGGACCTCTGACCTTTCCCATGGCTCTACTGATCCTGAAATACAGCTGTCCCCACCCGCTGGGGAAACCAGGCTGGGACAGGGGGGTGACTTTATGTATTTCAAGCACCGTCTTTTATGCCTGCACTATAATCCTGTGTGCAATATTAATTATCCAGCTCACACTGTTGCCATGACACTCTGTAAAGTCATCAAAGCCAATACAAGCATATCAGACCTCCACCACACCCTTCCTACGTGCTGTGGGACTCAGGCAAAGTCCCAGGCTGGGCCTTCGTGGCAGGGGAGGAACAGGCACCAACCACCTCAGGGGTTACACAGCCTACTGCACAGCACAAGAAAAGTCCAGATTTGGACTTTTGGAAGTTGTGCCTGAGTCTGAAGCTGCATTCCAAGAACTGACTGAATCCAAACATGCCCATTTTTAGGTCAAGCTGCAAAATTACTTTTTCCTTATCACAACATTGTCCTATCTTTAGAAGCTAAAAGGAATGATTAGAGTTGTAAGGAGAAAGGAAGAAAGAAATGAAGGGGGTGGGATGAATAAACAGATCCAGAGTCCTGAAAAAGACACAAATATAAGATCAAAAGAGGATGAGCCAAATTCTGACTAACCTGATGTATGCAGCATTTACATCCTTGAGTGGCTGTCACTTATGCAGCCCCACAAGCAGCAACAGAAGAGATCTGGGACCTTCCCCCTCCCACCCAGAGCACAGCCCAAATACTGAAGGTAGCACAGCTCAAGTCTCAGGGACAGGGAGAGCTTTTCTTGAAGGTCTACAGGCTGTTTCTATACATCAGGAAGGTCTTTCATACCTGATGTTCAGCACCAATTGACAGCTACAGCAGTGTCTGCAGATACTGCCAGAAAATTGCTGAGTGCCCTGAAACCAGGTGATAAAACAAGCCCAAAGAATTCCCCTCACCCAGGGCTGTATTCCCAGGAATCATGAGCAGAAAAGATCTATTCTGGGTGGAGGACTGCTCCTCCCAGTGTCACTGATGTCTGTGCTTGGGCAGCATATTTCCCAGGGGCTCAGCAGTCAGAAAAGCCAGTGTGCCCATGAGCTACAGATGTCCCCATGGGGTATATTTTTGGTCACTGCATGCTAAACCAGGGACTAAAGGCAAGAACTTTAGGGATAAAACAGTCTCTGGAGGCACAGCTCTGCTTACCTCCCCTGTTTCATTGCTGCTTCAGGACACCACCAGCCTTCCTCCTGAAGGAGATGGAGGGTGCTCACCAGTGCTCTGCTCAGGGTCTCCCTGTTATGCACAAGCATCTTTCTTCATTGACCTCATCATGAAGAATCAGCAAGAAAAACCTGCTCCTGAGGCAAGGGGAAGCCAGCAACAGGGCAGCACCCAGGGACCAGCTCATCCTGCAGTAGCTCAATGGGAGTAGGCTGGTGACAGCAACAAGTCCACCAGCAGTCCTTGAGAAGATGAGGTGACAAGTCATGTCCAGCATTCAGTCAGGAAGTGCTGGAAGCAAAAGCACCCGTAATATAGCTGAGACCACAACTAGGAGCTCAGGTGTGAGTTTAAGTAGAGCTGCTGACCCGTGGGTGGGGAGCTCAGGTGGGGCTGTTTGGGCAGTGAAAGCCCATTAGTGCCCCCAGGTCTGTGACACTGAGGCTGTGCCAGCTGTAGAGACTGCTTTTTCCCTGCAGTGCTGGGCACAGGAGGGGGTACTCCTGGGTCTGGGAGTGGAGCACTGCTGGTGGGTCGCACCATGTCCCCAAGTGTGCTTTCCTAGCACCAGCTCTGCACCACTGTGCACACTGTCCCTCAGGTGTGCCCAGCTGGGCTGGAGCTGTGTCCTCCTAGGGAGCCTGCTTTGGCAGGGAGGGGAGTGGACTCGATGTCTGGAGGTCCCTTCCAACCCCTACAATTCTGTGAGTTTCTGTGAATCCTTCCTCTGGGTTGTGGCACTATTGGCCACCTGTGTTCCATGTGAGAGCACGGCCATGGGGTCGGTGTTGCTGGACAGGCACTGCTGGCAAGGGTGGTCCACATAATGTGACCTGCAAGAAACCTGGCTGGAGGCAAGGCCAGGCAGCAGCTCTCTGAGGTGGTGGGGGCACTAAGTGGTCTTTATGGATTCACTGTAAGCATTTCCTTGTACAAACACCTTCCAGGCACTCTGAACAGGGAGGGTAGCATGGCTGAGAGCAGCAGAACCATACTTTGCACCATACTCTATTTTAAGGCTCTTTTCAGGCTCTTTCCCTGACTTTAGTCCCCAGTGCCCTATATTCTTTATTGTGCCAAGATTAGACACACATTGTCCCATTGCAGGAGGATAGCAGGTCAATTCAAAAGCAAAATGCTTATTCTTTGAGAACTCATACAAGACGCTGTCCCCAAGGGGTAAACATTTCCTTTATTTCCCTGTGGGCTTGCCTTGCCTCCTCTGCCTCCTTTTGGGTACGCACTGCCTGCTAGGGAAGGAGAGCAAGGAGCTGTAAAGCAAGGAGCTACAAAGCAAGGAGCTGCTTCATTTACTGTAGAAGAAGATATGAGTGAATCTTTTACTTCTGCTTATGAAATCCCATTTATGACAATATTCACACCTACAAGCAGCTGGCACCCTTCTTCGTATGCCAGAGGCTCTAGTGGTGATGAGTTTCTGGCTAGGAGCATTACCACTCACAACTGATATGTTAATGCAATTAGAGACAGTGCCAAGTGCAAAGCAGTATTTGTCCTGATATTATTGGTGATAAAGGAGCCTCCTGTGTGAGAAGCAAGTCCATTTCCAATCCATCTGTATCTATATCTAAAAAAGCTTTCATTTTCCCGAGCGCCGCAGCAGATTCTCGTGATAAATTGCTGCCATATCTTAGCTCCCAACTACATTACATCCTATTCAAATCCCCTTCATTATAACAAGAAGCAATATGACACCAAAAGCTTGTCTCGGGAATTTATGACACAGTGGAGACTCTTAGATCCACTAAACCCCATTAAAACCGTCTCCCTTATAAAACATACACCTTATTATGCACTTCAGCAGCGGGCAGCAGGTTGCCTTCTGCCAGGGCTCTTATTACCTGAGCAAGGGATGCACCAGGCGCATGTGCAAACGGTTGGGTCTCTGTTGAAAGCGTGGGGCTGGTGCCTGGCACACATCAGGAGCTTCAGCTGTGGGGAGGGCTTTGTACAGACCTCTACTTCTTTTTCTTTTTCTTTTTCTTTTTCTTTTTCTTTTTCTTTTTCTTTTTCTTTTTCTTTTTCTTTTTCTTTTCCTTTTCCTTTTCCTTTTCCTTTTCCTTTTCCTTTTCCTTTTCCTTTTCCTTTTCCTTTTTCTTTTTCTTTTTCTTTTTCTTTTCCTTTTTCTTTTTCTTTTCCTTTTTCTTTCCCTTTTCCTTTTCCCTTTCCCTTTTCCTTTTCATTTTCCTTTTCATTTTCATTTCCATTTTCCCTTTTTCTTTTCCTTTTTCTTTTCCTTTTCCTTTTCCTTTTCCTTTTCCTTTTCCTTTTCCTTTTCCTTTTCCTTTTCCTTTTTCTTTTCCTTTTTCTTTCCCTTTCCCTTTTCCTTTCCCTTTCCCTTTCCCTTTCCCTTTTCCTTTTCCTTTTCCTTTTCCCTTTCCTTTTCCCTTTTCCTTTTCCTTTTCCATTTCCTTTTTTTTCCTTTTTCTTTTTCTTTTCCTTTTTCTTTTCCTTTTTCTTTCCTTTTCCCTTTCCCTTTCCCTTTCCCTTTCCCTTTCTCTTTTATCTTTTCCTTTTCCTTTTCCTTTTCCTTTCCTTTTTCCCCCCTAAGTTTGCTTACTTTGCTGAGACAGAAGAAAATACATCCCATTGGCTAAAGCCAGGTTTTTTTGGCTTTTTTTCTCCCTGACACAAAGCCCCAAAAAATAGATTTGGGGTGGGAGGAAATGTTACTTTAAACCCAAATCGAATCATCATGTTTAAAGCTGTTTAATTAAAATAAATTTACTCTCAAAATCTCTTTAAAAAAATGTAACCTGGGATTTCAACAATGGAGCAACAATGCGTACTGATTTCCTGATCTCTCCTTTCAAGCATGCTCTCTGCTTGCAAATACATGTTGTTTCAGTCTTCATTTCAGGGAGCAACTCCTGTTCCCTGTACTGCTGCCAGAATGTGCTTGTAGCTGGGCAACCAGGAAAAGGGGGCAATGATGTGGGGGGTGCTGATGAAGTACCTGGCCAGGTTGCTCTGCAGGTTCAAGCCTCTCTGACCATCCCATCCCATCCCATCCCATCCCATCCCATCCCATCCCATCCCATCCCATCCCTGCACAGCTCACACCAGCCATGCTCAGCTTCTGCAGGAGAAGCCAATGCCACCAAGGAGCAGTGAAGTGACCCTCTGAGTGAAGCACTTGTGTATCCCTCATCCTGCAGTGACTGGACACATGAGCAGCCAGGGAGGAAATACTAGGACAGATGATCCCTCTGAGCCAGGAAGATACAGCATCCTTCATCCCTGAGAGAGTGATTTTGCTTTTCTCCCACACTGCATTGATTCTCTTTTCCCACTTTCCACCTCCTGGCTTTCACAACAAGCACTAGGTTGTGCCCTTCAGGAGTCCAGGTTATCACTCATGTCCGATCAGTGTGCTGCACATCAGCCTAGGTAAGTATGTTTGTGTTTTCCTCTTCTTACCCCTCATTTAGCCTCATCTGAGTGTATTATTTACTGTACTGGATTATGCAAATCAAAATATAATCAATATTGAAAACAGGAAGGTAAACAAAGCTCATGCCCGCTCTTCTGGACCATGCCAAGGACGGGAGTGCAGGACAGAGTCACCTCTGTGCAGCTATGGAGCATAATGCAGGGGTGGGTTTGTGTCACTCCAACCTCCTACCAGCACCAACTCGGCACCCAGGTCAGCCAAAGCAGGATGTGTAGTCCTTCTGATGCTTCCCAAAGATCTGGATGCCCACTGGTCCTTCTGGGAGTGCGCAGTGAATGCTGCCATGTGCAGCAGGGTGATGACTTGGGATGGCTGCCTCTTGTTGTGCTGAGTCTCCTTGAAGAAGGGGTATCTGGATCAACTGGATTAACTCTGCTTTGTGGTGTGTGATTTTGGGCCAGAGAGCCAAGCAGGAAGGTGAAAACCTGGAGAAGAGATGAACAATGAGAAGCGGGAGATCTGTCTGGCTCACACTCACATGCATGGAACTGAGGGAGGGCTTGATGCAGAGCTATTGCACGTGGTGGAGTAATCAGTAAATAACTCAAGGTAACTGAAGTGCAACCAGACATGTTCATGTGGCTTTTAAAGTCATGTAGATCAAGATGAGCAAATGTCTCTGTGACAGGATGTCATGGATTATTGATGCTGAGGCCAGAAAGGCTACTCTGTCCTCCTTCATCACCAAGGCCAGATAGTTTTGCCAAGTGATGCCTGTGTCAAACCCATAATTTCTGGCTGAGTTAGGGCAGCTCTTTTAGAAAGACATCCAATTTCAGGTAAAAAAACCCACAAGTGAGGAAGAATCAACCATCTCCTCCGTACGTTGTTTAATGGCTAATTCCCTTCACTGTTGGAATGTGTCTTCTTTTCAGATCAAATTTGTCTAATTTCAGCTTCCAGCCACCAGATCTTGTTACATCTTTGATCGCCTGATTAAAGAACTCTCTGGTCTCAGATATATTCTCTTCTGCTGGGTACTTCCAGACTTGTGTCAAGTAACTATTCAAAGTGCTTTTCATTAAACCTTTCATTATAAAACAAGGTGTTTGGTGTTTTGGGTTTTTCTTTAGTTTCTTTAAATTTTGTACATCGTTCTTGGATTCTTTCTATGTTTTCATTATGTGTGACCCTGGAACTGGACACTGAGCACACCGGAACTCTTATTAAAGCAATTCCCAGTCCTGTATGAGTCTGCAGCCAGCTTGGGTTGCTCTTTGTCACTCTCTTCTTTAGGGACTTGAAGTTCAGAAGACTTCCCCACTATGCTTTTCTAACCCATGCTCTGTACAACAGTCCCAACTCGTGTATATATTTTTGTTCCTAGGTGCATGGATCTCCATTTCATTGTACCAAAATTCAGACTTCTGAAACAAATTCAGCTTACTAAGTGATTGATACTGCCTCGGTGACATTTGTCATCCTGCTGGGTTTTATAACCTCTTTAACTCTTATCTCTAAAGACAGTACACTCTCTTCCAGGTCATCGGCAAATACTGGGCTGTTGACTCTCTTCAGGAAGACCTAGCACTGATCTGATGATCAGCCCCTGAGGGATGGTGGGGTCCCTACCATGTGGAAAGTATCTTTGGACTTACGGTTCACCCATCATTAATACTTTCATCTGCCAGAACATCCCCCAGCTTCTGCATGGACAAAGAACAGAGCTGGATGATGGAATGGGACCTGGTGCTTGGACAGACAAGGCTGGCTGTGTGCACAAGTCCTGCACTAGCAGCAAACTGAAATGTGGCTGTGGTTTGCCTTGGACCTGGGAAGTTGCTCCCAGGGTCTGTAGGACAGATGTAGGTTTTAATTACGATTCCGGAAAGCTAAAGGTAGAGGCTCTAAAGAAGGACAGGAGAGGCATACCAATAAGGTCTGACAAGTTTGTCTGGAAAGGAAACAGCTCAATCTGAGTTAGCTGTTCCTAAGTTAAATATAAATGCAAATCTGGGGAAGGTGAGCATGCAGCGAGTGTACGTGTTGTGCTGGCAGGAGGGCTGTAAGGAGTGCCAACCCCAAGCAGGGCTGGACATCCAAAGGCTCTGTCTGCAGCCAGCAGCGAGGTGGGTTCCTCCAGAGCCAGATCCAGAGGTGGGGCTGCAGTGGGAAATCCTGATGGTGGAGAATTAAATCTGTGGAGACAATCTCTCTCTGTTAAGGCAACCAGGAAACCCATGTGGTTCCTGGAGGGGACAATTCTCCCACCTGTTCGGTGTTACATTTTAAGATTCCTCCAGCATAGTAAAGGAAGATGGAAGATTATTTATCTATAATGATCTTTAATGACTCTACTATTCCACAGCTAAAACAGTGACCCAAACAAATCTTGCTGCAACTTAGGAGGCAGTAGCAGAAACAAGATGCAACCCTGCAGCATTGCTGAAATCTCCAGGGGGTTATGGAGAAGATGGAGGAAGACTCTTTTGGAGGTGCACACCAAAGTTCAAGAGGCAACAGGAAGAAGTTGCAAGGGAAATCTCAGCCAAACACGAGGGAAATGCTCTTCCCTGGGAGACCAGTCAATGGCCCAAAGGAGCAGAGGGGTCTTCATCCCAGATGTTCAAAATCCAGCAGGGCAATGACCCTGAGCAACCTGACTCAGTTTTGTAGCTGGTCCTGCTTTGAGCAGAAGGTTGGACTGGAGACCTCTTGAGGTCTCTTTTGAACTAAATTTTAGATGTTAGGAAAAAAATTTTCACTGAAAGAGTTGTGGGGCTGTGGAACAGGCTGCCCAGGGAGAGGGTTGGGTTACTGCCCCTGGGTGTGTTTAACAGACGGGGAGATGAGGTGTGCAGGGATCTGGGTTAGCACAGGAGGGGAATGGTTGAACTTGATGATCTTAAAGGTCTTTTCCAACCTTGTGATTCTGTGATTCTGTGAAATAATGTTGTGGTTCCTCAACAGCTTCAGGAGCAGCTTTTTTAGCAGTGCTTGTAGTAATGCACTATGCAGGGCAGCAATGTGCTCACGTGCAAACTGGTTTGCTCACGCTTTGCTCCAGACACCCATTACATACTCTGTTAGGTGTATCAAGATCTTGCACTGCCACAGGAAACAGACTCAGTGATGGACTCCAAAGCATCCCAGCACCACTTGATTCTCCAGTCCTGACGCTGCTACTCTAAGCACAGTCGGCTTCCACGATGAAGGACTCAGTCCTGCTTCAAAAAAACACAAGCACCCACTGAATTTAATGTAGAAAACCTGTTTTTCCACAGACAAAACTCCAACATCTGCGTTTTTGGTTCTGTGTTTGATCAAGCTTGTTGCCAACCCACAACTCCCAGCGAACAGTTGCTGGATCACTTCAGCCTTGTCCAAAATGGCTGGAGCAGCTCAGCTCCCCTAAGGAAGTATGGGAAGCAGTTTGCAACAAGAAAATAATAAAAAAAAAAACCCCAACAACCCACTCCAAAGCTGATAATTTTCACGAAATTGCTGCTAGCAGTGAAAGTTAATTTGTCATTGTTATACTTCAGAGTCTACATCCCTTTAGATGAATATGAGCATTTCAAGGCAACCCCCCAGACATACCTAGCTCCCGATTCCAAAATGTTCTTGCTATGTAGAGATTAAAACAATAACATTTTAAGCCTGCAACCTTAAAAACCAAAGCTGTGGTGGGGGAAGACTCTGCGGCAGCGCAGGAAGCCCTGCTAATGATGTCAGTAAATTGTATCAGAAGGATTCTCTCATTTTGGGAAGAGAGATGTAATAGTGCGGGCTATTCTCACTGGCACTAAACTCATTAGTTTGTTTACAGTGTGCCTCCCTGCACCACTCACTGATATGCTGGAAATCTCATTTTGCCTTTGATATTTTTGAGTCAGAAAGAGCAGGGTGAAGTCAAAGATTCCCAGCAATGTTTGATCCCTTCTGCATTTTGTTGGGTTTATCTTACAAGGTGCTTGTTAAGCCTGGGCTCCTGGTCTGGGGAAAGTCCTCGTTCCAGAGAAGGATGCTTGTGGTGGGTGATGCTGACTGATGGGGGGGGGCACTGGGGACAATGGTGTGAGGTCTGGCGACAAGTGCTGATGGACAAAAGGAAGGGGAGGGTATGTTTTGGCTGTGGAGTGTTTATAAGTGCCAAGGAATGGCTTAAAATTGCACCAGGGGAGATTTAGGTTAGATATCAGGAAGAATTTCTGTACTGAAGGGGCTGTCAGGCATTGGAACAGGCTGCCCAGGGAGGTGGTGGAGTCACCATCCCTGGGAGGATTTAAGAGGTGTGTGGATGAAGTCCTTAAGGACATGATCTAGAGGTGGGCTGGGCAAGGTTAGGCTGTGGTTGGATTTGATGATCTGAAGGGTCTCTTCCAACCAAGGTGATTCTATGATTCAGTGAGAGCTACGTGGTGTCTGGGTAACACCTATGCAGGACCCTGATGGAGAGTGGACCTCCCCTGAGGACACCCAGCTGTCAAGATTGAACTTCAGATGGCCTCAGATGAGAGGCACCAGGGCTGAGAGAGGTGGGACAGCTCTGCAAGGTCAGACTGTGCCCAGCCCTGTCTGGGAAGCAAGAGCAGGTTGTGCTGCATCCCAGCAGCACCAGCCGTGACACCTCTGAGGCAGTGCCTGCACATCAGTGCCTGCTGCTTGCCACCGGGAAGCCTTATCTGCCTCCCTCAGACTCGGGCTTGGTGCTCTCCCAGCTCATCACTGCCTCCCCCATTTCTCATTCTGCTTTGAAGCAGGATGTGGGAGCTGGCTGTGACAGTCACAACCGCAGGGGCAGCAGGGGCAGCAGGACTCACTGTCTCAGGAGCTGGCTCGGTGACACAGCATTTCTTCCACTCTTTTATCCAAACCTGGATGCCCAGGCAGGAATTTGGTGGTTTTCCAGGCTTAGAAACAGTCCTTCTGGCCACTGCAGGTGCTCAAAACCAGCGGGAGCTCAGACCTGAAGACACTGCAGGGAACAGATGTCACCCAACAGCAGTTACCCACCCTTGAAAGAGCTCTGCTTGAGCTGTGGCTCATATGACCTGAAGCTCTGGGATAGACTCAGGTGCCAAGTCCTCCAAGTCCTTGCCCTGAGAAACTGAGCCCTTCTCACCAGGGGCAGGAGTGAAGCAAGTGATTGAAACAACTCTGACCATCCTGTCAGCACAAAGATGACTTCTCCTTGTCCAGGAGCCCTGGTATTTCTCTACACCAGCCATCAAAAAGCCTCCTACCATCATCAAATGAATCTCTGGGCTCTGGTTGTCCTGACCCCTGCTCTGGGGCAGGCAGGGCTGCCTGGGGGATGCAGTTTGCGCAGGGGTGTTCAGTCACTGCACAGCAGCTCTCTGGGGAACTCTTCCTGCTGGGGCATCCCAGTGCTCCCAGCTCCAGCAACCAAGTCCCACCTGCTGCTCCGTGGCTCCTCAGAGAGCCTTTTTGTAAGTGCTCAGGGGTGCCAGGCTGCTACCAGGGGAGGCAAGGGTGCTCTTTGCAGCCTGAGGCACTGGCAAGAGGAGGCACTCCTACCTCTTTGCCCTGAGACAAAGTGCTGCCTGTCAGAGTGGGCACTCTGCTGCAGCTATCTCAAGGAGGATATGAGTTTAAGCATCCCTGCAAGGAGGTGAATGTGATCTGTTAAGTGACCTGGGTGAGCCGGGCAGAAGAGGCACTACCTCCATCCAGCTGACACCTCCCAGCCCTTGCAAAGCTCCTGATGGACAACATGTGTCCACAGCTGCTGCACATGAGCACCTGCACGAATGTACGTCACGTTTCCTTGGTCTAGGACCACGTTTCTCCTTGGCCTCTCTGACAGGCTTTCTCTAGGGTCGTGCTTGGAAGGGAAGCCTTGCTCCCAGCCTCCACCATGGTTATATGTGGCCGTATAACACAATCAGCTTGCAAGGTTACTTACTCATCTCATTATACAAGCATAAACCCTAGGCAGACAAATATAAAGCAAAATAAGGTTTATGCCTTATGGAGAAGGCTTACTGCATCTCCTAAATTGGAATAAAATGTCTACAGGTGAAATACATTTCTGCTATTACAGCAATGCTCACAGTGGTGTGGGAACACCCCTGTTGTAATGGTACCAGCAGGGTCAAGGACCACCCAGCCCAGTGCCAGCTTCAGAAGAACCAGAGGATGCAGCCCTGCATCTGGGAGGGAGGGGTGGTGAGATCCACAGTGGTAGTGAGACACAGTCATGGCAGATGGGGAGGGGGGTGAGGTGTCTGCTTCTGCTACCTCAGCTGCACAGTCGTGTGGCTGCCTCAGTTTCCCAACAGCTGGCTTTGAAAGACAGCACTTTCTCCCATGCCAACAGTTAATGAGATCATGTTTGTACATGGCTTTGAACACAAATGTCTCTGGGATGTGTAAGTGCTAAGTACTATTAGCAAGTAGCAGCAGTTCTCCTTTGGTACAGGGCTCTTCTGACTTTGCCTGAGGCCATTCAAACCCAGTGAAGCATCGCCCTTGATACCTGCACTGTGGCAGACCTCCACAGCAGCCAGCACACCCCACAACGACCTGGAAACCAGATGGAGATAGAGCTGCAAGTCTAGAATGAAGTGCCTGACTTCATCCAGGCAGCGGGGTGCTGGTGTAGGAGCTCAGGCTGCTGGGGAGGATGGGGAGAGGCTGGGAGATGGAAGGTGTCCCACCAGCAAGGTGCAACTGGCAGGGGCAGGCATGTGCGAACCCCAAGCTCACAGCCCATGTTACCTGGATGCTGTGGGGAGGACAAGGACAATGAGCTGTTGTCTGCTGTTCCTGGGCTGGCCTTCAGTGTAGCCTGCAGATATCTGGAGTTAGAGCCGTTCCCAAAGCCATGCCAACCCAGCAGTTGATGCCCCTGGCCGGGATGTGCTTCCCTGCAGCAGCAGGGCATGCAGCCTGCTTCACACCCAGCTCCATCTCAGCAGCTTCCATGTTCACCCTTATAATCATGCTCTTCTCTGTCCTTCCTCCCAGTGCTACCTGATCATCTCTGCACTGGATCCTGCCTGGAGACAGATGATGTGCTGGGCAGGAATGGCAAAGTTTATTAAGTTGGGGTGGGAAGCTCTGGCAGGCTGGGTTCACAATTAGGCTCCCAAAGGCAAGATCATAAAGCATTCAGACACTTGGGATACAGGGCTGATTACCAGCATCTTTCATCATTAAATATTAACACCAAGGCTGCTTAAAGGCCAGTGAAAGAATTATAGAATTTAATACCTATCACGCTCTATCAATAGGCCGGGAGAAATATGGTCCTTTCGCCTATGTTTTTTTTTTAATGCTTCAATGTAAACTAGAAGACTGGCAAAATTAAACAGCACAATTCTTGGTTAGGAGCCACTGGGAATTGCAAACAGGGAGCACCAGGGATCAGGCTTGTTTGATATGCTAGGGGAGAGAGCTCATTAAAACATAGGCATTGGTACCAGAAGGAGAGGAAATTAAAGCATTATTTAAGAAAAGAAATCCATCTATGGAGAGTGGCTCCAGCCCCTGGCGCTCCCCTGTGTCTGCTCCCTGGGACCCCAGCCAGCCCCAGCCTGGTGGCCTGGGCATGAGCAGCATCCTCGTCCATCTCTGCAAAACTACCCTGAGGAACAGCACGCTGCATGAGATCTAACCCCCTCCCCCTGTGACCACATACCCCTTTGCCAGCAGCTGCATGTGGGGTGAGAGGGCAAGGACGGATGGCTGGAGCCCCCCACCATCACCCGCAGCTCTGATAGCCGGAGCAGAACATCCTGGCAGCCCCCCAAAGCATCACGCTCATGACAGAGGTTGTCTTGTCAGGTTGGCTTTCATGTTGTGCATTGTTGTGCTGGGTTGTATTAGGTAAAGGGTGCCTGGGTGCAAACTCACCCTCCCCAGAGCTGCAGAGCTCCCATGGCAGGACCACCTCAGGGACTGCAGGCACCCATGGAGGGGAACTCATGCACTGTGTGGAGAGAGCTCAGCACAGCCCAAAGAGCTCAGGAGAACCTCACCGGGTGCTAAACAGCCTGTACCGTGCTCACAGTCACATCCTCATCAGATTACAAAGCGCTCCTGATGCCACGCTCTGGGAAGAGATTTAAAGGGTGTGCTGGTACAGGCACAGGCTTTGCATGAAAACCAGGGGCTTGCAGGGGTCCCACGAGCAAGGCTAGCCCATGGCTGTCCTTTGGCAACCCCCTATGCTGCTGCTTACCCTGGCCTTGCCCCCAAACCCTCCTGCAACCCTCCTTCCTGCTGTACACAGTAATGAATTGTTGCTGCTCGCTCCCTCGTTGCGGGCATGGCAGCAGAGCCAATCAATACCATAATCAAGCACCAGACGGGTGCCTTCCTGCCTCTCTGTTAGCACACACAGAGCTCACACAGCTTCTGCCCCTGCCTGCACAGGCACAGCCAGGTCTCCAGCCAGGCTGAGGTCTCCCCGGGCTGCTCTGCCCTCTGCTCTTCCTCCACCAGCCCCTCTGATGGCTGCGCAAGCAGCATTTCACATGGTCAAGTCAATCTGCAGAGCTGCAGCTACAGTTGGAGATGGATCACTTAATGTCTGTGAGCCAGCATCTCCCGAAGGCTGCCCTGGTGTCAGAGTTTGGCTTTTCCCTGTACAGAGACAATCCTGGTTCTGTATTTTCCCTGATGAGGACGGTGCCGCACTACTGAGCCCATGGTGGCTGCAGTTGGACACAGGGCATCTGTATAAGGGGATGATCCCTCCAGCTCAGAGATGGGATGCTACTGCCCTGCTAAAGACTCTCTCCTGGCCCATGCCTCACTTCTCATATCAATAAAGATGGCCCAGAAGATTTTGCTATGCAAAATCAGTGTGTTTTCCCCAGTCACATTTTCAATGGAAGCACCATGACCAGTGTGACTTGCAGAAACCTCCTCACTCAGCTCCTGGCCAGCAAGGTGCCTGGCCCAAAGCTGGAGGAGTGAAACCATTAGCAGAGTTTCCATCCTACCAAGAATTTTCCAGGTGCTGGTTCCTTATAGCCACACTGGAATGGTAACTCAGGCACTGGGGCTGTTGGATCAAAATAATCATGCCTACACCATGGTAAGCATCAGTATAAAGGGGTACAAACTTTGTACCACCAGGCTTTGTGCCAGATCACATATCACCTGTCCTCCCACGGGCAGCATAAACCTGGCATAAATCCCTACCTGTGCTACATGCTCCATATCACACACCACAGAAACGGGAGCGTGTGCCTGCGTGTCTTCTGGAATTGGTTTTACGATACACGGGCATGTGTCCCAGGCAGATAAGTGGCTGAAATAAGACTCAAAAAATGCAGAATTGCTTCAGTTGTGAAGGAAAATCAGTGGCATCACTGGGGCTGGGGCTGCCCAGCAGTTCCTGGCTCGGGATCTCACTACCCTGGGATATATTCCCTGCAGGGAGCTGTGAGGAAGTCTCCTGGGCTGGTTCAGTCCCTGACTTTCTCCAAGCACCCAGTCCTCTGGCACAGAACGGGGCGGTTTGGGGCCCTGCCTACCTCAGGACAGCCACCTGAGTGAAGATTTCCACACTGTCTCCATGCACACCACTGGAAACACCAGCACATGAGCTGCCCAAACCCTGGTGTGACTGAGCTAGGGGCACAGGCACCTGCCCAGGCACAGGGGCTGGAAGAGGGGGTGCACACAGGGCTTTAGGCTGGAGAAACTGCACCCCAGTATCCTTTATTCCTGCAAAACCCGCTCCCCTGCCCTCCTTTTCATGCCGCTGCTGCTGTCACCTCTGTTTTTATCTCTTTGCTCGTTAGTCTTTCCCGTGAAGGCTCCGTAGCGCTGCCGCCCTGCACCCCGTGCGCCGGGTGCTGCCGCAGCTCCCCAGGCTCCCCCCTGCTGCCCCCCTCCCCAGGCGCTCGCCGAGCTTGCCCAGCCAGCCCCGAATCAGAAACTGGTTGCAAAGTCAAAAAGGCAAATCCAGACAGGACTGACTCTGGGGAGCCTGATTGAAATAACTAATTAGGTTCTCACAGCCGCTCACTTTGCCAGGATAAGACCGTATCCCGCTCCGGTTTTCTCCTAACGAATCCCGCTCAATGTTTTCTAATGATTTGTTTAACCGAGTTTTCAGTGTCTCCAGGCTGCAGCGCCAGCATGGCCCTGTGCAGCCTAGCCCAGATGCTGGGGGAAGCTTTAATACTCTCTCAATTTTACCTTTCCCTGCTGGTATCCAGGTTTCTTTAGGTTTCCCATCACGGTAGTGCAAATTCCATCCCCCGGTGCCGCACAAAACACCCCCCTCTCCCCCTCCCACCCCCCTTCCCCTGTTTACACTATTTAGACCCACACAGATGGTTATAATTTTTTTTCTTCTCTTTTGAGCATCTCTCAGGGAATCTAAATAGGTGAGCTCTCCTCTTCCCCAACTGGTGCATCCCACCGTGGCCCCGCAAACTGATGCAGGGGCTCTGGACTCACGTTTTGCATCCCAGGGGCTGCATTCCCATTACCCACCAGTACTTTGGTCCCACAAACATTTATAGATGCAAACATCTTCCCAGCTGCAGAAAGTTCTACTGAGCTCAGGAGGACTGCCCATAAATAACATTATTCCTGTGTAGAAGTATGAGGCATATTTTGATCAAATCATCTAGTTTAATTGTTATTTTCAAAGGCAGTCACTCTGCAGTGATTATTTTTTTCTTCTTAAATTATATTGTTTATTGCTTCTTGCTCCATTATCTCTCAGCTGTGTGGAGATATAGCTTTCTTTTATCTGCACTGTTATTTTACTAGTGGCTAAGGTCATACTAACTTATGAGAGTTGCCAAAATCATGTTTCTTTCTCTATATACATTTTAATACCCACACTTGACTTTTTCCAGTGTTTTATTCTTCTCCATTGCACATATCTTTCCCCGGGGAATTGCCAGTGTGGCAATAAATCACTGCTAATTCTCTTCCCTGCTACTCACACCCCTTCTTTATACAAATTTAATTTTTCACACATTCATTTGTATACTGCATATGAAGAATGCTTTTTTTAAAGAGCTTTGTCTTTTCCTAGTCACACATATTTTTTTTTCCCTTCCCTCTCTTTCCCTTGGAACGAAGTACCCCAACGAGTGAGCTGACATTGATTTCACACCCCTCCCCCTTCCACTTCACCAGTTTCCTTTTCTCTGAGATACTTTTGCAGAAGGTCCCCTTTATTTTCTGCGTGTGTTTGTGCTGCACACCCGTGGCTGTACCATTAGCTTACACAGCTCCATTGCCCTTTATTTTTTCCTACAAGTCTTAAGAAACTCTGAGTCACCTCCTGCTATTCCATTTTGTGCAGAAGTTCTGTAAACCTCGTCTCCTTGAGAGCCCGTACCGAAGTCACACTGTCTGTGTCTTTTCTTCTTGCATCTCTCATTCTCAGCAGGTCTGTAGTCTGTTGTGACTTAATTATAGTGCCTTTTAAGGTTCCTCCGGGAGCTGCAGCACTACTGGATTTTAATATCCCACCCATGACAACATTGTCATTAGTATTATTGCTTCTACTACCATGATTAGTATACTACGGGTAGAACGAGTGGCTCCATACAGGTCAGGCACAGCCCTGATTCAAGCAGTTTAATCTAAGAAACCCAACACAGGCAATAATTGAAGACAGAGATGCTGCGCCTGCACACTGGAACAGCAAGCATGTTTGTCATTAACAAATTGCAGCAGGGTTCGTAGCCAGGGTCCTGCTGACTCGGATGCTGCTGGGGAGGAGCTGGGGCTGATGCAGGAGGATGTTCCAGCTGGGCATGGGGTGTCAGCCCCCATGCCCAGCCACTGCTGGGGACTGCTGAGTCCCTCAGGGAGGAGTTTTAAAGAGTAAATTTCGACTGGCGTGACTTTCCCCCATCCAAGAGGGTCTCACCCTATGCCTGTAGCCAGGTCACCATGGGGAGCTTTGGTCTCATGCACTGCATGTGATCTGGGTGCTGCTCTGCCTAGCTTAGTTTGGAGAGCAGAGGTGACCAAATGGCTTTCAGGGAATAAAAACGTTCATGATGCTGCCAGGCCATTTCTTCTGCCTCTCTCCAGCACTGCACCTCCACTAGCCCCAGTGAAAGCGAGCTGCTGCTTGGGCACCTCAGAGCACTCAGAGCCACATGGGTTGTCAGTCTGTGAGCTCTAAAAAAAGAGGAAAAAAATAAATTTAAAAAGGTGAAACCCCACCTCTGTGGGCTGCCCGTTAATCTCCATGTGGGCTCAGGGGCTGGAGGCAGAGAGATGTGTGTGTGCCCCCGTGAAAGGAGCCTGATGGAGATCGCTGTGCCAGGAGGGCCTGAAAAGCACCAAGCTCAATGGGAACATATTTTGTTTTTCCAGACCTGTGCCCACCATTCAGCTGCTGCCCCCTCCAAGCTGTGGAACATCCTGGGAAAACAGACAAATTTCTTTTTTTTTCTTACACTAGACAATAGTTCTGTTGAGGTGAAGATGTCCAAGGAAATCCTCACATGGGATAATTTGAAAGCAGTGAAGCAAGGCAGACATGTGCTGGCTGAGGTTGTCACCCTCTAACAGGAATCACTGCTGCTCAAGGGGGATCTTCAGCAACAGGAATGGGATAAATCCTGTTCTGAGCCGTATGGATGGGGCTATATCATATCTCTCAGCAACATTCGCCGAAAATTAGGGACAAGGTGAAGAGATGCAGAAGAATAAGAAATTCCATGAAGAGCCCCTCCATTTCTGCAAGTGAAAAAAATAAAATAATATATGCAGTCAAAGATTAAATGCCAGTTTGAAGAGGCATTCATACGTACTTCAAGGAACAGCTCCAATATAGAAAACAAGAAAAGAACATTTCTGAGAACTTCAATTAAGTACAAGGTAACTTGGAACCATTCCCATCCGTTCCTTAAATTTTCCAGACTATCTTTTCTCTTTTATTTTATGTACAGCTCTCAGAAAGGCTTTGCTACATCAAAGATACTTTTTGTCTCCTTTGTTCAAATGTATAAATTTGCCTACAAAAATTAGAAATATCATCAACAGTGAAAAATAATTTATTTGTAAAAGGAGCTAACTTTTGTTTGAACTAGAGCTGGGAATTGAGATAATGTCTATGAATATGTGGAATGAATAGATGGAAGTATCTGAATTTATGGAAATATATGAATTCTCCTTTGCTGATAGAAAATTACAGTCAGGGCCCATTGCAAGCCAAATTAATATTCAACATAATCTCGTTCCCACACAGGAACCCAAAGAGACAATTGATCTTCTTTCCACTAAAATCAATGGGGAAAACTCACCGAGTAGGTCTTTCAAGAGAGGAGCGCAGCCAGCATGACACCCCAGCTAACGCAGATTCACACCTTCTGCCTGTGTCCAAGAAGCTTTGTTACTTCTCAGATTAGATTTGAATTTATGATCCCATGCCAGGTCCTTATTTTTCTGCTTTAAGTCACATACATAAGGCTCCATGGGAGCATCAGTAATTATGCTTATCACCAAGAGGTCACCTTTTTAGATGTATTTTCTAGATCTTCAATCTTGCCTCTAAAGTAAGATGTTTTTCTCAATCAAGGTTGCCATGAGAGGCTCAGCACATGCAGTCTCGCATGGAGGAGTATTAGTGCTACCAGACATTATTTTTTATTTCTCTTTCAAACGCATTGATTTTTTATCTATTTTATTCTAAGAAGGAGCTGTGGCACCTATTTTACATTCAGCAGCTGCCTCAGGAGTTGTAATAACTCGAAGCGCTAGATGCTCAAGCCAGTGTGTAACTGGAGCAGAGTTAGACTCTGGTCGGTCCTGCCAGCTCAATGTCTTCAAGCATCCACTGAGAAAAGGGGAAACCTGGCATCTTGCAGCCTCCTGGGACAGTCAGTGTCTCTGG
Source organism: Porphyrio hochstetteri (assembly GCA_020800305.1). Classification (NCBI taxonomy): domain Eukaryota; kingdom Metazoa; phylum Chordata; class Aves; order Gruiformes; family Rallidae; genus Porphyrio; species Porphyrio hochstetteri. The sequence continues at coordinate 14,561,739 of CM036919.1, forward strand.
GCACATATTGGGGACGATCAGCATCCCTCCCAAGCTGATTTATTCATGTAGCAGTTAAAATCAAACCAGCACGGGAGCATAGCTAAGTCAGCTACAGCTGAGGAAGGCGTGCTAGAAGGCAGGTGACTTTTTCCCTTGATATATGAGCAATCTCCACTTCTCAAAACAGATCCCAAACCGTGTAACCCAGGGGAAAAAGAGGCTTGACAAAGATTACTTGATCCGACTTCTGCGTGGCAGAGAGCTCCGCTTGCATAAGAGGCGGAGAGGAGGACGGGGCTGTTCTGATTTGGACAGTGATGCTTGCACGGGGACAAATCAATTTAGAAACTACTTGCAGTGACCCAGGATTACAAAACAAACAATGACAGTCGCTTGCAGACTCACAGCAGCCTCTCATCCCAGCTTCTCCCCTGCCTCTCGTGCCGGCTGCAGAACACGCTGTGCTCCATCACGGGCAGAGCTGGCTGCTGGCAAATCTCTGTTCTCATGTCTGAGGTGCTCTGTGTGGGGCAGCAGCTGGGCAGAAGTCTCAATACAGATACAATAAAATAAAACAGTGCCAGGAAAAATAAAATACTGCTTAAAGAGCCAGCCTCATCGTTTGGGGATAATCAAGCTGGGATAAGACATGAAAATAACAGCTGCTTCTTTTCCCAGTCTTTCCTACCAGGCATGGTTTGGCCACAGATGTCTGAGTAAGCAGTACCTGCAGGTTTTCAGGACTGTCTTGCTGGATCATTTTTGTTTTGGCATGCCAAGGGGATGCTGGTTATCCAGCAATGCCTGGGTGGTGGATGGGTGCCCATAGGGAAGAAAGGGAAAGGGCAGGAGCTTGGGACAGGCTCCTGAGGGAAAGCAGAGCTGGACTGAGAGTTGGGAGCTGGGACAAAAAGCACACTGCATCAGTCACTGCTGATGTACACTTTAACTCAACATTACTTGGAGAGTGGTGGCTTTGGAAAAGAAACCACAAGTAATTAACCTTGATCTGTTAATGGGTCAGCTCAGCTGAGAGCGCTGGTGTTGCTGATAGGGATTATGTACAGAGTATAACAACCAGAACAGAGAGAAGTGACCGAAAATGCTGAAAAACGTTAGAAGGATGACTTGAGAGTAAGGTTATGGCGGGTAAATAGTGATGGAAAAGTTAATTCAGGCTGGAGCCAGGGACCTGGCACTGCAGCTGTCAAACCTGACATAGATCTGGTGGGGATCTGCAAAGGGGGTGTCCTTAGGAGGTGCCCCCCTTCTGCAGTGTTGCCTCTACCAGTTCAGGTCCTGAGGACAGACAGTCCCTGTCTTCCCACCTCAGAGCACGCCTGATAAAGGACTTGTGCAGCATTGTATGTCCACTCCAGGACAAATGCAGAGGCAGATTGCAAGGAGCAGTCCAGATCTCGTTCACCTTGAATCAAAACCTTCATAGTCTTACTCAAATGAGTGTTTCAAGGTGTGCACAGGTTGTACTAGGAGCTAGCCCAGGATGGGTGCAATGTGCTTCGGGAACTACCTTCTGCACCATGCCTGGGGACACTGAGCAGCCTAAAGGCTAATGAGCATCTGTACAACACCCCCATCAGCTAGGCCAGGAGTCCACAGCATGATGCCTTAGACTAAAGAGCTCTGACCTTGAAAAGCTCTGTTGAGGGACAGAGGACATTGTCCTGACACAAGAGAGACTAATGGAGGTATGATCACTACTAAAGACAGGGCTTCAGAATAGAAGGACCAGGAATCTGAACTAGGCTGCTGGGGAGATGGGGAAGGCATGTTGGGATGCTGATAATAGCAACCATGGTGGCATGTTCTGTGTAAAAGAAGAAAGCTTTAAGGAACCTCCTGCAACTTCTTGGCTGCAGATCTTCAGAAATCCAGTTTGTTAAGTAGTGAGACTGTCCACATGATCATTTGTATGGTGTCTCAGTGATAGATTTGTCTTGGTCAGGAGACACCATCAAGTTTGAGACAGGTGGTCCCAACGCACATGTCAATGCAGTTGTCTCACATCTGTGCCCAAGTACAGATGGGGACTGGTCCCTTTAAATTGATCAGAACAAATCCTGCCCTTGCCCTTCCTGCTTCTCAACCTGCTCAGATGAACATAAAGGTGTAAATCTGTGTCTGTGCAGGTGCTAACTTGGGGTTTGGCAAATTGCACTGACTCATTGGCATTACCTGATTGAGGGGCTGCTGAGGTAGCTCTCATTTCTCATGAGGTCGCAAGATAAAATATCACTCCACATTCCAGCTTCCCTCCATTCTCCTCTGACACGGCACTAAGTGGTGTGGGAGGTAGGAAATATGACATCATTTTTCTTTAAAAAGGGCATAAGGAACCGGAGACAAGTAAGTGTGCTTTCTGTGACAGACGAGTCGGAAGGAGCCATAATATACCACAGAATTAACAGGAGCCCAGGTAGACCTGGATATATTGGGGAAGAGTCAACATGGTTTCTCCAGGGGAAGTCATATCTCATAAATCTATTAGATTTCTTTGCAGGTGTCAACACAGATCCAGGGAAGGATTAGCTGGCTGCCATAGTTAAATTACATTTTCCAAAAGTTGTGTTCAAGGTCTCTCACAAAAGGCACTTGCAGATACTATGATATTATGCAGTACGAGAGGAAGCCCTCCCACAGACCTGTGAGTGCTTAAAAACATGTAAGCAAGGGAAGGATAGACGATTGGTGCTCATGTTGGCCAAAGACCAGCAACTGGGTCCCTCAGAGGCCTCTCCTGAGATCTGCACTGTGCGACGCTCATCAATGATCCGGAAAAGTGGTGGATAATGAAGTGAGAGTGTTTGCCTACGCGACAAAATTATTCAGGATCATGAAATCTAACACTGGCAGTGAAAAGCTCTGGAGGATCTTTTGTGACTGAGTTACTGACAATAAAGCAGAAGATGAAATTCAGTGTAAATAAATATAAGATAATGTCAGTGAAGGTGAAAAAAAAATCCAGAGTGGCAACCAAGTTTAAACAGACAGCAATTAGCTCTGAATTAGCTACCACTGTTTGTCAAAGAGTTCATGAAGGAAGGCGCCCTGGGAGAGCTGCTCAGGCCTGCGTCTGGGCCAAAAAGCAAGAAGGATGTTAGGCATCACTGGAGAGAGAAAGAGCAGTACAAGAATGGTCAGTGCCACCACCATGCAGATCCAGGGGCCATCCTGGTTTTGAACACTGAGTGTATGTCTCATCCTACATCTCACAGGCGACACAGTAGGAAAAAGAAAAAAAAAGCAAAAAGGCTGCTCCAGGTGATGTTCCTGATGCTGGGAGACTGAACAGACCAGGTTATGGCCATGGAAGTCTATCCCAAGTGTTCTGGAGAAAGAAAATCAAGGTTGGCGGCTTCCTTTTTCTGGCATTAAAATAAGAAATTAAAGTATCAGGAAGCAGATTAAGAATGATGACTTGGAAGCACTTTTTCCACACATGGATTCGTGCATGTCAAGAGACGTATGGTCTGTTCAAGGTGGACAGGTCTGTCAGTGGCACAAACACACACAGACAGCCACTGCTGTTTCTTAACCCATTTTCTGGTCACTGTGCCTAAAGTGAGGGGTCTTCAGACTCAGAGAGCACAGCCCAAATGCTCTGCTGTATTCGTCACCCAAAGCAGACCTGTAGACCATCTGGACTCAGCAGAAGTGTTGTGGCAATCTGCTTCAAGTTCAAATCTAATACAATGTGGGAGAATGCAGCTGAGGATCAGGAGCACAGCAAAGGGAATCTGCACTTCCCTCCTGCACATAAGGCAAAGAAGCTGGGGGGGGTGGTAGTGGGGAAGTGGTTTTGTATAAAACCCAGAATTATTCAAACATAAAAGTGCTAGAGGAGCTAGGTCCATAGCCAAAACAGAGGAACAGGTGACAGCATGTGCTGTGGAGCACTGAAAGGATGCACAATGAGAAGCCACCTTTGCTGCCCCATCTCTGGTTGCCAGGCAGGAGGGACCGCTGCCAGTCCTGCTCACCGCTGGATCAGAGAGTGCTCAGGATGCTGAGGTAGCACTGCTTGACTCTCCTATACTCAGTATTTAATTCTTTCCTTTCTTCTTCTTTTTTTTTTAGTTCCAGAGAGACACAATTAGAAATAACCCGTCAGAGTGAAATAACCAAAACTCACATTCTGTCTAGAAGTCTATTTCAAGAAGAAAGAAGATTGCGTGTGAAGAAAACGCTCACCAGTGAGGTTCGACATCAAAAGAATGTTTTGCATGGACTAAATAGAAGTATTCATTTTTCATACATGCACAGATTCACACTGACACCAGTTAGACTCTCACACGAGCGCACTTTGTTTACTTAAAAGCTTGAAGGAAGGGGAAGTGTCACAAAAGCTCATGTAAGCCTACGCGTGCACCAGTCGGACACATCCAGCATGGCTGTTTGTACAAGCAAAGATCTCCCAAGAGGCCAAGAAGCGTTCGCATAAATCATCTGCCCAATCATTTAAGAGGATGAATAATTCATAGGAAGGCAAATGTGTTCACAGGCAGTTCGTATGAAGAGCTAGGAGCCACGTTTGAGGAACGGGTTTGCTGTTCTCCATCTCTGTGAACCTGACCATGCTTTTCCTTGGCTCCTGACTTTCATGAACTTGGAGAGTTTGGAAGCTCCATCCCTCAGAATGTCACTGGTTGTCACCCAGGAAGTTTTTTACAGAGAGAGTGGTGAGGGGCTGGAACAGGCTGCTCAGAGAGGGGGTGGATGCCCTGTCCCTGGGGGTGTTCAAAGCCAGGTTGGATGGGGCCCTGGGCAACCTTGTGTAGATCCAGGCCTGAGGTTGGTGGCTCTGCCTGTGGCAGGGGGTTGGAGCTCTGTGATCCTTGGGGTCCCTTCCAACCCAGACCAGTCTGGGATTCTATGATTCTATGATCCCAAGCTGTGTGTCCACCCCCACCCGCAGTGCCTCCCACAAGCACTGGTTAGTATGGCACATCTCAATTACAGAATGGGAGTGATTTCACATCTTCTTTCTTGGGGCTGGTGATGGAGGCACAGAACTGGTTTGCCTGAGCTGTGCAGCTCAAAGACTTGTGTCTGTCCATTTCCAAAGTACATCCTTTCTCTGCCCCGTGGTTCCTCTGTTTCTCCAGCTGTGAAATGGAGAGGAAGACACTGAGCAACTGGAAAGATTTTTGATATCTAGGTGGAACATGGGCTTTATATCAGCCCAGCTCTGCTTCTTGCCCCTGGTCCTATCTGAAATGTGAAGGTGATGGGGTAGTCATGTTACAAATGGACAGGCAGATGTTCTCCCTGCAGTGCTGGCTCCGCTTCTCTTGTCCCAAGACTTCACCTCCAGCACCACCAGCAGAGGTGAAGGGACTCTACCAGTGTCCCTCAATCTAGAGGAACAGCCTTTAGGAGACAGATGGCAGGGAAGTCCAGCCAGCCAGGAACCCCTGTGCTCTCAGGCACCTTTGATACATATAGTCACATCTTTTGGGGAAAAGGTGTTTGGCTGTGGATTTTTGTTTGGGGGGTTTTTGTGAGTTTTTTGTTTGTTTGTTTGTTCTTTCTTCTCCAGTTCTGGGCACAGCAGAACCATCCTGGTTCTCTTTAGTCTTGCATGCAATGCAGAATATGAACAGGAGCAAAAGTTTTCCTGTAAATTCATATTTGTCCTCAAAAAAAAACTTGCTGTGCACCCTCAAGTAATATTGCACATTCATCTATCAACTCTGTTTTCCAGGATCCACTTCCAGGATCATTCCTCATCTTTGGAGAAAGTATTGCCAAGAGAAGCTTGCTCATCTGCAGCTGCCCAGACCTCCAGGCAGAGACCATTTGTGGAAATCAAAGCTGCCTTTCTGCCAAGGAAACTCTCGTGGAGAGATGCAAGCCACATCTAGAACATTTCAGGCCCTGTCCTATCCTTGGGCTGCAAGGGAAAAAGTAACACCCCTTGCCCTGCCCCAGATCTTCCCCAGTCTAAAAGCCGCACTGGTCCCACTGTCCATCTGCGCCTCCGGCTGCTGACGCACCGCGCGTATACTTCTCCCTCCGTGTCTAGTCCCCAGTGTTCAGAAACACTGATTACACTGAGAGCTGATGAAATATGATTACATTTTTCTCTTCATTAAACATGATATAGAATCATAATTCACACATATAAAATTGTTTTATTCCTTTTTCCTGTTTGCTTTGGAATTATTTCACGGTCCCAACAATGTGGGCTTAGCAATGCTGTCTCTTCTGCAGAGCCAGTCAGCCGCCAGCACCCTGCAATTTTAATGATCTAATCCGACAGCTAGCATGCTTTAATTTAAAGTTTTATTAACGACCGCTTTCTACCCTCAAAGACTATATTAAAATTTGTTAATGGAATTGGAGATTATAAATGCCCCACTGCAAGGCCCACTTGTGCTGTTCTGCACCACCCCCTTTAGAATTCAGAGCAATCCTATTAACTCTTCTTTATGTTTTGTATAGGTCATTTTGATTGCAGTTTTTTGTGTACTTCCCTTATGAGATAGCGTTCCCCGAATCTAAGCATTTGAAAGAATATAATTTTACAAAAGATCACATATTTCAGATTCATTATCCTTCAATAGTGAGCCTAAAATTTAATTTCTTTGACTTATTGCAAAATTTTTGAGTCTACGGGGGGAATGGAAATGAATTCCATGGGGACAGTGTCAGACTGTGACAGAACTGACAGAATCCACCCCAATCGCAGTTGATAAACGGGAGGAAGAAGAGGGAGGAAGATGCAAGGATGGGTACCATTTATAGGCACAAAGTTGCAGGATCAGGACAACCAGTTGTTCTCTACTTCTGTTGGAAGAGAGAAGCCCTTTGCACGACACACATCACACCCTGTTTCCACAAGAAGGCTGCCTCTGTTAGCTTGGCCTTTTAATGGGTGTCTCGAGATGTGTCACTCTGTCTCCCAGAGTGCACTTGTGCATCAGGGCCCCACGTTCAACACACCATGAAAGGGATCCCCCATTATTTATTTTTTTAAGGAGCCAGTAGAGGTATCGTTGGTCTCCAAATCCCCACAGATCCTAGAACCAATGGTTATTGTTTGCAGCATGTCTCAGAAAATGCACTATTAATCATCTGTTGTATAGACTTAATTTCTCACAATTCTCCCCTCTTTATTTTCTGTTGCTATTGTTCCTTCCTCCTGCTTAAACATTTCAGCCACCCAGTGAAAAGGCAGAAACAACATCAGGTTCTCAAGAAACCAAACAATCAATCAGTTCACCGGCTTCACAATGGGACTCAACGGGAGCAGGAGGGCAGCTGCCTGTTGTTTGAATATCACTCACCCAAAAGGCTTGGCCAGTGTGCAGAAAAAGCAGTTATTCACAGGAAAAAGAGGTAGGTGAAGGACACAGAGGGGGATTTCTAAGTGGAAATTTTTACATTAGAGATATTTACACTTGAGCTACTCATCTGGTCTCCTTTTACAGCTGATGAAAAGACATTGAAACATGGGGTGCAACTCATCCTAAGCCTTTGAAATACCAACCTGAGGACAAAATGAACCAGTCATGCTGTGAAGTGCCTATTTCTCCCCAGCCTCCCTTAAAAATAGTCCAAACATTTGAGTAGGGTACAGCATAGACTTCTAAAGTTAGGGAAAAGTGTACTTCCCACTCCACAGGGAGTCCTACAATCCGATCCACAAGGAAAGTGTTTTCCCAGCTGGTGGGCAAATCCTACTGCCCCAAGCCCAAGGTGCTCAAGCTTTGTGCACAAGCTGAGTGCAACCAGGAGCCAGGATGAGCATGGCACTTGGTGGCGCATCTGACAGAGCCATACAACCCCTATTACAGCAGATTGATACGATTTATTGTTTGCTTACCTCCTGTTTGGCTGCAACAGCCCAGAGCGCCAAACAAATCAGTGCTGCTGGTGGGTCGTCAGTTCCTCTCCATCTTCCCTTCCTCAGCTTCATACTCGCCATCCTTCATACTGCTGTTCTTCACTTAAGCCCTTTGTACTGCTCATGAGTTCCCCTACCACTGTGGCATGCACATATTCAGTCGTTGGGTGGCTTTTCCCTGTCTCCACTTCTCCACCTCCAAGGGTCTTGTAAAACCCAGCATTAGACCCCAGGCCCTCCTCATTTTCCACTTTTTTCTTCTGAAATCCTTCCAACATGTGCAGCATGAGGCCTCCAAGCCACCTGAGACAAGGGACAGAGAAGTACCCTCTACTTGGCAATGCTCACGTTGGTTAGGGGGTAGCATTTCCACATCCCGAGGTCCTGATCTATGCTCCTCACAAAGTCAAGTAGGGCTTCCTCTGACTGTCTGTGCTTAGCCCACTTTTGGTTTCACTCAAGCTATTTGCCATGGGGATGTGCAGCCAGTGCACACAGTAAAAGCAGAGAAAAATCACGTGGACCTTCATTTCTTGATGCTGTGTGACCTAAATGTCACTGAAACGTTTGAGTATCACAATGAAAAGTGTGTATGTCTCAATGGTGAAACATACAGCGAGTTGGGTATTTCTTGCTCTCAATGACCTAACACAGGTTGTTCCTTCTTGCTGGCTCCTCCTCAGCCCTTATAGTCCTGTGTGTGGAGTTCATCGCTGGTGGCTCCATCCCACTCTGTGACCTTGTCCCTGGTACACACTGAGGAAAGATGGAGCAGCTCACCATGTGTAGGAGCACGGCTCACCAGCCTCACCACCCCATTTTGCACGTGCCAGATCCTGTGTCATGATTTCATGCTCTCACCTACACCTAACAGGCTACATGAAATGAGTGTATATATATGTTTTCATTTGCTGTCACCTTACACACCACCAGACCAGGGTATGGAAGCAATAGCACCTGACTGCAGAGTTCAAGTCGAGATGACAGGAATTGTGAGCACGCAGCTCAGAATTTATCTTTTGTGAATATTTGTGTGTTAAAGTTACAGATTTGCTTTTTCACGATATTTGCAATAGCACTGCTCAAATATTTGTGGAGACTGAACACAGCCTAATTGAAATTCAGTTGAATCCAAATTAATATTCATGGATTTTTTTTTTTTATTTTTTTTTTTTCCCCCTTTCCCTTCCACTCTTCATTTGGCTCTAAATGGAAGCAGCTTCCTGCTGTGGAGGGGGCAGCTGTAAGCTGGTAGACTCCTGTAAGGGTGAAGAGTTTGGCAATGCAATTTGAATTTCTTGAAGCAGCCGCACGCTGGATGTCACTGCTACCTACATCGTTTGCATGTATTGACAGGCAGGTCCTGAGCTCAGTCAGTTGGTGGCTGTGTCAGGTGGGTGCTGATTGCTGGAGATTTGCAGCACCTCGCTCTGCATCGCTGCTCACACCACCTGCTCCTTCCTCCTTGGCACCCAGCTCCCGTCACGGTGACGGGTGCCCTCTGCGCCACTGATCCCTCCAGCTCGCAGCTCGGTGCCTCTGTGAGGCTGCCCTCCCAGCAGCTCACTTAGCTCCTGGGAAAGGCATGAGCATCGACACAGAGCAGCTGGAACTTCCACAGGAGGGAAGGGCAGAGATTTGTGGCTCTGTGGAAGTGGAGAGGGGTTTGGGGACATCACTTTCTGCAGGAGCAGGGCTGAGCTCACCGGGACCCCCAAGCCCATCAATCGCCTTCATGATCATAGCTCATGTGATTCCTATCAAAGGCAAGCTCATGTTTTTAGCAGAACGTGATGAAAGCCCACACCTCTACAAAGCATTGTTTCCAGACCTTGCCCTGCATCTAGTCAGGCTGCTGCTCTCTGTCTGCCACTGTGGAAATCTTGCATGGGGAGATTAGAGATGCCTGGCACAGTAACGCCTTCCTCTAATCACCCAGGAAACATAAGACATTTTTCTTCTGCTTTGAAAAAACATGGAAATTAAATTGGAAGCACTACATGGATGCAGCTCTGCCCAGGTAAACTCACGGGCTGTCAGGATGCAGATGTTCCCGGGCACTATTACCGCTTGCTTGCTTTTCAGAGCATCCCAGGTTATCTGAAAGGGCTTTTCATCAGGTATTTATGGTCCCCAGTAAAGCACTAAGATAGAAATATTATAAACTACATACTTAACAAGAAAAATACAGGAATGGCAAGAATACCTAGAGGCACTGCAATGCTTCAAAAGATCTTGGAATCATCTTGAATGTTTTTTTCCTGAAGAGGGGCTTTTACCACCGCTGACCCTCCATGTAGTCAAAAATACTGTTTCTTTTCCTCTTGTTTTTAAATTTTTTTATGTGCCTCATGGTTGCAACACCTAAAGGAAATGGACACAGAGGCAGGAGCCAGCCAGCTTTTCTCCTCAGGTACAGAGTAGGCAGCAGACCTAAGGCAGGAGTCCTTGGAGCAGAGAGACTTTACGGCTCCCAAGCGCCGTACCCCTTCCCTGCCTTAGCAAGGAGAAAAGCGTAGGACAAATTTATCACGCCTCTAAATACCAGTGTAGCTGAACACAGATTTTAAAAAGTCACCGTAGCGCTCCAGCCCCAATCATGCTGCTATGGTGTATGATCACAAATCACTGTTCGGGTTTCCCAAGCACCATGTTTGCATTTCCATACCTTAGTACAGCGCAGTAATGGCCTCAGGCTGTGAAACTCAACATGAAATGCCACAGTAGTGCAAAGGACAGTTGGGGGGGTGGGGAGCAGCAGGGAGAGGGATGCCCAGGTTTTATTAAAGGCCTGTTTTTCAGTGCTGTGATTTTATAACGAGGTTTCACAGGTTCACAGAATCCCAGAATCACAGGGGCTGGAAGGGACCTCCAGAGATCAAGTCCAAACCCCTGCCAAAGCAGGGTCCCTAGGACAGGGCACACAGGTCAGCGTCTAGATGGGACTGGAATATCTCCAGAGAAGGAGACTCCACATGCCCCTTGGCAGCCTGTCCCAGGGCTCCCTCACCCTCACTGGGTAAAAGTTCTTCCACATACTGGTGCAGAACTCCCTGTGTTCCAACTTGAGGCCATTGCCCCTTGTCCTGTCCCCACAGACACTGAGAAGAGGCTGGCCATTTGCCCCAGTGTCCCACACTTCAGATACTGATAAACATTGATCAGCTGCCCTCTTAGTCTTCTTTTCTCTACACTGAACAGCCCCAGTTCATTCAGCCTTTCCTCAGGCCTTTTATCATCTTTGTAGCATTTCGTTTTATGTCTGGGTAGAGAATGTTTCATGAAAGTCATTGTCTAAACCCGAGCACAGGCACCGCTCATCTGTGTCAGCTAAGCCAGAAAACTCTCTCTGGCATCACGCTTCAGGGAAATGTGCATCACCTCTAAAGTAAGTTGTTTAGAGATGGTTTAGCACCAAAGAAACTTTCTTCTAACTCCTCAAACAGGTGTACCCCTAGATTCAGGGCTAGGGGGGTGGCAGCCCTGCTGTAGAGAAATATTGAGTGCTGGAAAGAGGCAGTGGTCCCAGGGAAAACAATCACCTGGAATATATGTCTGTCTGCAAATCTGGGCTTCCTCTACAGCCGGAGACCTTTGGAGGAAGGCTCCTATGGTCATGGGATGATTCAGGCTAGAAGGAACCTCTGGCTCTCACCCATCCCGACCCCATCCCACCTCTCTTAGATGTCTGCCTTAGGGTGGAAGGAAGACTTATTTGCAGGCACAGCAAGCCATCTTTTAGGAAGTGAACTCGAGGGGAATTTAATCGCACCGTGTATTGTGCCGCAATACATGTGCACCAAGGGTTGAGCAGGCAGCATTAGATCTGAACAGGTTTTCTGCCTCAATATATTTTCTGTACTTCCACTTTAGCCAGCCTTCCTTCTCCTCTGGGGAAATGTCTTAAAGGAGTGCCAGGAAGAAGGTGCAACACCGAGACATCTCCTCAGCTGCCGCCACCCAGTCACCGTGATCCTGAAGTCCTGCAAGTGGGAAGGGACTGTGACACAGTAAAGGGAGTTAGTGAAGAGCAATCCCAAGGTGGGATGGATCTCCTCATGCCCACGTTTCCTCAGCATCCCCAGGATGGAGCACAGCCAGTGGGATTTTCACCATCCTGCGTGCACCAACCATGTCACCCACGTCCCCAGTACCAACATGGGGCTTGCCAGGCAGCAGTTCCTGCACTTCTCAGTGTTTCTTTACAGAACACAGGCACAGCAATTGCAGCTGCCCTCCAGCCCTCTGATCTCGCGCTGGCTTTGGCAGCAAGATGAGTACTGTTGCAGCTCACCCAGCAGCTCAGCCACTGTATTATTAGGTTTCTTCAAAACCCCTGAATGTCCCATCTAGACCCACCGACTTAATATTTTTTAAATTACCTATTTGCACCAGCGCCTCTTCATTTGATACCTTAATCCTTAATAGCAACTCACCTTTATTACCAGAAAAGAGCAAGTCAAGAGCAGATTTCTCCCAACATCCCCTGAGGTGAGAACTTATGAAATGAAATCATTTCACTTCTCAGCTGTGTCCTCATCTTCCTTAATTGTTCCCTTTAACTCCTGGGGAGCCAGCAGACCTGTCTTGTTCCTTTGCAGGCTTTCCTGTTCCTGGCAGACTTGAATTATCTATTGTTTGTTTCCATCCCTACCAGGCCTTGCTGTTTCTTGACGGCTTCCTGTTTCCCTTCTTTCATGCTGCATTTTCTGCCCCTGTTTATTGACCTCATGAAGGTTGGATTTCCATTTTTTCGAAGGACCATTGTGTGGCCCAAACACCTTCCTGAACCCTGCCATTTACCTGCCTTGGCTCCTGCCTTCCTCCCGTGCTCACCCATCAGACCCACGCCGGCAGTTTGAGCCCCTTCAGTACGGTCAGGTCCTGGTATAGCTAAGCATATGCTGAAATCTCATTAACGGCAATTAAAGTCGAGCATGTGGTTAAGTACCTTGCAGAAGGCAGCAGTTTTGCTGTGTCACTCCTCACAGAGTGTCCACGCCAAAATTTTAATCTCTTTACTTTTGACTCCTGGCGCTGTCGGCCGGCTCCCTCGTTCTGTTGAAATCTCTCTGTCTAAAGGTTAGCATCACCGTGATAGGATTTGATCCTCTCCTTTCCCAAGGATGATGAACATAATTACATTCTTAACAAGTGAATTAAATTACAGCACGATGTCTCTAACAATGAGCGCTCTCCCCGCAACGTGCTGGAAGAGCCGCCGAGCTGTGGAGCCTGCCCCATGCTTCAGGATGAGCGAATCTGCTCAATTCTATTCCATGCGTTATTGGGACTTTAAAAATTATGTCTTATTCATCTATTGATGACAGTGGCCTCTTGGGTGTAAATTGAAGCAATTACGAAGGATCATGCAAATTAATCAATTATTTTCAGATTATTACATTCAAGCAGTAGTCTTGCTCTTCAATTTAGTTAAACTCTGCCTCTGAGTCAATTTTCAAACCTCCAAATTAAGCTATTTATTAGCTAAGAAGATCTGGAAAAAAAAAAAAAAAGAGTTACCCTGATGAATTGAATGGCAGAAGGGGTCATTTTAAAAAGGGCTTAGTGCACAAACTGCGATATTTAAGAAGTGCCAGTCGTGAGCCCATGGTCGGGGGGTGTTTGGGGTCTTGTAAAATGGCAGCAAGATAATCTCGGCTCCACACACACCTATGAGTGCATCCACAAGATTCACAGAATCACAGGGGTTGGAAGGGACCTCCAGAGATCATTTTGTCCAACCTCCTGCCAAAGCAGGGTCCCTAGGACAGGTCACATAGGTCGGTGTCCAGATGGGGCTGGAATATCTCCAGAGAAGGAAACTCCACACCCCCCTGGCAGCCTGTCCCAGGGCTCCCTGACCCTCACTAGGAAGTAGTTCTTCCCCAGATTGGTGTGGAACTCCCTGTGTTCCAACTTGAGGCCATCACCCCTTGTCCTGTCCCCACAGACACTGAGAAGAGGCTGGCCATGTCCCCCTGTGTCCCACACTTCAGATATTGATAACTGTTGATCACATCCCCTCTCAGGCTTCTTTTCTCTACACTGAACAGCCCCAGCTCACTCAGCCTTTCCTCGTAGGAGAGATGCTCCAGGCCCTTAATCCCCTTCATAGCCCTCCACTGGACTCTTTCCAGGAGATCCCTGTCTTTTTTGTACCAGGGAGTCCAGAATTGGACAGAATACTCGAGGTGGGACCTGGCCAGGGCAGAGCAGAGGGGGAGGATCACCTCCTTAGACCTGCTGGCCATGCTTCTTTTGATGCTTCCCAGGATCCTATTGACCTTCTTGCCCGCCCTGGGCACACTGCTGGCTCATGGCCAACCTGTTGCCCACCAGATCTTTGTCACGGTGCTTTAAGGGTGTATCCTGATGCTGCTGGGAAGTGAGGGACAGAGGAGACACGGAGCAGGGGGGCAGAGGAACATGACACATTGGGGTGGCAGTGGGACAGATGCCCTCTTCTCCTGTGTTCCTTGGGCGGATGCTTTGGGAATCAGCCCCATCAGCAGCACTGGGGCTGTCTTTGCTGTAAGAATATGGAGAAGATGGCACCAGCCCTGCACCACAGGAACCCCAGGCTGGGGACAGACCCCCTCAGGCGTCACAGACGCTCCTGTCCCAGCTCTTAGCTCCCCCTCGATGGCTTTAATCTCTGCATTTGAAATTGTCCATCCATAATGGATTATCACGGCTCCTCCAGACTAGTCCAATTAATGCAAATACCGATGATAGCTACCAGGAAATAAAATGAGAATTAGGAGGCGAGCTGAGGGGCTTCGGGCCTGCAATCACAGCCCTGAGGACGCTGTGCAGGCCGGGGTGGGCAGCACCACATCCCGTCGCGCCAGCCAGGAAAGGTGCTGAGGAGGTTCTGCCCATGGCAGGGCAAAGCCCATCACTTGTGCTCACCCCCATGCTCTGCCCACCATTCAGGCAGAGGGGTTATGGGGTGGCTGAAGACTTTTGAGTTTTAATTTAAGTGATTCTAAACCAGCTTCGGGTTTATAGCTAATAAGACATTAGTATGCTAATTAAATTATCCATGGAGTGGTATAAAGAGGCCTTCCTGAAGTTTAATGGCTGTGTAAAAGGTAACTCTACTTGTGATGTAATTAATTCATGGAACAATAAATGTATAATTAGATTCTTATTAATATCGGAGAGGCTTTTCCTGCATTAGGAATGAGGAGGGGGGACTGGTCATTTTTGCCTTCGACGTGAGAGAAAGGAGACAGCAGCTCCCAACTCCAAAGCACTTCCATCCTTGGCAGCGTCCCTGCATCTGTCCACACCTTCTCCATCTTGGCCATCACAGCCAGGCAAAGATTTGCTCCCCACAGAAAGCTCTCACAGCCTGCAGGCTTCCCCCCAAGCATCACAAAGCACCCACATGATGGGCTTCCCCATGCAAACTCTCCCAGATGAGGGGCAGTTCATTTTTTTAAGAGCTGTGGGACAGGAAATCTTCCTCAGGACAAACAACCCTGACCTGGAGCTGAGGGACCACCAAAAACCCTCTTCAGAAATCAGGACTTCCTCGGGGCTGTGAAGTCTTGCAGGCACAGAGAGCGATGCAAACCTGCGTTTCCTTGCTGGGGAGTGAGAGGCATGACCTCACAGCTCCATGAAACCTCAGAGGAGCTGATGTGTCTGTCAGCAGAGCCACTCTCTCAGCAGACATGCTGCGATTTGCTCCTTAATGTCCTGGATGGGTCACCCCACCAGCTGCTCTGCTGCCCAGCCAGCCCCAAGGCGTTTGCAGAAATCTGCCATGCTTGAGGGATGTCTAAACTCCACAGCTGAGTTTCAATTCAGTATCAAGAGGGGAGCTTCAGGTTTTAAGCCCCAGAAGTGGCAGGGTCTGGCAGCAGGGAAACAACAAGGATTTCTGTCAGCCCTCCGCCTTTACCCACCGTGTCCTGGGATGCTCACAGCCAATATGGGGGCTTTCCCCATGTTTTGGGGTTTCCACCCCAGCCCTTCCTGCAATCCCTGGGATCTGCAGGCTTTGGGGGCCTCCCTAGGCATCCTCTCACCGTGCTGGACCACACTGTAGAAGTGGGACGGACCCAGAGGAAGCAGCCACCCACCTTGCAGGGGCTTCGTCATGCCCAGAGGGGCACAGAAAATTCTCTGAGGGCAAACAGTTCAAGCCTACCCTCTGTCTCAGTCCTAGCTGCAAGCAAAAGGGTCTTTGTGTAGGACACCAATTCTGGACAGCCCCCTGCCAGGCTCAGCATCTCTCCTGGCTGTGGGTACCACCTCTCTGTCCAGGGAGATTTCCTCCACCTGCACATAGACGTGTCTCCTCACCCACCATCTGCCGACAGTCTGAGCAATGCCAGGACAACAGCATCACCGTGCTCAGAGCAGACTGGCCAAAGCCCACAGTGCCAGCCATCCTGTCTCCAGGAGAAAAGATGACATGTGAATGTGCATTACCTCTTCCAGGGAGAGTTTTGCACAGAGTCAGAGTAAGGGTGAGCCCCAAAGCTCCTTCTCTCTGAAGATGAACCACAGGGTTTCTATGATAAGCATGACTTGCACTGGTTTTGCTCTGGGACATATCTTCCTGAAAAAGTGGTTGAGGGTCAGGAAATTCCAGCTGAGCAGAAAGTCCTTCAAAACCACCCAGAGCTTACTGAGGATCTCATGAGAGGAGAGGCAGGAAGCCCAGGGCAAACACCACAAGTGAAAACCAATCTAAGGGAAATGAAACTGCTGAGGCTGCCTCTGAGAAAGAGGGATGGCACCCATGGGTGGTGGGGAACTCCTGGGACCACAGGCATCACCGCAGCATCCAGGGGTCTGCCATGATCCAGGCCCAGATCACGCTGAGTGAGTCAGCATCCCTGGAAACCCTGCTGCCATCCAGGAGCTGAGTAACAGCATCTCATCAAACAGAGCTGGTGAGTTGATCCAACAAGGGCTCAGGACAGTGCAATGTCTTTCTCACGCTATGGGGCCACGCTGCCTCTTGCAGTTCCTGCTGGTTGATGCTCTGCTGCCTTGATGGTGATCTGGCACAGCAGAAGAGGGCTGAGCATGTCCCAGATGGTCCCATGCTATCAGGGGCTGTTTTCTCAGTGCCAGGACCCCAAGGGATTCCAGTAAAACCAGCAACCTGCAGAGCCTTTGCTCAGCTTCCTGCCCACAATCCCGCTGTTGGGTACCCAAGGCTGGTCATTAGCAATTAATTGTCTCTGCAGCTTGTTTGCTACAGCATCTCCCCAGATCCTTGACACAGAAGCTGAAAGTCACCCGCCCGCAGGGCCTGAGCCAGGCTCACAGCTCGCTGCTCCAGGAAGGGGAAATCTTGTGCTCCTTCTAGCCCTGTTCCTCACTGGTGCCTCTCTGCTTGCTCAGGACAGACAGGCAGAAAACCTCTGCAGGGGTAACAGGCAAAGCAAGGTTTGTCTTGTCACCAGGTCAGTGGCAACAGCACTTTATCACACGGCCAGAGCAGCGTCCAAAGCATCGCGCGGGGGACGGGGACAGCAGGACATCTTCCTGTGGTTGCAGCCCAGTGAAGCTCATGCAAGCATCCTTTGAGTTGTAACCTGCAACCTGTTCCCAACTCAGCAAAGGGGAAACCAAAGTGGGACACAGGTGACAAACATCAGAAATGCCCATTTTGAGAACACTGAAGAAGTCCTCAGTCATCATTAAAACTGGAGAGATTTGCAGGTAAGGGGGTGGCAGCCTGGTTCTCTGCCCCTGCACTCAGCTGGATCTGAAGCCTACTCAGACTGCAAGAAAAACAACTTTATTGCAGGGCACCAAGTGTGACAACAGGAAGCAAATCTGGCTCCCAAGACCCACAGTGCCAACAGCATCCTGGCAAAAGCCCAGGGCTCATCCAGGAAGGTTTGAAGCAGGTGGGCTTGCATAAATGTTTACAGAGCAAGTATCAGAGACAGGCTCGCTCTCGTTCAGGAGGATATCTGCACAGGGATCACTTCTCAGGTGTCCTCAACACTGCCTCAGGATGTACTCTTCTGAGGTGCAAGGGACATAGTGTGGCATAAAGTCGTGCCCTGATAGCTTCATGGCCCCACAATGCCAAGAGCAGTCCCTGGCTGCCAAGAAACCTTGTTTTTCCATTATCTTTTCACTTTTTTTTTTTTAATTTTTCTGTCCCTACTAACAAATTACCCTATTAGGACATAACCATATTTTCTGCTCTCAGAGCCTTCCCCTTTTCTTTCCACAGAAAGCCTATTCAGGCAGAATTTAAAAAAAAAAGAAACCCCAACCCAAAAAAACTATTACAAATCCTCAGCAAAATCATTCCCCTATCTCAGACTTGAGAGGAGAAGCAGCATTCATTTCCTTTCCGTTTCTGCACACATAAAACACTTCCCAGCTCTCAGCCAGCCCCAGCTGACTCAGTGAGCTGGAGAAATGTGCATTCAGACGCGAGTATGAGCAAAAAAGTGCCCGGGGCTGAGGCAGCCTGGGGATGGCACTGGGGGGGGACAGCTTGCGGGCAGGGACAGGGCTTGTGCGTGTGTGGCTGCAGGGAGGTGAGTGGGAGCAGGTGCTGCTCTCCTCTCCAGGGGGTTTCTTTGCCCCTGGAAAGTGGCTTTCATGGCATTTCTTGGCTGGTTTCTACAGGTTTGCTTGAAGAACAAAGGATGGAGGTGGGGGCTGTTTTGCTGCTGTGCACCCCCTCTGCGCCATCAGCACCCATTTTGGGGAGGCAGGAGGAGGAGGAACAACACCCGCAAGGGTTCCGTCTCCAGAGAGACCTTCCTGAGCTGGCAGAGAGCAGGAGCATAGCTGATGGAAAGTGCCTTTTCCCCTGCCTGCCTCCTCAATCCCATGGGCTGGGGCTCTGCCACACCATGGGACAAGGGATGGAACCTCTGTGTCCTTCCCAGAGCTGCCCACAGCAGCAGTAGATCTTTCCCACTATTTTTTTGGTTTCTTTTTGCCTCCCTGAAGCCACACTCACAGACGGTGGAGCAGGAGAGCTGGCACTGGGAGCCCAGCACATCATCCTGGAGTCTTTTTTTCCCACCTGACTGAGCTCATCTTCTCCAGAGGTGCAAGAAAGCCTTCATACGGTGCCGTGTCAAGCGCTGAGCTGAAGTTCAGGGAGATTAAATCACAGCATTTTCCTTCCCTTTAAAATCAATCAATCAATAAACAAACAAACCCGTTCTCTTCCCAAAAAGAGGCAGCAGGTTTGTATCACTTGGTCTTCTCTGGCGAAGCTGCATTTCATTTGATTCCATTTCATGTTTACAGTCATGTACTTCCCTCCCTTCTCTGTTCGTGTTTCCTCTGCCCCAAACCCTACGTGTAATTTTAGACCAGCACAACTGCTGGCAGGACTTTGGGGTTAATTTTTCCTTCTTCCTTAGCAGCAAGGCATTTGTTCTTCAGTCAGATGCCACTAATTAGATTTATTAAAAACTCTTTCCTCCTCATCCATGCACCTGTGACCCCATCCTCCCCATTGCTGCTCCTCTGCAGTGCTTCTGTGTGCCTGCACTGATTGCGGAGGGAAAGCTGCACATCCTCGGGGCTTCCAGCCCTCTGTAACTAACTTTAAAGCTCTCTACCAGGGTCTCTCTCTTTCTGTTGCTTGTTGTGACTCTCCTGCCTGCCAGCTTGTTTGCAGATCCAGGCGAGATGCTTCTCCCTCTCTGCGTGGCACAGGGCAGATATTGTCACTGCGTTTCATAACAGCTACCGTGAGCCTGACTCTGGTTTGGAAGAGGCTTTCTTCCTCACTCCTGCAGGGAAATTAATTTCTCTTAAATGTGCTGATGTGCGGATAATTTGCCTGTGGACCCAGCAGATTTGCAGTCAGCAGGATGCCCCGGTCAGTGCCAGAGAGCAGAGTGTCACGCCAGACAATGTCTAACGTCTTCTGAGGGATGAGGCTTCGGTCTTGGAAAAGCACCCGGTGCTATCAATCCTTCACAAGCTCCTTTGGAGACAGCCCGTGGGAGAGGCAAGGAGCGGCCAGCAGACCCCCACTACACCCACCCTGGCAGCAAGGAGAGTTGCAAGCAGAGGCCCTCCTCTCTGCCAAGCAGTTCTGGTCCCCTCATGCTCTACCCCCTCCCTAGCAAAGGGTTTTTTGCTTCCAGCCTTTTCCTCAGACATCTCCCATGAGAAACTGTGGTGGCAGCCCATGCTCGGCTCCCACAGACTGCCAGCGTTGCAAGATGGGCTCGAACATCACAGCTCGGAGACAGAAAGCTGTGCTGACCCCGTGTAGGATGGAGGCCCCGGGCAGATTGGCCAAGTGGCTGTTAGTAACAGCTCTGCAGATACTCCTGCCAAGGCACACCAGCTTTTACAGGTCCTCTGGAAACAGCAGCTGACTCCCAGTCAGGAAGCCAGCTCAGCAAAGCCCTCGACAGTGCCATTTTTGGACTCCACAAACTGCCTCTGTCTCTACAGATTTCCGCTCACCCAGATGGTTTTTGTCTTTGGCATCATCACATCGGGTAGATGCTGTTCCCAACACCTCTGGAAAGTGACTCTCCCAGGCACACTGGGACTCCTGTTTTCCCAGTGAGCATCTTCACCTGAGTAAAATCCAGCATGGGTACAGACCCAACCAGGAAGACCTATTCCTCCACCTAGAACCACCACCCTCAGAAAAGTTGAGAAACAGAGGTGTTCAGATTATATGTAGCTGGGTTATGAACAACTCTCTGATTTTCTGGCACCTTCACCACTCTGCTTTTGCTCAAACTGAGCCTGCCTGGGAAACTAAAGGTTTGCCTAAATACCATGTCCCCCGGCACGGCAGCACAGAGGCGTGTTGAGACAGGCTCCTGCTCGTGTTTGCATTTGTGTTGCCCTTAACTCCTGATCACAGCCATGACTTCCAGTTAGCCTGAGGAGAAGTGTTTGTTGTGTGATCTTCAATTAAGAGATGCTAATTGGCAGGCTACCCCCTGACGCCTGCTCTCGGGATACCATGGCCCACACACTCAGCGGGATCTACTGAGGGTGCAGAGAGTTGAAGGGTGAACTGAAAGGCAGTGGGAGAGGATCATCACCCCAGAGGGTCATCCCTATGGAGAAGGGTCATCCCAAAGGCAGAGGAAGCTACGGGTACGTGGGAAGGGGGCATTTCCCACTGTGACCAGTGGAAGGGAGAGGGATGCTGATAGAGCAGATGCAGCCACAGCTGACCAACAGCCACCTGAAACAAAGACCAGAGAAGAAATCCATATACACACTCTTCTGTTTCAGTCATCCTGGTGAAGCCCTTCATCCACACTGCAGTGCGTTTGGTGCTGCTTTAGGCTCACTGACCTTGAGAGTGTCCTGAAGTCTGTGTTGAAAGAAGTCACAAAGGTAGGTAGAAGGTGTGGAGGAAGCAGATGGAAGGTATGGTAGATAGACCAAATCTTGCCACTGGACACCAGAACTGCATAAATCATACATGGACACAGCAATGTGGGGATCCCATATTGCTGTGCCTGTCGTTAGGTATCCATGAGAAGGATGGTGTACAACCAGTGGGGCAAAGGATTGTGGCAGCTACATAGCCTAAGAGCTGGGAACTGCTCCATCAACACTAAGGTGTCCCTGCTTGACATGAAGAACAACGAAGGACAAAGTAACACAGAACCCTTCAGGGAAAGAGCTGGGATTTTTTGTTCCCTCAGTAATTGGACGAAAGATGTTTGTTCTACTACAAGACCTTATGGCACCAGTCAAAGCAGGTGAAACTGAGTTTAATGTTCTTATTAAGGAATTGAGATATTTTTATTCACCTGAGAAAAAAAAATGTCTTTTCTAATAGATTTTGAGAGTCTGTGTGGGGTGAAAATTTCTGTGAATAAAGAACCATCTGAAAGGTTCCCCTATCAAGTGCTGGTGTGCTCATGCCCCTCTCCAGATCGCTTGGCACTGAGGACATGCAGGTAGGTAGCCAGCGGAGGGGGAAACCCCGGAGCACAAAATTGTGAAGAATACTCAAAAGCAGCGCAAACATCAGCACAGATTTCTGGGTGGCGGCCACTGCGGCTCCATCACACTGTCACAGAGCCCATTTTGAGTTGTCACATGGAAAAAAGGCTTTGAATAGACAGGCTGCCTCTCCATGAAAGATCAGCTTTGATCCTGTTGGGGAATCAAGCAGCTATTGCAAAGATGCAAATTTATGAAACTCTAACACCTGGTGTGTTCATGCGTAGGGAGTATATTAAGAAATCATAACATCTAAGAGCACTCCCAGCAGTGGGAAACCCGACCAAATTGTTACTGTGTGCTCCCTTCCCCAGAATCAGCAAGATCTGAAGATTTTGCTGAGCTCCCTGCCTCTCAGCACTCAGCACAGGCACGACAGCTCGGAGAGCTGCTTTGCACCAGGTGTCCCTAGGCACCTTCCTACACCCCTCCTTGCCCCTTCTGAGGGATTTCTAAACTCAAAAGCTGGGGTTTATTTGAATATCAAGGGGAAGGCTTTGCTTTGTAAGCAGAGAGCCCCCAAAGTGAGAGAATCAGGCAGGAGGGAGAAAAAGAGGTTTTCTAATCAGCCCTCCCCTTGGCCACTGTGTCCTCACAGGTGAGTCCTCCTGTCCATCTCTGCTCACAGCCAACATGGGAGCATTGTCTTCCTATACCAGACCTTGGTGAAACTACCTGTGCCCTGCTCCTCCTTGCCATCCCCAGGGGCTGCAGGCTTTGGGGGTCTCCCTGGGCATCTCCTTCTCCCATCTGACCCCACCACAGAAGGGACCACCACATCCCTTGAGTATAACATGCACTGAGAGCCATGCAATGCAAGGGGTGCACGATAGGTTGTCTTCTGCCAAGTTCTCCTGGGACGTCCCATCACACAAAGGTATGGGGCCCCAAGGCTGGTCATGCCTGACCAGCTTCCCTAAAACACAGAAAATGCAACTGGGAAACAAGACATGTGGGGACACCAGCACCACCAGAAGAGCAGTAAGGAAACAGGCATAAAGTGTCTGGAGCCTGTGGCATGTCTCGTGTCTCACGTCCTCTTCTCAAGGGAAGCAACTCTCCAGAAGAAGGAAATGTACCTTTCCTGTGGGCTACCTTGACACAGATGTTATCAGCCCAGGCTTGGTACCCCAGGCTTGGTAACTCTCTCAGGTAGGGAGCAAATCCACCCAAGGGATCTGGGGATGTCACCTTGCAGCTGAGCTGTCCAGAAGCCTGATGCAGGGCATTGGTTCCCCACTACTGGCACTCTGGAGGTGCCTGCCACCCAAAAAAGACAGGCCACTCAGGCAGGGTGGGATACAAGGGACAAATGCCCCTCCTGCTCCCCTCTGTGCAGGGCAGTGGATGGAAACCAGTTGCTAGCCAGGATGGATGGATGGAAACAGACATTGCCAGAGAGGTCACCTCATGGAAGACCCTCTTGGTCTTATGCTGTGGGTGCAAAGGGCATCTGTCTGCTCCCACCCAGCTTCCAGGCTGACCAAACACCTCTTCCCCACTCAGGCAGCCACCCTGGCCCTGATCCCAGCTGCCTTTTTGAGGGGCAGCATCTTCCTACCGGCATGCATTAAGACCCAACCTTCCGGAGGCACGGTGGGACTGATTAGCTTTTACCCTCCAGAAAACAGAGAGGACCTCCTGTAACCTCCTGCTATTTCCCCAGGAATGTACTTGGCCCACGTTTTGTGAGCAGAGAGAGCAGGCACGCTTGGAAGCACTTGCTGCTGAACCCACGCTGATATTATTTGACCTTGGAGCAAGGTCAGCTTGTGTTGCCCCTGCACACAGCTAGGAAAGGCAAATCCACGGCGTGCAGCAAATCTCTTCGTATAACAGGCTCATTTCTTCTCAAGAATTCATTTCAGAGGGATTCAGTGGCATTGACAGAGGTGGCACTGATAATTTCACTGCTCATATTCAGGATGTAGCACTTCATCCTTTGCCCTACAAGTGGGTTAGCCTGTGAATTGCTCTGTGCTTCGAGTTGCAGAGCCTGAATTATTTTGGCTGCAGGAGACGGGCTGCTCACCAGAGCTCAGCTAGCTTCGAGATTGCATCGGGGTTCACCAGCAGCACAGGGAGCTTATAGCTCCAGCACTCGCTTCAAGCTACTGTGGCTGCAAATGACAAAATCCCCAGGAAGCTTCATGTGGGTGCTAGAGCTCCTGACATAAGCTCTGAAGAAAACTGAGACCTCCCCCAGCACAGCAGAGCAGATGCATAAGCATCTCGCTGAATCCCCAGCAGGTTAAAAGAAAAAAAAAGAAGGAAAAGGAGATGTAAGGGTCCTCCTTATTTTCACTGGCATAGAATCATAGAATCTAGCCTAACTGCCCCCCTACACCTGTATCACTCACTAACCCATGTCCCTAAGTACCTCATCCAACCTTTCCTTGAACACCCCAAGGGACAGTGACTCCACCTCCCGGGGCAGCCCCTTCCAATGCCCAACCGCTCTTTCGGAGAAGAAATGTCTCCTGATTTCTAACCTGAACCTCCCCTGGTGCAATTTGCAGCCATTCCCTCTTGTCTTATCACTGGGTATCTGTGAGAAGAGGCTGAGCCCCAGCTCAGCACAACCTCCTGTCAGGGAGTTGCAGAGAGCAGAGAGGTCTCCCCCTCAGCCTCCTCTTCTCCAGGCTAAATATTCCCAGGTCCCTCAGCCATTCCTCATCAGACTTGTGTTCCAGACCCTTCCCCAGCCTGGTTGCCCTTCTCTGGACATGCTCCAGGGCCTCGATGTCTTTCTTGGAGTGAGGGGCCCAAAACTGAACACAGTTTTTCGAGGAGCTGCTCGGCAGAAAAGGGGATGTTTGTTGAGGCACAGGTCTCATATGGGGTGTCCCAAGGCTCATGCAGACATGTGTAGCCCTTGCACCCAGCACAGTGCAAGGGCTCTGGAGACAAACAGCAGCTCCAAGCTCCAGGCTGGGCAAGACCTGTCCTCAAATACACAGCTAAGTAGAGAGACTTGGCACAGGGGGAAATAAGGTAGAGAGGGAAACCCCACTTGGACTTGGTTGGGCACAACTGCAGCTCACCAGAGGTCTAGAGGAGGCCCCAGCTGGTTGCAAATCCTGCCCTGCAAGCAGGACCCTGGGGCCAAAAGGGACCCACCCTCATCACTCACTTGTGCCCCACTGTGCAGATGTTTGGAGCTAGCAGCACTCTTGGCACTGATGGACTCCTGAACACGCTGCCTCAGGGGAACTTGCCCCACCCCCCCAGTAACTGCTGGGCAGAAGACAGGAGACCTGCAAGGCAATGTCCCTCCTGAGCCACCCATCCCTCTGGTCCATGCTGCTTCTTGTTTCCTGCTGTGTCCTTAGAGTTGCTAGTCCCTTTCTAAATATATATCAGCTTACACAGGCTAGCAGTCTTGTAACCCCTCCCTAAACATACCTGCCCACCTCTCTCTCTCCAGCCAGTTTGCCTGGTTTTGGTCAGACCAGTACAGCATTCCTCAGCTGCATTTGGAGCCTGCACCACAGCCCCAGCGTTGCACGGTGCCCAGGCTGCCCAGGGCAGACCTGTGGGAGCTCTTCCCCATGTAGGTACGGGAGACTCTTCCACCCATTGTCCTAGTCTGCTTGGGGCAGCTCATGTCCTGGAGGGTTCTGTCATAAGAAGCCCCTTGGGATCCCATTTATTTCTGCAGCAAGTCTTGAACTACAGCTGCTGTTAACTCCAGCCAACCAAAGATTCAGGTAACGGCAGGAAAGTACGTGGTGCAGCCTCAGGAGGGGAGCAGTTTCAGCAAGCACATTACTGCACGTTAAGCCCTTGCTATCCCTGCAGTTTCATCCCAGGAGGACTGCTGGCAAACAGATTTCACAATTACAGAAGCAGAAGAGGGAGCTGAGGGCTCCTGAAACACAGGTTTGTGCTTCTGCAGTAATGAGCTGACAGACAGCACACCTCCCTTCCTTAGCCATTTGCCCTGTATAAATAGGAATCCTGCTCCTCCAGCACTGCCCAGGACCCAGCACCCCAGACCTGTCACACCTCACACCAGAGCTGAGCATCCATCCATCCCCAGTGTGACGGGAGCACGGAGGGAAATGGCATGCCATATGCCAGCAAGGTCAGAGCTTCTGAGCATCCTGGTGCTTACCAGCTTCTTCACCAACAACCGTGATGCATATGGTCTCTCTCTGGTCCCTTTGGAAGGACAGGGTGTGAAGGCAACATGTCAGACATGTCAGAGGTGGGGGAGGAGGGGTGGTTCCAGGAGGAAAAGTTTGCGTGGACCAGCCCAGAGG
This sequence comes from Porphyrio hochstetteri, assembly GCA_020800305.1. NCBI lineage: Eukaryota > Metazoa > Chordata > Aves > Gruiformes > Rallidae > Porphyrio > Porphyrio hochstetteri. The sequence continues at coordinate 14,587,809 of CM036919.1, forward strand.
CACATCCACAGGGTGCTCCACTGTTGGCACAAGCTCCACGGGAAGCAGAAGGTGATACTGGATTTTCACAGGGTGGGTCTAACACACAAAGAACACATGAGCCCAGAAAAGAGCTCAAGAGCCAGCCAGCCGCCTGCCTTCACATCCTGGCAGCAGGGAAGGCAGTGGCCTCTCTCCAAGCTGGCACAGCCCAAGCCAGGGTGTTGGGCTGGAGGTTATGGCTCTGATGGAATATGAGTTAACAAAATCCAGCTGTCCCCTGTGCCATCAAGCTGGTGTCCCCTTCCTTTGCTGTAAGCCGTGCCCCGCGCATCCTGGCTACGCTCCCCAGTGAGGTCCCCCTGTCTCAAGGAGCAGGGACTCGAGGCTGAGCAGGCATGGGGTCTGCTCTGTGCTGGGGTCCTGTGCTCCCTGTGCCTTGGCAGAGTCATGGCAGGAACAGGCTCCAAGGGCTGCTCCCCAAACCCATCTGCGTCTTCGGGTGACCGCCGCACAGCACACTGCGGCTGCGAGGATTACCTAAAAATAGCAAAGCACAATGTCTGCTGTGAGGCATTTCCTCTGCTCTCTTTCTCCAGCCTCCTGCTCTGTCACCCCTGTGTCCTGTCCTACTTACTCCCTCCAGCCTCCTGATTGTGGCTCCTACCCCCCTGCACAGGTCCTGTCCTCATCTCTCTGCTGGGCCCCTGTCTTCCCATTGAGTTTCTCCAGGTGTGTGGGAGCCAGCACTGCATCTGAACCGCATCGTCCTTGGGATGCAGGCAAGCAACCGGGGCCCCTTCCTGTCCCTGCTATGCAATTCCTCTGGGTCTGCAATTCAGATAGCAGCGACTACAAACTCCTACCTGGTACACCAAGTGTTTTCTGCCCAAGGCTGCTGCTCTCCAGGTGTTTCACTCCCATTGAATTTGGCTTCGGGGTTATTTTCCCCACGACACAGGAACTGCATTCATCAGGGCTGGTTTGCACTGTCGCTTCCTTCCCACAGCTCCAGACTCTCCCGGTTCCTTTGTGTTTCACTTCAGACTGGAGTTTGCATCTACTCCCAGTTAGGATTTATCTGCAAATGTAATTAGTGAGATGCTGACTCCCCTCCTTGACATCATTACTGCTCCACCAGTTTGAATTTAGCATCTCATCCTAACCCCCTCCCCTCCTGACTATCAAGACACATCAAAAGCCTGTGGAGATCTGTACACGGATGAGAAGGTTAGCCCATAAACCAAGCCACATAAATGATTTATTTCCATTCTTCCTATTTTGGGCAACTTACTTTATCAAAGATGCGGCTGCTGGTTGCCAGGCTGCAGACTGTGTGTCAGTCACACCTTGAGCATGGCTGAAACTCGCTGCTCAGCATCCGACACCACCAGCCTTAGTCTCCAGCATCTTTGCACCAGGCTGAGATCAGTTTCCCAAGGCATCTGCCTCACCTTTCCTGCTGAGATTTGCCCTCAACTCCAAACATTTCACAGCATTAATTTGAGCCATGAGATTCAGTTGGAGTGAGAGGGGCAGTTGCCAGGACTGTGAAAGGCAAGCAGGCAGCAAAGAGTTAAAATTCTGTGTTCCCAACAGGGCCCCCAGCACAGCTCATGATAAGCAAGGATGGAGTCTGGAAGAGTTTGTACCAGGATTTTCGGAGCAGCTATTATTTCCAAAAATACGAAGTCATTCCTTTGAAGGGGGGAAAAAAAAAGAAAAGGGAAAAACAACACAAGAGCTCTAATCTCCTCGCTGCAGAGTTTCACCTTCTGCTTCTCAGTCCTTCTCCCAACACACTGCCAGCACTGAGGATGCTGGCAGGAGGGGGAGCACGGTGCTGGCCTGCCTGGCACAGGTCTGCACTGCCAGCACAGCCAGTGGCACGGCAGTGGAGCAGAAGGACAGGGCTGGCATTGCAGGAAGGGTTGGCTCCCTGCACCAGGACCATGAAGCCTGTGACAGGTAAACGAAGATACTGTGCAACTGCTCTGCACCGAAGCACATGGGACTTGTGCCCAGTGATACCCACGCTCCGGCCGCTGCAGGCCACCTTCAAGGAGCTCTGCAAAGGGATCCGAGCCATGTGAGAGCCCTCCACACACAGGGCTGCACACCAGCTCGTCCTCCCACACAGCTCCTCTCAGAGCTGTGCAGCACAGCCTTTCATTTTCTTAATGCTTGGAGCGCACAAGGAGGGGCGAGGAGTGACTCCACACAGGCTGCCAGCACCCCGAGCTGCAGCATCACCAGGCAATGCTGGGATGCAACCCCCTGCCCTGTCCACGACCCCCTCGGAGCTTGGCCTGGCAGCCAGGCACTGCTGCACACAGCCAGTTTGGCTGTTGATGGGCCAAACTGGGGGTAGAGGCCAGAGGTGCCCCCAGATCCAGTGCCAGCTTTGTCTCTGTGGTTACCTGGCCGTGGGCAGCACCAAGCCCTTTCTCATAAGGACATCTAGTGGCACCATGACAGATGGCACGCTGAACCTTGGCCACCACATCTCTCCCCCCAAGCCCCGGACCCTCCTAATCTCTCTGGTTAGATCTTGCTGCCCGGTTCGGGGCAGGGGCACAGCTGGGGCAGGATCCCACCGATGAAGACACCTGAGACATGGCTGGTGGCTGAGGTGGGGACATCTCCAGCAGCAAGATGTACCCAGTGCTAAGCTGAGCTCCTGCAAAAGGGTGCAAAGGCACATGAAAGAGCTCGGGTGGCTCCTGTCCTCTTTCTTGCAAACCTTAGGTCCCTGGGGGAAAAAGTACATCCCAGGGAGCCCAGGTGGGATGGTACTGATGGAGGCTGTCCTGCTGGGACAGTGCAGCACACACCAGGACATCACAGGAGACCTCATCATACCATGGGCTAGAGTAGCCCACTCCTCTCTTGTGCCAGCTCGTATGCAGGCAGAGAGCTGGAGGAAGGGCAGAGGGAGAGGTGGGTAATCCCTTGAAACCTGCACAAAGGGGAAGCAAAAACTTGCACAGACCCACGTGAGTTTCAGCAGCAATGCCACAGGTGTGCAGAAAGCTGGGACAAGAGAGGTGACAACAGCAACACTGCGACTTGTTAGCCCGAGCACAGCCTTTCCTCTAGTCAGTGTTGGTTTCTTTTGTGCTTTTTCAGTGCTTAAAAACCCTTCCAGGGAATCTGGAAAGTAGGACTGAAGGGGTACCCTGCTCAGACCACACCGCTGAACTGTTGGACAAGCAGGCAAAGGTCTAAGACACTCTGGAGCAGAGCAACACAGGTGGATATTTATGGGAAAGCAGGACCCATCATCCAGCCCCACACACTTAGGTAAAATGCATCCAGCCGTGGAATGAGCAGCGCTGTGCCCCAGGCACCCATCGGACTCCATATAGCTGTTTCCTAAGCAATCCTCTTCAGATTGTAATGACCATGGATAGCTCGGACTTGAAGAGCATTTCCATTACAGAAAGGGCACATCATCTCCTGCCTGTATTCAAATGAAAGCAGTAATGAAATCACTGCTGCCTAATACAGACGCACTTGGTTAGAGATGTACTTGCTTTTTGTTTTGTTTTTTTGCCTTCCCGTTTCATGGTCAACATTTATGCATTGCTGTCAGAAAAATTGCTTTAATTTTCCATTCTGTTTCAACACCCTTTGCTAAAAACAAAAAGTATTATCCACTGAAGAACTGTGAATTGACTCCATCTGATATCTTAGGAGCAGAGCTAACACCAAATGGCATTCACTTGCATTTTTAATGTACAGATGAAGTCATAGAAATCACTAACTTAGAGGCTAGCTCATCAATTTTTTCTTGCTAAAGCATAGCCTGTATCTACCACTCTAACTCCTTCTCCTCTAGAGAACATAGCTGTCACTTCTTTAATGATTTTCATTGGCTGGTATGAACATTTTAAGGCTTAACATGAGTGATGTGGATGAATGAATTTCTAGACTTCATTTGGCTTTTCATTTACAGTGTCAGAATGACTCTGATCGGCTGGTGAGTTTGGGGTTTTTTGTGATTTGTTTTTTGTGGTTTGTTTTTTTTTCCTTTTCACTGGCTCCCAACACTCAGATCCTTACCAGTGTGTATTTGACTTTAATGATGTTACAGTCTCAGCCTCCTGGACCTATGCATCTACCCCTCCCCTAAGTACAAACTGGCCAAGTCTACAGTCTTACCCCCAAAGCAGCAGCAACCACTCCAAATGACATAATTTTTACAAGCTGCTTGGTTGAACCTCCCAGCACAACCCTCCACATCCCCACTAGTTATTCAGCACACAGTCAGGCTTACACGTGTTACACCAAATCTCTGCTGCAGGTTCAGTAGATTATTCTGGGCGAGAGCGTGATCCCCCCGGACAGCACAGTAATATATTCTCTTGGCTCAAACAGTCGGGCAACACTTGCTCTGGAGGAAATGTGTTGCTGTTTTTGCCTTGGGGAGTAACTCAGAGGAGTAAAAATTGTCTCAAGCCCCCGTCCGAGCAGAGGCAACTCTGAGCAGAGCCTGTGGGGCTGGTGGGTGGGTGAACAATTCACCTGGGGAGATTTCATTTAACAAAAAATTATTTTGTCTCAAAACAGACTTTGCCCTGTTCTACTCAAAATGCTCTATTGTTTTCCCCAACTAAAACAGAAGAAGAGATGTCTGCCTGAAAAGCTCCAGCTTTTATGCACCAGCAATATCCATCTCCTACCATAACCAGCTGCCACGTGAGTGGTCCCACACGCTGACTGCGTGCTGCCTTCCTGCTGAACTGGTGGGCCCCAGTCCCAGGGGTCTGCTCCACCAGCAAGTTCAGAGAAACATAGAGGACAAAAGCCAGGACAGTGAATTTGCTCTGGTTTCCTTGTCTTTTCTCCCTGCTTTGACCCTCTCTGGGTTGAAGCATGGGGACAAGCATCTGTTTGGTATTGGGTCACGCTCCTGCCCTGCCAGGACAGCAGACACAGAAGCAAACAGAGCAGCTATGCTCTCCCTTGGGACTGTGGCAGGACAGCAATCAAGGAGGTGCCAAGGAGCTCAATAAGGGATCAACTCCTCGTGGTGCTCTCCAGCACTGCTTGTGAAGCTGTAGATGGGGGATAAGGCATGAACAAAAAGAATTTTTCATGCCTTATGAAGAAAAATGAATAAAAAAGAGAAAGCATTGCTCTGTGAGGGTGGAGGAACACAGCCCCAAACCCTCTGAAACCCTTGGCATGCAATCAGCTTTGAAGGCCAATATACAACATAGATTATCACTCCCAAGCCCTGAATGTTTCCAACTGGGGACACAGGTCGGTAGAAGGTCCCTAGGGACGGGTGATGTGGGCATTCTGCTTGCAAGATCTCATCTAGGTGTCCCAAAAGCTATTCTCATTTCTGCTGACATATTCACCAGTCATACCACGTTGACCACTGACAGTCTTAGGGGACTGATCTGCAAGTGCAACAGGAAGAGCACTACTGTGCTGGTGTACCTGCAAGACCATGCATCTACTCCTAGAAATAAAATTCCCTGCCTCAGTCTTGTCTACAGTGGGGGTTCCTATTGTCAGGGATCAGCAGGGACCTGCTGCTCCTAAAGGATGGAGCCAGGAGGTTAAGGTAACCCCAGAAGAGGCAGAGTCCTCACCAGCATACATAGTCCCACAGCATCTGTACACAGTGGGTAGAGCTAGGTTTCAAAAGCAGCCCCAGACATACTCAGCAATGAACAGGGTACAGGTTCTGTCCACAGATTGAAAAGGAGATGGAGCCAGCCAGGACTGAGGTCCAACAAAGGTCCAAGGTCCATCCAGAACGTAGAGCCAGAAGATCTACAGAGAGGTGCACCTACAGCATAGCTCAGAGACAGAAAGTAGGCCTGGGGCTGCTTTTAAATAGGTCTCTAAGCCACAGACAAGGTGTGTGTGAGGGTCTGGTTGAGGCTGGTCAGTGCTGTTAAGGTCTATTTGTCCAGGCAGGGCCCTAACACCTACCAAAAGGACCAAAGACTTTTTGTGATTTTATTGCTAATGCAATTAGACATCCTCTGAGATTATTTTTTTCTTAAGAGTTTTCTTCTAATGATGAGCAACTAAGCCAATTTCAGGTTGAAGATGCACCTTTGGCAGCAGGAGACAGTACCATGATGAGTTCAGTGATCAAGTCAGAGAAGAGGTCAAACAATCCTAATGCCAAAACCAACATTATCTAAAACCAAGGTGAACTGGAGGACTGAAGTGAAAAACATTGTGACAAAAACAAGGGGTATAACCTGCTCACAGATGCACATACACTGGCAACTCAAGTTTCCAAACTGAAGGCATCAGAGAAACGCTGTCTGATGGACGTCTAAATCCAAAAGGAAACCCACGAGCACCCCCTGAATGTCCCCAGGGAAGGAAGTCCCCATCCTCACACCAGCTAGCACAGTGCCCTCCAAGAGGGGAAGAACACGTGCCCCAAGCTCAAGGCACATCCTCACCGTGAGGTCAGGCATCTCACCAGGTCTGAGCAAGCAGGGCAACGCGCATAGAGGTGGCAGAGGGTGTTTCCCTCCACTTCCACACAGATGAATGCTGTTGAGCCTATAGCTTGTGTTTAGATGAGAGCAAATCTCTTCAATTATCATTTGAAGATGGATTCAGCACATCCCTAGGTGAGCAGTTTCAGAAGTTAATTACCTTTCCTGCGAAACATTTGTGTCTTAATTCCAATTTGAATTTTTCTTACTTCAGCTCCACCTGTCAGCCACTGAGCCTTGTCTTTGTCTGATGGATTAAAGGACCCTCTGCTATCAGAAATCTCCTCCCTGGAAGTACTTAGAGACCATGATCAAGTCACCTCTCAACTTGCTCTCTGATGAGCTAAATAGATTGAAGTCCTTAAGCCTATCATCACACAGCAGGTTTTCCAGACCTTTTCTCATTCTTGCAGCTCTTCTCTGAGCTCTCTCTAATTTTTTTTTAATCCGTGATAAAAGTGTGGATGCCAGATTTTGGTACAGTATTCAGTAATGCTCTCCCTACCTTTAGAACACTTTTCTGTCCTGCCTAGCAGCCCCTCAAAATATGAAACTGTCACATGTATCCACATTAATTACAAATGGGTCTGGTGTCATAGAATCCCAGACTGGTCTGGGTTGGAAGGGTCCCCAAGGATCACAGAGCTCCAACCCCCCTGCCACAGGCAGGGACACCAACCTCCAGGCCTGGAGCTACACAAGGTTGCCCAGGGCCCCATCCAACCTGGCCTTGAACACCCCCAGGGATGGGGCACCCACCCCCTCTCTGGGCAGCCTGTTCCAGCCCCTCACCACTCTCTCTGGAAAGAACTTCCCCCTAAGATCTCATCTAACCCTTCCCTCCTCCAGCTTCACTCCATCCCCCTTGTCCTGCCAGTCTCTGCCCTTTAACAAGCTGATTCCCCTCCTGTTCCTCTGCTCCCTTCAGGGACTGGAAGGCTGCAATGAGGTCCCCCTGCAACCTTCTCTTCTCCAGACTGAACAAGCCCAGCTTCCCCAGTCTCTCTTCATATGGAAGGTGCTCCAGCCCTCTAATCATCTTTGTGGCTCCTCTGACCCCTCTCCAACAGTCCCACATCTTTCTTGTCTTGGGGCCCCAGATCTGGACACAGGACTCCAGCTGGGGCCTCACGAGGGCAGAGCAGAGAGGGACAGTCCCCTCCCTGTCCCTGCTGCCACCCCTCTGCTGATGGAGCCCAGGATCCCATTGGCCTTCTGAGCTGCAAGAGCACACTTCTGGCTCACGTGAAGTTTCTCATCCACCATATCCTGCTTATCTGGCTTCCCAGCCCCTCTTCTGTGCCACTGGTTTAGTTGAAACACTCACAGAACTCCACACACAGACGATACTCTTTGTTGCAAGAACTACACCACAGTGCCTGACATTCCTAAAAGCCACACAGCTTGTTCACATCCCACCTAACAACCTAGTTCTCAACTTAATTAGTTAGGAGTGATTTTTCTCCATTACCACTCCACATCCGGATGTAGAGAGAAGTCGTGGATTAAAAACACTACTACTGTACTGGTCCTCAGTATCAAGGCATCCTCAGCCTCAGTGAGTTCATGACTTAGGTGTGGAAATGCCAGCACCACTGTGGCCTTGCCAGCTGCTGATGGAGACTCCCTTCACCGGGAAATGCTGCAGTGGTTAATTTGTTTATCCTGGCAGTGTGATTCAGCCCTGGTTAAAGGAGAGGGCATGACTATGGCCATGCCAGTGGTCCCAGTACAAACTCGTGCAACCTTGCTCTGCAGCCCTAAACACTAAGAAAAAAAATTAAAAGGAAAACAAGCAGTTTCCAAGACTTTTCCAGCTGCCTGCTTTCTCCTCTGCTCCCCTCCCTGTAAGCTGCTATCTAGGACACACAACCAGTGCATGAAATCACTTCTTCCGTCTCCTTTCCAAGGCCACTGTTGCTGGTCCAACCCAATGCAGAGGAGACAGCAGCTTTGCAGAAGGTAATTAGTGGTGCTGCCTTTGGTCCTGTCATGCTACACACGTGTATGCTCCAGCTCCAGGTGTCCTGGGGATCTGGGAGCAAGAGGCAGCTGTGGCAGGTCCATCTGGGCTGGAGCGCCTGAGGATGAGCCAGGCTGTGAGGACGCACAACTGAAGAATTAACAGGAATACGTCATTAGATGGATTCCCAACAGGGATGCCAGAAAGTACACTCAGTCTGTGCATCTCGGTGACCCACTTCCAAACCTTCCTATTCCCTAAATGTAATCTCCTTCAATTTATAACGACTCTGCCTCTTCGCTGGCGTTCAGAAGCCATTATCACCATGTCTACCCCAAGCCCTCACAGCTGACTTTAGATGCCACTTCTTTTTATTGTAATAATAATAACCTGTGTACACGGCAGGTCAGCCAGCCAGCCAGCTGTGCCTGCCTGCAGAAGTGAGGGATTTGGCATGGCAGACATTTCCTGAACTGCAGCAGGAAAATAGTAATCATTAAAAAAAAAAGTTCTGATCACCTGATGACCAGGATGTGTCAGTCCCTTGTGTCTGTCCCCTTTTCTGTCCTGTCAGCTAGCAATAAAGCCCTGAGAAATCCCATGGGACCCATGGGCATCCCACCAGAAGCATGTACCAAGATGTAAAAATTTTAGTAGGAAATGTGCAGACTGGTGTGCATGATGTTTGAGTGGGAGCTCTGGGGTGTGGAAGGACATGGGGTAATGGTAGAAAAGGGGCACAGGGATGGCAGAGGTGTTAGCCACCATCTGAGCAGATCATCAAGCCCACAGCACATCACCACGCACGTCACTGGCAGAAAGATCCAGCCTGAGACAGGAGCCCAGTTAAAACAAGGGCCAAGGCAGAAGCTAATGAAGAAGCAAGAGCAGGAAAATAAAGACAAGGACTGGACTTGAAAGATACCCAGGTAGGCAGGCATAAAGCAAGGATAAATTGTCACTGATGTCCCATGACTCACATGGGTGGCACGGGATGGACACAGAAGGGATCACTTTTGTTAGCACACAAAGGGTACCAGAGGTTCACCTGAAAATCAGCACATGTCCCATCCTCAGCAGAAGCCAGAAAAGGGATTTCCCAGCCAGCATCCCAAGTGCCTCTCATGTCACAGCAGTTACGTGGATGCACATGAACGTGTGGGTATGAGGGAATGCATGTGAGAGAAATCAGTTTCATTGTAAAATAAACCTCCATCACTGATATGCACTTCCTTCTCCCAAGCCTCACAGCATTAGCTGAGCTTTGTTGCTATGATGTTGCAGCAGAGATGCTTCACATTCCAGATGTTTTGAATTTTCTGTCTATTTGTAATAATAATGATAACAATAACACATAACAAAATAATTCTTACAGGGCTTTTTTTTTTTTTTTTTTTTTTTTTACCTAAATTGAAATGTCTCCCAAATGTTTCGTGAATGTATTCTAGTTATCATTATGTACACTGAAGTAGCGGATATGTACTGTCCTGGCTTATTCCTGCGGGGCACCCACTCCTCTGGAAAATTATCTTCCCTGTCTAAAAGAGTTTCCAATTGCAAAAATGATGATGGGGCTGATGATTATGATAACTGTTTCTCTGAGGAAAAAGAAATATGATATAGAAACATGCTGGAATACAGTCAGAGCTGAGAGTGCATTTCAGTAATAATTTAAATTAAAAATATTAGGGACATATGTTGTCGTTACACAAACAGTCACAAATTGCAGCCATACCATGCAATAATCAATTATTAAATTCAATTGAAATGTAATTAATTGATTATTTATTCTCTGGTTTCAGCTTAGGGTACAATTGTTTTAAGAGATGTGCCAGCTCTTTGGAGATATTTTTTGCTTGTGGTGATAGTTTGCCCTTCAAGCAGCAAGAGCTGGCTGGCCAAAGCGGGGGGGCTTTATTGCCTGTATATATACTGGCAGCATTATAGACCTTCTGAGAGCAGGATAAGGCGATGAATGGCAGACCTTACCACTTCAAAACATTCGTCCCCCACACCCAAGACCCTCTCCAAGCCCACCCCAGCACACGAAAACCTGGCAGCTCTCCGGGCTCCTCCTCTTTACCTGGACCTGTTGAGCAGAGGGTGTGATAAGACACTTTGCTTATAGTGGCCCCTGACTTCAGTCCCCTTAAGAACACCAACACCAGCCATTTGTGGGAAGTGCAGCTCTATGGATGTGGCCCAATAAAAACTGGTTCCTCGGTTTCAGCGGAAGAAAAACTGTTCAGTAATGAGGTCCAGCCAAAGAAAATGACCATTCCTTATTTTATTTTATTACCATTACTTCATTTCTAACTTAAATTCAAGCATGATGTTAGAGAGTTTGTGTTACAGGAACTTTGAAGCACCTGTATTATTCTCTGGTGGGGGCACGCGACACATGAAGTAACCTACACATAATGGTAGATTTGTTAGTGGATGTGCCATTAACTAACATTAATCATAAGCTGCTTCTATTGCACAAGGTCAGAAGCCTGTTCTGTGCTCAGAAACTGAGCGGTGTGCGTTTGGGTAGGATGAAATCTGTTCTTCACGGGTATGTGTCCAATTGAGGACAATAGAAATTCGCTGCTGCCCAGAGCTGCAGAAAGAGCCTCCCTATATATCCTTCCAGACACCGCCGTGACAAAACCCCATGGGATCACACAACTAAAGTAATAAGAGGCTAAAAGTTACAAGGGGGCAATTACGCCGTTAGGTAGCCACTTTCTGCAGCCGCCACATACAACACAAAGGCAATCTGGCACAGAGGCAAGGGCTATTTCACTCCTATCATGATTTCTTTTTTTTTTTTTTTATCATTAGCTCTAAAGAGTCAGATGTGTCCCTTGCACATACTCCAGCATACAGCAATATTTTCCATTATGGCCATGCCATTAACCCATTATTATACTGTTTGCCTCTAAAAAGTCCTTCCCAAACAAAGAAAAAAAATAAAATAAAAGCCCCAAAGTGGACCTGAAGACCAGTTTTCTTAGCTGCTATTTGTGAGACCACCTCAGGTTTTTGACTGAGAATTGCAGGAGCCAGAGAAATACAAGGTTTGCATGAAGAGGTTTGTCATCCCGAGTATTTCATCTGCTTTATCATCAAGGATTATAGGTCAGAAACTGGGCTCCAAATGTGTTACCTACTGCTTGGCATGCATTAGTCATCCTTCCCCTCTCGAAATCACTGTGAAAGGCACCCGATGAGAGGGCATGAATAGCAAATAACGTGTGCTGGAAGGGAGCAGGCAGCGAACGCGGAGGGGAGTCTGAAATGTGTTCATCCAAAGTATCAGGCAAACACATTCGCACACCAAAGAAATCAGGGTGTATTCACAAATCGAACAAAAGGTGGAAATTCGGGATAAATTAGTTCCCTTGAGGGCACGTGATCAGAGACACCCTCAATCTACCTTTTCTCTGCTGCATACTGTGCCTGAGGGCTGGGCTGCCTATAGCCAGCAGCTGTCTTTCTGTCTGTCCCAGAAGGACACCTCTTGCCCAGGTGGCATCCACCTCTGCAGAGATGCTCCTGAGATGTTCCTGCATGGCCACTCACCTTTGCACAACTCAGGAAAAAACCTTTGCCCGTGTGGATGCTCTCCTTCAATGCACACTAGTGCTCTGTCTCTGCATCCATCATGCCACACGCACCCCATCAGATAAAAATGCAGCCCTGAACCCATTTTGGGGGTGAAGCATTCTCCAGGCTGCAGGAAGATGGGTATTCCTGCCCACATGGGCCTTGCAGAGCCGCTCTCCTGTCAGTGCTGATGCGAGAGAGTGAAAATCGCTTTGTTTGAACCCAAAAGCCCGGTGGGGCTGCTACAAAGCCTCACTGCACCCAGGGCACTGCTTTTTGCAAGCACCCTCCAAGGCCCTGCCATCTACGTGCCAGCGCTGAACAAAACACCGAGAGCTCGTTACTGAACTCAGAGCATGGGTAAAGCTTCCCCACGCTCTCACACAGAGGCTGCATCTCAAATGAGAGGAATTAATGAACACGGGCCCTCAGTGAGCACTCTCATGTCAGCTGGGAGCAAAGGGAGCAGGGCGAGGTGAGGAGGAGCCGGAACCGTCTGCTGCTCCAGCACCAGCACCAATGAGCCTGCAGCCCCTGCGATGTGATGCTGGGGGTGACCCAGCTGGATAAACCATTGTGACCCCACGGTGCTGCACATGGGGTTCTGCTGGGTGGATCCAAAGGGCTGGATATTGACCCTGAGGTGGGCAGAAACAGCCCTGGAGCCCCCATGACCTTCCCTCCTGGGAAGGGGAGGGTCTAGTGGAGAGGCATGGGTGCTGTGTCCATGCACAAGCGCTGCTGAGTAAAGAGGCATTGGCAAGTACTGTAGTCCTTCATGGTCCAGAGATGATGAGGGCAGGGGATTGCTGTCTTCCTCCCACCCTATGCCTGCGGGGCATGGGCCAGGTCACTCAACCAAGGCACTTTGCATCCAGCCCATGTCTGCTGGTCCAGCACAGGGCCTTTTATTTTTCAAAAGCAGCACAGTCATAATTTACAGTCTTCATGTGTGTGGGGACCTGACATTTCTCAAAATGGCTCTTTCCAACAGGTAATTCTGCACTTCATGAAAATTTGTTTGCCCTTCCTAATCTTCATCACTGGTACAGCCTTTTGTGTGGCTCTGCCTTGGCTGCAATCAGAGGACTTCTCTCCATGTCTGATCCTGACAACCTTAACATTTGTCAGGGCTCTGGTACCTGCCTTTATAATCTTGCCTCAGAGTCCTTGAGTGGCCCGTGCATACGGATGAGTCTCCTTTGACTCAGAAGAGAGGGACAGAGCTGTGTTATTTCCACAGTGTAGCACCTAAATCAACTCTGAACGAGGACTCATCCTTTCAAGGCATCCTGCAGACAGATACCCAGCAATGAATCCCAGCCAGCCTGACAAGGCAGCTTTTCAAAGCCAGTGTCTGTCGGTCATCTGGATTGTAGGAGGCAAAAAGTGCAGGTCACTCTCTGTGAGCACATCGCACTTGAAGTATCAGTCTTCAGTGTGTCCTATCTCCTTAGCAAATTATCATCATTTTCCTCCTTGTACCTTCTGCTCCTTTTTTAAACAATTTCTTTCTCTCCTTTCGCTCCCTGCTACTGAAAGTGGAGATTCAGATACCAAGGGCTCCAGCAAGATGTGCCTCCTCAGGCATCAGAGCAGCAATTGCCCCATCATTGTCCCTTGCAGCCATTTCTCTTGTCCCCTCAAGAGCTGCAGGTGTAAGCGCAGGGTAACTTAGAGGTGTAGGGGTGGTGTTGGAGCTGCTGGCTGTCACACCGGTGCCCCAGATGAGACATCTGTGATTGTGCTGGTGCCTCGACCATCAGGATGTCTCCATCTCCCGTGGCAGAATGCCACAGCAGAATAAGTACATGGTATAAATAAATCATCAGAGCCCCGATCAGAGGGCTTAATCCCAGAAAAGTTATCAAATATTTATTTTAAAGCAGAGAAATAAATAGATGAAAATGCCAGTGGAGGACATTCTGCCCTTACCCCAGTCCCTTTCCTGGGCACTGCTAGGCATACTCAGCCAGGGTGGTCAACAGCACTGGTGGCCCAGGAGGACATGAGCCAGGAGCCCAGCAGCACTGTGCTGAGAGAAGAAGTGTTCTTCCTGCCTCCCAACAGCCTGTCACACAGCCTCTGCCCCTGCCCAACTGAACCCCCATCACCCACCGCTCCGTCCTGGAGTCCTCCAGGCTTTGCTAATATTGAACTGCCCAGCTCCAACAGCCCCATCACCATCAGGCTCAGGCTCACATGCTATTTTAATTGAACTCTGCTCACTTAGGATGCATACTGAACGGAGAATCCCTTGGCCAGCAGAGTGGGAATGCATCACTCGTGGTGATGGTACCCAGGGAGACCCACCTTGCTGAGGCCCTGCATTTAACGTGGTGAACGGGTGTGTTTCTACTTCGAGGGTCTGTATGAAGCCAGCTGAGGCAGCCGTGATGTGATCTGAGCCGGAGTACACTATTCGGTCACACTTCAGTGTGCTGGGAAAATAAACCTCAGAGCAGACACAGAATCAAAGCGTCTCTGCCCAGCTTGCAGTGCCTATGGTTATTCAAGAGATCAATCAGTGCTATGAAACGCTGTCTCTCCCAAATCAATGAACTCAACTAAAAGGTACCTATTCATTATTTGAGCTCAAGCTTGGCCTCATTGCACCAGCAGAACAAAAACCTGTCTGATAATGATAACTACAAGACAGTGGCTGGGGAAAAGAAATGTCCACCCTGCGCGGGGTGTTATGATGGGAGACATCAGCTGCGCCGCAGGTCCCAGCGCCTGAGTGCTTCTCAATCACAGCCTCATGCTCCTGGAGACAATATTTCACACCTCAAAACCAGCATCTCTTGCTTTAGTGCCTCCACAAATGGCGCTAAATACGGACACGTTGTATTTGTTTCATTTTAGGCGCAAGGAATTGTGACACAAACTGCAGCAAACAGCCAGGAGCTGGGGAGAACAACTCCTTTCTCTGCTTATTGCTTGTGTGGGAGTAAAACAGATAACACCATCCTTAGTGCCTTTTGAAATTTCCTAAAAAACAAAGATTTTGGGGAATATTTTAGTTCTGAAAAGTTGACACAGACTTGACAGTAACAGATTTCCCACAGGTGGGTTCCTGTCTCCCTTCTCCAAGCAAAAACCTCTTCCATATTCTGACAAAACATCAGAAGCATCCTGAATTTTTGGGGAGGCATTTTCAGCTCTTCCTGAAATCCTACATTCTGGTGACAATGTACAAAAAGCCCACCTTGATTTTTTTTTTTAGTTTGTTTGTTTTTAACTTCTAATTACATTTCTGTCTCTCACAGTTGCAGCAAATTATTTATTTAATTTTTTTAAATTGCAGCCAGGACATCCTGACAATCTGCAGATGCCTTGATTTGAAATCTTCCATCTCAACTGGCAGCATCTCTCCAGGAGACAGAACTGGCTACACAGAGCATTTCATGGGGCAGAGAGGGAAGAAACAGGACTTGCTGGTTCCTCATGGGGAACTTGCCCCACAGCCCTTGATTTCACTGCAGCCTGCCCTTTGAATTCCTCTCCCTCATCACCCCTGTGACATCATGTCCTCTTACACAGGCACTGCTGGTCTCCTGCCTTCAGCTAGTAAAAAACCCAACAAAAAATCCCAGCTTCCTAAATTATTTTCAACCACCCACATCCCAGCCAGCTCCCTCACACCGCAGCCTGGACGGATGCCTGGGACACTGAGGATGCAGATGAGATGGTCTCACACCAGTCCAGGAGTGAGCATCAGTGGAAACATTCATGCAAATGACTGGATGAAATAATATTCCCTGGATCTACTTGCTTTTGTGGATGCAGTAGAGGTGTTGACCCTTCACAAGATGCTCACCAGGATTGCACCCACAGTGCCATGAAGCTCCTGAGACCACACTGGGAGTAATGTCCTGCTTTTGTCAGTTTATGTGACAGGAGATATTTTTGTGAGAGAGAGAGCTGTGTAGAGTCATTTAGACAATGAAGGAGTGACAGGATTTCCACAGGAGAAGAGATTAACCAGAGTGGGATTATTTTGTTCCGAGAGAAGATGATTAGGAGGTGGCATGATTGAAGTATTTAAACTAGCTCAGGGTTATTATCAAATTAAGCTATATTGGAGATTGCTGGGCAGCCGTCACTCAAGGGCAGAGCAGAGGGTTTAGCAGCAGCCTCTCTCATAGCAGAGGGCATGGCTTCAGCTGATCCAGAAGGTCAGTCATGGATGGAGAAAGCAGATGGGTGATGCTGCACAGAGGTTTGGGTGGGCTGGAGAGCTGCCTATTGATTACAGATAACCTTAACCTTGGCACCACCCTCACCTGAGCACCGGGAACCAACTTACACTTACACATATTTATTTTCCTGCCCGCTTTCAGATGGATGGTCTCAGCAGCAGCAGCTCTGTCCATCGCTCCTGCAAATGACTGTGAACTCATGTACTTCTGTCACCTCTCCTCTCCAGCTGACAGGGCTAGGCACCAGCTCCTGGGCAAACAAACTTTTGCCAAGCGAGGAGACGTCCTGAGGACTCGTACCTCTGTGTTGCAGGCACAGTCTTGGCTTGTGCCTTGCTGCAAGGCATTTCTGTTGGTCCCCAGCACTGGCTCTGCGAGAGGTTCTGGTTTGCTGCTTCTCTTGTGCCATTTTGGACTCTCCTCCATCCTTGCCATGCCAAAGCCATGCCAGTCCTCTGTAACCTTCAGACAAGACCGAGTGGTTTTCTTGGATTAGCCAGACCTAATTGCTTTGCAGAGGGTTAACTCAGGGTCTCCCTGTCATCTCTGTCCAAACTTTTTGTTCCCAATTTCAGTCTCTTACGGAAGCTTCAGCACCCATAATTGCAAAATGGGCTCTTCAGGCCTTGATGAGCTGCAGATTCCGCTATGGCTTCACCTTGTTTCACACGCTCCAGTTAAGCAGCTCTCTCTCATATGCATCATTTTCACGTCGAGTGTAGCACTCCTCACATGTCTTCAATAGGGCTTCAGAATTATCCTCAGCTTCCGGAGTTAACTAATGAGCGTTAAGCCATCAAGTGCTGTCAGTGCAGAGGCTACTTTTTAGTTTCTTCTGGCTGGCCTCTGTTTCCTATCTTCTCCAGCTGTTCATCACATTGCCAGGGGATTTCAGCTCCAACTCTGAGGGGGCTTCAGACTGCTCTTTCTTCCCATCATCCAAGTTGCCCACGACTCTTGGAGCCGTTTGAGGTTGTGTACAGAGGGAATTTTGAATTTATGCTGGATTTATTTGCAAAAACAGATCAGCTTCTTCCAGCCAGGCTGCCACCAAACTCACCCCCTACCTCTGCTTCTTTCTGCTCCTCTATCACTCAGGGCAGGAGACACTGCTGCAGCAGACAGCAAAGAAGCCTTCTCATAGCTGGACCATGCTGTGTGTCACCAAAGCAACTGCTGGCAGCTGCTGCTGAGGGAGGAGGGTGGGGAGCACAGGAGATGCTGTGAGTGCTTCCCTGGAGCAGATCTCAGTCCCTCTTTGCTGAGGAACATTGATGCAAGCTTGGCCAACAAGCCAGGCATCCCACACAGGCCAGAGAATTTTTATCGCTTGATGTAGAAGCATCCAGGATAGGTCATAAGAATCCCACCCCAGAGGTGGGATTTTGTCTCCCCATTTTTGTCTCCACAGCTAGTCTGCAGGTGATAGCCACATTGCCAGACATCAGCAGTGCCATACCAGCCTCATCCATGAGCTCAGGCTGCAGCAGGTTTGTCCCGTTTTTACACACACCTCCCACCCCTGCCTGAGATCACAGGTCCCAAAACACCTTTGAGCTTTGTCTGAGGATGGAAGCAGCCTACAAAAAAGCTTTTTTCTTGATTGACAGTCAGTTTTTCTTCATGAGAGCGTGAACAAAAGGTATAAACTCAAACACACTCGCCGCCTTGCACAGGAGTGTTCTCCAAGCTGCCTTCTGCTGTGTGCAGAGAGATCAGGGCTGGTGCCTAGGAGGATGGGTAAACAGCTCATCAGAGCTCATCAACATCTGCACAGCCTAGCTGGGAAGCACAGTGTGAATGCTTAAAAAGGGCACCAGAGCACAAAAACTGGTTCTGCCCCATTGGGCTGGTAACAAAAGCAATTAGCTGGCGGAGGTGGGAACGGGGGCTTTGGGCTCTGCTTATACAACTGATTAGGGGATCATCTGTCAGTCTTGGCCTCTCCTCTAAGCAATCCTCCCTCTGCAGCTAAGAGCCAGAGAAGAAAACAGCTCTGAAAGGCCAAGACTTGGCATCCCTCTGCAAGAGTGGAGAGATCACACTGGATCTCCAGCTCCATGCAAGGGACTGGCCAGGGTGTTTGCGTGCTTGGAGCTACCAGGAAGGAGCTACAAAGGGTGGGGTTTGGGGGTTTTTTGCACTTCTTGCCACAAAATTCTCTTCTTTCCTGCCAAGACACTCATTCCAGTTCTTTCCAATCTCACTTCTACCTTATCCTGCTGGAGCTCCACCTTCCTGGGGACAACAACTCTAGGGTAGGAAAAGCCATTCCTGGTGCATGCAGTTGTTTCTGTCTAACAAGCATACACCGTTCACATCCAGCTCCATGCCCCAGTACAGGCTCCTTCTTGCCTCTTCAGGACCCCACAAGGGACATCAAATCCCTCAGTGCCTCGAGCATGCCTCTGCTCCACCCCTGCACCAGGCAGAAGCCACTCTCAGGGCAGCTGCCTAATCGACATGCATTGAAGCCATCCTCACAGAGGTCACTAATGAATCTGCATCAGCGTCCCCCTGCCACCACCCTGTTTGCTTGGATGCTGATGCATGTCAGCACCATGTCTGAGTCACCCAGGTGTGGCTTCACCCAGGATGAGCGCAGAGCCAGGGGAGGGGGCACAAGCTGGGGTGGAGAAGGAGCCACTGCAGGATGTCTAATGGACAGATGTGTGTGTTGCACCATGGCAGCTTCCCAGACTATGTAGGCAGGAGGGACAATGGACATAGCTCAGTATCGTTGCCTTGGAGGTGTGCAAGCCTGTTCCCATCCACCACCCATTGAAAGCACAGACTTCCCTCTCCTGGTTGAATCCCCAGCACCCCAGCCCAGTTAAACCTTTAGGGAAATGATCCCAACTCAGTCTCCCTACCTTGCCAAGAGTTCCTATGCATGTTGTCCTACTTCATGGCTATCCTAGTTCTGGGGTCACTCAAAAGTAGAGGGAGCTGGATGTTCTCTTGCACTGGGATTCTCCACATGTCTAGGTGGTGGTCTTGGCCTCCTTCCATGGTGGATGGGAGAGCTGTTTGTCAGGAAGGTGCAGACCTGAAGGCTTACTTGAATGATGATCTTTTACCATCCTCATCTGGAACTTGGTCTGGATGGCCTCTATGATCCATTTTCACACCCAAACCAACCTGTCTTACCACCTCACTTTTTCTAGCATGGTATCATTGTTTCTTGGGAGCTGGATTAATATTGACCTCTATGAGTTTGACAGCCCATGGTTTCAGGCAAACATAGAACCTTGTTCTGGAGGAGTGCTTTTTGTCTGGGAGATGGGGAGGAGAGCAGTCCCAGCCCTGGGGTATCTTCAGAGTATCCTGCTGAAAGAAAGAAGCACTGGCACAACCATCAGAGTACACAGGAGGACCCAGGCTCTTGGGGTTGCCACCAAGCATCAGGGAGCCCATGGAGAAGATAAGAATGAGGGCTCATCAGGACCAGGGGAGTCTTGTAGCAAGGGGTGGAGGGAAAAACCCCAGGGCAATGACAGGTGGGGTTGAGGGAGCTGGCAGAGCCCATATGGGGGTGAGGAGCGCAAGGGGAAGGACCACAGTTCACTCAAATCCTCCTGAAGGGTGGAGGAGAAGGAGGAAGGGCTGCCCTTGGAGACACAGACCTTTCTTCTCCTCCTTCCCCCACTCGACATTTAGAGTGTGAATGTCTCTGTGTTTGGTGCTCGCGGAGATCATTTCTCCCGGAAGAAGGAGGTGCCGACAGCAGCAGCCGCAGGGACGCAGCTTTCCTCTAATGAACTAGAAAATAGTTTCCCTTTAATACTGATTATCCTGGAAGCCAGCTGAAGTGAATGTGATTTACATAAAGATGAATCTGCTCGGCACACTCTTCCTCAGCAGCTCCGGGTGGCTCAGCAGCAGCAGCAGCCGCACAGGCTGGGCCTCGCCCAGGATGCTCTGCACCTTCCTGGGGCTGTCAGTGCTGCCAGCTGCCTCTGCTTCCTGACACGCCGGCGAGAGCTGTGCCCCACTCCAGCAGCTCTGTCTGCCTTTGCAAGCACTTGCAGCCCACCTGTGGAATAGTACCGCCTCCCTGAGACTGCTAACCTGCCCCGCCTCTCCCATCTCAGCCTGGCTGCTGGTTGGGATGAGCTACTGGGTGCTGCTGCCACTCATTTGCCATCCCCAGCAGGATCCTCTGTCGGCAGCAGGAGAATCTGTGGTCATGCAAGAAACGAGGCTGGAAGCTGAGCTGGCTGGGGAAAAAAACCAAGCCCAAAAAGCCCCCAACCCAGCTTCATGCATGAGCATGGTGCCCACACAGGAGTGGGAGTGGGGACAAGAAGTTCAGCAGCAGTCTGGCTTATACCATCAGCTGAGAGTCTATTTCAAGTCAACACTGGGGATCAAGATGTGAAAAGGGCAGAGTTCCTCAGCTATTTTCCTCTCAGCCTCCCCCATGTCATATTGATGGCCAGACTTTCATAGCAGCCTTAAATTTGCCACCACGGCTACCTGTTTGCACTGGAAATCCCCTCTCAGATAGCAGGCGTTCGGGAGAGATGTCTCAGCTTTCTCTCCGACAGCCCTTCCCCACGCATTGCTTTTGCTTCTCCCTGGGCCTGTGCAGCTCCACAGCACGGGAGGATGGCTGTGCATCCTCTGTGCCATCATCCTGCCAGCACAGACCCTCCTTCCTCAGGCCGCTTGCACGCTGAGAGTCTGCACAGCACTGCCCTCACGCACTCCTGAGCTCTGGGATCTTTTGCACCTGAAGACATTTCTTTGGCTGCAGTGAGGACCCTTGCACCCTGCAGAATGCAGGCCAGCAATCCTCCACCATGCATGTGAATGCTTACCTTCAGCCTGGGTGCAGATGACTGCTGGCTCACAGAACTTGGACAGGTTGCACGTTAAGGAGAGGCCTGGGTGTGTAGTTTCTGCACGCTCACACTTGTGTTTGTACATACAGGCATAGGAATTGTACTTGGGCGCATCACCGGCATGTTTGTGGCTAATGTGTTCCTAACTGCTGCGTACAGAGCAGATGCCCCTGTGCCAAGACACATGGACGGACCATGCCTGCACCATATGTGACAAATTAGAGGGGGGAAGGGACATGCACACATAAGCCTTTCAAACAAGGAGGCATTCAATCTGGCTGCCTGTAAGTGCAGCGTGTGCCCACGCTTGGCCCTGGGCGTGCAGCACATGTGAGGACAAACCACCAGCCCACAGCAGCGGGTAGCGCCTGCACCGCACTGAGCGATGCTGCGAGGACCGGGCAGGGTGCTGCAGGAGTCAGCAATCCCTGCCGCTGTGCCATACGCCTCGGTCAGCAGTTCTGACTTCCCCTCAGATAGATTATGTTGTCGACTAATAACCACATAAAATATTCAGGAGCTTACCGCTCTGCCAGAGGCACTGTGGAGATGAGCGTGCCAGGAGATGGATGGGTTGTGGGCCTGGGAAGCTTGTTCTGTGCTGAGAGCTTTGGAGGGGTGGGTTTGGTGCACGTGGCTGGGCTCAGCATTAAGGAAGGGAGTTTATCCTCCAATCAGCTGCCCCGTCCTGCACAGGGACGTATGTCTGTCTTGTGCCAATGGACGGAGAGCGATCAGCAGGGATCTGCTCCTGGGGTGGACTCAGCAAGGTGCGCAGCCACCCACAGTCCCATGTCTGCTCCCTGGGCCCTTGTTGATGGTAAATGCACACGCAGCTGTGGTCCAGGATTGGGAAGCCTGGGAAGACTCTGACTACCAGTGGAGGACCCCTCCTGAGATGGGGGGCTCTCCAAGATGCTCCATGCTGGATGCCAGCACCACAGTTCACCCTGCTAAAGCCTAGGCTTGGGACCCTCTCACCATCTGGGGAGTCACAGGGACCACATGTGACTTTTCCTTCTGCCGAGACCACAGATGTCTCGAGGGGCTGGAGCCAAGGGTGGGATGCTAGAGAGACAGATTCTGTGACAGCCGCAGAACAGCGCTGGTGGTAACAGAGGTGGAAGCAGCACCAGAGCGAGGGCTGCAGGCTGGACTTCGGCACAGGAGCCATGTGCTGGAAATTGCTGCCCAGCTCAGGCAGGAGGAGAAGCCCCTGGGGGTGGTAGGGCTGGTGCTGCTTTTCCATAGGCTCCTTCAGAGCTGCATCCCATCTTACTGTCTGCATGTCACCTTTTACAAGTGACATAAACTCTCCTGTCATCTGGGACCAGCAGCAGCTGTCACAGCTTTTGGCAGAGCTGGACTCCCTGCCCTGAGCCCTGAGCCCCCCGCAGCCCAGGACCACGTGCTCCAGCTGCTGCCCAGTGCCCAGTGGGCAGCTGGCAAGGCGAGGCGAGATGAGAGCCAGCATGCTACCTGGCGTGTGCTGACATCCTCAGCAGATGTTGTCAGTCGCTTTTTGGAGCAGGGCTCCCTGTATCTCAACAGTGCAAGGTGCCTGAGAGTGGCCAAAGGGGACAAGAGCTGAGTGAGAGAGCCTCTGCTGCAGATTCATGATGGGACATAGATGAGGGAGGGAGAGAGATTAAAAATTAGTCCCCTGCCTGTCCCCCTCCTGCAAGGAGGACCTAGATGGACAGCTGTTTTCCTGCTTGCATTACTTGTCCTGGAAGGAATGGGCTCGGGATGGTTTGATCTCCACTTGGGCATAGCAGGAAAGACGTACTACTCCTCATACTGCAAAAAGTCTGGGGGGGACATGCAGGACAGAAGCACTCCTCAGCATACCTGGAGGTGGGCATGGGTGGCTGAGGTTCCTGTGGCATTTCGCCCATCATGCCTGGGTGCATTACTTGTCCCCATGCTTGGTGTTTAGGCAATGCCTCCTGCCCAGCACCAGAGTCCAGAAGGAGACCTGTGAGAAGCTCTCAGCACTCCCCACTCTCAACTCACTTCTGAGACAGTCTAGCTGGGGCTTCGCAGCATCGCAATCATGGGAGGATTGTGGGGTCAAGTGCCTTTTGCACGATGGAGACTGCCCAATCCTTTTCTTCCCACCTCCCCTGAAGCCAGAACTTCCAGGGGACACTTATCTGCACCATCCAGGTCCTTTGTGCTGGCTCTCTGCCTTGCCAGTGCATTGCCATAAACCATGGCAGATACAGACAAGGAGTGAAGTGTGTCAGGATCAGCCTTTACCTGAAGGTTGCTCCACACATGGCTTTGCATGTCTCCCCCACAGCTCCCTTCTCCAAGGGACGGATGCTCTGCAACCCACCCCCCCAAACCCATCCCATCTCCCTCCCCTGCCTTGCAAGTTGGGGTGAGCGGTGATGCTGCCGCCTGCGCAAGCACCTTGCACCTGGAAAAGCATGGGACAAGGGGCACTGGGATTTAGTAAAACATATCACCCAGCCGTGGCACTGCAGGGGGATTTTGTTTTGTAAAAGGATTTATTCATAAAGCCACAGCAGCAGCAACCCAATCCTTGTCCTGCGGGCTCTGGGACGTGTGTACAAAGTAAATTAGAACAAGGTCTGCATGCTGGTTTTGGCTGGGATAGAGTTACTGTTCCTCATAGTAGCTAGTATAGGGCTGTGCTTTGGGTTTGTGCTGGAAGAAAATCTGTGCTTTGCTTGTGTGTGTGGTTTCTGCTATACCAATTAAGCTGCCTTTATCTCAATCCATGAGTTTCCTCATTTTTACTTTGAGTATTCTCTCCCCCATCCCACTGGGGGGAAGCGAGCAAGGGGGGGGCTTGGCCACCATCCGGGGTTAAACCGCGACAGTCGGCATGTGGAGGTTATAAACTACCACCACACTGGTTAGGAGCGAGGAGGGAGAGAAAGAGTTGGAGGGAGAGAGAAAAAGGCAGAGGAAGAGGGAGGGGAGAGCCCTTTCATAATTCACAGTTCCTGAAATAAAAATAAAGACTGGAATCATGTTTTGAGAAGGGAAAGTGCGTAGGAAGTGTATACTTGCCAATCCACCAAAAAAAAAAAAAGAGAAAAAAAGTTGCTTTTTATTTTCTTAAGAAGGCAATTATGTATTTTTGTCATCCACTTGGTACTTTGAAGCAGTTGAACCTGCTTTGCTCAAACTTTCCAGAAAAATTTGCCCTCAGGCTACTGCCAGAACTGCAAAACTTACACCCCAAAGATGAAAGCAGGAGAGTGCCACGGCACTGGATCCACATACACAGAGCAGAGGCACCTGCAGACTGGTCATGTCCGCACCTCCATCACATGGGGCTGGGAGCCACCAGCTCCCCTCACCCCTCCAGCTGGGTTTTGCAGAAGAAGGGAAATATTGAAGCTTCAATTTCAGAAACTCATCACAGCCACACAGGGATGCTAAAATGGCGGTGTGACTCCAGAGGAGTATGTCCCACTGCTGCTTCTCCTTAGGGCTCCCACTTTGGCAGGATAAAGGAGCAACGGGGCTTGGATGGAGGACAAAGCCTGTCTGAACTCAGTTCCCAGCTGGTGCTCAGGAGACCCTGAACAGGGAAGGCACATGGGTCTCTCAGGGTCCAAGGTTGAACTCATAATTTACAGAGGATGATTTGAAGCTGCTCAAATCCCTTTCAGCCCCACCTCCATGCTTCCTCTGCACCCCAAGTTCCTGACCCTTCCCCTTTACAAGCACTGAAGGGCCTGTGCGTATGCTGAGTGGCATTGGGTTTGGTTAATCACTTCTCTTGCTGGATGGCATGGGTTGTACCTGAGCTACACGGCAATTTGCAGCAGATGGGCAGAGTCTTGAGAGGATTTGGTCACTGTTGGACTCCCGTGCCTCCCACTCTATTGTTTTCAGTGGCCATCACTCCTGCTTGAGGTGTCTTCTGTTGGAAAGAAGCTATTTGTCTCTCATTTACGTATAAGAAAGCCATCTAAGGCAGGAGGTTGCCATTCCACAGCTGGCCTTCAACAGAAAATGAAACGGTTTTTTGGTGATGTTAGTTTGTGGCTGGAGCAGCGGGTTGCTTCGACTCTGCAGAGCTGCTATGGCCAATGTGAGAAAGACAAGGCTGCAGGC
Source organism: Porphyrio hochstetteri (assembly GCA_020800305.1). Lineage (NCBI taxonomy): Eukaryota > Metazoa > Chordata > Aves > Gruiformes > Rallidae > Porphyrio > Porphyrio hochstetteri. The sequence continues at coordinate 14,612,971 of CM036919.1, forward strand.
GAGAGGGAAGGAAGCATTTCGGTCTTACACAGTGTGAGTTGACCAGGTAACAGCATCCTAAGTTCCCCTAGATACACACGCATCTCACCACACCAATCAATCCTTGCCGCCTCTCTTTGCCCCACCCTGCCTGCAATATCAAATGCTGCCTATAAATTACTAATAACAAGGATATGTACCTTGGAAAACAAGCTAGTGCCTGTGGGTGGGATGGGATCAATTTCCTAACTCAGTGTAAACAGCGCAGTAACTTTGATATTCATGATATTCGTATCCACAAGGCAGTAGCTGGGCATTGAGGTCACTAGATAGTAGCATTACAAGTAGCACATCACGAAGATGCATGGGTTTCAAACCCCTGAATGCAGATAGGAGTGACCCAGCTATGCCCATACACAGTCCTGCCGGGTGTGTTAATTCTGTCTTCCTCTTCCTTGTCCCATACAGGGCTTTTTTCTTTTCCTACAAGACCTTTTTTCCTGTTGCACCTTTCCATAGAAAAGGCAAAGGCTGCAGAGGGAGCAGAACTGATGGGGAGAAGGGTGTGACCATGAGTCTCATGATGAGGAGAAGGCAGCTGTAAACGCACATAGTGTTTGCAGTCCTTAAGTAACTGTCCAAATTCCTAAATCCTGATTTTTAAATCATTTGGTTGACTTGACACATCCAAGTCCCAGAGCTTTTAATTCAAATATAAAGCTTGATTGGCAAATTAATAAAAGGCTATGAGTGAAATTAGTGAAAGATTAAAGACCAACAGCTCACACTGATAGAAAAATCACCCCTCAAAAATAGGTTATGCAATAATTAGAATAAGTTACCACCATGTTAATATTAAGTCTGATGTAACATTTATTCATCGATTAGATTTACTGATTCACCACCAAGTTCTGAAATCTTATATACATTTTTTGGATCTTTGCAGGCATTGTTAATCATCTTTATTTTCCATTCCATAATTTCTAAAATTACTATAAAGCGAATTTTCATTAATAAATTGTATAGTTGAGCACTTGGCTTTGCAGTTTCGCTAAGCGAAATGAGATCTAAAGAGCTATTAGGACCATGGAATGGGTAATTGATTAACTAAAATGACTTGGTCAATGCGCTCTGAATCCTCTAACTAGCACATTGTTTCGATGTCAGCCTCCACATCTCATATTGGCTGAGAAAATTGATAAAAGGGACAATCCCAGAGAGTTTTCATCTCAGTTTCGTGTGGGACACAGGGGACATGGCCAGCCTCTTTTCAATGGTCTGTGGGGACAGAACAAGGGGCAATGGCTTCAAGTTGGAGCACAGGAAATTCCACACCAATATGTGGAAGAACTTCTTCCTGGTGAGGGTGAGAGAGCCCTGGGACAGGCTGCCCAGGGGGTGTGGAGTCTCCTTCTCTGGAGAGATTCCAGACCTGTCTGGACCCCAACCTGTGTGACCTGTCCTAGGGACCCTGCTTTGGCAAGGGGGTTAGACTCAATGATCTCTGGTGGCCCCTTCCAACCCCTGTGCTTCTGGGATTCTGTGATTCGTTAACAAAGCGCTAAACCAGGTGGCCACTGGAGCTTGGGATTTGGGCTGGGAGAGTTTGTGTCCCAAGTGTATAGTTGTTGGTTCACAGCCTGTGTCAGGAGTTAAAAAAAGAAGGAGGAGGAACTTATTACTCAGTGCTCTGGGATTGTGGGGAAGGGCTGCAGCAGGCAGCCTATTTGCAGAGATTTAGTGTGTCACTTTAATTGGGCCGGATGAGGTGTCAGCCGCCTGTTCGGAGGGTACAGTAAAAATGCAGAGTGATCTGATGGAAACAAAAGGCCTTGGTACTCCTGCTTCCTAAACGTGACCTGGGCAGGATTTGTTACCAAATTCAGGCTTGTTTCTCCCTTTCCTCACTTTAATGCAGATATTATTTCATGCAGCCAGCTAAACTGTAGATCAGCAACGTTTCTCAACTGAGAATATCCCCTTATTTTAAAATAACTTTTATTTTTCTCTTTAGTAATTACGTTCAGCTTTATCATTACCTGTTGTCTGCTCTGCAGCACTTTTGTTAATATGCTGGAATTTTTTATGGACTGTGCAATTTATTGCCATGCTTCTCTCTCTGTCTTGTTTTTGGCAGCTGATAACTAAATTCTTTTGTTTCTGATCACTTATTCTTGTTTTATGGTGTAATAAAAAATAAAAACACCCTAGTAAAATTGTGTAAATAGAGTGTATGCTGCTGCATGGACATGTTTTCGCTTGCTGAATGAATGCATGCACACATCCCTGCATCCTCAGCCCACACTGGGCTTCCTCACAGATTTTGGTGCTGCAAAAAGCTACAGCAGGGGAAGAAGAACATCAGCTACATGCTGGTTCTTGAACCTCAGCTACATCTTGGCTGACCCTGACTGCCTAAATCCACTTTGGCTGGATGAGCTCTTCAAAGACCACAAAAAGCCCCCCAAAAAGGTATGGGGAGCATTCTGCCCCTCTGCTCTGGGGTGATCCCCCTGCAGTGCTGCATCCAGCTGTGGATTCCCAGGACAAGATGGAAATGAAGCTGTTGGAGCGAGTCCTGAGGAGACCACGGAGATGATCTGAGGGCTGGAGCACCTCTGGAGACAGGCTGGGAGAGCTGGCCTGGCTCAGCCTGGAGGAGAAGACTGCTGGGAAACCTCCCAGCCCCTTCCAGTCCCTCAAGGGGCTCCAGGAAAGCTGGAGAGGGGCTGGTGCCAAGGGCAGGGAGGGCCAGGCCCAGGGGAATGTCCTTCATTTGCAGAGGAGCTGGGAAGCAGAAATCCTTCCTGGGGAGGGGAGAGGCCCTGGCACAGGGTGCCCAGAGAAGCTGGGGCTGTCCCTGGATCCCTGGCAGGGTTCAAGACCTGGTTGGATGGGGCTTGGGGCACCCTGGGCTGGGGCGGGGTGGGGGGGTCCCTGCCCATGGCAGGGGTGCACTGGGGGTGTTTTGAGTTCCCTTCCCACCTAAACCAGTCTGGGGTTCTATGACTGTTCTGGTCGTGCATTTCTCCTCAGCCCTTTGATGCCCTAAGTGCATGGCATCCTGTGTCCTGCCCCAGGATGCTATCCAGGTGCTTCCCAGCTCCAACATCATGTTAAAACTTCTGGTCCCCAGTATCAAGACATGACCAAGCCCGAACCCAAGGACATAGACCACTCATGCTCCATTTTTGGCGGGAACAGAGACTGGCATTGATGGAGACCTGAAGGTCCTCCCACCTACTCCATCTGCTCAAGCAAGCCCAGTCTCTGAGCTCTCTGTCTTCTCTGCCAGGACCTGCCTGTTTACACTCCTGGAGGAAGAGCAGGAACCTGTTGCGTAAGATGGCAAAATCATCTCCCTGCAGCTTACTGCTGCAAATCACATTTCAGGAGAAGATGATTTTCACCTTCCTTGTAACTAATGAAGAACCCTTTAATTCAATGTGTTGACATTAAAGCTCAGGCTGAAGATCTCTTCCCTGGAATACAAATGGAAATGGGCCCCATGCATTTCCAGATACAGACAGTTTGAAAGGGCTGGTTCATTTTTTTCTGTGGCTTTAACCTGTATTGGTTTCCTTAATAACAGAATAGCAGAGAGGGTGCAATTTCTCTGACTAAAATGAGATGTCCCTATTTAGGTCAGATCTGTCCCAAACGCTGTCTTGGCAATACAGATGGCTCAGTCCCAGCCTACTGAGATGGTGTAGGCTCACCTGGCACAGTGCAGCTCTCCAAGACTTTACCTGCACACCTTTCTGCTGAAACATGCTCCTTGGGCATGCACAGAGCAGCACGTTAAACCCTGCCAACCATCTCCCTTTCCCTGCTCTTGCACACACCTCTCATCTGAAAAAGACCCTGCCTACCAAGACCCCATCTGACCTCTATTTTCAGCATCTGATCTGCTGGTGGACCCTCTCCTGGGAAGATCTCTCTATCATCTGCTGGATTGGGGAGCATGGGACTGCCTGTCTGAAGAAGTGAGTGATGATGTTCTCCTGCACCCCTCACCCTCATGTGCACACCAGGGGAAGTAGTGGGAGGGTATGCTCCTGAAGATGGTCCCACAGGCACTTTGTTGCTTCTGCATTGAGGCCCTTACCTGTGGCTGGGACATGTTGTTGATGCCAAGGAAGATGGTGGTCCCTGGGTGGCCTTCTCCTGTTCTTCCGCTCCTCCAAGCACCACATGTGATGTGGAAGGGAATACAGTGGTCCTTTCTCCACCTCTCTAAGCAGCCTCCATAATCGGGCCTGCCACCCTTCACTCTCCCATACTCCATGCACTAACTCATTTCCAACCCCTGCCCCATCCACCCATTCCCACTGGCTGTAGTCTAAATTTGAAGTCCCCAGATTTAAACTGCACACCAGTACCTCTCTAGAGGACCTCATTTTATCCTCCACTCCTCCACCCTCAGGTTTCTGCAGGCTGCCTGAGCATCTCTCCTGCTTTCCCCTAACAGCCAGGCCACCAACCCTGAGACGAAGACCTGAGTGTATGTGGTTGGCGCATGTGAAGAAGCTTTGCTGCTCTCCTGCGGTCTTGTTCTGGAGGTGCCTCCTGGAGAAGCCTCCTGGAGATGCTTCTTACCCAGCTATGCAGAAAGCCTGCAGAGGTGCTGAATCTGGGAGGAAGTCACCTCAAGGCAAGCAGGAGATCCATCATGGAGCTCTGCGGCACACACACGAACATGGAGACAGCGTGTTCGCATTTTGCTCTCTGAGTGCAGGTATTAGATGCAGATCTGTCTGAATCCTCTTGTCTTCAGGTGAGGCTCGTGGTTATCTGGCAAGTGCCAGAACTGCTGTCTCCCTGCCTTGTGTGAACAACTCTTGCAGTCACAGAGGAGCGAAGAGACCTTGCATTTTTGGAAGGGTGTTTGGGAGCAGTTGATGTGAATCACTGCCAAGCATAAAGACATTTAAAATGGCTCTAGATACCTGCTAGATTAGTGAGATGAATCACAGTCGTCGTGACCTCTACATGTGTCTGGCAAGTTGTTCTCTTGTTACCTAGTGAACAATCTGTTTTTCATGAACCCAAAATAACAATGTTTAGGAATACATTTTCTTTTTATTTTTTTTCCTTCTCGAGCTCGGTATGACTCACAAAAGGAGGAGGAATCCTCTATATAGACATGCACATGGCTCAGGAGCAGGGACTTCTGAGCGGGGAACGGTCCAGCCTCTGGGTCGAGACAGGTGTCCCAGTGACGTCCCCTCTTTCACTGGGGTGACCGACTTGGCACAAGGTAAGTGTTGGGAGCCTGGAGTCCCCTCTGCCAGCCCCGCATGGCGTGCACCTCTTCATCCCCAGATTATCTCCTGTGCTTCCTCCTGTCATCTCATTTGCCTCCCTAAGAAGTGTCTGGCTGGGATCCCATGGCTGCTGCCAGCCCTCTGCCAAAGCTTTCCTCTCAAATCTGAAACAAGAGCAGGTTGTAGGCTTGACATTTTTCAGCAACTAAGCCAAAGTATATGGGAAACGATATTTTTACTTTTTTCTCTGTGCCCTTTTCTTTCCTCATGTCTATTTGCTTCTGTCTTCACTTGCCTCACCAAAAAAAAAAAAAATATTAAAAAAAAATCAAAATCAAGCATCACCAATTCAATAACTGCCCTTTCAAAATGTGCTTGTCCAAAATGGCTCTGAGCAACGAGGCTGCAGGGTCAAAGACTTGCCCTCAGAGGCTCTTTAAGCTAAAAGGAACAAGTTGCAGCAATATTTTCAGTGTTGAAAGCTGTGTTTTCCTCCCCTCTTTTCATAGGCATTTACTGACAGTTCAGATCTTCCACGGCTGTTTGTTTGCAGTGGATGTATGCCAGCTGTAACTTAGATACAGCTAAATATTTCATGTAAAACCAGGATCACTTCCCTTCTGTGACCACCCCACAACAGCCAGGGGCAGGGTGACTTACAGATGAGATTCAACTCTCCAAGTGCCGGTGCGAGCGCCGGCAGGAGCCCCTTGGGCAGCATGGAAGCAGGAGCTCACATTTCTGGGAAGGCTTACATCTTCCCCCCAACCCCCCCCCTTTTTTTTAAAAACTTTTTCTACTGCAAGAACCAAAAATAATCTGAAGCAGCCAGAAAGCTGAATATCTCTGTTTAAAGAAGGGTTTGATAGCAGCAGACATACAAGGAGAGGGGGAGCGGTGACGAAATGGGACAAACAGGGCAAAGCAACTGCATCAGGTCCAGAAATACACCCCATGCTTGTGCTTAGGGCCACAAAGATGATGAAGAGACTGGAGCATCTCACCTACGAGGAAAGGCTGAGTGAGCTGGGGCTGTTCAGCCTGGAGAAAAGAAGACTGAGAGGGGATCTGATCAATGGTTATCAATATCCTAAGGGTGGGACACAGCGGGAAATGGCCAGCCTCTTCTCAGTGTCTGTGGGGACAGGACAAGGGGCAATGGCCTCAAGTTGGAGCACAGGGAGTTCTGCACCAATATGTGGAAGAACTTCTTCCCAGTGGGAGTGATGGAGCCCTGGGACAGGCTGCCCAGGGGGGGGTGGAGTCTCCTTCTCTGGAGATATTCCAGCCCCATCTGGATGCCGACCTGTGTGACCTGTCCCAGGGACCCTGCTTTGGCAGGGGGTTGGACTCAATGAGCTCTGGAGGTCCCTTCCAACCCCTACAATTCTGTGAATCTGTAATTTTGTTTGTATCTAAATGGATGGCTGCACCTTTGGTGGCACTTGCCACTTGTCCCTGAGGGGCCCAGCCCAGCATCCCAAAGCCCAGACAAGGTGTCTGGGAGCCACAAGCACTGGCCAGTCCCACTGCACCGGTGTACCCCACACATACAGGCGGTACACAGCATCCCAGGCTGTGCACCCCACTGTGCAGCAGCAGAATCCCACGGGGAATCCCCAAAATCCCTGCAGATCACTCGTGCATCTTCATGTTCCCTTGCAAAGGGGGCCTGGCTTGTCCCCCCCAAGATACTCTTCCCCCACCCCAATGAGGGAGGAGGCCAGACTCTCACCTGCCCCCACTCCCAGCCCCAGGGCTGAGCGGTGCCTCTGCACTCTGTGGGAGGACAGAGAGGGTTTTCACCAGGACAGTGCAGGCTTGCCAGGGATGTGACACCAAAGGAACATCTTCCAGGCCCCCTGTGCGCTCTGGGCCAGGGGAGCCCTGTGCTGGCAGAGCTCACGCTGTGATGGGCAGCCTCAGAGAGGACCAGAAATGCTCCTTATTAATACAGAAATTTATGCTGCCTATAAAATACATTTGCAGTGACATATTTAGTAACCCAATTAATACTCCAATACAGACATTTTAGTGTAACTAATTCTAGTCTGTATGCTCCCTTTATAGTGATATAAATGGCTTTATGTTGTGCTATTGATCTCTGTGGCCACGGGATTTCGCAGCACACCCCTTCATCCACCCCAGCTACCCCTGGGAAGATCACAGGCTTCAAATCTCCCTGCAAGTCATTTGCCTCCAGGGTGCCTGGTGTGGAGCTCCAGTTAAAACAAGGAGCATCCCACCCTGTGGGGGAGTGTGGGCTATGGGATGAGATGGGATAAGATGGGAAGGGGCAGGATGGGATGGGTGGCTCTAGCCCCATTTCTCCTCCTCTGTGGAGCTGGCTCCAGCCCATGGGTCTCTAGCCTTTCACCCAGGGCCATGCAATGATGGGTACATATTTTTTTTTTAGAATCCATCACCCAGGCAGGGCCTTCCCACATGTCTGCAGTGATGGGGACATGGTGCTCGCTTCCAGCTCTGTGGCAGGGTTGCCACGGAAACCAATAATGTTGATTTTTTTTTTTCCTGATCTCCAAACCCAGCCTGTGGCATCAGTGCTTCTATCCATAGTGCCCAGGGGGAGATTCCCCTGAAAGCACCCAACAGGGGGCAATTACTCCCCCCACTCACTCTACAACCCACAGCAGAGCCCACTCTAGCCCTCAGTGTGGGCACAGCCACACTACTCTCACATGCTTGCAGTTTTCCAAGGATTCCCAGCAACGCATATGGGATGCCTCTACTCCTCACCCTCAAAAACACCTCCTTGGCAAACATCACCTCCATCAGCCTGCAAAGCTGAGTCCCTTGGCCCCCTCCATGTCCTCAATGCAATATCGGGTGTTCGGGGCAGGAGGGTCAGCAGAGGAGACAGAATGCCCATAAGCACCTTTCTGGAAGAGATGCTGGATAAGGGTCTGGAAGCAGGAGAAGAGACACTAGATCTTACTGGAGGAATGGCAAGGGAAGGGAAGAAGTGATGTGCTGGTGCTTTGTGGAAGGAGGGGAGAGTGGATGTGGTGCTGGCTCTGGGCAGGGAGGCATCAGAAGGCAGAACCAGGGACAGCAGTGTGTGGGAAGGGGACATGCACTGCAGCAAGGTGTCTCTAGGCAGAACAGCTACTCTCTGCCTCTCCACTTTCCTTCATCCAAAGGCTGCATTTTCATTATTCATCCCCCTTCAGGGGAACTATCTCATAATAATAAAAATGTCAGAAGGAATACACAAATGCATACATACACTAAACGAGGAGTTGCCACAATGCACAGAGAGACGTGGTGATTTATGGGCCCCTGGGCTGCCACCTTGGTTCCCCCCATGGTGGTCCCCTGCCCCAAACATAGGAGGTTGTGTGCAGGGAGGCCAGGGGAGATGCCTGCGGTGGCCCTCAGCCTCGAGGCAGGCCCCTAGGTAACTGGTACCTGGGTACCATGGCTCCCCCCATCCATTTCCTGCAGCTCCTTTGGTGCTGCAGGCTCTGCTGATGCCCCTTTCCCCATTGCTTTTTGTTCCTGGCCCAAGCCTGGCTTGAGTATCCCAAACATCCCAGGCTGCAGCAAAGCTCTACTCTGCAAACCCAGCAGTGATGCAGGGAAGCATCCCCATCCGTGATGGCAGCTCAGGGTGAGTACAGCTCTAGGACTGCCAAAGCATTGGCCCATCAGGAGCCCCCCCCTGCTCAGCATGAGCATGTGTCCAAAGCCACCTGTCCCCTGTACAAGGAGAAGCAGAGCAGGTAAGGCCAATGCTTGCTCCCTCACTTCAGCTTTGCTCCCAGCTACAAGGGACGGGGTTTTCCCATTTTGCAACGCTCAGTGTGCAGCTGACTCTGTAAAAGGTGGGTTGGCAGTTGGTCCTACAAGTTGGGTAAAGGCAGATAGACAGGCTGGAGAGCGAAAGCGCTATGCACACTGGCCACCCTGCCTCGTAAAAAGCCCATGCCCACCAGTCACAGGGAGGGTGGCATGAAGAAAGCACCAAGCACACACACACACAGGGGTCTGGGTTGAGGCTGCTGAGCCCCTGCTGCCCCCTCAATCAGCTGCTCGGGAGTCTGGTGAGTAACAGTGGCTCTAAGGACCACGCAGTTGGAAATGCAGCGGGGCAGAGCCAGGATGAGTCCCTTGCCCAGGCATTCCATGTCTGCAGGGATGCATGGGATCCCTGGCTGTACATGAAGCCCATATGGGTGTGGGTGTGTCTCTCCTGTCCACACACATGTGTTTTGCTTTATGTGCATGTTGGTGTCACCACAGGGCCAGGCACGCGTGTGTGCACATGCCTAAGCCAGGGACATGGCAGCTCCTCAGAGGGATTTGCTGAGGATCTCCCTGTTGCAGGCTGTTTCGTTCCTGGTGAGTAATAATCTCTTCACCCAGAGCTGGGCACACGTAGAGTTAATGCTGAGTGCACATGTTTATGATAAAACAGTTGATTTATCAGAACTGTCACCCACTAATCGCTGGGGGAATTGGAGCACTCACACTTCCCACAGAGCTGCAGTGCTAATGCCATGCTCCTAATGCAGATTTGCAATGCAGCGCCACGCCAAGAAAACCCTGGGATTTACAGGGGCAGGCATGAACTACAGAGAAACAGCACAAACCTGCACATCTGGCCAGCTGCGCCGGCCCACCACCCCCCAGGGAGGAAGGTGGTTCCCATGAGGAGGGGAGGAGAAAAGCAAGGAGTTCCCACAGGCAGAGGTCACAAGATTCCTAAGACAGGGCAGTAGCTACTGCAAAGTTGTCTGGGATAAGGATCTTGAGAGCAAAAAGGTCTCTAAGTGGCTTTGGGTGAAAATGTGATCCTCCCCATCAAGCAGTGGCCACCCTGTTGCTGCTCCAGTGGTGATGGAGACAGCTGGGCACTTGGGAAGACATCACTTCATCCCAAGGGGTCATGGCCTGCACGCCTTGTAAGGAGCAGCACACTCCCTCCAATGTGGCTGGAACCTGCATAGAGACCAAACCAGAGTGATGTTGAGATCCCCACATCCATCCCTTCCTGGCCTGCGGTGGTTGAAGGAGGTCTCCTTACTTCTCCTGCCATGAGGCATCTTGCTAGATTCAGCCCACTGATGCTCCCCAGTTCACAGTGGCAGTCCCAGGGTGAGGCACAGGGTGAGGGTCCCCTGTTCAGAGCAATACCTCTATAAACAATGGCACACATGTTCTTGCAGCCTCCCACATCGTGGTGGGACTCACCACTACCACAAATGACCCACCACCCATCAAGCAGTGGGATGCAGCGACTTGTACAACGAACTTCCAAACACAGCAGCACACCTGGGGAAGGAAACTTTACATGACATTTGTGGTGGGAGTTATCCTTTGTGTAATTCCATGGGCAGAGGCAGATCCCATGGGTATCACAGAACAGCATCTGTTTCTCCTACAAGCCATCACCTCTGGTTACCAGCAGATAGTTGCACAAATCCGCTTTTGCCAGTGTAGGAGTGGAGGGAAGCTGCCTGACCTCTACCTAAGGCAGATTGCTTGTACCTGAGCGTCTATGATGTCAAAATCAGAGGGGAAAAATAAATCTTTGCTAAGAAAACCCTCAAGTACATCCAAAGTTCCTCCTGCTAAATCAATATTGGCAATGCCTGCTGCTCCCCACCTGGGATGGCAAGAGAGAAAATCAGCATAGGGTCTGATTTTCCTCTAATATTGCTTTGGATGTCATCTGTTCCACAAAACAAACATTTCATAATTTGAGGCTTCTGGGAGCTCTTCGCTTATATCGTGACCAAAACGCCTGCTGGAAAGGGCATTTGGTATTTGCTTTGCCAGGCTAACACTTATTTCTTGAGTTATTTCACTGCTTTTTCAGGCCTTTCAAAGGTACAAGGCTTTGTTTTCTCACCATCTTTGACTTGTGTTTCAGTTGCCAACGAGTGCTCTTGCACCAGGCTGTCCATGCACCTACCTGATGCCTCCAACCTGGGCAAAACACAGGGGCTGGAACCTTCTGCTGAGAAAATGCTTTTCCTTGGGCTGAGCTGCTCTTGCCAGAGCTCAGCAACTCATCTCATCTCATCTCAATAGCTGCATCAGCCTCCTGTTCCCAGCTTGGTGTTTGTGTAGAGACCTGGCCAAAGAGTAATTCCTGATCAAACGTTTTCTTACACAGTTACTCGTGCAATTCTGCTGGTTTTGGTGCTGGTGTCTCGCTGCATTTTGGGGTGAGCCCACTGATCTGCTCGGTCTGCTTTATGGGGACTTCAAACCACACTTTCAGGTGCCACTGGAAGGACCCCAGGCCAAAATCTGTTCCCAGATGATTTCTTTTTCACAGAATCATAGAATGACTATGTTGCAAAAGACTTTTAAGATCAGGTGCAGCCTCACCAATGCCAAATACAGGGGTACAATCACCTCCCTAGGCTTACTGGCCACTTTTCCTCCTCAAGCATCTCCACTCTCAGCATAAGGACCTCTGAAAATGGCAGGGGGGGTATAATCTGGAATTTGACAGACTGTTTACAATTAGTCAGTCTTTGAGTGACAGTGTAGAGACACATGGTCATGGGAATATACTTTGTGAGATCTTGTCTAGACTACAAGAGGATTAATGGCAGGGGGAGATTTTCTTTGTCTTACTGATTTTTGGACAACTCTGGTCAAGTGCAGTAAGCCTGGATAATTGCTGCACACAGCTCTTCCCCTGCTCCTAATAACAGCAGTAATGCCAGCAATTTCTATAAACAAACAAGGTGATGGTGACTGGTTCTGCTTCTTCTGACGATGCTGTGTCCACAGGAGGGAGGTGGGGTGCTACATCGATACCTTCCCCATGTGCTGATGGCGGCTGCTTCTTGCTCCTGTCCAACACAGACACAGCAAACTCGTGTGGACAAACACACACACGTGTTTCTTTGCTGCTGGTGACCAGAGGGCTTGGAATAAGCTGTCTTCCCAACGTGGCTTTTTGTTTGAGGCTTCCTGCTCACAGGCTTTGAGGTACAGAAAGGCGAGTATAAATGATTAACGGAAGTTTTAATAAATCCTGATGGGGTCTTTTAGACTGATAGATCACCAGAGGTTGTTTATTACGATGTCTTGTAACTCATATAACGTGCTTTATTACCGTGCTTACAGTTACGTATAAAATGTCTGCACACGCTTCGCCACAGGCTAAATCTTCAGGGACTCACTGGGAGGTGAAACCAAAAGTTTCGCCCTTAATTTTGGGAATATAAGGTCACCTGTCCATCTGCCTGACTGTTGGTCTCAGCACTGACCCTCGGTGTATCGTTCCTGTGCTGCTCCACACAGCCCCGTGGGCAACACCGCGCCCTCGCCGTGGGGCTGACATCAGTCCATTTTGTCGGTGGTGCAAGAGGAGCATCGAAAAGAGCATCCCACCATCCACTGAGCAGGAAAGTGGCATTTTTTTTTGACAGAGGACATCCTGGTCCATGTTGCTGCGCTGCACTCAGACCCCTGCTACCCCTAGCCACAGGCAAGGGAGCAACACCCCCCTCCCAGGGTCAGGTCGGCTCTGGGTGCTGAGCATCCCACCAAATTTTACACTGAGGTGAGAGGTATATTTTCCTTTTTAGTGTGACTAATGTCAGCGTTTGGCAAAAATAGCAGCAGCGCCATCCTGGCTCCCCAGCCCGACGTCTGGAGGCAGCTACACACGTTGTGCTCAGACCATATCTCGCAGAGAAAGGGAATTGTACGGTGGGACTAAGACATGAATTTAACTTCTATTTTTTATGCTGTGGCTCCAGCAAGAGACTGCAGCTAAAAAGCAACCAAGGCAATTAATTACCAGTGTCTGTCGCCTGGTGCAGGACCAGAACGAGAGAGAAAACAAGGCAGAGAGCACTGCATTCCCCACAGATAGGGAAAAAAATGGACTGATGTATACTTCTGCTGACACGCTCCAGCATCAGAGAGTCTTTGTTCACTTGGGCTTAAGAGACAGCTAAGGCTTGGCTAGACAATAAAAGGAAAAGGAAGAAGTTTTATAAAGGCTCTGCATGCCACTTGTCTCGTGGGCTCCCTGGGGTACCAATGCTGGTGCCTCCCAGGGAATGAGGGCTCTGGTGCTGGGAGCATCCTTGCAATGCTGGGGTAATGCCACCCATCCCAGGTCACAGTGGCCACACTCCTTGCTGAGTAAGGGTTAGGTGACTGTAACCTCCGATCAGTGCCGCTGTCTGGAAGGATTTGGGGAAAAAACACCCCATCAAAACCTTTAAAACATGAAGCCAGAACCTCCAGGTATGATGAGAGGAGACGTTTTCTCATCTTGAAAATTTGTTTCATAAGCTTTGCAGGCTCCTGCACCAAAGCACTGAGCATTTGTATAAATTTTGCATCTTCTTCTGGCTTTTCCCCAGTGAGACAGCACTGTAAGTCATGCAGCTCCTTCAGGAGCAGCTCACACCTCTCGTGGCCTGTGAACTTAGCAGAGGTTAGAGCAGACATCGTGAGCCTGCGAGCCCAGATGCTGAAAGCACTCACTGGCAGCACGTTGAAGGACGTGTTTTCCCTGAGTTTATCCACTGCATTCTCTTTGGAACAGAAAGTCTGGTCGAGTTTTTAAATAATACCAATTTTGTATGCATTTGACTATTTCTGCCCTGTATGAGCCGATATAAACTATCTCATTTATCAATTAGCATTTATAAAGTCCTTATCACCATGGAATCAAAACACTGTAAACGGATTAAAAAATAAGCAGGCTGCCTGGGGGAGTGGGTAACTTCATCTCCTCTGAGTTTTGTGAAGCAGTGTGATCTCATCGGGGTGACAGGGACACGCACAATTTTCAGACACTTCACGATATTTGAGAAAGGAGTCATCGAAAATAATTAGCGTAATTATTCCGGAATTAGGCGGCTCTTTATTCTGGAGCTGAATGTTCATGTGAGGAGCTATTCTGGAAGAGCTATTCTGGAAGAGCTTCATTCTCCAGTAGCTCTGCTTACTAGCTTACACTAAATAACTTTAACGGCCTCACCTACATATCAGTTCACCATCGTGGAGCCATTCATGTTAACACAAAGTGCCTGTAAAAGGGATGATAACGCTGGATGCTGATGTTTCCAGCCCCTTTGAAGTGGAGTAACCAACTGCGGCAAAGTGAAGGTAATGGTCCTGCTGTCCTCAGGAGGAGCAGGAGATGTCCCCAGGCATTCAGTAACTTTGCATTAAGGTGAGCCACTTGCTCCAAAGCTGACCAACCATGAGCTGCATCAGCATTTCAATGGCAGGAAGGAGAAGCGGGCACCAGGAAGACTTGCTTCCAGGATTAGGGAATGAAACCAGTGAGATGTGTTTTAACCCGAGGTGTGAGTACATCACATTTGAGATCTGTCTTAACCCAATGGTGTGAGTGCACCAACACCATTTTAGGGTTGCAGCTCAAGGAGCAACATTTGGGCGCTGTTTTCCCCATCTTCTCCCCTGTCACCTCTCCTGGTGCATCCCACTTTAGCAGGAGAAGTGGGACTGCCATGCTGTGACACCAGGCTGTCACACGTGCCAGTTGCTCCTTGGCCCTTGGCAAGGAGCAAGCAGTGGCAGGGCTCCTGGAGCTGCGGGAGATGTCATGGGCTGAGCAGCAAGCAGCCGTCCTCACTGATGGAAAAGTGTATTTCTGGGAGCAGTCCAGATGCTCATCACCTGCAGCATCTGGGCTGTGGCCACCAGTGTTATCTGGCGTTAGATTAACAATCTAGCAGAGTAAACAAAGCACCGACAGGACTGTGTTGGATGCTCCTCTCCTCCCTCGTGCAAGAGTAGTAATTCTGATTAATTTTTCCCCTACTGCTCAGGGTCAATCAGAGACCAAGAACTGTACAGCTGAACTCTGCCCTGGTCAAGTGACCCCCCGCAGCAGGACGCTCCTTTTCTGTGCTAACAAAGTGCCACACAATGTCACCTCGAACTGTCAACAGAAGCAAAAGCATTATGAGAATATATACAGGGCAGATTATTATTCTAGGGATGTGTTAAAATAAGAATATTCATGAGAAATCATTTGTTTATCCAAGTAGCCTTGAGCATTCATCAGTGAGGGAATGGACTCCTAGTAGCCAGGAGTCAATATTTGCCCGCTATTAGCAGAGTGGAAGCGGTCATTTTGGGCGGCAAAATAGTCATTGTGCTTTGATTTCAGAGAAATCTGTGCAGTTCCCTGCTGCGGCGTAAAAACAAGACCCAACCTTTGTAAACACTGAAAGTCACATCAAGGACAGAGGGCCCAGGAGCTAAGAGGCTATTCTCATTGTGTTTACACACTGAGCATTTTCATGCTAAATTGGCTTTGGGATGCAGGTGCCAAGTGAAAATCACCGTGGCCACGTGATGCTAATTGCTTACGCAGGGTAGAAAGCGATGCTGGTTTCAATTTGCTCTAAGGAGTGGCAACCGAGTGCTGGGCCAGGTGCTGTGTCCACACCAGAGTGCTCTTCAACCTCCCAGGTATCTCACAGGCTTCTTCACTTGCCTGTCCTTGCCTGCTAGGTTTGCCGTGCTCCATGTCCCCTGTCCCACCCTAGGTGGTGGCTGAACACCCTCTGTTTGGGCTCTCTCCTTGGATACTCACAAGCTCTCCGGGCATTACTTCTCCCCTCTTTACAGCAGGCTTGCATCAGGTCTCTCGGCACAACGACTTTCTCTCAGATGCTCACCCCAGGATTAACGTTTTCCACCTTGCATCACACATCACCAGACCCCGTCGCTCATCACCCGAAGCAACGGCAAGGCCCCAGCAGAGCCAGGTTCCTCAGAGCAGTTTTTCTTGCCTGGAAAGCATCAGCAGCTATGGCCAGACCCCTGCAGCTGAGGGGATGTGCTCACGCCACCTCCGAGAGAGCTGCTGTGCAGGGGCAGGGAGAGGAGCACAGCAGTGATGAGCAGGTCACAGGCAAACAGCTGTAAAGGGGCTGTACCGCAGCTGCCGAGCATCCGAGCCAGGTGGCAAGAGCACAGAGGGGCACCAGGAAATAGCTGAGAGTGCTGCAAAATCCAGTACTCCTGACAGGAAGCCTCTCCAGCTGCCAGCACTGCTGCCTCCTCCCCGCATCCACACTGTATCCCCCGCTCCTTGCATCCACTCCCCTTTCTTCCAGGCACCTGGTCCACCCCAGTCAGGCTGCTGACTGTGCCCCTTCATCCTGCACCCCCTCCATCTTCAGCTGGTGGACCTTGCAGAGCAGCACAGCACATCATCAGCCAGCTGCCCCCCTCCTCCTCCTGCAGCTTCGGGCTCGCGTTTCACATTTTCTGGGTCTGTACTTCATGCCCAAGCAGGGCTTTGCTCTGGGGAAACTGCTGCGTTAGAAAGCACCACCAGAGAAGGGGCTGCAAGTCAGCCTTTGGAGGAGGAGGAGAGGAGGAGGAAGCGCACAGAACGCCTTTAGTGTGCCTCCCTCTTAATGCACGCTGACAATTTGTATCTAGGTGAAAGATGGAACAAAACTGTGCTAATACTTCCTTATTTTTGTGAACGCCTCGTCTTTGCTTAACCCTCAGGTCACCCAGCTCCTCTTTGAGCTACCTCCCAATCCTTCTGCTTCCCCTGCCCGCAGAGAGAAGGCAAGAAAACAGGGTCCTGCTGCAGAGCACCTCTACCCACAGCAGGATGCAGCCCACCCCACCTCCCCTGCTGCGTGGCAGCTGCCACAGCAGCAATACTTGGGTGCACAGCACTGCACCCACGGGTGCTCCCTGGGTGCCAAGGCGTTCAGGACCTGGAGCAGCAGAGCAGTTAGGCTGGGCTGCCTGGTGGGGAGCGCAGATGGAGCCACGGGCTGCCTCAAACCATGCTGCTGTAACACCAGCCAGCCATGAAGGCAGAGATGTGGAGACGCAGCGTGAAGCACACGCGGAGTGACAAAGAGTCACATCAAGTCGCGGAAGGGCAGGGCAGGGGGTGCACGCCCCTGCTTCCTGCTGGGGAAGGTCTGCATGCAGAGCCTGCTGAGCATCAAGGGGGCTATTTTGAAGCAAATCGTTGTCATTTACCAATTAACACAAATGCGCTGCTGTGCCGGGCTGCAAAGCAGCAAAGAAAGGGGTTGCCTGAGTCCAAAACCCGTGGCAGCTCCTGCCTGGTATGCACAAGGCAGTGGCAGTGCATCCTTCCCCTCAGCCCAGAAGCAGCAAATTCACACATCTGTGACGTTTCACCACCATAGCCGGCCTTAGAGACAGCACTGCTGCAGTGACAGCGTGGCAATCCGTGTCTGGCAACAAATCCTGGGAAAACAGGAAAAAAAACCCCCCACAATCCAGCTCCGTACTTGTCCGCTGTGCCCCTGTAACCACAGCTTACATTGACACAAATCCTTTGCAAAAGGTGACCCAGCACTAGCCACCCGGCTGAGACAGCTCTGTGCAGCAAAGCACAGCTCCAGCAGATTGATGGAGAAACTATTAGAGGCACAAAGACCTGCTCAGTCACACTGAGAGCTACAGGTAATATTTTTTCCTCCCCTCTCACGTTCCTGATGGTTTTCATGCTGTTTCTGAGTTCCCACTGTGGAGGCTGTGTTCCAGCCAGCTCTCATTTTCTTCCTCTCTGTCCTGTCACTGGAGAGCCAGTGCTGTCAGAGGAGGTATGCGCATGGCTGGAGGATGGAAAGAGCCTGGTTCAGGCTCAGTTTGCTGGTTCTTACTCTCCAGGCCGGCTGCAGCTCCCAGTACCACGAGGCAGCATCTCTTTCCTCAGCAGTTTTCTCTCTCTGACTGGGCTGGAGGCTTCAGTTCTGTCTCGTCTGCCACAATTATTCTGGCAGACCCAATTCATCTCCAGTGCCTGCAGTTCTGGCTCCTTGGGGAGCAGCATCAGGGATAGCCAGTGACAAAGAGCATCCTTAAGGCAAGGTATGGTTTTGATCAAAAAAATAAAGTAGCACTTAGGGGAAAAAAATACCCAAACAAAACACCCTTCCACCCCCCTGAAACTTAAACCACAGCACTCTACACATGTGCTGCTCTCCTTCCTCAGCCACTGCTCGAGCTGGTGTGTCTGAGGCACCACACCCACATGGTTAGGGTCCCTCTGGCAGCCAAGGTGGGTGTGATGGGTGCAGGGCCAGGGGAGGGAGCCTGCTCTGCAAGCAGGGGAGATGCACCCAGTGCCAATGTCCTCACCAGCCCCGGGAGAAACACTGAGAGGGTGGCACCAGCTGATACCGAGAGGAAAGTCTGCATCATGAAGGATGAAGCCACAAGCCAGCCTCCCTTCTGACAACAGCTCCCTCCCTGGCAATGAGGGGGGCAGGCACAGGCACCCAGCATCCACAGGTTTGGAAGCTGGTTCCAGGCATCTCCTACCCCAATGGAAAGCAAGGCCGCCTTCTGATGGGCTGAACATAGCTACTTTGCTGTGTATGGAGAAAAGCATGCACGAATCCACCACACTCTTCCTCGGCAGCAAGCCCAAGGGCCAAACACACACTGAAGCCAACAGAAGCTGCATTTACTTTGCAAGCCCTGGGTTAGGCCCTGGGGCTTACACCTTTTAATGCTTGAGAAACTCTGTCCTTTGCAGGGTCAGTAGTTCCCTTGCTAGAGTTTCGCCCCGTGGTTCCTCTGAGCCTCCGTGTTACCTCCTGCCTCTCCATCCCAGGTTGTTAAGAAGCTCTCTGGACCCAGCTGAAAGATAATAATTGAATAATATGCAACATTACACTCTTAGGTTTCATTCATTTTCACACTTACAGGATCTGTAAAATCTAAAATGAGGTATCATCTTCAAACTGTCATCCTTCCCAGCAACAACAAATTTAAACAAAAAGGTAGGATATTTCAAATCAAAACCTGTGAATTACCTCAAACAATCTTGCGCAGGATTTTATTCACATTTCAGGGTACAGCTCCCACAGTAAATTAATAAGACATAAGCGTGCAATATTTTCAATAAGCTGATATGGAAGCATTTTTCATTTCAATTAGGAAGAACAGTGCAATTAGACTCCTCCATCTCAGCTGGAAAGGAAACGCGGTGAAGATCTTACCAGTACTCATGAGTGCTCACATCTTTGGGATCTTCTGCCTGGTTAGCCCTTAAGAAAACTGGTTGCCAGTGGGAGATGCTGGCACCAGGGAAAGGGTTTGTTAACGTGTCCTGCCAACCACTCCCTCTGCCCCTCAAGGATAAGGGAACCAGACCTGTCTCAGCAATGTTCTTCATCCTTTCCCAGTTTGCTGAGTTTCCTCCTTACAGGTGTGGTCCGTGCCCGAGGAAGGTGGAGGAGCTGCTCTGAGAGGACAGAGCACAATCTCTGCCTTAAGGACCAGAGTCCCCTCCAAAAGTTTAGGTGAGCATGCCTGCTCCAGGACCAGGACAATTCCTGGCATCCACGTGTCAATAGCTAACCAGTGGTGCAGTACCTTCAAGGACAAAAATCAAGGTCAAGAAAATGTTGAGGGTCAGGGTTTATTTTCTTTTAAACATTGTTATCCTCATGCCTTGCTTGAGGACCTGTCCTGATGTCCCCTTTGGTTCTCATGTCCTTCTCTCCTGTTGCAGCTCAACCCCAGATCAGCTCTGGGTCTGGATTTGGAGAGCAGGAGGGACACTGACTGCCCTGTCCCCATTTCCTCTCCAGTTATTCAGTGTACACAAGGTCCCCCAGGCACACACACCATCAGAAACAGAATATGGGATAGTAAGAGCACAGGGAGGAATCAGACACAGGTTTCTGTAAAACAGGGTGACCATGGGCACAAAATGAAGAGTGGGTAAGAGCTGCTTTCCCACCCAAGGGGAGCAGACACCTGGCTACAGACAGACCTGCAGACAAGAAAGCCTTCCAACTCTGTTGTTGTTGTTCGCTAAAATGTCATAGTCTATCTTTACCTGTAGTGCAACTGAATCTTGTACAACACTTCCAAGCTGGATCCTTTGAACTTTGCTAATCTCAAGCAGCATTTTGCTCAAGAGAACTTGGACTTCTCTCAGCTTTTAGCTCAGCCAGTTTTGTAGTGGGTTTGGCCATAAATGGTGTAGCAACAAGCTTACAGAATCTGAAAAATCACAATTATCAAAAAAATCCCTTCTTGAGTTCAGGAAGTTTAGTGCCTGGCAGTCAGAGTTCACAAATTTAACATGAAATAAAGCAAAGCTTTTGATTTAGGAAGCTGGGCTAAGCTAGTCTCAAGGTTTATGTTGTGAAAGTTGGCAGAGGAGAAGCTGCACGTGCAAGTCCTGGCCTTGCACAAAGGTGCTGGGAGAGCAAGGAAAAAAATAACCATGATGTATAA
Source organism: Porphyrio hochstetteri (assembly GCA_020800305.1). Lineage (NCBI taxonomy): Eukaryota > Metazoa > Chordata > Aves > Gruiformes > Rallidae > Porphyrio > Porphyrio hochstetteri. Next base: position 14,633,460 of record CM036919.1, read on the forward strand.
TGTATCAAGCAGGGAATTCTTTATTAAAAATGAAACCAGCAGAAAAAGCCAACCTCTGCATAGCTGTGGGCTCTGAGGCCTGTGGCTCCTGCCATCCCATCCACGTTTGCTTGGCCAGGGAAGTCACCTGGCCCTTGGTGCTGCAGGGGAGCCCAGCATCATGGAGCATGGGATGCTCAGCCAGGGCATGTCAGCACAAAGATAGCTTAGTGTCAGGGGTCTGTAGCAATAGTTATCCTGAGGATAGAGGATTCGGGATCTGGGACAGGGGATTCAGGAGCTGAGGGGCTAGTTTCATCCCAATCAAGACAAGCCACAGCAAGTGGCACTAGAAAAGACAGTGGGGAAAATTCCAGGAGGTGTGGAAGAGCAAGATGAAGTCACAGGAGCGCAGCATCGTCACCTAGAGGGTAAGACAGAAGGTGACAACGGGGAAAAGGCAAATATTTAGACTAAACTTTCCTCTTTGAACAAGACGCAGAGAGACAGAGCTTCTGCACAAACACTGTAAGTCTAAGAAAAAAGACACAATAACCAGAAGCATCAAGGGGAAAGCAATGTGTCCAGGGAGCTGGACTTCCCACCTGCCAACAGCCAGGCTCAGAACACCCTGAATAAAACCCCAAACACTTCCACATGAACAGAGCTCCCAGATCCAGCAGTCTGGGATCTGTTAAATTGGCTGAAAAGCATCTCGGGCACTGGGACAGGGAAAGCTATGGGGGTCAAAACCGACCATGGGCAAACGCATGCCTGCCTCTCCCCTTTGAGCTACGCTAATGAGCAGGCAGACAGCAATGACCTCACTCTGCTTTCCACATTCACCCACAAAGATGCACACGGAAACAGATTAGGCAGTCAGAAGCGTGCCATTTTACAGTCAAATTTGATTCAATCAGGCAAGCCAACAAATTCAAACTAGTTCTTGGGCAAAACACACCAGCCATAATTTCTGCCTCAGATGGCGACCATCGGGAACAGAAATCTGGTTTGCAAACGGCCTCTCCAAGCAGCACTGGTCCAGATACAGTTTCCATTTTCCAGTGCCTAAATACTGCTCTGGCATGCTTTACAGGAGCAGCTCAGCAGCACAGCTAAAGCTTTCTCAAAACATCAAAGAAGCAGAACAGTAAAACCCATCAAAATTTTACTAATCAAAACTACATGTAATTGTCAAGCGAAGGCAGATAACAGAACTCGGGCAATCTCTGTGAACCCGCAGCTTCACTCAGACTTAGCAATTAAGCATCAGCAGCTGCCGTCAGAGTAGCTGTGAAACTGTGGGGTAAAAGTCACAGCTCGCCAGTACCAATTAGCTGCTAATGAACATCAGCAATCCCCCTGGTGAAGGGAGCTTGAGACAAAAAACTAAGACCAAAATACCACCCACGCTTTACACCACCATAAACTGGCCCCTCCGCTGCAGGAGGATGCTCGGTGCTCCTGCCCTGCTGCATCCGGGTGGCTAAGGAGGCATCCAGGGCACGGGAGCCCATCAGATTAAACCCAACCGGAGGAGAAAAGGTTGGGTTTGAAGTGCTGCTTTTCCCAGGTCATTCAGCTGCACAAGGGAGGGAGCCAGCCGATAATAATTTAAGCAGCGCTGCCATTACGTGTGAAATCACAGCCTTGAAGGAAGTCAGTCAATTTAAACCCATTCCTGAAGGGGAATAATTAAACACTCCAAAGATGTGGGAGAATTTTAAGCAGTCAGCAAGGATTTAAGACAACATATCATTCCTACCCAGAATAAAAAAGATAAAATGTAGGCAGGCAAAGCAGACCGTTCGCTGCTGCTGAAGGGAGCCACATCAAGAGAAGCCTCAGTCAATCAAAACGAGCTCACCTTTCCAGACCAAAAAGAGAAGTTTTGAAGGTCAGTGGTTGCACGGTCTAGCTGAACAACAGTGGCATATAGCCTGAGAGATGATGAAAAAGTCTCAGGAACAGGAAAATCTAAGCATGTATCCACAAATGGGTGGAATGTCTCTTTAGGGAAGGGGGCAGAAAGCCCAAAGGCTTCCATGGGAATCTCTGTGTGGGTGATGTAGGTGTCTGGTGGCAGGTCTGACAGATGCAGGGAAACGTGAGAGCAACATAGGACCACCTCCTGCAAGAACACAGATGTAGCAAGAAGCACTCTGCAGAAAAACTGCTAACGGGGAAGCAGTGTAAGAAGTTTTCAGAGTCTCTGAAAACACTTGAGACTACTGGTTTCAGCAGACTACAAAGGGAACATCAGATCCATCCTGGCCTCCCAGATGTGAAAAGCCACAAGGATGCAAAGCAGCAAACATCCTCACTTGTAAGTTTATCCGGATCTTGTGGAAAAGAAGTCTGAGTGCATGAGGGGAGCCACTAGTACCACTTGCCAGGGATCTCTGCAGCACCTCATCCCTCCAATATTCTCCTTAGCCACTTTCAGGGAACTAATCAGCTTGGCTTTAGCATTAACCTGAGGAAAGCTCATGTATGTGGAGCAGGGACATGTTTGCAGGGAGAGGTGATGAGCCACTGGTCCCCAGCAAAAATGAGACTAAAATAGTCAGCACCTTTCTGTGTTTCAAATGATACCTGCGTGCAATATGGATTATAGACAGGTGCCTCTGTGAGCATTATTCGGTGGCAACAGTTCAACTTTAGTGCTACTGTGAAGGATAGATCTGAGACTCCAAAGATAACTAAAACCAGCTCTTAGCACAAGGCACCGTAACCACTCGGATGTTAAAAAAAAAGAATCACAGAAAACAAGGAAATCTGTACGTTTAGGAAATCAAAGCTCTGTGTAAGCTTTTTTCTTTAGAGGTAATTAATACGTTTTGGCATCTCAGTCACGTCTGACACAGCAGATAGTACACAGCACTCCAGGAGCAGTGAAACAATCGCATGGGGTGACCAGAAAGGCAGCTTGCCATGCACTGAGCATTATGCCCCAAACAGGTGTTGACCTAGATAGAAGCAAGGAAATGGCTGGAAATATCAAAGGTTTTGTGTTTAGGGAACTTTTGCTCTTTCTGAATCTCTCAAAGTACTACAGAACTGTTAAAATTGGCAAATAAGTGAGAGTTCTTGGAAAAAGGCATGGAGGAAAGAAATTATATGCCAATCTGCAGATCACTGCAAAAGACAGAAACAAAGACCTTGCAGGAGGATGGGAGGAAGGTGCATGAACTCTTAAGAAAGTCGGTGACTTTTCCTTCAAAGGGGTAAAAGTAACCTATTAGAAGATCACACACACAAAAATACATCAGACGTTTCTTGTTGATGGGGGATGAACAACCAGCAGAAGCCAAAGAAAATATCTCCAGGCATCACCCATTTCACAATGTCTGTGGAAAGAACACAAAGATGAAATAGTATAGAAAAAGAAAAAAAAAAGTAGCATTTTTCCAGGCAGTCTAAGGACAGGGTCCAAGACCCATCAGCATTTACAGATTCTCCAAGAGCTTTGAAGTTTTCTGTCGTATTGCAACATCTTGACCTCACTGATCTCAAGCTCACATTCAAAGGTAGTCAAATCAAAGGCAGTGACAACACTCAATGAGGCTTCGACAGGACTAGCAGCAATTACTTGAATCACAGGGTTCAGTGATCAAGCCTGCCCAAAGCTCAGCTCGGCTTAGCCCCTGAAGCAACAAGGAATGGATTTACTCAGAGGAGAGCTAAAGAAATCCCTTCACACCTACCACACCTCCTGGTGCACAGCAGGGGTTTTCCCCATGGAAGGCAAGGCATGCGTAGCTGCACAGGGCCCTTCATCCACCCAGCAACCGCTTCCAAGCCCTGCCACTGCTTTGATGCTTCCCTAACAGAAGCTTCATTCCTTCACAGCAGCTCCTGCTTTGCAAACAGCTTGGCCAGGTCAGCAGCTGACGATACAACAAACGCAGCACAAGGGCTCCTGGTACCAGCTAAAAGCACTGCAGCTACAGGACACAGACAGCTGGTGACACGAACACACTCCACCAGTCCAAATCCATTCAAGAGCTTTTGATGGCTTGACAAAAATGTACCGACAGGTTACAGGCTGGTCCAGTCTCCTCCAACTGAGGCCTCCATGCTAGACACAGACACCAGAAAGCCAGCAGAAAACCCTGCTGCTGGCGTGAGGCCTGTGCTACGTCTGCTGGCTCCTTCATCTGGCCCAGCCGAAATTTGCACCCCGAGGTGTCCCAGCAATGCAGAGATTCGCTCCGACTTGATGACAAAGGATGGTCAGAGACTGATGAAAAGAGCATTGCTTTAAGCTCAGTGCCAGTACAAGGCATAACCTCTGGATGAGCCCAGCACACAAGTGCTACAGGGCTCACCAGCGCCTCGGGGGACTGTCCCTTCCCTTGCAAGGGCCATACCCAGCAGCCTGGAGTGCTTTATTTCTGCAAACACTAGGGCAAAAAATTACAAGTCCTGTTGGCAGCACCCATGGTTGCTATTTCCATGGATTCCAGTCCAATTTCTGTTACTGTCTCCCACTCCAGCACAATCCAAATGCTTGTGGAAGTGGGTTAATTTCTTAATTTAAAAATCATTAGTGAGAGAAATTGCACTGCGCAGCTGTCTCAGGCCTTTACTAAAATGTCTCTACCAGCTGAGGATTTGTGATTCAAGATGACCAGCTTTGTTCTCATGTATTTGACACCAACAGCAATAGTCATTTTGGGTCAATTAAATGTTTTCTTCTTTGTTTATCATTATAAATCTTTATAATATATCTGGCAGCATTAGTCTGTCTGAATAGGAGGACACAGCATCCATAATGTATGTGAACTTGCAAATCACAAACAAGTGGATAAATACCAAAAGGCCTCACTTTCCCATCTGAATTCTTCATCTCCCCAGTTATTTGCTCACCCATGTAAGGGCCTCTCCAGCAGCATGAGGCGCAAGGTTTGCCTTCATATAATGATTTCAAAAACAGTTTTTAATTGCTTCTTTGTGCCCCTGAGAAGTCAGCTCCATCAGCACAAAATTATTAGGTGTGATTACACAGCAAAAGCAAACACCGTTGCTGCATGTGCTGGCGTGCCCATCCTCGCTCCACCAGACTGGCACAGGCAAAAGGAGCATGGACTTCAGCTTCTGCTAGAAAGCAGCACTCATAAGTGCAATTCCTCAGGAGCTTTTACTCTGCTTGTTAGCAGGAGCTAATACCCATGTTAATGCTATTGTTACTGTGCCCTAGAGCCAGCATGGTTACAGCAGCAGACACTGCAATCACTCCTTCATTTGGTTGTGTAGGCATGTCTGCTGTTTCAGTTAATAACCTCAGACTTGGCCTTAATTCAACATAGCCAGGTTGATCAAGCTTTTGACGCCGTCTCCCTCAGCATTCTCATTTGGAAGCTGAGGAAGTACAGGCTGGATGAAAGGACTATTAGATGGCTTGAAAATTGGCTGGGCCGCTAGGCTCAAAGCATGGTAATCAATGGCTCAACATCTGGTTGGCAGCCAGTAATAAGCAAAGTGCCTCAGGGGTCAATACTGGGGCTGATATTGTTCAATATCTTCATCAGCTACCTGGGCGATGAGACAGAGCGCACCCTCAGCAAATTTGTGGACAGTACTAAATTAGAGAGGATGATTGACACAGCAAACAGTAGAGTTCCAATCCAGAGGGACCTTGAGAAACTTGAGGATGGGGCCAACAGAAACTCCATGGAGTTCAACAAGAAGTGCAAAATTATGCATGTGGGTCGTCATCGTGCCTGGCATCAGTCCAGGCTGGGAACTGACGAGCTGCCAGGGTGAACAAGCCTCCAGCACACTCTCACTCTGAATAATGCAAAACTCATCCTGGGCTGCACTGTGATGAACAAGGTCAGTAGACTGCAAGAAGTTACCACCCCCTCTACCCAGTGTTGGGGGTGGGGCACGTGCAATTTTGGGCCCCCAAGTTTAAGAGTGACATGGGAAAAGCGGAGATGAGCCAACAGAAGATGTTTGGGGTTTGTGGCTTATGGGCTGTGAGAAAAGGCTGGGGAGAGAGCCAGCCTAGTCTGGCCAAGAGTAGGCTCAGGGATGATCCAATTGTAGTCTTCACTTACCTGAAGAACAGGCAGGAAGATGGAGGCACTTTTTCTCAGACATGGCAGGTGATATTACAATGGCCATGCACAGCAGATTTGGAGGCTCAGGCTGGACCTTAGACAAGTCCAGTCCTCAGGAAGGTGGTAGGCTCCAGACCAGGCTTCTCAGAGAAGCAGTGAGAATTCCCTCCAGAGGTTTCTAAGACTTGGCTGGACAACACCATGACCTGGTCTGGCATGAACAGCAGTCCTGCTTCAAGCAGTCATCTTGACCAGAGAATTTCAGAGACTCCTCACCAACACCTCCACAACTATCAGTTAAAGTCTAAGCTTCTCAGTTTTTTCAAAAAGATAGCATATAGTCAGAAGTGTTGAGAAGATGATGCTCATGATCCAATTCACTGTAAAACCTGAGCCCTACAACCCCCTACCTCATCACAAGAGCAGCTGGTTGCAGAAGAGTGGCAGACATCTTAGAAAGATGCATTGCTCTCAAATTAGAAGCAAATAAGAGAGTTACCATCCTTCCCAAGCTAAGTTACTCCACTGATTTACTGTGCCAGAAATGTGAATTTTACTTGTAGACTTTTGTTAGCTCCTTATCCAGGCACAGAAATATGGCATCGTTTTATTCTGGGAATAAAGTTTTCTTCCAATATTAGCCCGGGGAGATAATCAGAACACCTATCAGCTTCCTAATCTCATTATAAAACTTTCTTCAAGTACCAACAGTTTCTTTTGTCACAAATCATATGCCCATAGATTCACCAGATTTTACCACCTGCTCACATTTTGAAGTAATTTAACTAAGGGGAAAAAAAGCCTTAGAACTCAGGGCTGATTAAATTCAAGTTATTGCTTACAAAACCTTTACTATTTCCCTGGATTTCCACAGACACAAAGAATTTCTTGGCTGAAATGTAATTCCCCTTCCTTATGGTTACGACACTGGCTACTTGGCCATCAGACCCCCAACTCTTTCATGCCTTCAACATCCCATCTCTGTGTCTTCGTTCTCGTGGCTAAGAGCCACTCATTATACCAGGAGCAGAAAGAGAGGGTGTGGTGGTTTGGCCGTGGCTAGAGGCCAGATGCCCACCAAGACGCTCGCTCACTCCCAGAGGAGAAACAGGCAGAGCCTCCATGGGTTGGGATAAGGACAGTTTAGTGCCAGATACCAAAGTGAACACAGAACAGTAACGGCTAGTTACCCTTACACCCAGTGCTAACACAGAGTACCTTATTGACCCGATGATTACAGAGGCCTGCCCAAGGGTAATAACCAACTGACCCGACATCCCAGCCACATTCCAACTGTCCTAGAGGCAAAAAACCAGCTCCCACCCTTCCCCAACCAGCTGCTTTTAAGGGCAAGTGGTGTCAGGTGGTGTGGAAAACAGCTCTGGCTAACTCAGCTCACCTGGGCTGACTCAGCTCACCTGTCTTGGCTGATTGGGGAGGCTAACCCTGGCCCAGCCAGAACCAGGACAGAGGGGTTGTTTGTCTTCACCACATGGGCATCAAAATTAAAATGTGTTTAGAAAAAAGGAATTCCTTCAACACCCTCCACGGGGGATGCCATGTCAAGAGCAGAATAACCCACCCCATAGCTTTGCAAGACACTACTGGCTCTGCTGTTGCAGGTGCCCAAGCCTGAACCCTTTCCAAAATCTCACCTCACAGCTACCCTGCAGTGATGTTTTGACCTCTGGAAATACACACTGCAAATCAGTGTTCCAACTTTGCACCTTTCTACAAATTACTTCTGTTGAGACAGTGGATGATATTCCAATGATAACCCACTTCTCCCACTCTTTCTTCCACAATAAACCACTGACAGGATCTCCTGATCAGGAGCAATCAAATTATATGTTTGCAAGTAATCATTTAAAAATAATAATATCTTAGAAAAATCTACATCATTGTTACAGAACAATGGGTTTAATTATTGAGAAATGAGGTATTTGCAAGCAATTTCATTCATTGCCTGTGCTGATCCTGGGCCTTGGAAACTCTGAAGGGTAAGTAAACTGGAACAAGCTCTTTGAGGGTAATTTGAGTCCCCCATACGTAAAAAAGCGAACAGAAGAGTTCAATGCATGATTAGGAAAGGCTATCACCAAGGTTCAAGGCTGAGCCTCATTTACAGCCACAAAGACTGAAGAGCTGGGCTAATCTCAGGAGAAGTCAGCGTCCCAGCTTGAGACCTAGGAAAACTCATGTTCCACGGGAGAAAATTTAGGCAGTATGTGCACACAAGCACAGTTCAGTCCAAGGCACTGCTGTTTTAAATGTTTGTCCTTGGAAGAAGATCTAAGCAAGTCCTTTTTTTCAATCATGCTCCAAAACTGGGGGGCAAATCACAACCACATTCCAAGAAGGGCATTGCTGAAAGGTAACAGAAGATTCCCACTGCAGCAACTCATGCTTTGTACTCTTACTTCTGCTGCCCTGCTCCTATGTACATTTATGCTTCATTTAATTATTAGAGCTTAATCTAATCATATCTCCAAAATAAACTGCAGTCAGGCCTTTTCGTACCAGGGAGCTCAGTTCTGTCCAAGTTCTTCCCTCCCTGCTCCTCCTGCAGTGCTTGGCACACAGCCTTTGCAAGTGCACGCTCCCAGCTTTACTGGAGAAATTTTCCAAATTGAGGTCCACAGTCTCTTGCTCTCAGAAGTCCTCCCTTGGAAAGCCTTCGCAAGTCTCCCTACTGAAAGCAATATCATAAGAATGGAAGGACACCTTCCTATCTGTTGCCACCTTTATTTTCTGCCTGGTGCCACTTTCTGATCTCATCATGCCCATGCTCGGGAGAGTCATCAGGCCCTGGGCTCGATGCAAGGCACCTCATTTTGTCAGCCCTGAACTGCTCCAGAGCTGTCTTTGGATCATCTCCACCACAGCAGGATCTCGGACCACATCAAAACCAATTACAGCTTTGACTGACACCTTTGCATAGTCTGCTTGACACTGGGTTGGGATTCACTCGCCTGCCTACAAGGACTTTGGATTCATGGCTCCCTCCTGCTCCTCCATACCTACAGACGATCCACCACATCATTGTGTGAGGACCCTCTTGCTGCAGTGCACCATGCTCAGGCATCACCTACTCTTTCAAAAGTACAGTCAGCTTTCTGATCGTAACCCCCACGTAAGTGTCCTCTAGCCAGCCTTTCTGCCATAAATTGGGATAGTAATGTGCTGTAATCACATAATTCCTGTCAGTAAAAGTAAACAAGAATGGCTGAGTGATTTCCAAGCAACACACTAATGGCTAAAGTAGGAAAAAAAAAAGTCTCCTGGTTCACTTTTCTTTGAATCTTTCTTGAACGAGTCTTTTGCTGTTCATATTTATTGTAGATTTTTTCTTCATTTTTAGGTTTATTTACCCAGAGCTAATGAATAACGCTGTGAACATATGCTATAAACCACCATTAAGATGAAATTTGGAGAAAAGAAAATTACTTTGGTGTGAGAGCTGAGACGATGTATAACTAGTAAATGTCCAGTACAGACATTTGAAGTCTTCTTAGGAGAGGTCTCTTGAGATTTCTTTGCCAAATAAAACGAGGTATTCTGTAGGAATTATCTCTTTGCAAAGTTATTCTCATTTTTCTAACAGTTTGGTGCAGATGCTGCTCAGGCAAAAGAGTCTACTATGGACTTTTTCCACATTTAAGTCTTTGTATCTCATTTTTACTGATTACCACAGCTGTTAGAAGCAGCAAGGTAAGCAGTACTGGCAGATGATACCTTGTATACCAATTTTAATGTGGTTTTCGTCCATCTTTCAATAAACTCTTGCAAGCAAATAAACACATGTGAAAGAAACATTTGGGAAGAATTTAGTACACCACCAGCACAAAACTTGCTGGAAACTTAGGTTTGCAGAGGAGCCACGAATGACTCATTGTCAGAATGAAAGACATCAAGGAGGCTTTTCCAAAGCACATCTGTCTGATATTATTCCATTTTCATTAGTGACCTGGGTGCTGCTCTGTAGGGGATGCTTATTAAACTGGCTGGTAAGAAGGCCAGGAGGAGCTGCATACATATTAGAGGCCAGAATAAGTGTGAAAAGGATTTTTTTTATTAAAATGACACTAGCCAATGGGATAAGTGAAAGGTTCTCTACTGTGCTTGCAGAGGTTACACTAGCTCCTACGCAAATATTGAATAATGGCTGTACAAGTGGGATCTGAAGTCCATTTCAGCAAACATCTGTTGACTTCCAGCAGACCTTGAGAACCATAAAGGAAAAAGGAGATGCAAGAAAAAGGCAGGGAAAGCTAATCAGCTTGAGACAGTCCCTAAGTCTGCCAGCTCTTGAGACAGTCCGTGAAAATGTTCAAATCCAGGGCCAGGCGTTTGAAAGAATACAAAAGAGCATCGAGACAGAGGGACTCAGCGTGGCAAGACACAGCTGGAGCCGCAGAGCCACGCACATTAACTTTGGGTTCGAAGGTGAAGCTGCCATAAACCCTTGGAAAGCACCACGAGGAAGCAGCCAAGCAACAGCAGCACACGTTGCCAAGACAAGCACTAGGACGTGAGGATGGAGTGCTTGCCCTCAGAAGTCAATCATCCTGGCATGTATGCAAGCAGGCACAGCTTCTAGAGGACATCTGAAGGCCCCTGGGGCAGAGATCAGTCTTATGCACATGTAATGTTTTGATAAAAGACCTGGGGGCAGTCTCCAGACACAGCTCCTTTGCCTCTCTTCAGAGCTGCAGCGTGCTTGAACGCACAAAGACCTCTCCTGATCAAACCAGAGGCATTTACTTGTTTTAGGGGGTGAGGTCCAAGTTGCTCTCAGAATGATTCTTAGAAGTTATTCCCCACTTCTGGTGGGGATAAGCAGTGAAATATCTAAGGCTCTGAAAGGACAGGCTGCACTTGCCTGTTGAATTCAGGATGCATTTTGGTATGATCTCAACTATTGATTACTTTCCTCAGTCTAATATCACTGCTCATGATTCTGGAGTCACATCAGTCACGGAACAACAAGCACCTTTTAAACAGAACACTATCTTCTGCCAGTTTAACACTGGATCTGGAAGAGGGGAATCCCTAAGAACCAGGATCTGATTTGAGTTTTCTTGGGATTCCCAGGGACAAAGGGTACAGGAAGCTAAATGTGTTTGACAGATACAGAGAATCTCAAGAGAGGAATATCTTTCTTGGAGTAACTGATGGCTTTCTTATGTCTAAAGGAGATGCCAGACTAGTTTTGCTTAGTGTCAGCACAAGCCCATGAGCAAGAATGCTTTTTGCCATGCTGCTGGTAAAAGAGAAAGATAAAACAGTAAAAGAGAAAGATAAAAGGGATTTTTTTTCTGGTACAAAAAAAGACAGGGAGCTCTTGGAAAGAGTCCAGAGGAGGGCCACAAAGATGATTAAGGGTCTGGAGCATCTCCCCTGTGAGGAAAGGCTGAGTGAGCTGGGGCTGTTCAGCCTGGAGAAAAGAAGACTGAGAGGGGATCTGATCAATGGTTATCAATATCTGAAGTGTGGGACACAGGGGAAAATGGCCAGCCTCTTCTCAGTGTCTGTGGGGACAGGACAAGGGGTGATGGCCTCAAGCTGGAGCACAGGAAGTTCCACACCAATATGTGGAAGAACTTCTTCACAGTGAGGGTGAGGGAGCCCTGGGACAGGCTGCCCAGGGGGGTGTGGAGTCTCCTTCTCCGGAGAAATTCCAGACCTGTCTGGATGCCGACCTGTGCAACCTGTCCTAGGGACCCTGCTTTGGCAAAGGGTTAGACTCGATCTCTGGGGGTCCCTTCCAACCCCTAAAATTCTGTGAATTCTGTGGAAACAACTCAAGTCAGCAAAACTATCTTGCAAGCCCAAATCACAAGCACCCTTAAAGCAAATCATCAGTCCTGAGGTTTAGCCTGTGTGAAGTCCAGTGGCTGACCTTCAGAAGGTCAGATGCAGCATCCTGTAGCTTCTCAGGAAGCTCCACCACAGCCCCTACACTTGCCAGGGCTTCTGAGGCAACAAGATTGAGGTTTTCTCTTCACAGATCATGCTGTTCCACCTCACAAGCCATGTATTTAGTCTGCTTTGTGAGCCTTCTTCCCCAGCACACAGTCTATAATACCTGTTTCCAACCCAGCTCTCCCAGCCCAGGGTGCATGCACTTGCCCAGCCTTGGTGACCCAGCATTTTTCATCCTTCCCTGGACAGCTTGGCTGACCTTTTTCAGAGATTTTTTCCAGGCTAGCTGTGGCTTTGCCTGTAGCTCAAGTCCAACACAGAGACCAAGCGACTGCAAAACCTTCTGTGTTTACATAGATGTCCGTTTTCAAACAGAAAACCCAATTCCAAACATCTCTGAAGTCTCATTTGCTTTATGTCCAGCTATGATGACTATAGTACCAGCTCTTTGTGTTTCAAGCTTTATTTCTGCCAGCATTGTTTACTTGTCTTTTTCCTCAAGCAATACCATAAAAGGCTCTAGTCTCTAGTTTCATTTTCTCCCTTTCATCCTTGCATTAGCTCTGTAAACAGACTCCTTGCTTCCTACTTGAGTAAACTCTTTGTCTAGAAGCCTCAGCTGTCTGGGACCAGCATTTTGTTTTCTCTAGTCATAGCTGCTGCTTTGTTTGTTCATTAATGACACTCTGCTCTTTGCTGTGATCCTACGTCCTTTTCTTCTTTGCTAGCAGGGTCCTAAACTTAACGACTGAGGAGTTTCCTCTGAAGGCTGAGCAGAAGACTCATGCTCTCAGGGTGAACAGCAGACTCATGAAAAGCATCCAGCTCAAGAGGTGCTTGTACCTGGAGAGGCATTCAGGATTGCATAGCTGGCTGCTCAGGCAACACTGAATGGCCAAATGATAAATCATTTCTTCTTTACTTGCAATGATGGCCAGCTCAGCTTCCTCCAAGAGCCACTGTCCCAGGTTGCATTTCTTATGCCACTTCTCTCAGGTCTGCTTAAAATATCTCGCACAGGTCTTGTATGTTCAGTGTTTCTAGCCTCCTGGCATCTAGGCTCAAGGGACACCTCATGTTATGTTAGAGGCAAAGAGCAACAGCAAGAGGGTGGAAAGAACCGAGAGCAGCTCACTCCAGTCTGCAGCTCTTCTGTTTAGTTTTCAGGGAGCCCATCTCGTAACCCCATCCAAATACCTCCCCACTGATCTGTGAGCTCTGTGAACTCAGTATCCACCTCTGAATGTTGGTCTGATCTACTACTGGAGGCTCTCCATTATGGCTATGCAGTTGGGCCATCCCATGGAGATAGACCAACCTCCATCCTGAGACCCCCTCCACAACCACACCAGCTACCTCTGACAGACAGCGTCCCTTCCAGAAGGGCCTTGCTTTTATATATAACCCTTCAACAGCAACTGGTACTCCATCACTCTTACTTTCTGTGACCTACATCTACCTTGGCAGCTCCTCTTGCTTCAGAGGAGTAGATACCCTTTCCTGGGCTCAGTCCTAGAGCTGGGAGCATGGGGACCCACAAGCACGGGCAGAGAGGCATCAGTGCTAAGAGCAGCCAAGACACTGCACTGGGCTCCATGACACCTTCCATTTCACCCATTGCCAGACTGGTGAAGCACTTTTCATTGCACATGTGGCCACAGTGGGCTCCTCATGTGACCTCTCAGGTCTAGAGTCAGCTACATCAAAATATCCTAAAAATCATAAAAAGCCTACATTACTGTTGTCTTCCCTGAAGTTACCAGGCAAAGGAGACCTTCACTTTCGCTTGCTCTCAAATACCACAGGTAAAGAGTATAGGATGTAGATGTGATCTAGCTTTCATGCTTTGAAAGCCAGCCCGATCTCACCAAGTAGTGACCACTGCCAGCTGAATGCAGCCATGGATGCCACTCGTTCCTCAGCTGACAAGATGGTCTATGTAACACACTGAGTCTTCAGACAGCATGGGAATAATTGGCTCCACCAGTCCTCCCAGATCTTGAGCCTCAAGGTCCCTCTGGGGATCCTCCCCTCTAGGGAGGATTTTTGTGCTGTCTGATGGTAGAGTTATCGCTTTCATCAGCCTCATCCCAGCCAAATTCCCATTGCTATGCAACCAACACCTTAAACCTCCTGCTGTGCTGAAAGATAAACATCTGCTAGGTCATTATCAAGGCTTGTAAGTGCTCCACCTGGAACAAGAACATCTAGACTTTCCATGCCACTTCAAGCATCTTTGGAGACTGGTTTTATAATCAACACTGCAGCCTAGTTACCATACCAGGTTGTTACTGAAAAACTCATTGCAATATTTCTTTAAGTCCCATTCCTCCAGGTCTTGCCTCACACTTCTTGGTACCTCAGAAAGGGTCCTCTAACTCCCTGGAGAGTCCTGTTGTCACCTTAAATGAAAGCAATGTTGGCTCATCCTCAGCACAGTTTCTCAGCAGTACCTCACCACAGCAGGATGGGTATCATCACAGCCTATGCTTGAGCTGCTGCACGGATAACTAGCATTTAGACTGAAGTTTGACTACATCAGGAACTATGTTAAATGCTTTATCACCTAGTAAATAAGTTTGCTCTGTAATGTTGCTGCAGTCCTGTTTCATCTTCCTGCTCTTGCACACTAATGGTTTACAGCCAGCTAATGGGAGATGCCCCGTTTGCTCCTTCACAGCCCTTACTTTGAAACACTTGGATGTTTCAGCAGGCTCTGAACAACTCATTAGCATGGCCTTAGTGGAGAAACACTACTCTGGAAATTACAGCCCAGTACTTTATTACAGGGATGTAAGAGCAGCAGCTGAAATGCCCTTAGCATCCCATTTTCCAAAGCCAGGTTAGAGATCAAGCCTGCATGCTCCTGAGGTCAGCACAGTCTAACACATCAGTGTCCTTCAAGTTCAAAGAGATACAAGTTCATCCTTTTTGATACTCCTAGCAGCATCCCTGTAAAAAGGTTTCACAGCCTCTAGAAAGGCCAAAAAGCCACCTCGCCTACTAATTTGCTATGTACTCTATTCTCCAGCCTAGTTTTCCCCAGCAAACACCTCCATACAGCTCCACACACCCAAGCCTACTGCAAAGGCTTCTCCTCCCACCTCCAGGGAACGGCACCTAGTTTTCTGCAGTGACCTCATAGAGGTGACCTTGGATCCCATCTCCCTATACTGTGACCACCCACCAACCTTTCAACAGTAGCTGTGCCTGTTTTGGTAGCTTTCCATTGACAGTACCATCCAAGATTTGAAGGGAGCCACCCAACTCACTGTGTTCACAGAGTTCCCTCCCTCTCTGCATCAAGAAATGCTCTCTTTCCATCTCCTTACCTCATTTTGCTACAGGATCCTCCCACTCCAGGAGGAAAAATACCAATATGATCAAACAACATCTTTCTAGGGCCCTAGAAGACCAACCAGCAACCTTACTGCCTTCTTTCACATCACAGCCTAAGCCCTTCAAGATGCCATCACAGCAGGACAGGCTGCTTTTATCTAGCACACAGGTAACAAAAAACCCTAGCTTATCTCCTACCTCTACGTTCTCCAAAGACTTTCCTGAAACAACTTTCAGCCCCATCTTTTTGCTTGTAGGTTCTTCCTCATCCCCTCCCTTCTACTTCTAGGCTACAAGCCTAAGAGAAGGAGACCCTCCTAACTCACTACTTCCTCCCACCCAAGCTTGGGGTAAAAGACATACCCTTACCAACAACCACCTAGAAGCCCTCTAGTCCACAAAACCAACACCTCTCCCTCAAACAGAAACACCCAATACCCTATTATGTCATCAGCTTTTATGGAGCTCAAACAGCTGCTCATTAGTAGGGCTTGGGCATTATAAGCCTCCCTTCTCCACCCAGCAGGTACCGATTATGGTTTGAGATGGTAAGGTTGCTGTTGGGTGGTTTCCTCCACTGCCCCAAGCCCACCAGGAGCAGGGAAGCTGCTTTGGAGCTTCTACCTTGCTTGCAAAACAAGTGGGAGTTGGTGGCTTTTCTCCTCTTCTCTGAATATGTGCTACTGGAATTTTAAACAGATTATGTAAGTGGCTCTCATTTAATCCATCTGAACTATCCTCTTTTAATCACATATGAGATCAAAGCAGCTGACTGTGAAATGAGCAGGGAGCAGCACAGCCTCTCCCCTGCACAAGCTGACCTGCGGTGGATGAGGAGGGGGCAGGTTGTGGGAACACATGGTCTTTCAGGTTTGTTTTTCTTCTTAAAAAAAAAATGCTAACTAGCATTATGGGCAACATAAGTACTGCTGTCACTTTCCTTGCATTTCTTGTGGCCCTTCCTTTGTGCCTCTGCCAGCCCTGGGATGCAGAAGAACATGCCTGTGCCATGGATGTGGGGGTATGGAAGCTTGTCTGGGAAGTTGCTCTCAAAGAGAAAGCAGCACTCTCTCTCTCTCTCTCTGAGATTTATATAGTTTACCTTTTTCATTTCTTCTCCTGAAGTCTGACATTTAAAAATGTGTAATTGTGTTTATCCCTGGCAAGCTGTGAATGGCTCCCCGGGCTGCCCGTGCCTCCTGCACTGCTGTATAAATTACACTGACAACCCCTTATTACAAAGGGAAAAATAAGTTAATGGAAAAGCAAAGCAGAAATAGATGCATAAAAATCCCAAAGTGCCCAAGTCAGCAGAATTGCCCCCACGTGACAGTCGTTGCTGGTATTTAATTAAACTGAGATCGATCGTGTGGGTGAGTGTGAGCTGGTGTGTGTGCACGTGCAGGGCAGGAACTAGTGCGCTTATACTCTTTATTTTTGATAGTAAGGAATTAATTGATATTACATTGAAGGCTGCCCTGGCAGGGTGATGAGCAGCATGGCTTGGGAAGGCAGGGGGTGTGTGCAGGCTGCCTTGGGCAGCTTCCACATCTCTTGGTTCATTTGAGGGGAGCTTCTCCTGGCTGGTGGGGAGCTGGGATGCCTGGATGTCCCTCTGGAAGAGAGCACGGGTGCTGCAGAAATGCTGGGACCATGGAGGCTGTGTTTCCTCTGTGCAGGTAGGGCTCTGGACTGCGGTGCTGTGGCAAGGCTTGAAATCTGACTGCCCCAAGGCGTGAGCAACAAATCTGCATGGCAGTGCTGAGAAATAGAAATCACACTGCCTCCCCGAGCAGCCCGTGGTGCTTTTGGGAAATGGCACATTTAGACAGAGGCACGGGGAGATGTGTGAAGAGTAAGGAGGGTCAGCCACCCCACATCACTCTTGCAGGATGCTGCCCTGGGTATTGGGACAGAAACGTGGAGCAGCACAAGCTGAGCTGTGGGACCTGGAGGCCAGGACTCAAGGAGCTTCGGAGAGCTCAGGCATCCTGAGGATGCTCTGAAGGAATGGGAACTGCAGCAGCACTCTGGGTCCCAGGGGTGCATGCAGACCATCACTGATTGCAGCCTCCATGATGTGGTCGAGGTGACACAGGCAGTGGCTGGATAGCTGGGGAGCTCTGAAGGACCCTCAAACCCTGCAGAACAGCTGTGGGGGTTGGAATCAGGGAAAGCTGTCAGGCTCTGCCTAAAACTCTAGTTCAGATTATAAGGAAATGCAGTGATCTCAAATGCTGCTGGCTATGGGATTGGAAATTTCCTGTTGCTCGTGGCTGATTTTGGTCTCTCCTGAAGACCAGGGACCTCTGATAAGGTTCTATGTCCCAGTGTTTCCCTGCTTAGTCACACAAAACATAACCCTGGGGTAAATGCCAGCCACCAGTCAATATCTGATCAGGCTGCTGGTGGAAATCAGAAACAGATTTTGAGAAAGGGGTATGTTTCAAGCAAAACAACTGCCCAGAGGTAGAAATGCTTGGTTGGAGATGCTGACCTCTGCCTAGA
Organism: Porphyrio hochstetteri; assembly: GCA_020800305.1. NCBI lineage: Eukaryota > Metazoa > Chordata > Aves > Gruiformes > Rallidae > Porphyrio > Porphyrio hochstetteri. The sequence goes on from CM036919.1 coordinate 14,651,279, forward strand.
GGAGCTGGAAATGTTTCCTCCTGGAATGCTTGTCCAGGAGCTGCCACCGCTGAGTCCCCACCTCTCACTCCTCTGACCCTGATAGTGCCCCCATCACTCACATGGGCAGTTGTCCTTGGCCTTTGGCCAAAATGTTGTGTAAAGCATTAAGTGAAGATGTACAGACTTTAGCGTGGGCTCCGCAGCCAGATCGATTCAAATCCAACCATCCTGGGAGCAGAGCAAAGAAGTTAACAGCTGCTGGAAATTGCACATGGCTTCTTTCATTTCCACACATTTTTCCTTCCCTAATTGGAGCAAGAAGAGTGGTTGGGTAGGAGCTGTGAGAGGCTGGGGAGCTGGACATGAGCTTTCTGTGACCCATTCTTGCGGGAGGGAGGAAGAAAGGGATGGATGGCTTGCTCCCTGGGGTACCAGTTGCACCACTCTGCTCTTACTGGGTCTAGAGTAAGGAGAAGAAATCTCCTATCTCATTGCACCCCCACATGTCATGTGGACCACGTGGGATAAGGTTAAAAAAAAAAGTGCTGGTCTCTGCTCCCCAGCCCTTTCTCTGGCCATGTGCTCCTGGTGTAGTGCTGCTGCTCTAATTTTTTTCATACCTCTCCCTCTGCAGCAGCATCCAGGTTTGACTCCTGTAAATATTAACCAAGAATTCAATGCACAGGAAATAAAAACCCCCAAACAATGCAAGAGGAATAATCTCTATTTTTGTTGAGTTTTAAGATCAGTCTCACAGCCCTGACATCTTTCAGCTAATGACTGAAAATCCCTTCTCCCTGCAGTCTGGACACCAATCAATACTCCACAAGCAATTTCCAGTGCTCGGCTCGCTTGTTAGAGACCTAACATTCCCTTTCCTCGAGAAGTGGGTGGCACAGTGAGTCACAGAAAGCTCAGCAGGATGCTGCTTGTACCTGATGCAGTGCTGAAGCCAGGCTCGAAATCAGAAATCATCCAGAAAAGCTATTTTTGCAGCCTAGGACTGAATCTCAGTGCCAGACTGGAGAGGCCTGAGGAGTCTTGCTGGGCAGCAGGTCTCAGAGGTCCTGATGGTGCTGCTCTTCCTGGCCCAGCTGCAGGATCACAAGTGATGGGGAACCCATCTTGATCTCCAGGGTTTTTCAAACATGCTCGTGACACAGGGTTGTAAGTGACTGCTCCTGCCCCTTTCAGCAGAGCGATGCTGTGTGTTGCCAGTCACTCCATGCAGAGCCATGTGTATGCAAGACTTAGCAGGGCTGGGCTCCAGCAGCATCTACCCATCAGCCTGACAGCCCTGCATGAATCCTGCCCCCCTTCCTTGTCCCCACGCTGCAGCAGTGGCGGATCAGGAGCTGTGACAAGGCCCTTTGCAGGAGGATGCACCAAGCTGCTACAGGAGCTATTACTCCTATCCAGGATGAGGGGTTCATCAGCCACTGCAGGGGCTTTTCCAAGACCCAGAGCCTGGCCCTGGCAGGCAGCTTTGCAGCTAGGACGTGGCTGCAGCAGGGAGCTTGTAAAATGCCTGTCTTCCTGCTGTAATCAGGCTAACCTTCTCCACAGCAAGGAAGGAAGCTCCCAAGGGAGCTCCTCAGACTGACAAAATGCCTTTCTTTTAAAATTGCTTTGCTTAATTACTCTGGGACATGTTTAAAAATATGATGTGCCATGAGCCTTTGAAGTTCAGAGAGACTTTAGCAGGTGCAGTAATCCCCTTATTCTAATCCTGATGACCAAGATATGTTGGCTGCCCTTTCTCATGGTCTAGCGGGACTTGGGCAGTTTAAAAGCCAGAGTCTTTGTCTGCTTTCCTCAGATGAGACTTTCTGAATTGCACTGGCCTGTCTTCACCTTGGGTGGACCAAACACCTTGCTAATGTATTTATGCATGGCTGTGACTTATTTATATCCCCCTAAAACCCTCAGGTGAGCACCCAGGAGTCCAGTGGTTGAGCGGTTGTACACTTTGTTCTTCCCACTGTGCTTGTGCTGGGATGATTTTGCTGAAGGAGGAGAAAGGCTTGGTCCATCCCTGCAAGCAGCCAGACCCATGCAGCTGGCAGCAGGTTGGAGGCTGTGGGATGGAGCATGCGGAGGCATGAGGTCCCTCTGGCTCCATGACCGGTCAGGCAGAGCACTGCAAAAGCTGGGTGTTGCTGCCATCCTTCAGTCAGAGTGAGCAGGGAAAGAATTAATTCCTCTTATGCAACCAACCAGAGCTATGGCCGTGTGTAAGGCTAATTAAGAGCTGAGCTCTGTGCATGAAAGGAGTGAATGGATGTGGCTTTGTTAGAGAGGTCAATGGGCCTGCCTCTCTAGGGTGGGGAGGCACAACAGAAATAATCAGAAGTGATCATCAGACAGCCAGGGGTGGCCAAAACAACACCTTGCAGCCCTTAAGTTCATAGAAAGCAAAGACAGAGATTTTGGGCAGTGTGTTGGCTGGGGAAAGAGGCTTGGGAAGGGAAGACTGGTGGCATTGCTATCTGCTGCTGCACCAGGACTCCTCTCAAGGAAAGTCTCATTTACAGCCATGATTTTGCTTACAAAATGAATTCCACCAGAAATACCTGGCTGTCATGCAAGTTCCCTCCATATTGGAAATAGCTGCCAAAAGTCAAGTCTGAATATTAGCTAAATACTTCAATCAAATTACATAACTACATGATGTTGAATAAGCGGAGAAATAAAGTCAATTGTAGAGTAACAAATGATGTATTTACTGCAATAGAGGTGCTTGAGCTTTCAAAGCTTACAAAATGTCTTCTCTTTTTTTTCCAAATTAAATTTCCTTGAAATCAATGTATTCCCATGGAAATTCTTTATTACAACAAAATGCCATTTAAATGCCATTTTCTGGTGGAAATGCTCTGTTGGTGTGTTATTGACACGGTTCAATTACTGCGTTCGCAGTAGCAATGTGCCAGACAAACGGCACCCAGGGCACATTCCTCCCTTCCTCCAGACAGTCTTTTGTGTCCCCATGGATTCAGTGGCTGGCCTCCAGAAGAATTCGTCTGGCATGTCTTGACACATCCTCTTGGAGGAATCTCTTCAGGCTCCTCTACCCTCTTGGGTTCATCCAGGACCATTCACATGATGAGGCCGGGTTTTTTCTGAGGACTGGCTCTACACATGTTGGACACGATGAGAGATACAAGAGCTCAACCCAGCCATTATGTGTGCTGAGCCCTGCTTAAGGAGAGGTACCCAGACCTGTTGAGTTTCTTCTCCATGCATGGGAGTCTTTCATTTTACTTCCATCTCATGCTCCTCTGGCAATGGATTTGCATCTTCTGCCTTTGCATCTCAGCCGTGTGATTTCTCATGCTCTGGGGATCCCACATGCCCAGTGAGGTTGTCACCAGACTGGTTTATACCCAGCCTGTCTGGTTTTGTCCCAAAATGCCCTGGACCTGTTGAAATCACAGCCCTCGTGCTTCCCAAGCTGCCCAGTGCTCAGCAGCTTCAGGCTTACAGCTCCTTGTATTCCTTGATGTAGGAAACCTGCATAAACATCATGCCTTCTTTGAAAGGGATCACATCAGCTCCCACCCCATCAGGCACCCACTGTTTGAAGACATTACTAGGATGGTTACTGTTGCCTTTGTATATGAAGTGATGCATTCATGGCTAGGAAGAATAGGTGCAATGGGTGCTAGCAGAAGTTGCCTGTTCCCCATCTCTACCTTGTGCTCTGTGGAAATGAGGCAGCATCTTTCTTCTCATAGTCAGGAAGTCATTTCTCACCTCCTGCCTGGTCCAGCTCGGACAGTGAGGTGCTTTGACCTTCCCCAGGAGAATTTGAGTCTCAGCCCTGCTTATAGCTGTGGGGCTCCTGCTGTCTGCTCAAAGTCAAGGGTGTTGGATCTGGATGATGGGACAAGAGTGTCCATCTGGAAAACGGGACAGACACACCCTCAACATTTGCAGCCCTCATGTGTAGATGATACAAAACTGAGAGGAGTTGTTGATAACTCGAGGGATGTGCTGCTCTTCAAAGGGACCTCCACAGGCTGGAGAAATGGGCACGGGGCCTCATGGAGTTCAGTGAATGTTCATGGTGATGGGACAAGAGGCAACAGCTCAAACTGCAGGAATTTTGTCTGAATGTAAGAAGACCTTTTTTTACTGGGAGGGTGGTTGAACACTTGGAGTTCCAAGATTGCCCCAAAAGGTCATGATGTCTCCATCCTCAGAGGTATTCAAAACTCACTTGGACGTGACCCTGGGCAACCTGTTCTGGGTGACCTGGCTTGTGCAGATGTTGGACCAGATGGTCTCCAGAGCTGCCTTCCAGCCTCAGGTATTCTGAGATGTGGGGATTCCGAGTCTTCTGTGACAACACCTTGGGCAAAGCATGGGCCCAGCAAGGTGTGATCTGGGCTGCTGTCACCCAGGACAGTATAAGGAGAAAAACTTTTCCAGCTCCACTGCACTTGAGCAAACACTACCAACCATCTCTGTACACCACGTGCTGAATTGGAGGAAGTTTGGAGCGAGGACACGTATCTGTTGTCCCACATCAGACAGGACTGATCTTGCTCTCCCTGCTGAGACCCCGACCCATAGGTGCAGCGGTGGGGGGATGCTCAGGGGTGTCCCTTCGCTAGCTGCACCACTCCTCACTTCGTTGTGGAAGCAACAAGGGAGGTGGAATAACTCCCTTTTCCTTCCTTCACTCAGGTCACTAAAGCAGAGCACACCGTTTCCTTCTCAAATTAAGCTGATGTACAGTTTGGCAGCCTGGGCAATCTCCTGAAATGCTCCTGAGAGGCTGTGTGACCCATCCTGTCCTTCCCCACGTGTAGGGTCTCCCCAGGAATTGGGCCTGAGCTGTTCGTCCCCTGCAGCATTTATTCTGGAGTGCAGTGCATGTTCTTCTGAGAACCACAGCCACTGCCAGGCTGCCCCGGCTCCTCGGGGTGCCACAAGCCCTGCGAGGTGCCAGCACTTCGTTCTGGCTGCCATTCCTCCCTCCTGCAGAAACGTGCCCAGCCTCCTGCAAACACACACCGCATCCTCTGGACCTGAATCCATCCCTGCAGCCACCCCTCTGGAGCCAAAGCAGATGCAGGAGGGATTCATTTTACCCACTTCAGTAATATGCTTGAAATGGACAAAACTTTTTTTTTCTTTTTTTTTGTTTTAATCTCCATTTGCTATATTTCACCCTGATTCTCTGCCACAGCATCTCTTCTTCTTGGCCGTGGCTCATGTTGGAGAGCAATGGTCTTGAAGTTTGCTCTCACAAATAAACTGAGTAACCTGTAGACCTACAGCAAATTAAAAGAAGCTATTTAGCTATGCAGATACACTCGGCTCCATTTATTTAATTTTTTTTCCAGGTTTGGCAGTTCATTAATAACAGCCCACTGGTACAGAGAAAAATATTGCACCAAGCAATCAGCAGCACCCAGACAGCATCCTTGGGAAGTTGGCTGAAAGGAAAAGGGAACAAAACAGGCACATTGGGCTGCAGAAATGCTGCCTTCCAGTTACAGGCAGCAGAGCAAATCACAGCAAACACTTTATTCGATTCATTTAGCCCTTTCCCTCCTTATGAAATATTTGCAGTCTTCCTTCTGATCCACACGTATTTGTTGATGAACCAGCCCTGCTAATCATTTGTGTCAAACCACTGCAGCCTATGTGTGTTCTTAGCCCTCTGTTTGCTCTGCTGCCTCCAGAATTGGAAACCAGCTTCGCGGGCTGCGGGTGACTTACAGTTTCCTTCCTTATATTCATGTGCAGGAAAATGGTCTTGAATCATTACTTGAGGGACCGAAATGAAAAGGAGTCAAAGGAAAAGATTATAGGAGAGAGATTACAGTATGAAATGACTGATTTTTATTTAACACATTAACCAATATACTTTTTCAAATATAGGCTCAAGCTTACTTAAGGCAAAGTTCACGTTAATATTGATATTTGAAGGAAGAAGCACTTTCATATTAATCACCTAACTATTAAATGTCTGTTATGAGATAGAGCTTATGGACTATGTCTCCAGACACATTTTCAAATGGTTCAGGCTAACTTTGATCCTTCTTAATGATGGAGAGCAATTATATAATGGGTTCAGAAACACTTTCAATGCACAACTTGCACAGGGTTGGGGTTTTTTTGCAGTGTTGTCAGATAACATCTCAATAACATTTCTGGGAAGCAAAGATGACCATCCTTTGCCTACCCTGCATTTTTTTCTCAGCACTCCCAGATTTGCAGCCTAACTTGCAGCGAGGCAGAGTCTGAACATGTGAAAGAGACGAGTGATGGAAGTGCAAGGTGTTGTGGCAGTGCAAAACCCTGCAGGCTTCTCCTCCAGCCAGGGATGAGCAGTTGTCCATCACTAGTGGGGAAGGAGCAGGGGAGTGTTACCTCCACAGGATGGCTGCCGAGTGGTCCAGGCCCTTGGCTCACACATTGCCATGGCAACCGCATCCGCCGGGGCGGCAGTGATGGTGAGAAAACCCAGTGCCAGGCCAACAGCACAGAAAAACTCAGCTCAGGCCAAACCTGCCACAGGCTGGGCGTGCAGCAGGGCCTGCTGCCGTGACCCATGTGGGAAGGGAGGCCTAACGCAGTGGTGATGGGTGGAGGAAGGTGAATTTCCTCCCAGAGGAAACAAGAGGGCCTGTATGTGTGCTTGCCTGTGTGTGCATTGCGTGTGTGTGTACGCATCGGGGGGGGCAGGTGTGTGCATACCTGTGTGTGCAGGGACACAGCTGGGCAGGATCGCCATGCGTGTGTGCTCCCACACTTCTGTATGCATGATGGAGCTTTTACAGATGTCTGTGGGGAGGTCAGGGGGTATCGTGGCCATGCTGTGCTCTGTCCAGCCAGAGGGTGCTCAGGCACACACGTTAAAAAGTAATAAATAGAGATTTCTTTCCCTGTCAGAGGGGAAATTCTGCCCATACCGCGAGCGTGGCGCTGGGCATCCTCATAGAGGGACAGGCTCGCACTCAGCTTTTTCACACTTCATCATTTCTGCATTTTCCAGCTGAACGCTGAGCTGTGCCCATGAGTGGGGCAGTGGGTGCCAGTGCAAGGGTATGGAGGATCCTCATGCCCATAGCTGGGGCATGAAAATATCCGTCCAGGGAGGGGATGCTACCCCTTTGCTCTTGTGAGACCCCACCTGGAGTACCGAGTCCAGCTCTGGGGTCCACAGCACAGGAAAGACATGGAGCTGTTGGAGCAATTCCAGAGGAGGCCACGAAAATGATCAGGGGGCTGGAGCACCTCTCCTATGAAGACAGGCTGAGAGAGTTGGGCTGGTTCAGCCTGGAGAAGAGAAGGCTCCAGAAAGTCCTAATTGCGGCCTACCAATACTGAAAGGGTCCTACAGGAAAGTGGAGAGGGGCTGTTCCCCAGGAAGTGCAGGAACTGGACAAGGGGCGATGGCTTCAAGCTGAGAGCGGGCAGGGTTAGGTGAGACATTAGGAAGAAATTCTTTACTCTGAGGGTGGTGAGGCCCTGGCACAGGATGCCCACAGAGGCTGTGGGAGACCCTGGATCCCTGTCCAGGGTTCAAGGCCGAGTTGGATGGGGCTTTGGACAGCCTGGGCAAGCAGAGGGTGTCCCTGCCAATGGCAGGGGGGTTGGAACTAGATGATCTTTGAGGCTCCTTCCAACCCGAAGCATCCTGTGATTCTGTGATCCCCCACCTGCCCTCCTCAAACTAAACATGTAAAGCTGCTTGTTGCCTGTGGAAAGCAGCTGAACCAGGCATCGTGGGGCTGGGAGATACATGTGGTCCCAGGTACACATCCCGGCTCTAGCTCTTCCCCATGCTGGAGCAACATGCACCATCTCTCCCTGTCCTTGGGTTTCCAAAGGGATGAAACCCAATGTCGAGGGCTGGGGGAAAGCAGCATTGTGAGGGAACCGTGTCTGCTGGGGGTACCCCAATATGTGTTCAATCCCACTAAACAAAGGAAGCTCCCTCCTTATGCAAGCCCCTTTACCTGTGTCTTTTTGCCACAAAGCCACTCTGCAGTCATCAGCTCCCCATCATACAAGGCATCCATGCAGGAGGGTCTGTGCTGTGTTTGACTGCACACACAAGCTGCAGCTGCCCGGTCCCATCCTGCACCCCTGTGCTCCTCAGCATAATTTTCAGCTCTGCAGGGAAGATCAGCATAAAGCCCAAGCACCACTAAACAAGTAAGGATGGATTAAACTAGTATTTTAAAGCTCTTGACCCTGCCTGTCCTCAAGGCAAATGCTGAATGAAGGGATGTTGTGCAGTGAATAGGTTGAGAACCCAGAAAATCACCTCCTGCTGGGTCAGAAAGCACCTCAGAGGTGAAGTACAGCTGCGTGGGGTCGTTCTCTGCTGGAGGCGAGGCTGAGCTGCACTCGTGGCTAAGGCATCATTAGAGTGGCTGTACATCCAAGCAGCATCCTCTTCCTCTGACAAGGTCTCTCCTGGCCAGCGCACAGGGTCACAGGGAGCCTGTGACTACACACACAGGGGTGACGGTTGGGTAGATGTGCCAGAAAGTGAAAAGCTTTGGGGGCAAAGCTTTTAAGCAGGAAGACAACAGAGCTTTCCCATAGCTGTCTGCTGCACTTTATCTGTTTACAGCCAGCAGCAAGTGTAGCAGCGAACAAAGTAACATGCAGCTTTCACCTGAAAAGTGTTGTAGCACATTTGTGTGAATCATCTCTGAGGAAGAGGACATAGGAACTGGTGATGTGCCTCTGGTCCAGAGGCAGACACTGAGTGCTGGGATGCCCAGCAAAGAGATCTCCCCAAGAGACACACAAGTTCTGCTTTTACACATCTACCTGTATGTATTTCTGCCTTCACAACTGCAGGGGTAAACCTCTCCAGTTAGGGGAACTCATCTCGATGAATCCTGCACTCAGAGTGTGTCCCTGGGGTTCACAAGAGGGGAAAGAGGAACAGGGTGGGTGAGGGATGGGAAATAGGGGGCTGGAGGCATCAGGAAGAACACAAAGCAGACCAGAGTTAGAGAAAGGTCCAGAAAAGTCTTTAGTACGGTGCTGTGCCTCACAGCCTCAGAGATGTCCTGGGCATGAACCCTCCTGCAGGTCCCTCAGGCTCCAGTTGGTCCCTGGAAAGGCATCTCACCAGGATCATTGTGTCTTACTGGGGGTTCCTATGCAGCACCAACAACCTTGCTGTCCTCCCCAGTGAGAGGTCGGGGACAACCTGTCTCAGAGCACCTCTGTGCAGCTGGTTTAGGTCCCAGCTAACTCATGTCCAGCAGTTACATCATAGAAATGACATAAAGCACGCTGGAAGTGCCTTGGGAACCCACACCACCTAATTTACCCCTTACTCCTACCCCAGACCTTCAGGTCTCCCTCTCCTGCTTGGCAAGAGAGGGGGAAGCTGGGCCTGTGGCAGCTCGTGGTGAGACACAATGTACAGTTAGATGCCTGGAAAGCAGAGGGAAGTTTTTGCAGAGCTGAGCACATGAAGCCCTTCTGTATCTGCCCTGTTGAGTCCTTCCAAATTTTTCCTCTTTGAAAACTGGAGTGTTTCATTCTGCTCAGTTTTGGTACCTTATTAGTCTCAGGTTTCCCTGTCTTGCAGGGTGGCTCATTAGGGAGTGGATAACGAGCTTTGTCTGCCCACTGCTGATAGTGGTTGGTGTAAAATCTTTAACAGATACGTTGTTTTTCCAAGAATTTCTGGAGGATTTGGTTTAAACTGGTGTTAACATAATGGAGCAGCAGAGATGTACTGAAGAATTCAAACACAAATACAGCCTCTCTGTGCAGCAGGGTTTGCCACCGTGGGGTCAGGGACACACTACTGCCCCACCAAGGGAGTTCTCAGAAGTGCTAGTGGTACATGGGTGCCCAGATCCTGCTGGGAGAGATCACAGCAAGCAGTCTCCCGGGTGCAGCTCGACTCACTAAAGGTACAGGAATCAGAATCACATGAACCCAAACTCCACCAACGCTGAGCCACCTGAACAGGCCACCAGATCTGCAGGAATTTTGAGTGAGCCAGAGGCTCCCAATGTCCCTGTGCATCCCCTACTGCTGCTCAAGGCAGAAAAGCTGCTCATTTCAAGTGGTAAAATTTGCAGAGTGGTTGTTAGACACACTTTTTTACCTCAAATGCAGCCTCTTACTTAGATAACAAAGTTTATTATTTTTAAAAATGTTTTGGGCACTTTCAAGTGCAGCTGTTTGGATAGTGACACCACCAGCAGAATCCCAGCATGAAAAATGCAAAATATCTGAGTAGAGATGAGTATGATGTCCTCCAGCTATCATGGGTGTGCACCTCAGAGTTCAATTCCTTTCAAGGCAGCCCTAGCCAATCTGGACCTGACTCAGCTATCCCTCTCAGGACTGCGATAGCACAGCCGGGGTGCCTGGGTTGAGCTCCACACTCCAATTCCAGACGCAGGATAAATAGATGTGTGGGAAAAAGATGCGACGTGGCATTTGCCAGAGGTGTCCACTGGCTTCACCTGCTGTAACAGCAAACAACTCTCTTGCCAGGTGCGAATTTGCAAGCCCCAGTCTCCCTGATCCCATCTGAAATCGGGGAGCTTGGGAACGCGGTTTAAGCAATTCTGTTTTACAGCTGCTCTGTTTTCATACCTGGGTCACTTCTCTTTGGGTAGGAAGGACACAGGAATGCAAAATCAACAAACTGGCCCGCTGCCTTTGGGAAAACAAGAAGATGAGCAGGCCTCCTTAATTTATAAAAGTGTTGACCCCTCTGCAGTTTCCAGAACAGCACAAAATGGTGGGAAGCAGCATCCATCCTGTGCAGTGGCCAACCTACACTCAGACAGGCACTGGAGGGATGCATGGGTGTTTTTGCCAGTGGAGTTTTCACTCCAAGGGCTGCCCAGGTGGCAGTGTCCCACGCCCACATCTCTCATGGCTGGCTGAGTGTTTGCAGTCCTTCAAGCCCAGTGCTACAACGCAGGGAGCTCGCTCCACTTGCAAACCCAGCTGCTCCCTACAGTGACTGGCAGGTTGGGCACACGAGCATCGTTAACTGTCTGAAAGGATCGGGTGGACACTCCAAGGGTAGACATGGATACTCTGGGAAGGCCACAAAATGGACAGTGGTTGTCTGATGTTGTCCCAGCACATGGTCACTCCTCCAGGCCCCCACCGTGCTGTCAGTGTGGGGCAGACATCAGCTTTTGGCACGAGCATCTGTCCACAAAGCCCCAGAGGCCAGAGCAGCAGTAACAGCCCTGTCTGCTGTAAGTAAACGCAGCTCATGCGTGAGTCCTGGGGCCATGTGGTTCAGACAAGGGTAACATGACACAACTGCTGCAAGGACAGCGAGGCACGCGGGAGCACTGGCAGGCGCTCCTCTGAGCTTGCCAAACTGGCATGGATGTAAACTGTGCAAGACACCAGTGAGCTAGGGCCAAGTGCATGACGGCTACAGGCTTGACTTGGTTAAACGAAATACAACAGGCTTGAGTGTGTTTTGCTGAAGGGATGTGAGGTGGAAACTGTGAGGCTCTCTGATGGATATCACCAGGCTTTGGACCCAGACTCATCAAGCCGTCAATTGGTATCTTAGCCTGAACTTCTCATCTGACTTCTTAAGAGAGGAGGAACCAAGCCAGTGAGTAATCCTCACACCAAGCAGCCTCAGCAGTGCATGGGAACCTAATGTTACCTGAACAAAGGGAACTTCTTGATCCCACTGCTCCTCATGCTACATGAAAATGTTTGAGCTTAGAGATCTTGCCGTGTGCAATGTTATCAGTTGCATTGATCCATCTTTAAAGATGCTGCATCCTCAAGCACCCTCTCCAGCATTAATGCAGCCCCTTAGGAAGGTCTGGAGAGGGTTATATACATCAGTGAAAGAGAAACTGCAGCAGGCATCGCCGAGTGCAAGAAGTCCCTGAGCTGCAGGTAGATCAGCCAGCCTGGATGCTGACAGCACTTGCCTGTGGGCTGGCCATGGAGACGTGCATCCTCCCAAGCTCACACAGCTGGGAATCAGCTCACTGGCTGCTGCATCAAACCTGACACCTGTCACCTCCGATGTCCAGCAAGACAGTTCAGAGCCCTGAGCAGGACAATGGCATCGGCTCCCAGCATGGCCTTGGAGCTTGCTCTGCCCATGTGTCCCCACTGATGGAGCCAGTGCCTTCCATGTCCTGAACTCGGAATGTCTGGTTGGTAAAACCTCCCCCAGCACTCTGTTCCTAAAGACACAACTGCTTTCAGAGGGTGGTTTGGTTATCCCAAGAGAAGGACACGGAGTAATGCTGCTTCAGTGCAGTCCTGGGAGAGGTCATTCAAGCTCAGCTGGAATCTCCATTTGAGGAACAAGGTGGGACAGAACAAGGGAAACCAAATTCATCTGATTGTCTGCTCCATAGCAAAACAAGCACAGATGGCCATGCTCATCTAGGGAGACCACAGCTGTCTGGACTGTCTCCATGATCGAAGATGAGATTTAGAGGACTCCAGAGAGTGATTTCACCAGGCATGCCTTCAACACCTCCAGTGCAGCAGAGGGAAAGCACTCTGGAAACTCTTCAAGCCACTTTCTGTCTCCCTGGGTGGCTATGGGACCCCACACAGCCACGGGGTTGACTGCTGTATGGTGAGGAGGCAGGTCAAAGCAACACCACCCACCGAGCATTGAGCAACAGCTTTTACACCACCAGCAGTACCAGCCTCACTGGGAGGATGCAGAGCACAACCAGGTGATGGTGAGCTCCTGAGCTCTGGATCCCCTTCCCTGTAGGTGGGATGCATCCATCCCACCAGAAGTTGTTAACACTTTGTAAAAACATGCAGAGCATTGCTTCTGTCCTGCCTGAACATGGACAGCACCAAGCACAGCATGGCATAAACCAAACCTGCCCCTGCACAGCAGATATCTCTCTGGGGAAGCATCCTACCACCTGAGAAGCATTACAGGCAGGTTATTGTCAGCAACCTGGGGGTAAGCTCAGCACTGAACCCGCCAGAGATGGGATAGAGGAATGCCTGGGGATGCATTGGATCCAGAAAACCTGGTGGCAGCGGGGTGTATGTCCCCCAGGTGAGACCACCATCCTCATCTCTCAGCAGGCATTTCATGATCAGAGATCGTGATGTTGATGCCACCTTTAGGTAAAAGCCTTGGTGGAGCTGGAGGTGACATTTTGCTCCCACAGTGCTGCTACCTGAGAGGCTGTGTGCTAGGGGCCAAGGTGCAAACAAGCATGGTCACAGCAGCTAGAGCCCAAAGGTTGTGCTCACAGGGACCCCCCCTGGGTGGCACTGCTGCAGCAAAGCCCTTGCTGTGCGAGTAATGCCCTGCCATCCCTGTGACTCCCTGCCATCCCGTTGACTCGTGCCAGGAGTGCTGTGTCCCACGTGAAAGGTGAGAGAGCATTTAAGCCACTTCTAAAGCTGTGTAAGACCATAAACCCTTAGTGTCACACAAGGACTTAAATGCCTTAAGACTGTAGCATGTCATAAGGCAGAGTTAAAGCAGCATAAGCCTCCTTTAGCCTCTGTGGTCCTTGAAGGGCAGTCTTATCGCATCCCAAGGGCTCCTATTTTAGAGGCCCCACAAAACCAGGTATTCAGAGAGCTGACCCTGCTGCTAGGCTGCTCTGATGCTCCCCTTTGACGCTGGATGCATCGGGCCATGAGCATGCAGGAGGTCTCTCCTTCCTTCACCAGGTTTGGATGCATCATTAAGACAACACCCAGGGCTTCTGGAGCTTGGGGAACCCAGCTGGTTTTTCCCCTTTCCTTGGCTGTGGGTTTGAAGAAGCAGGTCCTTCTGTGTCTGAATGCTGTATCTGATGCTACAGGATGAAGCAAGAGAGTTCTACAACTGGCATGGACACAGCAGTCCAAGCAAAGAGGCAGGAACACATATCTGAGCAGCACTGTGCAAGGTCAGAAAGAAACGCCTGTGAGGCAGGCAGATGAACGTGCCCCATGCAAACACACCCCCCCTGATCCATAGGGCTTATCACAGGCTATAAAGACACATTTTGTGGAAAACCCTGTTAAGATACTGGCTGCACATCACTGCTTTAAGCCCCTACAGCAACTTAAACTGGCTATAATGTTAAGCCTTTAGAGTATTTTAAACTGCTTAGATTGCTCAAAAGACCAGCTTAATCTTAAACTGCAGTGCAGCTGCTTAAACAGTTTAAGCTGATCTAAAAGCTCGCAGGAACACAGAGTGCTTGAACCATCCTTAGCCCTGTTTGTTGACCAAAGCACGGTGCTGGCCCTGTCACACCCAAAGTGACACTGGGGCTGCCACATAAGCTGTTTTCCTAAACAGACCTCTCAGAGTCTGGGGGGAGAAAAAAGACCTTTTATTATCCCTTACCAGCGCCAGGCACAGCTCCAGGTAGGCTTGTCCTTCCCTTAGCACCACAAGCACTACCGGCTCCCCAGGGAGAGGATGGTCTCCAGGCACTATGTCCTCAGCTGGAGAGGGCATGGGTGCTGCTGTGGTGGGAATTGTCACCTGGGTTTGTTTTTTTCAAGGCACTGTTCATCTTTGCAATCAGCATTTCACAGGGAAAGGTGCTCACTAGTTGGATTATTAATGGCTCTTCCTTGCACAGCCCAGCAGGAGCAAATGCTGGTTATCATATTCCTCTAAAATAAGCAATTGCTGGAACCTGCAGCTATGAGGACAGAGGACAATGCTCCATCCGTGAGCAGGGAGAAGCCACATCTAAACTGACTCTTTGTTCACTGCTGAGTCAGCCTGGTCCTATGAATCTCTCCCCAAACAGGGCCATTTTTTTCTCATTCCCATAGAAGAAGCCCAGGGTTGTTTGGTTGTTTTGGGGGTTTTTTCCCCCCTCTTTTTTTCCACTAAATTTTGTTTTTCCAATTTCTTGGTTTTATCTTTTTTAACACCCACGAATGCAGCCAAGGACTTGTGCAATATGTGCATTGGCTTGGGAAGAAAAAAAAAGGGGATAATTCTCCACCTGAAGTCTGGCTGGAAAGCCTGCCTGGGCTTGGGAAAACAGGTACATGGTGCCCAGGGTACAGGTTACATTCAGCTCAGCAGCAGCATTGCCATGGGGACCAACTCACTTGCTAAGCGACACACTGGTGATGTGAGTCTTCTGCAGGGAACTCTCAGTTTTCGTATCATCAGGATATTCAGAAAAAAATGAAAGAAAACAGTACCTGCCCAGCCATACCAAGCACCCCTGGAAGACTGTGGAACCCACCTTGCCCTCTGGTATATTTTACATCCATATTGCTCTGCGTGGGTATGCTGATCGTAGAGATTGTACGAGTGGCAAGGGAATTGGTGCCTTTTTCTCCATGTGTGACTTGTACAACATGCAAGTGTACAATTTATGACCTTTTGGATGTATTTATCACCCGGGGAGTTTAAACTGAACATGCCTGTTATTGTGTTTTCCTAATGCATGTTGTACCAAGTGCAGCCCTGATCTTCCTGCTGGCTCCATCTAACTGGCCTGAACAGCCTGCTAGGACTTCTGCAGTGCTATCTGTTTCCTAACAAGCAGCTGGAACATGTTCAGCAGCACCACGGTACAGTGTTGCACATCATATGTTGGCACACAAACACATGGAGGGGGTGCCTCAGCTAAGAACAATTCAAAGGAGGTGAAATGCTGCAGGGCTCTGGGAACACATCCTAGTATCCTGTTCTTGCAACGGGCTGGAAGTCCAGGCCTATCTCTGGTAACATCTGAAGCTGTTTCACAGGGTTTTGTTGAGATACAGACACCTGAAAATAGGACTTGGGGTCTGTGGAGGAGCATGAAGGTACCAGAGGGAAGGCCACGAGTGTCCCTGATCCTGCTGACAAGGTCACCATGGATTGGATGTCACTGCTTCCAGCAGAACCCAGTGCTCACTCGAACACCTCGGTTTGCACAGAGGGAGGTCATGCCCCATAGGAAATGCCTTCCCCCCCATACATTCCTGCCTGCTGAGACACCAGCTGCCAAACCCTGAGCCCAGCACCAGAGCTGACACTCAGCATGGACAGATCCTTCCCCTGTGTGTCCTCAGGGAGCTCTCCCTCATGTGCTGGGACATCTGGGACTCGTGAACTTGCTAGTTGGCTTTCTCACTCAGGAATCATAATTATTTATTGATAGGATGCCTTTTGCAAGCCTCAGGGCACTATTGCAGACTTTCAGGCTGTGCACATACAAATTCAGTTCACCCATCGCAGAGAAGTAGTTGCTGCACGCAGAGATGTTACAAAACTGTCTTGGCCAGGAAGCAAAAAGCAATTTCTCAGTGTCTGCGTAGCAACTGCAGCAGAGTTACTGGCTCACCAGCACAAACAACGGGTGCAGGAACCACACAATTCCTGGAGCTGGGAGCAGGGCTCTTGGGAGACACCCTGGGCTCCTCCCCGCACAGGGTCCACCATGCAGAGCATTATTCCAACCTCATTGACCCCATCCACAGATCCTGGTCACCCCCACCCAAGCCCACCCAGACTTACCCTGTGCATTTATCCCCAGCCAACACCAGTACTATCCCACACTCCCCACGTCCTCAAGTGTCCCTAATGAAGCATCTCCATCACCTTTGTCTGTCTTCCTTCTACCCTCCACTACTGCCATGGGCAGGATGAGAGAAATTCATTTTATGATCTGAATTCCTCAGGTCTCTACCTCAAGAGAAGTGCTGTGGTACATTTGGAGCAGGTTTTCTGGGCAGTTTGTAGCCCCAGTATGGTCTCTGTGTTTGATGGTTGGAGCAGAAATGCTACAGCCCTCCTTCTCAGCTTGCCTTGAGCTCTCCTATGAGAAGATATTGCAGTAGTCAGTGATCAGAAATGGAATGACTCAGAGAAATGCAACATTTCCAATAAGTGGGCAATGAAGCAAGCTTGAGGTCAAAGACAAGCTGCCAACTCCTTCTAATGGGTTGCTCCAAAGTGTAGACTGATCCTGTGGCTGAGGTTTTAAGGTCATTTCTGCCCAGTGAAGGCTCCAGGGTGGAGATGTCAAAGCTCTTGAGGCTTCTGAGATGCCTGATGGAGGCATTTGGATAGATTGCAATGCTGTCCTCATGGCACTGGGGTGGGCCACATGGAGATGGAGATGACACCTCAAGGGGTAACAGACATGGACATGACCCAGAGGTGAGTCACTACCAAAGGCTGAGGAAAGATGTTCTCCTGAAGAACAACATCAAGTTCACTTCATGCAACTGGTTAAGTCAGGACTTTAGGGAGAGTTTCCTCAAAGAGATGGGGAGAGTAACGTGTTTGTGTTTGTTACAGCCAACACACACTTCTCTCAACCCTGGGAAACGTGTGCCTACCCTGCCACCAGCACGTCCTCTCCCAGAGCTCCTGCGTCTGAGCAACACGGAGACAATGTCCTCCTCTAACTGGGTTATAGGAGATTGGATTAGCAATTTGTGAGTTAGTAAAAGTCTAAGAATGGAAGATAAAACAAAGTGTGACAGGCTAAGCAGCCCTTGTCACCGGGGATTGATCACAGTGCTAATAGCCAGCGACAGCCACACATTAATAACACAATAACCCAGCTTTGGATATTGGCACCATCACAACCCTTTAACCTGGTAATAACTCATTGGGAAAATGCTAACAGTGTCATAGCCAACATGGCTCTGCTGCTCACATCCCCCTCTACCTGCCAGCCGGCAGGACCACCGTGGGGTCATCAGCTCTGCCATGTGTTCAGGTGTTGGGTCCCCTCTGCAGCCCCCCCTGTACCAGACTGGGGACATGGTACTTGGGTGTTCTTTGTGGCAGTGGGCACTGCTGTGCTGTGCAGGGACAGGAGGTGTGCAGGGGGACCCTGAGGTGGTGACACATGTTGGGGGACAGGGATGAGCTGGGCTGTGGTGTGCTGGGGTGTCAGGACAGGTGGGACTGAGCTCAGAGCGGTCAAAAAAAAAATATTTGGGATTTTAATTTTTTTTTTCAAATATTCTGATTTTTAGTGACATGAGCCATTCCCAATTTGCCTAGGAAGCCTTGTGCTGCTACATCTGGCTGTGGTGGGAGAGGAGACACTGGGGAAGTTACAAAAAAATCAGGGTTGTTTAGAAAATGGGAAATGAAATTGGAGATCGAGGGCTTGAAGAGTTTCTTTGGGAAAAAAGTAAACCCTGCCTTAAGACAGACGGCATCACCTCGTTTACAAAGGCTTTTCTGAATGCTGCTTGGTGTCACCGAGCTCGGAGAGGGAGGAGAGATGGAGGAAATACCAGTGCAGTTTCTCCACCCCCCAGCACAGGTGGCAAGAGGCATTTCCCTACCTACCTCTGCTGGAGCCCGGGCTCTGCTCTGGCACCCACCCAGCCATCACATCTCCTGGCTGCGCTGCTCGGAGTCACGCTGAGAGCCACCGATTCAAGGGATTCAAAGGTCAGCAAATCCTAAGTGCCAACTGCAGGAGAGCGGGGCTGCGGCACCAGCCATCCACAGAGGAGCCCTTCCCCTCCTGGCCAGGACCAGCTTATTGTCACTGCATGGGCTCCAAGCCCAAGGCATCCCTGGGCTTGGTGGGGGGATGCATCCAGGGCTGGGTCTACCAGCATCTCTGCAGTAGCACAGGTGGGGTTAGACCTACAAAGTCCTGTTGCCACCCCGATTTTGCCAGGTCAGCAATCTGGGATGGCTCATGGCTGGTTACACACTTGGGCTTGTGGAGCACATCCTCTGCGTCATCCTTCCCAGCAGACCCACCTGTCCTCAGTTTTGGTTCAGACACTCCTGGGAATGTCCATGTGTGCCAGCACAGCCCAGACATGGACGAGGAGATGCTGGTGAAGAGGTGGGGTCCTGTGCCATAGTGCAAGGACCTGTGTGTCTCCCTGTTCCCAGGGGGGCTGCCTGTGCTCCCTGTAGCCTATCATCCCTGCCAGCAGAAAACAGATTAACCCACTCAGTCTGTGTCATGTGACACAATTTAAGGGCAGAGAACCCCTCAGTTGTTATAAAATAGTTACCAGCATGGCATCTGCTGCTCCACCTCCTCATCAAGGGCCAAGGTTCCGGCTCAAACCCTCCTTTGGAGACATGACCACTTGCTGCCCAGAGCATCAAGTCACTATCAGCCAGCAAGAAGGCCACGGGAGGCACAGCAATATCAGGGTATATGTAGGAATACAGTAGCATGGCTGTGCCCCTGGGGAGAGCAAACCCCTCCTAACCACAGCTTCCTTTGGCAGGCCAGGGCAGAGGTGACCTATCCTCCCTCCCTGCCCCCCCCCCCCCTTCCTTCCTTCCTTCCTTCCCTCCTTCCCTCCTTCCTTCCTTCCTTCCCTCCTTCCTCCCTCCCTCCCTCTCTTTGGGGCAGAAAGTGGACCATAAAAAAACCAACCAAAAAAACAAACAGAAAAAACCAAGATGGAAATGCAATCTAGCTTTGAAGGATCCCCTGACTAATTAGTTTTGGAGGCCAGCAAATTACTTGCCTGCAATGACTCCAACAAGCAAAGGACCCTTTTGAGACTTGCTTCCAAATTTCCCCCCCTGCCCAGCCAAGGGAGTGAGGACTGGAGAGGCGGTTGGGAGGAGGGGGAAGACATCCCAATGCTCCTGTGCTTCTAGCTGCTTTTTTTCTCCAAAGGTGCCCCAACGAGGGGGTTTGCTGCAGTGTAGCTCTGATGCATGCAGAGGACATGCATCAAGAGTGAAAAAGGGAGGGCTCAGCTTGTTTGGCTTAATTAGAATAATGAAGCTGTGAGCCTAATAGGAGGAGGTTGGGAGTGCTGAGGCTGTAATTGGCAGAGATTGGGAAGCGTGAGGCTGTCGGCTGGCAGCCATATGGAAGCAGCAAAGTGAGGGTAGTGAGTGACAGCCCGAACCTGTGGCGCTCTCATTAATTCCAACAGCAGAGCTGTGATTGATGTGTCAGCTCCCTGCTGCTCTGCGATTCGGGCGGCTGATTCCACCTCACTTCTGCTGCTACTGCCGCAGCCTGGGCAGGGGAAGGGAAACACGGGGAGAGGGGGAGAGGAGAGGAGGGAAAGACAGAAAGGAAGGAAAGAGCAAGAGGGAGAAACAGGAGACAGGTTGTGGGGCAAGATGGATGGATGGATGCTCTAACAGAGGCATTGGTATCTGCAAAGCCTGGTCAGCCTCAAAGTCAGGCTTCAATTCAGCCTTTCCATCCAGATTCAGGTTTTTGATCCAGGAGTCACTCTGTGTTGGAGTCAGAAGCATTTCATAGCCCCCAGCACCTGTATAGCTCTGTTCCTGCCTGTGCTCTTGGAGGTTTTTCCAGGCTGCAGGCAAATTGGTCGGGCCAGGCTACCCTGCCTTGGCCCTTCCATCTACACTGCAGGATGCACTACTTGGTCCTCACACACTCATGTTCCTGATGAGAGGCACCCCATTCCCACTGGTGCCTGACACACAGACACCCCATAGAGTATCCATAGACCCACAAAGAGTTTGCTGGGTAGAAAACCCTAAATTTGAGGCAGGAGAGACTCACCCTCTCTCCCACCATGAGGGGGGTGAGAGCAGCCCTTACAAAATGCATGCTGGGAAGCGACAGGCTGCTCAGACCCCCTTTCCTTTATTACCCTAAAGCTTCTGCCACGATCCTGGCAGAGTTACAGCACTGCCAGCCCTCCGTGTGTAACCAGCTAACCAGATTTAGCTCCTTAATCTTTCTGCAATGCTTCCAACCCTCCCTTCAGCTCCAATCATATCTTAACGGGGCCAGCCTGTGTAGGATGCAAACCGGAGGCTTTGCACCGGCGGCAGCTCCGTGAAGGCCTGGATAAGGGGCAGTGCACCCCACATGCCACGCTCTGCCAGACAGCTCGGCCAGCCAGGAGTGCAGGGAGAAGCAGGAGAGCACGTGGGGAGGGAGCCGGTCTGCCCAGGGAAAGACGTTTGCAGGATACAGCCTGTGGCAGGATGCTGTGAGAGCAGGGAATTTGGACCAGAACAAAGTCACATTTCTGGTCTGCAGCCACCAGGCATGGGGAGGGGACTGGAGCTGAAGCTGCCACCAATGGGCAGGGGGTGGTTATAGGCAAACCCTGTTTAATTCCTGTTCTCTCTGGCCCAGTCATTTTGAATCTTTTCCATTGAAACAGCTAATTATTGTAGTTCTCAGAAAGCCAGGTTTAGTAGTTATGTCCTTTTACCTCTCTTTAAGGAGTGGAAAATGTCTGGATAGATCCACTTCAGTGCTGTGACTAAATGGGTGTCTTGGCACGACATCGGAGCAGTTTTCCTCATGGAACAAGTCATGGCTGTGGGACGTTGTGGGACAGAAGGCCAGGAGAGTCCTGTCTGTGTCACCATGATCTGATGTTTCATCTAGCATTGCCTGCCTGCATGAATCAAGACTTCTCATCCCTCCCTCTGAGGAAAGCAGCTACCCATGAAGGGGAACGGGGGATAAGCTGCCAAGATGATAACTCATTTGGGTAAGGCTATCAAGGCTCATTTGCTTTGCCCTGTTGCCTTCGTGAAGGAGCATGCAAAATGAAGTATTGGTGTGTGCAGAACAAAACTTCATCTCTACCCTCTCCGTACACTCCCATGGTCCTGGCTGGGGGGAATCCAAGGTGATGTCTCACTCCAGGGCTGGCTCCTGTGGGCTGCAAGGCACTCCACTGAAAGCACACACAGCCACTCCACTAATTTGAAGCAGCAAGAAAAGCAAGATGGAGAAGGAAACTTGGTTTTGATTGTGGAGCTCCAGCCGTGGAGTTCCTCTACCAGGAAAAGAAGTAACAGTCGGGGTAGCCAGAGGCTTTGTATCCAGTACAGTCATTTTTTTCTAGTAGGTATTCACTTGTACGATGAAGACCATTAGGTAAAGTATCTCAGAATAACTCTCGTTTGCAGACTACATGGTGAGGAGGTGGTTTCTCAGCAACTGGTACCTCCTACACAGAGACTGCGACTGTTCCTGGAGTAGGATGAGGCTTTTGCTCATGATGATGCTGAGATGTGCTTTATGCAGCTCTGTTCTGGTCTGGGTGGCTTCCTCTGCCATATCTGGACTTGCAGAAGTCAGAATGGCACATTTGAGCTGAAGGTCTTCTGTCTGCTTGCTCTGGACAGAGAAGATGCCAGGCTGTCCTTAGTTTCCTAATGCAGTGTCTGGGGTGGGGGGGAGCCAGAAAACCTCAGCGAGTCAGTCAGGTTCTCTGGGAGTTTGGGTCAAGCACACTGTTCCTGTGGGGTTACCTAACAGCCAGCCACCACTTCACCTCTGCACCAGGGAAAACAGGTTGTTGGAAGCTGTTCTCCCACACGCCTTCACAACTGTGCCTCTTCTTCTGCTATCAGGGGCAGCACTGACCCTGCCACCAGTGCAATAGATGGGCAACACCCGATCCTACCTCGGATGTCTTCTGCAGGGGCTGGCATCGCAGCTGGACCAGCTCCCCCCTGCCAGGGGCCAGGCTGCCCCACAGCCTTTCCTTGTGCACTGGCTGCTCTCACACCATTTGGCCCAGAGAGCAGCACTTAGGCCTGGCCAATGCCAGTGCAGAGCTAGCCATGCCTTCAGATCCCCCAGCAGCTCGAGGTCAGTGACGCAGGAGCCGTCGGTGTCCTCAGACCTAGCGAAAGCATGGCATGCTTCCCAGACCTAAGCAGCTTCAGCAGAAAGCAGCTCTGATCCTGGACAGGAGCTTTGCTTTGGTAGAGCAGTGAAGAACTTAATTAGAAGTGCCAGCAACCAAACACTGTCGTATTTCCCCACACATTTCCTTTTCTACAGGTATTTCCAGGGGATGAAATGTAGGATCAAGCTGGCTGAGAGTCTGTGATGCCATTTCCAAGATTCTGTCCCCACAGCTCTGCTTACATTCGACCTGCCTTCCAGCCACCAGAGCTAAGCAGATGAGATGAGTGCTGCTGCATAGGTCTCTGGAGGGCCTACATGGGTGGTAGACAGCAGAAGGCAGCATTTGTTGAGTAGTCAAGAGAAGAGAAATAACTACATGATGGCCCAGGATTTGTCCTCTGTGTCCATTTCATGTGTTTCTAAGCCTCATGAGCAAGCAGCAGACTGATGTGAAGTGGGGATGCGCATGGAGAGGTGGTTGGTTTGTGTTGGCCAAGGCACAGCTGGCTCACCTCCTGCAGCAGCTTGTACACAGCTGGGATGCTCTGATCTCCCTCCGTGCTGGGCCTGGGGCTGGAGAGGACTTAAGGACTCATGAGCAGCGTCTAAAGAGCCCATCATTCCTTGTAGCTGATGTGAGAATAATGAGACAGAAACCCAGCATCCCACGTGCTGACTCAGAGACAAGCACCATGTTCCTGGTGATGTTTCCTGTGTGGCTGCAGGCTTGGCGTATGCCAAGGGTGGCCAGTTATCACAGCCCAGCTAGGACCCCTCTGCTAAGTGCCAAGGGTGCACAGCTGGGTGGCAGCAGGTCCTCAAAAAACATTGCTACACCTACTAAGTGTTAGCACCGAGCTGATCCAGGCTGTGAAAGTTCTTACTTCATCCTTTTCCACCACTTCTTTGCAGTGAAATGGGGCAGAGAAGCAGCACCTCGACAGCAGCTGTGTCTCAGCTGGGAGCTGTGATCTGCGACACACAAAATGGAGCCACTTCCCAAACTGCTGCTAGCTGGTAGAGTCCAGATTAGTCCCTTGCTCCCGTCCCCATGCATCCATGCTGGAGGAACAGAGGCTGAACACCAGCACACTTTCCCTGGCAATCACAGAATCACACAGAATCACAGAATCACAGGGGTTGGAAGGGACCTCGAGAGATCATCGGGTCCAACCCCCCTGCCAAAGCAGCTCCCCAGCTCATATTGCACAGATAGGCGTCCAGACGAGTCTTGAATATCTCCAGAGAAGGAGACTCCACCACCTCCCTGGGCAGCCTGTCCCAGGGCTCTGTCACCCTCACTGGGGAAAAGTTCTTCCCCATGTTGGTGCGGAACTTCCTGTGCTCCAGTTTACAGCCATTGCCCCTTGTCCTGTCCCCACAGACACTGAAAAGGGGCTGGCCAATTCCCCCTGCATCCCATACTTAAGATATTTATAAACATTAATTAGGTCCCCCCTCAGTCTTCTTTTCTCCAGACTGAACAGCCCCAGCTCACTCAGCCTTTCCTCACAGCGGAGATGCTCCAGGCCCTTCAGCATCTCCGTAGCCTCCTCTGGACTCTCTCCAGGAGATCCCTGACTTTTTTATACCAGGGAGCCCAGAACTGGACACAGTACTCCAAGTGGGGCCTGACCAGGGCAGAGTAGAGGGGGAGGATCACCTCCTTAGACCTGCTGGCCACAATCTATCACCCTTGCTCCTGCTGCAAAGCATCCTGTGTCAGAGCTGTCACTGACCTGCAGGCATCACACAACAGTGGTAGAAAACAGCGCCTGGGACAGTTGGGCAACAGTTGGTTTTCCCATTTTAAGTTAGAGACACAAAGGTACCAGCCTGATCTCCCCAGTCACTGTTTCACACGGATCCTCTTCAGCAGTGAGAGCCACCAAATTGTCTTCTCAGCAGAGCTCCCTGGAAACAAAACACAGAAGCATCACGGCACTGCCTGGTGAAGGACACCAGGTGTGGAGGAGTTCCTTATTCCTCTTGGCTGACCCTTCTTCCAGGTGCTAACTGGGGACATGAATTCTTCACAAGGACATCTTTCTTTACCAAAATTCCTGGATGTTGCCAGCAAATCAAAATGACCAAGAGAGGGACACTGTTTCTTCTCCTACCTCAGCACTACTGGCACGATGGGGACATCTTCCATGTTGACTCAACCAGCACTGTGCTACTGAACATCGCTTCTCTTTCCACCACTTACTCACAGCATGGTGCAGTTTGTTTTGCTTTGAGGGCTTCCACACCCAGGTGTTCAGAGGCAATGGTGCCTCTGCTGAAGCACAGCTGAGAAAACCTCTGAGGAGGGCCACCCTGGGGTCCAGGGACAGTCAGGGACCTTAGACAATTGCTGCCAGGGTGGGCTACGACAAGAAATCTCCACCCTACTCATAAACCCAAGCATGATTATGGGCAACCCTTGCCACTTCATTGGGCCTTTCCCAGCATTTCCTCCGGGCACAGCATCCCACAGTGCTGCGATCATCTCTTCCGCAGGCAGAGGCTTTAAAGCTTTCCTCTGCTCAGCCCAGGGTTTCACTAACCTCACCTCACTGTGCTGAATAACTTTCTGCTCCGTGCCTCGCGCTGCCCGCTTGGCTGGCCCTGTTTGGTGAATAGATTAACACCAAGGTGAATTTGGGCATGGGGACGTGCGCCCCTGCCAGGAGTTCCTGGCCGACCACACTTGGGCTTAATGATTTTCATAATTCAGAATTGGAACTGTTTTGACTGCAAACAAGCCGTGTGATGTGGATCTGCTTCTTAATCACATCAGACTCCTCAGGTTTCCAGCGTGAATACTCATAAGTTCAAAATTCATGTCTGAAACACACGCTGCTGCATCTTTGTGTGGAAAACATTCCTGTCGGCAAGCTCTGCAGGAGTGCTTATAAAGAATAAATATCAAAGTGTGACAACTTGGGCTGATTACAAATAGCAGGAACATTTGCAGAGCACTGCTCTGCAGAGCTGGTCCCGCGCAAGAGGCTCCTCCGTCTGCCGTCAAAGCGGAGCACAGGTGCTCCCCGGGGATGGTCCGACTCTCAGCATTGCTACCCACGAGCTGCAGAGCTGCTCTGACTCACCAAAGCCAGGAAAAACAACATGAAAGGTGTGAGCAGGGGGGCATAAATGGACTGTGGAGAAATAGGCGACAGGAAGCGAATTGTGAAAGCAGGAGCGATATTAGCAGGGAAGCAGAAGAATTCGGTTCCTGCTGTAGCCTGCACAAAGGCAGAATGATGGACGTGCAGAAGTTATTCTATTGGTGCCTTTTTAAAGCCAGAATGAGGAACAGGTTAAGCAACCTTTTCATGTCGGTGCTGCAGAACACGCCATCCTGCTCCAGGACTGCAAATCCCACGTCAAAATACCACAACATGTTCCTACAACAAAAAAAAGCACCTTATTGTGATTTCTCTGGGCCCATTTGCATGCAAACTTTTAATATCTTTGCAAAGTACATTGCCTTGGGTATTCTGTTTGCATCCATGTCAGCATATCCCTGATGAACTTGGCTTTCCTGGCACTGGATTGCATGACTGTCTGTGGGTTTTATGGGAATCATGAGGAAATCCAGAGAATTTCTTCCTGGGTGTCACCAACGATGAAGTGGTGATCCAGTAATAGCACCACAGTCTGCTAGCAGTTAGTGTTCTCAGATATTAAATAAATGTTCATGGACGATTTTCAGGGTACGTATTGTACCATCTGTCATAGCAGCACTGCTAGGTTTTAATTATGGTTTATAGTCTGTCTTCAAGCACCTGGATTCATTTTTTCATACTGTCTATTATTCATGATGATCTGCTAAACAGTGCCTTACTCCTGGTTTTTGCTATTGCTTTTCAACAGCTGGGGCAGCAAAATAAATGGGAAGGTGTCAAAAGTGTGCGATACGTGAGGATGTTTCTTGCTGAGGTACTTCCCAGAGCAGGAGCCAATTCCACAAACATTTCCAGATTCATCTTTGGGATAATTTGCCTAGGGATTTACTTGGATCAGTGACCTGCAGAGGAAAAAAAGGGATCACAGCAGCTTCCCAAAGAGGAAGGAGATCTTGGTGCAGAAGAAAGTTAGCCCATCTCTGGTCATCCTACACGCAGCCATCTGCCCCCCTCTAGTAACGAAGCTACTCGCTTTCTGCATCCCTACAACCTGGATATTTCAGATCAATTTGCTCTTGTCAACTCAGCCATGAGACAGCAAGTGGTGGGGGTTTGCAGCTCTGTTATTAAAGTTACTGCCTGTGGGTTGTGAGCATCCAGGGATGGCTCTGAAATAATCGCTAAGTTACAGTGAGTAATGTCTTCAAGCCGCACTAAAGCCACCGGTGCAGCGAAGCTGTGCTTGGCAGAGCAGCTGTAATGCCACTGTGGAAAGGATGGCAGGAATATGGCACAGGTCAGAGAGAACCTGCTGTTTGCATGTTGGGGCCAGGTGGGATGGCATTGCCTTCCAGCAGCTCCTCCAGCACCTGTGGTAGACCATGCCCACCACCCCCCGTGGCTCGCAGGACAGAGGTGCGGTCTCAGGATGCCCACAGAAAATTCAAATATAGCTTTAAGCATGGGATAAAACAGGAGCTCAGACAATTTGCCCGACAAGAAAATGTCCATGAAACAATAAGGGCATAGACCCAAAAGAGGTGGGGAAAACCCAAGCTGCCAGATACACTCGCATCCATGATATGGCGCTTTCAATGAGTAATCACTTGCCAATACATATGGTGTTTTTGTAGATGTGAAATGTCATGGAACATAACGTACTGATATGTTTAAAAATAAATTGCTGGGATAGCTAAAAAATAAATGACTGAAGTGAAGGGACTTATGGTGCATTTTGCTGTGGATTAATTTTGTCATTTGATTTGAGTAAAGCTTGATTCAGGTGTCAAACCAAGTATTGACTTAATAAACTGGGGCTTTTTCGCTCCCTCTCTGAGGAGTACTGGGGAACAAGGTCAGTCCATTAATTAATTTATGCAAATTGCTGTTTTCTTCTACTCTGTTTAAATGTTAGTGATACCTGTCTTATCTCCTTATAGCTAATTGAGCAGCAACAAATATATAACCACACACAGGACTTTTGGAAAGTCACAAGCAGGTACAACAGAACTCTGAATATTGGCCCAGAGCGGCTGCAAACTGATCATAATAATTATGTATGCATGTGCACGCACTCACACACACACAGAGTTTTTTAAGCATCGATCAAAGCACAAGTCCCAAACCCATATTCATCTGTTCAGCATCAGGAGGTGTTACCTAAAGCTCCCTTCCTCTATATAGCTGCGATATAACCTGAGAGTTTAATCCAGAACAAGGAGCTGTAAGATGCTGGGAAGAGCTGCTGAGAGAAGAAGGGCAAGGAGACACAGGGATGGGCAGGATGGTACCGCCAGGTTTCCAGCCCACACCTGTCAGCGGTGCTGCGGTCACCAAAGTGATGATATAAATACTATGGATTCATGCCCCATGGGGAGTGGGCTTAGGGAAATGGGTTAGATCAAGCCTACATCACCATCCATCTCCAGTTACTGCAACGAACACCTGTGTCACCTACTGGTTATTCCTTCTTCCATCCCCTGCCTCTGGGCTATTTGTGGGGGAAAGAATTCCCCAAGGTACCCCAAAAAGTCACATTTTTTCTATTAAAACACTCCAGGTAGCATTTGTTTGGTTTCAATTTGGGTAAAGGTTTTGGGGTTTTTTTGGAAAGTCATTCCATGTGCTTTTGATTAAAGCACGAGCAAGAAAACAGAGCAAGGCAGGAAAACATCCCAGCAAAGGGGAGTGGAGGTGATGTCAGCACTGATGCACAGAGCAATCATCCCAGCCTGAATGCCAGTTTCTTGGGGCTTCCTAATGATTTCATCACCCACAGACAGTGCAGCCTGGATCAGCTGCAAGCCACGTGGAGCCACGTCCATGCTTGCCTGTGTCCCAGTGGAAGATAACTACAGAACCTGTTGTCAAATGGCAAACACTTTTCTCCTGGAATTTCAGAGGATAATTTGTCCCAATTTCGTTTGGATCTTTTGTTTCTTTTGTGAGAGAGAGAAAAACAAAAGTACAGGTTTTATTTTTAAAAAAGGGAGGGGGCACAAAATTGCAGGGTCCTACAAGAAACCCTGTACACATTTTACTAGGTTGCTTGTTTGTTTTGTGCAGGTTTTTGGAAGAAAATCTGTTTTGTGCAAAACTACAAAGCCTCCAGAATTATTTCTAAGAGGTCTTCATGTTCTGTTCCCTTCTTTTTTTTTTTTTCTTTAAGAACTATTTGAAAATTTGGCCAAGGTTGAGGGAAGGGGGGAAATTAAAAATGACAGAAGCTCTGTCTGGCATGAACATCACTTTTACCTGTAAAATCAACCCCAGATATGATGACAGCAACACACCCTTGGCTGTGCAGAAGGGAAGCAGCCTCAGCCCAGCAGGAGAGCTGAAGGTAGGGGCTGGAGGCTGGCCCATTTCCACTTCTATGGCACAGCGGGTTTCCTACATCTCCGTTTCTTTTTGATGAGTGGCACAAATAGCAGAGACACTTTTCCCTATGAAAATGTTCCGTGTTTTTACAAGTTGCTCTCCTACCTCACCCAGCCTAACACCCCCTCCCCCCAGGGCTTTTTTCTCATATCCATCACACCCTTCCCCTGCTTCCCCTCAAAGTTCAGCCTGGCTGTATCTTTCTCAGATCACCCTGCACGGAGCTGAAAGCCGGGCTGCAGGTGAGGTTGCCCACATGCCTCCCCCCACCATTGTACCCACAGAGCATAAATAAGCAGTGTCTGCACAGACACAGGTGCTCTGGGCTGCAGAGGGATGCATGTGCTGGAGGAGTGGATGTGAACCACTGCTGCAGCTTCAGAAAAGTGTCCTTCCCCCTTTTGTTCCCAGGCTGTGCTGGGTGCTGACAGGCACCTAAATGTTGGTGTCCTCGCTGTGAGCTGGTGGGGTCTGGGCTCTCCTGATGGTCAACAGTGGTCCTGGGCTGCACTTAAGTTCCTTCACAGCTGTGTCTGGAGCAGTTGGATACGACCTAGGTATGTACCTGGAGATCTGGCACTTCCTGATGTCCAGCTACAGCCTTGGGAGGCATGGTCTCTTGTTTGTCTTCCTCCACACAAACATCTCAAGTGCCAGGGGGTTTTTTTATCACGTTCTAGACCCTTCCATTTCAGCAACACCAACCCACAAAGCCAGGGGACGGACAGCCCATCTGAAAGCAGATGTGGGCTGGCTAGCCCTGCGGCAGGGCTCAGAGGCTGCCAGCCCACCCAGACACCCATGGCTGGACTGCAGAGTGCGGGCACACAGCCCTGAGCAGCATCCCAGCCCCTGCTGCTGCCCGGCTGAGCAGTTCTCATCTGCTCCAGAGCAAAGTCAAACGGGTCGCTCAAAATAACTCCCAGCGCTGCCGCGGAGACGCTGGCGGATGCCGCTCCTCTGCGATGCGTGGAGGGGCTCAGCATATGCGGGTACCTCGAGCACGGAGGAAAATTTGGTGTTCGAGCAAAGTGTGAGACTGTGGGAAGCGTCTGGACCCGTTGAGGCTCCACTGTGACTGGCGGCGAATCGCTACGTGCCAGCCTGGCAGCCAGCTGCCACCGTCCTTATGGCTCTGCCTACATGCATCCCCTCTGCAGTGATTTCTAAATGTGCAATATCAACATTGCAGTAGCACAGGATTTTTGCATGTAATTATCCTAAGGTTTATTTGAATAAAAAGATGGTGGGGGGGAGGAAGAGCCCATCTATATCTTGCAGATCATGCAAAGTCTAGCAGCTCTGCTTAGCAGAGCTTGGAAATGCCGATAGACAGTTAAGAGCACAGACACACAGCCATATCTCTATTTGCTTTGAAGCGTGCTGCTAAAACATGTTGCCATTGAGATTCCTTAGCCCCACATTTTAAAATATTCATTGCCACAGCCCAGATTCTCTCCCGAGGAGCAGAAATCCAGGCAGAGACGAGAACCTATCTGGCATCCCCTTGTGGCTTTGCTTCTCCCTGCTGCGATGGGAGAACTCACTGTGAAACCGAAGGACACCCCAGATCTTCATGGATCATAGCTAGATCTCATGGCAGAGAGATATCTGTAACAGCTGGGATAAAGAAGAGTGAGGACTCCTTAATAAGGGATCCGTAAGGAATGCCCATGTTGCCATCAAGAGCTGCAGCAGGGAGCAGGAGCCAGGCAGTGTGACCCTTTAGCCATACACCTAGGGTCTCCTGGGCACCTTTAGAGACGTCTCAGCCAGACGTGTGCAGGGGCAGGATGGATGGACCGGTGTGACACTCCAGCACGGACCATCAGACCCTCTCTTCCAGCAGTCGGGTGGCATGCTCTGATCCCCCCGCTGTGCTCTGCTTGCCTTTCGGCATCTCACTGGCTGCCTCCACTTGCTGCTGCTACCCAGAGTGGCTTTAAGTGAGAAAAATACACACACTTCCTCATGACCTGCAATAGCCAAGTTTTATTCTCCCTGAGATCCTGGTCACAAAGAGCACATTTTGGAAGGACTCGATTTGCAGAGTGTGGCCCCCAGGCAAGTGCAGCTGCCTTACAATGACCTTGTTTGGGCACAGGGGTCTTGTTTCAAAGAGTTTTCTTGTTTTCTGTAGTACAGGGGCCAATTCAGCGGTGGAGATTAGGAGGTGCCCCGGGGCATGTCTACATGTCTACAGATTGTGCAGTGCAGATGTCCTTCCCACACACACTCCTCCCAGCAATCGGCAGACCAAACCATCCTTTCTGTGGGTCAGATTTCGTTAAGGAAGGCTGGGTGTTCCTCAGACATTTAACATTTGTCTCTGGTTATTGTCCTGGTGATTTACATAATGGATTAGTACAGATTAGCCCAGCATTCGGAGAGTCGCTGGGTTGCTTTGCATGCACCATAGGCAAAGGATTCAGGCTGTAAATGGGATGATCTAATAACAAGCATAATTGCTGTTTTATAGACTATAAGCACTGACATGTCAGCAGCTCGTCTAACTGTGTGGTGAGGCCATTGTACAAATACAAATCCCCCCTCCCATCACCGAATAGCTCTTCAGCGGCCTCTCTGTGCAACAGCTACAGTGAGTGTCCTCGTGCTGCCTGGGATGCTTGCAGGAGGGTGAACACCTGAATTATAAGCCACCAGCAGCAAATTAACGGATCCAATCCTTTGATGCTGCTAAATTGAGCATTGGAAGACACGGGGCTCCCTTGGTGCAACCTTTTCTGCCCTACTGAGCCCCATTGCAATGCTGTGGGGGAAACCAAGGCAGGAGCCTAGGGTGGCCATTTGGAAGCAGAGAACAGAGGGTTTCCCTTATCACACCCCAGTGCTTTTCTATATATTTCACTGGGGGTAAATTCAAGGTCCAACAAATAATTTATCTCTTGCACAGCTCAGGAGCAAGCCAGCACCTTTCTGCTAATACTACAAAGCTTTTTAGGAAAGGAGAGGCTGGCAGTTGCGGCAGCACTCTTGAATCATTCATAATTTTGCACAGGGGCAACTTCTGTAGGTGTCTTGTTTCCCATATGTTTGTAGTGCTTTATGGCTAAAAATAACAAGGAATTGCTGTTCGCAATGTAAGCGAGGAATTAAGAGCTGCGAAGAAACTTGAGAGTAAAACTGTAGCGGAAGATATCAGAGCTTTCCCACAACCACAACTGCAAACCCAATTAATCCTGGGTTAGGCAGGATGAAAACGTGCAGCTGGAGAGATTCACAGTGAAGCAGCTTTAACTTTCCATCCCAGAGACATTTGGATAGCAATGAGAATTTATTTATTTATTTTAATTAGTTTGAGCTCATTTGTGACCACAAACACCAAAGCGCTGTGATCCCAACCACATCGCTACCTCAGCAGCTGCTGCATCCCTGTTGTTTAACCTGTGCTTTTCTTGGTAGAAAAGTGATGTTTTGGGGCGTTGCAGCTGCATTCCTGCTTCTGCCACCTCCTTCCCGTGTGAGGCTGCTCCCGTCGCTTGGACCATCATACCGAAGTGGTTTTAGAACAGCTGCCATGGTCCCTGGATCGGGTCCTGTAGATAGGCTCTGGTCTCCTTGCCAGAGCTGCCTGGGATCATTCAGTGTGGACAGCCATGGAGAGGTGCAGCTGGGCCTGGGGATGGGAGCCAAGGCTGCGCAGGGAGCAGAGATGTTGCATGCACGGGGGCACTGAAGCTTCAGCAAGGCAGCCTGGAGAGCTGGAAGGGGGGCAGACCTTTGGGGTGGCGTGGGAACAGGGCACGGAGCTGAGTCCTGGTTCTGGCAGAGACAGAGTTAATTTTCTTCCCAGCAGCTGGTGTAGTGCTGTGTTTGGGATTTAGGATGAGAGTGATGTTGATAACACACGGATGTTTTTAGTTGTTGCCAAGCAGTCAAGGGCTTTTCAGCTCCTCACACTGCCCTGACAACAAGAAGACGGGGTGGGGGTGGGGGGTGTGCTCAAAAGGTGTGACAGGACACAGCCAGGAGAGCTCACCCAAACTGGCAAAAGGGATATTCCATACTTAATGACATCATATACCATACAGAGAGGGGGGTGGGCCAGGGGGAACAAGCATTTAGCTTTAGGTGGTGAGAAATTGTGTCATGCAGCACTTGTTCTCTTGTATTATCATCATCATCATAATCATCTTCCTTTTCTGTCCTATTAACAAGTTTTCCCTTAATCTTTTTCTCACCCCCATCCCACTGGGGTGAGGGGCAGTGATGAACAGCTGCGTGCTTGCATTAGCTGCCTGCCGGGGTCACC
The DNA here is from genome assembly GCA_020800305.1 of Porphyrio hochstetteri. Taxonomy (NCBI): domain Eukaryota; kingdom Metazoa; phylum Chordata; class Aves; order Gruiformes; family Rallidae; genus Porphyrio; species Porphyrio hochstetteri. The sequence goes on from CM036919.1 coordinate 14,684,569, forward strand.
ACGACTTGCCCTAAGGATGCTTTTAGACATCAGAGGGTGGCCAAGAGCATGTTGGGGCCAGGGACAGAGCGTCTGCAAGAGAGTGTCATCACATCTCCGTGTGACCCTGCTCAGGGTCCTGAGACCAGCTCCGGTAGCTTGGGGAGGGAAACCCATCACTGACCTGGTGCCCACCAGTGACCTCCCTGCGCTCCCCATCCCGCCTCAGCAGGAAGGGACACGTGGCTGGAAGCCAGCCCCAGCTCCTTGCTCTCTTCAAAGCTGGTTTTGCTGACTGCTCTGTGCCAGGCTGAGCCCTGCAGACGATATACCTGCGCTGGCCTGGCAGACCCAGGAAGGCTTTCACACCTTCTTGATCAGTTCAGCGATGGCCATGTACACAACCAGTTGACCCACCCAACCAGTAGAGCCACCGACCTAAAGCCACAGCCACCCTTCAGACGCTGTGGTGCTGCGATGCTGTTTTCTGTGCAGCAGGTCACTGACTGTATTCTCGCCTGCACTTCCCCAGCACACTGCTGTGCCCAACTCCTCTGAGCCCTCCTCCATCGTAAGGGTCTGCTTAAACTCACTGCATAATGATTTCCTCTCTGAGCTCTCCTCTGAGCCGAGGGGATGGGAAGAATTCACGTCCTGGAAGTTTCAGCCTCTTATTTCAGAATTAATTTTGCAAGCTCCTCCTTGGACCGAGCTCTCTGTGGGCTCAGGCATAACAGGGCCAGTGAGAGGGGAATGTCATGTTGCTGGTTAAATCTCCAAAGCAAAAATAATCCATTTTAATGAAGGTTCACAATCTGCAATGAATGTGAAACAATGTTGTCAGCTAAGCTGTTGCATTATTCACTTTTATTTGTACAAGGTCCTTCCATTAATATTTGACTACAAGAGAATGCAATTAAAAATTTTCTACTTGAATAAACCTCTCACCACTGTGTTAGTTAAAGGATAAAAACCTTTTACGTTGCTGTAGGAGAGAATTTAGCACACTGGCTCCATGCACGTGGGCGACACCAACTCTTTCAGCTTCCCACACCCCATGTTTTGTTCTCTAGTCCAATTTCTTCACGGCATCTTCCCTTCTGCCCTCACCCTGTGTTGGTTCCTCTCTGCTTCCCTCTTCCCTCTCCCTGTCATTTTGAGCACACTGAAGCAATCGCTCCCTTCTGAGCAGAGCCAAAACAAGCAGGGATGTGAGGAGGGGTTGTGCAGGCAGGTAGGAAGCACCCACAGCCTCACAGATCCCAGTAATTTCACCCAAAAACGCCTCAGACTGAGACAGAGCCCCATTTTGCTGGAAGGAAGTGGGGCTTTGCATTCGTGTGCGTGGGAGAGATGATTTATTATTTAAATTTTTGCAAGCGTGCATGGGCACCAAAGAAGTTAATCTAAGTTAGAGAGGGAAGAGAAATCCTTCTGGGATCATGGAAGGCAGTACAGGGAAGGCAGGGGGGCAGCTTGCAGACTACTCACAGAAGGGAAGATTTTAGGGGCAAGGGGAAGAAGGAGGATACTCAGGGTATGGGATTACATATATAGGCAGGATGTGCTGCTTCCCTTTGCAGAGCATCCAAGAACAACGGGCTTTGCAGAGCTTAGGTGGGCACAGAAGCAAGTGCAATGGGTATGTTGAGCACGATGTGGTGAGGCACCAATGAAGGAATAGGTCTGTGCACGTACAGATTGGTTGCAGACAAGAGGGCAAACCATGTGTCTTGAGAAGACCTGAAGCAGAAGGACTGAAGTGTTGGGTCTTGTGAAAGGACCCTAATGTGGGGAGCTGTGATGTACAGTGAGGAGGCGAACAACATTTTTTCCTGTTTTAATTCATCTCCTGGAGTCTCTGGCACTACTTCAATCAATCAATCATAGAATGTGTTAGGTTGGAAGGGACCTTTAAAGGTCATCTAGTCCAACTTCCCTGTGACCGGAGCTGTTGGGAGGAGCAGCTGATGGCAAAAGAAAAGTTCATGAGATCAAAAGCCAGGAGAGGATGGGATAGAAAGAGAAAGCAAGTGTGCATAAGTAGAAGAGGAGCCTCTGATCTCAGAAAAATAATGCCAGTAGAGGTCTGTAGCCAGGACTTGCAGAGCAGAGACTGGGGGGCAAGAACGGACAACTTTGGGGCAGGTAGATGGCACAGTGCAGGTGGTCAATGCTTTGGGTCAGATGTAGAAGCAGCACTAGGACGAGGTGAAGAACAGTGTCACAGTAAGTGGCTTTTAGGGAGAAAGCACCCCCAGGAGGCTGCTCTCTGGATCTCCAGACAAGCAGAGGAGCAGACAGAGCCAATTGTGCATGACAGAAGCTCTTGTTTAGCAGGTCCAGGTCCAGCAGCCTGTAGATGATCATTGTTTTTTTGGAAAAAGATCTGCTGGGGCACACAGTGAACAGCCTGCTGTTCTCACAGACCTTGTATAACCCCACCAAGTGCCAAAACCTCACAGTCCCCAGGGGAAATTCATACATTGATAGTGGCAGGACAAGGGGGATGGATTGAAGCTAAAGGAGGGAAGGTTTAGATCAGATTAGATTAGCTATATGGGGGAAGTTCTTTACAGAGAGAGTGGTGAGGGGATGGAACAGGCTGCCCAGAGAGGTGGTGGATGCCCCGTCCCTGGGGGTGTTCAAGGCCAGGTTGGATGGGGCCCTGGGCAACCTTGTGTAGCTCCAGGCCTGAAGGTTGGTGGCTCTGCCTGTGGCAGGGGGGTTGGAGCTCTGTGATCCTTGGGGTCCCTTCCAACCCAGACCAGTCTGGGATCCTATGATTGATCATTAACCACCACCCAGGGTATATGGTAACACTGGTATATCTCATCCTTTCAGGACCAAGCAGGCACCTTGTCACTGTGCAACAAAACCCATGCCATGGTGCAAGAAGCTGCCAGCCCTGTCCTCCTCCTCCTGTGATGAACATTTTACTTTTTCAGTGACAAACATGGCTCCACAGCTCCTTCACTGAGTGACTGAGATCCATTGCTGAGGTTGGAGCAGCCCATGTACGTAGCCCCCGAGGCAAAGTGACACAGCAACCAATCAGTAGCAATTGCAGTCAATATTTAGGGAGTATGCTGGTTTTCCATCCTCTTGTGATCTCAGAGGTGGGCTCTTCCCTGGCCGTGGGTGGGGAAAGGTGGCAGCACTGTCCATGGCAGTGCTACGAAGGAACCACTGGCACCATCTGTGGGCTCTTCTGAGGTGCTCTGGCTGCATGCCTGGAGATCTCACATCCCACAGCTGCTCCTGCAAGTGGGGGATTTAGCTCACCTAGTGCTAACTAATCTGTTCATCGAATACTAAGCACCGCCTAAAGCAGGTCCTCGGAGTCTCAGATTGCACAAAGAGGGATCTTTGGACCTTAAATGTTCTGTGCTTCAACTCTTCACTGATAAAATGAGGATTAAGAAGGCCATTCGTCTCAGGGAGTGTTGTGAAAAATCAGTCCATTAGTTTGCGTCCCATTAATGTTATCTAGGCCAAGGAGATGAATAATTCTGTCCCCAGAAGAAGATTTGTATAGCGAGCAGCATCTAAGACAAGGGACCATACCAAACAATAAAGCTAAAGCAAGATGTTGAGATGTGTTTTGTGAGGGGTGTACGCCATGCATCCCAGCTCAGGGTCAGGCTGTGTCTTACAGCAGCAGCCTGTGTTTCCCAGCAGATGCTGCATCGTGGTGCACGCTCAGGGGCTGCGTTAAAGCTTTGTCAAACACCCTGACTGGGATGTGTCCCACCTTGCAAGCAATGTCTTGTTGTGGGGTGTTTAAATGCTGTGTTTTTCCCTGTAAGGACTTCAAGAGCTCTAATCCTTGTCAGGCAGCAGCTGCTCACGGGGGGAGTGCAGGAACAAGCTCATGGGGACCAGCCATCCTCGCCGGAGATCAGCTGCTCCTGGAAGAGCTGAGACAGCGAGAGCCACGGTGGGGGCGAGCGCAGCTGCACACCGATGCCACCAAAGCAATTTGCTCCCAGCGCTCAGAGATTTCACTGCTATCAGCCACCTTTGTCCTACGAAGCGGGGTTGGTGTATCTCCTTCTTACCAAGGCTGCATCTGGAGGCCACTTAAGTGTGGGAGCTCATGAAGAATGCATGAGCTTGGAGCTGCCTCCCTCCTCAGACACACAAATCTCTGCTTGAGCAAGGGGGGATGCTGCCAGAGGACTGCGAGGCATTCTGCCTTCGACCCCTAAATGTTTTGAACATGTCCATCTTGCACCCAGGCAGCTCATCATTGCCACAGCAGTCCTCTAGCTGAGCCTGGAGCCCTCTGCTCCTAGCAAGGCATTGAGGTCCTCAAGAAAGGGACCCTTTGAGCATCTGAGTGGGTGTCAGGAGCATGTGCTGCATGGCTGGTGCTTGCTTTCCAGTGTAAATGCAGGATGGGGGGGTTGAAGGAGGACGAGTTCATTCAGTGGGGGGGCAGGTTTTCTGATGCTTCTCCTGGCTCCCTCGGGAGCTTGGTTGCAGCACGTGGCTCCTTGTACACTCTTAACAGTAAAAATCATGGCATTAAATCATGTTTTTAGAGGTGAAATGCTTAGATTTCTTCTTCTCTGTCCTGAACTAGTCTGTAGTCAGGTAGGATTTTGGTTAAAATAACCCATTTTCTTTCCTTTCCCCCCTCGGCTCTGGAAAGAGCTGGGTTAAACGTAGGCTTCGACAGCTGAGCTTATATACTGAGCCACAGCCAGCTTTCAAATCCTCTGTGGAGCGTGTAAACTCTTTGGGCTTCCAGGCATAGCTACCAGAGCTTTTCCTCAATCACAGGCAGTCAGAGAGCAGTCTCTGGGTGTCTGAGACGTACAAGGTACTGCAGAAAGGTACTTCCACCCGAGCTGTTGGAGCAACGTGCCCAGATATGCACATGAGGGCTCTGCAAATGAGCAACCAACACACCACCTGGGTTTGAATCTCTTAGCTGTAAACCCCCTTGCTGCACCAACCAGCTTTGGCGTGTTGCACGGAACAAATGTGATGTGAGATATCTGGCTGTGACAGTCAGCGAGGCATCCGTGGGCAAGGGAGAAATATTTCCGTTTCATTCAAGATGCTTCTCCCAGTTACAAGCTTGCCCTTTTAACAGAGACTGATGTGGAAAAATCTCAGTGTCAGAGCAGCAGCCTGAAAGAATTAAAAGCAAATGGAAAAGGCAGTGGCTGAACAGGAGCCGGCAACTAATCTTATCTTCAGTGAGCCCCTCTCGTAGCAGGTACAGAGAGCTGCCTGGGACAGACTAAAGGTGCTAAAATATGATGTTTATTGAATGATCAAGGAGTACTGCACTGGCTGTTCAGGAAGATTTATTCTCCATCTGTGCTTGTTTTTATTCTACTGGCATGCCTAATAAATATCAACTCTTTTAAACAAAAGCATCTCCATTTGCAAGCACGTTAGCAAACCTTGGGCATTTCCCAATGATTTTTGCCTCAAACCTCCCTGCCTGGAGGCTCATGTGTGTATGCCCAGGACTTGCTGGGACTTCTCAGACCTGGGAAGGGGATGGAGGTCCCCTAGGTTTACTCCTCTGCTTTGTTGCTTGAAAAAAATACTAATTAAAGATCTGGTTTTTTGTTGGTTGTTTTTCAGTGCACGCGCTTCCAGATGCACACACAGGTGACTACCAATAATCCAGGGAATTTTAGAAAGCAATTAGCTTCCTAAAAGTGAAGGGTCCATATTGCACAAAGCACACCAAGGCTCAAAAACCTTTGCCATGTAACTAGAGAAGAACAAAAAATAATAATTAAACTTTAAAAATAATAATTAAAAAAAAAAATCACCAAATCCCAGTGCCCTGTGAGGCTGTAAGTAAAGTTTGGCAACTTCTGAATGCATAACCCGTTGTTGCAAGCTGTTCCATGTGGCTCCCCAGAGGGCTGGTCCATAAAGGATAACAACCTTTGCCTGCTGGGAGCTATTAGCCTAAATGGTGGCGGGCTGCTGCAGCATTTAAGCCTGATTATAATAGTGTCATTGGATTTGTATGCACTGGGATCCATGCAGATGGATTTCACAAAAAATTCTGAGAAATTACATCCGGGAAAGGGAGTTAAAGGGATGTCTCTGTGCGTGGCAAGTGCTGGCTGACTCAAATGGCAGAGGGAGGATCACCAGGAAAACAAAAAGAAAACCTTAAGTTAAATGAGGTTCAGCACCACGATGGGGAAATTAGGAGCAGGTATGTGTTCCAGGCTCTGGAATGTGCTGGAATGGATGGGGGTATTAATACTCAGGATGCCCACATATCTCTTCTTCATTTTTGTGTTGAATTCATGTTATTTTATTAAGACAGCCAATGGGTTCCCACACGCCCATTAAGTATGCGAGGGCATTAAATCATTCGCCGTGTTACACATGGCATTGCACAAAATTTGGCAGGTACCGTAACTCTCTGTGCAGGTGTTATCTGTAGACTAGCACTTCTCCCTTCCCATCATTTCTAGGGATTCAGAGGACAGGCTTCAAGTCGGGGGAAATCTCATCAGATCAGATAGCAAACCCTGAATTTCCACATCCTGGAAACAAGCGGGTAATTTATGCCTGGCTGAAGCACATCACCCAGAAAAACATCAATCTTGTACAATTCATTTGTCTGCCTTTGACTTGCAGACGTCGGGGCATTTACACATTGCAATCAACTCATCTCTCCATCTCCTCATTGAGAAGGTAAAGGTCTCTGCTCTTGCAGCATCTTCTGCTCAAGGGTTTTTTTTTTTCTCTGTGCTCTTTCTGGGTCGCACACTGAACCATTCAGTGCATCTTTTTGGCAGCTTTCTCACCGGCAGGACCACTCCTCAGCTCACTGACGGGCCATCCTAGACCTGCCGAGATGTGGCCAATGAAGCCAGGCTTCCCCAGCCATCACAGACACAGCAGGTGATGCTGCAGACAGTCACCCCACCAAACCCAAAACGTGCCCAGCGCGGCGCAGCTGGGAGGCAGTGAGCTTTCTGTCAGTTTCTTTGTTTACAGAGTCATTTATAAGCTTCCACTTAATTAAAATAATCCACTAATAAGCCTGGCAGCTTAGCAGAAGCAGCCTGTATTCTTCCTGCAGTTGCAGAGGATCGCCTGCTCCCAGTGTCTAAAGCCGTTTCCTTGGCTCAGTCGTGATTTACCAGGGATGTTGGAACGCAGGAGAGGACACACAGGCACAACCTCAGACTGCCTGATGCCAGCCTGAAACAACCAAACCACAACGTTCCTCTTCAGAGCCAAGCTTCAGCGTCCCATCACATGCCCACCCTTGCAAGAAGCCAGCCGAAGTGCATACAGAAGGGCACAGTAACCATGACCTGTGCCCACACACAAGCAGGCAGCACTCTGATTTCACACACGCCCCCCCCCCAAACCATTACCAGACCATCAGTCCTTGGCTTTACATCCTCAGCCAGGGTCATCTACTCAACCTTAATATGTTTAAGCCTTCATTACCTCTCCAAACCTCCACCACTTCCACAAACAGTGCCTCATTGCCCTATAATCCTTTTTTAACATTTCACAAAATCTTTCTCCCCTTCTTAAGGCTTAAGGAGAAAAAAACCCCAAACCAAAACAAAAACCAAACTAAAACGCATATTCCCTATTTAGAAACATTCTTGTGATGTTTATTGGAACGGGCTGAAAGAGCTGAGGTTTGAAAATTAGTATCTGGCAAGGAAACTGTGTCCTCAGGGGCCAGAGAACAAGCCGCACTGGGAGGAAAGTGATGGGACCAGCCTTTAAAAGCTGGAAAATTGCAAACCAAGTGTGCTCAGCAGTATTTTCATTTATGCAGTTCTTTTATTCTTGAGATGAAAATTGCTCGGGACAAAAGCATCATCCTGATACCTGGGACAGACTGCTCCTTACTCTCCTTATTCCTGTGAAAATATGTGGTTCTTTGAAGAGAAGAAATGTTCAGCAAGAAGCAAATGCCAACGTGACCATTTTTAATGCAAATTCTCCGAGATCTCTCCTCGCTCCTCTAATACTGCATAGGAAATCTCTGACAGTGCCTTGGCAGGGCTCTCAGTCTGCACCGCCTCTGCACCGCCGGGAGAGGAACAGGGGCCCGTGGTGGTTTTGCAGGATGAGAAACTGCCTCATTCATTTCCTGGCCTCTGATCCCACCTCAGCTCGATAGTGAGGGCCTCTTCCACCCCTCCCTGGGACTCGCTGTGCAGTCGCTGGAAGGTTTTTGATGGGCAGGCAAAAGCTGATGCTGGCTGTCTCACTGCAAGGATGCTCCTGTGGGCAGGGGTGATGGCAGGGGCCCTGGCACGGGTCGGGGCCGGCACAGAGGCACGTCCAGTGCTGCCAGTCCCACCAGCCTCAGCTGCAGCGCACATAGAGTTAAACCCTGTGTGGGTATTCCCAAGGGGCTCGTGCCTTTGCTGCTCCCGGCTCCAGAGGGATGCTGTTGTGACTTTCCCAGCAGTTCTTCCCACACTCACCCTCCACTGGGATTCGGCAGAGCCCCAAGCATTGCTCCGTGGAGTGTCACACCGACCCGCGACCTCGCGTGCAGGCCTCAGGCAGCCCCCATGGACAGACAGAGGGACAGGGAGGCCAGTGGTTCCCACAGTCTGTGCCAGGGAGGGGGAGGAGGAGGTGCAGCCCCCTAAACACAGCCCCTGGGAGCCACAAATCACGACAGCCCCCTGCTGCTGCTCCCCACTGGCCCTGGCGTGGGTGCGTGCCCCAGTTGCAGATGATGCATTGTCAGCCGTAACCCTGAGCCCACCCCCAGCTCTCTCGGGGTGTCTGTGGGACTAGATGGGCACATGGCACATGGGCTTTCCAGACAGATGTCCACGTTCCTGATCAATATACCCTCCAGCACTCATCCTCCCCAAAACAGTGCCCTGGGACTCTGCCCACCCACTTTACTGTCACCTCGATGCCAGCAAGCACCAGTATGGAGCGTGCATGGCATTGCACCGACACAAAGTGCTCACACCTATAGTGGGATGGTGCTGATCACTCCTCTGGCAACCAAATCACACCCAGATTAACGTTCCTCCAGCCCTGAGCACGCAACCACTGCCATGGTCCTGACCCACACACACCACAGTGCAGTCCATCCATATTGATGCTGGAGGAGCACGGGAGCTCATGTAACATCACCTAGGGGGCCAGGCCAGTGTCTGGAAGCCCTTCTCCAGACTTGTACCCTCATGCTAACCAGGGCTGACTCCTCTGCCCCAGAAATGTCCGTCCTGACTACAGCTGCAGAGGGAATATGGGGTGTAACGGTTCAGCATCTGATGATTCAAGCACTTTAGTGGTATTAGCTAATTCATGCTCGTTAATTAGCCCCATCTGGCCAGCATGTGGCTGAATGCTATGGTACGCATGCAGAAAGGTCATTTCCACCAGGTGCCCATAGCCCTTCTCTTTCCTGTGGAGACGACACTCCCAAAAACAGGAAAGTGCTGGGTGGAGGGAACAGAGCCTGTGAACCATGTCCACCACTCAACCCAACTGGGAGGGAGTCCTTCCCATGAGATGAGCTGACTCCGTTGCAGACCAGGAAGTTGATTTACCCACCTGAGATGCACAAGAGGAGAGAAGATGAAAGATGGGAGGAGAGGCTCAGCGACCACTCCCGGTGGTGGGATGCCGAAGATGATGGGAAGGCAATGGACACCCCCCAGAAGACTGCAGCAGGAGGGGAGCTGCCCAGCTGTAATCCAGTGTACTTGGCTTTTTAATGCTGCTTATTACAGCCCTCAATTCTTCCTCTCCAAGCAAGACAAATGTGATCACTGCTCCATATGCTACACTAGCCTTCCCAGCAACATTCAATTCACCACCGAGTTTTGCTGGGGGGCAGGATAAGATTGTGCAGATATAATAACTCCATTCATCACCGCCGAGCAGGGGTGGGCAAACAGCGCTTTGTAAATTACTTGGAAAGTTTGGCAGCTCCGATCCCACCAATCTCCCTGACAGGCAATACCAGCATGCCTTCGAGCCCTGGAGCAGCACAGCCGGAGGAGCCAGACCTGCTGCCACCATGCCGGCATGGACCCCACCACCCCTCGGTGCATCAGCCTGGATGTGCATGGGAGCCGGTGGGGGGGAAAGGGGGAAGGCTCTCAACCCCCCTGTGAAAACACTCAGAGCAGAAGGAGCACTTTGTCTGGGGGTGCTGCTACCCCAGCAGTGGTACCCCAGCCACAAGTGATGGTCTGAGACCAGCAACTGCAGACAGTGCACACGGGGCTCCCTGGGGGGCCCATCTGCAGCCCCTCCATAGGCTTTGGGAGCTTGGCATTGGACCACAACTGGTTCTTGTGTCCTGCTGTGGATGGATTAGCCATGCCCAACCTGAGTATCAAAGGCTTTCAGTGCTTTGTCAGCACACTCACACGCACAATCACACCACACACACGCACAGCCTGGCCCGCTGGCCCGTGCATCCCCTCCTGTCCCATCCCACCTTAAAGAAATAGCTCCCACTAGCCAAAACATAAAACAAAAGAACAGGCAATGTTAAAATACAAGGTGCAGACATACACGGCAGCTCCAGCTGCCTCAACACCTGGGAGATGTAATCCTGCTGCTGACGCGTGCCTTTGATTCAGAGGCTGCATTACCCTAATTCCTCTGCTGATCCGGGATCTGTGAGCCAACGCTGATAATTTCCAAAGCCATCCCACAACCTCTGTTGTACCACGCACTGGAAATTGAGCTGGAGCTGTGGGGAAATGCTGGGCTCACACTGCCTACGGAGAAATCACTGCAGGAACATGGCTCAGCGACTCACCCATGGGATAGGGAGAGGGTTCATTTTCAACTGAATTTTTGCCCCACATCTGTTTTTTAGAGTTTTGGGTTGGTTTGGGGTTTTTTTTTCCCAAATTTTTAATCACGAAATCTGTACAGAAGGAGCCCTTCTGAAGCCTTTAGTGAGGGCTTGCTACTATTTCATTAGAAGGCTAGCATGTGTTAAAGAAAATCCAAGGGTCTGACTTTTTCTTTCTTGACAGAAAAAAAAGCCTTTGCAGAGCTTAATGGAAATCTGAGTAAGGCTCTTGCTGCCAAGGATGCAAAAAAAATTGATTTAGTATGTTCAAGTTCATTCATTTTTTTTTTTCAAAATGTTTTCGAGGGTGAAATTTCCTGTGTTTGTTTTCAGGGATGTGTTAAGATCCTTCTCAGCAGAACAGTGATTGCCAGTGTTCATTTCTAGGATTAAAAAAAAAAAAAAAGCAAGCTGGGTTCTTATGACTATTTTCATTTCACAAACAATTAAAAAAAACCCACTGCAGCTTCCCACGCAAATACCGTATTGTGAGTATCTCTCCACAAAATATGTAGCACACCTAGCCTTGTTTCAAGTGAGAATAAATATATAAGTAAAGAAATAAACTACACAAATAATTATCAAAATGCCTTCGAGCAGCATATATTCCAACAGAGTAATGAAGTCAGGTACACATTGTACTCTGTCAAACCAAACAACTCACTTTTAGTATTCCTCCAGTGCTTTCTTCCAAGTAAGCACTGCATTTACTTATACATTACTATATAGGCACTGTATTTACTTATATATTTCCTCTGCTTTTCATATTTCAAGGAAATGGTGCTACAGTACATCACATCAGGGGATGGAGAAGCATTACCCAGAACATGCAAGTCAACCCATGATTGGATCTGCTCTGCGATGCTCTTTCCTGTCATCCTGGGAGCACACGGTGAGGCTTTCCTACCTAAGCATGGTCCTTGTTTGGACCAAATCAAGCATTCAGGTGGGCATAGCCATGCTAGTGACAACCTGCATGTTTAGGTCAGCTTCCCTACCTTAACACATTAGGATAGTGAGATATATATATATAGAGAGAGAGAGAGAAAAAATAGAGGAATTGGAAAGTTCTTCATACAAACCATGGAAAAATCCATTTATTGTTGTTGCTATTCTTCTTCCCTGTGCTGGAATGGGAGGGAAGTACTCACAAAGAGAATAAAATAGGATGAGAGATGCCATGCTCCCTCCAAGTGAGACCCTCCACACCAGAAAGTGCTTCTGCTTGGATGAAGGTCTAGGGAAGAGATCTCATGAGCTTGAGCTAGAGGGTTCTCCTGTCTCTGGCAGAGACAGAGTTAATTTTCTTCCCAGCAGCTGGTGTAGTGCTGTGTTTGGGATTTAGGATGAGAATAATGTTGATAACACACGGATGTTTTTAGTTGTTGCCAAGCATTCAAGGGCTTTTCAGCTGCTCACACTGCCCTGACAAGAAGAATGTGGGGGTTGCTCAAGAAGCTGGGATGGGACATGACCAGGAGAGCTGACCCAAGTGGCCAAAGGGATATTCCATACTGTATGATGTCATGCTCAGTGGATAACTGGGGGGTGGGCAAGAAGGCGATGCAGCTCAGGAAGTGGCTGAGCATCGGCTTTGGGTGGTGAGAAATTGTGCTGTGCCTCCCATGGTTTGTATCTTTTTATTATCATCTTCCCTTTCTGTCCTTTTAAACTGTCTCTATCTGAACCCACAAGTTTGACTTTGTTTTCCTGATTCTCTCCCCCATCCTGCTGTGCTGGGGCAATGAGTGAACAGCTATGTAGTTATTTTAGCTGTGGCTTGGATTAAACCATGACAGTGGTGACCATTAAAGAGTGGAGCAGCACAGGGACGCAGCACATGCAGCTACGGCTGTTCTGGACTGGGAAGACTGGGAGGAATGTCTTAGCAGTTATCAGGGCTGGAACAGAGCTCTAGGAAATCCACACAGAAGATGGCAGAGGCCACAGGACATGTGCAGAAACACCACATCCATAAGCAATGAACAACTGGGGAAACTACATCAAAATCCACATACCATGAGTGCCCATGGAAAATAGCAACACACAGCAGGATGCCAGGGTTGTTAGCCCAAAATCCAAGGATTTTTGGCAGGGCAGCTTTATTTTCACACAAACTTTACATTTTTATTAGTGCACATGGAGTGTACTATGTGCATTTGTTGTTTGAAATAGAAGAAGAATTTCACAAGGGCTGTGGTCACTCCTGAGCAGACCAACAGATATTGGGAATATCTTCCTTATTCCTGCAGCTTTGAGTGCTGGAGCAACCTGCGAGCAGAGCCCAGACCAGGAGAAGTGACCTGGGACCACCATGGGGACAAAAGTAAGGTGGTGTAATACCCAGGACCCAGGTCAGTTTTCACAATCAGTTTTCCTCTCTACTCTTCCAGATGCAGCTTCACAGGAGGTGTGGATGGCTCACAGACTAGCAGTAAGGAGACTAAAGCAGTCTAAAAAATCCTTGGATGTGGAGATCTGAACTACCTATGGGGTCTTCTGAGCAGCAAGGAGCAAGACCAGTCTGCTAAAAACTGCAGAAATGATCAAAGCCATCAACTGGAAAACAATCTTGTGTCTCTGATGGAAAAGATGCGAAGCTCAGAGGCTGCAATGACGTTTTATGCCAATGTCCTAATGAAGCACAAGAAAAGACACATTTCTGACTATGGCTGTAAAAGAGACATTTGCATAATGTTTGTCTGCAGATTGGGGTGTTACGCTATGATAGCTTTAGAGGAAGGACAGGCTGTCCTCCTGAAAGTGTCACTGAAAAATGTGCTTCCCTCAGAGACGGAGGGACAGCATTTGTATTCATCCTTCGGTGGGAAATAAGCAGCTCAGGGGCTGCTTGCTGGGACATTCACCAGGTCACCATGTGCCTTGGGTTAAGAAGGGTGCCCACCACCTTCCCAAGCACATCCCAGTCTGGAAGGACTAACCAGGGACAACTAGCTCTATTACCTTGCACAATAGAACATGTATTTTTGAGCAAGCCCAGGGGCACGGCAGGGAAGTTATTTGTCAGCCAGATAATGTTAGGCAGGGGGGCAAGCATGAGGTGTCAGGAAAAGAGCAGGGCAGCCTGAAAGGTTGCACAGGTCACCGAGGTGGGTGACCATCCACATGATGACAACGCTGGCTTTGTGGGAAATGATGTTCCAATTGAATTTTACTTAATAAAACTGGGGGGAAGTGGCAGCATTTATGTGCCTGATTGAAGAGTGTAACAGAAAGAGAGCTAATTACTTACTGCAACCTGAGGCTTATGAAACAGCCAGAAAGTTGGTATTTGAAATGCTGCTTTCCCCAGCCTGGCTGCTCCCACAGAGCACAGAAAAAGCCGTGGCAATGCCACCAAACCCATCCTTCCCCACGCTCAGGAGAGGGGACGTGTCCATCCCTGAGCTCAGTGAAGCTAGAGCCATACCCAGCTCCCAATTTTACCTGCTAAACCTGCCAGGGGGCTCAGATTTACAAAACCTGAGCTTCCTCATAGCTTCTAGCAACAGAAATACAGGAACTGATGGCAGACACCAAAATGGACTTCTTTTAAAAAAAAAAAAATCCCCACACTTTTAAAGGCTTCTATACTTGGAAGTCTCCTGTTGGACCTCAAAGTGGACCTGTAACTCTCTGCTCTTTAGATGATTTATTAATTACAGGCAGAGTTATGGCAGAACTGCAGTTCCTTCAGTCCAGGTGATTTGTGTGAGATGGGGAAAAAAACTTCGCCCTTTGCAGGAATAAACCCCATGTGCATAGCCAAAAAAGGCAACATAGCCCTTAAAAGACTACACACACACACACACAGAGAAAAATATCTATTCATATATATTTATAGCTTTTGGTGGTGCGTCTCATGCTTCAGGACTGAATCTATTTTTATGCTTTCCTAAATGACCATGGAAGAGCATTTCAAATGAATCTCAAAGAATAACATCCTTTTGTTCACAGGCACAGATACACACAGAATGGACTTGGCTGAGAAATAAAATAAGACTTTGAAAGAAAGAGAAAGAAAGTTACCTGAATAGCTACAGACTTGGAGCTTCTCATCTTGGTGTCACGGCGTTGAGATATATCTCTAGTTTGGAGAAAGAGCTCTGGATTCCTGTCTGAGAAAAGATGGAAAGAACAATATAAAATCTCCTTCAAACTCTGAATGAAAAGAGGCGTTTGAGACTGTTTTAGAAGTAGTTCAGTGTTTTGAACTCTTAATAGAGATACGTTAATTATGGGGTACCCACTCCTGGCTGTAGATGCTTGGCCATGGAAGGTATTTTAGTGTATTCAGGGAGACAGCGAGAGCAGACACACCAAACCCCAAATCTAAGTGGACTCTTATGCTCTTTCCTAAACTTAAAGAGAATGCCAGATTTGGAGGAAAAAGAGGAAAAAGCTGGTATTGCTTTTTACTGACCAAATCAAACACTAGACCTCAGCTACTATGAACGCAGTGGCAGGCATTGTGCTCAGGACCAGTATTTTGGGTGCTCATGGTGTGATGTGAACATCAAACAGGCCAATGGAAGAAAAAGGTCAGGTTAGAGAGTTTTTGTGGTGGTTGTCTTGAATAATTAACCACCAATGCAGTCTATTCCCCATAGTACCCCTTGAATGCTGCATGTTGGGTGCAGGCTGGGCACTGAGCTTCGCAGACAGCAGGTTGGGAAATGCTGGGGCTGAGGTGGCCTCGGGGAGCTTGTGCACATCACAGTGCTCAAGATCCGCTGCTCCAGCTTCCTCTGAAAAAAAAAAAATCACTCCAGATAATGCATTGTTATTTGTTTTGGAGGAATTAAATTTAAATTCCCAAAGAAATTCAATGAAACTACAAAATAGACAGCACAAAGCCCAGGAGCCTAAGCTCTGCTCCTTCAGAATGGAACAAAATCCATCTTTTCAAAACTCGGGTACTGCAAACTGGGAGAGATTTTTTTGTGTGAGAAAGACGCCTGGACTAGAGCCAGGTCTTGAAAGAGCCAGGAGGCAGCCTGACCTGTTGTTCCTAAACAAGGATTTGGAAAATACTGTTTCTAACCAAGAAATCTGTGAGACCCAGTGTGGGAAATGGCAGAGCGGCCCTGGAAAAGAGACAGTTCTGCTTGTTGGAGAGAAGCTGCAAAAGCAAGAGAAAAAGAAGGAAAGAGGGTCGTTTAGAGATGTAAATTTGTTCTCCTTTAGCAGGGAGGTAGCACGGTGTGCTTTGTCATGGTAAGGAAGGTGCAGACAGAAAGACACCTGCACAGCAGGATCCCCCCCAAGGTGGGACAACCTTTTGTATTGGAATGTTGTGGTTCTAGTATTAGTGAAAAGTCCTGAAACCCCACTTGAGGCTGCTGCGTCAGCCATCCAGAGGGGACAAAAGTTTGCTCAGTTGTTATTCAAGTTGTCTTCGATCCACCACAATCGGAGCCCGTGCCACAACCCAGAACATTGGTATGTGAGATTCGAAGTTTGGATTCCTTTTCAAGAACATCAGCAGGAGGAGAACCAAATAAAAACTGTCACTTTTATTTTCCTTTTTGTCATTATATCGTTACAAGTGAAAGCAGAACGGGCCTTTTTGCATCAGAGGATATAATACAATCTGTAGGTGTTGTAAGAAGAAAGAGAAAAGAATAAGCTGAAGGGGAGGCAGGGAAGACAAGTGGAAAGTTACATAAAACCGCAAAGTTGAAGCCATTTCGGTCAACACTGAAAAAACAGGGGGGCTGGGAAGAACGAGCTTGAGCTGCTGATCCAAGAGCAGGCATCCTCACAGAGCCTGGCCAGGTATGGTGAGCATGTTGGGTTGAGTTTCCAGCTTCAGCATGCTATGGCAAAGAGGATGGGAGCCCCTGTCAGGTGCCTTCAGCCTGCCCGAGTTCCAGGAGCTTCAGAAGAACTGGAGCTAGCAGAGGGTTTCTAATGCATCCACAAAGACAAGGGGTCCCTTCCCATCCGGGGTAGAAGTTCCTGAAACCAGAGGTGCTAATGCCATCCACGCTGCCCACTGCAAAGTGGGACACATCCTGCTGCCCCTGCAGCGCTCCTCAGCAGGGATGTCTGCACTGGTGATGCTGGTCAAAGGGACAAGCATCGTCCCCACAGCAAACAATGCATCTGGTCGTCAGGCAGCTCAGGGTGGTGGCTGCTCACCTCCGCAGCCGGCGTTCATCATTAGGGCAGCGGCGGAGATAAAAGCCGGAGTAAAAGCACCAAAGTGCCGAGCGTGGCTGAGCCGCGGGGCAGAAGGGAAAAGCACCACGCAAGAAATTGATTCCATTAAAAAGTAATCTCAAATTTAATAAAAGTTATGATTTGATTATAGCCGTAGAACCGGAGGGCAGGGAAGGGAGTGCAGAGACAGAGTGGGGGGGCAGGCACTGGGGAGGGGGAGAGCAGCTCTCGGTCTGGCCGAGCCTCCAGCACGAGTCTCGCAGCCTGCCAGGCTACTGCCTGGCCTTTGTACAAGCATCTCTGCTCCTGCCTCCATCCCCCTCCCACCGGCCGCACAGCTCCGTGCACCGAGCTCCTCTGGCCCCGTGATGGGAGGGCAACGCAGCTTGGTAGGACAGCAAGCATCCCAGGGGAGCTCATCCCAATAAAGTCAGCATTTTAAATTTACACTTATTTCTACAATTATTTTTTTAAAAAATGTATTGTTTATTATTATTAAAATCAATGCCTCATGCTTGGATGAATGCAGAGGAGCCCTTACACACCCCAGAAGATGCGCTTGCTTTTCTGAAGCACACCGGCACAGCTTCTCTGTGCAAACCCACCTACTCCACCCCAACCTGGCTTCTCCCACAAGCAGCAGCCCCTACAGATGAGTCATACCCTCTCTCTGTAAGCCAGGGCTGCCATGTGGTGGCTTGGGGCAGACCTCGGGGCAGGGGAGGAGTGGGAGGGGTGGGAGAGGGTCTGCCCACCAGAGACGATGTGCTGAGCCAGGTGGCTGCCATTGAGCCCAAATTCTGGGGAGGAGCTGATAGGGCTGGTACTTGGCATGATCTCAGCTGTGACACACCTCTAGCATGTAAAGCTGCCTTTGCCTCTCAGAGCTGTTTGGTCTCCAAACATCCCTTTTCCAGGTGCAATCCCTGGTCATGGTGTGTCCTCGCCTGGTAAGTGGAAGCACCCCTTGGGGGCATGGTTGGGCGGGTCGTGTCAGGGAAACACCAGCAAGAGGATGGCATGGGGACAGGTGGGTACTGGTGTTCAGCCAGACCCCATGTTGCCGCAGGGGATGCAAGGGCTTCACCTGGCTTTTTCTGGGGAGGAGTGGGTATGGTTGGTGGTGAAGGGTGGGGGGGACAGGGAGGCTGTGCTGCTTGCTCGTTACATTAGTGCTGAGCAAACCTGTTGGTGAAGCAAAACACAAGGGAACTTGCTTGAGTCTTTTCTTGCACGTGCAATTAGATACAGAAAGCCCATGATTCTGCTGTGAAAAATAAATAAATAAACACAAATTGGTTTGCATGTTTGAGTAACACACAAACCCAGCCCCTGTCCTGTCAAAAAGGAATAATAACTTGGTCTGTGAGTCAACATCTATGCTGAAATCTCTGCCTGCCCCTCTCCAGTCTCTTTGCTTATATTGATAAGTCTGGCAGCTGGATGGCTGCCAGCATCTTGACAGTAAATGTATATGAATGATATATGTATATACATAATACTGTTACATCTTATGGCTAAAGATGTTTCTCTAAGGGTAAGTGACAGGCAGTGGCTGTCAGCACACACAAATATGCATGTGTAAAGAAGGGAAGGGAGAATAATTAATATAATGCCAATTACCTGGGCTTTATCTTTTGAGCTGGGCTATTATATTATTTGAAAGTGTGTGGTTAGAGAAGTAAAGAAAAAGAGAGGAAAATAAAAGCTTTTTAGGACTAAAAGCAATTTGATATTAGGAATTAAAAGGAGTCTAATGCTGGTATAAGGCCTGCTACTGAGTGGGCATGATAAAATTGATGGTAGTGCTACTGAAAAGTCAAACATGTTCCAAAAATATTTCGGCTTGGTAATTAAAAAAAAAACCCACACCAAAAAACCACCAGCCAGCATATTGCAAGTTTACAGAGCTAATGAGATATTTTTCATTCTAAACTGTAACTACGGTGGTTATTAAATTGTGTTATTGAGTCGAATGCATTTAAATTAGAGATGCTGTGCAATGGGCTTCCAAGTGTTTTGGAGAAACTCCTGGGGAACTTGTGGCTTAATAATACATACTGTGATAATGCAAAAGCTTCAGAGGATGGGGAGAAGGGAACACTGGGCCAAAACAAAAAACAGAGTGGAATTGCTGAAGTTATTTTCCTGAGCACCAATCCTACATAAAATAGCAGGATAGCTGGTAAAAGATCTAGCTAATAATTAATTGAGAACATAACATTATAGGAGTATATTACAGCCACTCAGCAGGCTTTTCTGAGTGTCCCTGGTAAATGGCTGTAAATCAGTGAGGATAACGGCTGGAGTGACTTTCCTGGGCTACTGCTCCAGTGTGTGCGGCAGGGCGTAGCCGGTGGAACAGGAGGACGGAGGACTGCGTGGGGCCACTGAGCTCAGACATCTCCAAAATAGAAATTAAATCCAGGGGTTCAGAGGAACATCCTGGAGCTTCAGAAGTCACAGATAATCCTTCAACATACTTTAATGTACTTAACTCAAAGTTTAAAATACCGGATGCTACAAAAAGCGACGTGTCAGAGGTAGAAAGCAGGAGAGTGAGCAGGTTGTCGGTGCCGTGGGCTCCTGCAGCCACAGGGTATTTGCCCAATAATTATGTCCACGTGGCCTTTGTCGTCTTATGGAAGAAGGTGAAAAATGTAAAAGCGTCTCTACAATCACCTTTGACCTAAGGAAATCCTCCTTCTTGATTCCAAACCTGGCGATCAGGTTAATCCTGGGCATGGGAGCAAGGTGCACCTTCCCATGCCAAATCCACCTTTACCTGTGGCTGCTTCCTGATGCTTCAGAAGGGGGGGAAAATAACCAAACCCCAAGTTACACATCAAGTGGCAGAAATAGTAATTATTCCTGCTTCCCAAGACTGCAGGATTATATATAGCCTGAGCATGTTAAATAAGTCTCTATGTGTCCCTCTGGTTAGATACACCAGGAATCCCTACACCCAGCCCCTTCTACCACAAGGGGCAATGTCTCCTGCCTGGAGGAGGAGGGTTGGTGTAGGATGTGCAGAGCTGCCTGGGGTGAGGTGGTGGCACTGGTTTGAGCACTGCCTGACCCTGCAGATGCACTGGGCAGGTGGGAGCAACCACCAAAGGGGAACCTGGGGCTGCTCACATGGGTGGGAGCCACACTGATGTCCAACAGCCCCAACCCAGAGTTGTGGTGTCCTTTGAAGGAGGCAGGGTGGCTCAGCTGGTGTCACAGTTGCTTTTACCAAGAAACTGAGAGAGAGGGGTTTGAAAAGCTAGTTGCTGTTCTGGGAGAGGAGCAGCTGGTTGATGCCTGTTCATCATCCCACTTGCTTTTCACTCTTCATCTCCAGCACAGTGCTGCTGCTCTGCAAAGCTGTGACTCACTGCCTGTGAGTGGGAAAGTGAAGCTCACTGTGAACCCTGGAAGCTCAATTTTCAGGTTTTCATCAGGACTCTGTGTATCTGGAAGGCTAGAAGCTGGTCTGTGGGTGCAAATTTGGGGTGATGGAAGAAGGGCACATGCCCATCAGCGAAGTCCTCAGCACGCTGAGCCAGCTCTGCTGCAGGAGCCCTCAGGAATGCTGTTAAAGCTGCACAGCTCCTTTTTAAGTCGTGGGAGTGTGGGGTTTTGGCACTGTGTCAACTATTCCTGAGACACTTCCCAATTATGCTCCTTTTGTTTGTGGTTGGTTTTTTTTTTTAAATTGTTGTTTTTCTCAGATAGTTGTTGCACGAGTGTTCTCAGTTGTGTGAAATGGCTTCTTACAAGGCTTTTAAGTAAATACTCAGCTGGATGGATTTGCACTTTATTCTTCTCCTTGTAGCTGAGTCATTGAAACTATAAACTGCATCTGCAAAAAAAAAATTATTTGCTTCTGTGATTTAGTTTCTATCTGTGAAGACAATGTCTGGTCTAGAGTTGCACATGGCACTCTTTAAGTGACAGCCCATAATAACTTCATGAATCCTGTGGTTACCTGAGAGCTGGCAGCTGGAGAGAGCTCAGAGACAAGGAGGACAGCACAGTCCCTGCCCATGAATGTGGCTGGTCCAGCAACTGAGCTCCATGTTCCTGATGGTCAGAATGAGGTTTGGTATGTTGAAGCAGGACCCAAGATTTCCCTCAGAAAGTCAAAGGGCTTCTTCTAGAGAAAAGCAGTTTGGCCCCAGCGGGATAGCTCTGCCTTAAGTGTCTCCAGAGAGGCACAGGGATCTTTGGAGACCTCCTAATGGCTGATGTATAAGCTACTCCGATGCGAATCGGAGCGTTTCCTCCCCATGATACAAAATTTTCATCCCCGTGGAAGCTTCACAGAAGCTTTATGGACTGCTGCTTCTTATCACACCTGCTCTCCTTCTCTCTTTCAGGGAGTAAGTATTATCAGTTGCTGTATTGGGGTGCATAAAGACAGACGGAAGAGTTGGAATTGAGCTGTGTGTAAGCTGCAAGTTGAAAATGCCTTTAGCAATTGGCAATTAAATCTTGGCATGTCCCTGGAATGCTGACAGCAGAATGGGTTGAACATCAGTAGGTGGTTGAGATGCTGAAGGACCAGGGTACTAGGACATCTGCTGCTGTTTTGCAGCGCAGATCCCATCTCTGGTTTCAACCTTGAGTCCTGCACTGGATGATCAGGAGTCCCACACTCTGCCGAGGCTGCTGCCGGAGACACATGTGGTTACAAGGGAGCATGTTCATGAAATTGCATGAAAAAAGCATGTCCTTCTTATCTCAGCAGCCTTTGGGCAGCAATGAAGCTGCCCTGGTCCTCAGTTTACTCCACCCACCCTGCCTGGGTTGTGCTGCAGGACATTTGGGGATGTGGGGTTATCCCTTCCCATTTTGTGGTACCTTTTGAGTCCCAGGAAATGTGATGCACTGATGCTACTGAAGCAAAATCCTTGCTGTCACTCACTGGTGTGCCATGCAGTTACAACACTACTTTGGATCTGGTTTTCTTTTTTATTCATTATTGATCATGGGAAATTGTTTCTAGAAGTGGGATGTAATTTATTTATTACCAGGTCTTCCAGTGGAATGTGATTTGTGCTGAAGCCCTTCTCCCTGAATTGTGCTTAGGCAAATACGATAGGACTCTGGAAGTAGGACAGCTTTGATGCTGAAGAGTCATTCTTAACATCCCAAATACGGTGTTGTAAATGTGGTTGTGCTCTCCTTCCTGTGCTCCTTTTCTGCTGGTGACAGGTATCCCCATCCCTTCCTTGTAAAGTATCTCAGCTCTCTCCCTCTGCTGTTGGTGGCAACAGGCAGGGACTGAAGCGTAGCAGACCCACTCGTATCATGTCACATCAATGTTGCTACCCTTGAAAAACTCATGGGAAGTATTTTAGGCAGAATAATTTTTTTTTTTATGGAAAGGCATAAGTGAATGCAATTATCTATGTATAATAAAGGCTATTGGCTAGCCAGTGAATAGATGTCTTTTAAGTAGAGAGACTGGTATGTTATTCTGTTTTAGAACCATCCCTGAGTTTCTGATTCAAAATATTTTTTGTATCTCAGTGTGTTTATTTTCCCTGTGAAGTGTGAGAGAGTGGGTTGAGGGGGAAAATGAGATTTGAGTATTCCCAGTCAGCTAATATTCACTGACATCCACTGCTCTGCGAGCCTCCGCAAGAGCCTACCGCAGCTGCAGACATATTACGAGCTCCAGAGATAATCTGTGTAGAAGGGGGAAAGCTCCTAAAACTGGCGTTACAGATTATAACACAAGAAAATCTTTCTTAGTCTAGCCTTGATCATATATATATGGGGTTCTTTACATAAGGGAATGACATCTCTTTCACTTCTACCCCTCTCCCTCTCTTATGATTTACTTTTTTTTTACCCATAAAAGCCTGAAATGTCCTCTTGCACTTCTGCTACTATTGTACCCAGGATTTTAGTGGGAACATTTGAAAAATAAATACTAGCCAAGGAGCACATTCGTTTTTATTATAGCTATTCTCCCTGCATATGCAATGGTGAATTAACCTTATTTCTGCAAGCCTCAATTTTTATGTATCAGCGGAGAGAAGCTGAGGCCATAAAGCTTGTTTGGTCCTGTAGACATTTGTGTTCTTAAATATGTAAAGATACCCCAATGGAGCCCATACTGTTCCTCTATTTTTTCGTTCAGTCATGTTTTAGTGTGTATGTTGCTAGTGATTTCCATTTTGTTTAATTCTCTTTAAAAGCTGAAAATCTCTCCAAATTTGTTCCTCTTCCTATTTCTCAGGCTGCCTGTTATTGTTGCAGAGTTATAGCATGACACTGCCTGAATATAGGCAATTTTCTGCTGCGAACATGTTATCATTATTCCGTCAATACATTTATTGCTTCAGAACCTCTGGGGCAGTAGCTGCTTTGCTCTAGCGAGCACCAGAGATAGCAGACTCTTGCTAGTCCTAGAGCTGTGAAATAGGGGCCCTGGTCCATATTACGCTGTCTGGAGCACTTTGGCAAAACCTGTATCACCTTAAGACTCTCTTCTCCCTTCCTCAGGCTTTTTGACCTGATCCTAATACCTCCCTGGGTTTATAGTGGTGGGATGCTCGTGGACGTACAAACCCAAGCTCCATGCCTTGTTTATTGAGTTACTTTTATGGCAGCTTATATCCTTCTGTCTTAATCTCATTCTATGTCTCTCTTTTTTACTCTCCCTGTCTTTACAGTGGTAACTGTCTCTGATATTTAAATGCCCACACACATGATCAGTAGATCTTAAGAGTAATATTTTATCCGATCCATTTAGCAAATGCGGGGTATGGCTTGCTTGACAAGTGAATCTGGATGATGGGATGCTCACGATCAGCGGTCACAATAGTAATAAATAGGTTTATTGCTGTTGTCAGAGACATATGTTTCAAGGCCAGCAGGGCCTTTATGATTATTTGGTTGGAGAGTATGGATTGCTCAGAGCAGAATTCAAAGCACCGCGTCAGATTTAATAACGCGGAGGGGAGTTTGTGTGATCTGAATGCACCACGTGGGCAGACACAGACCCTTGTGGGGTGTCAGAGCACTTGGCTTGGCTTGTGTGAGCAGTCACCTCTCTGCTCAAAGTGCAGGGTGCTTTCACAGAATCACAAGGTTGCAAAAGACCTTTAAAGATCATCAAGTCCAACCATTCTCATCCTAAACTAAACCATATCCCTAAGTACCTCATCTACCCTTTTTTTAAACACATGCACGGAAGGTGACTCAGCCCCTCCCTGGGCAGCCTGTTCCAGGCCCTGACAACTCTTTCAGTAAAAATTTTTTTTCTAATGTCCAATCTGACCCTGCCCTGGCACAGCTTCATGCCATTCCCCCTTGTCCTATCACCTGTCACCTGGCTAAAGTGACCATCACCTACTTCTCTATAACCTCCCTTCAGGTAGTTGTAGGTGGTGAAAAGGTCTCCCCTCAGCCTCCTCTTCTCCAAGCTAAACAGCCCCAGCCCCCTCAGCTGCTCCTCATAGGATTTGCCCTCCATCCCCTTCCCCAGCCTGGTTGCCCTTCTCTGGACTTGCTCCAGGACCTCAATGTCCTTATGGTGAGGAGCCCAGAACTGGACACAGTACTTGAGGTGTGGCCTCACCAATACTGAGTACAGGGGGAAACCACTTCCCTAGATGTGACTTCCTAAATCAGGTCTCCCTGACTGGAGGTGAGGATCTTCCACATGCTCTGAGCTTCCTTGGTGCCATGAAAAAGTTGCACATTATTTACAGCTTGTGTTCTTGCAGCAGCCAGACCTCAGAATGACAGGGTCTGTCATCAAGCTGGGTGATGTCTCAAGTATTACATGAATCACCACATCCTTTTGGTCTTGAGGACTTGTTTTGTTTGTTTTTTTTTTTTCTGGCCGTTCCTAGAGATGCCATCTCAAAAATGACACGTCTCCCCCAGAAAAGCACATTCTTCAAGGGATCTTTAGAGCCACTCTGCTGCACTTAGGCACCGCTGAGTTGTGTGGCTGATTATGATGCTCTGCAAAGAGTTGTTTCACAACTATGATTTTCCAATTACTTAAATCACCTGGAACTGAGAACTAAGCCAGACTTCCCTGTTATTTCTTCTTTCTGTTTGTCTTGAGTGGAGTTTTTCATCCCATTTTTCTTCCTCCAGAGACCCCTTGTCTAATGTCCAATCTTGCCATCTGGGTGGAGATGTGCCCTTCCATTGCAGGTGGGCTTCAGTTTAAATTGAGGACATCTAGCTGCAGGTATCTACACAAGAGCTAGGCATCTGAACTGCTGTTAAAATGACCACTGTAGGATCCTCAGGGTGCACAGACACATCAGGAAGCCAAACTGCAGTGCTACAGTCTCCAGCTCGCACACACCCTTCACATGTGGGCTGTATTTCTCCTGCTGAAACCAAGCCAAGGAGAAGGGATGCTTTCCTTGGTACCTGCCAGACCAGCTCTTTCGGGAGCTCATAGCCAGAGGATTAGTAGAGCAGCCCAAAGATGCTGCTGTATAGGCAGACGCAGCAAACACGAGCACCTCTGCCCACAAACTGATATTACAGAATCTGAGTTTCCCAGAGCTTTCAGGTGGATTTGCCCAGACCTCCACCTTGTTGCTAGGGCCTCCAGAAAACCCAACATTGGACAGAAAATACGCTGAAAGCAATTGAAAGTAAGCTGGCCAGGTAGATGAGATGGTCTAAAAGGCTTTTCAACAGCTCTTCCCCTGCTCGGGATGTCTTTACAGGCATATCTTTGCTTCCAGACATGGTTTAGGCAGCTGATCTCAGGGTTGCAATGAACTCTTCAGAGCCACTTCTCATCCCAGGAGATGGGATCCCTTTTCTCCTCCTCCTGGGCCTGGCTCTTCGATCCTTGCCCCTCACCATGGCCTCTGGCACTACTCGGGTTGCAGGTTCCTAGTACCACCGGCCCAAACCTGATACCACCCATCTGTCCTCTCCAACTCCTTCAGCCCAGTGCAGGCTCAGGAGCAATTTTCCCTCTCTCTGTGGTATCCCACCTGATCCAAACTTCTTTCAGGAAGGGGAGAGAGGTGCAAATGTGCCTTACACAGGTCCTGGTGATAGCAAAGGGTAAGTGGGTGTGCAGTTGGGTAAATTCCCATGCCAACTATAAATTGTCTTTAGCAGATAGGGACCCCAGACAGGATAAAGATTTAATACATAGTGGTTCAGATCATTTTGTGAAAGGGAACCTAATTAACCGAGGAATTTCATAATTACCAGCCCTTTTATAGTATACACTTACAAAAGGCAGCTGGAACTTGGAATTACCTATCCGGAGCAGTTCGCCATATTGTTGCTTCTGCAAGAACAATATGTTATAAACCACATACCAGTTAAGTTGTTTTAATTAACCAATTATCTATTCAAAGTCTCTTGTAGCTCTCTTTATCTCTGTTCTTTAGCTACAGTACAATATGGAAATTAGAGTAAATTAAAGCACTTTATTAGACAAAATAGAATTAACAAAGAAAATAAGAAGTTACAGCGAGCAAAATGCAGGCCACCTGATCGTGCCTGTGACATGTCAAATGCTAGATTAACTCGAGCTGTTAAAACAGATGAAGTGTTATGAATTGAGCTGCTCAACCTGAGTTGTCCCACAGCTGCAGTTCAGGTGTAAGCTGTGCCTCCAGTCTGCTAATGGGATGGGTGGCTTCTGGAGTAGTGCAGAGCTCTCGCCAGCACCGCCTGGGCTCAGCGCTGCCTGCAGACCATCCATGCCTGCATGCCCTCTCCCATGTCAGACGTGCACTGGAAACAGTGACCAGGACCCACCGGGACTCAGGGCTGTGCAGCTTGCTCGCACCAAGGGGCCTTTGAAGCCATGGCTTTTCCCCAAAGGGACCTAAAATGCAAGTCTTCCATGTGAGAGGACACTCCAAAAAAGACCCTGCAGATGCTGTGTGCTCTAAAACCACAGCTGGAGAATCCTCCCCATCTTCTCCCTCCACAGTTTCTGAAATAACCCTCTTATGGGAGGCATAGGGCAAATCTCATCCTTGTCTGAGGGCACAAACACGTCCTCTACCTCCAGGCACTTTGTTATTCCATGGATGAGCTTTTTAGCAGCAGGCTTGCAAGCAGTGCTTAATCCAGCACCTAAAATCAGGATGGACAGGACTGAAGAGGATTGCTTCTCTCCAGGGCTTTCCTCCTGGCGCAGGGTCCTCTCGGGATAACCCAGCGGGGGCCAGGACCTGCCCCCTCTACACTTCACCTTGCTCACAGCATGACTTTTCCATGAAAGCAGGGTTTTGCCACTGAGAGCACCGTGTTTGCTGAGCAGGCGACAACTATTAACAGATAAAACCAGGCAAAGTGAGGATATGATTGCCGCCAGGCTTCACGTTCGCAGGTTGTTCTCTACATCGGCATTGTTCACGCACAGCAGCAGCTCCTCTCCTTGGGAATCAAGGAGAGCATTAAAAACTGAAGTCCCTTGCAAGGTTTTAACTAAGGTATGCGCTTTTAGAGAAGTATTTGGACACAAAGAGCTGTCTTGTCACTTGGGTAAACAAGACGCAACTATCAGGCTCGGTTTGGGGCTTATCAATTGGAACCAGCATGAAAGTGAGTTCTCCAGCTCCGGCTCACAGTTGCAGTGACTGGTTTCTCAAGATAAACTGTGAGTGCATTCAAGTACTTCTCTCTCAAAGTGATATGAAAGTCACATTGTTGTTACTCCGCATCTTATGAGCCGGTTCCCTAAATAGGATTTCAGAGAAACAAAGTTAATGGGATGCTCGTCTTGCATGTGATTTGAGGCGTTACCAGACAGACCGATGGCCGCTGCCCCTCGCTGCTTCCCCCTCCCCTCAGCTTTCATGGGGATGCTTTGTGCTCCAGGGAGAGGAGTGTTGAATGAAGCACAAGGGTTTTATTCAGTTTCTCATGGGCAGGGCCTGTTGTGTTCCTCTTCTTGGCAAAGGTGGCACTTGCTAATCAGAAAGTGATTGAATCCATGGGTGAGGAGCTGTCCACCTGGAGCATATCCTCTCTTGGCATGTGTCAGGGAGGGATCAAAGCATGTTCTGCACTTGGGCTGCTGTGGGAACATAAGAGAATGTCTCCTGCCAGTTTGGATAAGGCAGCTCCAGCCATTTCTGACCTCTGATTAATCGTACAGCTACAAGTTATCCTGGGATGTCTGTTAATTGAAGGACCAACCAATAATGATTTGTCCAAGGTGCAGCTCAATGACCTGCTTAACTGGGAGGCCATCCTGAGCTGTCCTCAGCCATCCTTCTCTAGCCTGTTCAGGCACCGGTACTGGCCAGAGATCTCCATTTCAAAGCCGTAACAAGGTCCCCCAACGATTCTCTCCCTGCTTGCAGGGATGTCACTGATGGCAGGGAGCCGGGAGCCGCGTCTGCCCTGTTGCCCCTTCACCCTGCCTCACCTGCCTGCCAGACCCAAAACATCATTACAGATAAAATGGGAACACCTCTGCTGTGGCACTGTGCGTTTATTGTTAGTCTAATTACAGACTTAACAGTCTAATCAAAATATAACAAACAGTTATTATTCCAGTTACAATAATACTAACTCTCTGAATTAAAATGGAAAAGCATTGTTAATAACACAGTCATAAAACCTCTGCTGGTATCTGTCTCGGGTTATGCTCCTCCTTCTGCTGTTCTGAAGCCTGGTTCTCCTGGAGCAGGAAACAGGTCTGGGTGTCACAGTGGGCCATTAGCATCTCACGCCCTTCACTGGGATGGGTTGGGGGTGGGCCCCTTCTCCAGTTTTTGCTGTTATTTTTATAACTCCTGCTTCCTTTTCATTGCTGAAGTGTGCAAGTGGCAGAAAAGTGTGGGGTGTGTCCCCACCCCACCTCAACATAAAGGAGTGTTTGCTATGCAACTACCGTGGAGGCTTGCTGCATCCTCGTGTAGCATTTGCAGGGATGAGATGCAATGAGATAGGCAATAGCTGGTAAATAATGGTGACTGCAGCCAAAACCAGTTTGTGGTACCCACCACGTACCCAGCCAGCCACATCACCTCGTTCAAGTGCAAAGCCAGCAGACACTCCCACGCCCTGCAGAGTGGAAATTACTTAGTAATATAGGTAGTATGGGGATGGTTGAACTGAAATGATCTTGGAGGTCTTTTCCAACCTTGATGATTCTGTGAAAATCAGGTTGCACAAGGCTGCATTTGAGCATGGCAGTAGCAATGGCCTGAGTGGTAGTTTAAGGGGAAACTCAGCGCAGTAAACAAGCCCTTCTGCTGTTTCATAATATCCAGTGCTGCTTTTGGTACAGTGTTCTTTATGTTATTGTTATAGTATAATTTTGGTTATATATATTAGGAAATCTATCTAAACATTATATCTTCCTGCACGTCTATGGCTTGCCAATACCACAGCCAGGTAGCTTTTTAAAAGACTCTTTTCCTATCAAAATGTTGTTTCGTCAAAAATGAAGCTTTGAACTGGATTAGGGCTCTTCAGACACTGTAAGGATTTAATCAAGGAATAAAACATGATGATAGCTTCATTTTCAAAACAACTTTTTTTTTTTTACAGTAACTCTTTATTTACAGAGAATTGTAACACAAGGGGTTTGGGGTTTTTTTAATACTGAATTATGTCAGGATGATTTGTTGCAGATATCTTAATCCAGTCCTTGTCCTAGCTTTTAAATGTGATCAGTACTGAGAGTTTGGGGGATTTTTTTAAAGGTGTGAGGACACCATGGGAACCAGCTTTTGTCTGGAGCTCTTCTGCCTTTAGGCCTTGAGTTTCCAGCATTCCCAGATGTTCCTCAGGGACCAAGCTCAATTGATACCAGGTAATTGTGCAATCTGAAAGGCGCTCCTGCACGTCTCTGCTCTCTGGCTCCTGCTTTGAATGGCTGCAAGCAAGTGTAGCTGTGGCTATGTGCTGCACAGGAATTCGCACTGACTCCCTGGTGATGGTAGCACTATATCAAATAGCCTTGCCTGGTGGCCTTCAGAGTAAGGGTTGTTATCTGCTTGGGACTACAAAAACTTTCCAGAACACCTGAGAAGTGTTAGAGAGAGCAGTGTTACCAGCTATTTCAAAGCAGAGGGGTGAGAGCTTGTTTTAATAATATATTGCAGGCATTCACGCTACCCAAGCATCTGCTAACTGCCCTCAATTTTAGGTAAAAAATAATGGACTTATTCCAGGGAGAAGTGCTTGTTTGTAACTGCAGGCAATAATTAGCGGCTGGTGATTCAAGGTACTGCAAAAGGAGTGGAAAACAAACAAGCAAAAAAAAGCTATCAAAACCAAACCCATAAAAAAAACCCAAACAAGTGAGGGTTTGGGGGAGGGCTGAAAACCACTCAAGTGCTTGTTCCAGGATAAATTTAACCTTCATGGAATGAAGAGCTTCCCTCTAGTTGAGGTAGGGGTGGTCCAGGAGCGGCTCAAAGGGATTAATGCAAACGAATCCGTGGGCCCAGATGGGTTACATCCACGTTTGCTGAGGGAGCTGGCGGAAGTGATTGCGGAGCCGCTTGCTATCATCTTCGACAGCTTTTGGAGAACAGGAGAAGTACCTGAGGATTGGAGGATAGCCAATATCACTCCAGTCTTCAAAAAGGGCAAGAAGAAGGACCCTAACAGTTATAGGCCAGTCAGCTTCACTTCTGTCCCTGGAAAGGTGATGGAACAGCTTGTTCTGGATGCCATTACCAAGCAACTGGAAGAGAAGAAGGTCGTGAGGAGTAGTCAGCATGGATTCACCAAGGGGAGATCGTGCTCAACCAATCTCACAGCCTTCTGTGATCTCATCACCGGCTGGGTGGATGGAGGGAGAGCAGTGGATGTCATCTACCTTGACTTCAGCAAGGCTTTCCATACTGTCTCCCATGACATCCTGATAGAAAAGCTGAGAGATCATGGGATAGATGAGTGGACAGTGAGGTGGGTTGAGAACTGGCTGTCGGACCGGGCTCAGAGAGTTGTGATCAGTGGAACAAAATCTGACTGGAGGCCTGTGACTAGCAGTGTTCCCCAGGGCTCGGTGTTGGGTCCAGTCCTGTTTAATATCTTCATCAACAACCTTGATGAGGGAATAGCATCCACCCTCAGCAAGTGCTGATGATACAAAGCTGGGAGGGGTGGCTGACACGCAGGACACTGCGCTGCCATCCAGCGAGACCTGGACAGGCTGGAGAGCTGGGCAGGGAGAAACCAGATGAGGTTTAATAAAAGCAAGTGTAAAGTCTTGCACCTGGGGAGGAATAACTGTCTGTATCAGTGCAGGCTGGGGGATGACCTGCTGGAGAAGAGCTCTGTGGAGAAGGACCTGGGGGTCCTGGTTGATGACAGGTTGGCTATGAGCCAGCAGTGTGCCCTGGTGGCTAAGAGGGCCAATGGGATCCTGGGATGCATCAGGAAGAGTGTGGCCAGCAGGTCAAAGGAGGTGATCCTCCCCCTCTACTCTGCCCTGGTCAGGCCCCACTTGGAGTATTGTGTCCAGTTCTGGGCTCCCTGGTATAAAAAAGACAGGGATCTCCTGGAGAGAGTCCAGAGAAGGGCTACGAAGATGATGAAGGGCCTGGAACATCTCCCGTATGAGGAAAGGCTGAGTGAGCTGGGGCTGTTCAGCCTGGAGAAAAGAAGACTGAGGGGGGACCTAATTAATGTTTATAAATATCTTAAGTATGGGATGCAGGGGGAATTGGCCAGCCCCTTTTCAGTCATCTGTGGAGACAGGACAAGGGGCAATGGCTGTAAACTGGAGCACAGGAAGTTCCGCACCAAGATGCAGAAGAACTTTTACACAGTGAGGGTGAGGGTGCCCTGGGACAGGCTGCCCAGGGAGGTGGTGGAGTCTCCTTCTCTGGAGATATTCAAGACTCATCTGGTCGCCTATCTGTGCAATATGAGCTGGGAGCTGCTTTGGCAGGGGGTCGGACCCAATGATGTCTCAAGGTCCCTTCCAACCCCTATGATTCTGTGTGTGATTCATGAAATGTATCCAGGCTGAGCTTTTCCTACCTCTAGACAGGAACCTTAAGGCTGTCTTGACCCAGTATGTGTTCTCCATGACACACCTCACTCTGGTCCCACCACATGCTCCTGCATCTGGGAAGCACCGTCAGGTTGAGCAAGCCCATTGAGCAGCAGCTCACCTCGTGGTGATGCTGCCCTGGTTTCCTTGGCAGCTGAAAGAGGTGGGTGCACCTATGGAACCCCACCTGCTTTAGAAAGAGCTGGGTCATGTCCCCAGTGCCTTAAACTTCATCTCTATGGAGTATAACAGGAGCACAGGAGACATGTCCAATGGAGACCCCAATATCTGGCTGGGTGAATGCCCATCTCCATGTTTTCTCATGTGTGGCGCTCAGTCCCCAGGTATAAGATCAGGCTGTTCCTGCATGCCAGACACTTTAATCCTCACCTTGTGTGCTACAAAAACATGTTCCCAAGTTTTATACAAACTTTTAATAGCTGATCCAAACAGGCTGGAAGCAAGGCTTCTGAGCAAGCAGCAGGGCTTGACCAGCACTATTAAATAGTGATTTTATCCATGTTCACATAGGTCTTGGATGAGGGAATGGAGAGTACATAGCATAAAGCAGATTTAGTTTTTACTTTTTACAGTAGGTTTAGATTAAATAACTTTGTTGTAGCTGGTAGGATAAATTAGATAGGAGCTGGTGAGAGATAGCAGGGAGGATTAGTGGGCACTTTCAGCAATAATGTAGAGCAGGTCTGAGGTGAGAAATGTTACCCAGTAAGTTGCGGGGGGGGGGGGGGGTGGGGGGGGGTGGGAGCAGGTCTAGGGACAAAGGGAGAAGAGCTGAGGCTAGGGCTGGGGAAGGACTGGTCTAAAATCTCCCTCTTCCTCATGAGCAGTGGTTGTCACCCTCTGTCTTGCACATCACAGCATAATGGTAACATCTACTCCTCCACTTGGCAACTGGGAATTCCCCTTTTTCTTTACTTTTTTCCCAGGGATGTGGAACAATCTGGCAAGATCTTCAGTGGTAGATTTGAAGAAATCTAGGAATGAATTCTGCATTTCTCTGCTTCATCAGATCACTGCTCCCTGAGTATACCACTAAACTCCTTTTACTCTTGTGTTTCTTTGCCATTTCTATGGAGAGAGGTACTGAGCCAAATCTTTTTTTTCCTGTGCCTCTCCATGGCACTGTTACAATCTACACATTGAAAAAGTGTTTGCCCCCCATTTATCTTGTTGTTTTACCTTCATGCTTTGAAGAAACTTCAGTCCTCTGATCGCTTAGGTTTCAGTAACCCTGCAGATGTCCAGACCTTTCGCAGCACCTATCACTTCTCTTTTGCTGCCTGCCCTTGGCCTGGCCAGTTGGACCAGACAAGTCACTCTAATTAGCTTGCCTATTAACTACTCAAACTCATTTTGGGCTCATTAAATGCAGTTCTAAGCTGCTGTCTCCTGCTGCACACATTCTTTTTGGGAAAGTCTGCCTTTCCCAAACTGTTTTTGCTTTGACTGTAACATCCATGACAACATAGAGCCATTTTCTGAGGAATGTGGAGATGTCCAGTAGACACTCTCACCTCACCCGTGGCCTTGGGTAAGGAAACTTGCTTATGTGCTGGTTTAGCTCTTTTTTTAAAGCACAGAAATACACCAGACAAGATCCAGAGTGCATCATGTCTGGGTCTGTTGTAATGGACATGTCATAGTTTCACGTGACAGGGTTCTGGTGGAGCAGGGGAGCTGCAGAGGTGGCTTCTGCAAGGAGCACCAGCAGCTCTCTGCAGCCCCACAGAGCAAACACCAGCCGGCTCCAGGCTGGATTGCTGCTGACCAAGGCCGAGCCCATCAGTGATGGTCACAGCGCCTCTGGGAGTCACAGTGAGGAGAAAAACCCACCAGCAGCTGCTTTGTGCCCCAGAGAAGGGAGTGAGAAGATGTGAGGAGCTATGCAGGCACAGAGGGCAGGGAAGGGTGGGGAGGAGGTGCCCCAGGTGCCAGAGAGAAAGATGCCCCTGGAGAAGCCCATGGGGGAGCGGGTGTCCCCCAACAGCCCATGGAAAAGGCCCAGACCCCACCTGCAGCCTGTGGAGAGGCCCCAGCCTGGAGCAGGGGGAGACAGCCAGGAGATGCTGTGACCCATGTTGGAGCAAGCCCCTGCCAGCACTTGCAGCCCGTGGAGAGAGACAGAGACACAGAGATGAGAAAGAGAGACCCACAGCAGAGCAGGTTTGCCGGGGGGCTGGTGACCCTGTG